>HG992032.1:1250000-2500000 GCA_905220475.3 Ennomos fuscantarius
AATATCGACCTCCTGCGTTATATTTTTGGCAGACATTACTACTCTATATAAATCCGCTGTCAGAGTCTATAAATATAATATTATGATCGGAACAAATCTAAGTTTCCGTTGATAAAATATTGGCAAACGTTGACATAGGTTGGGAGCTTCCACGAACCGAATCTAAATCAGCCATACATGTTAAGCTAGTGAGTAACGTACTCAAGGGTATGTTATTAATGAATGAAGTCAAATATATCACCGGTATAGGCCGCGCTAATTGTGGAGACTATTAATGTCAAAATTCAGTAGTAAACAGTGCCAAAAACGAAAAGACCCAAATTATTAATGATATATAGTCAGTCAGCTTCTGCCCGCAGCTTCGCCCGCCGCGTGGCCTATGGGAAAATAATTCAACCACCCATTTCACCCTCTTAAAGGTGGAATTTCGAAAAATCCTTTCTTAGCGGATGCCTACGTCATAACATCTACCTGCATGCCAAATTTCAGCCCGATCCGTCCAGTGGTTTGGGCTGTGCGTTGATAGATCACTATGTCAGTCAGTCACCTTTGAGTTTTATAAATATGGATAAAATACTAATTTTGTAGCTGGGTGAAAAGTAATATGTGAGTAGTAGTTTATTTAGGTTTAGCCCTTTTTAAAGGGGCATAGCTCGGTAAAGCATCATTAGTACTGGTTTTGGCAGTGACGATAAGCTATGTTGAACACTTCACATCAAGGTGGGCTGTAAGTTTATAAGAAAAAATACCTCCTAAACAAAAAGTACACAAAACTAGAGTGGCTGACAATCAGTGGCGTGGCTTCCGGAGGGCTAGACGGGGCAGTGCCCCCGGGGCCTACAAGCTCAGAGGGTCCTTTGGACTCTATAAACTATAAATTTAACTAGTGAAAATTTCTCTCACATTTGGAATATAAATAAACCTCTGGAGTAAGACGAATTCGGAACACGACGAATATGGAACTAAAAATTTTAAATAGTTTAGTTGGGGCCCTTTTTGCCCCAGGGCCTTTGGTTACCTAACTACGCCACTGCTGACAATAAAAGCTATTGAAAAGCTAAATAGAAAAAGCACGATAATATCAAATAGAGATAATCATATTATGTGAACAAATGACAGTCAAAAGATCGTAAAGCGTTACGTATAATTAGATGTTCATCCTTGAATGGTGTCAAAGAGAGTCAAGGCACAGTTTTTGTGATTGAGCAGACATAGCTAGGTAAAGCGACTAAATTTTTGGTAAATAGGTAGATAAAAAGAGTTTGTCTAGGAACATATGGTAGCCTTTTTAATTTTGCTGGAAAATGTAGAAGATGACCGTTGAAATAAGCTATGGGTCTAGTAAAATCTATCTAGGTGACATAAAAATTGGAGTTGATATCATCAAACTTGTAAAGATAATAAAAATTGACGGTTAATGGAAATGATGGTAAAAAAAGAAATGATCTGCCTTATTCGGTCTTTCCTTGACGTTAAAATATGAACTCGAATAGCAGAAAAGGTATCAGCACGATACTGTCCTGTAAAGGTACACTTATCGACAAAGAATAATCAGCGTCGGTGCCACATATGTTTATGAGCAACGGCAACCACTTATCATTAGTGCCGTTGGTTTGTTTGCCACTCATAATATAAAAATTAATAGTTAATCACTAATTAAAAGAAATTAACGTGATAATGCTAATTGAAACTTTTGTTCCCAATCACAAACGTCACGTTTCAGGTGACTTCCAGAACTTTTCTCTTAAGCTTTACGTCAACCTAATTTGGGCATACTGAACTGTCGGTAGAAATCAGGTATTCTAACATTTGAATTTCAAATATCAGACTTACCACAATTTTTATTAGATCTGAAATCGGTTACGTTAGAAGGAATCTAAATTTTTTATACCTATTTTTTATGTTAAGGAATGACGTGACGAGCTAGCCGTTTGCCTGATGTTAAACGACACGGCTGCCCATATCAGCTGCAGTGTTACTCGAAACTCTAAAGTAGCTATAGAGTTTCACGTGACACTGCACTGCGCACGTCATCCTGAGACATCAGCACAATCTAGTAATAAGATTACTAAACTGTGAAATCAGATCATAAAGTCTCATTTGCCCAGTAATTTCACTAGCTACAGTGCCCTTCAAACCGGAACACAGCAGTTCTTGCGCACTACTGCTTAGCGGTAGAATAACTGGCAAAGTGGTGGTACCTACCTAGACGAACTTTGCAGTAAAGTCCTACCACCTAGTAAAACCTAGTACCTACATAAAGCATACTAAATCCCAAAAAAAAATTATACGAAATCGATTAAATTTAATTTAAGGCAGTATAGTCATCTCGATAATATTCCTACCTATTATGTTGCGTTATCTCATTGAAATTAACTGATTGCAAACCTGAAATCCAATTGAATTGAATGAATTCAAAAATTAATTGAACCCTGTTTTATTTTTGGATTAATTGAGATTTCCAATACAAGTGAAATCAAAAATGAGATGGATAAGAAAGAGCATTGTTTTACGTATGTTGCAGTGCCTATTTGCAATAAATTAGATTTTGATTTTTTTAAAACAGTTCTCTTAGATAAACTCTCGCAAAAACGAGTCACCACTGCACCGATACAACAGTATTCAAAGTCATGGCCAATGCCACATGACGCATCTGTATCTGGCAGTACATCAACGTCGCATGCCAATGATATAACCCTGCAGGCGAGCCCACTGCACATGCAAATGGTTTTTGTTTTTGTTTATTATAAAATCATTTACAACTTTTAATCTATGAATAGATTTTGAAGTAAATTGTTGCTTAATAACTACATTATAAAACACGCTGTTTTTAAGATAAAAATCTTATTCTTATAAATATATATAACTCAAAGATGACTGACATAGTGATCTATCAATGCACAGCCCAAACCACTGGACGGATCGGGCCGAAATTTGGCATGCAGGTAGATGTTATTACGTAGGCATCCGCTAAGAAAGGATTTTTCGAAATTCCACCCTTAAGAGGGTGAAATGGGTGGTTGAATTTTCCCATACGACATGCCGCGGGCGAAGCTGCGGACAGAAGCTCGTGTTAGCATAAATCATAATTTTATAACACGAACTATTTAAGCTGCTTCACACGTGTTTATTTAGGATGAAAAGTTACTGTAAAAATCCTACATCAACAGCTTTTTTTAACGGGTCTTTAGCCTCCGACCTTTACAGCGTCACTGGGCGGGAAGGCAGGCGTTTAAGGCGTCCAAGCTATCAAAAGTGGGAGGCAACTAGCTCGAGGTACACCTGGGTACACCTGGGGTGCGAGCCTCGGCTTCGACAACCGTGCCGGGATAATAGGGTTGAAAAGACTACGTCCACTGGAAGAGTGGATCCTATTGAAAGTAGCGTGAATAGCTACTACCACAATTAAACATAAAGATATAATAATCGAGAATAGTGTAGCTTTTGATCGATTAAGTAACTTTCAGAATAGGTTCAGTAGTTTCGGAAATCAAGCCCCTGCAAACAATCTAACAAAGATTTTGCATACTTCCCTACAATTTATATAGTTAAATATCTACTCATCTACTCACTCATGGTGACTGAGAATTGATCTCGATGTTCCAGAAATGGGGAGTAAAAACAAAATATGGGGGTGTATAGGGATGGGTAACCTTCAAAAATATCCGACATTACCAGAAAGTCGTCTCTCGACTTTAATCATAAAGTTGAGCAACAAAATATAAATGAATCAGATTCAAGAAAGTTACACTAAATATAAACAAGAAAACAATTCTATTTTGTTTATAAACCAAATGGTAACCCAAAATCAATATTTTGGGAAAGTGTTCCAAATATAACAAAGACATTGTTTTGTTCTTCAACCGTGAAGCGTGGAGAAATGCAATGGTACCAAAACAATGGAAGGAAAAACAGCATAAACAACCTGTTAATAATTGTGGTACACACCTAGTTATTTATAAATCCAGTGACGTACAATGGTTTAAATCATATGAGAATAATATACAAAAATATTTGTGACGTTCTGTGTTCGATTCGATAATAAGTCAATAATTTGGTGTTGATCATAAAACCAATCAAGAAGCTTAGCTATTAGATTTAATGTTAGAGGGAGCAAACAAACATACAGGCCTCAGTCACTAATACGTTGCTTACCGTCTAGGACTTTTAACTATAGAGCTTATCTATAATTTGAATAAAGCCCATACCAAGAACGCATCATTCATTAGTGTTATTATTAAATTGCTTTCAATTTACAATTACCCGCTTATCGAAGATGACGAAGTATCAGTTTGGCATACAGCGAAATTATCATAGAGCCGCTTTATTATGATGCAACATGCATTCACCAATGCACTGCAAATGCAAAGCCAGATAGGCGCACGAGTAGGATGTAGTGTAATGAACATCAGATGCCTGCACGTTGGAATCCAATAACCCACTTAGATTATTGCTTTACCGACCCAATGTGTCTTAACATCGGTACTCTATCCTCAATACTAAAAGGCATGTGAGAGTATACCTGTATATATCAATAATAAAATACTGGCAACTACTTAAATTAAAATTGAAACACCTAAATAATCAACTAGGAGTTTTGGCGGGAAAACGAATAAGATTGCGTCACCGCATTGTATTATTTTCCAAACCTTGTTATTTTCAGTGTTAGTGCATGAAATTGGTGGCATATTATTCGTGAAGTACTGGACTGCAGGCATGAGTGTAGGAAGTGGTATAATGATGGTGAAATGTTTCTTTTCGTGTTCTAAGCTTCTGGTAAAGTTACCACCGCTTTACTAGGAGTATGACTTGACAAGACTAGCTATGACTTTTTTTTTTATGGCAATTGTTTTCACATTTTGACTAGATGACTTAGCAAACCATAGGTGACTTGACTTGACTTGACTTGACATATATACATACATATTACTTAACTCGAAAATTATTAATTACTTGACACTGGCTAAATACACAAAAGTGTGGAGCCAAAAAACACAAAAAAAAACAACTAAATTAGATAAGTAATAATTAAATATACAATTGTTTAAAAATTTAGCTCGATATATCTATAGCTCTTTGAATTAGAATGACGTCGTCATAAAAAATTGAAAATAATCGGAGAAATGTAGAAAGCGATGGAGATTTTGATAAAGCTTAATACCTCAAAAGAGGCTCAAAACTGTATCTATGTTAAATATTTATTTATATTTATATGTATTTGTATATTTATTTAAATAGTATGATAAAATATTTGTAATCCTATTAAATTATCAAAAATGGAACACTAGATCATATTTTATTTATTGTGTTTGTTTTGAATCCGACACTTCCGTGCGACAAGAAATTTGAATCCAAATTATCCAAGTATGAAATGAACAATGTAATAAAGCCGGGGCTGCCCCGAGTCAAGAATGCTAGTTAGCTTTTATAGACACATAGACCGAGGTCATAATCATTACAGATCATAGAACTGGGGTAAGCAAGAAGGAAAAATGTTAATGTCTGAAGGTCGTAGATATTTTCTTTTTAAATATTTTTTGTTCTTACATCAGTCTTAGCTAATTTGTCCACAATCACACCAGCAATTAAGCCTGGTTGGAAAGGAAAAAGTCAAAGTCAAAGTCAAAAGATTTATTGCAAATAGGCTAATTTTAGCACTTTTACAAGTCAAAATTATATTAGGTACTTAAAATTAAGACTATTAACATATGACATCTACTCTACAATATATCAAAGCCAATAGCTGTTAGCACAGATCGAATTAGAAATGATATCAACCTAATATACGTGGCTAATAGGTTTACTAAAGCGATATGTCTTACTGCATTCACTATTCGTTTGGCATTTGAGTCTGGAATTAGTGTAATGGTTTTGGAGCCGGACTTGCCAAGTTGTAACCTACTCCAAAGGTCACCTCAGAATCGCTGTACAGATTTAGGGCAAATGATTTTGGTTTTATTTATAAATTACATTTAATTACAATTATATTACTAGGTGGTAGGACTTTGCTGCAAAGTTCGTCTAGGTAGGTACCACCGCTCTGCCAGTTATTCTGGCGCCAAGCAGTAGTGCGCAAGCACTGCTGTGTTTCGGTTTGAAAGGCACTGTAGCTAGTGAAATTACTGGGCAAATGAGACTTTATGATCTGATCTCACAGCTTAGTAATCTTATTACTAGATTGAGCTGATGTCTCAGGATGACGTGCGCAGTGCAGTGTCACGCGAAACTCTACTTTAGAGTTCCGAGTAACACTGCAGCTGATATGAGCAGCCGTGTCGTTTAACATCAGGCGAACGGCTAGCTCGTCACGTCATTCCTTAACATACAAAAAAAAATAATAATTTGTTGTCATCAGGGATTTGGTGCAATATTATAAAAATAGAACGAATGTAGGTAAGATTGTTGGTTGGTTGAATGACAAACAAAGTAATACTTATTGAAATTGGTGAATTAGATCATATTTCTACAATTAATCATATGAACAAGGTGTTGAGTTAACTTCCGTACAGATAGTAGTAATTTAATATCCGAATTAGCCAATACGCACACAAAAACTTGACAGCCTCTGTGGTGTGGTGGTTGAGCAGGTCGGCTCATAATCCAGGGGCGGCGTGTTTGATTCCCACGGCAGAACAAGTATTTTTTTTATGTTATTGAATGATGCGACGAGCTCGTCGTTCACCTGATGTTAAGCGTCACGGCCGCCCATAACAAAACAGTGTCACTCGGAACCCCAAAACATAGTTTCGTGTGACACTGCCCTGCGCACATCATCCTGAGACTTCAGCACAGTTTGGTAATAGGATTACTCGACTGTGAGATCAGATCAAAAAGTCTCAATTGCCCAGTAATTGTGCACAAAAAAATAGCGCAAATACTTGTTCTGAGTCTGGATGTTGTGAGACCATAGTCCTCGTAATTCCTGGGTCCCTAGACACAGGGAATACTAGTTTCCTGGATCTATGCATGTGATCGTTGGGCGCTATTATTATTATTATTTTCATAAAAAGTTGAAAGTCAAGTAAGATTAAGTATAATATCAAATGTACGGTCTAACTATATTTGTAATATGTGTGGACATTTCACACAGCGCCATCTAGCCCCAAACTAAGTAAAGCTTTTACTATGGTATCCAGATAACTGATACAATACTTAGATACTTTTTTTTTCTAAATACATACATAGAATACAATATAACACCCAGACACAGAACAAACATCGATGTTCATCACACAAATATTTGTCCTAGGTGGGAATCGAACCCACAACCTACAGCTCAGAAGGCAGAGCTACTACCAACTGAGCTATCAGGCCTGTCATATATCATACTCGTAAGTCAGGCACGAAACAAAATATTTCCGAACAATGTACATATTAGAAATCCAAATCCCAAACAATTTCTTTTTTTATATTATTTATTCTATAGCACCCATTTCTGTAAATGTAACCATGACAGTTTAAAATCGTATACTTTTGAAGCTATGCAGATGACAACTAAATAACAAGGTATAGAATAAGCAATAACAATAACAACGAATAAGCATTGCAATTCAACGGGGCAATGCTGCCAGCATGTTGGTTACGCTACCTACTGGTAGTGGGCTGGAGCATTTAGACTGTCTATAGGTCATCGCGCTAGTGTATAGTCCAAATTTTTTTTTTGGTGTAGTAGTAATATGTAGTGTTTAGTATTAGTTATTATATCATTGTAGTATTTTTTTTATGTTATTGAATGATGTGACGAGCTAGTCATTCACCTGATGTTAAGTGACACGGCCGCCTATAACAGAACAGTGTCACTCGGAACTCTAATATTTAAAGTTTCGCATGACTGCTGCACTGCGCACATCATCCTGAGACATCAACACAGTCTGGTAATAAGATTACTCGACTGTGAGATCAGATCATAAGTCTCATTTGCCCATTAATTTCACTAGCTACATTGCCCTTCAAACCGGAACACAGTAGTGCTTGCACACTACTGCTTGGCGGCAGAATAACTGGCAAAGTGGTGGTACCTACCTAGACGGACTTTGCAGAAAAGTCCTACCACCTAGTAAATAATTATAATTGACTGGCCCGATAGCTCAGTTGGTAGTGATCCTGCCTTCTGCACTGCGGGTTGTGGGTTCGATTCCCACCCAGGACAAACATTTGTGTGATGAACATCGATGTTTGTTCTGTGTCTGGGTGTTATATTGTATTCTATGTATGTATTTACAAACAAAAAGTATCTAAGTATTGTATCAGTTATCTGGTTCCCATAGTACAAGCTTTGCTTAGTTTGGGGCTAGATGGCGTTGTGTGAGATGTCCACACATATTATTATTATTACTATTATAATTAGTAAATAGACATTTAAAAAAAAGGTTTAGAATTTACTTACATCTCTATCAGCAGTCGGCCTCTGATGCATAGCCCTAAGAGCCTCGTTAGTATACTTCGATATGTTCTCCAAGAAGGTCTTCATGTCGGATCCAGCTTTAGCAGTATACTCCGTGTATAGAAGCAGAGCATCTGACTGAGCTTTCTTCAGGTCTCGCACCAGTTCCGGCGTCATCCGATGCTCTATTTCTTCGTGTTCGTTGTGGTCACCATTTGATACTTTTACGTAGATAGCGCCGTCCTGCAATTAAAGGATTGAAGGTAAATTGGGGAAATTCGTACTTTTGAGGTATGTTTCGGTAGCTTCACTTAAGAGCCAGTTTCTTTGGTCATACTGTCACTAAGCATCAGGCGACCCATACAACTAGAAATTGAGATAAACATGGTGAAAACAGCCACCGTTATAGTAAATAAAACACAAACAAACGGCCCCATATAACTCGCCGTCATTAGAAAAGAGAAATGTGGGCAAACGCTACTCTATCTTCATCACACTAATATTATAAAGGCGAAAGTTTGTATGTGTGTATGTGTGTATGTTTGTTACTCCTTCACACTCATACGGCTGAATAGATTTGGATGAAATTCGGTACCAAGATAGCTTATATACTGGACATATAGGCTACATTTTATCCCGGAAAAATGAAAAGCTCCCGTGGGATGAGCAAACAATTAAAATGCTTTTTATCCGCGGGTAAAACCGCGGGGAGCAACAAGTATTATAAAAAGTAAGTAATTGCTCTTATTTTACTTACTTATTTAACTTAAAAAATTAAGATGGTGGTAAAAGTTAAAAAACCAAGTTTAAAAAATAAAACTAAATTATAGTTACAAAAGCGTTTAATCAAATTATGCATACAATTTTTTTGAGATACTTAATTTAGCTTCTGTCATTAACCTTGAGACAGTTTTGTTTGCAACATCGAGTTTAACATTCGTTTGTTACACGGACATAAAGTGTGTAATTAAAATATTTTGATGGATTATATAACTTTTACACCATTTCATTCTTTCATCTAACGAGTAAGTATAAATAAGTATTTGCTTCAAAAAAATCTAAAAATAACTTAAATAAAATCTTGCCTAAAAATAAATTGACAAAATGTACTAAATGAATAGATAGGTTTTACCATAACAATATTCCAGTTTTGTGACTTTCACCAGCTTACATTTTACCACCCGGAATGTCGTATAATCATAGTAGAATTGTAAAAGCATTATGATGAAATGACTCTTCTTGTGCTTGTGACGTAGTTCCGCGCAGTCCAACAGTAGGAGTTTGACTTAAATATGAAATCAGGGCAGAAGGCGTGGCATTCCTTATATAGGGTCCACGCATCCAGTGAACGTAATCTTCTCGATTCTTTCATCCCGGCAACGGCCCAAGCCGAGGCTCGAACCCTAGGGTGCCCTTGTTGCTTAGCACTTTTGACGGCTGGGTGCCTTAAGCGCCTGGCCTCCCGCTCGGTGACACCGTAAAGGTAGAGACCGGTAGAGCCAACAGCATTAGCACGTTCAAAAAAGGCGAGGCATTCTTGTTGCTGACTTTTAAGTCATGGATTGAAATAACAATTGTCACGTATCTAGTTTTTGAAGTAAAACTTCTTTCTGCACGCTTGACTTGGGAAGTAAGCTGACAAGGCGAACGGAAGATGAAAGATGTTGGTTAACGTAAACCTCCATTGTCAACATACCAAAATTAAAACATTGTATTATTATATTGGTATGTCCGGTAAAATGACAAATTACAATTTACAAGATTATAAAAAGAAGTATAACTTAATTTTTGCTTTGATTGACGTTAACATTAAACAAAGCAAAAATAAAGTTATATTGGCCGATAGATGGAGCTAAACTAAAGAAGTTTACTTTAGTCGTGTGGTCTGAAACACACTTGGTTTTTTTCTGAGTTTTTTATACATTCGTATTAATAAGCAACCACTCACAAAGGCCATATAATAAACAGAAGTTATGTTAAACACGTCGAAGACTCGACGTATATTTTACAACTTCCTTTGTGACACCATCACAACAATAACTCCAGCTGTGGCCTGGTTTACAGGCATTTTACAGGCGACCTTAGCAATACCGAGGCCGCTCTAGAGCCATGCTCCAGGGAAAATAGTTGTTTGGATCGTTAAATTTTGCACGGTTTTGTATTGCAGTGCCTTGAGCTATTTAATTATAATTACCTTGTCTTGACCGGATTCATATTGTAATGGGTATATTCTAGTGCACAAATAATGTTGTACCATTTTTAAACCTAACCTAATCCTATAGTTAAATTAACTGTAACCTTAGTTTAATCAGCGTGTGTTTGTACCGTAGTATTCGTACTTATTTAAAACAGTTGAATGCTCAACATTCTCTTCAATTTTCGACAAATTCTTCACCATAACTCTAAATTTAACCGTCTATATTGCGTACTTACTGTTAAATTTTAACGTCTTTTATCAATGGTTAAATTGTACAATGCATTTCGAATTAACCAGACTTTTAACTGCAGATTTGACAGTAAATTAAAGCTAACTGCAAACAATGCAACCCAGCCTAAGATGCTACTATGGTGTACCAGATCTAGATACGGAATTAATTTCAGTTTTGCGTGTTCTTGGAACTTTTATTTACTCTGTGTCATTAGCACCAATTCAGTATTTTGATTCGCGATATTATTCTTAATTTGTGAGCTAGATTAGAATGTATTAGATCTTCACAGACTCTCTTTTAAAGATAAGCAGTATCAATCTCGTGGTCTCGTAATCAAGATCGTGGTCGTTAAAAGAATATTTTTAGAAAACTGTTTTCACTCAAGCCAATTTTCATACGTGTACGATTGTCGTAAGGTTTTGTCCACTTTGACAAGTGGATAATAATTGCCCTACACGGATGTGGATTTCTGCCTGGGCTTAATTTCAATTACAGCTTACCCATTGAATGCTGACCAAAGTCTCTTTTGCTCTAATCAAATAACTTTGTACATTAAGTTCCGCTGGCACAATTACCGGTAACCAAGACCAGCTGCCATCTGATCTATGCGTTTACTTGCCAAGTACATACCCACAACATCTGTATTTGTTTATACCTACGCCAAGGATTTGTGTTACGAAATGTGATACCTGTGTCCTGTACCTTTGTTATCTTGTATACCTTTGGTTATCTGTGATCAAATTTTATATGACATTGTCAGGTATTTTTTTATTAGTTTTAGCATAATTATGTTCTGTAGTACTAGTACTAGCAGTAGCGTACGTAGCTTAGTCACTAATTTTGGCTGCCGCTACGATGTTTCATGCAAACGTAAGGTAAGTAAGGTTGCCTACAAACATACTGAACTACAAATAGAAACCTGTTTTTTATTTTTTTATTTTAGTGAATGATGTGATGAGCTAGTCGTTCACCTGATGTTAAGCGACACGTCCGCCCATAACAGAACAATGTCACTCGGAACTCCAAAATACAAAGTTTCGCGTGGTAATAGTTTCGTGTAATAATAACAATAATAACGCCTAACGATCACATACATAGATCCTGGACCCTAACTAAGATTCCCTGTGTCTAGGGATCCAGAAACTACGAGGCCATTGGTCCCACAACACCCAGACAAAGAACAAGTATCAGCACATTTTTTTCTGTGCACAAATACTTGTCCTATCGAACCCGCCGCCTCCGGGTTATGAACCGACCTGCTCAACCACCACACCACAGAGGCTGTCATCTATATATATTTGGATGAGCAGCCAAGTCAATCGTTTACCTACTAATGCTGATGCAATGGAACATGACAACGAGATAGGTAAACATTTACCGTCTATCTTCTGAGATCAGCCCAAGGCCTGATCTATAAACACGTCACGAATGCATCCGATGACGTCAAATGCACTCTACAATGGTATATTTATTGGTAACTAGCTGTGCTTCGCGGTTTCACCCACGTGGTAAAATTTTCAATACTTTCTTAACTTTTTCTTTCATAAAAAAAGAGATTCATTATGATGTTAGATTAGATAGATAAAACTCTTTATTGAAACACCACATCACAGAAACAAGTGACAAGCACAAACTTAAAACTTAAGCGTCACAATGAGGTCTTACCGCTTAAAGCGATCTCTTCCAGAGAACCCACAAATGTAGGGAAACGACAACAAAAAATGTATGATGTATGGGTTGGGTAGTAAATATGTTTGCGTATATTTGCGTTTGTTTATTGTTTACTAGCGTTATCTTTTTATGTTAAGGAATGACATGGCGAGCTAGTCGTTCGCTTGATGTTACGCGACACGGCTGCCCATGACAGTTAGAGTATCCTGAGACATCAGCACAGTTAAGTAATAAGATTACTAGACTGTGAGATTAGGTCATAAAGTCTCAATTGCCCAGTAATTTCACTAGCTACGGAGCCCTACAAACCGGAACACAGTAATGCTTGCGTGCTACTGCTTGACGGCAGAATAACTGGCAATACAGTGGTCCCTACCTAGACAAACTTTGAAGAAAGTCCTGGCTAGTAACTACTTGGTTACCTACTAACAAATATTTGTCCTAGGTGGGGATAGAACCCACAGCCTACAGTTCTGAAGGCAGTGTTACTACCAACAGTACCAACTGAGCTATCGGTCTAGTCAAAACTATGTGTGTTCTATTTATTTTTAAATAGTCTTTGAAAAAATTGTTATGTTAATATCTGAGTCATAATAAGTCCACTATCGCTACCTTCTTTTATCAATGACACAAGGACATTATGAACAATTCCGAATATTCAGGCCGTCGTTATCTTTATAAACAAACAAACATAAAGATGTTTATTTGTGATTATAGAATCTCACATGTTTAATGTTTAGTGTGTTCCTTCAACTTTATATTATTATTTTTTTTGTATTTTTAGGCTTTTTTGTATCGAGGTTTGGTTAAAATAAAACAGTACCTAGCGCTGCAGTAACCACATCTGTTTCATTAGAGTTTACACTCAATGAAAATGTAGAGATTTTGACGTCAAGATTTTGCGTGGGCGTGGGAAGTTGTAATATCGAAAACTTGTTATGAAGAAAATGGGTACAGTGGGAAAAGATAGATATTTTACTAATATTATAAATGCGAAAGTTGTGTGTGTGTGTGTGTGTGTGTATGAATGTTTACTATTAATCCCCGTAACTACACAATCAATTTTGATGAAATTTTGAATGCCGATGGGTTATACGCTGGATTAACAATTAGTATACTTTTTATCTGCGGATGGAACCGCGGGGTGCGAATAGTGAATATTATGTATGTTTTTTTTTGTTTGATAGATGGTAAGTGACGACGTGGTCTAGAATATAAAACGCTTGCCAAATATATTTTAACAACTGAAAGTTAAATACAAACGCAATATTCATGATCTCAGTAATTAATTTAAAAATTAACGACTTGCCATCACTCTTGTACTCGTAGTTATATATTTTATTTTCGTTTTCACTTCTCACGAGTAAACGATGTCGAGATCAAGAAGCCAAGTGCTACCTACAATCACCCACTGCCTCTTCAGACCCGTTACCTGAAGGGCTAAAAGATAACGCTTGTTTACTAGTCCACTTAGCGTTTGTATGCGACTTTACTTGTGTTTTAAACTCCGTAAAAGTTAAACTATTTAATATATACTTTATGGATCTGATCTTATTTATAGTCTCATTATAATAAATTAAATGCATATTTATTAATTTTAATTATTTGATCATCATCATCGTCATCACCATCATCACCAGCCTGAAAATTTAATAAAGGATATGTTTTTATAAATTATATTATGTGTAATTTGTAGCTGTTTCCTACAATTGATTAAGTTCCTATTGTAAATTATAGTTCTTTGTGTTTAGTTGAGATTATTGTATAAAATATTTTTTTAACGCTGCTTTACCATAGACTCATGGGTCTGTACTCTTTTTTTAAAAGCATATTTACTTATTTATATTTATATATTTACTCATTTTTTTATTGTACTTTATTTAAACAAATTCTATATACTTAGGAGAGTTTTCTTTTTTTTTTACAATTTTGGACTCTTTATGATTAACAATTTAAATATCAGTATTAACAATTACTTTATTTATATAGTTCTATCAGTCATTATATCAGTAAATAAACTTACAGAGTTTACACGTAAAAGATTTTCCCTATACCTGAAAAAGATGTCATTCAAAATCAAAGTCAAAAGCATTTTTTTAAATGTTTTGGCTCCACACTTTTGTGTATTTAGCCAGTGTCAAGTAATTAATAATTTATAAAGTTAATGATATTTCACGCAAATGTGTCAAGTCACAGTCAAAGTCATAGTCAAGTCATAGTCCAGCTGTTTTTGGCTCCATACTAACCTATGTGTATTTTGCCAGTGTCAAGTAATTGATAATTTCATTAGTTATTTAATATAATATAATGTGTCAAGTCAAGTCACAGTCTAAGTCATCAAGTTAAGTCATAGTCTAGTCTAGTCAAGTCATACTCCTAGTAATGTGGTGGCAACTCTTTACTTGAAGCTTCTATGGAGTTTTGGAAACAACAGGAAAAGAAACGTTTCACCATCATTAAACCATTTTCACACTCACGCCTGTAATCCAGAACTTAACGAATAGAATGCCATCAATTTTATGCACTAACACTGAAAATAACACAAATTTTGGAAAATAATACAATGCGGTGACGCAATCTTTTTTGCATTCCTGCCAAAACTGACAAAAGATTTTATTGCAAATATATTTTATTGTATACTATTTGTGCACTTAAAACTTGACTATGACATTAAAATTTTGACATTTTAAATTTATATTGCATAATTAGGTTTTATTTAAATATTCTTTTAAATGTTTATAATTTATATATCGTCGAGTACCTGGTTCCTGGTTATCTAGGTAGATTGTTGTTATTTTTTTTGTAATGTGATATGTAATTGTCGCTTTGGTATTTTAATGTTATATATTATATTCAAAAGAGATCATAAAATATTTTCTATTGTATACACAGCTGACACGTGACTTTGACTATAATCTAGTAAATAATAGATAACTAAACACAGGTTTACTGAAGTGTAGTGTGACCTTCTTAAAGTTAAAAAAATTAGATATAAATCGTATTACTTACCTTATTTATTGTCACAAATTTCACCTTTTTTTTATAAAAACATCATATTTTAGGCACGACGCTCTAACTTTAATGCTAAATCATTTTTTTCGTTATTAAATTTTCACGATATACTATTACGTAGACAGATAATTATATTTATAAATTTATTGATTTTTTAACCAGCGAATTGCCTTTATTCCTTCAACTAAATACTACAGTGATATAAAAATATATTAAATATAACATTTATCATATATTCAATTATTACTTTTTCAACATGTCTACTATAATTTTAGTAATACACATTTTTTTTAAATATTCAATTTTTTTAATATTCGAAAATATATATTTTCCAGATCATGTCACATTAATAATTTTTTGTTACATAATAGTAGGTAAGTTGATTTACAGACCTGCGCGAGCGCACTCGTAAAGTTAAGCGCAAAAAGCGCGAAACACGCGGCGACCGCACGGCCGCTCATTTTGCACATACACTGACGCTGCGGGCGGCAGCGGCGAGCGATCTGCACCGCACACCTAATGATTTGTTTACGTTTGAAGTAGGGTTCGCAGGCGCATGGAAATAAATTATAAATACCATATTATATTGTTGACTGACCCGATAGCTCAGTTCGTAGCAACCCTGCTTTCTTAACTGTGGTTTATGGGTTCGATTACCACCTAAGACAAACATATATGAACATCGATGTTTGTTGTGTCTGGGTGTTATATTGTATTCTATGTATGTATTTACAAACAAAAAGTATCTAAGGTCCGTATTACAGAACGATGTTCAGTCATCTATCGCTGCTCAAGCAGATTTCATTCAATAATTGATCACTTTATGAATGAAATCTCTGCTTGAGTACCGATCGATGACTGAGCATCGTTCTGTTATACGGACCTATGTATTGTATCAGTTATCTGGTTTCCATAGTACAAGTTTTGCTTGGTTTGGAGCTAGATGGCGCTGTGTAAAATGTCAATAATAATAATAATTTATATTTATGTTTATTTTATTGTAGTATATTTTATTATATTGTATTGTTTATTGTATTGCTGACCCACCTTGGCTTTTGATGGGGAAGTTTGACGCCATAACTCTGCTCATGGAGAGATGCTAGCGAAAGGAAACATAGGGAAAAATGGGGATGGAAGCGCGAAGGTAAACAGGCGGCGCTTGCCTCCTTTTTATTGCCGTCTCATCCATTCATCTTTTATCCTCCCCCTTTTTTATTCCTTTCGAGATGAGTGTAGTAAGTTTATCTTCGTTACCGGCTATGTTGGAATGGAATGTAACACGCTTGCCTAGAAGATACCTGTTCCCTCTCAATTTGAAGACTCCAAGGTTATATTTTCGGGAAATACGGACGCCGGTAAAGCGTTCCACTCTTTGGCTGTTTTATTATATTGGGTATAGATTATACACGGTGGAATTTAATTCGCTCTTTTCCTTAAATATATGTACTCAGACCATGCTATAGAATATTCGTAGAAGGTTCAATAAAAACAATAGACTTTATTTTAGTATTTAGTGCCTCCTAAAATAACTGAATGACAGTCGAAATGTCTATTTAACGCTATACATAACGCGGGCACCGGCTGAGTGCTTTGTAAATGTTTTGTAGGTAATAAAACACCTGCTTTGTTCAATGTCGCAAGTTTTCTTTAGAATTTAAATTTGCAGTAATTTGATAATACCTAGATTTAAGTTTTCATAAGTATTTCATAAGTTTTTTGTTATATGGGAGCGTTCTATGGCATGGATTGAATACATACATTGGATAAGGATTGCATAAGGAAAAGAACGAATTAAATTCCACTGTGTATATAAAATATGTCTGAACTTTATTAAGTTAATGGCCTCACAGCGCAGATGTAGTAGCTCTGCCTTCTGAACTGTATATTCAGAAATATAATGTTGTTTTTTTTTTAGGACTTTAGTGAGTAGGCTCCTCATAGATCAACGTACTACACATTCGACTGCATCGTAGCTTACCATCAGGTGAGTTGCGGACGAACGTTGACCTATTCGTACATAAAAGAAACTGTAGGCGGGTTCCATTTTAAGTAATCAATGAAACATTTTGCTTATATCAATAAAAAAAATTGTTAGTTTATTGCCAAACAACAACTCTAAAATATGCATTAACTGAGCAAAATAAACTGCATGACAATAAAAAAACGGGTGTGCTTTAGACCACATGACTGAAGTAAGACTTCTTTAATTTAGCTCCACCTATCAGCCGGTGTAACTTTGTTTTAATGTTAATGTCGCCATCTTGACAATTGTAGATTGTCATTTTACCGGACATATTAACATAATAATTCTTTTTTTTACTTTAATATATTGACAATGGAGATTTACATGAACCAACTTCAACTTTCGTGCGCCTCGCATTCACCAACTTACTCCCCAAGTCAAGCGTGAGTAAAGAAGATTTACTTCAAAAATATTACCTTGCATATTATACATTGTTTTATCTTCGCACTACTCGGTAAATGTATTCTAAACATACACGAAAGGGTTTTCTATATTTAAATTATGTAAGTAGAATAGAGCATTGACTTGGAGATTTCTATGAGACAAAAGAAAAAAGCTTATAAAATTTAAATAAAGAAGATTATTTCTAGATGTCATTGAACCCACACCCAATGTTCAGGCTAAAGGAAATGCCACTACAATCGGGCTTGTGTTTTTATAGTTATTCATTGATGATGTTTTTATTCCGCGTGACGAATGAATAATAATGTATGAATTAAATAATTTTTAATAATTTTATGTATGAATAAAAAATCTAAACGAAACGATCAATAAACAATAATAGTAAATATTTGTGGACATTTTACACAGCGCCATCAAGTCCGAACTAAGCGAAACTTGTACTATGGGAACCAGATAATTGATACAACACCTAGATACTTTTTGTTTGTTTATACATACGTAGAATACAATAACACCCACACAGAATAAACATCGATTTTCATCGCACAAATATTTGTCCTGGATGGGACTCGAACCTACAACCCATAGCTCTCGCTCATAAAGCAAGGTCACTACCAACTGAGCTATTGGATCAGTCAACCTTGTTTTTGTATTTTAAATTCATATTGGTTGGTTTCTAAAATATTTTCCATATGACCATAACGATACTTTTAATAAAAACTGACGATTACTAACAAATAACTTTACTCGTCTTAAGTACAAGTTTTACGTAATAATTATTTATACATTTCAATTTATTTTATCTCCCAGATAAAAATAAATGTTATTCGTTCAACAGTTGTACACTTTTCATGGATTCCAATTAAATAAATTTAATTTACATTCAAAATTATTTTGTTTTGCCAACTGTACCAACTACTTCCAAGCATTCTCTAGCAGAACAATAATGCAAGTTTTTTATAAGTCATTACATATTACACTCATCTTCCATCGTTGCGTAAACCGAGAACTTAGAATCAATAACGGACCATCATCGTCATTCATCATCATCACCTATATATATGTCTACGCTTGTGTGCATAGTCTAATGTGTTGTATACATACATCATTATTATTAAATACTGGTCGGGTGGCCTAGAATCCATGCGGTTGGAGTGTGTGTAGGCTTGTTGGAGGATCTTTATCCAGCATGGTATTATTATTACATTTTGTCAGTTCAGCAGCGGGTGGAACGTCTGGCACGGTTCGGTCCACTCTTGGACGTAGTCTTTTCGATCCTCTTCCGACAACGGCCCAAGCCGAGGCTCGCATCCCAGGGGTGTCCTTAAGCTAGTTGCCTCCCACTTTTGATGGCTGGGCGCCTCAAGGGCCTGCCTTCACGCCCAGTGACGCTTTAAAGGTCGGTAGAAATCAACGCCCGTTAAAAAAGGTCGTGTATTAACTAAGTGAAAGAACGGCTTACCTATAGATACCAATATATATTATATCAACATAATTTCCTTTATAAAAAATAGAGTGAAATCGCTTTCATTCACCTTGATTTCTTATTGAGAAATCCTTGGATAATAATTTTTATTATCTAAATATTATTCTAGTAATCTTAATTTAAAAAAAAAAAAACAAGTTTCAGTTATTATTTTTTATTTATAAGGATGTACTTTCAGAATGGTCTCATGGAATTTTCATCAGCCGGCCTCTGTAGTGTAGTGGTCTAGTGGTTGAGCAGGTCGGTTCATAATCCGGAGGTGGCCGGTTCGATTCCCGCGGCAGGACAAGTATTTATGCACAGGAAAAAAGAGCAAATACTTCTTTTGAGTCTATGTGTTGTGGGATGGCTCGTAGTTCCTCTGTCCCTAGACACAGGGAATCCTAGTTAGGGTCCAGGATCTATGTATGATCGTTGGGCGTCATTTATTAGTATTTATTATTATTTCAAAATTGGTTATAGTTGCTTAATTTAAAAATAAATAAATGTTTTTAAAAAATGTGCGATGATGTCATCTAAGTACTTCTCAGTGGGAAAATTAGGTGGTTTCAAGTTTTGTTTTGTTGGTACAATAGATACGATACCAATTATTGGGTCAACCCGGTAGCGGTTTGAAACGGGCATATCCCAAAAGACCTACCTTATTCTACCTCTAAATCTAAGCCCGTATTTATAGCAGTGACTAATCTTGGAACATTCATCATACAATTACATAATAAGCTCAAAACTGCATGTTTGTTGTTTAGTCAGGCATGTGGCATTCATTTCAGACTTGACACAAGTTCCGCTATTATAAATTGGGCGGTCACGACTGAAGACTGCATAATACATTATTTGACAGCCTCTGTGGTGGCACAATGCGGGTTCGATTCTCGCAAATGGATAAGAATTTGTGCACACAACAAGCTTGGATACGCCTTACCTTTTTTTTGAACGGGCTAATCCTGTTGATCTCTATATACCTACCTTTACAGCGTCACCGAGTAGGCAGGCAGGCGCTTAAGACGCGCAGCCGTCAAACGTAAAGCCGTCAGGCGCCCAGCCGTCAGGCGCTCAGCCGTCAGGCGCCCAGCCGTCAGGCGCCCAGCCGTCAGGCGCCCAGCCGTCAGACGCCCAGCCGTCATGCGCCCAGCCGTCAGGCGCCCAGCCGTCAGGCGCCCAGCCGTCAAACGTCCAGCCGTCAGACGCCCAGCCGTCAGGCGCCCAGCCGTCAGGCGCCCAGCCGTCAGGCGCCCAGTCGTCAGGCGCCCAGCCGTCAGGCGCCCAGCCGTCAGACGCCCAGCCGTCAGGCGCCCAGCCGTCAGGCGCCCAGCCGTCAGGCGCCCAGCCGTCAGACACCCAGCCGTCAGGCGCCCTGCCGTCAAGCGCCCAGCCGTCAGGCGTCCAGCCGTCAGGCGCCCAGCCGTCAGGCGCCCAGCCGTCGGATACGCCTTACTCTACGTGCGAAGATAATGATGGGCCATATTTCTAGAGTAAACTGAGAATCACGATGCCACCTACTTAAGTTGATTTTAAGATTACATATTAGTGAATGTGGCAACTTGATTTACTTTCGTGGCTTTTATTTGCACTTTGTATCAGTAAGAATTTATTGCTAAAACTACTACTAGGTGGCAGGAATTTTCTGAAAAGTTCGCTTAGGTAGGTACCACCGATATGCCAGTTATTCTGCCGCCAAGCAGTAGTGTGCAAGCACTACTGTGTTCTAGTTTAAAAGGCACTGCAGCTAGTGAAATTACTCGGCAAATGAGACTTTTTGATCCGATTTCACTGTCGGGTAATCTTATATTGTCTCAGGATGAAGTGCACAGTGCAGTGTCACGCGAAACTTTATATTTGAGAGTTCCAAGTGACACTGCAACTGTTATGGAGTGCCTTGACGCTTAACATCAGGTGAACTACTAGCTCGTTACATCATTCATAGAAAAAAACTGTTTTTTGAACTCCGAAAGTATTTTAAGCTTAAATCTTAAATATTATTCAATGTTATTCCAGTTGTGTTCATCATGATTGTATAAGTAATATTACTTAACAAGTGTAATTGGTCTGTAACCGTTTTTATTACAATAAATAAATAAAAAATATTTTACCTAGAACCGGAAGACTGGTAGCATGAGCCGGCACTCTCCAATAAGTTGACTGACGGTTTTTTTGACGAGCTAGTCGCTCGCCTTTTGTTAAGCAACACGACTGCCCATATCAGTTGCAGTGACACCTGAAACTCTAAAGTACAGTTTCGCGTGACACTGCACTGCGCACGTCGTTCTGAGACAGCAGCACAGTGTAGTAATAAGATTACTAGACTGTGAGATCAGGTAATAAAGTTTAATATGCCCAGTAATTTCACTAGCTACAGTGCCTTTCAAACCGGAACACATTTGTGCTTGCACACTACTACTTGGCGGCAGAATAACTGGCAAAGCGGTGGTACCTAGACAAACTTTGCATAAAAGTCCTACCACCTAGTAAAATATTATATTTATTATTATATAGCAAGAGAAACGTGAAATAATAAAGTCAATGAACTTGAGATGGGAATGGGAATGTTTACGAATGGGATACGATGGTGAGAAATAGAGAGATATTTTAGCGTTTGCACTAGTTCAGTCTTTTAGTAGATGGAAAATTCTTATGCTAGATATCCTTTTGAGTTGTTAGTTTGTTAGCGCAGCTTAATGGCTTTGGTATTTAGCTTCAAAATCAGATTCGAACTGAAATGCATGGTCATAAATAAATCTGTTGAAAATAATACACCTAACCTAAGTGTAACGCTCTTTCTCCCGCTCTCACTGTCGCTCTTTCTGTTTTTATTCCTCTATGAATCTTCATAGATACATCTGTATCTGACGATTTTTGGACAATAGGTAATCATGATAGTAATTGCTAATCTGCTAGCTACGCTTTGAAACTCAATAACCGTTTCATAACGTTATCTCTTTCTGGCTCAGTTTATTGCTCTCAGCGTTTTGTGGGTGTATATATATTTAATATTATATTTATTAATATATTATATTATTATAGTATATTTCATATCTTTTTCTGTTGCGGCTGCATGTGTCAAAACGAAAATGTCTGATCAGCCACTCAATACGAGACCCAAATTTCCCGGACAGTTACTAACCATGCAAATAAATTGTTTGTATATTTATGATGAATCGCATGTAGGTACATAGGCATAGCAGTACCACGTTGTGTCTGTTAGTCACGGCCGCTGAAAACGTAGTCACCATGAAACTATTTACTCAATTGGAATTTTTCGCTGTGATTAAGTATTACTAATATATAGTATACTATAAAGTGACTAAAGATTAAAAAATGTTACCGCAAAATTTGTCACTAAAGGTATTCTGACAAATAATATATAGTTTAATAGATTCTATTTTTTTTTCAGTTATTGATTTTCAGGCAGATATTAAACAAAGAAATTGCGGCGTACAGGATAGCTAGCCACCCCGACGAACCTGCAGGTGGGTAGTTATATTCAGGGGTGAGAAATAATAGACCTTGTTGTTACACAGCCGCACTGCCCGCACTAGGTTTATTAGGGAAAAAGTCACTAGCCTTGCACCCGCGGCTGAGCAATAGGTAGTAGTAAGGTTAGACCCTATTGTGGCATCCGCCTTCACGGTCAAATAGTGTTGCATCCAGGCTTGATGGTAGATGCATCTTCGCGGTAGGTAAGAATCTTGGTTTTTATGTATAGGGGGCCGCGCCGATTGCTCGAGCGCAGGCGATGTTGCAACAAACCATTTTCAGAGTGCAATTACAACATAGCGCGGCGCGGGTTCCGCTTTAATAAAATACGTGTTTTCTTTATATATATTTTTTTAATTTAGGATTTGTGTGATGAACATAGGTGTTTGTTTTGTGTCTGGGCATTATATTGTATTCTGTGAATGTATTTACAAACAAAAAGTATCTAAGTATTGTATTAGTTATCTGGTTCCCATAGTACAAACTAGCTGTTAGTTTGTACTATGGGAACCATATTATCTGATTATATTATATATATACCTATAATTATTATAAAACATTTTACGAAACTCGATATTGATTAGAGATGTACATTCGAATATATACGAGACTAGAGGTAATCGTTATTTTGCACAACGCCAAGCAATTGTCTTTCTATTAATCTATTAATATCATTAAATGTCTTTCTATTATTTTCTATTCTATTCAATTTATCGATAAAATTGCATACAAGTGCCGATTATCATCAGTATTGTTTCATCTATAGGAAGTATATAAGAATGCACTTATCTATGCCTCCAATAATAATAAATCAACGATAAACAAGCTTGTCGACAGAATAACTTCGATACCGCCTCGTACACGTGTTTTCACTTTATCACCGTAAATAATAGACCATACAAAGTACATATAGATACACTGAAGACAGAAATGCACTTAAAGTCTGAAAGCGGACAAGCGTGGGAATTAATCGGTGGTACTATTACCTACTACTACTAGGTGGTAGGACTTTTCTGCAAAGTTCGTATAGGTAGGTACCACCGCTTTGCCAGTTATTGCACCGCCAAACAGTAGTGGGCAAGTACTACTGTATTCCGGTTTGAAGGGCACTGTAGCTAGTGAAATTACTAAGCAATTGAGATTTTATGATTTGATCTCACAAGCTAGTAATCTTATTACCAGACTGTGCTGATGTCGCAGGATGATGTGCGCAGTGCACGTCACGCGAAACTTTATATTTTGGAGTTCCAAATGATACTTTTCTGTTATGAGCAGCCATGTCGCTTAACATCATGTGAATGACAAGCTCATCACGTCATTCCTTAACATAAAAAAAAGTTAAACAAAACAAAAACAAAGTAATACCAGCCGATAGATGGAGCTAAACTAAAGACGTTTTACTTCAGTAGTGTGGTCTAAAGCACACTCGTTTTTTTTAAATAAGTTAGTGTGGTTAGACTCTTCCGTCTATAGCAGCGTCACCAGGCGGGAATCCCACATGCCCCATCCCGGCGGCGGTTGGATCACGGGGGGGTTTTAGTGGGTTCGAGTCCCACATACCCCCTGCCACCACGGGGGTGCGAAGGCGGGAAGTGCGAGGGCATTTCCCCCCTCAAAAAAAAATAAAAATAAAAGGTCGGAATCCCACATAGTACACAGTGCATTATCATTAAATCTAAGAACATTTATCAGAAGTGCATGCATGCCAATGAGATCACGTTCTTGGACGCATTCAAGGCTACTACTTGCCCAGAAATAAACATTCATTACCCAACAATAACTGTAATAGTGATAAACGCTGATTGGATGGATGTTATCTTTATTCATCTAGACATTAGGAAGCTACTTGAAGAGTAAATGGAATGCATCAACCTGTATTGTCAATGTCACCATTACTTTGTTATGACAGTGACTCTTTGTCTGGTGCATAAGTGAATCTTTGATCATCGATGAAAAGAATCCGAAAATGGCGGTTGTGAATTTTGATTTATTCTCCATAACCCGTGTATTTTTGAATTTTAATGTGTGATAAGGGTGGATTTATCCGTTAAGTGTTCGTGAACTTGCACAAGTGTTGGCAAATAATTCCAAGTCTTAAATCCATGCCTTTTCGTTTTCCCTTCAAGGCTTCCTAGAGCCTTCAGAAAATATCCACCCTTGTACTGTATCATTTTGACTTTGACATGACATAACCGTACAAAAAATCCTTACATGGCAGAAAAGGCTTGAAATTGGCAGAATTATCGCTGTATATGTTAAGCTATCGCATGTTCTTCTATTTTCATAATTAGTTGTGGAGGATTTGAATTGACTCTTCTTCTGCCTTCAGCACCGCCCGCGGCGTGACATATGAGAAAATTATTCAACCACACATTTCACCCTCTTAAGGGTGGAATTTCAAAAAATTCTTTCTTAGCGGATGCCTACGTTATAACATCTACCTGCATGCTAAATTTCAGCCCGCTCCGTCCAGTGGTTTGGGCTGTGCATTGATCGATCACTATATTAGTCAGTCAATTAGTCACCTTTGAGTTATATATATTTAGATTTAGTTTTTTTATGATAAAAAAAACGAACAGAAGAAGAAGTGAAACGTTTGTTGTCTGATTGTTTAAAACAATTTACTGACCAAATTACAATAATTTAAAACGGAAGAAACATAGAACTATTAAATGAGAAAATGTACAAACTTTAAATAAAATAATATTTTGAGATACCTTATTAAACACCAGGTAAATGGAGCTAGAGTGACTTACAACAGCTGCTGAATCCAGTAACAGACGTCATGCTGAACTAATAGGTATCGAAATCACATTTTGTTACCATACAAATTTCCGTTAACATAAAAACAAAACCAAAAAAAATCTAATACATAGTTATCCAAATTCTGTGTGATTATGTCAGGTTCCGAGTGATTCTGTGTAATGCTCTATGGTGCTTTTTGGTTCTGTGTGAATATACCTGCAATCATCAGCTGAAGATGAGATATTTTATTATTATTGTGTTTTTTTAGAACTATATAATACTTCAGCAAAGTATAAATATCAAATGTACAATTCAAAAATTCTGGAACACAGAAGCCTGATATATGGATATCAGCAGAAAACCGAGAGCGTAGACCACGAGAACGACGTCCATGGCACCAGCGAATAGATCCCTGGTACCTTCGTCTTGAGCGACCATTCGAAGTCGGCTGCGCGCGCGGCTGCAGAGTCCTGACACTTGCGACAGAAGCATTTCCACCGTGTTTAATACAGAACTGGAAATAAGAAGATATATTACAAACAAAGCAAATTAAAATAAAAAATAAAATAATAACGGCCAACGATAATATACATAGATCATGAACCCTAACTAGGATTCCGTGTCTAAGAAACTACAAGGACCATGATTCCACAACACCCAGACTCAAAACAAGCACCTACTTGCGCTTTTTCTAAGTATTTTAAAAGTCTTTGGACACTTTTCATTTTAAAAAATTGTTGGTGATACTGTCATCGAGCATCGAATCGACACTGTTCATAACAATACAGTTACGTGTCTACAAACATTACCCGTTTTAAAAAAGTTAGTTGTAATTAGTCATCGTAGTTTTAAAAAAGCATGTTTCAGCTTTAGGGATAGATGGATGCATGTTAAAATCTCATTCGTAATTCAAACTTTTCTCTCACATGCAATTTAATACTAATAATAATAAAAACACCCAATGATCATATACATGATCCTGAACTCTAACTAGGATTCCGTGTCTAAGGAACTACGAGGACCATGATCCCACAACATCCAGACTCAGGACAAGTACTTGCGCTTTTTTCTGTGCACAAATACTTGTCCTGTCGACCCGACCTGCAAAACCATCACACCACAGAGGCCGTTAAATAATCTTTTTCCAGTTTTTTTTTTAACGGGCTTACTGTTTGTCTGTACCGACAGCGTCACCGGGCGGACTCTTTTTTCTAATTGTTGTTACGCACCTAGGAGTACACCTCCAGTTCTGATTTACGCCGTAGTTGAAGAGTGGCAGCAGCATCGCTGCCACGTGCCAGAATCCTGTAGAGTCAAAGGAAGAGGAGACAGCCAGCGTCGACCGTTGGTTCGTCGCTAATCTGAAAGATTGTAGGTATGGTGACGTAACTTACCATTTTATCTGGTGTGGCAACACTTCAACGCAGTTAGGAACACGTTGGAACACGGGATTAAAATTATGGGCGCCGCTTGTAAAGAAAAATGTTTAGTTATTTTAATGTGCAGTGGTTTGTTTATTAATCTACTTCGTTAATCAAAAAAAAAAATTAGGGGAGAGGTTTTTTAGTAACTATATCTTCTTCTCAACTACGGCTTCGCCTGCGTGGCCTATAGAAACGAAGAAGATTTTTTTAAAGATAATTCCCACCCATACCCAATTCACCCTCTTAGGGGTGAGATTTCAAAAAAACCTTTCTTAGTGGATACCTACACTTTACAAAGAATACCTCCAAATTTGAAGTCTCTAGGACCAGCGGCTTAGGCTGTGCGTTGATATATAAGTCAGTCAGTCAGTCAGGACTTTAAATTTTATTTTATTTTTTGTATCTGTTTAGATATTAGAAGGTAATTCAGGACGGTAAATTTTAAAATCATATTATATTATTTATTTTTTTACAATTCTTATTATCTTTTCATCATAATTATTATGTGAAAATAACGAAAGTAAATCGTTAGGGATGTACTTATTTATTATTAAATATTTTTTACAAAAACCCACGAATAAGTACACAAAAAGTTTGTTTCATTTACGGACCATGTTATAATAAAGATGGCAGAAAGTTGGTTCTAAATTCAAGTGTTTCCCATACATTTTTAAAATAAAAAAGTTCCTTAGTTTGAGCTGTAAATATATTATACTTAATATTGTATAGTATTATAATTATTATCTGTAACATTGTATACGACACTCAAACAAGAAACGAAAAAAAACTTTTCCCCATTACGAAATGAAATCATTATCAAAGCAGAACTTGCTTTTTGCGCCATCTAGCAGAAACAAAGTAAACTAGTTGCACTGTATTAAATGGTAAAAATGTAGTATAAAATATTTGTACTGCTCGATTCGGTGAGTTACTCAAAGTGTTACATCGTATAAATAGATGGAGCCAATATCCATTAGTTTATTATTATAATTTTTTTAGCATTTTTTTATTATCAAGGTACGTTATTATTATTATTATTATAATTCTTTATTGCACTAAAAAACAGTACAAACGGAGGACTTAATGCTAAAGCATTTTCTACCAGTCATCCACTCGTAGTTTGAGAAAGAGGGATGTAGGCGTGCATCAACATTTGTATTATAGTAGTATTTGTAAAAGGAAAAAAAAAAAATTGAACAAAGTGATTTTATACATAAAAAGAATAAACTTTTTTTTGGAATATCAAATCTAGATAAATATATTGCAGTGTGATGCTTCCCCGTAACAGATATTTTGCTTATATATGGCACTGCAAATAGGTATTTGAGGCAGGAAAGCGTGGCGCTTACCATCAGGAGAATACCCTGCTAGTATTCGATGCGGCCGTCTATCACATTTTTGAAGTAAAACTTCTTTAGGAGTTTTGGCGGGAAAACGAAAAATATCACGTCGCCGCATTGTATTCTTTTCCAAAACTTGTGTTATTTTCAGTGTTAGTGCATAAAATTGGTGGCATTCTATTCGTTAAGTGCTGGATTACAGGCGTGAGTGTGGGAAAATGGTATAATGATGGCGAAACGTTTCTTTTCGTGTTGTTTCCAAAACTCCATAGAAGATTCAAGTAAAGCTGCTACCACTTTACTAGGAGTATGACTTTGACTAGACTATGACTTGACTTGATGACTTCGACTGTGACTTGACACATATTTGCGTGAAATATCATTAATTTGATAAATTAATAATTACTTGACACTGTCTAAATACACAAAAGTGTGGAGCCAAAACATAAAAAAAAGTTTTAAATAAGTGGTAATGGTAGTGTAAGCTGATGACGTGAACGGAAGTTGAAAGTTTAAGTATTATATCTCCCTCTCTAGGTGAAGATAGAAAGAGTTACATTTCGTATATTACTGTAGGGGCAAGAAAGATGGTTTTTTTTGTTTTTTGTTTGGCTCCACACTTTTATGTATTTAGCCAGTGTCAAGTACTTAATTAATAATTTTTCAAGTTAATTAATAATATATACATATATATGTGTCAAGTTACAGTCCAAGTCATCAAGTCAAGTCATAATCTAGTCTAGTTTAGTCAAGTCATACTTCTAGTAAATGGTGGCAACTTTACCAGAAGCTTCTATGGAGTTTTGGAAACAACACGAAAAGAAACGTTTTACCATCATTATACCATTTTCTCACACTCACGCCTGTAATTCAGCAGTTAACAAATAGAATGCCACCATTTTAATGTACTAACACTGAAAATAACACAAGTTTTGGAAAATAATACAATGCGGTAACGCAATCTTTTTCGCTTTCCCGCCAAAACCCCCTAAAGAAATGTTACTTCAGTCGTGTGGTCTAAAGCACAGTCGTTTGTTTTTCATCAGTGTTGCCGTCCTACGGCATAGATAATTACGATACTGTACTATTTGGGTATGG
This sequence comes from Ennomos fuscantarius, assembly GCA_905220475.3. Classification (NCBI taxonomy): domain Eukaryota; kingdom Metazoa; phylum Arthropoda; class Insecta; order Lepidoptera; family Geometridae; genus Ennomos; species Ennomos fuscantarius. The sequence continues at coordinate 1,279,488 of HG992032.1, forward strand.
TATATATTTTTAGGAGTAATACCTGCTTGGCTGTACAGCAGCGTGGACCGGAGACCTGGTGTCTCCATGGATCCAGCGGTCAACGTTGTTGCTGTACACGCTGTCATTCGTCGCCCACACGAAAGACAGCGAGTTCTGCCTCTGTAAATTTAGTAAGTGTATAATCATTATATATATTGACTGGCCCGATAGCTTAGTTGGTAGTGCCCCTGCCTTCTGAACTGCGGGTTGTGGGTTCGATCCTCACCCAGGACAAAAATTTGTGTGATGAGCATCGATGTTTGTTCTGTGTCTGGGTGTTATATTGTATTCTATGTATGTATTTACAAAACAAAAAGTATCTAAGTATTGTATCAGTTATCTGGTTCCCATAGTACAAGCTTTGCTTAGTTTGGGGCTAGATGGCGTTGTGTAAGATGTCCACACATATTATTATTATTTAAAAATAAATAACACTAGGTGGTAAGTCTTTCGGAAAAGTGCCACACTTGTGTAAAACAGTGGTGAGAAAGAGAACTCCTTTTTTTTTCAAACTCATTTATTGTAATAGGCTTGCTATATAATATTTGACAATAAGCACTTTGTAATTCTGTATGCTTAGTGAAATAACTTAATTTTAAGTACCTAATATAATTTTGGCTTGTAAAAGTGCTAAAAAAAAGACTATTTGCAATAAATCTTTTGACTTTGAATTTGTTACTTTCTCGCTATTTCTCTATCGTTTTCTCTCTCTTTCTCTATAGCTTCCCCCCTCTGTTTCTCTCTCTCTCTCGTTCTCTATTTCTCTTTCTCTATTTATTTCCTACTTTATCTACAGCTTTCTCTCTCTCACTTTCTCTATCTCGTTATCTCTTTCTTTATTTAGCTCATTCTCTCTCGTCTTTCTCTTACTGTATCATTATCATTATTTTAAGAGAGATCTTTCTATCTTTGTTTCTATGTCTCCCTATCTCTCTCTCTTTCGTTATATTTCTTTCTTTCTCTTTCTCTCCTTCTCTGTCTATTTGTGTGAAAAAAAGGCCCATGAACCAGCTGTGGGAAAGTATTGGGCTGATGACAATAGAATCGGCCGCTGAGTAACTTGTATTTAAAATGTATATCGAGCAAATACCTGTAAACGCTCATCAATATCCCTCCCTGTGTCCTCGTGGGATGACAGGTCCTCAGGATTGGTTCCCATAACTTTGCTTGCTAAGTCCCTAACCACGCTTGAAGCCATGAACAGTTATCTAAAAACCACCAGATAAGTAGTAACAAAACACATAAATTAGTAAAGTCCTGAATAGTTTCTTGGCGGGAAAACGAAAAAGAACGCGTCACCGCATTGTATTATTTTCCAAAACTTGTGTTATTTTCAGTGTAAGTGCATAAAATTGATGGCATTTTATTCGTTAAGTGCTGGATTGGATTACAGGCGTGAGTGTGGGAAAGTGGTATAATGATGGTGATGCGTTTCTTTTCGTGTTGTTTCAAAAACTCCATAGAAGCTTTTGGTAAAGTTGCCACCACTCTACTAGGAGTATGACTTAGACTAGACTTGATGACTTGCAACTATGACTTGACACATAACGAAAACGTTTTTCCGCCAAAACTCCACGGACGGATGGACGGTGGACGTCTTCCAGCTGATGATGTAATGGTGGAGGTTCTTAAACGGTCCCAGTCTCATTATTATTAATACCAGTCCAATAAAAGTCCCAGCGGTGGGAGCGAAAGAGCTTTCCACTGCGGTATATGTATTTGATTTTTGTTTTGCTATATACACACATTTATTTTATTAAAATAAGTACTTACACATGGCATTCAAACGGGCTGTAATTTAGTTACATTTCAAATTTAACGCGATTTCGTAATTTCGTAGGTTTTTAGCCGAATATGACGCTTTCACGGTTCCTGTCATGTTTCTGTCACTCTCAAATGACATAATTTGGCAGATTACTAAACTCTTTTTACAGAGTAAACAGGTTTTCATGCAGAATTTTCAAATAAACTAGCTGACCGAGTTTTGGCGGGATAGCGAAAAAGATTGCGTCACCGCATTGTATTATTTTCAGTGTTAGTGCATAAAATTGGTGGTATTTTATTCGTTAAGTGCTGGATTACAGGCGTGAGTGTGGGAAAATGGTATAATGATGGTGAAACGTTTCATTTCGTGTTGTTTCCAAAACTACATAAAAGCTTCTGGTAAAGATGCCACCACTTTACTAGGAGTATGACTTGACTAGACAAGATTATGACTTGACTTGATGACTTGGGCTGTGACTTGACTTGACACATGTATAATTATATTAATTAACTTGAGAAATTATTAATTACTTGACACTGGCTAAATAGCCGAAACAAAAACAAAAAAACTTTGTTCCGCCTAACAGTCAATGAATGTGCTGGTTCAGGTTTTTTAAATTGATTAACATCAATTTTATTATTTATTATCTTATTTCGGGTGAAGATAAACGTCTGTACTAAAGTTTGACAGTTCCTAAGCTTGAAATTACACCTCTGGGTTATAGAGGAATAAGTGCGAACTTAGAAGCTGTCATAGTTTAGTTCAAATGGCATTAGTCTAATAATCCACTGATACGGGCAGCTATGCATCAGGCGAACGACTTGCACGACACGTCATTCATTAACATAAATAAACTATAAAATTGTGGTAGATATTGAACGTTTTTATCATGCCCATTGTGTAATACATTACACCGTCTAATAACTTTAGATTAGATGCTTATATAGCCAACTAGTTGACACGGGTGAATTAGTAAAACACGGTCGAACTGGATAAAAATGGTTAAAAATCCTATGTCCTTCTCCTGGTTCTAAGCTACCTCCCCACCAATTTTCAGCCAAATCAGTTCAGCTGTTCTTGAGTTATAAATAGTGTAACTAACACGACTTTTATATATTTAGATATAAATTATTAAAATAAGCAATAATATTACCAAAAATAATATATCATTATTTTGGTATTATTTTTTTATTTTATTTTTTTATTATATATATCATTATTTGAATGATTTGACGAGCTAGCCGTTCACCTGATGTTAAGCGCCACGTCTGCCCATAACAGAACAGTGTCAATCGGAACCCCAAATAGAGTTTCGAGCAACACTGCACTGCGCACATCATCCTGAGACATCAGCACAGTCTGGTAATAAAATTACTCGACTGTGAGATCAGATCATAAAGTCTCAATTACCCAATAATTTCACTAGCTACAGTGCCCTTCAAACCGGAACACAGTAGTGCTTGCGCACTACTGCTTGGCGGCAGAATAACTGGCAAAGCAACAAAGTCCTACCACCTAGTAGATTGAAATTAATATTGAAGTAAGTCTCTCCATCACCAATAAAATGCTGCACGCCCGTGCAGTCATTGTAATTCAATTACTCCACTAATGAATATCCTAATTCGGTAGCCCATGTCAAAAAGCGGCCAAGTTACAAAAGTTTTTTACACCACTTTTTACACCATCGAAACTTACGTCAAGCTATCAAATAATTTCCCTAGATGTCATTCTTGTAAAGGCGCGAACTGCTGGGTGCCTTTGTTTGAATACGACTCAAATTTCGAATACACGGTACCCCGCAGTTTCTTTATTCGCGGCTGCCAGTGTGAAAATATAAAAAAGAAACTTTTGTATCAATTGATTAGTTCTTTTTTTTGTTGATTGGCTTATTTTCGTTGCCGCACGGGATTTATGTATCACATCACATTAATATTATAAAGGCAAAAGTTTGTATGTGTGTATGTTTGTTACTCCTTCACGCTCGAACGGTTGAATGGATTTGGATGAAATTCGGTACCAAGATTGCTTATACACTAGATTAACATATAGGCTAAATTATATCCCGGAAAAGTGAAATGTTCCCGTGGGATGAGCAAATAATTAATATACTTTTTATCCGCGGGTGAAACCGCGGGGCGCAACTAGTAGGTATTATTTCCTAATAATCTTAAAACGTCAAATCGCAAAAGACAGTTTTAAAAAAGTCTCATTAAGTCATAAATTGCTTTTTAAGCACCTATTCTTTTTTTTTCATTCGATTACATAAACCAGTTTAAATTCACCAAATTTAAAAATCCTCAAAAAAGGAATCGAAGCTACAAAAAAGTTTGATCAAGTCATTCAAGTCACATCAAAGAGGCCGGATTAAGTAAATAATGTTAATTTTCATAAATCTAAGCGCGAACTACAAAGTATAGTCCCTTAAACGGCACTTAACCCTTATAACGGGCGAAGAGTTTACGAAAAAAGGGATGAGTTTAATGAACGGGTTAAATTTAAACACTTTGTTAAAACAAGTGGTTCAAAATAACTTAACGCTAGAAAATAATAATTTAAAGAGTACCTTTCTATGAAATTGAATAAATTTGAATTTTATTGTGAACTAGCGGCCCGCTCCGGTTTCGCACGGGTATAAAATATAATAGCTTATATCATTCACTGAAAAAATGATTAAAATCGATCCAGTAGTTTTGATTTATTCATTACTGCCCGTGGCCCACACGCGTTAAATTTAGAGTAAGGGTAAATCCGATGGTATCAGAGGGATTCGCGGAATCAATACATCTTCTCCGGTACCACATCCTGTGAGTATTGTGCACTCTATTATGAAAGTCTTCAGTGATTTCACCAGCAAACGCGTGCCATTGCAAAGTTTAGGTGGACTCAGTTTTCTTAATAAAATAACAGGACAACCTACTTTCAACATCATTTTGTGAGGTTATACGAACGCTCCCGCGCGCCGCCCCGGAACCGCCGCAAACGCTACGTCCCGCAATTTTTAAATCCTTAATATCTTCCAAAATATTCATTTAAATCATATGCTGTAAAGGGCCATATAGATTTATATTAAATTAACAATGTATTTAAGGTATTTAATTAAATAAGGATTAATGCTGTATCAGTTAAAATCGCTTCGAAAATTAGCCATTATCTGTCGTAAAAAGTAAATGACAAAAAAATGTTATTGTGGAATATCCATAAGAGATAGACATATAGCATAGCGGAGTTTTCTGTAGACCTTTTCAATGTGTACAATACTTAGTACATTATTTTGATAAATCTCGTAGGGTTCAGCCTGCGTTTGCAATGTAAGCGGAAAAATGTTATTATTTACGACATCACATTAGAAACCTCAAAAATACCAGTATTTCTCCACTATTTAATGGATGTTATTATACATATAAACCCTTCTCTTTAATCACTCTATCTATTTAAAAAACTGCATCAAAATCAGCTGCGTAGTTTTAAAAATTCATTTAAGCATACATAGGGACAGAGAAAGCGACTTTGTAGTGATTATTAACATTAAATGTAAGTTCACAATAAAAATTCAATTGTCCTAGTTACTATTACTGCACTAATGATTACAAATACACGTAATATTTGGCTAGTAGATAAAATTCTATTCAGTAACTTTTCGACTAATAAGAAGTGCAGTAACTAAACTTATTGCAGTATATTTTCTTGAAAACTTAAATTGGTCAGAAAACAATAACTTAGCACAAGTACGCTTTTTTTAAATAAATAATATTTATAAACGTTTTATGTATGAAAGAGTTCTGAAGTAGCAAACCTCTTTTTTATACAACCAAACTGTGAACATCTTTTTTATTTGAGGTTGGTTAAATCTCCAGGAATAAAACTCGTTTATCTGATTACACCAGATTTAAGTCGATAAAGTCATTTGGTGCCGAAACCCCGTGTTTGTTTAGCATTAATATTATAATAGCTGCCTAAACGGCCGGCAGTGAAGGGTTGTCTCTTTGATGAGGCCGACAGATGGTGATTACCAAATATTTGATGTTATGTTGATGAATTGAGTAAACATTGTAAAAAATCTGGTTGAAATTTAGGTCAATTGAAGGGGTCAATCTTAGTGATTGGAGAACATTTTTGAAGTAAAACTTCTTTACGCATTGACTTGGGGAGTAAGCTGGTGAATGCGTCACGAAGCAAACGGAAGTTCAAAGTTGTTGGTTAACGTAAATTTCCATTGTCAACATAACGTTAAACATTACTTAAAACTTGTATTACTATGTTGGTGTGTCCCGTAAAATGACAATTCATAATTGAAAGGTTCAGAACAAAAAGAGTTTAACTGTCAAATAGTTAGTTTCGAGAAAATTGACTTTAAACTTCAACGGCATCATTTTAATGTAGAGTGCTTATAGTGTAATAGAAAAGGTTAATGTAAGTTTCAGTTGCTTGAAAATGTTTTAATTCTATTTAAAATACTAAATATAGTACTAATTCATACAATTACTGTAAAAATATAATACAATAAAATAAATATAATAATGTTTTTATGCTAAGAGAGCTGTATTCCTGTGACAGATAAACTGTTTTTAGACTCAAAATCTCGAGATTTCAGCCTCATTTCGGTATGTTGAGAATGTTATGATTATTATAGATAATTTCACGTTGAATCCAACGATACCCAGAAGTCAATTTGTGACAAAAATCAGTTAAACCCTTTTTGTTCTCACCCCTTCAATTGTCAAGATGGCGACATTAACATTAAGCAAAGCAAAATCAAAGTTATACCGGCTGATAGATGGAACTAAAGAAGTTTTGCTTCAGTCGTGTGGTCTAAAGCACACTCGTTTTTTTTGCAAAAGGTTTTAGTAAATTCAGCTCCAACGTTTAAAGGTTACATGAAGATAAGCAAATAAAGCCGCACGTCTAGTTTATTCATAAAATCATAGAACAAATGTAAAATCTACTAGCGAAATATCATAAGCTTTCACATTCACTAAACCCACAAAAAATTGCAAAATCAATCAATATTACGACGGTAGCGATGTCCCGCGGTGAGCCACTGACTACGAGTTACACAAAAAAAACGAACGTTTCTCAAAAACTGATCACGTCTCAAAAACTGATCGATTTGATGAAAAAAAATGGCGGTCTTTTTCACTTTCGTCAAGCTTTCGATAGTTGACGGTTGATTTTGCACGCCCACTCAACGGGCTCGTCATCGACGCGACTAGGAATTAATACAAAATAAAAGAAAAATTAAAAAGTGTGGACATTACACACAACGCCATCTAACCCCAAACTAAGCAAAGCTTGTACTTATGAGAACTAGATAACTGATACAAGACTTAAATACCTTTTGTTTGTAAATACATTTTTTTAATGGTAAAATGGGCATACGTTTGACAACAACTCACCTGATGGTAAGTGACGAAGTTGTCTAAGGTGGAGCACGCTTGCCCATGAGATGCCCATTCACTCTTGACTTAAAAAGAACCAGGTTATACCTAGGAGGAAACACCGTTGCTAGAAGAACATTCCATTCCTTGGCCGTACAATACAATGTAACGTCCAGACAGAACAAACATCATCACATAAATTATCCTGGGTGGGAATCGAACCCACAACCTGCAGTTCAGAAGGCAGGGGTACTACCAACTGAGCTAAAGGGCCAGCAAAATTAATTAATGTTCTTCTTTTCGTGTAAGTAGCCATCCATGGTGTCAGAATGTCATGTCATGGGGCTACCCAAAGGCCGTTTACAAGGTAACATTTTTTTTAATTTTGCCCGACTTATGTTATACCTTTTTACTTTCAGTTAATCCAATATTTTAGCTTCAACTCATACTTACCAATGAAAATCAGCTAGTTCACTTAATAGTGTCGGTTTACTAATTAAAATAGAATCTTCGTAAACATAAAATTACACACAAAGCTTTGATACTCCAGTTACAATTAACAGTTTTAATTGCATCTTTTGATTCAACGATTTGATTCCGTTTTGCCACACGCAGAACCTTCGAAGCGGTAATTAAATTTATCAGGTCCGAATACTCCCGTAACGCCACGCTACTGATTCACTAAAAAACGAGTGTGCTTTAAACCACACGACTGAAGTAAAACTTCTTTAGCTCCAACTATCGACTGGTATAACATTGTTTTTGCTTTGTTTAATGTTAATGCCGCCAGACACTTGAAAGGTTGAGAATAAAAAGGGTTTAACTGTCAAATTGATAGTTTCGAGAAAATTGACTTTAAACTTCAACGGCTTCATTTTAATGTAGAGTGCTTATAAGGTAATAGAAAAGGTTTATGTAAGTTTCAGTTGCTTGAAAATGTATTAATTCTATTTTAAAATACTAGATAAAGTACTAATTCATACAATTACTGTAAAAATATAAAATAATAAAATAATTATAATAATGTTTTTATGCTAAGCGAGCTGTATCTCTGTGACAGATGAACCGTTTTTAGACTCAAAATCTCGAGATTTAAGCCTCATTTCGGCATTTTGGGAATGTATTATCGTAGATAATTTCACGCTGAATCCAACGATAGATACCCATAAGTCATTTTGTGAAAAAATCAGTTAAACAAGTTCAATTGTAGATTGTCATTTTACCGGACATACATAATAATACAAATTTGAATTAATTTTTAGCTTTGTTATATTAACAATGGAGATTTACATGAACCAACAACTTTCTTCCATTCGCCTCGTTACATTCACTAGCTTACTCCCCAAGTGAAGCGTCAACTTAAAAAACCTTAGTTCGTTTTGGAGCCAAGTCCTTCACATAAGGATCCTTAATTCTCAGAACATATCAAAGATAACAAGCAATGACAAGAACAAGGATGATTTCCTCATCATCGCCTTGCCCATGCGATGACAACGGATGCACTGATTAAGTCATTAAGCTTGATGGCGCGAGAGTCAACACTTCGTGTTGCAATTGTACAAATTACTTGACAAATTATGTGATTTGCTTATAGATTTCCGTGTTTTAATATTATGATTTTGTGACTGTTCGTTGACGTATCAGCATCCGTGGTGTGGTGGTTGACCAGAGCGGTTCGTAACCTGGAGGTGGTGGGTTCGATTCCCATGATAGAACAGTATACAGTTGTATTTAGGAAAAATGCGCAATTACTTGTTACTCTGGGCATTTTGTTTGTACTGTTTATCCTGGGTGGGCATCGAACCTGCAATTCGGGAGGCAAAGCTTCCGCTTAGTCTACTTTTATCCAGTATAAGCCAACACAAACAAAGATTGATGACAATTTTCTAAATTAAAATGAATTTTTTACATATTTTTGAAGTAAAACTTCTTTACGCACGCTTGACTTGGGGAGTAAGCTGGTGAATGCGTAACGAGGCGAACGGAAGTTGAAAGTTGTTGGTTCACGTCTATTGTCAACATAAAACAGCAAAAACACACTTATTTTTTATTATTATGTTGGTATTTCTAGTAAAATGACAATTTGCAATTGAAGGGTGGATAATAAAAAGGGTTTAACTGTCAAATTGATAGTTTCGAGAAAATTGACTTTAAACTTCAACGGCTTTATTTTAATGTAGTGCTTATAAGGTAATAGAAAATGTTTATGTAAGTTTCAGTTGAAAATGTTTTAATTCTATTTTAAAATACTAAATATAGTACTAATTCATACAATTACTGTAAAAATATAATATAATAAAATAAATACTTCACTTCAGTTATTACGGTCTAAAGCGCACTCTTTTTTTTTAAATTGGGCTTATCGCTAAATTTAATAATATCACGCAAGTTACAAATTTCCTTTAAAATCATTCACAACTCGAATTTAATTTAAGATTTTGTTGTAATAATTTTTGTGTTGTTGTTGTTGTTGTTTTATTGTTTAAGTCAGTTCAAGTAATTTTATTACTAGACTGTGCTGATGTCTTAGGATGACGTGGGCAGTGCAGTGTCACGCAAAACTTTAGAGTTCTGAGTAACACTGCAACTGATATGGGCAAGCGTGTCGCTTAACATCAGGCAAACGGTTAGCTCGTCATGTCATTCATTAACATAAAAAAAAATAATTAAGGGTTAAATAAAATTAGCCTCTGTGGTGTGGTGGTTGAGCATGTCGGCTCATAATCCGGAGGCAGTGGGTTCGATTCCCGAGACAGGAGAAATACTTCTCCACAGAAAAAAAGCGCAATTTTTTTTTCTGTGTCTGGATGTTGTGGGACCATGGTCCTCGTAGTTACCTAGACAGGACCTAAGTTACGGTTCAGGATCTATGTATGTGATCGTTGGGCGTTTATTAATATCTCAAAATAAAGTACCTAGACTTTATTGAACATTAATAATCAATTCGAAACAGTTATTAATAATACGTAGCGATTTTTTGCTTTTTTTAATAACACCGGAAGGAAAATTGCAAGTCTGTTTGTCTGTCATCCCAATTGGAGCTCGCGTGTCACCCAAAACAAAACCAGTAATGAATAGACAACCAAACTTAAATATCGCCATTTTAAAACGGGGGTAATTTACAAAACCTCAAGCCATATGGCCGGGGCAGACGCCATACGATGCCAACTGTTACATTCATCGTCCCTTTCACTCTCATTACAAATCGGTAAAAGAGAAAGAGGTGGAGATAGGATTCATTAGTCGGTAGTGTAATAGTGCTATCATTTGAATGTGGTAGCAAAAAAAGCGTATTGTTTGTAGGTTGTACGCATGCGCGGGAGACACGTGCGCTGCGCCGGAAGTAGGGTAGGCTTTGGCGCGAATTTGAACATGATCTCAAATTTGAATTTGGAATTTTCGAACAGGATATTGAAACGATAATCGGTTTTCAAGGGAACAACATATGGATTATGGAGGGCTTAAGTTTTTGAAGAGCTTTAGGGTTGTCAAGAACTATAAGTATTATAAATAATTGATCAGGGTTGACAGAGTAGGGTTCAAGAAATTTATAGGTATTAAAACAAAGTCGGGCTTGATCTAATACTCGAAAACGCCTGGACTGATTTTCGTGGTTTTAATTTATTGTATTTTAAATTTCAAATATTAGAATAACTATTTAAAAAATTGAAAAATCGAGTAAAGAGAAAATAAAAAACATTTTTCCATACAAAATGTTCACGAGTTTCGTAAATGTGAAACATTTAATATTCAGAATAATGTACTTAATTTTTGTATATTTTTTATTTCATTTTGTGTTATCTTAATAAAGATGTACGTAATGAACTTAATATTAATTTTGTATTCATTGTATTACTTTCATAAAATCATAAATTAAGTTAAGCTAATGTGTAACACAATATTATATATGACATACACTTTATGTATATATTTGTAGACGATATGTACATCTACAAATATGTACATAAAGTCAAATCATTTCTCCTATGCGGTCTTAAGATTAGACAGCCTCTGTGGTGTGGCAGGTCGGCTCATAACTCAGAGGCGGCAGGTTCGATTCCCGTGCCAGGACAAGTACTTGTGCACAGAAAAAAAAGCGCAAATACTTGCTGGGTGTTGTGGGACCATGGTCCTTGTAAGTTCCCGGGTCTCTAGACACAGGGAATCCTACTTAGGGTCTAGGATCTATGTATGTGATCTTTAAGCGTTATTATTATTATTTAAATAACAAATGAAACTTTAGGAAAGCATGCTCTTCAACCGTATCGTCACTTACCATCAGTAGGCAATCACGTAACTCGATTGCAATTTGCAACTAAAAGAAACACAAATTTGTATGGACTTGACAGTTTGAATACGTAGCTTATGTGCATAGTTAGTATGGAAATTTCTCCTGTTGCATTGTAATCAAAGTTTTGTGAGAAATGGTGAGATAATGGTAATAATGTGCGCAAGCACTACTGTGTTCCGGTTTGAAGGGCACTGTAGCTAGTGAAATTACTGGGCAATTGAGACTTTATGATCTGATCTCACAGTCGAGTAATCTTATTACCAGACTGTGCTGATGTCTCAGGATGATGTGCGCAGTGCAGTGTTGCTCGAAACTCTATTTTGGGGTACCGATTGACACTGTTCTGTTATGGGCAGCCGTGGCGCTTAACATCAGGTGAACGACTAGCTCGTCAAATCATCAGTAACATAAAAAAAAATAGTGTCGGCGCCTACGAGCCTCGTCCGAGACAACACTATAAGGGGCAGAACGCTAGCGCTCCGCCCCCTGCACTTTATGGCTTCACTTGTGTGGCCACAAACAATATTTCGTAACACGTTTTATTTATAAAATGGTTATTTATAGGGTCGTATTTTGTATGTTCGATCAAACTGAATAGCAATTGAAACTTTAGTGCTCCTAAAAAGTCTTAAGCAAAGACCAAAGAAATATTTGTTTGTTCTGTGGTTGAATGCAATATTGTATTCTATCAAAAAAAAAAACTTGAGATGTTTTTTTTATGCTACTGAGTGATGTGACGAGCTAGTCGTTCACCTGATGTTAAGCGCCACGGCCGCCCATAACAGAACAGTGTCATTCGGAACCCTAAAACAGAGTTACGAGTGACACTGCACTGCGCACATCATCCTGAGACATCAGCACAGTCTGGTAATAAGATTACTCGACTGTGAGATCAGATCATAAAGTCTCATTTGCCCAGTAATTTCACTAGCTACAGTGCCCTTCAAACCGGAACACAGCAGTGCTTGCGCACTACTGCTTGGTGGCAGAATAACTGGCAAAGCGGTGGTACCTACCTAGACGAACTTTGCAGTAAAGTCCTACCACCTAGTAAATTTTCTTTTTTTAAAGTTATATTAATATATTTTTTATTATTAACAAATATAATGTAAATAGAAAGAATATTAATATAATATGAATGTGAAATAGAAAGACGAAACGAAAATAACTGGCTTGCTTGCTATGAGAGAGAGAGATAGGGAGAGAGGGAGAGAGAGACAGACAAACACGCGCACGCCGCACAGTGGTCCCATTTTGAAAAAAGGTGGACTTAGGACCGAAAGTCGGAATTTCGGGCTGTTTTTTTTTTTATAGAATAGGTCTTAACTATCCTAACAACATCTATTCTATAAAGAAAATCCGTAGGATGCATAGTTTTCGAGAAAAAAAATAATCTTTTTTTTCTTGTATGGAGAAAAACATACTTTATTATTTTTCTCAAGTTGGGTGAAATAGTGACGGCTTTTGTTGATATTTTATAAAAGCCCTAGTGGTATTGTATCCAGAAAAAAATAAAACCAATGCGGTCACCTGCGGCCGCGGGAATAATCAGATGTCAAAAATTGATTAATTTTTTTTGCGTATTTTGCAAACATTGTTCGTTTCTGGCCAATTATTTATGTATTTTAGGTTAGCGCTCCATACTTTAATTCGAACTATTATATAACATTTCAAAAAAGTTAATCAAAATCGAGTAATTTTTTTTTATAATTGCTGTTTTACTCATGAAATTGCACGCATACATGGTTAGTTCAAAATGCAAATCCTATATTACTCAGTATAATGTACAAAATAAACATGCACGTACCTAAAACGTAAAAAAAAAAAAAAAATTTTAGTTTTTCGTTTATGCTTACTAAAAGTCACCGGTAATGGTTACCGACATTACTTACCTACCACTGGCGGGCATTATCTGCATAATCGATTTCTTGCTTTGTATTTTCAAAACTGGTTTTGCGACAGCATTTTCACAACCGCGGTTGTTGAATGCGAGGCAGGATATAAACAAACGAGTCACATCTGATACTAGCTGTGACTGGTCGCTAGCTGGTCGCTTTGTTCCTGACAAATCCTGACAACAGGATAACTCGTATATGCATGCAAGTAACTACCCCCTAAAAATAAAAGTGATATAGCTCATCAATAATAATTGGCGTATGTTATACACCAATAATGTTTGTTATTGGTGTGTTTTAATCTTTCTGTCATCTGTATACGTATGATTTTCTACCAGAAAAAATGACTCATTTGTTTGTGCAGATTCCTGATTACTTATTACACGTTACTTAGCTCCCATTGGCGGACTTTATCTATACAAACAAATGAGTCATTTTTGATAAATGGCTGTGATTGGTCGTTTACTATTACCTTGCTCTTGCACATAGTGACTAATGACCTATCTGTTATGGCGTATTAAATACAGAGCAATGTTAATTTAAATTGATTCATCGCTAACTGTGAAGTACTAAAAATTACTATTTTGAATTTGCAATGGCTGGCTTAGGCACATATTTTGATGTTCTTGATTCTTAAAGATAGTGGAAATCTTAAGGATTACAATAAATTGTGTGAATTTATAGTTTCCAAAATACCATGTGAAATCTCTGAAGATGACCATCAAACAATTAAGGAGTTTTGTCGGCTATTCACCAATCTTGTAACTAAGAAGTGGAAAGATGCAAGCAGAAACTTGAAGACATTTATGAATCGGGAAAACAACCGCAAGTGGTTAGAGACCAATATTAATTGGCCTACTTGCAATACGGTTGATCTTGTTACTACAATGAGAATGCCAGAGGACTTAGTTGAAGAGCCGGAATTACTGCCGGTTGCTATTCCATCTGTCTGCACTGCGGAAGCAGGTACCTCTACTGTAAAAGAAGTTAGAGTGCCCTTTGCCGATTTGGGCAACAAACAGAAGAAAAGACGTTCCAGTGTCTTTGTTAACGATAACTCTGAAGAAGAACTACAGTATTATTTTATTTCCAAGTTAAAAGAAAATGGAAAATATGCTTTAGCGAAGATTGTGGAATATCTGTGCGAGACTCCCGAAGTTGTATCAGATGTAACAAAACTCCTTTTCAAGGAAGAAAAAGTAGTCAGTATAGCAGAGGATACATCTTTGGCTTTGTACACAGCCCTTAGCCTATCCAAATGGCAATACTTATCCTTGAGAATGTTTCTGAAGGATGAAAATTGTTCAGCTGCCTTTCCGTCTTATCACAAGTTACTTGACGCTAAAAAGAGATGTTACCCATCTGAAGAACACGTGGAAGTAACGGAAATGGGAGCTCGCATAAGGTATTTATAAAATTATACTATATGTTGTTTTAAAATTTTTAAGCTTCATTAGCTTACTTTTATTAATTTATTTTATTTTTCAGGTTGCAAGGACTTCTTAACCACACAGTGGAAAGAATTTTGCTAGACTTAAGACCAATCACAAGTTCAACCAAAGAAGGACTGAAGTTGATATGGAAATGGGGCCTTGACGGAGCATCGTCACAGAGTAATTACAAACAAGTCTCAGCTCCTGAGTTTGACGATTCCTCTGTTGTATTGATCAGCATCGTCCCACTCCGACTAGTTGATGGGGGAGAAATGATTATTTGGGAAAACCCGAATCCTTGCTCACCACATTACTGTCGGCCAGTGAAATTCACGTTTACTTCAGAGACTGCGGAGTTCATAAAAGGGGAACACTTAGAAATGCAGCGCGAAATTACAAAATTGGTACCAACAAATTGTGGTGATGTGGAGATAGCCCACGAACTGCACATGACTATGATCGATGGGAAAGTGGCGAATATTATTGCAGATGTACCTTCATCAGCAACGTGCCCCATTTGCTTGGCGAAACCAAGTGAAATGAATAACTTGGAGCTTTTGGCCACGAGACCGCTTCGACAGGATTTGTACCAATATGGAATTTCATCGTTACATATGAAGATAAGATGTATGGAGTGTCTACTTCATATATCTTATAATATGGACTTCCAGCGCTGGAGTGCTCGTGGCGATCACAAGGAATTGAAGCAAGCAAAGAAAAATGCCACACAACAAGAGTTTCGGGAACAGACTGGAATACTCATCGATATTGTAAAACAGGTAATTTTTCCTTTAATTTGCTTCCTTTATATTATATACTCGTCTGTTTTTGTATGCCCTACTAACTTAATTTCTTCTTTGCAGGGCTTTGGAACAACTAACGATGGAAACACTGCAAGACGTTTTTTCCGAGATTATAAAAGATCATCGAGAATCACTGGAGTTGATGAAGATTTGTTACTCCGATTTTCTGTCATTCTGCAAGTTATATCTTCAGGAAAGAACGTCAATATTGCGAACTTCAGACGTTATTGCAAAGAAACAGCAGAACTGTATGTGCATCTCTATCCGTGGTACTACATGCCTGTTAGTGTCCACAAACTTCTGATGCACGGAGCAGATATTTGCAGTCATTTTTCAGTTCTGCCTATTGGTAAGTAATAATAGATCAAGACAAATGAAATATAAAGCAGTTAACTAACTGTAAATCTATAAACACTAAAATAATAGTTTCAATGTCAACTTCAACGTATAATTATAGCATATTTTTTATTATTTTTAGGGTCCTTGTCGGAGGAAGCTTCCGAGGCTCGTAATAAAGACTTCCGGAACGTAAGAGAGAAGAACACGAGAAAGACAGGAAGGATCCAAACAAACGAGGACATACTACACGGGCTTTTAATAAGTTCAGACCCCCACATATCATGGCTTAGACCAAAATTTTCAAAGCCTAATCATCTAGAGATGCTTCCTGAGGCAATTCAGTTGCTCGAAATAGACTCGGAGTGCGTATACGTGGAAGAAGAGTAGAAAATGAAAATATACCAGATCCAATGCTATAATTTTTTATTTATTTTATCCTTTAAAAAACTACATATAAAACAGCCCTTTTCAAGGCTACACATTTATCTTATGTTTCTGGTAGAAAATCATACGTACACAACTACATAAGATTAAAACACACACCAATAACAAACATTATTGGTGTATAACATACGCCAATTATTATTGATGAGCTATATCACTTTTATGTTTAGGGGGTAGTTACTTGCATGCATATACGAGTTATCCTGTTTTCAGGATTTGTCAGGAACAAAGCGACCAGCTAGCGACCAGTCATAGCTAGTATCAGATGTGACTCGTTTGTTTATATCCTGCCTCGCATTCAACAACCGCGGTTGTGAAAATGCTGTCGCAAAACCAGTTTTGAAAATACAAAGCAAGAAATCGATTATGCAGATAATGCCCGCCAGTGGTAGGTAAGTAATGTCGGTAACCATTACCGGTGACTTTTAGTAAGCATAAACGAAAAACTAAATTTTTTTTTTTACGTTTTAGGTACGTGCATGTTTATTTTGTACATTATACTGAGTAATATAGGATTTGCATTTTGAATTAACCATGTATGCGTGCATTTTCATGAATGAAACAGCAATTATAAAAAAAAAACTCGATTTTGATTAATTTTTTTGAAATGTTATATAATAGTTCGAATTAAAGTATGGAGCGCTAACCTAAAATACATAAATAATTGGCCAGAAACGAACAATGTTTGCAAAATACGCAAAAAAAATTAATCAATTTTTGACATCTGATTATTCCCGCGGCCGCAGGTGACCGCATTGGTTTTATTTTTTTCTGGATACAATACCACTAGGGCTTTTATAAAATATCAACAAAAGCCGTCACTATTTCACCCAACTTGAGAAAAATAATAAAGTATGTTTTTCTCCATACAAGAAAAAAAAGATTATTTTTTTTCTCGAAAACTATGCATCCTACGGATTTTCTTTATAGAATAGATGTTGTTAGGATAGTTAAGACCTATTCTATAAAAAAAAAAACAGCCCGAAATTCCGACTTTCGGTCCTAAGTCCACCTTTTTTCAAAATGGGACCACTGTGCGCCGCACTGCTTCAAATAGTGTCGTTACAACTTTAGGTCTAAAGTGTCGTCACAACTATTGGTTCTTAATGTAACCTACCTGGTATTCTATGCATGTATTTAAAAACAAAAAGTATCTAAGTATTGTATCAGTTATCTGGTTCCCATAGTACAAGTTTTGCTTAGTTTGGGGGTAGATGGCGCTTTATTTGGGGATATCTGTGATATTTATGAGTGAGTAAGAATCAAAAACGAACATAAAAAGGATAAAAGCACCAAGATTTTTCACAATTTTTAATTTTATTTCTTGTCTCTGAAGTTCCTGGAGTTCACGAAATTTTCATGATATGATGAGTCTGGTAAAGCACTTTCGATTGCCGATTTCGATTTGGTAACACACGCCATCTTTTCATACTAAGGTACCTGAATGTAGTTGTGCGCACACCTGCACTGAAATTTGACAGCTTCTAAGTTCACACTTATCCTTCCACATCATAGGCACTGTCAAGCTTTATTACAGATGGGCATAAACTCTAGAAAGGAAAGCTACTTAATTCCCTTCCCTACCGGCTGTGGTGACAGATGGGCGACTCGTGCGCATCCCTTTGTCGCACCGCAGTGGCCGGGAACTGCGAGGGAGGGGGTAGAGAAATATTTACATGTCAGCCTAAAATGTGCATTATACCTAATTTCTTAAATACAATTTTTCTAGATTGTTAGCAATAATTAAATGAAAGAAAAAAATTATTCAACAGAAACATTAATATGTACAGGCTTATAAATAAAAAGTTACAACTAATAAAACATTTAACAATTAATGAAAAACGATTTAAACAAATTATGCAATTGTCCTCAATACAAAAAAAATAATATATTTTTAAAATACTTACGAGGGCGCATTTTTAAGTTCGTATATAACCTTTACAGTTGTTCATTAAAAGAGAAATAACAAACGTAATTCATAAAAAAACCGACTTAAGACTTATATAGGTTTGTCAGGACTGTACCAAAAATGTTAGCACACGGGAAGCACCAGCTTTCAAATAAAAGAAGAATCATTAAATCGGTTCACGCAGTCGAAAGTTCTGAGGTAAGAACCATAAAAAATATACAATCAAATTGAGAACCACCTCTTTTTTTAAAGTCGGTTAATAATTAATTAACAAGAAATATATATTGACAAAAGTCAACGATAATAAAATCTTGTAAGTACCTACTCACATTCCATTAAAATATAAATTTGTTTATTTGAAAATATTCATCATATTCTCATTTTCTACAATATACAAGACTGGAGCAAACAAAAAACTGCTCTACAAAAATATCTATATGCCGCATCAGCAACAACGACCGTTTAGATATAGAGATAGGCACTAATTTTATAGTGTAGGAAACTAATAAATTTCACTACTTTTTCACCCGGAGCTACCCAACATTAATTTGTTTTAATAACCCATAAAAATTTGGCAAAAAATCGCTTTTGGTTCCGCTTTTTTATTTGTCGCTAAAAAGGTTTATGAGTTTGGCTGCGGGGCAAAACAACTTTTTTATTGAGACCATACTGCTACGTTTTGTAATGATATTAAACTTCGCATTACTTTGATAATAATATCCTTTATATTCAAACTAAATACTACAGTGATTTAATAAATAATACTGAACACTACCTACTACAAAAAAAAAACATTTGAACTATATACTGGCCGCGATGACCTATAGTCAGTCCAAATGCCACTACCAGTAGGTAGCGTACCCAACATGCTGGCAGCATTGCCCCGTTGAATTGCAATGCTTATTGTTGTGCCAAATAAGTGCCAGCATTTTGGTCACGCGTAGCATCGACCAGGCGCTTTGATAAACTTTTGAAAACGCGATGAGCTCCCGGCCCCCACGGACTCAGGGTCAATTTGATAATAATAAATTAAAATGAGCACTTTGCGGGATCATGCTTGAGTTGAGTGGTGTATAGCCCTGAACAATTTGCCAGAACCATATATGATTTTCAACCGACCTCAATAACAGGAAAACGTTCTCAATTCGGTTGTATGTTTTTTTAAATTTGTATTATTTAAGAACTCCGTCATTTATTAACTCTTTTTTAAATTGATATATTTTCAGATTGACCCCAAGACATTTTTAAAAAATGGGTTAGTGATTTGGTTTTAAATCAAAATAACTGTAATATAAATATGGTAGGCATACCATTCAAGTATTTCTCAGTACAAAATCGATTTAGCCCTTTCTTAGTAAAAGTAGGTATTATATTAGAAATATGTTTTTTTTTATTACGTTAATTGTTAATTGGTTTTATAGATGATACGACTTTTATGCAAGAGTGAGTTCGTCTAGGTAGGTACCACCGTCCAAATATCTGGCAAGATATTCTGCTGCCTAGCAGTAGTGTGCAAGCACTTTTGTATTTGAAGGTTATTCGATGACACAAATAATTTATTATATTAATCTGGCGTAAAATTAAACCTCATTACTACTACATACATAAATCAGTACCGAATTACGATTTATAAATTTTACGACATTTACAGATTTATAAATTTTACCTTTTACTTAGAAGCTTGTAAAAAAAAATCCTGTCCATCAGTGAACGAAAACGAGTGAGCGAACGAAATCAAAAGGTAATAGAGATGTTCATCTTACACTTCCTCAGAAAACCACCGGCTTAACAGATCTCTACAAAGGGCAGAGTCGCCAAACAGCAATACAATAACTTAACACCTAACGTGTTAATTCCTTCAAGATTAGAGCTAACTCATACCAAAAAGTCTTAAGTAGCACCACTAAACCGATCAAAAACATCCCTTTGCCTTTCTCATACAATCACTTTTCCATTGATATTTCGATTTCGTAAACCTTTACCAACCCTTATCTAAGAATGAAATCTTCAAAGAGAAATCCACTTTATCATTTGTACGTACAGTTTATAGTTGCGTATCGATGTTTAAGCGAAGAGATGTGACATTTTCGATCTTTTGTGACGGTAGCTACTATATTTTTAAGACGTTTATTGGTTTTTGGACATAATAAATTTAATTTTATGGGACAATTTGAATGGGATAGTGAATGGTCAGCCTTTTAAATACCTATTTAACATTACAAGACTTTTTATCATTCATTAATGACAAAAAATCAGAGCAGATTCGGTACTGATTTATGTATGTAGTTGATTTATTTTAAGGGTGGGGTATTAGTAGCTTCATACGAAGAGATCGACCTTTTTTAAACATTAATGAAATTATTAACCTTAAAATAATTTTTTCGTTGGTTTTGTATCAATTTTTAAATACAAATGGTTATCGTATTTCTTAATTATTTCTATAATTAATTTTTTTAAATGAACGTCGCCTGATTTTGCGTTCACAGCCGCCTATAGTTGTAAAGCCACTCAGAACACTAAGGCCCGTATTAAAAACAATGCTCAGTTGTGAATCGGTGCATAAGATTAGATTTCATTCTCGAAATGAACAAATAAGTGCGTACTTTAAAGATACAATATTTACATTACTCACTTACAGTAAGTACCTCTGTGGTGTAGTGGTTGAGCAGGTCAGCTCATAAAATCGGAGGCAGCGGGTTCGATTCCCACGGCAGGACAAGTCACACCAAAAAATCGCAAAATACTCGTTCTGTGTCTGGGTGTTGTGGTACCATTGTCCTTGTAGTTCCTGGGTCCTTAGACACAGGGAATTCTATTTAGGATATTATTATTATTAATATAGGTTAAATTAATATAAGTTAAATTAATATAATATTGAATGGGAATCGTCAGACATAAAGATAACCACTACTACAAATTAATACAATTTGAACAATCCAACGCTTTTTACGATAAAAAAAAATCATTTTCACACAATCTTGGTGGTATTATAAAAACACAATGGAATCATGATCGATTTACCGCTCTATTGAGCTTTCAGACTAAATACACTTTTAATTGTAGGTTAAAAGCTGAGCCATTTGTTATGCGGTTGCAAAACATCAAAATACGCGCGATTTTTTCAAAATATAAGAAGCCGGCGTATTGTGGGCGGGTCGCCACCCCTTAGATGTAAGCATCCCTTAAGATGTATGGACTTATTTCAATTATAGATTTGATCCTAATGGGTAGCATTTTGTTGTAATTATAGGTATTAAATCTTTGGCGATTAAAATTCTAAATTGTTCGTGATGGAATATTGAACAAATCTGAAGCCCATTTCTTGCCAAGTTTAAACTTTTATTGAAGTTGTGACTTTACTTGTTTGTGCATTGAAAATAACAAAAAAATGGTATTTAAAAAATAACATTAATGAATAACATGTAATAGATATATTGACAAACTAAATTAAATCGAAATGCAAATAATTTTATTTATAAAAAAGAAAATTGGATGCAATAAATCTTCTTGTTTTATAGCCCAATTATTTGTAGACCACAAATATTTTCATTATTTAATTTTTCTATTAACTATTCATTTTTATAGCAAGAAGCATTTTAATTCACTTTTACTTATGTAGCTAGCTGAGCCTCGCGGTTTCACCCGCGGATAAAAGTAGCCTATGTGTTAATCCACTGTATCTATATTCCAAATTACATCTTAATTTCAAACTTTCCCGTTTATAATATTAGCCTAATAATATTATAAACGGGAAAGTTAGTATGAATGGATGTTTTTTACTCTTTTGTTGCAACATACATGCAACATGCAACATCCTAATGTTGCATGTAGCATGTATGTTGCAGCTTGCAGGTACTAAAAATTATCAGCGTGCCCAAAAAAATATAGATGGGTCACCTCTTAAATGAAGTGACATTATTTTTAGTTTAAGACGTAGGTACATTCTAGCTAATTCGTGCCAACAACCTTCCGAGCACAACCCAACATTGTATCAAAACGAGGTCAGAAATGACCTTAAAATTTAGTCATAAATCGACCTCACCACGCCCGGGGCATACAAATATGATATAGGGTGTGATTTTTTGCCACCGACCGCCATTTTGAAATTTATGATTTTATTTGTTGCCGCGCGGGTGGCAAAAACTTAATCGATCGGTCAAGCGGGTCTAAGAACGCTAAGGGTTGAGGATTTTTTTTTTATTTGATGATGATTTTGGAATGTCGTCATTGCGTGAATTATTTTTTTATAGTTTTTTTTTAGCTAGCTGGGATTTACGGAACCACGTTGTGAACTCTATTTTAAGCCGTTTTGATGACTTAGGCTTTTATATACCTAATAGCGATTACAATTACAGTTTTAATTACAATCAGCCTTATCAGACTCTGTGGTGTGGTTGAGCAGGTTGGCTCATAAACTGGAGGTAAGTAAGGGAGTGAAAACTATTTTAATTTGCATGGACCTACTAATCCATCTTTTTTTTTATTGTACTTGATTCAAATTTTATATAATGTTTTACACAATGTATGTTGTTTATGAATAATAATAAAAAATATAATAATGATTTGAAAGAAAGAAAGAAAGAAAGAAAAGACATTTATTCAGGACACCACACAACATTACATTACATTATAAGAGAATACAGTATAATTTATAAAGAAAGAATAGACATTATAACAGATGTAACGTTGTGTGATGTCATGACCAGGTCCCGACTCAGCATGAGATTAAGGCCAAAAACTGATTTTCAGGTGGAACCCGTAGTCATGACATCACAAACATCAGAGAATTTAAACAATTTTTTTTTTATAATATTTTTTAAACGTAATCTAGGTAGGATTAGGTAGGATTTCGCTAATTCTTTTTTATTGTGTTTATTATTGTCATGGAGAAGGTATGAAATAAAGAGAAGAAAACTAAGCAAAAAATTAGATTTTTTTACCATGCGGGTGAAACCGCAGGACGCAGCTATTAGATTATAATTTTAATAGTTATATAGAAAGAAAAGAAAATAAACATATAAATAAATTTCAATACATCTATCATAATAATAATAACGCCCAACGATCACATACATAGATCCTGGACCCTAAATAGGATTCCCTGTGTCTTGGGACCCAGGAACTACGAGGACAGATTCAGAACAAGTATTTGCTTTTTTTTCAAATACTTGTCTTGCCGCGGTAATCGAACCCGCTATCTCCGGGTTATGAGCCGACCTGCTTAATCACCACACCACAGAGGCTGTCGAATCATTGAATATATGTCTTTTCTTTCTTTTTATATCAAAGGTGAGTTATATAATGTACATGGGTTATTAAGACCGGAAGTTCTAATGAATAAAATGCATGTTCCAAACGCTACGTAATAGAGCGTCAAATTTTATAAAATTAAATTATATTAGAGGACGGTCCCGGTTTGCCAAAAGGACAAGGTTGTCATCAAATTGCAATCACTGTCTTCGGTTTCATTTAGGGTTGTCACTTGAATGTTTTACTATGATAATTTGAAATAGGTACCTTAATAGAGAAAAAAAATACTTGGTGATGTAAAATTTTCAATGCAACAAGAACAAGTAATATAGGTATTAAAATATGTTGGACTCTATTATACATTTAGATTTTTTATATTCCTTATTATAGGTGAAAAATATATGTTTGTGATACTTAAAAATCTAATTAAAATTTTAATTTTATTTTTCAATACAATTTTTATCATTTTCATAATAAATATATAATTTATGATAATGTCGTATATTACAATATCGATTACTAGTTGTGCCCCGCGGTTTCACCCGCGGATAAAAGGTATTTTAATTATTTGCTCATCCCACGGAAAAATTTCACTGTTTCGGGATTAACTGTAGCCTATATGTTAATCTAGTGTATAAGCTATCTCGGTACCGAATTTCATCCAAATCCATTCAGCCGTTTGAGCGTGAAAGAGTAACAAACATACACACAAACACACAGACAAACTTTCGCCTTTATAATATTAGTAGGATTACTAGTTTATACCATACGCCATTCTTAGCGGTTTCACCCACGTGCTGAAAATTCTCTATAATATATAATAAACCCAACAAAAAATAATTAGGGAAAGTATTCCATCCTTTCACACGTAACGCGATGACCAAGGGAAATAGAGATTCGTTTTTATATTGTTTATAGATTTTTCATTTGACACAAATCATTCATCGATTTATATTTTAAACCAAAGTTATAACAGCTATCTCCTGCAAAACCTAAAACAATAATAATATTAACGCCCAACGATCACATAATCCTGGAACCCTGACTAGGATTCCCTGTATCTAGGAACCCATTAACTACGAGGATCACGGTCCCACAACACCCAGACAAAGAACAAGTATTTGCGCATTTTTTTCGGTCGCCGGTCGGTCTGCCGCGGTTATCGAACCTGCCTCCGGGATATGAGCCGACCAGCTCAACCACCACACCACAGAGGCTGTCAAATAACAACAAAGTGTATTAATGTGATAGGTGACAACCCTAGCAGCTATCTAATTGAATTAGACATTCGCGGCATTAGTCGAAGCCGCAAAGTCGAAAATTATATCTTATTAGCCACTAACTATAGCTAAGGGTCGCTAATTTAGGAAATAGCTTCGCTGCTTAGCCGAATTTGGGTTCAATGGTGACAGAGTGTTTTCAAGGATAGAGGCGTTTTTTGAAAGTTTTATACGAAATGGAGACAGTCCTGACAAGGGTCTAGCTTGAACAGTCTGTTCGACGGAGGTCTTTTCCAAGGCACGCCACTGAACCCAATCTTCACCACTTCTCCAATCGTTTCTAGCCAGTCAGCGTTTGTATACATATACCTAAATTAATTCTGGTTGCTTCATAACAGTACCGAGGGAGTTTTGGCGGGAAAATGAGAATAATTGCATCACCACATTGTATTATTTTCCAAAACTTGTGTTATTTTCAGTGTTAGTGCATAAAATTGGTGGCATTTTATTCGTTAAGTGCTAGATTACAGGCATGAGTGTGGGAAAGTGGTATAATGATGGTGAAAAGTTTCTTTTCGTGTTGTTTCCAAAAATCCATAGAAGCTTCTAGTAAAGTTGCCATAACTTTACTAGGAGTATGACTTAGACTAGACTATGACTTGACTTGACTTGACACATATTTGCGTGAAATATTATTAACTTGATTAAATTATCAATTACTTGACACTGACTACACATATAATTACTTGAACGAGATATATTTATATTAGTTATTTTCATTTTAAAATAAAACTACATAACCGTTTTTGATGAAATTGAATCATTCGTGCGCAAACACTACTGTAATCCGGTTTGAAGGATTTGTAGTGAAATTACTAGGTTAATGAGACTATGACCTGATCTCACAGTCTAGTGATCTTATTACCAAACTGTGCTGATGTCTCAGGATGACGTGCACAGTGCAGTGTCACGCCAAACTTTATATTTTAGAGTTTCGAGTGTCACTGCTACGAGTATGAGCGGCCGTGTCTCTTCACATAAGGTGAACGGCTAGCTCGTCACATCGTTCATTAACAATTTAAAAAAATACCATCTTGATTTTTTCGCAACGTTTTACCAGTAATTTAGTTATTTTATGGCTCTAACATATTTTGAGATTCTCTAAAAACACGCTGTAACGGACGAATTATGCGCGTAACGGTGCATTTGGCTAATGCGTATATTAACATCATAACTATCAACATAACAGCCATGCCTGCAGGCATATAATAATCAAATTATGGAAACGTAATGGCAAATCATGTTTTAATTTTATTAATCGCTTCGACTTTGGCATTTTTAGTTTGTAATAGTTTATTGATAGACATATTTATAATAGTATATAAAACTTTGACGTTATATTGTATTATCATAACCCGGGTTTGATTTCCGCGACAGGTCAATTTGTGGACTTATATATAGGGTCCGTATCACAAAATGATGCTCAGTCATCGATCGGTGCTCAAGAAAATATTTCATTCATAAAGTGATCAATTAGTGAATGACATCTCTGCTTGAGCACCGATCGATGACTGAGCATCGTTCTATAATAGGGACCATAGAGCACTATAGTTAGAGTCCAGAATATACGTATGTATGTGATCGTTGGGCGTTATATATTATTTATTTTAATTCTTTCGTTAATGTTTTTAGAATTTTATTACCTTTAACAGATTTTAGTTCTGATGGGCATTCACGTAATAAACCAATAAATACTACCTACTGCCGGGGAGGCCTAAAATGTTGGATGCTTATCAAACTTGCAGTACCGTGGTGATTATGGCAACACCCAGTTGAGGCATTCAATAATTTATCTATGTATAAAAAATATTATCTCTATTTTCCTCGGTCATCGCATCACGCTTGAACGGATGGAACATTTTCGCTAATTATTTCTTTATTATAAGCATACTGTCAGGAGAAAGTTCTTATGAAAGAAAAAATTAAGAAAGTTGGGCGAAAAGTAGAGAATTTTAAGCTCGCGAGTGAAATCGTGGGGCGCTGCTAGTGCTAAATAAAATGGCCATTTGTCGCATTTTTTTGGGATATTTTTTATTTTTGTTCAAGTATGATAGTGAGGTACGTATGTTTTTTTTTCTTTCCGGGAACACTTTCAGGCCAATGAGGTGTGCGAAATGTACGACGCTGGACATCCGGTCTGGAGATGTGATCGGTGGTGCATCCTTCCGGTAAAGGTCTTGATACTTTAAATAAATCTTTTAGTCTTATCTTTATATAATACCAAAATATGTTTGGACACCACATCAGGTCATTTCGTCTTATATACCGATCACTTCAACTTCCAACTCTTTCAACTAACATCATCTTTGTATCTAATCTATTATAAACAATTTCTAATGTAATTTAATAAGAACAAAAAATTCAATACAAAACGCAATCGTATATTTTTTTATTATTTTTAGAGAGCACAATTTCTACTAAGAGATTTGAATGAAAGAATGTTATATACCGCTAGAGCGAGACAGAGAACTTTAGTATATGAATACAATAATGATTATTGCAGACTCGCAAGTATCAAGAACTACTAATTTCTAAGAATACTAGCCCGTGACAGTCATCTACCCGGAAGCGCGACTACCTACAAATTCTGCCAAGTTCCGGTGTACAGAAACCTTGTTAACGCCGTATTATGATATTATGGGAAGTCCCAATTTGATACGCCCTTTGAAAGGTACACGCGTGTTATCCTTATATCCCGTTTAGTTATTGTGGATTAAAGTGCTTTAGGAAATGAAATTTCTACCCCTATACAGCACACTTGATATACCTAATCGATCCTAGTTTTTATTTTCATTAAATTTTTCGGTAATATCTACAATTTTTTTTTACTGGCTCAGTAGTTCAGTTGGTAGCAGCCTTGCTTTCTGAACACCAGGTCACACCCAGGACAGATTTTTGCGTGATGAACATAGGTGTTTTTTCTGTGTCTGGGTGTTATATTGTATTCTATGTATGTATTTACAAACAAAAAGTATCTAAGTATTGTATCAGTTATCTGGTTCCCATAGTACAAGCTTTGCTTAGTTTGGGGCTAGATGGCGTTGTGTGAGATGTCCACACATATTATTATTATTAATTAAGCCGGTATTTTTGGAGAAATTAGCACTGAAACAAACGAAAATACTGATATTATTAAATTACGTGTCAAACTCCAAAACGCGCAAAGCGTTTTGGATTATGTACCCTCGAACCTTGTGATGATGGCTGATGGCTAGAAAACTGAAACGTGCCTAGTCTATAAATATTTGTTATATATATATATTATTATATTATATTATATCTATATATAATATAAAGTGTGGAAAGAGTGGAACGCTTTACCGGCGTCCGTATTCCCGATAACTACAACCTTGGAGTCTTCAAATCAAGAGAGAACAGGTATCTTCTAGGCAAGCGTGTTACATCCTAGACCGCATCGTTACTTACCATCAGGTGCGATAGTGGTCAAACGCAAGCCAATAAAAAGAAAAAAATATATATATATATATATATTGTATGTGATGGCTAGTAAACTGAAACGTGCCTAGTCTATAAATATTTGTTATATATATTATATATTATTATATCATACATTGTATATATATATATTGTGTATATAGTACGCTTAAGCACGCTTAAGTGTATAGCTTTCACGCTGAAACGCTGGACCTAATTTGGATTATTCCACATTTATTACTTACACTACCAAGCTATAAAACATATATAAAATCAATGAACAAAAATAAATTACATTAACTACCTACTTACTTATTTTTCTTCCCGAATTTTAAGAGAAAATTGTATAATACCGGTGAATTCGTGGGTAACCTCTATTATATTATAAATATGTAATATCTATTATATTGTAACTTGTAATAATTTTTCAACAGTAACAAAACATTTCTTTCTCCGCTGCTCCCGTTTGCCTCCCATCTGTTACTGCGCATGCGCGAAGCCAGCCGCGGCCTCCAATCGTAACAACTGTCACCTTTCCCGCCTTTTGCCTTATTTTCGCAAGATGGCGACCGTGGAACTTTTTGCGATTTTAACAGACAGGTGTTGTTTTCGTGGAAAATCTCAGCTGAGGCGACATCGTAGACTATTCATAATAAATTATAATTATTATAGGTAGGTATTAGAATATAATAGAAAAACTCTTTGTTGCGTATACCATCGTAAAATAAAACTAGGCATTACAGTATTAAAATAGGTAGCACAATGGGCGGCCTTATCACCAAAAGCGATCTCTTCCAGGCAACCTGTGGATGGATAGTATCACAATAAGAGAAGTCAGCGGTGCGCAATATTAACAAAAATAGACTTATTTTCTACGCTAATAGTATGCTATTATGTAGTATGTAGTAGGTACCTACTTAGATAGATATACAACTTCTGCGCATCACTTTCTTTATGGTGGGAGCGTGTTCTAATGCCATAGGTAATATACGTAACAACCTAAAAACTTAAAAAGTAATGGTGATTAAATCAATTGTGTACCTAACTATAGAGAACAATAATACAAACCCTGACATGCCCTAAAACAAAAGTAATAGGTGACTTAGATTAAAACTAAGTACTGGCACTTATTTGGCACAGTTAACATTGCAGCATTGCAATTCAACGAGGCAATGCTGCCAGCATGTTAGGTACGCTACCTACTTGGTAGTGGGCTGGAGCACTTGGACTGTCTATAGGTCATCGCGGCTAGTATATAGTCCAAATTTTTTTTTGTTGTAGAGAGTGATTATTAGTTCTTATTATGTCAATATAGTATTTATTTAAAAGATTAAAGGTACAATTAGATAGTACGGATGTCTTTGTTATAAAATTATGATGTGTAAAATAAATGAACATTTACATACCTACTCACTAGATGGCGATCTATGAAAATGTCCACAAATATATGATTTTTAGAAATTTTTTGTTACCATGTTTTTTTTTCGTTGTTTATCACAGATGCGACCGCTTTTTACGCAGTTAATCTCAGCAGGATAACACGAATGGGTAATTGTCTAATTAATCGTGTAATTTATGAATTAAACACTATGGGAAAAGGTAATTAGGTATTTAAGGTATTTTCGTGAGAACTTTGTGACAGATGTAGGTCAGATAGAGACGGTCGCGAGGTGTTTCTCTGGACCTACTGGACGATTACTTAACTCGATTGCAACCAATAGAAACACTAATTTGGGAGTTTTGGCGGGAAAGCGAAAAAGATTGCGTCACCGCATTGTATTATTTACCTAAACTTGTGTTATTTTCAGTGTTAGTGCATAAAATTGGTGGCATTCTATTCGTTAAGTGCTGGATTACAGGCGTGAGTGTGGGAAAATGGTATATTGATGATGAAACGTTTCTTTTCGTGTTGTTTCCAAAACTCCATAGAAGCTTCAAGTAAAGTTGCCACCACTTTACTAGGAGTATGACTTTGACTAGACTATGACTTGACTTGATGACTTCGACTGTGACTTGACACATATTTGCGTGAGATAACTTGATAAATTATTAATTACTTGACACTGGCTAAATACATGACGGTGGCTACGTCCAGTTATAAACTCTATGCACAGCGATCGAGCACCGTAATTTACCCTGTGGTGGCATTAAATTTATTACAGTGGCAGCACCGTCAACTGTCATGGCGTCCCTACCTGTCTGGCTATATAAAGGGATCGATTGGTGTGCTACGGATCATTCTTGTTCCAGACACGGCGCGGTGTGGACATGCTGAAGGCCTATAATTATATAGGTTGCAACCTATCTACGCAGAAACCCGTTTCTGTCTACATCAGAAGTGGGATTGCCCATTTACACATCACTCTTCAAGCATCGCCGAAAACATGATGACGTGACGGCGGGTGACACTAATATAAATTTTAGTTGCAGGGTTAACCCAGACCAGTGAAAAAAAAAAGGGAGAATGAAAGTTTTGGTAAAAAAAGTAATGATTCGTTAGAAAAAAAAAATGAGAAAAAAAGAGAAAAAAAAGGGTAAGAAAAAGAAAAAAAAAGTGAAAAAAGTAAGAAAAGAGAATGTTAAAATGATGACAAAAAATGTAGATTGCTAAAGGGATATCTATCCGGTCTAGCACTAATTGGTCCATAAAAAATGTAGATTGCTAAAGGGATGTCTATCCGGTCTAGCACTAATTGGTCCATAAAAAATGTAGGTTGCTAAAGGGATATCTATCCGGTCTAGCACGAATTGGTCCATAAAAAAAGTAGTAATGATGAATTTTGGGTGTTAAAGGGATATCTATCCAGTCCAGCACTATCCGGTTCAGCTTTTATTAATGAAGGGATACTGATGGTCCTGAAGGGTTAACCCTAACAATGACTGGCAGGTTAAATGCTTTGGACTAATCAAATTGAAAAGTAATCTTTTGACTTTGACTTCAAGTTTAACACAATTTAATTGCCAGGATGAACGAGCAATTACACTGATACTTATGTCCCTCACCAGGTACAAAGTGAAGCTAAGCGTACGAGGACGTACGCACGTCAGTATGGCCGTGACGGCGGCTACGTCCAGTTATAAACTCTATGCACAGCGATCGAGCACCGTAATTTACCCTGTGGTGGCATTAAATTTATTACAGTGGCAGCACCGTCAACTGTCATGGCGTCCCTACCTGTCTGGCTATATAAAGGGATCGATTGGTGTGCTACGGATCATTCTTGTTCCAGACACGGCGCGGTGTGGACATGCTGAAGGCCTATAATTATATAGGTTGCAACCTACCCACAACCCATTTCTGTCTACATACACAATAGTGTGGAGCCAAAACATTAAAAAGAAAAAACACAAATTTGTATGGATTGGACAGTTTGATTACGCAGTTTATATGCATAGTAAGTATGTAAATGTCTCCTGTTGCATTGCAATCAAAGTTTCAAGATCACTCCACTGGTATTTTGCAATGAATAAAAAATATGGCGTTTTGCTATTTGGTTTGATCCAATTGTGATAAAATCTAACACATTAGACTATTCTGTAATTTTATGGTTTATGGCAATGAAGAAATAATTATTTAATTAATTAATAAAGAAATTGTAGCATAATCGGAACGCAAATTGTACTTATCTTAAACAAATGACCTGACAAAGAAATCATTTAGAATTTTTTGCTGATTTTTTACTAGCAAAGTAGGCACTAACTGGTACCTAAATGGAAGCAAAAAAATTGGGTAATGGGTTAACTATTTTGTTCGAAAAAAGAAATACTTACTAGGGTTTGGGATTTCTCGACAAATTCAAAGAACTGAGACACGAGTCAGCCTACAATAAAAATCTCAGTAATTCCCGGGATTTCGAAATATCTAAGATTTTTTCGTTTTTTTTTTTGAGTGAGGTAAGCTTTTAATGAAAAAATTTAATTGAGTTAATTTCTGGTTAAACGTGTGTATCTTGGTACCAAATTTCATTCAAATCCATTCAGACATTTAAGCGTGAAAGAGTAACAAACATACACACATACACACAAACACACATACAAACTTTAACCAAAATGATGGAATAGTTATTTACTACAAAACCTCTATTTCTTGTACAACCGAAGAGCCCTTGTTTTCAGGTGCAAATTGCTTAATAGTGAAAATCAAAGAACATACAGCAATTCTCGCTATTTACCGCCCACCTTCCTTCCGAAACATAGAATCTTTTCTGGAGTCCCTAGAAAGTACATTACACTCTGTTAAACATTTTAAAAACATAATACTTGTAGGTGATATTAATATTGACATTAAGCCAAATAACAATGACCCAAAAAGCGCTGACTACTTAAATCTTACAGCTGGATTCGGTCTTTTACCAGCGCATACTTTTCCAACTAGAGAGGAAAATTGCCTTGATCACGTGCTGCTTAAGACAAAGGCAGCAGCTTCCTCTTTTGTGATACAAACAGCCTTAACAGATCATTTTCCTGTGCTCCTTTGCCTTTCAAATTCACCGCTAAGTAAAAGTTCTGACCCTAAGGTAATAATTAAGAAAATTGATTACAGAAGTGCCTTAGAAATCCTGCAGAGCTCTAATCTTTCCGCTATTTTACAAATGACAGACCCTAATTTGGCTGCTAATACTTTGGTCAGTAAAATAATGGACTCCCTGCAAATGTACACAATTTTCCGATCACTGCCATGCAGACAACGCATATCTAAACCGTGGATAACCCATGGCTTGCTAAGATGTATCCGACATAGAGATAATATGCACCTCAAAATCAAAAAACATCCAACAAACGAAATACTTGTTAAAACCTACCGACGATACAGAAATTTTTGCAACAATCTCGTTAAAAAGTTAAAAACTAATTATGAGCGTTCTGAAATCTTGAAAGCAGGTCAAAATGTAAAGCAAACATGGAAGATCATCAAAAGAATAGCCAATATTGCACAAAATAAACCTCCTCCTACTGAACTTTTAAAATCTGAACCAAACGAACGTACGGCTGTTAATAAAGTAAATACGTTTTTCTCAAATGTTGGCAAATTACTTGCGGATAATATTACTAATAATATTGATGTCTCAAATACTATATGTAATATAACATCCCAGACTCACTCCAGTTCATTCGTGTTGCTAAATACGGACGAAACTGAAGTTGAAAGGGTAATTTTAGCATTGAAAAATGACTGTGCAACTGGCTGGGATGGAATTACATCATCTTTCCTAAAGCAAGCCAAAAATATAATAGTACCACCATTAACTCACATTATTAATTTATGCTTCACAACAGGCACTTTTCCTATTCCTTTCAAAAGGTCCATAATTCACCCAATCCACAAAAACGGGCCGAGGGATGATGTAAATAATTATAGGCCAATTTCTATTTTACCAGCGTTATCTAAAGTAATTGAAAAGATATTGAACAAAAGGTTAATGCAATATGTAGAGCACGAAAAGATACTATCTGACTCCCAATTTGGATTCAGAGCTACAAAGTCCACAGAACAAGCAGTTTCTGGCTTGACGAACTACGTTGTCAGTAGTCTGGATAAGAAGAAAAAATGTGTCGGGATTTTTCTAGATATGGCAAAAGCCTTTGATACCGTCTCCTCACAGCTACTTTTGAATAAACTTGAAAACGTGGGTATACGAGGTACTCCATTAAAACTCTTCCAAGATTATCTTAGCAATAGAACTCAGCGTGTGAGGATTGACAATGAACTTAGTGATGACGAAAATGTGACGTTTGGAGTCCCCCAAGGTTCAATTTTGGGCCCAAGCCTCTTCTTGATATTTATAAATGATCTATGTAGATACAATCCGCCTCATGGAAAAATCTTTACTTTCGCTGACGATACAGCATTAATATTTGAGGGAGAGACTTGGGAACAAGTACGTGTTTCTGCTGAGAGAGGCTTACATAATGTAATCGCATGGTTACAATGTAATTTACTTACCCTAAACTTTAGCAAAAGTAAATTTGTAGCGTTTGGAATCTCTAAGCGGAGCATCCCTCGAAATAACTTTTTCAAAATCCAGGCACATACTTGTAATTTGGCTAGCAATAGCAACTGCGACTGTACATTTTTAGATCAAGTGGAGTTCATAAAATATCTTGGGATCATCTTAGATGAGCAACTCACTTGGACACCACAAATTGAAGCTGCTTCTAGTCGCATCAGAAAGCTCATTTGGATATTTAAAAACCTTAGACATGTGATCTCTTTTGATTTGCTTAAATCGGTTTATTTTGCAATATGCCAATCAGTTCTTAGCTACTGCATCTCGGTGTGGGGAGGTGCATGCAAAACGAAACTGATTCAACTTGAAAGAGCACAACGTTCCGTCCTCAAAGTTATGACTTTTAAACCTTTCCGGTATTCTACCCAAAGTTTATATACGGATTGTCAAGTTTTATCAGTGCGCCAACTCTTCATCCTTGATCTCACACTTCTATACCACAAAACTACAGTTTTTGATCCTAACCAGTCTCTCTCGCGTTCCGCAAAAAGCATAATATTCAAATCCATCCGTTGTTCTACGACTTTTGCAAGAAGACAGCCATACTTTCTCGGAGGTTACATTTATAATAAGTTAAATAAAATACTAAAGATTTATCCAATGACTAGACACTCTTGTAAAATTACGATTAAAGAATGGCTACTACAGCAAAACTACCTATCAACAGAATCAATACTGTCTATTATGTCATAATTATCATAAATAAAATAAATATTTGTTCAGCGGCATTTCATCCCCTCTCCTATCACATACACACTCAATCACACCTTCACACACGACACACACTCTCATACACTCATACAAACCCAGTTACACCTCAAAATCACTCAGGCATGCATTCATCATTTCTCTTATTTTATTGTATTATTAATCTATCTTATTTAATACTTACTACGTGTTACTTACAATTTTACATAATGTACAAACGTTTGCATATTAAATAAAATAAAATGAAAACAAAATGTTCAATAAGTAAGTACTCGAAAATTTTGTCCGGCGGAGGGCATTGGTATGCCAAAACACAGGTTTTCCTAGTTTGGGTACCAAAGTTTTCCAACCAGGAGTAAACTATTTGTATTTTTCGTAGACTGTTTTATGTTTAAACCGATGTTTGTAAACATTTAATAAACTATTTCTATTTCAAACTTTTGCTTTTATGATATTAGTGTGAAGTGCGATTTTGTGTTGTGTATTCCGTAGTTACGTAGGTAGTAGACAAAGTTTAGGGACCCAGGAACAACGAGGACCAATGTTCCATAACACCCAGACACAGAACAAGTATTGGCGCTTTTTTTCTGTGCACAAATACTTGTCCTGCCGTACAATAACCACAACAGGCAGTAAATTTATAATGAACGCGGCCGCACACGAGCTTTCAAGACGCTGGTTAATGAGCCGTGTGATAGCTTCGCCGCCGCCCGTGTGTTGAAAGCCGTATAGTGTCACCTACTGCCCTACTGGCGTTTAGTTTTTGCAAACGATTGTATTTTAAAGTTTTATTTGAGAACTTCTTTAACCTCTCTTGACCTGGGCGAACGGAAATTCAAGTTGGTTCACGTAAATCTCAATTGTCAACAAAAAAAAGTCATTTATATAATTAAGTTGTCCGGTAAAATGACAATTTACAATTGTCGAGACGACGACATTAACATTAAACAAAGCAAAAATGCTATACCGGCCAATAGATACCTAGAGCTAAACTAATTTGACTAACTAGCAAAAATTTTTACTTCAGTCGTGTGGTCTTTTTAACGAAGTGTTAAATTTATAAAGTAAGTTATTCCGTTAGTTAAACATACTTGTGTATTTTATTGTGTAAAAATATATAAATATATAAATAATTTGCATATTAAGTCAAAGTCAAAAAGTAAGTTTTTTTTTTATGTTTTGGCTCCACACTTTTGTGTATTTAGCCAGTGTCAAGTAATTGATAATTTATCAATTTAATGATATTTCACGCAAATATGTGTCAAGTCAAGTCATTCAAGTCATAGTCTAGTCAAAGTCATACTCCTAGTAAAGTGGTGGCAACTTTACTTGAAGCTTCTATGGAGTTTTGAAAACAACACGAAAAGAAACGTTTCACCATCATTATACCATTTTCCTACACTCACGCCTGTAATCCAGCACTTAGCGAATAGAATGCCACCAATTTTATGCACTAACACTGAAAATAACACAAGTTTAGGAAAATAATACAATGCGGTGACGCAATCTTTTTCGCTTTCCCGCCAAAACTCAAAAAAAAGGAAGTTGTCATGTACTTTTCTTTTTGCTTTTTTTCCTACTTTGAGGACAAATGGCGTCGCACGAAATTTATAAATAACTTGTCAACGTCAAAGTCAAAGAATTTATTGCAAATTTGCTATTTTATGCACTTTTAGAAGATGACAAAGATTAGGTTACTTAAAAACTTACAATTGGATTAAGCATGCAAAATAAAAAGTGCTTATTGTCAAATTATATATTATTATAGCGAGCCCGTTAGGTACGATAAAAAAAATCTCCTTCCCACTACTGGTTCAAGCCCTATTGTAATCATTATAACAATAAAATAAAATAAATAAATAAATATGAATATGTGTGGACATCTCACACAACGCCATCTAGCCCCAAACTAAGCAAAGCTTGTACTATGGGAACCAGATAACTGATACAATACTTAGATACTTTTTTTTTTTTTTTTGTAAATACATACATAGAATACAATATAAACACCCAGACACAGAACAAACATCAATGTTCATCACACAAATGTTTGTCCTGGGTGGGAATCGAACCCACGACCTGCAGTTCAGAAGGCAGGGATACTACCAACTGAGCTATCGGGCCAGTCAATACAATACTTTATTACAATAAAAATCAAAAATTCTCTCAATTTAGCCTTTTTTTACTTGAAACTTGTCTAACATCTGACCACGCTCTCACAAGTGACGATGCGATAGAAGGTGTAGCATGCTAGAAACTTGTCTAACATCTGACCACGCTCTCACAAGTGACGATGCGATAGAAGGTGTAGCATGCTAGAAACTTGTCTAACATCTGACCACGCTCTCACAAGTGACGATGCGATAGAAGGTGTAGCATGCTAGAAACTTGTCTAACATCTGACCACGCTCTCACAAGTGACGATGCGATAGAAGGTGTAGCATGCTAGAAACTTGTCTAACATCTGACCACGCTCTCACAAGTGACGATGCGATAGAAGGTGTAGCATGCTAGAAACTTGTCTAACATCTGACCACGCTCTCACAAGTGACGATGCGATAGAAGGTGTAGCATGCTAGAAACTTGTCTAACATCTGACCACGCTCTCACAAGTGACGATGCGATAGAAGGTGTAGCATGCTAGAAACTTGTCTAACATCTGACCACGCTCTCACAAGTGACGATGCGATAGAAGGTGTAGCATGCTAGAAACTTGTCTAACATCTGACCACGCTCTCACAAGTGACGATGCGATAGAAGGTGTAGCATGCTAGAAACTTGTCTAACATCTGACCACGCTCTCACAAGTGACGATGCGATAGAAGGTGTAGCATGCTAGAAACTTGTCTAACATCTGACCACGCTCTCACAAGTGACGATGCGATAGAAGGTGTAGCATGCTAGAAACTTGTCTAACATCTGACCACGCTCTCACAAGTGACGATGCGATAGAAGGTGTAGCATGCTAGAAACTTGTCTAACATCTGACCACGCTCTCACAAGTGACGATGCGATAGAAGGTGTAGCATGCTAGAAACTTGTCTAACATCTGACCACGCTCTCACAAGTGACGATGCGATAGAAGGTGTAGCATGCTAGAAACTTGTCTAACATCTGACCACGCTCTCACAAGTGACGATGCGATAGAAGGTGTAGCATGCTAGAAACTTGTCTAACATCTGACCACGCTCTCACAAGTGACGATGCGATAGAAGGTGTAGCATGCTAGAAACTTGTCTAACATCTGACCACGCTCTCACAAGTGACGATGCGATAGAAGGTGTAGCATGCTAGCCAAGTAAGTAGTAGTAAATACTTTTATCTGCGAGAAATAAAAATATTTAACCAAACGGTGTACAAAATTTCATTCAAATTGCTTCAGCCGTTTTGGTAACTACACAAACAAAATAGCAGGCAATAACTTTTTTTTTAACTTTGATTTTTGCAAAATGCGGTATTTAACTCGAGGTCTTTTCGTAATTGTAGTATTTTATCTACTCTACCGATCATAGAGTCGACTCTATGCATATAAAATAGCTTCACCAAAAATGTCTCTACAAATTCTCAGAATTAAAACCACACTTTCACATCAGTAGAGTCCAAGTCTCCCACAGTTTCGTGGGAAGATGTTTTTTCCATACCTTTTTGTATGAATCAAAAAATCCTGTAATCATTACCATACATAAAGGCAGGAAGAGTTCCGCAGCATCCGGGCACTTAGGTTAGTGGCACACTTGGCGTTAAAAATAATAGTTGTTTTATTATTCCTATTTGACCCCTAATTTAAATTAAAAGACAATTAGGGAATAGAAAAGATATATTCATCATTATCTGTCCCCTTGTGGGAACAAAATCAACCCGTTTTTTAATGACGTTACGAGCTAGTCGTTTGCTTGATGATAAGCGTCATCGACGCTCATAACGGTTACTGTACCACACCAAAATGTAAAGTTTCGCGTGATACTGCACTGTGCACATGATGGCCAAGTGCGGTATGTTGGAATCAGAACATTATTCTTGAATTTTGTAATTCTTGAACATGCCGGTTTCATAACGATGTTTTTCTCCATTGTCAGAGTGAGTGCAAATACCGGGCATAACTCGAGAAGTAATTGGCCGAGCGAGATTGGACCAGGGATGCGTCGGCTTGAAAGTCGTACAGGCACCTACTGAGCCACACTTGCTCAAAAAAATCATCATCGCATAAATGGAATATAAAAAGTTAAGCAACAATACTTAGAAAAAAAAATAGTATGTACGTTTACAAAGTACTTTTTTTTTTAATCTTTATTTTCAAACTAAATACTACAATGATATAATAACTAATACTAAACACTACCTACTATTACGTACATAATTATAGTATTCATAAAATTACTATCTTTTCATCTCAGTATGCCTCTACTTTTTCTCTCGATGTACCTGCGTATACGTAACGACATCCTGTATCTCAATTTTCATTAAATAAAAACAAATTATTCAAATTAAAATAATTTAATTTGCTATGAAAAAATTACAAGAAAAAATAACTTAATTAATATAACTTAAAATAACAAGAAATTATCATACAAACATCTGGTAAAAATAATTACATATAATCTAAATATATATAACTCAAAGGTGACTGACTGATTGACTGACTCACATAGTGATCTATCAACGCAC
This sequence comes from Ennomos fuscantarius, assembly GCA_905220475.3. Taxonomy (NCBI): domain Eukaryota; kingdom Metazoa; phylum Arthropoda; class Insecta; order Lepidoptera; family Geometridae; genus Ennomos; species Ennomos fuscantarius. Next base: position 1,319,109 of record HG992032.1, read on the forward strand.
ACCCCAAACCACTGGACGGATCGGGCTGAAATTTTGCATGCAGGTAGATGTTATGACGTAGGCATCCGCTAAGAAAGGATTTTTTGAAATTCCACCCTTAAGAGGGTGAAATGGGTGGTAGAATTATTGTCCCATAGGCCACGCCGTGGGCGAAGCTGCGGGCAGAAGCTCGTTCGTAATAAATTTCCGCTGAGTAGATTACAGCAGGATCATAAACGAAAATGTTCTATGTGCCTCTTAGCTCTTTAAATTATGTTCATACGCAATTTCACGCAGTGGTAGAACTTTTCTGCAAAGTTCGTCTAGGTAGGTACCACCGCTTTGCTAGTTACTCCACCGCCAAGCAGTGTGTAAGCACTACTGTGATTCAGTTTGAAGGGGGCTGAAGCTAGTGAAATTATTGGGCAATTAAGACTTTATGACAAGGCCCACTCTAAGAAAAAGTCCAAGTCCCAGCAGTGGGAGACTTTTGGGCTGATAACGAAGAGTACTATAAGTACAACACATGGTTTTTGAAGAAAAACTTCTTTACTTACGCTTGACTTGAGGAGTAAGCTGGCGAGAAAATTTCGTAATTTGTTGGTTAACGTAGATCTCCATTGTCAACATCACAAAGTTAAAAAAAATTATTATTATGTTGATATGTCCGGTAAAATAATAATTTAAAATTGTCAAGATGGCGACATAAACATTAAACAAAGCAAAAATAAAGTTATACCAGCCGATAGATGGAGCTAAAGAAGTTTTGCTTCAGTCGTATGGTCTAGCACGCTCGTTTTTTTTTTGGCGAAAAGTTTTAGAAAAATATTTTTAACTTTTAAATTACTTCAGTCGTATGGTCTAGGTCACACTCGTTTTTTTTAATCATTGACTTCGCATGCGTGTAAGCTTACAACTACCCAATAAAGAACTCCATAAGCAATATGATTAGTTTTTTTTCGTTCTCCTTAATTATAAAAAAGCCCACCAAGGAACACCAAATAGCTTCACTAATTTTATAATGTCCAAACTGCTTTTCGTTAAGCCGTAAGCTGCTTTAACAATAGTCAAACTCTTCAAAAATCTCTCGGAAGGTCCAATTAAAAGGCGCCAAAACTACCACCACCCTTTCGACACACTTCATAAAGTGGCTAAAAATATTAAAAAAGCAATTCTCGCCATCCGTTCGGCACCTAAATATAATTAAAGTAAATTAAGTTATAGCTGCAGTCTCAGGTGGCCACAGATAAAAAACCTTTGAGATCTTCAGCGTTTTTTAAATATCTCCAAATAGGTATTGTGTTTTTTTTAATAACGCGTTCTAAATAAAATATCTGCGAGACATTGCAATGTTGACGTACTAAATTGGCGTTCAAAAAAAATCAAAGTATTCAAAAATCGATTACTTTAATAATAGGTTGATGCCTGTTTTAGATTTGTGGACTACTAAAAGATGAAAAAGCAAAAGTTGTTATACCTAATTATTTTCAGAGAAGTACCTATATAGTCGTGTAATTAATATGAAATGTAAGTCATTAGTAACAAAAATTCAAAACTAAAACTGATAATCGTACTCAATTAAATAGTTTTTAGTTTTGGCATACTTTTCTTTATTAGATTAAATTCATTTAATTTACATAACAATACACAAAAAAGGTTACTTACATAATTGAACTTAGGAAAAAGAAAAAAAAAACTATACATAAGAACTTAAAATAAATAAGAATTTAAGAAAAAGTAATATTGTAGGTAAAAAGAGGGTCATAAATAAACACATTCATACTGGCATACTTAAGACTTTTTACACATAGAAAGCGTTATTCCACTAAATTTTTACATAAGTTTTGTTATGGATACCTAAGTAATGGACTGCCTGTGAACTCTTTTGGTTGACAATTAACAGACCTAACATAAACTACCATTTTTATTTCGGATTATTTAGAGTTTCAGTGTAAAAACGAGTAAAACGCGTGAGAAATTGTAGGACTCCTACTGATCGACCTTTTTATACTCATATTAAAATTTCCTTTTTTTGGTGTCGTGTTTGATATTTTAATGGTTTTTGTTAAACAAGCTACTACTACTTCAGTCCTACCATTCTAGATTTCACAGAGAGCGCGTTTCAAATGGTTTTCAAATTAATTTGTATAGATTATTAATGTCACTACTATACTTTTTTGAATGTTTACTACTGGATCAGCTCATCCTCAACACCTAGAGTATAAAAAAATCAACTATGGAACTCCAATAAACATAGGACTTTCTTAAAAGGAAGGAAGCTTCTTTTCTCGCGCCGACAGTGACTTGCGAATATTAAGGGGTAAGTAAAAAATCTCCCTGGATATAAATGTTAAAAAACCCACCTATGGAGGCCATGACTATAGGAAATTCGTTAAAAAGTGTGATTTTAACGAGTCCCACTTGATGGATTAATTTAAACGTGACAGCTTTATTATGTATGTCTTGATTGAGATTGAGTGAGAGCCTCTGTGGTGTGGTTGAGCAGGTTGGTTCATAACCCAGAGGTATAGGGTTCGTATCCCGCGACAGGACATTTAGTGCACAGAAAAAAAAGCGCTAATACTTGTTCTGAGTCTGGGTGTTGTAGGACCATGGTCCTCGTAGTTCTTGGGTCACACAGGGAATCCTAGTTAGGGTCCAGGATCTATGTATGTTATCGTTGGGCGCTATTATTATTATGATTATTAGTGATAGATGGGTGTAGTCAACAAGCTATGTGACAGCCACTGTGGTGAAGCTGTTGAGCAGGTCGGCTCATAAACTGGGAGCTGCGAGTTTGATTCCCAACAGGATAAGTATTAGTGCACAGAAAACGAACGCAGAAACTTGTTGTGTCTAGGTGATATTGTGCGACCATGGTCCTTGTAGTTCCTAGGTTACCTAGATACAGTGAATCCTAATTATGGATTAGAAGCATGATATATGTATTTGATCTCCGAGCGTAAAAATATTGCCTTTCATTAGACTACTAGTTGACCCGCCCGGCTTCGCATGGGTGTGTTAGTAAAACGCGGTCGAACGGGATAAAAAGCTTATGTCCGTCTCCTGGTTCTAAGCTACCTGCTCACCAATTTTCAGCCAAATCGGTTCAGCTTTTGTTGCAGTTCTTGAGTTATAAAGTGTAACTAACACGACTTTCTTTTATATATATATATAGATAGATAAAACTGTTGTAATTTGTACATTGGTTTGATTTAGCTCAATCGATGTGACTTTTGTTGTGATAGTTTTTGTTTTTGAAATTTTTTTTGTTTTTTTTTTACGGTATTTTGTTTATTTTTTGTTATTTAGACATGTAATGTAATGTACATAATATGTAAAATATTACAAGATGGCTAGTTGTTTATCAGTACTTACCTTTTTTAATAATGAATTCAAACGACACAACAAACTTTTTATCTTTTAAACAAAGTAATGGTCAGTTATCCAAAGTAAAGAAATTGAGGGTGGCAAAATAAAAAATAGATCAAACGGTAGCAAATTAATATTTGAAGAGTCCTTATACCTCAAGTGTTTGGTTAACAAACCGTCAAGCTGTCAGTCAAGAACTTAGCAACTGTCACTATGACAGGTTATTTTTTACTTTTTTACATATTAAGGAAGTTCTATAGTATATTCGATAGTATAATATTTATGTAGATGTGTATACGAGCTTCTGCCCGCAGCTTCGCCCGCGGCGTAGCCTTTGTGAAAATAATTCAACCACCCATTTCACCCTCTTAAGCGTGCAATTTCGAAAAACCCTTTCTTAGCGGATGCTTACGTCATAACATCTACCTGCATGCAAAATTTCAGCCCGATCCGTCCAGTGGTTTGGGCTGTACGTTGATAGATCACTATGTCAGTCAGTCAATCAGTCAGTCACCTTTGAGTTATATATATTTAGATTGAAATTTCCTGCATAATACAAGGTACTTATATTGAAAGTGCCAATAAAAGTTTTCCCACAGAAAAACAATACATTACTCTGTGGATCTTCCGAACGCAATTTTAAGAGGATGTTTTTTTTTAACTCAAGAGATGGCACAGAAGAAACTTAAGATTCAAAATAAATGACGTTGACATTGAAATCACTCAGGCATGCATTCATCATTTCTCTTATTTTAGTGTATTATTAATCTATTTTATTTAATACTTACTACGTGCTACTTACAATTTTGCATAATGTACAAACGTTTACGTAGTAAATAAAATAAAATGAAAACAAAATGTTCAATAAGTAAGTACTCGAAAATGTTGTCCGGCGGAGGGCATTGGTATGCCAAAACACAGGTTTTCCTAGTTTGGGTACCAAAGTTTTCCAACCAGCAGGCTTAGCACGGCATGTGGAGAAATTGTCGTTCCCCCGGTTTTTTCCACCTGTCAGTTAAAATAATCCCCCTCTCCACCTTACGTAGCACGGCAACGAGGAGAGGAAAGAAATATTTCCCTTTGACATTATCGTAGACATTATATCCCGCTACTCCCCGCTTCAGAGCACGGACTCGGAAAAAAGTTGATAATATTCTCTTGAATTGACACAAAGCAGAGAGTATTTATCTTCGACTCTTGTAGGTGGGTATAAGGAAGTCAAAGTGTTTTAATAGGCACAAAAATGTCGCGTGCCTATTATAACTACGTTTAATCGCGGGAACTCGAATTTTGGAGCGAAAGTTACACCGGGAGGAGCATTCGGAATACAAGTAATCCCTTCTAAATCCCGGGAAATGAGTTTCAATACAAAAAAAAATACATAGCGAAATATTCGTGAAAATACAATTGTTAGTTTAGTTTTAATAAGGAAATTCTTTAATTTACGTAATTAACTTAAGTGATGCATATATTTTTTGAGTATATTTTATTATAAAATAAATACATATAAAAATTTAAAATATAACTACTACACAATAATTAATCACGTTATTCCGCTCATATTACAAACAAAATAAAATTTAATATAAACTATTCACTTATCATCAGTCATATACATAGTAGTCGTTACATACTCTTTGATTAACACTGGGACACAGACTCAAAAACCTTATTTTTTCTTAATTTTTATATTTTGTCTTCAATCCCAGTATATTAAGCCGAACAATTACCGATGGTTTGATGGACTGAACAAAATATTGAAGCATGTAATGTCATTTTAGTTAAAATTTTCTCATACTGGCAACAATACGGTAGAGAAAACTATAAACGCTACTCCCCTCATTTATCCCCCGGACAAAGCTTTCCACTGCCACGGCCGTGCTCGCAGAGTGGAATAAAGTGACAATGAGGATAAATTTGTTATCCACTCCCTGGGGAGAAGTTGTCCACCGGCCGTGCTAGGCCTGCAGGAGTAAACTATGTGTATTTTTCGTAGACTGTTTTATGTTTAAACCGATGTTTGTAAGCATTTAATAAACTATTTCATTTCATTTCATTGACAACACTGACAAGCTTACTTCAGAAACATCTACGCCACGTTAATTTAAAGATAAAATATTTTTTTATTTTATTTTTTTGTTTTGGCTCCACACTTTTGTGTATTTAGCCAGTGTCAAGTAATTGATAATTTATCAAGTTAATGATATTTCACGCAGATATGTGTCAAGTCACAGTCTAAGTCATCAAGTCAATTCATAGTCTAGTCAAGTCATACTCCTAGTAAAGTGGTAGCAACTTTACTACTTTTTCGATTTCCCGCCATAACTCCGTTTTAAATCATTCATCCCAAACACAGTGTTTTAAAAATCAATTTGCAATACCATGAACATAATAAATTATTGCATTCGTAATACAAAGCGATATCAATTCTATAACAATCGAACCGTTAAAAGGCATTTTCACACAAAATTGGAATCCTTTCGACAAAGCTTTAATTCGCTGACATGACAACAGGATATCAAACCACAACGATACTATTGTATCAAACAATAGATGGTTTTACCGCTCTACAATACAATTGGCGCGAATTATAATTTATAAAACACAATTTTAGTCAATCAAATTTATATCTTATGACAAAGGAAATACAGATCACTGAAAATTTAGTCAAACTGAAATCCCCGCTGTGTGAAAGAGTGTAAACGAAAAAAATGTTATTGTTTCATAATATTAAAAGGTTGTTGATAGGTGGCCTTTTAATTTTGAATATTATTTTGATTTATAGCTTTTTCTTTTGATGTATTTAAACTTTTTTGTTCTTCCGGTTTTAAAATCGATTCAGCATGTTATTTTTCCTTCAGTATCTATATAGTATTTTTCATTACATAAACAAAGTAAAACAGTAATCTTTAATTTCCAAGAAACGCTATAAAACCTTCTCAGTAACAATGCATTTATGTAAATTGAATCATCAATTTCAAATTTCGAATATTATACTAATTTGCTCATTATCAAAACAATACAACGACTCTATCAAAAATGACAGTAAAAAATCAATTTCAAAACTTTTTAATAGCGAATCATCTTTTAAAAGTATTTGTGTTGATATAAAAAGTTGATCAATCGCAATAAACAAAACGCAAGGGTTTCGGCATCCTGCTGGTTCGGCGCGATTGTTATAAAACCGTTTACCAGATTTGACGCCATAAAACGGTCAGTTTGCATAAATTTCTATGTTATACGAGATTATTACGTCATGGGAACTCTTTGTGGGGTCTTGTTTTTTATAAACTGCCAATAGATTTATAATAATTTTCTACTTTGATTTTGTAAAATCGTTTTGTAGTTTACGATACCCTATCTTAATCTAGAAAACGAGTTTTAGTCCAGCCACCGCACCACCGAGGCGGTCAAACTCCATTTTTGGCCATGTTTGGCCACTCTCCATGTATAGCTTACAAAACGGAAGACATACTACCGGAAGCGCTTCCATAAACAACTAGGGCCCAATCAAAACAAATTTGAAATTATACTGTAACCTTCCCAACAAAGGAGCTAATCAAACCTCCTCCTAACATATGTTTAAACATCCGAAAAGGGTTAACAATTACATAAATTAATACAACATCCTCTTTATAAAAGTATATAAATAAGCATAAGAAAGTATATTGTTATTGTAAGCGTAAAATCACTTCCTCTATCATTTACGTGTTTTTTTCCCGCCACATGACGCCATTTTTTCTTTAAATATGGCGGCTACACATGTCGTGAAGACAGCACGTGTTCAATTTTAGTGTGGAGTGTTCAAATTTGTGTGTGCTTTGTGAAAATATGTGAAAATGGTATTGGTATATGGTACTAGGTGGTAGGACTTTTCTGTAAAGTTCGTCTAGGTAGGTACCAACGTTTTGCTGGCTATTCTGCCACCAAGCAGTAGTGCGCAAGCACTGCTGTGTTCCGGTTTGAAGGGCACTGTAGCTAAGTGAAATTACTGGGAAATGAGACTTTATAATCTGACCAGTCGAGTAATGTTATTACCAGAATGTGCTAATGTCTCAGGATGATGTGCGCAGTGCAGTGTCACGCGAAAGTCTATATTTTAGAATTCCAAGTGACACTGCAACTGATATGGGCAGCCGTGAAGCTTAACATCAGGCGATCGGTCAGATCGTCACGTCATTCCTTAACAAAAAAAAATGGAATGAACGATTTGAATGAACAGTCAATAAAATTAGTGATGAGGTACAAGTGAATGAAGCCTCTGTGGCGTAGCGGTTGAGCAGGTCGGCGGTGGCGGGTTCGATTCCCGCGACTGGACAAGTATTTGTACACAGAAAAAAGCTCAAATACTTATTTTGAGTCTGGGTGTTGTGGGACCATGGTCCTCGTAGTTCCTGGGTCCCTAGACACAGGGAATCCTAGTTAGGGTTCAGGGTCTATGTATGTGATCGTTGGGCGTTATTATTAATAATGAAGTACTTGAATACAATATCAATTTTACTCGCAAAATTGGTAGAGTGATTCACTTCTCCAGACTTAACAATTCCTTTGGAATTTTAAATACTTGAAATTCTTTGAGGTCTCCTAATGTTCGTAAACGTAGTTTTAGGCGTCTTGCTAATAATTTCATTTAGTTGGCAAAGACAAGAGACGAGTGGGTGACTGCCGCAGGACTACATGACTCCAAACGACTTGGTGATGAGGTCGTTATCTCAAGGAAAATAACAGTTATTATAGCATCTTTTGTACTCTGAAATAAGAGTTGGTTTTGTTACTTTTTACTAACTCCTTAAAAACGGGTATCTAAATATATATAACTCAAAGGTGACTGACTGACATAGTGATTTATCAACGCACAGCCCAAACCACTGGACGGATCAAGGTGAAATTTTGCATGCAGGTAGATGTTATGACGTAGGCATCTGTCAAAAAAGGATTTTTCGAAATTCCACCCTTAAGAGGGTGAAATGGGTGGTTGAATTATTGTCCCAGAGGCCACGCCGCGGGCGAAGCTGCGGGCAGAAGCTCGTTTAAAACTAAAGTTCGGCTTATCGAGCCACATTAGCCGTCATCGAAATCGATAATAATAGCATACACATATCTCACAGAGCCTCTGTGGTGTGGTGGTAGAGCAGGTTTGCTCATTACCCGGAGGCGGCGGGTTCAATTCCCGCGGCAGCATAAGTACTGCGGGTGTTGTGAGACCATGGTCTTTATAGTTCCAGGATCCCTAGACATAGAGAATCCTAGTCAGGGTCCAGGATCTATGTATGTGATCGTTGGGCGTTATTATTATTATTATCTACTAAATTAGTAGGCATCTGTTTTGTTATTTTAAGATTTTGAATATGAATAGGCGATACTTATTAGACCCAAATTGGAATGTCGAAACACCAAATCAGATTTCGATATTTTGAAATTAGTAAGTTGTTCAGTTAAGTTTTTTTATTACCAAATTTTGTTTTTGGTAATAACACAGATAAATCAATAGTAGATATGATAGATAGTCTATAATAAGCAGTTTATCATAATTTTTTGGAGATAACTAATAGGTGATGAAAATAATTATAATTAGATAAAGTAGATATAGATTTTTTTTTGTGTGTGTGGGTTTTTTATCGAAAATAACAAGTAATTTTAAAACCTAATACCTACTTCCGTGTTATTTACCGTTATAGGAATAATTCCTATTGAACAAATAGTTTACAACCATGAAAGTATTTTTGTTAAAATTTGAAAAAAAGAACTCGTCATTCCTTTCTTCAACTATAAAAAAGCTGACAATCTTCAAACGGCTGAATATATATAATATTTTTTCTGATATCCATTTGTTTTTTATATTTTAAAATATTTCCCCCAATTGCGTCACCGTCAAAAGATATTTTTCCTTAACCTCAAAGACCAAGCTCTTCTTTACATTACAGAGTCTGTAGATTATAAGTAAGTACAGGTTGTACCAACGAAAAATATTCCTCAAAAGTAAAAAATAAAATAATACCGTAATATTAACAAGCAACCCGTGCGGCGACGCGTGGCATAACTACATAGGTAATTTAACATTTGTTTCCAATTAACAGCTTTTCGCACTTCTCAAATTGGTTTTAATCACGCCGTCATGGAGGTCGTCAAGTGATTTTCGACACATTTCAGTTAATGATTCGCACTTTTTGACGCGGGAGTCGAATCCAACCCGTGGTTATGAGTGCCAGAGCACGCGACTTCCGCACTCAAAATATTATTAATATCACACGTTTTAGCGCGTTAAGGTTTTGATTTGTTCTTTGAAAATAATTTGGTTTAACATGATTTTAAACAGATGATTACATAATTAATTTAAACTATGTACATTTATAAACTATATGTATAAACTTCAAAACATAAGAGTTTTGGCGGGAAAAAGAAAAAGATCGTGTCGCCGCATCATAATAGGTCTTTACCTATGAAATTGCCGTATTGCAGTACAGACTTTTTCAAACAAAAAAAAGTTTTGATTGGCTATGAATTCTAAATTCAAATTAATTTTGTTTTAAAAATATGGCATTCTATTTACAATATCAGTCTTTTGTTTATTGATTAGCGTTATATTTTCATTACATTTCAACATTTTTCCTCATAATGGATACTTTGAAATTTCGTGTAATTATGGAATATGAGTTCCGTCGTGGCACCAACGCGGCACAAACGACACGTAACATCAACGACGTTTACGGAGAGAACTGTACAAACGAACGTACAACCCGTTATTGGTTTGCTCGGTTCCGTTCTGGGAATTTTGACATGAAAAATGAACCTCGTGGTCGTCCGGAAACTTTGGTCAACAATGATGAATTAAAGGCGATTGTGGAAGCTGATGAATCTCAATCTACAGCTGAGCTGGCAGCAGCTTTTGATGTTAGCATCAAAACAATATTGGTCCATTTGCGACAGATTGGCAAGATAAAAAAGCTTGATAGATGGGTGCTCCACGAACTTAACGATCGCCAGCGCAACGTACGCGTCGAGACTTGCCTTGCGCTGCTTAACAGGCACAGAAATGAAGGAATTTTGAACCGAATTGTTACGTGCGACGAAAAATGGATTCTTTTTGACAATCGAAAGCGCTTGGAAAGTTGGTTAGATCCTGGTTCGGTACCAAAGCAGTGTGCAAAACGAAAAATGACCCCTAGAAAGGTGATGGTCACAGTTTGGTGGTCTAGTGCTGGTGTGATTCATCATAGCTTTTTACAAAACGGCGAGAGCATTACTGCAGATGTGTACATTGAAGAACTGACCACAATAATGGCGAAACTCGCACGTCTGCAACCAGCTTTGGTCAATCGGTCGTCTCCACTGCTACTTCACGACAACGCGCGACCCCATACTGCACAACAGACCGTCTCTAAGCTGCACGAGTTGGGTTTGGAAGCTCTCCCTCATCCGCCATACTCACCGGATCTTGCGCCTACCGACTATTACTTTTTCCAAAATTTAGACAACTTTTTAGCGGGAAAAAAATTCAATTCCCGAGAGGCAGTACAAAACGCCTTTGAAGAGTTTGTTGTCTCCCGTCCTGCTGTTTTTTTTCAAGAAGGGCATCCATAAACTGCCACAGCGTTGGCAAAGATGCATTGATTGCATGGGTGATTACTTTGAATAAAAGAAATAAATAAGTTCGAAAAAAAAATACTTTAACTTTTTTCAAACAAAACGGCAATTTCATAGGTAAAGACCTAATATTATTTTCTAAAACTTGTGTTATTTTCAGTGTTAGTGCATAAAATTGGTGGCATTTTATTCGTTAAGTGCTGGATTACAGACATGAGTGTGGGAAAGTGGTATAATGATGGTGAAACGTTTTTTTTCGTGTAATTTCCAAAACTCCATAGAAGCTTCGTCGATGGAAGCGACTCGTCGTGTTCCATCGTGATGTCTAATGAAGCCGTTCTGACGAGTAGATGTGGACAGTTGTGTTGGGTATGCAGACCGGTATTGGTGATGGAGATGCTTTCGCGTCGGAGACCTTGCTTCGGAGGGTAGCGGGATCCGAAGCACGGTGCTCTCTGCTGGCCGACCGCAAGTTGTAGGGGGCCCAAGTAGTAGTCTAGCCAACTACGAAAGGCTGCCCCACCGCTTGTGTAAAATCCTGAGGTTGTCCACAGGGCCAGTTGGCGACTGGAAGTGAGGAACTTGTGGGCAATTTCAGGGGGGTTCGGGCGTCCCCGCAGTCTCCGGGCAAGTTCTCCATTGGCGTAGGAGCTTCTCTACTACTGAGGGTTAGCATCCCAATATCTCGTCCACTTCCTACTTGTCTACCTAACTCACCCAACTATGAAAAAGTCAAATAAATTGAGCAAGTTTAAACGGCAGATGCACGTCCTCACTCTTAAAGTGCACCTCACAAATATTCGTGGGCTGCACTCAAATCTGCAAGCGGTCCATCATCATCTGGAGACCAACAAACCGCACTTGCTCTTCTTGACTGAGACGCAAATAGGATGTCCATCAGACACGGCATATCTGGACTATCCAGGATTCATCTTGGAAAACCGCTTCCTTCCACGCGCTGGTATCTGCGTTTACGTCCGTGATGACATTTGCTGTTTGCGTCTCCGAAACCTTGAACATCCCCACTTTTCGGTGATTTGGGTGCTTGTGGACACCGGCATTGAGAAAATTCTCTATGCTGGTGTGTACAGATCACATAGCGGTGACCGGGAGACAACGCTATCCTTCGGCTCAGCTTGTTGTTCTGGGAGACTTTAATGCTCACCACCAGGAGTGGTTAGTCCCACACCGGATCACGGACCACGCTGGGAGAGAGACGCGTAAGCTCGCTTTGGCGCTCAATTTAACGCAGATTGTTAAAGAGCCAACGCGAGTGCCTGATATTGATAGCCACACTGCTAACTGCCTCGACCTTCTGCTCACGACTGAACCAGACCGATACTCTGTGGCGGTATCCTCACCCATTGGTAGTTCCGATCACTGTCTGGTCAAGTCCGTTTCAGTATACTCCCCGCCTGACCCAAGCCCTAAGAGCAATCGGCGTGTCTGGAGATACAACTTAGCAGACTGGGACGAGATGCGACATTTCTTCGCTTCATATCCTTGGCGGAAAACGTGTTTTTCTTCTGGAGATCCGACGGTCTGCGCGAATGCGGTTACTGAGGTAGTATGTCGGGCTATGGAATATTTTATTCCATTTTCCGATAAACCCGTGACCAGCAAAGCCAGCCCATGGTTTGGAGCCGAATGTGCACGTGCTGAAGCGCAGAAGCATGCGGCATATCTGGCATGGGCTGACGCTCGAAAACGCAAGGCCTCGGACACTCGGGCTAAGAAGAAAGCCTTTAACGTTGCCGCCAAGGCCTGTAAGAAGGAATTAAGGAAGGCTCGTTTCAATCATATTGGTCGAATAGGGACTAAACTTGCTTCCTACCCAGCGGGTAGTAAGGCTTTTTGGTCCCTAGCCAAATCGGTTGAAGCGAACTTCTGTCGATCCTCACTGCCTCCATTATTGAAACCAGACGGATCGCTGGCTCACACTGCAAAAGAAAAAGCAAACTTGTTTGCCACTCTCTTTGCAGAAGCTTCGCGTTTAGATACTGCTAATGAGGTACCTCCCTGCCTTCCACAATGCGGTGTTTTCATGCCGGAAATACGCATACGTCAGAAGGAGGTACTAAAAACATTACGCAGTCTAGACGTGAACAAAGCCAGTGGTCCCGATGGTATACCTGCAATTGTACTTAAGAGCTGTGCACCCGAGTTGTCTCCCATTCTAACACGCCTATTTCGCCTCTCTCTAGACACCGGAATAGTCCCTATGAGTTGGAAGCTAGCCAACGTACAACCTGTACCTAAGAAGGGCAGTCGTGCTGATCCTGCCAACTATCGACCCATCTCAATTACCTCCATTCTCTGTAAGAGTATGGAGCGTATAATTAACAACAAGCTCTTGGCATACCTTGAAGACAATGATCTCCTCAGTGACCGGCAATACGGATTTCGCCGAAACCGGTCCACTGGGGATCTTCTCGCGTATGCCACTCACATATTGAGCGAAGCCTTAGAGATGCATGGAGAGGCACTTGCTGTATCTCTAGACGTCTCTAAGGCATTTGATCGGGTCTGGCACGACGGTCTTCTGAATAAGCTTCCATCTTACGGACTACCTGCTGGTTTGTGCACTTGGATATCAGACTTTTTGAGGGAACGATCGCTTAGAGTAGTTCTTGATGGCTGCTCTTCCGATCAATTAGCTATTAATGCTGGTGTACCTCAGGGGTCAGTTCTTTCAGCAACACTATTCTTACTCCACATCAATGATTTGCTAAAGCCCGGTACCTTTGGGTATGCAGATGATAGTACTGTTGTTGAAAGATACACATCCAGTGCCCGAGCCAGTGGTGACGACGTCCGGATTGAGAGAGAGGCTATGGTTGAGCGCATGAACCTGGCTTTGAAAGCCGTGTCCGATTGGGGCGATGCTAACTTGGTTAGGTTCAATGCTGCAAAAACACAGGCGTGTTTATTCACTGCTAAAAAGAGCCCACTCCATCTGGCTCCTTCATTCCGTGGTGTATCTGTAAGTTTAGGAAACCATCTTGAGCTTTTGGGTGTTGATCTCACGTCAAACCTAAACTTTGGATCCTACATCGAGTCCAAAGCCAAAGTAGCTTCAAAAAAACTCGGCATATTGTCCAAGGTAAGGCGGTACTTCACACCTGGACAGCTTCTAAATCTGTATCAAGCACAAGTCCGATCGTGTATGGAGTACTGCTGCCACCTGTGGGACGGGTCTGCCAAGTACCAGCTTGAGGCTCTGGACTCGATTGAACGGCGTGCCAAAAGGCTCATTGACGACGACACTTTGGTTGGTGAAAGGCTCCAGAGCCTTGCACATCGACGTAAGGTGGCAAGTCTGTCGGTTTTTTACAGATTACACCACGGTGAATGCGCTCAAGAACTGCATGATCTAATTCTCCCATCACCATTCCACTACCGGACTACTAGACGCTCGGCTAAGCGCCATCCTTTCGTGGTCGAAATACCACCCATTCGTACCAAGCGATTTGACTCAACGTTCTTAATTAGAACGGCTAAGGAATGGAATGCCCTGCCAGCGTCTGTGTTTCCGGCGAAATATGACCCGGGCGTGTTCAAGAGAAGAGTGAATAGGTATTTACTTGGCTAGCATGCTACACCTTCGATCGCATCGTCACTTCCCATCAGGTGAGAGCGTGGTCAAATGCTAGACAAGTTTGAAGTAAAAAAAAAAAAAAAAAAAAAAAAAGCTTCAAGTAAAGTTGCCACCACTTTACTAGGAGTATGACTTTGACTAGACTATGACTTGACTTGATGACTTCGGCGGTCACTTGACACATATTTGCGTAAATATATTAACATGAAAAATTATCAATTCCTAAATACACAAAAGTGTGGAACCAAAACATTAAAAAAAAATACAAATTTTACGTTTTTTTTTATGTTGACAATGGAGATCTACGTTAAGAAAGTTTTACTTCAAAAAGTGAGCGCTACGCAGGGCGCTTTAAGCCATTGGTCGTAGCTGTTATAGTAACTCATAAGACAATAGCTTTGACTAACTATTTTATTCAGCCACCCTAGGGATAACCACTCACCTCAAGACAAAGAAGAAGAAGAAAAAGAATTCCTGTCAGTAGCAGACAATAAAAACTAGTGTGTCATACCATACCGTGGTGCCACACTGCGGAACAAAACAGCACCGATCGCTTAATCTTTTAAAGCTTTAAAAACTGGAATGATTTTAGGCAGAGAGAGCTAAATTTGCGGAGCGTATGAAAACAAACCTCAAACAAGCTCGCCGTAACACAAAGGGTTGTAGCTACGAACAAAACGAGCTCTGATGATGCAGCTCTGTTTGAACAGCTACCGTTTGCATGGTAAGGGGAAGTGGGCGTTAGTGGATGATCTGCGGAACTTTTTAATTCTTTTCAAATTGGATTGATTTCATAACGGCCTAAAATTTCTTTTCACCTCGGCAGATCTAGAATCTGTTCAAAACCAAAAATTGGATAGAACAGGCAAATTTTGCTGTGAGAAAACTGCAAAATCGCATTTTGTTCAGTTATTTTTTTATATTTGACTCCACGTGACAAGCGTATTTAGCCAATTTTAGATTGTAACGATATATATTTAGGTTTTTATAAAAACTTGTGTTAAATTACAGAGGTTTTTTTTTATTGTTCGATAGGCTTGCGTTTGACCACTATCGCACCTGATGGTAAGTGACGATGCGGTCTAGGATGTAATGCTTGCCTAGAAGATACCTGTTCACTCTTGATTTGAAAACTCCAAGGTCGAGTCAATGTCCCACCCAAGCCTAGTCTAGTCAAAATCAAGTCAAAGTCAAGCTCCAATAAAGCCTTGGTTTCTGTATTAAATGCTTTGATGATGTTTTGGAGAGAACACGAAAACACATTTTATATCATTTTTTTAATCTGTGGTGTGCTTGCATTGAATCACTGTTTACTTTTTACTTTACTATAAATGGTCATTACCATTATTACTTTTTACTTTACTATAAATGGTCATTACCATTATTATTTTTTACTTTACTATAAATGGTCATTACCATTATTACTTTTTACTTTACTATAAATGGTCATTACCATTATTACTTTTTACTTTACTATAAATGGTCATTACCATTATTACTTTTTACTTTACTATAAATGGTCATTACCATTATTACTTAAGTTTTGGTAAATACATAATAAACTTATTATGTATTTATATTTACCACAGATAATAAATACTAACGGAATATTTTCACGTTCCCGCCAAAAGTCTGCAAAAGCATGCTTGCGCACTACTGCTTGGCAGCAGAATAACTGGCTAAATGGTGGATCTGCCTAGAAGAACTTTCCAGAAAAGTCCTACCACCTAGCGGTTCTTTTTAAATACTATTAATGATTATTCTTCATCTGTTCATAAATTACCTAACTCAAACTCTATACCCGAAAATTTTTGTTGGATGATTTCCCCTTAACACATCTGATTATATTTTCAGCGGCAGTACAATGTTTGAAGAACGGCCGGCAGCGCTGTTTATCGCGCATGGACTCGCGACCGGTCGCAGGGTTCCTCAACATTTTCATTAGAACAGTTTTTTACAGCGCTGCTCTTTAAACTAACTTCTACCATCATACTCTACTGTTAAATGCAGCCAACTACTTACCTAATACAATAAAAAGTTATATGGATTGTGTATATTGGCCGTGACAGTGTAAATGCCTACCTACCGTATTAGGTAGCGACGTGCCTGTACACAGTATGCTGGTATCATTGCAATACTGATTATTTGTAACAAGAAAATGCCAGTGTTTTGGTAATTTTTTTTTTTTCAGTGTACTAAAACTGTGTACTAAACTACTTACCTCAATGGTAAGTAGTTTCTAGGATCGGAGGCGAGTTGGCTGGACTGCAGTCGCGACCCCTTCTCGCCCCGGTACGGCGGACGAGGGCTCACGCCCCGGTTTTAGTGGGTTCGAGTCCCACACATCCATAAAAAAGGTAGTTACTAGGTTGCACTGTTTATTTTACAAATAGTAAATATAAAAATAATGATTTTATAATCATTATTTGATAATTATGCATACAAAAATCATTGAGTGTTAATTCTTTATTAATATTGGAAAAATGATATGATGAGCCACTTGGAAAACTGTGAAATGTAAATAAATTCTATATAAACGTTTAACAATGTTGCCAACTGAACAGTTATGCATAACTAACCAAGATAATCTATTTTCATTCCTTATTGATGATGAGAAAATGATATAATGAGCTGTTTGGAGATCAGTAAAATGAAAATAAGTTCTCTTGAAACGTTTAACAAAATATTGCCAACCCCTGGCTCCCGTTAGCACAATATTTGCACCGACATTGTCCACCTAATTGGCTCTTCAATTAGGTTGTTATTTATTTAATCTGATTCTATATTCAATCAAATAAATATTATATTCTAAATCTTTTCAATGAATTTTGTGAAAGTGGCGAAGCTTTGGTGTGTTTATTTATTACAAATTAAAATTAAGCACGTTTGTCTTGCTGTTTTTTTGTTACCTTTTCACAATCTCTAAAAGCTGAACATCTAAGACCTGAAGATCATCATCATTAGCTGAACATAATAGGCCTCCCAATACAACGCCACTTTGAATGGCTGCTTGAGGAAGGACATACGGTCCTTTTTCATAGCGATCAACTCGCCTGATGGTAAGTGAAGCCGAAGATGTAACACATAAGCCTAGAAGGTCCAACAAACAATATTGACTACTTACTAAGCCATCTGAAGTCTTTGGGTGCCTTACAATTCTGACATCAGATCTAATCACATGCCTTCACGAAAATAAGTAGTAATAAAATTTAAAGTGATTAAAAAATCCAACGTAACTCACGTCACTAGGTGGTAGGACTTTTCTGCAAAGTTCGTCTAGGTAGGTACCACCGCTTTGCCAGTTATTCTGCCGCCAAGCAGTAATGTGCAAGCACTACTGTGTTTCGGTTTGAAGGGCATTGTAGCTAGTGAAATTACTGGGCAATTGGGACTTGATGATCTGATCTCACAGTCGAGTAATCTTATTACGAGAGTGTGCTGATGTCTCAGGATGATGTGCGCAGTGCAGGAGTCATGCGAAACTACATGTTACTAATTACATGTTGGAGTTCCGAGTGACACTTTTCTGTTTTGGGCGGCCGTGTCGCTTAACACCAGGTGAACGGCTAGCTCGTCACATCATTCAACAACATAAAAAAAATTGTAGCTAAACATATGCAGACCATCTGTAGTGTAAATAAGATTACTAGAAAAAGATTACTAAAAAAAAAAAAAATAGTCAATGACTCCCCAATAAGGCCAATTTCGCCTATTATCCACCAACTCCAATTGCCTGACAGCTGACAGCCAATAATGTGATTACCTATAACTATATAATACAAATACTTAGTATACGAATCGCGTGACTTGTGTATCATCAATATTAGCTGCGCGTGCGCATGGTTAATTAAAATTAGGATGAGGTCAGTATTTTTGGGGGAGTTCCAATGAAACTGGTTAATCATTTTATATGTGTCAGAAGTCTTTCGCATACATCCCGAGGCGAAAATATCAACTGTGATGTAGTTTGAAAGATTTTGGCAGTCGCAATATATATACTTGCGTAATTAAAAATACCATAAGCGTATGTACTTCTGATCCGTGGTGGGATTTAGAATATCCATCCCCAATAGTAGCAGATACATTTATCTCCTAAGGAGCTTTATAATAATTTATCTATTATTAATTTTTGGTTGCTCGAGTCACCGAAAAAGTTCAAGAATTTTTGAAAGTTATCGATTCTGATTCTCCACATAATAATTCATAGCCGTCACACTAATACTTCAGATTGTTAACTCTAATGATCTGTATGAGTACGCAATCTAATCATCTTATTTCTGATCCTTTAGAGATAGTTCTTTTCTTCTGTTTGTCAATGGTTGATCAAGATCTGAAGCTACAAGAACTTTTACGCTCAATTTTATCATTGCAAGTACGACCATGGCTATATACGCATCTTACAAGTCACCATTGAATACTACAGTGTTCATTTTATGTTCAAGTAATGAACTGTCATCACCAAATACCAAAATCAATAACTCCACGTCATCAGCATTAGCCACAGTAAGGGCGTGTCCACATTAGTGCCGGCTCATTGGTTCCGTATGTATGCGCCCTACATGGAGCAATATGGGGTGCCATCCCTACAATTGGATATAAATTATTTTAGATGTGTACCTTTTGGTTCAATTGGTTTCATCGGTTCTGATAAGTTATTGGTTCATTGCGTGGGTAAGGTTATTAGAAATTGGCCTTTGTAGAGTTTAGGGTCAAAGTCAAAAGATTTATTGCAAATAGGCTCTTTTTTGGACTTCGAGTCATCATCATTTTAAACTAATTCTTACCTTTCGTCTTTTAGCCTTAAAATTCTTCAAACTCACGTTGGTTATAAGTTATACGCGATATTATGGCCAATTCAATAAGGTATGTAGATTCTTTATTTTTTATTTTCATGTAAAATTTTGACGTCATGAGCTCGTCGATCGTCTGATATTGATGTATTTATATAAAAAGGAGTAAAACTGACTTCATCTCCCTAATTTTAAAATTGGATGACATTAGTCCAGTTATTTTGATTTAAAATTTACACAACTGGACCTGTTTTGATTAAATTTTATGGGGTCAATCTTGGAAGTATATTGTTTCAAATCGGTTTGAATGCTGAGATAGCAAACATACAAAAATACAACCCAATTGAGAAGCTTTTGAGAAGCCTTGTCTTAAGTCAGATCAAAATGCCGTACAAAAGAAGCTTGATGTATAGACTCTGTGAGAAGTGACTTGACCTCTGAAACTCATAGTAGACATGCTAAGATCAGAGAGATGATCACGGAACTTTGCATTACAAAAGGAAAAATTTATTCCTACCCTATTCCTAATTTGAACATTTCTTTAGTAACTATGCACATAAACTGCGTATTGTAACTGTCAAATCCATACAAATTTGTGTTTCTATTGATTGCGTTGAAGTTACGTGATCGCCGAGCTGTTCTACTAACTTTCTAAATAATGGTTACAATTACTGTATAAATCTTAAACTTCTTAAACTCGCGAAAGTTTGTATGTGTGTATGTTTGTTACTCCTTTACGCTCAAACGCCTGAATGGATTTGGATGAAATTCGGTACCAATATAGCTTATACACTGGATTAATAACAGGCTACATTTTATCCCGGTGTAAAATGAGAAATGTTCTCGTGGGATGAGCAAACAATCAAAAATAATTTTTATTCGCGGGTGAATCCGCGAGACGCAACTAGTTTAGACAATAAACACACGTTGTTTCAACTTTAGTTAGTGCTAATATTACCTAAAAGTTTTAATATAGCCTATAAAACTACTTTAAATAAGTATTTCGCAAGGTGCAACCCTCGCCCTTCTTATCAGAATCTAAAATCAGACTATCTGGAATCAAGACCGAACCATCCTTACATTCCGAAATGCAAATTCAAAAACATTTTCAATTCAAAACACAACGGAATTTTTCACCCTGTATTAGTTCTAAGTAATTAACCTCTTATCGGCGCGTGCGCATGTTAAAATACGACCCCTAAAATAAACCCCTCGTATTCAAATTAACAAAACATCATTGTGTTGAGCGTACTGCAGTACAATTATTCTCTACAAAAAGTTTTATTGCCATACGCGTAAGTCAATTTCTCACCTAATTTCATCACAACAGGGTTTAAAATAGAGTAAATTGACAGTATTTGAAGCCGTTGTAAAAGGCGCAAGTGAAATTGAAGAAAAAAGGTGGCACGCGCCCTCCACTGGCGCCCTCTGTCGTACGCGCGAGTTGCTTCGGGGTATATCTTCTCTAGTAATCGTAGGGTGGAGTAGGGATGGGATAGGTACATTACATTACATCGATATCTAATAGACTTTGACAACATAACACAACACAACAATTTTTTTAGTCGTAACACAAAAATCAAAAAAACTTTCTTATTTGAGGAAATTATTTTTCCAAAGCTTAATCAGAAAGTTTTGATTTAACATACAAAACAAAAATACTTTATTGAACAAAAAGTATTTAAAAAAAAAAAAACAAAAAGTATAAAATACACGTAAGACAGAAAAAATAATGGTAGAATAGCGGGTGGCTTTATTGCATCAAGCGATTTCTTCCAAGACATAAGTTTTTCATAGAAGTTATTTTTACAATACAAAGCTAACAAAATAAAATAATACAGTCATTTTCGTACCAAAAATTTGAATTGTGATCAAAACTATTATTTGTTTTTACAAATTTGTGTGTCTACAACTTATTACTGATATTTGTAAAATTACTTAGATACGAAAAAAAAACGATAGAAAATTACGAGCATAATAAACTTTGTTTATCGATATCGAAGCCCATCCCTACATTTAGTGTCATCGGCGCGTGCGCAGGTGTACCTACGTTCCGCTCACCGCTCGCTCGCGCCGCTTATCGCGCGAGGTCGCACCTGGGTACAGGGAGATTCACTGATTACGATTTATTATTATCTATGTACTGGACACTGGTATAAATAGCATAAAATGATATAATAAATACAGTGCTTACTTATTACACTGCTTAACTTACCCCCTACGAACTTTCATTGCAATGCAACAGGAGAAATTTCATTCCTAATTTAAAATTTTTCATAGTAACTATGCACATAAACTGCGTATTAAAACTGTCAAGTCTACGCAAATTTGTGTTTCTATCGATTGCAATCAATTGACTTTTTTTTAACTCCAACCTTGTCTAGAATTTGACCACGCTCTCACCTGATGGGAAGTGACGATGCGATCGAAGGTGTACCATGATAGCCAAGTAAATACCTATTATATACGTGAGTATAGAAGAGTGATCTTCTCTTGAACACGCCCGGGTCATATTTCGCCGTAAAATTGTGATTGCTTAGTTGAAAGAACCTATTACAGGCTTAATTTTGGCTGCGCTAGAAGAGTGAGATAACGTTTTCAGCAACGGTATAAGATACCAGCTTTACCAGCGGAACTTCATAATATACTGGTGTCTATTCTGTGTCTCATTTTCTAAAACTAAAGTAAGCTTAAAGTATGGTGGTACTCTTCAGATAAAGGGGAAATGAAAAAGACGAAAATATGTTAATTTCGTTTAGCTTTAGAGTATGCGACACAGAATCGACACCAGTGGCTACCCGAAGAGTGCTTTGAGCTAGTTTTCTCGTACTCTTGAGCGGCTTGGTGCTTATTGCGTCGGACCTTCATTAAAAAAGTACTCTTGAGCGGCTTGGTGCTTGCGTCGGACCTTCATTAAAAAAGTACTCTTGAGCGGCTTGGTGCTTGCGTCGGACCTTCATTAAAAAAGCCTCTTTTGAGTCGCATCGCGTAAGAACGCTAGTCTTTACCTTCGAAATGATTTTTCAATTCCTGCTTATTCTAAAGTTCAGAACTGTACTAGCGAAGCACCTAACTTATGGTCTTTACCTATGAAATTGCCGTTTTGTTTGAAAAAAGTTAAAGTATTTTTTTTTCGAACTTATTTATTTCTTTTATTCAAAGTAATCACCCCTGCAATCAATGCATCTTTGCCAACGCTGTGGCAGTTTACGGATGCCCTTCTTGAAAAAATCAGCAGGACGGGAGACAACAAACTCTTCAAAGGCGTTTTGTACTGCCTCTCGGGAATTGAATTTTTTCCCGCTAAAAAGTTGTCCAAATTTTGGAAAAAGTAATAGTCGGTAGGCGCAAGATCTGGTGAGTATGGCGGATGAGGGAGAGCTTCCAAACCCAACTCATGCAGCTTAGAGACGGTCTGTTGTGCAGTATGGGGTCGCGCGTTGTCGTGAAGTAGCAGTGGAGACGACCGATTGACCAAAGCTGGTTGCAGACGTGTGAGTTTCGCCATCATTGTGGTCAGTTCTTCAATGTACACATCTGCAGTAATGCTCTCGCCGTTTTGTAAAAAGCTATGATGAATCACACCAGCACTAGACCACCAAACTGTGACCATCACCTTTCTAGGGGTCATTTTTCGTTTTGCACATTGCTTTGGTACCGAACCAGGATCTAACCAACTTGCTGAGCGCTTTCGATTGTCAAAAAGAATCCATTTTTCGTCGCACGTAACAATTCGGTTCAAAATTCCTTCATTTCTGTGCCTGTTAAGCAGCGCAAGGCAAGTCTCGACGCGTACGTTGCGCTGGCGATCGTTAAGTTCGTGGGGCACCCATCTATCAAGCTTTTTATCTTGCCAATCTGTCGCAAATGGACCAATATTGTTTTGATGCTAACGTCAAAAGCTGCTGCCAGCTCAGCTGTAGATTGAGATTCATCAGCTTCCACAATCGCCTTTAATTCATCATTGTTGACCAAAGTTTCCGGACGACCACGAGGTTCATTTTTCAAGTCAAAATTCCCAGAACGGAACCGAGCAAACCAATAACGGGTTGTACGTTCGTTTGTACAGTTCTCTCCGTAAACGTCGTTGATGTTACGTGTCGTTTGTGCCGCATTGGTGCCATGACGGAACTCATATTCCATAATTACACGAAATTTCAAAGTATCCATTATGAGGAAAAATGTTGAAATGTAATGAAAATACAACGCTAATCAATAAACAAAAGACTTATATTGTAAATAGAATGTCATATTTTTAAAACAAAATTAATTTGAATTTAGAATTCATAGCCAATCAAAACTTTTTTTTGGTTGAAAAAGTCTGTACTGCAATACGGCAATTTCATAGGTAAAGACCTATTATATACAAAAGAAAGTCGTGTTTGTCACTTTTTATAGCTCAAGAACGGCTAAACCGATTTGGCTGAAAATTGGTGGTAAGGTAGATTAGAACCAGAAGACGGACTTAGGATATTTTTATATCTCGCTCAACCACGTTTTACTAATTCACTCGTGCGAAGCCGGGGCGAGTAAACTAGTTATGTATAATCATTACCATAGAATCATATTACATACTTTACTAGCTTTAAAACAACTGGAATTAAACAAAACTGTCCGTGCGCAGGTCAACAGCCTCTGTGGTGTAGTGGTTGAGCAAGTCGGCTCATAATCAGGAGGCGGTGGGTTCGATTCCTGCGGTAGGTCAAGTATTTGTGCACAAAAAAAGCGCACGTGAATACGTTTTCTGCGTTTGGGTGGTGTAGGACCATGGTCCTCGTAGCTCCCGGGTCCCTAGGCACAGAGAATCTAAGTTAGGGTCCAGAATCCTATGTATGTGATCGTTGGGTGTTATCATTATTATATTATACGAACTTCTGCCCGCCGCTTCGCCCACGGCGTGTCCTATGGGAAAATAATTCAACCACCCATTTTACCCTCTTAAGGGTGGGATTTCGAAAAATCCTTTCTTAGCGGATGCTTACGTCATAACATCTACCTGCATGCCAAATTTCAGCCCGATCCATCCAGTGGTTTGGGCTGTGCGTTGATAGATCACTATGTCAGTCAGTCAGTCAGTCACCTTTGAGTTATAAATATTTATATATAGAAATATATATAGATAGCAACTAGCGTGAAGGGACCGATACCTTACTTGAAGTGGCCAAAAAATCCAATTCATTAACTAACGTCTTGAACCTGAAATGGTCCCGGTTATCTTAACAGAATATCAACGGTTTCAATAGCAAGTATGGAAACCTTAAAATACGCGTGTACTTACGTAAGTTGCACACAATAGCCCGAGCGCGAACGCCTTCGTACTTCATAAAAGCTTATTCGTGCATTTACCCATCTTTAGTCGCCATAATGGCCGGTTACTTACGTCTTTAGCCACTAATACGCTTACTAATTGATTGTGTTCAACCAGACCGGCAGTTTTGATTATGGTTTATCCATTGTTACGCGTTTTTCGGTATATTTGTAGTAATTTGAGGTTACTTTTGTTATTTCTCGTTACGTAAGTTTGAGTGGGCATTTATGTTATTTTAAACGGTAAGTGTGGCCTTTATATGATGTTTTGGTAATAAATAATAACAGTCTTGTAAATAATGATTAGGTGCTTTTCAAGAGGCTGAATTATCATATTGCTTGCTACCTACTGGTAGAAAGAAGTCCTTTTTTTCAAACTCAAATAATGTACCTAATGGGCTATATTATTTTTATTTTTATATTTTAATGCTGCTTTTCCACAGAATCCATGCTCTTTTTTAATACGTATACACACAATAACTTAATTTTAAGTAACCTGAAATTAGCCAATTTGCAATAAATCCTTTGACTGAATTTTAGATTTTCTTTTTTCTCTTTCTTAGTTTTTTAAATGTAAAGGAATGACATGACGAGTTAGTTGTACGCCTGATGTATGTGACATGGCTGCCCATATGAGTTACAGTGTCAATCGAAACTCTAAAGTATAAAGTTTTGCGTGACACTGCACTGCGCACGTCATCCTGAGACATAAGCACAGTCCAGTTGTAATTCTTTTGAAATCCTTGATGAACTACTTTAAGGTCATGTTATAATATGTGTTACATGAATGTATTTTGATCCATTCCGTTCTTTTTTAAAATACTCCATTCCAATTCCATAACAAAAATGACGTAAGCAAACTTTACCGTTATTTAATTTACAAAATTATTTATGGAAACGATGTGGATAAGTAGAAAATTACACTAATGGCCCATATTACAGATATTAGTGTCACGGAAGAAAATAGCGGTCAGAACGGTTCCGCTATATCCCTATTCCTACTAATAAAAGTGGATTGTCTGTTTCTTTGTTTGTGTAGCTTTTGACTCACAATGACAGGATTGACATTGACGTGCATACTTGATTTGAAATTGACATATTAATGAATTTACTTTTTTTTATGGCTCCACACTTTTGTGTATTTAGCCAGTGTCAAGTAATTGATAATTTATCAAGTTCATTAATATTATATAATGTGTCAAGTCAAGTCAAGTCAGAGTCCAAGTCATCAAGTTAAGTCATAGTCTAGTCTAAGTCTAGTCTAGTCAAGTCATACTCCTAGTAAAATGATGGCAACTTTACCAGAAGCTTCAATGGAGTTTTGGAAACAACACGAAAAGAAACGTTTCACCATCATTATACCACTTTCCCACACTCATGCCTGTAATTCAGCACTTAACGAATAAAATGCCACCAATTTTATGCACTAACACTGAAAATAACACAAGTTTTGGAAAATGATATATTGCGGCGACGCGATCTTTTTCGTTTTCCCGCCAAAACTCCAATGAATTTACTTATAAATTTTATCCCAATTTCAATTTTTTTCTTCAATGTTATGACTAGTTCTAGTAACTAAATTATTATCTAATTACAATAATTATGAAGCAAGTACCTATATATTGTAATTCAATACTTATGTCAAAATCAAGGTAGCAGCACGTACGCAATATATTTTTGGAAAAATGATTATTATTTTATTTACCGCCAGCAGCGACAGGCCTAATTTGCAAAGACCACCCAAATCTGTAAAATAAAATCATAACGGACATCAAAAGCTAAATTATACAAATTAATTTAGTAATACAAGGAGCCACGCGTGCTTGTTTTATATATAGACAAAGAGCTAAGTGCCTTTTACAAATGTTTGTAAATCCAATCTATCAGAGTATACACAGGTGTTGCTGCTGTAAAAAAAATGATGTTATTGGGAGATTTTGAAGTAGTATGGTTTGCATATTTTCTACTATCGTCATTTGTTAAATTTACTTTAAATCTTTATTTTTCATACAAAAATTGTCTTTGGGAGCTCTATTTTAGGGCTCAAGTTTTTTCCCCTTAAATATTACCAGTTTAGGGCCCTGTTTTCACCGCGAATAGAATGTTTATTTTATATTAGTATTTTAGTTGCCGCGTTGCAGTGTAAAGAAAGGGCATAAATACATAAAAATTTTCGTATTTATTATAATTAGTGTGATAGTTTAATACTATTTGTATCAAACTATCACGCTTGTATCTATTTTTATCTTATTTTTATAGGCTGTCAGCTCTCGGACTAGAATATCGTGCCACCGATGAGATTTAGCATTGAATTAGCCAAATGGTGGAAGGGGCTGCATCAGGGTTATGGCTTTGATTGATTGAGTGATGCTTTTATTCTTCAGCTGAGAGCTATCTGATTATATTTTTCTATTCGATAGTTTTTAAATAGTATTTTTGAGTTAATGCATCTAGTCGTTCGCCTGATGTTATATCACACAGCTGCTCATATTAGTTGCAGTGTCACTCGGAACTCTAAAGTATAGGGTTTCGCGTGACACTGCACTGCGCACATTATCCTGTGACATCAGCAGAGTTTGTTTATTAAACTGTGAGATTAGGTCATAAAGTCTTATTTCCCCGGTAATTTCACTAACTAGCCCTTCAAACCGGAACACAGAATTGCTTGCGCACTACTGCTTGACGGCAGAATAACTGACAAAGCGATGGTACCTACCTAGACGAACTTTGCAAAAAATACTCTAACCTAGTAAAGACAGAAAATAAATTTGTTCGACCTTAATCTTAACTATGGGGGTTTTGGCGGGAAAACAAATAGATCGCGTCACCGCATTGTATTATTTTCCAAAACGTGCGCTATTTTCAGTGCTAGGGCATAAAATTGGTGGCATTTTATTCGTTAAGTGCTGGATTACAGACATGAGTGTGGGAAAGTGGTATAATGATGGTGAAACGTTTCTTTTCGTGTTGTTTCCAAAACTCCATTGAAGCTTCTGGTAAAGTTGCCATCATTTTACTAGGAGTATGACTTGACTAGACTAGACTTAGACTAGACTATGACTTAACTTGATGACTTGGACTCTGACTTGACTTGACTTGACACATTATATAATATTAATGAACTTGATAAATTATCAATTACTTGACACTGGCTAAATACACAAAAGTGTGGAGCCATAAAAAAAAGTAAATTCATTAATATGTCAATTTCAAAACTCGTATAATGATGGTGAACGTTTCTTTTCGTGTTATTTCCAAAACTCCATAGAAGCTTCTGGTAAAGTTGCCACCACTTTACTAGGAGTATGACTTAGACTAGACTATGACTGTGTACTGTGACTTGACTTAACATGACACATATATACATATTTGAAATATAATTAACTTGAGAAAATCAATTACTTGACACTGTCTAAATACACATAAGTGTGGAGACAAAAAAAGCTTACTATGGTTTTTAATCGATTTTTATTTCATAACAACTGTTTAACTCAATTTCGTTTCTAAAGAATTTTAATAAAATCCCGTGTTAAACTCTCTTCAAAGATTGATATAATCTGATTAAAAGCCTACTTAACATCGTTGCACCTGTAAAAACGTGTGACCAATTTATACCACAATTTATTGCGCTACAATGAAGTACCATAAGTCTTGGTGGGACCAACGCTGGTTTTATAGAGATGTAATTAAAATATCGATGAAAATAAATATATCGATTTTTTGGGCTCTCTATAAATATTTATGATTTGTAAAGCAGTATTGCCTGTAAAATTAATGTTTGTAAAATTTATTGCTGATGAAAATTTTGTAGTAAAAAATCGCGTGAGGTAATTAAAACAACTACTATTATTCTTGTATCTATATAATATACCTAATAGATCTCGGTTAATCTTGTTCTGTCAGCACTTTAAATAAAATATTTTAAAATAGGTATATGCATATCACAAATAATCTTTGATAATTCTTCTTATATATTTTTACACCTATTTATTCCCAAAAATATAATTTTAGGTACAGTCTTAGTGTGTTTTTTATTGTGGCTAAGGATGAAAAAAAAACAAAATGGTATTTTCATTCTTGGCCACAATAAAACAATAAACATACAAAGAAAAAAATATAAATATTTATCTAAAATCTTATATTTTTTTTTTATGTTAAGGAATGACGTGACGAGCTAGCCGTTTGCCTGATGTTAAACGACACGGCTGCCCATATCAGCTGCAGTGTCACTCGGAACTCTAAAGTATAGAGGTTCGCGTGACACTGCAGTGCGCCCGTCATCCAGAGACATCAGCACAATCTAGTAATAAGATTACTAAACTGTGAGATCAGATCATAAAGCCTCATTTGCCCAGTAATTTCACTAGCTACAGTGCCCTTCAAACCGGAACACAGCAGTGCTTGCGCACTACTGCTTGGCGGCAGAATAACTAGCAAAGCGGTGGTACCTACCTAGACGAACTTTGCAGTAAAGTCCTACCACCTAGTCAAAATCTAAACTAATAAATGTTTTATCTCTATCATCGATACTCACTGTCGACATCGATATTCCCATGCTCAACTACATCTCTGACTACGCTTAATGTTCAAGGATGTGCGCTGAGGTTTATTTTCAGAAGCGCCGGCAGCTACCGGAAGCGCCCTGATCGATGGGCGTGAGCTTCGAAAGGCACTTCCGGATAACGAATTGGGAAAAATATAATTAGATTAAGTATTATGAATTTAACAAGGGAACATACATTTTTTTACAATCTACATATGTATACACGGTGGCATTTAATTCATTCTTTTACTTAAATGTATGTATTCAGATCGTGTTATAGAATATTCGTAGAAGGACCAACTAAAAAAAATGTTTTGTTTTAGTATTTAGTGCCTCTTTAAATAATTGCATGACAGCCGAAATGTCTATTTAACGGTACACACAGCGCGGGCACCAGCTGAGTGCTTTGTAAAAGTTTAGTAGGCAATAAAACACCTGCTTTGTTTAATGTCACAAGGCTTTTCTTTAGAATTTAAATTTGATTTTACCTAGATTTAAGTTTTATTTCATAAGTACTTTTTTATTTAGTTATGGGATTATATGGGAGCATTCTATGGCATGGACTGAATATATACATTAAAGGAAAAGAACGAATTAAAGTCCACCCACCACGTATAAAAAAAAGAATGTAGTTGGTAATAGAGATTAATTATTGAAAAATTGCACATTACTGGTATGGCTAGCAACAGGATAAGAGCCGGAACCTAGTCGAGGCCAGCATACAGAAGTCCATGAAGAATCAGTTGCAGCCAAGACTTGTATAATGCTATTTAAAACAATGATAGTAAATTCCATCAGAATTGACGATGGAGAACAAAGACCTAGGATCTCATATTATGTGAATGTGAACAACAATATGCCACTTGATTTACTTAGGCCACAACCAGAGGACTTAAAAACCAAAAAAATTTTGAAGTAAAACTTTGAAAAAAATATGATTGTTTTGATATATTCGGTAAAATGAGAATTTACAGTTGTCAAGATGGCGATATTAACATTAAGCGAAGCAAAAGCAAAGTTATACCGATAGATGGAGCTACACTATGGAAGTTTTACTTCAGTCGTGTGGTCTAAAGCACACTCATTTTTTTTTCAACAGCTTTCTATTTGAACGTTATTTCTAGATTTATATAAACATTTTGATAAAGCCTTGATTTCAATGTTTTGGAATAAATATTTCATTCCATTTCTTAGGTCGGTAACATTTTTTTATCGTTTTTCGAAATTTAGGAATGCGATAAAATATTAACCCAACGTTTTAATATTTCAATAATTGCTTTTAATTTGTCAACCGTATCGGTATTAATAAAAATTGATAACATTAAGTATATGTTAACTACTTTTTTGTCATCGATAAATTATTTTTTATCAGCACCAGCTACCCTATTACAATATTATTAGTTTTTAAGAAGCCTTTTTCTCTACGGGATACCTCACAACTCTTTTCTCACAGCATTTTAAATATCATATATAAAACCTACCTTAAAATATAATTAAAATGCATTATTCGCTATAATAATCAAAGCTAAAATCTAAAAAAAAATACAATATTTCAAATCAGAATTTTAAATTGTGAGAACGTAGAGATAAAATGTAGATTCAGAAAACAAAAGTGATAAACCAATATAGAAACCAATAAATAAACTCTCAAATACAGATGATAAAGATCAATTCAAAAATCTCACTGAATGCTAACTTGCTTCTCTTCTATATATTTTACGATCGTGTCTGATATTTTAGAAGTTTCAAGGACATCGTGTCTCGATTATGATTTATGTACATTACAATAAAAGATTTATAACTCCCGACAGTATAATGTTTAAATAATTAATTTATTTAATTCATTATTCAGTTATCATATCTATTTCTTTTTTCGTTGAATACTTACTATTTTAAATAAGTAGCTTACAAATCCACTAGTTTTATTCAATGTCATTTAATATTAAAATAAAGTTCAACAATCTTTATTTATACTTACTTCATATTGAAGTCTAGTATTATAGGGGTATAGCAAAATAAGCTGGGAAAATTCTGCTCAAAAACATCGATCTTAACGACCGTAGACTCAAATATCAATTTAGTTTGAACTTTAGCGTGGCACTTACGGCAAAGACAACGCACACAATGACCAACTTTGACGGCTTTTAATTAATATTTTTGTAAATATGGATGAGGTCAGTTGAATGTATGTTTTTTGAGTGGAAATTTAATCAGATACCTACAAAAATGTTCGTAAATATTAATAAATACAATAACTTAATCACTCACGTAAAAAAAACTAATACTATAAGGTGATATAACAAAAAATAAAATAAAAATAATACTTAACTGTTAATATTGTATTTTGAAAACAATGCAATCTCTAGAATACCTGAATGTTTGTCAGAAACATACTTTTTTAGTAAAATTATCTTCGATAGAGACCGAAAGAAGTTGGTTCATTAAATTTTTTAGAGATAAGTTTGCGATTATTTTCTATCGAGTTAAATTTATTTATCTTGTATAGGCAAACGTCGCCAATAACTTAAAGATATGAATTACATGATTTATTCTATCCAAAGCTCTACATGCTCTATTTTAGCTAGGAAACGTGCCTAAGTAAGTTAAGTAAAGAAAAATAATTATGTGTATATAGGTATATTTATTTTTAATACGTAATATTGAATTAATCAATTACTAATTTTTGATTTTATTTCACTTGTACCTACCTATTCTATAGCAATACCTATTCTTTGGCAAGAATCGAGAACTTTAAATAAAAATTAATACTGTTCGTATATTTATAATTGTTCAATATTAAAGTCCTAACACCTTGTTTGCTAACCCACGCTTTAAGAATTAAGATCTCTGCAGTGTAGTGGGGTCGCACGGCATGGATAGGCACCGTATTATATTCCAATAAATCAAATACCTTTTTACTGGCGTATCATCGACAAATATAAAAACGTCAACCGCAGAATAAAAGATGTCCATATTTAAAAAGCCGTTTGATTCATTTCGAATAAAATGTCTTTCGGTTTTCAAATTCGGAATAAATTTTGTGTCACCTGCGCGGGCGCAACCGGAAGGACTGTAAGCGGTGCCGTCTCTTTCCCTTGTATTGTTTCATCTCCCTTTCCCATTTTTATAGTTTTATTGTTTGTTTTAGCTTCGGTTACCGATGAAGATTTGTATCGAGATAATTTTTATGCTTTATTTAAATGCTATAAATTACTCGAAGCTGTTTTTATAGATATATTCGTAGATAGTAACCGTGGCAATTTGTAGAGAAAAGGCTCGTTGACAGGTGAACAGACAGACAAAAAGCACGAAAAATTTTTTTGTAGGTATTGCTGTAGGTAACATTTTTGACAGTATCTAATTTTTCAAATAATTTTCAATTGAATTATCCACACTGCATTGTAGTTTTTTTTTTAAATAATGTAATTTGACAGCCTCTGTGGTGTGGTGGTTGAGCAGGTCGGCTCATAACCCTGCGGCGGCCGGTTCGATTCCCGCGGCAATACAAGTATTTGTGCACAGAATAAAAAGTGCAAATACTTGTTCTGCGTCTGGGTGTTGTGGGACCATGATCTTCGGAGTTGCTGGGTCCCTAGACACAGGAAATCCTACTTAAGGCCCATGATCTATGTATGTGATCTTTGGGCGTTATTATTATTATCATTTATTATTATTTACGTAATTTGTGCTGACTTCAGGATCATTAGGCCTAGATTAAAAATAATTATCATTAAAAAAATCTTTCCCTAATTAAGATGTTTAAATCATATCATGATTACAAGCTTCCTTTGTTTTTAATTTTTACCTGATTTTCACAAAAAACAATCCGCTTTTTAATTCCACCAGTATTGATGACTTTAGCCACGCCTTTTCCCTTTTAGTGAATTAATTCTTTATAATGTTATCATATTTCATCCGGCTACTGAATGGGTGTTGTTTTGATGTCGTTATTCATTTGTTAATGTTTTAATAGAAAAACGTTAATAGTAACATTAACTATCTATCTATATCTACTTATTCAATTCAAAGTCCTGACTGAATGACTGACCTATATATCAACGCACAGCCTAAACCGCTGATCCTAGACACTTGAAATTTGGAGGATGTGTTTTTTGTAAAGTTTAGATATTCATTAAGAAAGGATTTTTTGAAATTCCATCCCTAAGAGGGTGAAACGGGTGGTTGAATTATCTATGAAAAAATGTCTTCTTCGTTTCGTATAGGCTACGCGGGTGAAGCCGCGGGCAGAAGGTAGTCATAAATAAAAAAAAAGCTACACCTAAAGAAACGTTCAAAAAGTTAGTTTGGGAGCACTCTTATAATAATCCTTCCTTACCTGGTATAACGATGTGTCGCTATTTATTTATTGTATGTATATAATATTTTATGTGTATATTCTTGTTATGTATATAACGCTTTGTTTATTTTTTTACATATACTACTCATACAAATATTGACGCACGCCTACATCCTTTTTTCTCAAACTGTGAGTAGATGACTGGTAGAAAATGCTTCAGCATTAAGTCCTCCGTTTGTACTGATTCTAGTGCAATAACGAATAATAATAATAATAATAAATACTTACCTACGTATAAAAGATTTACAGAGATTAAACATAAAAAGGTCCATTAAGGGTCGAGTAATCTTATTACCAGACCGTGCTGATGTCTCAGGATGACGTGCACAGTGCAGTGTCACGCGAAACTTTATATTTTAGAGTTTCGAGTGACACTGCTATACTACTTGCTGTACGTCATTAAATTTTTTTTAAAATATGTGTGTATCTGTACTTTAATAGTTATTGTTTTTATCATTTTATTTTATTTTATATATAATGTCCAACAATTTTGCCTATTTCTGATCCAATTATTTCTCTGCATGCCTTGGTTGACTGGCAGAAAATACTGCTAGCATTCAGTCCTCCTTCGTACATGTTCTGTACATAAAATATTAAATAAATAATGATAATGTAATAATAATAATAACGCCCACATACATAGATCCTGTACACCACATATAAAGATCACATACATACTACTAAGAACTAGACAAGTACTTGCGCATTTTTTTTTCTGTACACCAAATACTTGTCCTGTCGCGGAAATCAAACCACCACTGGGTTATGAGCCAATTTACTCAACTACCACACCACAGAGGCAAATAATGACATAATTTTAAGGCTATTAAAATTAAAATATTTATTGTAAATATGCTATTTTTAGCACTTTACAATCTTGCTATCATGTAGTTCCTTTAAATAGGACAATCGATAATTAGCATCAAAAATTAAGATCATTAATTACTTGTCCAACAATTTTACTGAACATTTCGATTAACCAATCCATACAATTGTGAATCTAATTGCGAATTTCACTTGCACATGTAAGATTAGCCGACAGCCTAATTGCACAACATCCTGTCCGCCTGTCCGTACGTCTACGTCTGCACTAACCCCGTCCCGATTTAACTTAAAAATTAACTTACGGATTAAAGTTAATCACTCGACCTTCGGACCGTAATTGTCGGACAATACGATGATCAATTATTCCGTTTGCTGATTTTATTTCACCTATACTTTAGCAATACCTTCTTTGGAGAGAAACGCGAGATTTAAAAAAAACGCCTAACGATTACGTATATAGATCCTGGACCCTAACTATGGTTCCTTGTGTCTATAGCAACACCCAGGCTCAGAACTTTTTAAATATTTTTTTCTGTGTACAAATAATAGTCGGGAATCGAACCCGCCTCCGGGTTGTGAGCTGACCTGCTCAACCACCACACCACAGAGGCTGGCAAAAGCTTTGGTTTTGCTTTGTTAATTATGAACTTTAATGAAATTAAAATTTTGGAAGACAGAGTTGAGGAATGAAAAAGTGTAAAATGCTGGGATAAAATAAGCAATTATGAATAATTAGCCCATTATAAATAACAACCCCTTTCATCATCCCTTGACATAAAAACGTGCTAATTACAATCGACCTCATAATTTACGGGGTTGAAATATTTTGTTAAAAAACTGTTTTGGATTTAATACGCCTCCGTAATTATAATGACTTCCATCAAAATATTTCAAATTAACATAAACAAGTACCTACTTACAAGAAATGACACAGATATATTTAAATGTTATGATGATGAATGATGCTAGTCGTTCGCCTGATGTTAAGCGATACGACTGTCCTTAACAGTTGCAGTGCCACTCGGAACTGTAAAAAGTTTCGCATGACACTGTACAATACATCAGACAATTATATGAAAACTGTGAGATCAGGACATAAAGCCTCATTTGCACCAAATAAAATATGAAAGAAATCATCAAATGAAAAAAACGAGTGTACTTTAGATCAGAGGTTTAAAGTAAAACTTCGTTAGTTTAACTCTATCTATCGTCCAGTATAACTTTGTTTTTGCTTTGTTTAATGTTAATGTCGTCATCTTAACAAAATTGTCAAACGAAGGTACTTGTTTATGTTAATTTGAAGTATTTTGATAGATGTCATTATAATTACGGAGACGTATTAAAATCCAAAACAGTTTTTAAACAAAATATTTAATTCGCCGTTTCACCATTTCGCCGGACATACCAACACAATAATACAATTATTTTGACTTAGTTATCTTGACAATGGAGATCTACGTGGACCAACTTCAACTTCCGTTCGCCTCGCATTTACCAGCTTACTCCCCAAGTCAAGCGCGTGTGAAAGTTTTACTTCTACTTAAAAGGCATTAATGCAGTTTGACTACAAATACAGCCTTCTGTACCTTAAATAATCTATGTACTGAATCTACAAGTCATCACTGTGCTATGGCGTCCGTGATTGGTTAACCTCGCGACCAATGAGATGAATCACATTCATAGACACTTGCGCATGCGCGTGTAGGTAATGTCAAATGGGACAATAAGGGTTACGGTTTTGGTAGGTTAGGCTTTTTATTAAAATGTAAATAGATCCAGTTTTACTATTACTTGATTTTAAACAATCATAATAATCAATAATATTAAGGATAATTATGTTATACACACATATACGTGAATTCATTAAAGTATTTAAAGGTTATCTGGAAGAGATCGCTGTCAGAGATAAGACCGCCTATTGTAACACTAGTTTATTACGTTTTTTTTGATACTTTTATATTTTGAAAGAAAAAAATTTATTCATGGCAAAGAGTGCGCATAGGATGAAAAATACATAAAAGATATTAAAAAAAACATAGTAATTGTCAGTTAATTGCTGGAAAAATAAAGAGTTCTCTATCTATCTATCTACGACGATACTATATCTACGATAGCCTCTGTGGTGTGGTGGTTGAGCAGGTTGGCTCATAACCCGGAGGCAGCGGGTTCGATTCCCGTGGCAGGACTAGTATTTGTGTACAAAAAAGCGCAAATACTTGTTCTGAGTCTGGGTGTTGTGGGTCCTAGTAGTTCCTGGGTCCCTAGATACATAATCCTAGTTAGAGTCCAGAATCTATGTATGTGATCGTTGGTATAATAATAATAACGTATTATTATTATTACTTTCTTAGCCCACCAAGGAGGTGAGGTGCTGGTGAAGGTGGACGTCAAAAACGCTTTTAACTCGGTGGGAAGGAGCGTTCTTCTAACCCGAGTTAAAGACAAAATTCCACTTATCTACAATTTTATTTGGCAGTGTTATTAAAACCCACAAAATTAATATATAAAAATAATCTTATTTCATCTGAAGTAGGATGCCAACAAGGCGATCCGCTTGGGCCAGCTCTTTTTAGCCTAGCTATTCATCCTATAATTAAAAAATTAAAATCAAAATTTAATGTTTGGTACTTAGATGATGGAACCCTAGGAGGCGATGTCAACACAGTTTATGATGATCTTAATTTAATAATAACTGAATTTGATGCAATAGGCCTTACACTTAATTATTCAAAATGTGTAATTTTTATCCCCAACATATCGATAACCTCACAAAAAGTTACTTTAAATCTTTTCGAACAAATTGCCCCCAAAATTAAGTTATTAGATAGCCAATCTCTTCGCCTACTAGGGTCTCCTATCCTAGACGATTCAATACCAAATTTTGTAAACGAAAAAATTCAAAATTTTCTTTCTGTTTCTGACCGACTTGGAAAAATAAATACACATGTTGCTTATTTTATATTACGTTATTGCCTTTTTGTCCCAAAATTTATGTATGTTCTTCGTTGTTGTCAGCTTTGGAATCACCCTATATTTTTACAACAGCTTGACAACATTCAAAGGGATACAATCACCGCCATACTGAACACATCTTTCGACGACCGCGCTTGGCGCCAGGCCTCACTGCCTATAAGGTTTGGAGGTCTAGGCATACGCAAAATTTCCAGTGTATCATTGCCAGCTTTCCTGTCATCAGCCTACAGTACTCAAAAATTAGTAAGCTCTATTTTCCCCATCACTTCAAAATTATAATCTAGATTTTCTTGCTGAGGCTACGGAAAGCTGGAGAGCAGCTTGCCCAAGCGTTTCATTGCCCAAAACACCCAATTCTCAGAGGCAGTGGGACGGGCCGCTCTGTGCTTCAGAATATAAGGAACTTTTAGACACTTCGAATTCTTCCGCAGAGCGCGCTCGCTTACTTGCAGTTGCTTGTTGGGAATCGGGGCTTTGGCTGCATGCTTTGCCATCACGAAATTTCGGTAATCTTTTAGACAACAACACCTTTCGGTTAGCCGCATCTTTGCGCATAGGTGCACCTAGCCAAGTCCCTCATCATTGTTCTTCTTGTGGTGAAATTGTACACGGGCTCGGATACCACGGACTGTCCTGTATAAAAAGTACAGGACGAATACCACGACACGCCGACTTGAACGATATCATCCGTCGGGCTTTAGTTAGTGCCGGTATCCCATCTGTCCTAGAACCTAATGGACTGATGCGAGATGACGGCAAAAGACCCGACGGGATGACCCTCATCCCCTGGAAGATGGGACGGCCTCTAGTGTGGGATGCCACATGTGTTGACACTATGGCTCTGTCCCATCTTCCTTTAACTACAGTTCAAGCCGGCGCGGCCG
Organism: Ennomos fuscantarius; assembly: GCA_905220475.3. Classification (NCBI taxonomy): domain Eukaryota; kingdom Metazoa; phylum Arthropoda; class Insecta; order Lepidoptera; family Geometridae; genus Ennomos; species Ennomos fuscantarius. The sequence goes on from HG992032.1 coordinate 1,357,321, forward strand.
CCGTCAAGGCCGAAAACCTCAAACGACACAAATATGCACTTCTTGACAGGGCCTACATGTTGTGCCGTTTGGGGTGGAGACAATGGGTCCGTGGGGGCCGGCTGCCATGGAAACATATAGAGACTTGGCCAAACGTTTGGTGGAAGCATCAGGTGACCAGAATGCTGGCTTTTATTTTGCACAAAAAATAAGCATTGCCATTCAACGTGGTAATGCTGCCAGCATTCTGGGCACTTTCCCTTCCACCAACGGGCTATTTTAAAATTTTTAGTTTTATTTTTTATTTTTCTTTATTTTAATTTCTTAGGTGTAATTTAGTTTTTTAGGTCTTGTTTATTTTGTATTTATAACTATGAAATGATGTAAATTTAAAATAAATGGATTGCTTATTATTACTTATATCTATTTAAGCAAAGTTTAGATGTTGAAATAACCAACTCGTGAAATATATATACTCGCTATACGTAAATAAGGCATACGCAAAAATCATTTGCAAAATTGTTTCCAAAGCTTTTTATTTTTTTTTAATTATATTTTTATACTTTTTTACACATTTTTTCAACACAAAAAACTGCTGAGTATCGCATATCCCATTATTAATTTATGACAACCCTAATAATATCTTATCAAGGGCTCAATGAGTTCGCTAAGATTCGCGTATGCGTATGACTCGGCGGTATTCCTCCGACCTGCCAAAAGTGTCAAATTTGACAGCTGGAATTAAGATGTCCGCTGACGTGAGGAGCTGTCAGAATTGTACAGAACCTCTGATTAAATTCACACGTTATGTGTTTTAATAACACACCGGAAGACGTAGTTTGTTATTAAAGTAATATTTTTAAGGGGGAGATAAGGGTTTTTGCTAAAAAAAAAAACAACATTTTAAATATAAATTTGGAACACTCAGTAGTTATCGAGTCAAAAATCTTAGGTGTAGCGTTGAAATCATTCATTTGAGTAATCGAGCTGTGATCCCAGACCATTACACAGTGGCTAAATTCTCTAAAAGTGCTTTTATTGATTTTCACAAAGAGTTATTCCATTTTTAAAAAAGAGTCCTGCATTTGTTTATCACAAAAATAAACATTAAAAAAATCAGTCAAATTGAGAATCCTCCTTTTTTGAAATCGGTTGATAGCACTGATCTCCGAAGTATCTCGGTTGATTTGCGATTTTTCGGTATGAAATGGTGTCAGGGCACTTCCTATACGTAGGTTACCTTTTTTTGTTTTGGTTTTGGCTCCGCACGTTTGTGTTTTAGCCAGTGTCAAGTAATTGATAATTTCTCAAATTAATTAATATTATATAGTGTCAAGTCAAGTCACAGTCCAAGTCATCAAGTTAAGTCATAGTCTAGTCTAGTCAAGTCATACTCCTAGTAAAGTGGTGGCAACTTTACCAGAAGCTTCTATGGAGTTTTGGAAACAACACGAAAAGAAACGTTTCACCATCATTATACCACTTTCCCATACTCATACCTGTATTTCAGCACTTAACAAATAGAATGCCACCAATTTTATGCACTAACACTGAAAATAACACAAGTTTTGGAAAATAATACAATACGACGACGCGATCTTTTTCGTTTTCCCGCCAAAACTCCCGTAGGTTACTTAGTTGATATTCGTAGAATAATTTCAATCAGTTTTCGTTTGTTTATTACAATATTTGCTTGCAAAACTTTATTCTAACAATAAAACTAAGTATAAACTGTTTAAAAATAAAAATCGCCCTATTTCTGTTAAACATTTCCTCTACCGGACATTGTCGATTTCTGCATATACCAAACGGACTTTCCACTGACAAATCATTGTTATTCTACCTATCACAAAACCTTTATACCTTAAGTCTTAGCCATAAAGTTTTTTATGGTTTAGCGAGTGTTTTACTAAGTGTAAGGTGTATTTGGATATCTGTTCGCATCTGCCATAATTTGCATAGACCTGACGGATTGTCCTGCCACTCCAGGGACCTCTGACACGGTGTCGTAAGATGTAGATACGATGACCTACTGGTAAGAGGGTGCTTTTGGTTTTTTTAATAATATAGACCCTTATTTTTGAAGTAAAACTTCTATATGAACGCTTGACTTGGAACCTGGTGAGGCTGAAGAAAGAAAGAGTTTACTGTAAGAGCAAGAGAGATGAAGCTAAAGAAGTTTTACTTCAGTCTTGTCTAAAGCACACTCGTTTTTAAAACAAATGAAACTTCAATTATAATGTTGCTTATTTAATTATCTACTTGAATGTTTCTAAATCTTAACAGATGCGGCACTTTCTTTAAAACCTTTTAATATTTGGCGTAATTCAGTATTTTTAAAATAAAGCGCTTTGAACTAAAGAATTTGTATATTCATTCATTCAATTAATTAGAATTGAAACTTAAATTTAAATGATAAAACGTCAGTTATATCAAAGAATTTATAATGGACTAGCTTCTGCCTGCGGCTTTGCCCGCGTGGCCTATAGGAAATGAAGAAGAAATGTTTTCATAGATAATTCAACCACCCATTTAACCCTCTTAGGGGTGGAATTTCGAAAAACCCTTTCTTAGTGGATACCTACACTTTACAAAGGACACATCCTCCAAACTTAAAGTTTCTAGGTTTAGGCTGTGCTTTGATATATAAGTCAGTCAGTCGGTCAGGAATTGTATAGATTGGTTTAATAAATAAAAAAAGATGAATAATTAATTCAAGTGAAAATAATCATATAAGTACATTATAAAACATTACAACCAGGTTAACGTAGACTGTAATACAGGCAGCATTCTCGTTAAATCAAGAAGGAAAAAGAAGAGAAGGAAACCATTGGCTCCTTGAATGCAGTGTTGAACTAGTTCAGGAGTCTATGGACTCAACTAACTTTTGTAAAATGTGTCCATTAATAATACTGAATAATAATAATTACTTGATATGATAGCATTTATATTTCACGAGCTTCTGCCCGCAGCTTCGTCCGTGGCGTGGCCTATGGGAAAATAATTCAACCACCCATTTCACCCTCTTAAGGGTATAATTTCGAAAAATCCTTTCTTAGCGGATGCCTACGTCATAACATCTACCTGCATGCCAAATTTCAGCCCGATCCGTCCAGTGGTTTGGGCTGTGCGTTGATAGATCACTATGTCAGTCAGTCACCTTTGAGTTATATACATTTAAAGATTTATCAACATCATCAACTATCATCCGCAGCCTCTCTCATTGCAAGCCCTAACAAGGGACACTTCAAATGACGCTATGTACTAATGTTTGCAGCTCCTAAGTTTTTACTTATTTCATACCCAAATGCATTGACATAGAGTGATAAGTCTGAACTTAGAAGCTGTCAATTTTAGTAAATAATAGCATAAGATTAATATCACAACAGCGTTGTTCAAATCTAACATTTTGTTTTTAATATTTGCTGTAATAGCTGTTTAATAAGTTTAAAAGTTAAGTTTTATGTTTAATCATTTTCTATTAATACCAAAAAGTCAAACCTTACTGTCTATGTGTAACAAGTCAGTAGTTTTCAGCGTTATCTAATTATAACAAAAAAATAACATTGAAAACTACTAAGTTATATATTAACTTTATTTATTAATTTTCACACAGAAAGTATTAGTTAATTTGGTTAAGAAAATTAAGGTATTGCGTTTTGATTAGTTTGTCTTATAGGTTAAATAATAAAAATAGTAAAAAGTTATACTTACAACAGTAGTAAAACAGCAGACATGAGATGAGCAGACATGACATGAGCAGGCCTCATCACTCGTAGAACCTATGACCGATGGGGAAGAAAGGTTCAAGAGGCTAGTAGCCGCTCAAAGTGACCTCTACGAGGGAGGCCTCTATTCAACAGTGGGCGTCTTCGTGCTGATGCTTATTATTATTATTATATTTAACTTTTTATTTTTAACAAACGCAAAGCGTAAAAAACCGACTTCAGACTTTCTCATGGGTTTTCTCATGGATACCATTCTCAGAACTGGACCAAATTGGACAGAAATGGGACTACACAGAAAGTACCAGTTTTCAAATAAAAAAGAATTAACAAATCGGTTCACCCAATTGAAAGTTCTGAGGTAACAAACATATAAAAAAATAATTAAAAAACCGCCAAATTGAGAACTTCCTCTTTTTTAAAGTCGATTTCGAAAACACACCTCTTTTTTTGCTTTAATGCTGTTCTCTAGCGACTTTTATAGCGTCACTGGACGGGACTAATCAAAACACACATCTCCGGTTTAGTAAAACAGGATATGATAAAACATCAAATTTTCCAACATAATTTATATTTACAAAAAAATTCTATGATCTAAACGTAACCTATACAAAACATTCTACTATCTAATAGCTTTACAATAACAATTCAATACTTTTAAATAGTACTAACTTTTAGGATGTTTCGAAATAATACTTTCGTTGGCAAGATGCACCTAAATTAAAACTAATTCGGCAGGACGGATTACACTGGCAAGTATCACTTATAAACTATAGATAACTTACCCTAAAACTTTGTAATGTAAAATAAACAAGAATAAGTTAAAGTATGTTTAAAATAACGTATCATACTGGCTAGGCTACAGGTCAGGCTAGGTTATTATTATTTTTAATTTTGTTCTGCAAAACTCTTAAATTTAAAAACAAAATGAAACCAATTTAAAAAAGTAAGGTAAGTTAAGTTGTTTAAAAAATATGAATCTGAGAAACGCAAACATTAATAGTAAGTTATTATAAAAAATGCAATAAAAATACTGCAATAAGTAAGCGTAAAATTATAACGTAACTTAACACTCCGTAACTTGAAACTTTGTCGAACTTAACCGCTACATTCTTACGAACAATTTTTGAAGTTAAAACTAAGCTGTTGGTAACGAGTATCATCCGGTACTTAGTATACAATAAATATCCCTGTAACTTATTAATTTCTACAACAATTTGGCTAAAATGGTGGTAATATTCTTACAATTTAAAGTTGCACATAAGCAAGTCTAGACGAGATTTAAGTAACACAATTTCAAACACAATACATTGGTCATGAACTATGAGACTTACTGTAAAAGTTCGTACAGAGCAGCAATGTAAGTCTGCGCCATTTGAAGCGTCTCGTACTTTGACAGCTGACGATCAGCTCCCAATGAAGGCAGGTGTCCTCGAAGCCGGTCGAAAGCTTTATTCAAATTCTGCATCCTCCTTCTCTCCCTTGCATTGGCAGCTAACCTCCTTCTTCTTAAAACTGCTGCGCTGGTCGCTCTCCCTCTTCTCTTCCCACCAGCATCTAGGTCAGCATCTTCAGCACTGTCTTCCAGAACTATATCGCCTTCGATGCCGCGATAAGCGATATGCGTTGAATCCTGAAGACTTCCATCCATGGACGGCGTCGGCTCCAAGCTCGATCGTCCAGAATCAGGTGACCTTGGCCAAGATAGATAGCAGTCCTCTGTAGAATACTCCAGCATCACGTCAGAAGGGAACATGTCTTTTTCGACATAGAGCAGTCGGTGTCCGTACGTTTCGGCAGTCATTGCGATCGCGGGAGAATTCGAGAGCGAAAACACAGGTGTGGCGGTCAAGGCGTCCCACAGGGGTCTGTTATGGGCGCATACCTGTTTCTCTTATATAGGTTCCCAGTTTATACGACCCGGCTGCGCGTTAGAAGGAGACGGTTGTGCAGGGGTAATTTAAGGCCAATCATCATTAATTATTTGCTCCCCAGGGCTGCGTGTGCCGATACGATATTGTGTCAGTGTTTGACTCCGCGACCCTTATTTTGAGGGGTTGTAATACGGTATTGTATTGTATTTAACCTTGAGTGTTTTGGATCGTCGGTTGCGAAAGAATTTTTTTAATAAAATAATTCGTTAGTGATAAATGGTTTTACTTACGATATCTCTACGAAGTTTCATGTTGAATAATAACAAAAAATAGAAATATTTAAGCATATCATAAAAAAAAATCTGTGTTTTTAGTTTGAATTCAGTTTTTTTTTAATATAGAGTAGTTTTGAGTTTTATATTCTTAGTACGATAATACTAAAATTACTGGGTGCTATAAGAATTGTAAGATTCTAGGCAAACATGGCCCATCTTAGACCTCGTCATTACTTATGCGTTTCTTTATTATCAGGCGAGACAGTGGTCAAATGCTTTGCCTATAACTAATAAAAAAAACAATAAAGCTTGGATTTGACTAACTTTGGCTTCGTGATAATACAACTATTTGATATATAATTTTAAAAAAAATATTGACTATTCGGATTTAAAAATGTTATATAGAATCTTTTTATTCTACGTAATTAAAGTATACAATAACATACATTTGTTTGATCTAGTTTTTATAGGTTCCTATAATTTTTATTATAGAAATATATTAAAGTTAAGGAATGACTTGATGAGCTTGTCGTTCGCCTGATGTTAAGCGACACGACTGCCCATATCAGTTACAGTGTCACTCGGAACACTATAGCATAGTTTCGCGTGACACTGCACTACGCACGTCATCCAGAGACATCAACACAATTGAGTAATAACATTACTATAATAATATAATATTGGCTATAAGATCACGAAACGGGGAGTGATCACGAAACTTTAATAATAATGCAACAGGCGAAATTTCCATACTAACCATGCACATAAACTGCGTATTCAAACTGTCAAATCCATACGAATTAGTGTTTCGATAGGTTGCAATCGCAGCAGGTCATAAAGTTTCATTTGCCCAATAATTTCACTAGCTACAGTGCCTCAAACCAGAGCATAGTACTAGTGCTTGGCAGCAGAGTAGCTGGCAAAGCGGTGGTACCTACCTAGCCGAGCTTAGCAGAAAAGTACTACCACATAGTAAATGTAATCTAGAACCAAAAGGAATAGAATAGCCAATTTCACGTAATTTGTCGTTCATGCAGAGCCAAGCAGGATTCGAACTAGGGTGCGTTGGTTTAAAGATACAAGTAGAGCATTGCCCAATATATCATAAGTGTAAGGAAGAGAGTTTTGGCGGGAAAGCGAAAAAGATTGCGTCACCGCATTTTATTATTTTCCAAAACTTGTGTTATTTTCAGTGTTAGTGCATAAAATTGGTGGTATTCTATTCGTTAAGTGCTGGATTACTGGTGGTTGGTGGAACGTTTCTTTTCGTGTTGTTTCCAAAACTCCATAGAAGCTTCAAGTAAAGTTGCCACCACTTTACTAGGAGTATGACTTTGACTAGACTATGACTTGACTTGATGACTTCGACTGTGACTTGACACACATTTGCGTGAAATATCATTAACTTGATAAATTATCAATTACTTGACACTGGCTAAATATACAAAAGTGTGGAGCCAAAACATATTTTTTTAAAAAGTGTAAGGAACTTCTCTGCAAAATATCTTTCAAATTGGTTCAGTCATTTCTTATATTTTATTATTGGGATTGCAATTGCTAATTAAATTATTGAGGTCATTATAATTTTAGGGTTCCATACTCAAACGGTAAAAACGGGTTCCTATTGCTAATCCTCCGGTGTTTTTCTGTGTATCTGTCCAGTATGAATTACATAAAGGAAAATTAAGGGGTCTACGTAGAAGAAACGTCTTTTTAAGGTATTTTGTTTTATTTTTACTTATAAAAAAACGGTTACATACAAACTTCAAACTTAGTCTGATGATATTATATCGGTAAAAATAATAAAATAGTAAATATAAAGTAATCAAATATATTAAAAAAATCAGCTTGTTCGAGCTGTCTACCACGTATTTTGTATATTGTTAGTTAGGCTTGCATTTGACCACTATCACACCTGATAGTAAGTAACGATGCAGTCTAGGATGTAACACGCTTACCCAGAAGATACCTGTTCACTCTCGATTTGAAGACTCCCAGGTTGTAGTTATCGGGAAATACGGACGCCGGTAAAGCGTTTATTTATGACGATTCAATTTATGGAGCGTGCAACACGGAACTTTCGCTGCGCGAGTCCAACTTGCACTTTGGCCGGTTTAGTCAGTGCCTAATATTTGTTCCCATGCTACATCACCAATAAACCGGAGTGGTAACTGGTCATCACCTGACACCGATGTGACCCGCGATGCTCTTCGCCACCCGAGAGGGGTGAAATTCAAGACTATTTGGTAGGTGGCCTGGTGGTGAGAGGAGCTGGGAAACATTGGATGCGGCACTTTATAAGCCACAAGCGAGTTTGCTCAAACAAACTTGTAAACCGTAACATAATGATAAATAATTATAATAACGCCCAACGATGACATACATAGATCCTGGACTCTAACTAGGATTCCCTGTGTGTAGGGACACAAGAACTACGAAGACCATGGTCCCACAACACCTACACTCAGAACAAGTATTTGCGCTTTTTTTTCTGTGCTCAAATATTTGTCCTGCCGCGGGAATCGAATTCGCCGCCTCCGGGTTATGAGCCGGCCTGCTCAACTACCACACCAAAGAGTCTGGTAAATAAACAAAGTTTTTTTTTAAATAATAATATTAAGTGTGAGTGCATTCTTATGTGTGGACATCTCACACAGCGCCATCTAGCCCCAAACTAAGCAAAACTTGTATTATGGGAACCAGATAACTGATACAATACTTATATACTTTTTGTTTTTATATACAAACAGAATACAATATAACACCCAGTTACAGAACATACACCTATGTTCATCACACAAATGTTTGTCCTGGGTGGGAATCAAACCCACAACCCACAATTCAGAAAGCTATTATCAACGAGCTATTGGGCCAGTCATAAATCATAATAAAAGATAATTTGGTTCAAAATAGGAACCAAATGATGTATTTCATAACCACAAATCGTAATTGCGCTATTTAGTTATTTTCCGTTTTAGATGCAGTTTTAATCGTTGTTTCAATACAAACATACTGTAAAAAGAGCTATGTGATAAATGCAATATTTAAGATATATTTATATAAGAGTTACGAAATCTAGCTATGTGTTATTCATATATCAAAAGTTCCATATGAACTCGTTATATATTAATTAACTCGAGAAATTATCAATAACTAAATAACACATAGCGACTTTTGCACGCGCAACGACGATATACCACCTTTGTCGCGTTTCGTATATACACGTTTAGTGTCTTCGTTTCCCCGGTGGTCCAGTCGTTTTTCCTCCACCCTGGTTCTTGAATGCAAAATCACGGGATCCTACCAGTAAACTATTATTCCGCGAAATTTTGTATTAGTACTTGACATTAAAAAGCCTGACAGAGTAAAAAAAATCGTCATTAGAATCAAAACAAAAACTACCGATGTAACAAGCAAAATCAAAAGACTAAAATGGCGATGGGCTGGTCACCTGGTAAGAGGTCACGACAAATGGAGCAAAAGAGTGACATGGTGGTACCCAAGGGAAGGCAAAAGGAAAAGAGGTCGACCACAGAAAAGGTGGGACGATGACGTTAGACAAGTGGCAGGCGTCACACGGAACAGAGTGACTCAAGAAAGAAAGGAATGGAAAAGGTTGGAGGAGGCCTTTGCCGGCTGGCAATCAGATCTAGGAAAGATAGCCAAGCAACAAATATTAGTTTAAATTATTCATATCGATTAAGTTTAAGATTTTAGTGCTAGTCCTTTACATAAGTTTAGAAATTCATTGTACTAAGAGATCTGAATAAAAGGCTATATTATTATTATTTTATTATTATTAGTACTTGATAATTTAAAAATAAAAACCCTTATTTAGATAATTTCGATTTTTCTTAGTTCCGGCAGTGTTTTTGTCACATCCGGATCAAGCCGTTAAAACAGACCAGAAAATGTTTCTAGTAACTTTTAGGTTTGACAGCCTCTGTGGTGTGGTGGTTGAGCAGGTCGGCTCAAAGCCCGGAGGCAGCGGGTTCGATTCCCACGGCAGGACCAGTATTTGTGCACAGAAAAAAAACGCAATTACTTGTTCTGTGTCTGGGTGTTGTGGGACCATGGTCCATAGTCCCTGGGTCCCTAGACGACTACGTATGTATGTGATCGTTGGGCGTTATTATTATTTAGTAGTAATCTTAGTCACAATAATTATTTGTAAACCCTTTTACTATAAAACTGCATTCGAGAAAGAGAGAGAGACAGAGAGAGAGAGGGAGAGAATCATTGTTTTTACCATCGTTTCACGGCTCATTTAATCAGGTAACAAGAGTCGAATTTCGCGAACAAAAAAGGGTCGGAGAGTCCGAAATACAGCTGAAATACAAATTCACTACTTTATCAATAGTCTGTAGATTTCATCTTTAAACATTATTCAAAACCGAAATTAGGCTAAGTAATATAATTAGGATAAATAATGTAATGGCTTATCTAGGAGTAAAGAAATTGTATTCATTTTACGGGACAGTTTTGGCAGTCATTTATCGGGTACATAGGATTAAGTATCTAATTAGTATTTATACTAAGAAAGATAATATTTTGAAGTAAAACTTCTTTACGCACGCTTTACTTTGGGAGTAAGCTGGTGAATGCGAGGCGAACGGAAGTTGCAGTTGGCTCACGTAGATCTCCATTGCAAACATACCAAAGTTAATAATTCGCATTTTGATATTTTTTTTAAACACGGCAAATTGCCTTTATTTTCTTAATACTACAATGATTTAATAACTAATACTATAAACTACCTACTACTACTACTACAAAAAAAAACATTTGGACTATATACTGGCCGCGATGACCTATAGACAGTCCAAATGCTCCAGCCCACTACCAGTATATAGGTAGTGAACCCAACATGCTGGCAGCATTGCCCCGTTGAATTGCAATGTTTATTCGTTGTGCCAAATAAGTGCCAGCATTTTGGTCACGCGTCGCATCGACCAGACGCTCTGATAAACTTTTGATAACGCGATGAGCTCCCGGCCCCCAAGGACCCAGGGTCTCAACACCAAATTCAAATTATGATATTGGTATATCCAGTAAAATGCCAATTTACAATTGTAAAGTTGGTGACATTAACATTAAATAAAGCAAAAACTATTTTGAAAAAATGCAATTTACCGAAATGAATATAAGGACACTTGTTCATCCTACTTCGCCCCTTCCGGTTTGTAGCATCCCCTTGCCACTTAATTCCAATCCCCTTATCTACTAAAGTTTGACCGCTTCTAAGTTCGCAATTATTTCTCTGTGACATACCCAAATGCATTACAAAGGCATGTCAGGTTTTTGGTGGGAAAACGAAAAAGTACGCGTCATCGCAATGTATTATTTTCCAAAACTTGTGTTATTTTCAGTGGTTTTATTAAAATTGGTGGCGTTTTATTCGTTAAGTGCCTGTTCGTAATACTCACGCCTGTAATCCATTACAGGCGTGAGTATTACGAACTTACTTACTTACTACTTACTTACTTAACTCATGGGAAAGTGGTATAATGATGGTGAAAAGTTTCTTTACGTGATATTTCCAAAACTCCATAGAAGCTTCTGGTAAAGTTGCCACCACTTTACTAGAAGTATGACTTGACTAGACTAGACTATGATTTCGACTGTGACTTGACTTGACTCACATATGACACTCATATATTACACAATAAAAAAAAATGATTACATATTAATTAACTTGAGAAATTATCAAATACTTGACACTGGCTAAATACACAAAAGTGTGGAGGCCAACCAAAAACAAAAAAAAGCATGTCATAGAGGGTGAAGTGCAAATTTAGATGCTATCAAACTTTACTAGAGTTTTGGCGGGAACGAAGATTGCGTCACCGCCTTATATTATTTTCCAAAACTTGTGTTATTTCCAGTGTTAGTGCATAAAATTGGTGGCATTCTATTCGTTAAGTGCTGGATTACGGGCGTGAGTGTGGGAAAATGGTATAATGATGGTGAAACGTTTCTTTTCGTGTTGTTTCCAAAACTCCATAGAAGCTTCAAGTAAAGTTGCCACCACTTTACAAGGAGTATGACTTTGACTAGACTATGACTTGACTTGATGACTTCGACTGTGACTTGACACATATTTGCGTGAAATATCATTAACTTGATAAATTATCAATTACTTGACACTGGCTAAATACACGGAGGTGTGGAGCCAAAAATTAAAAGAAAAAAAAAAAACTTTACTACAGACGCGCATACTCCACTCAATTCTTATTAAATTACTCCAAATAAATCAACAACATAATTAGTATATCAAATAAATTAGAAATAGAAGAATCCCATTGTTTTAACATGGTTCCTTATAAATATTCATATCGCCGGATAAACCTTGTTTAACTCTTTATAATATGATTATTGGCCATTTATAAAAACACGAAGTTTACGAAATTATGCTAATTGAAACATGATGGATATTGGCCACACACCGAGAGCTGATTGTTGATGTCCTGAGGAATTGAAGGCAGGGCTAAGGATGCTGATATAAATTTATATTTAACAAATCAATCAATCGATATAAATCTAATCGAAAAAAATCGTATACCGAACCGATATTATCGTATTATATGATAACGATATTTATATTGATATATTTACATGATAATCTCATAAGAAAAAGAAAAACAATGGCTGAAATAAGTAAATGCATGAAACGTATGACGCCTTAATCATCTCAAAAATGTGAAACAAATAGGAAAGAAAAATAATTTTCAAGACTAACCCATCTAAAAATGGGTCAAAATTAGGCGCTTACCTTGCTAACTTTTCACCTGTAACTCGCTGCAATAATAATATATTTTTTTTTATGGTAAGGGATGACGCGACGAGCTAACCGTTTGCCTGATGTTAAGCGACACGGCTGCCCATATCAGTTGCAGTGTCACTCAGAACTCTAAAGTATGGAGTTTCCCGTGACACTGCACTGCGCACGTCATCCTGAGACATCAACACAATCTAGTAACAAGATTACTAGACTGTGAGATCAGGTCATAAAGTCTAGTATAATTCTTTGGTTTACATCATAATTTTAAAATAAAATTGATTACCGATAGTTTTACTTATTTAGCCTTTAGCAGTTATTTCCTTCCATCCAGTGCAGGGCATTTAAATATAATAAAGCAATAGTTTATCTAATATAAAAAAACCAAATGTTTGTCCTGTGTGGGAATCGAACCCACAGCTCAGAAGGTTACAACCAACTGAGCTATCGGGCCAGTCATCAGTATATATGCTTAGCGCATTAAATTCAATACATTTTTATTACTTATTCTGATTTTGACTTCAATTAAGTTTTTAGTCCAATTTGCGGATCACACCACGTTAATGTCCTAAAGTGGATTCACGCTAGTAAAAATGGCAAATTTTATCGAAAAACCAAAACTAAGGTTTTATAACAAGTTTGTTATAAAACCTCAGTTTTGGTTTTTCGATACACGGGTAGTTACCCGTTATGCCAAGTTCGATCACTTCATAGCATACCTGTCATCTAATCGGAAGCGAACCCGGAACGGATTCACCTTCCATAGAGTAACGGTCCAACCCTTGTCTATGTGTATCCGGTTTCTATACTCCACATTTTTTCTAAATTGTTCACAGTCAACTTGCGGCGGTGTCCCGTTACGTAACAGGGTTACGGCCTCTAATCATTTTAGAAAACAGTCATATGTGTATCAACATTTTTTTCTGTATCTAATCTGTAGCTATGACCGTCCTTATTTTTATTGTTATTTCCTACATTTTTGGGTTGTCTGGAAGAGATCGCTTTAAGCGATAAGGCCGCCCATGTGTGACACTTAATTTTTAAGTTTGTGGTTGTAAATTGTTCCTGTAATGTGGTGTTTAAATAGAGTTTTATTTATCTATAGCTGTTTTTACTGCACGTTTTCTTCCTGCTATTCCTTTAACATTTTAGGATCTATATTATAATAAAAAAACGAGTGTGTATTTAGTAAAAGTGTTATTATTATTATTATTGGTTATTTCGATTGAAGTAAAACTTCTTTAGTTTAGGCTAGCTCGTCACGTCATTCCGTAACATAAAAAAAAACTGTTTTGGTGTTTCGACATTCTATTTTGGGTCTAATAAGTATCGCCTATTCATATTCAAAATCTTAAAATAACTAAACAGATGCCTACTAATTTAGTAGATAATAATAATAATAACGCCCAACGATCACATACATAGATCCTAGACCCTAACTAGGATTCCCTGTATCTATGGACCCAGGAACTACGAGGACCATGGTCCCACAACGCTTAGACTCAGAACAAGTATTTGTGCTTTTTTTTCTGTGCACAAATACTTGTCTTGTCGCGGGAATCGAACCCACCGCCTCCAGGTTATGAGCCGACCTGCTCAACCACCACCACAGAGGCTGTCAAAATGCTCCATCTATCGGCTGGTATAACTTTGTTTTTGCTTTGTTTTTGTTAATTTCGCCATCTTGACAATTTTGTAAATTGTCATTTTACCGGATATACCAACATAATATATAAAAATCCCCAAGTCAAGCGTGCGTAAAAAGTTTTACTATAAAAATAATAATATTAATTTATTTATTTAAACAGTAGAACAGAACATAATATGCGGGTTGATCCCTGGATCTCATTTTTGGCAGTTTTTGCAATAACTATCTATCACGGCTCAAGAGATACAGACTGTCTCTGTATATCTGACATATATGTTATGTGTCTGTATATCTGACATATATATTATATGTCAGATATACAGACACGTACCGGAGGCCACAGATAACCCCTATCTTTGGGACTACTACACTTTAATTGCTATTGTTCTTTTGTACATCTTGAGTTTAGTACTTTTTGCCTTAGTTTTTTAACTGTAAACATATTATAGAGTTGGTCTGATGGTTAGGTTTCTTTATTCATTGTGTCCTTTTTAACCGACTTCTAAAAAAGAGGAAGTTCTCATTTCAATTGTATTTATTGTTTCACTTCGTAAAACATTACATTCCCAAAACGTAAAATTCTTCAAAAGGTGGACTTTTTCTATTTAAAATCAAATTGATTTCAAATTTCATTAAACACCTTTATTAATTAAATCCAGCCAGCGCGGACAGTTTTTGCAAGGTCATTAAACTTTTGTGAATTTTTTTAGGTTTATTTTCTTGTGTATGAGGTTTGACAGCCTCTGTGGTGTGGTGGTTGACCGGTCGTCCACGGGTGCTTGGCCTCTGTAACTGTGGTCATTTTCTATCATTCTGTAACTGGTGTCATTTACTGTCATTTGTCAGGAATGTCATTGTGAGAGCTGGATCTAGACTATTACGGACCCACCGTAAAGATTCGCTTATACTGGTAACTGTAACAACTTACTGCGTTGGAGTCAATAACCGATCTGATGGAAAATAGTCTGGATTACGTCATCACTTTATCACTGACCCGATAGCTCAGTTGGTAGTACCTCTGCCTTCTGAACTGCAGGTCGTGGGTTCGATTCCCACCCAGGACAAACATTTGTGTGATGAACATCGATGTTTGTTTTGTGTCTGGGTGTTATATTGTATTCTATGTATGTATTTACAAACAAAAAAAGTATCTGAGTATTGTATCAGTTATCTGGTTCCCATAGTACAAGCTTTGCTTAGTTTGGGGCTAGATGACGCTGTGTGAAATGTCCACAAAAAAACAAACAAACAAAAACTTTCCATCAAGTGAGATATTTGTCAAATTGCCTGTAAATATTTAAAAAAATTGTGGCGAATATCGATATGTATTTATAAATACTATACCGCTAGACGTGAGGACCTTTAATTGGCTTCCAAATGTATAACATGATTCTACGATGTAAGAAAAGCTGTTGGTCTTCCCAAAAATAAATAAATAAAAATAAATAAATAAATAAATTTTTGGCTTCGATTGCTCTATTTAAAGTACATTTTTTTAATCATAGATAGAATGACATTTGACTACGGTCTCACCTAATGGTTAGTGATGCCGCAGGCGACAATGGAGAAGCCTAGTAGGTACACTTTAGCCTTAAAAACTTCACGATTGTATTTGTTAGGAAACATAGACAATGTAATATAAAATTTTCACTCAGCATCGCCATCGCTATCAAGCTTGCACATACGCACATGAGTCCAGATGCCTCTTTTGGACATATTTTAAAAACGATTAAAAATTAAACAAATAAATTAAAAAGAAAACAAACACAAGAGAAAAATTCGTGTGGACCAATTATGTCCAAACTATTTTCCCTTACTACTAATACAGTTTAAAGTTTTTATCAACTTTATTTGACTGTTTAAATATTTTTGTTATCTTTATAGTATAAATTAGCATAATCTAAGTGACCAGCTTCAGAATAAATCTTTCACACCTTTAATCTAATTCATGGGTACAATTTACATATAAACATAATACTAAACTAAACTAGATCTAAAAAACTACTGCACCTTAATACATAAAATACTTATATTAACCCGTTGGTGTAGGGAAAGTTCCCAGAATGCTGGCAGCATTACCACATTTTATTTTGCACAAACGTATGCATTGCCATTCAACGTGAATGGCAATGCTTACGTTTTGTGCAAAATAACCTGATGCATCCACAAGTCAATAAATCCTTGTGTATAACTTCATAAAAATTATTTTTATTTTTAAGAACTTTGCAATGGTGCCAGCTTAATGACACAATCATAAAACACAAATTGACCCAGGAAATGAGACAAACGGAAGCGGACCACCGACCGAGTGGAAGCTGCCAAATGACGGATAAACACTGCAATCTGGCTCATATAATATGATAGATATATTATATTATAGACAAAACGTTTAGCAAAATAACAGGGCGGTGGATGAAACCGTTATATTTGACGCGTGGGTCCTTAATCATGGAGACTGAACTTGGGTGGTGCGAGGGAGATATTGTAAGTTTTCTTTATTATATATTTTTTTTTATACTTCAAACTTGTCTAGCATTTGACCACGCTCTCACCTGATGGGAAGTGATGATGTGATCGAAGGTGTAGCATGCTAGCCAAGTAAATACCTATTCACTCTTCTCTTGAACACGCCCGGGTCATATTTCGCCGGAAACACAGACGCTGGCAAGGCATTCCATTCCTTAGCCGTTCTAATTAAGAACGTGGAATCAAATCGCTTGGTACGAATGGGTGGTATTTCGACCACGAAAGGATGGCGCTTAGCCGAGCGTCTAGTAGTCCGGTAGTGGAATGGTGATGGGAGAATGAGATCATGCAGTTCTTGTGCGCATTCGCCGTGGTGTAATCTGTAAAATACCGACAGACTTGCCACCTTACGTCGGTGCGCTAGGCTCTGGAGCCTTTCACCAACCAAAGTGTCATCGTCAATGAGCCTTTTGGCACGCCGTTCAATCATATTTTTTATGAATAAGAAATAGTTTACTTCAAAAATTGAAGGATACAGGATACATTGAAGATACAGGGTGAGCAATGCATTAGTGTTTCAGATGTCCATAGGCTACGGTGACCTCTTTCCATCAGGAGGGCTGCATTATTTTTTTTTGTTTGGTTTTGGCTCCTCACTTTTGTGTATTTAGCCAGTGTCAAGTAATTGATAATATCTCAAGTTAATTAATATCATATATTGTGTTAAGACAAGTCAAGTCACAGTCCAAATCATCGAGTTAAGTCATAGTCTAGTCAAGTCATACTCCTAGTAAAGTGGTGGCAACTTTACCAGAAGCTTCTATGGAGTTTTGGAAACAACGAAAAGAAACGTTTTCAGTCATAGTCTGGTCTAGACAGTCGTGCAGTCGTGACAGCACAAAGTTCATCTATGTTTCGTATTTCGACAACAAGGTATCCTGGTTTGTGGTGCACATAAACATTTCAGAATCATACCCAAATATTATGTGGCTTTCGATACATTGTGGTATCAAAGATAAATAAAAATTATACATAATTTCCTCACCAAAGTCCTTGCGCCACTCTGCCAGCGGCAATTCTTAAAACCCTAAATACAATTCAATACGTTAATTGTAAATTTTTTGAGTCCAGTTTCTTTATGAAAGAGCTTATGCATAACCGAACATGGCTTCCACCATGACACAAATAAATTTTGAAAAGACTTACCCAATTTTGATGAAATCGGCTGGCTTTTGCAACAAAGTGAGCTGAGGTCTTGCCCAGAGTTTTATTCATTCGGGTATGTGTGAACAAAAATGTAGTGTTAAATACTCATAATGGGGTTAAAATCGGGAACAGCAGTCGTGACAGATTTTTAGAGTTCGCTTGTTCTGAATGGTTGGTAGGTAAAATTCGGTACTTTAAAATCAATTCATTTAAGTCTAAAAGTAATGACTCGAGAGTAATATCGTTTACCGGTACCGGGGGTTTGAATTTAGCAATGAGCTTGAGCGATCTGAAAGGATTTTTTTTTATGTTACTAAATAACATGACGAGCTAGTCGCTCGGCTGATGTTAAGCTACACGACTGCCCACATCAGTTGCAGTGACACTTGAAACTCAAAAGTATAGTAATCGAACCCGCCGCCCCCGGGTTATGAGCCGACCTGCTCAACCACCACACCACAGAGGCTGCCAATACATAGAATACAATACAACACATTAAGTTAAATACCTAGTTCTTATGAAAATTAGATTTCCGAATTTGACCCAAAATATGAGCCAAAATAAACAAGCAGGTTAGCTTTCGACCACACGCTATATTGTTTAACAAAACCTAAAATAGCAACTTGTTTTATAATCGTTTGTATAATCGAATCAGTTCATTCGATCGATTATTTTAATGATATAAAATACACACAATTATATTTTTTGCTTCCGAAAACGAAAGTGATGATTTTAGCCGCCGGGCATAATTCACACCTCAAACTTTACATTAAAATTAATCCAACCTGGCGTATAATTATACCTACTCTATAATAATCATTATATAATTCGAAAGTTTAACATATACAGATAGCGTCTGTGGTGTGGTGGTTGAGCAGACCGGCTTACAAGCCGGAGGCGGTGGGTTCGATTCCCGCAGCAGGACAATTATTTGTACACAGAAAAAAAGCGCAAATACTTGTTCTGCATCTGGGTGTTGTGGGACCATAGTCCTCTTAGATAGATAGACTCTTTATTGAAACACTAGATCTTGAATAATTAAAAAAGTGAGCAAATTCAACCAAAAAGGCTGTCATATAAATTATGTAAATTAAATAATATTTATAATTAATTACATGTATATTATATTATTATTATGCATATGTATTTAACTTAGTAAAAGTTGAGATTCAACGCGTAACAATATAGGAACCTACCTACTGACATAGGTATAGAATTGTTGGATATAGGTATAGTGTTCACTAGGTGGTAGGACTTTACTGCAAAGTTCGTCTAGGTAGGTACCACCGCTTTGCCAGTTATTCTGCCGCCAAGCAGTAGTGCGCAAGCACTGCTGTGTTCCGGTTTGAAGGGCACTGTAGCTAGTGAAATTACTGGGCAAATGAGACTTTATGAT
The DNA here is from genome assembly GCA_905220475.3 of Ennomos fuscantarius. Lineage (NCBI taxonomy): Eukaryota > Metazoa > Arthropoda > Insecta > Lepidoptera > Geometridae > Ennomos > Ennomos fuscantarius. Next base: position 1,376,668 of record HG992032.1, read on the forward strand.
CTGATCTCACAGTTTAGTAATCTTATTACTAGATTGTGCTGATGTCTCTGGATGACGTGCGCAGTGCAGTGTCACGCGAACCTCTATACTTTAGAGTTCCGAGTGACACTGCAGCTGGTATGGGCAGCCGTGTCGTTTAACATCAGGCGAACGGCTAGCTCGTCACGTCATTCCTTAACATAAAAAAAAAAAAAAAAAAAAAAAAAAAAAGTGTTTTTTACTACAATTTTTTAAATAGCTGTACTCATCATTCAGTACAGAGTATTTCCAATAATTACTAAATAAAAAGGCAGTTATCTGACAGTCCTGTCTCCCAAGCACCACTCATGTTTTGACCTTAACTTTTCAAAAACGAAACAAAACGGTACAGTTGCCCTTGCCACAGGTAAGAAATAATAATAAATATTAAATATCAATGAATAGGGGTCATTATTAAATATGATCCAAAAGATAAAGCCTCACGCGATGTCTGGAATAAAGAATACGTTTCAAAAGCCGCGGTCTCGAGGTAGCAATCCGGAGGAAATTCAAAAACTTTTCATCAGTACCATATCAAAATGATTTATTCTAAAAAGTGCTTGAGTTGGTAATGATACATATTTATTATATTTATTATGACAAAGTTGTAAAAATTATCTTTTCGCACGGTGTGGTTGGGAAACGGAAATCCTTGAGCGGCAAACTTGGGACCATGAAAAATAAATGAAGTAATTGGTACTATATATGTATGTATTTTTTTACAGAGATTATAGACAAATGTGGAATATTACATTGTATGCTTCAATGTTTCGATTTTTTGTGACATTTTAATTAATAAAAGAAATGTATTATGAACAAAATATCTCAGGTAGTTAGATTTTTTTTAATTTTAACTTAAAATTTGTTAGCCACATTTTATTTTTGCAAAATTATGTTATTATATTAAAGTACTCATTTACAGCCTTATTAATAAACACGAACTAGCTTTAGACTAGTAACACCATCTTTTATCTCTTTCGATCCAGCTAAATATTCCAGTAGCAAAAAAAGGACAAAAGCTGAAGTAACTAATCCGAGACTAATACCTGTTTATTAATAAGGCTGTATGAGTTTAATTACAACCACAGTATTATTATTTCCTAATCTAAGTAAGAATACTTTGCTAAAACATCCCTAAGCGCCAATAACTCAAGCATAATAATCACAGATATGAACAAACAAAGAAAAAAAGACAAAAGATGCCGCAGATCTAATAAATGACAAAGATGCGCAAATAAGAAGATTTGCAAGTCACTGTGGTGCAGGCTCCTTGACCACAAAAAAAGAAGTCTTTGTCGCAAACCGCACGGAGGGACTTTGAAATTTTGCATTTAGATTCTACGTTTAATTCTAAATAAAGCCTTATTTCTTATTAAATAAGATTTAATTTGTAATATAACTTATTTTCAAACATATTTTCGTTTTTGTTCTCAATAGTTTCGCCCATCAATAAATAATAGTTTGATCCACAATTTTGTACTTTAAAACATACTTCATAAAGTTCTATTCAACTCCTTTTACGATTTGCTATTATTGCAAATAATTATAACGCTTCAAGCCAATACAAGTTTTGTCATAGAGCAAAAAAAATGTAAATTAGCTAAGGAACCGCAGATATAATAACAAATTATTGTTTTTAATAACTAGATCGATGACAGTTCTGGTTGTAATTGGTTTACTTTTCGGTCGATGGTTGTTTACCTGTGTAATTTATTTGAGAGCATTGTCTGCTATTGATCAAAGCATGCCTAAAAAAGCATACATTTATAATTTGGACTGGTTATTCTTAATAAACTTAATATTTATGATTTAATTAACGTTAACCTGTAGGTACTTTTTCTTCGAAATAATTCTTCACTTCCTTTAAGATTAAATGAAATTTCTTTGTCTCCTAAAAATAAAAATAAGCTAAAACGGCTATACGGACTTGGATGAAATTTCACACATAGATGGGGAAATAGACTGAGATAAACAATGGGTTTTTTAGGTTACCAAAAATGACAGGACGAGCTAGTCGCTCGCGTGATGTTAAGCGACACCACTGCCCATATCAGTTGCAGTGACACTTGAAACTCTAAATAATACCTAGTTTCGCGTGCCACTGCACTGCGCATCTGAGAGATCAGCACAGTCTAGCAATAAGATTACTAGATTATGAGATTAGATCATAAAGTCTCATTTGCCCAGTAATTTAACTAGCTACAGTGCCCTTCAAATCGGAACACAGTAGTGCTTGCGCACTACCTGTAGAATAATTGGCAAAGCGGTGGTACCTTTCTAGACGAACTTTGCAGAAAAGTCCTACCACCTAGTAAACTTTTAATCTCGGAAAACATCAAGTTTCCAGATGAAAACGGATAAATTGCAGGTGGAGTCGAGAGGCTCCTAGCGCCTGTTGCTCATAATAATGGGAGGAATAAAATAACTCTGAGTAGCTCACTCATATGAGCTACTCTTTTCCATTCCAGAACCATTTTTTTTTTTGGTAATACATATTTTGTGTGCACAAATTGGGCAAACAAGGCGATTAAGTCTGATTATTGGTTATTGGGTGCAGCTTCGATTCCCGATTATAGACATTTTTCGAGAATTTGGCGGTTCCCAATCTACTTTTACCTTGTAAATATAATGAATTACGGTACAGTTTTTGTTTTGTTTGTTTTTCTGTTATAATTTTGGTAACCTTTCCGTTTCCATTTCGGTAATTGTTTATAGAAGAATGTACATATTTATTTTGCTATATTCTAACTACTTAAGTACTACTTCTATGTCATTTCAGAGTATGAACGTGGTGGTTTTATTTATTTTTTAACTAGGTGGTAGGACTTTTTTTTTTTCAAAACTCGCCTGCCACAGGTCTGCCAGTTTTTTTTTTTGGCTCCACACATGTTAAGTAATATATATATGTGTGTCAAGTCAAGTCAAGTCACAGTCCAAGTCATCAAGTCAAGTCATAGTCTAGTCTAGTCAAGTCATACTCCTAGTAAAGTGGTGGCAACTTTACCAGAAGCTTCTATGGAGTTTTGGAAACAACACGAAACATCACTTCCCACACTCATGCCTGTCCAGCACTTACCGAATAAAATGCCACCAATTTTATGCACTAACACTGAAAATACCACAAGTTTTGGAAAATAATACAATGCCGCGATCGAGTGACGCGATCTTTTTCGTTTTCTCGCCAAAACTCAGCTTTGCCAGTTATTCTGGAGTTTTCGTGTGCAAGCACAGTCGCAGATAATATAGATTAATATACTACAGATAAAATTATACAGCAATGGATATTTTTTCCAATAAACCTAAATTCGAAAACCATTATTCGAGGTTATCCTTCAAAGAGTTCCTATAAAAATATGAAAAGTTTCAATTCATTTATTTAAAGTAAATAAAAGTAATAAAACGCGATTTGTCATTTGTTCATTTTTTATGAACGAATGATGCCTGTACATAATATTACATAGAAATAACTTGAAAAATAATTATTATTAAACGTAATTTTTTTTATTGTCTCCAACACTCATCTTCCGTTAAATTTAATCAATTCCGTGCTCAGAGTTCGTAGCAAACCGTTTATAGCCTACCGAATTTCTAAGAAAACCTATGATTAGTGATTACCACAGCAGCCAAAATATAACCGAAAAGTAGCTATAAGTCAATAAACTATTTTTTAAGCTTGTTTTTTAAATAACAATGGCCGACAAAAAAGAGCGGCGCTAGTTTTTGGCGCCATTTTTTTTCTTTTTTATAATTTAACAAGAGATGATTAAGTAATATTGTAAAACCAACAGTGGGCGTCAGAATGCTTTGTTTTTTAATATTTTGTTTGGCGCCTTATCGTGGGTCAGGCATTAAGTTATTATAGGCTATCGTCTTGGGTCGAAATTTGGATTAACTATTGGATTTGGGCCTTTGAAAATCTCATCGTGTATCGATATTATACAGAAACAAAAGAAGAGAGAAACACTTTTTTTATATATATGTGTTGGCTCCACACTTTTGTGTATTTAGCCAGTGTCAAGTAATTGATAATTTATCAGGTTAATGATATTTCATGCAGATATATGTCAAGTCACAGGCTAAGTCATCAAGTCCAGTTATAATCTAGTCTAGTCTAGTCAAGTCATACTCCTAGTAAAGTGGTGGTAACTTTACCAGAAGCTCCTATGGAGTTTTGGAAACAACACAAAAATAAACGTTTCACCATCATTATATGACTTTCCCACACTCTTGTCTGTAATCCAGCACTTAATGAATAAAACGCCACCAAAATACGCCACCACTAACACTGAAAATAGCACCAGTTTTGGAAAATAATACAATGCGGTGACGCGATCTTTTTCGTTTTCCCGCCAAAACTCCGCTAACTACCAGCGAACTACTAAACAACAACCAACTAGTTCTTAGTTTCCTTGAATAAGTTTCAAACGTTAAAAAATACATGAAATAACAAAAGAAAGTGCTAAGTACACTCCTTTTTCAAGTTTTCAGTAATAGGCTATTTGACTACTATATTTTTATTACATACATAAATAATATACCTCAGAAAATAGATAGGGGAAGCGAAGGTAATACGGACCACTTAAGGAAAAATCAGTGTAACACAAAAAATAATATCTTTATTCTTCTTTCTTTGTTATTATATAATTGAACATTTATTAATCAAACTTATTACTAAGGAACACTTGAATCAAATCACAGATACAGAAGATATTGGATGATTTCCAAAACCCTCGGTTTGGTCCATTCTGCCTACACGTGAAGGTAAAACGAACCAGGCATGAAGGCAAAATGGACCTATGGCAGCATAAGAACAAAAAAAAATCTCTACTATTTATTCATCGTCACATCTTTCGCAAACAAATTTAACATCTTCATCGTCGTCTTCGACACCGGCACAACTGCAGTGCGCCCATAAAGAACATGCGGGGCACTGAACCCAGCCTTCTGTCGATTCAGAAAATAAATGAGAGCAATAGAAACATCTTACGTCTTCTTCATCTTCACTAGATGAGTCTTTGCTTTTCTTTTGAGTATTCTTCTTTGTAGATTTCCCCTTTCCTTTTCCTTTTTGTGTGTTTGTTGGTTTCCTTTTCCCTTTCCTTTCAGTGAAAAGATTCTGTTTTACCTTCTTTGCGTTTTCTTTCGTTTCCTGTGCTTTTTTAGTAAATTCTAATTCTTCGCGATAAGGTGATGATGTTATTTCTACTGTCTTTCCTCGCTTAATATTAGGTCTAGTCCGCTTAGAAGTTCTAGGGATGGGCATGATATCTTTTGGAGCAATAAAAAAGGATGTACTCGTAGATGGCTGTTGTTCATCATTGCTAGATAGATCTTTATTTTGGGAAATGCTCTGATCACTTAATATTGATGGCGGTGGTCCAATGGTGTTCAAATCTTTATGAGCGATTGATAACAATGGTTCAATGACACCTTCATTGCTAGATGTGCCAGGTTCCGCTGTAATTGTCTCATCGTTGACTAGAGGTGGTGTCATATTTATTTGAATAGCTGCATGAGCGTCAGATACTGACAATCCAAGTTCGTCGATGGGGGGCGCTTCTTCGGTTCGAATCATTGATGGTGCATGTTCATTATCCTTTGGCATTGCTTCTGGCATCTCAATATCAGTGGTCGCTGCTGCCAAAAAATCTGCTTCTGTGAACACGTCAGGATTTAACGGCCAGATGCCGGTGGCTCGAAAAGCGTTATAAGCAGTTGACAAAGTTGCAGCTTTTTGGAAGGCTTTGTCGACTAGCTCTGCAACTTGGAATTGGGTTATTACTTTTCCCGGATTAAATCTCAGCCAATTATTTGCAGCTTCGGTATAATAAGTTGAAAAAGGTTTCATAAATCCTACATCTAAAGGTTGTAGTCTATGTGTGCAGTGAGGTGGAAATGAAAGCACATGCACACCGTTATTCCGCCCTAAATCGATAATATCCATATTTTTCGTGTGACTGGCATGCCCATCGAGCAAAAGCAAGACTGGGTTATCGACGGACGCTCTTGAAAATTTGATGAACTTCTTGAACCACTCTGTGAAAATATCTTTTTGTATCCAACCGCTTTCATGACAAAACGCCGAAGATCCTCGTGGAGCATTTAGCATCAATTCGGGTTTCATCCTTTTACGAGGGAACACGAATATGGGAGGCATGTAAGACCCGTCTGCACCAAAGCAGCAAACAACAGTGACAAGCTGGCCTCGCTCAGCAGAAGTTAATAGCCCCACCTGTTTCTTTCCTTTTGTACCAAGAATACGAGGCATACTTTTTGGTACAGTTGTCATGCCCGTTTCATCGACATTGAAGATTCGATCGGGTGTCAATTTATACTTTGTTGTTGTATCTGTTAATAAATCGAAAAATCGTTTAACTTGAACTTGGTTGAAGCCAGACGCTCGAGCTGCTGAAGTCGGTTCAGGTTTTCGCAGACTTAAGTCGGGATTACGCTTTAAGAAATTTTCGAGCCATATTCTTCCAGCTGTCTTTGTCTCGTGACAGAAATTGTGTTGCAGTTTATTTTGTTCGGCTAGCTCATATGCGAGACGCCTCAAATATTTTGTGGTCAAACCAAAAAAGCGATTTTCCATATTTTTGACATAGGATGCTAGTTCTCTTTCTTGATCGACATTAAAAATCTTTTTATACCTGCCCATTTTCCTTTCCGTAGCTACAGTTAAGTCTTTGGTGCTCTCATATTTGGTAAGTCTTCGCATTAATGTCGTTTTTGGAACATTAAATGTGGCGGCCGCTTTGTTAAGCCCCATTTTGCGCGTAGCTACTTTTTCAATGGCATTTTTCATGTCCTCTTCACGCCAAGATTGTCGGTCCGACTTTCTTTTATAGTTGTTAACCATCTAAAATGAAAATACATATTTAAATACTAAATTATATAAATATAATCAAAAATAAACTGTATTGAAGGTAAAACGGACCACGTGGTCCGTTTTGCCCGTTTCGTTTTGCCTTTTCGGTAGGCATGTAAACAATAAATTATTATGAGGTTAACATTGAGGAATACCTTGTCTATTTATCGTTAAAACTAAGTAAAATAAACAACATCTCATACAAAAACACAAAATTCTTGATAACTTTAACGTAATAAAACTGAAGGCAGATCAAAATTTGCTGTTTTTACATCAAAATACGCAAAAATTAACTTACCTTGATAAAAACGTGTGCCGCCGCATGGCCGCTCCAAGGACACTGACCAACTCCGAGTGAGAGGCGACTGTCACGTTGACGTAAGTCGATTATAGATGGCGTTAACAGTTTGAAAGTAATTAGACTGGTCCGTTCTACCCACAGGGTCCGTTATACCTTCCGTTCCCCTAACTGTGAAAACAAAACTTGAATATCTCAAAAAATGACTAAGTTACAGGCATTTTAAAATACAGAAATAGAAAGAGACAACTCAAACACGCAGTGACGTCAGTTACCAGTCCTCACAGTAACTCATTACTAAGCTGTGGTAGCTCTACATACAATCTTTTTGGCATGTGACGTCACAAGCCATGCCTTCATAGTAGCTGTGAGGAAGCTCAACACGATCTCTGTTTTGCGAGAAAGGGACAGGCGATGAAACTTTAAAAGCGTACTACTCCGTGATTAATTTACCGATTTTACTTATTTTTACAATGATTACATTCATTTTTAACCTACTTTATGAAAATAATATTTACTTGTTCATTTTTGATAGTAGTCAAATAGCCTATTGTAACGGAAGTCTTACACAAGCGTAATACTTTGTAATAGACACTTTGCACCTAAAACAAGTTAAAATAGAAAGAAGACTCCAGATAAAGTGGGCAGGATCGATATAGCACGGATCGCTTCGGATCATTTAATTGGGCTGGCGAAACTGACGCGGAAGGCGCGCGCACCACACGGTCACAGATTAAATTATGATGCAACACTGTAGAAGCGACACTTTAGAGTTTTGATTTTTTTATCCAGCTTGTCACCTTTTTTATTAATTACTATCTGCGTCCCTCGGTTTCACCCGTGGATAAAAAGTAGCCTATATCTTGATCCACTATATAAGCTATTTACATTCCAAATTTTATCAAAATCCGTCTAGCCGTTTGAACGTAAAAGAGTTACAAACATACATACAAACTTTCACGTTTATAATATTAGTAGCATAGGATATCATCAGCCAAAAGACGTCCACAGCTGAATGGAAAATAGGTCTCCCCCATTTAGGGGGGAGGGGTTGCCGTTGAAGTATAATGAAACACCGACTATCGCAGAATGACATTTATTGTTAAGAGATGTCAAAGTCAAAGTCAAAGTCAAAAGATTTATTGCAAATAGGCTAATTTTAGCACTTGTACAATGATGGTACACGATAAAATGCTAGTGAGTTGAAGGTAGCAATATTATAATTTTATAGACAATATACTTCATCTAATATAGCCATAATCACTACGATGAGTAGGCATCTTGGTGATTGCAGTAGGTACATTATAACGCAAATCGAACGAGTGACGTTAGGCAAAACATTGTTCCCCGCTAACGTGTTTCCCATCGGCGGCGTCTATTCTTTGCGAAGATCCAATCACGATGTATGATTTATGGCACACAGCTTCAGCGGATGTTTGTTTAATCGATTACCGTTTATGACGGTAGCGTAGTGTGAACGCGCCTTAATGTTAGTGTGGATGCACCATAATTTCGTTGTAGATGCACCTTAATTGGTGATTATAATTTTAGAGCCGGGAATTGAGTGCAAGGTTTTGAAAATTGCCTGATCAAAATTAATTTGTTGGGTTTGATTAACTTATCATAACTTTATTATAGCCGCTTGAAAGTCTGCTGGTAAATCGGTAAGTTAGTCATAGCAAAATTAATCAAAACTATTTTGTTTTGGGTATTAAAAAACATAAGTACTGTCAAATACAAATGTTAATGGACAATAATAAAAAAATAAATTATAGGGATGGTCGCATATAGTTTGTGTTTTGCATTTAAATTAATTCTTGTTCAGATTCAGGTATTTGTCACTATACACGTTGGAATTTAATTCACTTTTTTCCTTAAATGTATGTACTCATGTATGTACAAATGTATGAATATACGTACAAGGTCTAATTAAAAAAAAAAGATTTTGTTTTGGTATTTAGTGCCCCTTAAAATAAATGCATGACAGCCGAAATGTCTATTTAATGGTACACACAGCGCGGGCACCAGCTGAGTGCTTTGTAAATGTTTCGTCGGCAATAAAACACTTGCTTTGTTCAATGTCGCAAGGCTTTTCTTTAGAATTTAAATTTGATAATATCTAGATTTAAATTTTATTTCTTAGGTACTTTTTTATTTATTTATATGGGAGCATTCTATAGCATGGACTGAATACATACGTTAAAGGAAAACAGCGAATTAAATTCCACCTTGTATAAAAAAAAATCGTTTTATGGCAACTAAACTAAATGCTTTTCTCAAAAATTTTATTTTTATTTTTTTAATCACAAACCTATAAATATTTGGTACTTAAAAATACGTATGACCATGATATCATTGTACAAAAATTCGTTAGTGTCCATATGCCAGAAGATTGTATCAGCTATAGGTACTGTTCATCGCCTGCTCTCTGACCGTGACCATTTACATATAAACGGTATACCATATACCGCAATAGCTCATTTGTTAACGACGTCAACTTACGATTTGTGGGTGGCCGTTTCGAATCCGGTCCTGAATGAACTTAAGCTTTTTTTTTATGTTATTGACTGATGTGACAAGCTAGTCGTTCACCTGATGTTAAGCGCCACGGTCGCCCATAACAGAACAGTGTCACTCGGAACCCTAAACAAAGAGTTACAAGCGACACTGCACTGCGCACATCTTCCTGAGACATCAGCAGTCTGGTAATAAGATTACTCGACTGTGAGATCAGATCATAAAGTCTCAATTGCCCAGTAATTTCACTAGCTACAGTGCCCTTCAAACCGGAACACAGTAGTGCTTGCACACACTACTGCTTGGCGGCAGAATAACTGGCAAAGCGGTGGTACCTACCTAGACGAACTTTGCAACAAAGTCCTACCACCTAGTATTATAGTATATAGATATACCTAGTATATAGTATAGTTAGTATTTCAACAATATAAACATCTTCGGCAAATGTAGAGTAGAAGAACTTTTAGAGAATGGTGGGAACATAATAGGTGGTATGGGAAAAGCACACTTACCACCCCAGTCTAAAAAGACAAGTACGCGAGTAAGGCACGGCATAATTGGCTAGATCGTGGGAACCACACCACCTGTTCGAACATACTTGGACTTACCATCTTTCCCATAAGGCACGGTCACCAACCGTGAACTTCGACCCTTGCGGCTCATGGTATGATATGCATTTGATAGTCAGATAGGCAGATGGTGGTTGGACATCGCAGAATGGCATTATATTAAACTACTAATAAAATACGAGTGGGCTTTAGTCCGCACAACTGAAGTAAAACTTCTTCAGCCTTATTAATAAACACGAACTAGCTTTAGACTAGTTACACCATCTTTTGTTTCTTTCGATCTAGCTAAATATTCCAGTAGCAAAATAAGGACAAAAGCTGAAGTAACTAATCCGAGACTAAACCAGTTTATTAATAAGGCTGCTTAAGTTTAGGTCTATCTATCGGATGGTATAACTTTGTTTAATGTTAATGTCGCCATCTTGACTATAGTTAATTGATATTTTACCGGAAATCCAACATGATAATAAATTTTTTAACTTTGTTACGTTATGTTTACTACGTTAATCAACAACTTTCAACTTCCGTTCGCTTCGCCAGTTTACCCCCCAAGTCAAGCGTGAGTAAAGAAGTTGGACTTCAAAAACTTAAACTTAAAACTATATTTTGAGATCCTTTAATTAAGACAGTTACACCTAGTTACCATACATTTTGTTTAGTCTCTCTCTTATGTTCAAATCATGGTCAATATTATCCTAGTCGATAATTTCTGACTGGCCTGATAGCTCAGTTGGTAGTGAATCTGACTTCTGAAGTGTACGTTGTGAATTCAATTCCCACCCCGCACAAACATTTGTGTGATGAACATCGATGTTTGTCATATGTCCGGGTGTTATGTATATGTATGTATTTACAAAATTGAAATAAGTATCTAAGTTCCGTATTACAGAACGATGCTCAGTCATCGATCGGTGTTCAGGCAGAGATTTCATTCATAAAGTGATCAATTTGATAATAAAATCTCTGCTTGAGCAGCGATCGATGACTGAGCATCATTTTGTAATACGGATTTAAGTATTCTATATAAATTTAATAAAGTGTAAATATTGTAAAAAATAGTAGAACTTTCGGAACGATTTCCTGTTCATCATTGTGCCGGATTACTGGCACTAGTATTCAGTAGTGGGAAAGAGAATTTCTTTTATTCACGCGAAGGGAATCGAACATTACGGTTTAAAAAAATTGCACATACTTATTACGTGTCTGGGTGTTGTGGGACCATGGTCCTCGTAGTTCCTGGATCCTTAGACACGGAGAATCTTAGTTAGAGTCCAGGATCTATGTATGTGATCGTTGGGCGTTATTATTATTATGGATTTCTGAAGTATAAGTCACAATTGCTTTAATTATGTAGATACCAATAAACATTTCCGTTACCTACTAAATACTGTGGTATAGATAAATAAGGGTACATTTCGAAAAAACAAGGATCAATAAAGCTAGTTCATTACAACCACCCCGATCACCCAAAAAGTCAATCAAATCCGTCCACAGATACATAAAAACTAGAGAGAGCACGTGTGGAAATAGAATGGGCTCAGGTGTGCGTGCCACGTGGTAACCGCTGCGCCATATGTCACAGGAGTAGGTTCGAGGGCGGGTAATGGTAGGTTGCGGAGGAAAGTTTTCTGATACTGGGGGTGATATCAGGCGAACGACTAGCTCGTCATGTCTTTTTTCACATATAAAACGTGTTTAGCAGGCATTTAGAGAACCGTTTATAATCTTACCAGTGCAGTACACAAACAGGACTAAATATAATACTTACGAACTACTGTAATAATGGGCGGTCTTATCGCTGACAGCGATATCTTCCAGATAATATGTATAGTAATTATATTTGTAGTAAAACTTCTTTACGCAAGCTCGACTTGGGGAGTAAGCTGGTGAATGCGAAGCGAACGGAAGTTGATACACGTAGATGTCCTTTGCCAACATAACAAAGTGATTTTTTTTATTATTATATTGGTATATTCGGTAAAATGATAAATTACAATTGTTAAAATGGCGACATTAACATTAAATACAGCAAAAGCAAAGTTATACTTGCCGATAGATGAGCTAAACTAAAGAAGTTTTACTTCAGTCGTGTGCACACTAAAGCACACTCGTTTTTTGTTTACATCCATGTCATAAATTAGACTAATAGTAGTAAGTCCGTCGTATGAGCTCTGTAAAGACGTTGCACTTTTAGTGGAGCATACATTTTACGTACTAGTTAATTCAAAATATTTTTAAACTTGTTTTAATTTACTTATAGCAAATTATTATCATAATTATTATAATTCATATCGTCAAATTACATTTATTTAATATGTAAAACTCACAAAAAATTTAATGTTTAAAAAAATCAATCGATTTAGCTGTGGAAGGTTATCTAAAAAAAAATAGACACATCAAAGTTTATGTGGTTTTGTGCGGTACTAATGAGCCAAAACTTATAAATAACTTTGTTTGTTATATATTTAGCGGAGTCACCCTAGATTATTTGACTCATTTTATATATTTTATATAGGTATCCCGATATATATCAAGTATATTTTTAAATGAACAACGCAATTACCTTAAGTTGGCTTTTTAACTACATATTAATAACAACAAATTATCAACCAATATAACTCAATACAATTGGAGGTTGAAGCTGAAAAAGACGCTGTGTCCTTCCAGTATCTCCAAAATAAATATTTTAAATAAGTATAATAAGTTACGAGAATACGAATAAAAAATACAAACCAAAAGGTGTTGACCGTTTTGTTTCCGGAACATTACCTACTTAAATACTTGTTGCTTGCTCATTCCACCCCGCCCATCGACAATTCAACAAGTCAGGAGGTCAGCCATACCACCCCTCAGTGTAACATTATCGTGGTTGATGTTACGGGGTGTCAAAGGGCTGGAAGGGTAAGAAATTATACACAGAGCACCCCTGTTGACCATTTTCTACAGACAAGCATAGAAGTTGGCAAGAACTGCAGAACAAAATGGAGCTTTATCCTGGAAAGCTTGAAAAGCTTTATCCTAACAGTCTGCTCGCGTCTGAGATCCGAGCCACCATCTGCAGATAAAATTGCTTGTAGATTGTTTTTTTTTAACCAAAACAATCGCTAGGTACTGTACTGCTAGGTCTCTCTGAGTATGATAATAAATAAATAATAACGCCCGACAATTACATATATACATAGATTCTGGACCCTAACTACGATTCCCTGTGTTTAGGGACCTAGGAACTACGAGGACCATGGTTCCACAACACCCATACCCAGAGAGTGGTGTGGTGGTTGAGCAGGTCGGCTCATAACCCGCCAGGGCCACGGGTTCGATTCCCGTGGCAGAACAAGTATTTGTGCACAGAAAAAAAGCTTAAAAACTTGTTCTGAATCTGCGTTTTGAAAGACATGATCCTCGTAGTTCCTGGGTTCCTAGACACAGGGAATCCTAATTAGGGTCCAGGATCTACGTATGTGATCGTTGGGCGTTATTATTATTATTGGTCAAAGTTTGATAATCATACCTACTGTTGTACAGTTAGTTACTACCCCTGGCCATTGTGAAATTATTTTAATTAGCCAACCGACGCGAGCCGTTACTCGGGGGGTCAGCATATGGTGACTTATGGAATGTTAAGCTTGAATTTGCTTTTGAACTTTAACTTTTACTTACATAAGTTTTTTTATGTTAAGGAATGACGTGACGAGCTAATCGTTCGACTGATGTTAGTTTCGCGTGACTCTGCACTGCGCACGTCATCCTGAGACATCAGCACAATCTAGTAATAAGATTACTAGACTATGAGTTCAGGTCATAAACTCTCATTTGCCCAGTGATTTCACTAGCTACAGAGCCTTTCAAACCGGAACACAGCAGTATTTGTGCACTACTGCTTGGCGGCAGAATAACTGGCAAAGCGGTGGTACCTACCTAGACAAAACTTGCAGATAAGCCCTACCACCTAGTAAAGTTAGAATCAATAATCTTTTAAATTTAGTTTTCTTTGTGTAGGCAAGTGGTATTGGTGTAAGAATTTCTAGGTCATTCAAAAGCCTGGTTTTTTTCCACCACAACGGTCGTACGTGGCCTCCAAAGCATATCACTACTTTTTTGTTTATTTACTTAGTTTTTTTAAACTGGCAAATTGCCTTTATTCTAATCTAGCTTCCCGCAGCTAGATTAGGCCGCGTGGCCTATAAGAAACGAAGAAGAAACATTTTCATTGATAATTCAACCACAAGTTACGCCTGTATTCCAATGTGTCTAGTCCAATAAAAAAGTATACTTTTTTTATAGGATCTGTGTTCTATAGTACAAAAATACCATACAAATCTTGTAGTTAGCTCGATAGTAAAACAATGGCACGGATTTCGTTCTATCAGCTTATCACAAAGGTGAGTAGCCACCGCCACTAACCACTTCATCCCCTGAGTCCAAACAAGGAGGAAACTACCCGTAACATTATAGTCAACCCCTAAAGCCGCCTACCTGCGCGATCCCAATTTTTTCCCATAATTTAGATTTTTTTTTCGACTGATACAAAGATGCTATTATTTTGTCATAAAATATTTTACACAATCCCCGGGATGAGACGGATTCCGGCGGCTTGGAAGTTATTACTATTAGATGAACCGGTAGTGTTTTCGATAGCTAAAAATAAAAGATTTCTTAAAATTAGATTTTTATGAAATCTGTAATAAAATAAAATAAATCTTTAGCTTTATTCTTTTTTATTTTAGTTGTATCGTATATGGATTTACCACTAACCACCGCTTTACTCTGGTAATTCTAATGCCAACCAGTAGTGTGCAAGCACTACTTAACTGTGTTCAGGTTTATTTATTTATTTATTTTTATAATTAGTACGGTTACACCAATTACACTAATTACTACATAAATACAATTACGATTTGATTGAAATAAATTACAATTAAATAAAAATGACATTTAAACGGAATTTTGTAATTTAGTTTAATTACAGGGCAAATGAGACTTTATTACTTGAGCTGACGGTTTAAAAATCTTATTATTAGACTTTGCGCTAGTGTTTTTAGATGTGCCCAGTGCAGTGTCTCAGAATTTTTAATAATGACTTGAGTAGTTTGAGCTTTTTTCTGCATGGGCTGTTGCTGTTGATCTCTATCGACTTTTACAGCGTCACCAGGCGAGAAGGCAAGCAATTAAGGCGCCCAGCTGTCAATAGTGAGAGGCAACTAGCTGAAGCGGCACCCCTGGAGTGTAGACCCCTGCCTCGGCTTGGGCAGTTGCCGGGATAAGAGGATCAAAAAGACTCCGTCCACTGGAAGAATGGACCCTATTGAAAGTCGCGACCGTTCTAGTTAACCTACGAGGGGTAAGCAGGAGCTGGAGCTGCGCTGCATCTCGCAAATGTATACCTACTTAATTTAGTTTTAGAGTTCAAAGTGGCACTGCAAAAATTTACATCACGCAAACGATTAGCTCGTTATGTCACTCCATTACATAAAAAATGCAACTAGGAGCAGCAAAAAAGGTGTCAACTTTTAACCAACGGGTTATCATAACGGGGCCAATCTGATACTCGTTATCTTGATCGCTAAATAATGACAAGGGCGTTTGTCACAACCCTTTGGCACCCTTTTGATATCCACACCTTGGAAAAACTGGAAGACTTTTTATACCGTTACGAACAATTAAATTGTAGCTCTTTTTTACGTACATCTATACACGGTGGAATTTAATTCGTTCTTTTCCTTAAATTTGTGTACTCAGACCGTGCTATCGAATAATTGTACAAGGTGAAATTATTACTTTTAAATCCTCCTAAAATATTTGGATAACAGCCGAAATGTCTATTTAACGCTACACACAACGCGCGCACGGGCTGATCGCTTTGAAAATATTTCTTAGATCATAAATCACCTGCTATGTTCAATGTCGCAATGTCATTAGAACGAAAATTAAAAGTTGATGGTTGACGTAGATCTCCAAAAAAATAAAAGTTACTCAAAATAAAATTTAAAATTATTATGTTGGTGTGTCCGGTAAATTACAATTGAAGGGTTGAGAATAAAAAGGGTTTAACTGTCAAATTGACAGTTTCGAGTAAATTTACTTTAAACGTCAACGGCGTCATTTTAATTTAGAGTGCTTATAAGGTAATAGAAAAGGTTTATGTAAGTTTCAGTTGCTTGAAAATGTTTTAATTCTATTTAAAAGTACTAAATATAGTACTAATTCTTACAATTACTGTAAAAATATAATATAAAAAAATAAATATAATAATGTTTATTAGCTAAGCGAGCTATATTGCTGTGTCAGATAAACCGTTTGTAGACTCAAAATCTCGAGATTTAAGCCTCATTTCGGTAATTTGAGAATGTGTTATTGAAGATAATTTCACGCTGAATCCAACGATACCCATAAGTCATTTTGTGAAAAAAATCAGTTAAATCCTTTTTGTTCTAACCCCTTCAATTGTCAAGACGGCAACATTAGCATTAAGCAAAGCAAAAACAAAGTTGTACCGAGTTGTGGAGCTAAACTAAGCAAGTTTTACTTCAGTCGTGTGGCCTAAAGCATAATCGTTTTTCGATACAAGCTCTTATCTGAGCTTGGTAAAACCGAAGTAGCATTGGTGAAGTGAAATCCTGCCCAACAGATCAGATGATTAGACATCACTTCAAGCTTCCTCGCAGCAGTTTTAGCTCTCGACTCTATAAGCGATCGTAGTTTAGGGTAGAGGTGTTTTGCATGCCATGTAGACTAGTTGATTACTTGTCTGTACCGGTGCATTCTGAAGGCGAACGACTAGCTCGTCAGGCCATTCGTTTTTTTGCTAAAAAACTGTGGGGCACCTCTACATAGTTTTACTAATATTATAAACGCGAAAATTTGCATGTATGGATGTTTATTACTCTTTCACGCTCACGGCTGAACGGACTTGGACGAAATTCGGAATAAAGATAGCTAGATATACACTAGTATTAAAACATACGCTACTTTTTATACACGGGTGAAACCGCGAGGCACAGATAGTTTCTAATAAAAAAAAGTTCTGCTATGTGCTACACCCTTTGTTTTAAATTGTCAGGTTAATAGTTCTATGGCGCCATCCTACAAATTGGTGTAGAAGTAATATTTTAATTTTATGACCCCATTCTTCTAACCACAGCAAACTACTCTGCTAATAAATGTTTTTGACTGCCGTTAGATGGCAGTAAAATACAAAAACTTAGCACCAATATTCTCAAGACAAAATAAACACTAAAAATTGTTTTCATTGATCTTAAAATTAATTACAAATATATTTATGTAATAAGTACACATTTTGACCATCAAAGAATACACTCAAGAAAAAAAGTTGATAATGAACCACTATTACAAGAAGAAATAAATAAAAAAGCTGAAAAAAAAAAGGATTTAGAATGTAATGGAATGAAATAAAACATCTATCAAAATGTAAAATTGATCTGCTAGGCGATCACTTAACTCGATTGCACCGAATAGAAACAAAAAATTTCTATGGATTTGATAGTTTTAATACGCAGTTTATGTGTATATGTGTAGTATGGTAATTTCTCCTGTTTTTCCAAATTGGTGAATTGCAATCAATGTTTTGTGATCACTTCCCATGACAACTGTCACAAAAGACATACCTACCTATTTAAAAAAAGTGACATCTGTCAAATTTGCGAACTTAGCTTGTGCTTTTATTTGATTGCAATAATGTTTCAAGAGAACTTTGGAAATGGGTGCGGTACGGCAACGACCACTCTGTCAACAGCGGCATGACTGAGAAGGGGAAGAAGAAGAAAAAAAGAAAAGATGCTCTATCTAAGTGGTCTTGTGTCATTTGAGGATGTTGTTTTTAATCATGAAAACACGGGTTTTGATGAAACAATGATGTAATATAAAATAAAATCTACAATTTAGTACGTTAGGCCTTTATCTTCCATCACCTTTTGCACTTTCTCCGGATTCGGCCAGAAGACCATTAGTGATGCAGAAACTGTCGAAAGAAAAGAATTTCAATCATCATCATCATGGTGGTTATGATATTGACAATCTATAGGGTTATGTATTGTATGTAGGTACTTACATAGTATAGTGAAGAAGAGGTTACCAACATTTAAGCTAAGCTGCTCGTGGTTTATACGCAAATACGCAAATAGAAATAAAGTAATTGATATTCCCAATATTTATAAGTATCCAAAAACTGAAGAAAAAGGAAAAAGTGTAGATAAGTCCCTCCTGTATTTTTTTAAATAAATAATATTAATAACAACTAAAAATATGTAAGTAGTATATTAAAAAGAGTACGGACTAGGAGTCTGTGGTAAAGCAGCATAAAAAAAAATTAAGCTACATCGTCAATTAATTTTTCATACAATAATTCCTTTTCATAGCAGTAATGACATGAATTTATTAATTGTTCCTATATTTCGAAAGATGGGTGTTTTTTTTTTCTGGTTGGCAACACTTATTGGCGCTTATAGGGTGAGAGGGTGACTCACGTTGAGTCAAGTGATTGAGCAGATAAAGAAATCAGTGTCTAAGGTCCGTATTACAGCATACTAATTGATCACTTTATGAATGAAATCTCTGCTTGAGCACCGATCGATGACTGAGCATCTTTCTGTAATACGGACCTTAGTCTTTGGCTTGCTAGTGAAATGTTACAATGTAGTTGAAGAATGAAGAATGAAAGAAGTATAGTACTGACATAAATCTACGACAAAACTTACCAGCAGTGAAAGCCCCGAAGACAATAAATGTAGCCTCGCAATGCGTTTCCAATGTGGCACCGAGCAGATTGGACCCAACGGCTGCTCCCGCGCGACCTACCATATACATTACGCACATTGCCATCGCTCTGGAACATAATAAAATAAATAGAGTAAACACTAGTGATATACTTACACGAACTCATGACGCTGCGTTTCAAACAAACCGTCGAAATACAGGGGCCGTTAACGACGCTGTTTAAGCAATTAACAACCACAGGTACTAATTACATAAATAGGATAACCAAAAATGTTTAATGTAATAATACTAACTATGTTGTTACACTTATAATCTAATAATTAATATTTTGATGACATTAAAATTCTATTTTGAAAACAGATATTAAGGTGACTGAATGAACTCTAGTTTGTCTTTCTGGTAATGAAATCAGCCCGAAAGGTTCCTAGGAATCTTGAAAAGAAGCCAACATCTTCGTGAAGGGTAAACAAAATTCATATAATAGTACTAATCATTATGACGGTGATGATGATGATGATGATGATGTTGATGATATACCTGAGACAAGTGGGGAACACGTCGACAACGATGGCTGCCAGTATAGAAGCAGAACAGCCGCAGCAAAGAGATATTATCAACAAAGCAGTTGTAACACCACTTTGAAGTACAAATGCTGCTGCTACGGTTGCTACTCCACTTATAACCATTATCATACCTTGAAAATACAAAAGGTAAAATATAAGGACCTATGAAAATTTTAAATTAATCTATGACCTTATAAGATCATATATTATTAGTATTGTTATGTATCATTGTACAAATGTTGAAGTCCTTGCAGTGTTATATGAGATCATCACATGAAACGTGACCCCTCTTTATCTAAGGTAGATCTAATGGTAGTGTAACTCACAGTACAAAGTCTTCCGTCCAACCTTATTGATGAGTACACCGATTGCAAGGTATACAACAGCAAAGACTGCTCCCATGGCCATCGATATGGGGAACACAGATACTGAAACTTCTGCTTCGCACATTTTATAGCCATGTTGAGATGTTAACTGAAATGAAATATTAGCTGTAACTACTAAGCTCGACCTGTTAGAACGCATATCTTCAGTCCAGCAAATAAGTTTACTTGGCATCAGTACACTTTTTTCTATTTTGTACATCTCCATGATATTGATCAACTTTGATTCGAAGTTTTCAAAATTTAATGCTTGCATTATCCTTTACTTACAGTGTTGTTTAAAGATTTTTCAAATATGATTTGACACATGTTTATTTTCTCTTTGCTAGTGTTCTTTAACATGTTGTTCAGAATATCCGGCACCCAGACGTAAAGGCCGCTAGATCTGGAACATTACACATACTAGATTAGATTATGAATTCTATTAACATTAGTGAATTCTGTTTTTTTGTTTCCAACGTACAAATTTTCTTAACAGACCGTGTTTTCGTAAAAAGGCGTTTTGCAGTATATTTTTTTTAAATGATAAAAGGAATCGTAGTTGGATCCTAACTACGATTCCTTGTATCTAGGAACCCAGACACTATAAGGACCATGATCCTACAACACCTAGACTCAGAATAAGTATTTGCGCTTTCTTCTGTATGCTTTTGTCTGGTCCTGCCGCGAGATTTGAACCGCCTCTGGGCTTTGAGCCAACCTGTTCATTCGCCGCACCACAGCAGTTGCCGACATCAATACTTACAACATGAATACGGCGAACATAGACACGTTTGAGATAACAGTGCATTGTAGTAGTGGCGGCTTGAACATGAGTGAAATATTCTTGATGGCGCCAGCAAAGATACTGGCAGGCGCCACTTCTGTCCTGGCAGTGGTCAACTCGGTCACCTGTTAAGTAAGTTAAATTTAAGGACTCCCGTTTGACGATGATGATGATGATAATAATGATGATTTAAAAATATCCCGTTTAATACAGCCTTTTTATAAAAAAATCTCAGTTTCTAGTAAAGTCTAAAAACAGAGAGCACATTATCCAAATGATGAAGGATTAAAACATTGTCTAAAGAAAAACATGCATTGAATAAAACTGAACATACTAACAGGAAACTCAGAAGCATCACAGCTATGGTTCCATGCATACATCATAGCTAGCACAGGCAGGGTTGCCTCTGGGCCCTTCGCGGCTAACAGATATCGTGGACTCTCCGGGAGACAGAGCAGTATGGCTGCAGCTGCCAACCCTGGCGCGCACCACAGCCAGATGAAGGCCCGCCACGGCACTACCTGCATACATGCTAGTGAAAACGACCACTTGCCCGGGATTATCAGCCAAGCCAGACCTGGAAGAGAGAGTTTTACCATCATACGAATTTCTGTGTTTATTTTTGTTTAACTTTAGAGATTAAAAAATTACAATTACAATATATTGGCGATGTGTTATTCAGTGAGGCTTTTTATGATACCTTTTTTTAAAAGACTTCATATTAAAGTATTACACAATCTTGATACAATTTTCATTCAAATTTCAGATTTGTTTACGTTTCAGGTTTGAAAAAATGTACAAAAATCTGAAACTTTATCTCAGACGTTTCTGAATCGTTTGAAAGAGTTGTGTCTGCCGTTTTATTACAATGGTAGTGAGTGTGCTTTATGTAAATGCAGCTCCATCTAAACAGATATTAGCCTAAATTAACAGCTGGTAAATTACAATTGTGATATAAGCAGTCGTTATTTTTATTTTTATTCCAACAGCAGCTGCTTCAGTTAATTTTAAATGAACATTGACTAACCTGGCAGTAGTATAAAAGAGAATGATATAAAAGCCGATCCCCACGCGATGGCAGCCCCTCGCCGCTCGCTCGTGTGCATCTCACCTAAATACGCGTAAACGGTTGCACTTGAAGCTGAAATTCTGAAACATTACTTATACCTATGTATATATATTTAAAAAACCAAGTGTGCTTCACACCACACGACTGAAGTAAAACTTCTTTATCCATATTCCATCTATCGGCCGATATAACTTTGTTTAATGTAATGTCGGCATCTTGACAATTGTAAATTGTAAGTTTACCGGATATACCTACATAACAATACAAAATTTCAAGTAATTTATAACTTTGTTAGGTTGACAATGGAGATCTGCGTCAACCAATAACGTTTAATGTCCGTTCGCCTCGCATTCTCCAGCTTACTCCCCAAGTCAAGCGGGCGTAAAGAAGTTTTACTTCCTAAACAGAGGTTTTTTCTTCGTCATACTTACAAGCATCCAGTAAAGAACCTAAGTATGACTAGCATCCAAACGCTGCTTGAAAACGAAGATGCGACTGAGAAGATAGCTGATGCTGCAAGAGCTGGCAACATCACGGTGCGGCGTCCAAGTCTGTCTCCCAAGTAGCCCCAAAGGAAGGATGTGCTGATTATACCTGCAACAGGGACACCCAAAGAAGTAGCGCTCCCAAATTCTTTGAATGGTTTTTGCACGAACCGGAAGATGCAGCGTGAGCCGGCCCCCTACTACCTAAACAAACGACCTGGGGATGATCACGGAACTTTAAAAACTTTAACTTAAGCTGTCAAATCCATCATCCATTAATGTAATCAAGTTTTACGAACACCTGGATGGTCACACCGCGAGGAGCTGATGGATTCTAAAGGTAAGCAGCCACTGAAATAGCTCTCTATGGAGGCTTATAGCAGTGGACGTCTTCTATAGCTGATCTGAATGAATTTGGCGAGTTACTTTGCATACATTTGTACTATTTATATTCAATTCTAAATGTTTTTTTTTTGTATTGTATGATATGTCTGCCAATCGTTAACAAAGAGATGTATATTTTATGATCTATTGGTATAGTCACTAAACTTTTGCAGCCTTATTAATAAACACGAACTAACTTTAGACTAGTTACACCATCTTTTGTCTCTTTCGATTTAGCTAAATATTCCAGTAGCAAAAAAAGGACAAAAGCTGAAGTAACTAGTCCGAAAATAATACCCGTTTATTAATAAGGCTGTTGAAGTGTTACTTTCGGAATTTGGGAATGATAAACAGTTCTTAATAGACATTAATACAGTTAGTATTGTTTGGGAGATGACAGGCAACAACTTTTGAGATGTTCTTCTTTGTGGTCAAACTGGATAGTCTAACTGTTTTACATACTCACTTGTTAGTCGATTAGAGAATGCAGAGTTGTTTAGATACTCTGCAGAACCACTAAAGTATGGCCGATCGAACTCGCTAATACCGCTTTTAGTTAGCCAAAGAACATTTGTAGAATTGCAGATGATAGTACAGTCCTGTTCGTGGATAATGGCAATGACTTTTATAATGACATTAATGAAACTCTGACATCTCTTATTAAATGGCTAAATGTAAATAATTTAAAAATTAATATCGATAAAGTTAATATAATGAACTTTAAACAACGACATCTTGCACCTTCTGACTTTAAAATTAATTATTTAGGTAAGACACACAGACACTTAATGAATTAATAAAATGAATTGGAATTTTGACAAATCTAAATGCTTGCATGTCTTAACGACGGAAATAGAGAGACTATATTATTACATTACATTAGAATAAGACCACAATTTTTGTATTACCTATTTCGCAACATAATAAATTGTTTTATTGTTTGTTTGTTTAATTGTTAAGAATCTTTATATCCCTAATCTTTACCTGCACACGAGTTAAATATATGTAATATTAATATAATAATATAATAACACCCGACGATCACATACATAGATCCTGACTAGAATTCCCTGTGTCTTACCCAAGTACTACGAGGACCATGGTCCCCAACACCCAGACTCAGAACAAGTATATATATTTTTTTTATGTGCACAAATACTTGTCTTGCCGCGGGAATCGAACCCGCCACCTCCGGGTTATGAGCTGACCTCCTCAACCACCACACCACAGAGGCTGTCAGAGGCTGCTGTGTATTGAACAAATATCATTTGTTATTTTATCTTTAGAGCAAATAATACTGATTGCTTACCTATAAACGCAGCAGCATTGACCAGTCCCTTGTGAGTGCTGGTCAGCTGTAGCTCGCACTCGGCCGACGTGATGGCGTAACTCATGCCGACGGACTCCATGGATACGTTCAGCATGATGAGGCCACTGGTGAATAGCACCAGGTGATTGAACTTGCCATGACCTAGATATTAGTAGGAAGGTTTTTATATTTTTCTTCTTGATATTTCAACTAGTCTACTGATATACTTACCTAGAACACTGATTTCCCTACCAAGCTGTAACTGCGGCTTGAAAGAGTATTTTGACAAACGTCCCCTATTCCACTACCGGGCTACCAAACGCGTGGCTAAGCACCATCCCTTCATGGTCGAAATACCACCCACGTACCAAGCGATTGAATTCCACGTTCATAATTAGAACGGCTAAAGAATAAAATGCCCTGCCAGAAATCAGGCGTGTTCAAGAGAAGAGTGAATAGGTATTTACTTGGCTAGCATGCTACGCCGTCGATCGCATCGTCACTTCCCATCAGGTGAGAGCGTGGTCAAATGCTAGACAAGATTGAAATAAAAAAAGGATGTACCTAATTTATGTTAGGTTTTTTTACACTAAAATATCCTAAAAAGTAAGTAGATGCAAAATTATAATTACTGATTATAAGAAAAAGAAGAAAATTTTTGTGTAATGTATTCCTATATCCTGTCAAAAATGCGAAAACATTAATAATAATGAGCACATAATGATTATATTGACAAGAGCATGCCGAGCCGTGTTTTGTACTTAGGGTCCAGTAGTCATTTAACTACAATTATAAACTAAACACGTAGGTACCCATTATATTACTTAAAACTTATGAAAATTCACTTAAAAATAGGTCAATTACCTATGAAGTAGGGCATCTTGATCAGATTTTGAGCCCAAATAATTTTTAAAATAAAGTTTTTAATAAGATCTATCGACATAGAAAATGATAAGTTTCTGGGATGCGTAATTTAGAATTGGCAGTCATTTGATAAAAAAAAATATCTAAGAGCCCTCACATTCATTTTAAAATACCTATTAAATGACACCCCACACGACCATCAAGTGAAATTTGGCTTATCCCCACTTCACATACATAACTCAAGTATAACTTATTATTCTTGCTACATTGTTGATTATTTCAATATTATCAACTTTAAATGATCTATTCAACACCACTGAACAAAATGGAAAATATTTTTTTTTTTGACCCTTGAGATTTCTATTCAAATCACATTATAACTAGCTTCGCCCGCGTGGCCTATAGGAAACGAATTTTTTTTTTAGATAATTCAACCACCCATTTCACCCTCTTTGGGGTGAAATTTCGGAAACCAAGTGGTTTAGGCTGTGCGTTGATATATAATTCAGTCAGTCAGTCAGGACTTTGAATTTTATATGTATAGATAATATATGTTCATAGCTTTAGATTACCTACCTATAAGGCTGTAAAGGTTTCCGACGGACAGACGGACAAATAAGACGAACTTATAAGGGTACATAGGGTACTATAGTACGGAACCCTAAAAATATGCATAATACGAGTAAACTAAAACCATTTAAAACAAAAGGTTAGCTTATTCACAACCTCATAAATAAAAAACCTTTTAGTAAAGCGAGTTTTCCAAGTATTCTTGCATACGTAAATGTCACAAATGGTATCTCGTTGAACATTGATAATAAGTACCTAGATAGTAAGAGATATGTTTACATAAGTAATTAAAATAACTTGTTTTATAAGTTATGTGTATATAATTATAATGTATTAAAAAAAATAGATATTACTTTCAAAACTTGGATGTTGAATATTAATAATAGGTATACATAATAAATATACATAATTATGTAATTAAAATTACATGTTTATAAGTAAACCAAGGGTTTTTGGCGGGAAAACGGAAAAGATCGTGTCACCGCATTGTATTATTATTATTTTTTTCTTCAACCTTGTCTAGCATTTGACCAAGCTCTTCCTGATGGGAAGTGACGATACGGTCGAAGATGTAGCATTTTCAAAAACTTGTGTTATTTTCAGTGTTAGTGCATAAAATTGGTGGCATTTTATTTGTTGTGTTGGATTACAGGCATGAGTGTGGGAAAGTGGTATAATGATGGTGAAACGTTTCTTTTCTTGTTGTTTCCAAAACTCCATAGAAGCTTCTAGGAAAGTTGCCACCACTTTTACTAGAAGTATGACTTTGACTAGACTAATACTATTGACTTGACTTGATGACTTCGATTGTGACTTGACTTGACTATATATATGTAATATTAACTAGAGAAATTATCAATTACTTGACACTCTAAATACACAAAAGTGTGACAAAAAAGAATGACCAAGAATGCTATTGAGACTATCTTGAGTCCACTCCAATTTAGTTATTCATGTTGGTTGGTGAAGTGAGCCCAATGATTCATGTTTAAATTTTCGAGATGTTGGTCCTGATAATGTTTTGCACTGGGTATTCTATGGAGGCAGGTTGTTGTGTCATCTCGAAGGTTTTTATAGCAGTTTGTGTTCCGTTTTGTTTGTTTGTACCCCTGTTATTTGTATATCTGTAATCTTTCCTAAATATGGTTCCAAATCTGGTTACTCTTTTCTTAATATTAATGAGTATGTTTGTAAAATATTGGGTATAGTATAAGCTTTATTTTTTACAATATACCAGTTTGACTCGCCCCGGCTTCGCACGGGTGAATTAGTAAAACGTGGTCGAACGGGATAAAAAGCATCCTATGTCCGTCTCCTGGTTTTAAGCTACCTTGCCAATTTTCATCCAAATCGGTTCAACCATTATTGAGTTATAAATAGTTTTTAAAGGAATTGTGTGTTAACTATTTATAGCGAGTGGTGTTTTAGTATATTGGTAAAATATAGTACGCTGACGGCTGACGCGCGGTTATATAATAGGTCTTTACCTATGAAATTGCCGTTTTGTTTGAAAAAAGTTAAAGTATTTTTTTTTCGAACTTATTTATTTCTTTTATTCAAAGTAATCACCCCTGCAATCAATGCATCTTTGCCAACGCTGTGGCAGTTTATGGATGCCCTTCTTGAAAAAATCAGCAGGACGGGAGACAACAAACTCTTCAAAGGCGTTTTGTACTGCCTCTCGGGAATTGAATTTTTTTCCCGCTAAAAAGTTGTCCAAATTTTGGAAAAAGTAATAGTCGGTAGGCGCAAGATCTGGTGAGTGTGGCGGATGAGGGAGAGCTTCCAAACCCAACTCATGCAGCTTAGAGACGGTCTGTTGTGCAGTATGGGGTCGCGTGTTGTCGTGAAGTAGCAGTGGAGACGACCGATTGACCAAAGCTGGTTGCAGACTTGCGAGTTTCGCCATCATTGTGGTCAGTTCTTCAATGTACACATCTGCAGTAATGCTCTCGCCGTTTTGTAAAAAGCTATGATGAATCACACCAGCACTAGACCACCAAACTGTGACCATCACCTTTCTAGGGGTCATTTTTCGTTTTGCACATTGCTTTGGTACCGAACCAGGATCTAACCAACTTTCTGAGCGCTTTCGATAGTCAAAAAGAATCCATTTTTCGTCGCACGTAACAATTCGGTTCAAAATTCCTTCATTTCTGTGCCTGTTAAGCAGCGCAAGGCAAGTCTCGACGCGTACGTTGCGCTGGCGATCGTTAAGTTCGTGGGGCACCCATCTATCAAGCTTTTTTATCTTGCCAATCTGTCGCAAATGGACCAATATTGTTTTGATGCTAACATCAAAAGCTGCTGCCAGCTCAGCTGTAGATTGAGATTCATCAGCTTCCACAATCGCCTTTAATTCATCATTGTTGACCAAAGTTTCCGGACGACCACGAGGTTCAATTTTCAAGTCAAAATTCCCAGAACGGAACCGAGCAAACCAATAACGGGTTGTACGTTCGTTTGTACAGTTCTCTCCGTAAACGTCGTTGATGTTACGTGTCGTTTGTGCCGCGTTGGTGCCACGACGGAACTCATATTCCATAATTACACGAAATTTCAAAGTATCCATTATGAGGAAAAATGTTGAAATGTAATGAAAATACAACGCTAATCAATAAACAAAAGACTTATATTGTAAATAGAATGTCATATTTTTAAAACTAAATTAATTTGAATTTAGAATTCATAGCCAATCAAAACTTTTTTTTGTTTGAAAAAGTCTGTACTGCAAAACGGCAATTTCATAGGTAAAGACCTAATATCTGGCGAGCGTGAAAATAAATTCCGAAAAACTGGCAATCCATAAAAATGAAGAAAAAGATGGAGGCTGATATAAAGTTTAAATTATCTGAGAAAGCCGAGGATCGAGAGGTAGTTGCTGCTGAGTCGCTGCCAACATATAGAAGAATCTTTTTTGACCGATTTCAAACCTAGACGAGAAAATTAAAATATTAGAGGCCACAGATGAGTAAACATGATACAATACAATACAATACAAAACGCTTTATTGACACCAAAAATAAACATGTAGAAAATAGAATCACATAATAAGATAGGTACAATGGGCAGTCTTATCGCTAAGAGCGATCTCTTCCAGACAACCTTTGGATGGACAGAGTTTTGAGACACAACAATCATAAACTACTTTAACGTCTGAAATTAAATAGATGTTAATGAAAGACAAGAAATGGTGATAAAATACCAAGGCTCTATGATGCTACTTTAGCACAATGGCCCATTTGGATGAAAGGTTACGAAGGCCTTCCGATCCGATGTCATAGCCATGGTTCTGGTATATTGACTGGCCCGATAGCTCAGTTGGTAGTAATCCTGCCTTCTGAACTGTGGGCTGTGGGTTCGATTCCCACCCAGGACAAATATTTATGTGATGAACATCGGTGTTTGTTCTGTGTCTGGGTGTTATATCGTATTATATGTATATATTTACAAACTAAAAGTATTTAAGTATTGTATCAGTTATCTGGTTCCCGTAATACGAGCTTTGCTTAGTTTGGGGCTAGATGGCGTTGTGTGAGATGTCCGCACATATTATTATTATTATTATTATATGATCACTGATATGAAATGAACAAAGAAAGAAAGAAAATACATTTATTTATGCGATATTATATTAAGAGAAGTAAAAACTGAAATATCGCAGATAGTTAGTTAGTAACTGACTCCAGAAGAAGGACATCGAATATGTCCGAAACCTGGTCGGAGTAATTTCGACTTTTAATTGACGTGAGTTTAGCCGTTATTCATCTTACAAAATATCGCAGATAATCTAATAATGCAGATGAATAAAAGACTTTGACTTTGACTTTCCAATTATTATTTTTTGTAACGTGTTTAGTATTAGTTATTATATCGATATAAAAGACCAATGTTATGATTTGATTTTAACGGACTGGTTCAGATTAGATGAGACGGGTATCTAGCCTTCCGATCCTATACATGATTCTGGTCACGATAATATACTGCAAAAAACTGTATAAATAAATCTAGTTTGACCTCTGCAATTAGACGAGTCTTTGATACCTACCTGGATTATTGTTTTTGAAAGGAGATATTGGTATATTAATAACTAGTTGCGCCCCGCGTTTTCACCCGCGGATAAAAAGTATTTTAATTATTTGCTCATCCCATGGGAACTGTTCACTTTTCCGAGATGAAATGTAGCATATATGTTAATCCAGAGTATAAGCTATCTTGGTACTGAATTTCATCCAAATCCATTCATCCGTTTGAGAGTGAAGGAGTAACAAACATACACACATAAAAACTTTCGCCTTTATAATATTAGTGTGATGTGATAGTGTGAAGTGTGATAATAATAACGCCCAAAGATCACATACATAGATCCTGGACCCTAACTAGGATTCCCTGTGTCTAGGGACCCAGGAACTACGAAGACCATGGTCCCACAATACCCAGACTCAGAACAAGTATTTGTGATTTTTATTTTCCGCAGATAAAAAGTAACCTATGTGTTAATCCACTATATAAGCTACCTATATTTCAAAATCCTTTCAGCCGTTTGAGCGTGAAAGAGTAACAAACATCCATACGTACATTTTTTTTTCGTTTATAGCAAGTTTATTAGCAAGGATAAGATTTGGCACTGCTGACTTTTCCTATTGTGATACTATCCATCCAAAGGTCGGCTGGAAGAGATCACTTTTAGTAATAAAGCCGACCATTTTGCTACCTATTATAGTACTGTAATGTCTATTTTATTTTATGTTGGTATACGCAATGAAGAGTTTTTCTATTCTAGATTTTTTCTGACTTTGCCTAAAGCTTTCCTTTAATCAGTTTACAGCTTTATAATACACAAGAATGGACGGAGTTAGATCCTACAGCCTTATTAATAAACATGAAATAGCTTTAGATTAGTTACACCATCTTTGTCTTTTTCGATCCAGCTAAATGTTCCAGTAGCAAAAAAAGGACAAAAGCTAAAGTAACTAAGCAAAACTACTACCCGTTTATTAATAAGGCTATTAGAGTTTGAAGATCGTTCATTACGAAAAAGTATAAATAATCATAGTCGATGCATGACGAATACATTTAAATATCATTTTTCTTAACATTTGATGTTATTGTTTGTATTTTTAATGTTATTTCCTTCTTCTCTTCGTTTAATGGCTTTCTATCGCTGTAAAGAATTTTTGTACAGTAATGTCATGTCAGTCTTATTTTGTCAGTCAAAATGCCACAGTAAAATGGTGGATATTTTACTGAAGGCTCTAGGAATCCTTGAAGAGAAAACGAAATGGCATGGTTTTAAAACTTGGAACCATTTGCCAACACTCATGCATGTTCACAAACGCTTAAGGGATAATAATCCACCCTTATGACACGTTAAAATTTAAAAATACACGGGTTATGAAAAAAAATTCAAAATTTTCAACCGCCATTTTCGGATTCTTTTCAACGACCTCTTTATTTTATTTTATTTTCGGGTTAGGAGGGACTTGATTTATGACACAAACTTAAATGCAGTTTTAGTTTCCAATGAAATTGGGCCCGAAACTACTTTGAGTACTTTTGGCTATTCCTCATAGTTTCGGATTTGGCATACCACGCCCACTTGAAAAATCACTCTGTACACCTGTTTTAATTATTGAATGAATTACTATTATTCATTGAACCGTCGCTGCTATGTCCGCATCATTTTAATTACCTACTCAGAATTATATAATTACAACAAAAAAAAAAACAGGGATTTTTAATTGATTGTTGTTGATTAAGTTACACTCAATTTCTTTCAATATGGCATTGGTAGAAGAATTTTTTACAGATTATTTATTAAGTCCGGTATTTTAGGCAGGAATCGATGCAATAGGAAATAATAATAACGCCCAACGATCAATAAAAATCTTCATCTCACCTGTCATCTTTAAAGCATCTTCAAAAGGCACTTTATTTTGTTGCTTCATTTTACCAAACTATTTTATATTATTAATTTTAACCACGTTAATTTAAATTATATGCAGATTAAGACACTATTAAAAATTTAAGGGATACGATATTAAAGGATCAAGGTGTTTACAGCACAAAAATCTTCTGAGAAATGGTTGTGCTGCGGTCTTGCAGAACAGATAGTATTAAAAAGTTTATTTTCGGTCCCGTGATATTACGTTCGTCGCCTCTCAGGTAAAAAAATTCATTAATGACACAAAGTTTAATTTATTCAGATAAATATATTGGTATTATATCTAAAAGTTTGGGATTTAATCAGTGAGTGGGTATGAGAAACGGAAATTTTATCTTATCTACATTATTTCATTACAATAATTTATTTATTTTTTATTAATGTTAGTGTTAAGTGTAGTTGGTCTGAAACCGTACTTATTACAATAAATAAATAAAATAAATATGTATAGTTTAGCTTGACTTCAAACTAAACAGAGAACACAAAAATGTTAAAAATTTTGATCAATCATACTCGGAAAGTAGGTCTGGGGCCCAATTCTCAAAAATTCGATATATTATGTCGAATTTTATATTTATCTACTCAGAATAATATCTACTCCTATGTCTATGAAAATGTCTACTTCCGCCAATTTATGTATTCTCGAGCACAATCGATATTTTGGTACTAGATACAGACTGTCAGGGTGTTCATTCAAATGGAGTACACAGATGAAATGAGTTTTGTCTTGCTTCAAAAACGTTTCGTTTTATTGACTGTGTAAGCAAATTTTAAAACATCACATATTTAACTTTTTCTTCTCAATTAACAGCATTCTGATAGTTTCCGTGATCAATTTGTTAATTATTTGTCATTTGACAGTTTTGTCTATACATAATTAGATCTAAATTGAAGTAATAAATTAATTAAAATATGAATCGAATATTATGCACATACATTTTGTGAAACGGAACGAAAAAAAAATCAAATTGAAACCTGATCCTTTGACTCCAAGTTTAACTCAATTTAATTGTCAGGATGAACGAGCAATGACACTGATACTTATGTCCCTCACCAGGTACAAAGTGAAGCTAAGCGTACGAGGACGTACGCACGTCAGTATGGCCGTGACGGCGGCTACGTCCAGTTATAAACTCTATGCACAGCGGGCTGTACCGTAATTTACTCTGTGGCAGCGTTTAAATGTATTACAGTGGCAACACTGGCGTTTGGCATCGCTTCCCTACCCATCTGGCTATAAAAAGGGACCGCTCGGTGTACTACGGAACATTCTTGTTCCGGACACGGCGCGGTGTGGACATGCTGAAGGCCTATAGTTATATAGGTTGCAACCTACCCACAAACCGTTCCTGCTTACATATACAATTGTCAAGATGGCGACATTGTCATTAAACAAAGCATTCATAGTTCCATGAATGAAATCTCTCTTTGAGCACCGATCGACTGAGCATCTACGGACCTTAGAGTCTTCAAATCGTAATAGGTATTTTCTAAGCAAGCGTGTTACATCCTAGACCACATCGTCACTTACCATCAGGTGAAATAGTGGTCAAACGCAAGCCTAACAAACAAAATAAAAAGCAAAAACAAAGTTATACCGGCCGATAGATGAAGCTAAACTAAAGAAGTTATACTTCAGTCGTGTGGTCTAAGGTAGATACACTCGTTTTTTTCTATAGCTGATTCATGTTTTTACTTTTACTTTCCTTGTATTCGTAATGAAAAGCAGTGTTTACCTCGGGTTAAAGACTTATTTTAATTCCTGGAATTATTGGCCAATTGACTAAATAAGTTACTTTCATCCCTAGGGTGACAATGTACTATTACACTAAATTATACTACCTGTAGTCTGTGTGTAATCTAGTCAAAGTCATACTCCAAGTAAAGTGGTGGCAACTTCACTTGAAGCTTCTATGGAGTTTTGGAAACAACACGAAAAGAAACGTTTCACCATCATTATACCACTTTCCCACACTCTTACCTGTAATCCAATAACACAAGTTTTGGAAAATAATACAATGCGGTGACACGATCATTTTCGTTTTCCCGCCAAAACTCCAAGCATGTCAAGAATGGATAGTATGTAAATAATATCCTGTTTTACCTGTTTCATAAGAGAAGTCTTTTTTTTTGTTTGTTAAGACAGATCTCCAACTTTAAAAACTCCGCCTTTCTTCGATCTCCGTATTGTAATCTTGTATTGTTATTGTTTGTTACCTTAGACCTACGTAATATGATTTGAACTTTTTTATTTATACTTTAAGATTGGTCGCATACATTTCATCAAAATCCGATCATATTCACAAGTTTTTTTTAAATGATGTATTTGTTTGCATATTATTCATAATGAAATTGGGTCGATTGAAGTCGGCTTAAACCTTTTTTAAAAGATGTTATAAAAAGGATTTATTTGAATGATTTTTACAACAAACTTTTAAAAAAGGAGGATACACTCAATTACGTTTTTTTGCTTTTGTTTTAGCTCCACACTTTTGTGTATTTAGCCAGTGTCAACTAATTGATAATTTCTCAAGTTAATGAATATATGATATATCTGTCAAGTCAATTCATGGTCCAAGTCATCAAGTCAAGTCATGGTCTAGTCTTGTCGAGTCATACTCCTAGTAAAGTGGTGGCAACTTTACCAGAAGCTTCTATAGAGTTTTGGAAACAACACGAAAAGAAACGTTTCACCATCATTATACAACTTTCCCACACTCCTGCCTGTAATCCAGCACTTAACGAATAAAATGCCACTAATTGTATGCACTAACACTGAAAATAACACAAGTTTTGGAAAATAATACAATGCGGTGACGCGATGTTTTTCGTTTTCCCGCCAAAACTCTACGTTGTATTTCTTCTTATGTTTTTACCTGATATCTCAATCATATATGAGCCGATTTTTTTCATTTGACAGAGAATAATAAAAGGAATTTAAATAGAGAAAATTTAAACACTGAATCGCAGGATATATCGCTTATTAAAGAACAAGTTACACATATAAATTTGTCAACGGATCACCTTGTGGTGGTGCAAAACCGGTTTAAACTAGAATTAGCTGGACCAACTATAATGCTAGAACAGAGCAAAAAATTAAATTAATCTAAAGTTATATTAGCATACTAAAAACTAACACAGCAGTGAATGATTACTTACGATAATGTAGCTCGGAAATGAGCGTTCTATATGTGGCATTGAAGAGTTCTAAGCAAAAACCTAAAGATAGAGCCATACATGATGTGGATCAGCCAGGTGTGTAACTTGATTATAAGAAACAAGATTGTTTTGTATTTGAGTTTCAATGCGCGGGTAGTTATTATGTTGTCTTGTTTTGGCTTTACACTTTTGTGTATTTAGCCAGTGTCAAGTAATTGATAATCTCTTAAGTTAATTAATATTATATAATCAAGTCACAGTCCAAGTCATCAAGTTAAGTTATAGTCTAGTCAAGTCAAGTCATACTATGGAGTTTTGGAAACAACACAAAAAGAAACGTTTCACCATCATTATACCACTTTCCCATACTCATGCCTGTAATCCAGCACATAACGAATAAAATGCCACCAATTTTATGCGCTAACACTGAAAATAACACAAGTTTTGGAAAATATTACAATGCGGCGACACGATCTTTTTCGTTTTCCTGCCAAAACCCCGCGTAGGTAGTTTCTGTTCAAAATTGGTAAAAAATTTTCAATAATTAAATTTTAATAATATGTGTGAACATTTCACACAGCGCCATCTAGCTCCAAACTAAGCAAACCTTGTACAATGGAAACCAGATAACTGATGATATAATACTTAGAAACTTACTTTTTATTTGTAAATACATACATAGATTACAATATAACACCCAGACATAGAACAAACACTTTTCATCACATAAATGTTAGTCCTGAAAATCGAACCCACAACCTACAGCTGAGAAGGCAGAGTTACTACCAACTGAGCTATCTGGCCAGTCAAAATATAGGAATGAAATTTCTCCCGTTGCATTTTTTTTTTAGTTTTGGCTCCACACTTTTGTGTATTTAGCCAGTGTCAAGTAATTGATAATTTATCAAGTTATCGATATTTCACGCAAATATGTGTCAAGTCCCAGTCGAAGTCATCAAATCAAGTCATAGTCAAGTCAGTTTAGTCAAAGTCATACTCCTAGTAAAGTGGTGACAACTTTACTTGAAGCATCTATGGAGTTTTGGAAACTACACGAAAAGAAACGTTTCACCATCATTATACCATTTTCCCACACTCAAGCCTGTAATCCAGCACTTATCGAATAGAATGCCACCAATTTTATGCACTAACACTGAAAATAACACAAGTTTAGGAAAATAATACAATGCGGTGACGCAATCTTTATCGCTTTCCCGCCAAAAACTCCTAGTATAATATGAAAAAAAAAATACCAACAGTGTTGTTCAAATGTAACCTTTTATTTTTAATTTTTGCTGGCTATTTAATAAGTTTAAAAGTGAAGTATTTATATAAATACAAAATGATTTATATTAACAATTCTAACCTTACTGTATAAATGTAGCATGTCGGTAGTGTTCAGCGTTTTCTTATTTTCGATATAACTTTATTGCAGTGTCGAACTTTAGCCCAGACTATTTCATAATATTGCATAATATTTTTGTTTCTTCTCTTTCCATTTAACTCAATTAAATATATGGTTATAATAAATAGCAAATGTAAGTATATACATTGATATTTAATAATACATAATAATAATAACTTAATTAGTGTTATACGAGACAGTTTCATAAACTTTATATACGAGTACTAGTAAGTTCCATAAGTATATACTAATATAGTTGAGTAATGTTTAATTTTGGAGTGACTACCTACGAAGATAAAAATAATAGTGTGATTTTGACTTAGAAGTCGATTCCATGTGATAATCTACATATATATGGGGTTACTTAGCCCGTCTGAACTAAAGTTTTACAGCTCACAAGTTCACGCTTATTCCTTAGTGACAGAGGGATAAGTGCGAACTTAGAAGAAGTCAAACTTTAGTACATACGGGCATGTTGTTATAACACTTGTCACTGATAGAAAATAATTACCTATTTCAAACTTTAAAGTTGTTATTATTATTATAATTCTTTATTGCACTAAAAAACAGTACAAACGGAGGACTTAATGCTAAAGCATTTTCTACCAGTCATCCACTCGTAGTTTGAGAAAGAGGGATGTAGGCGTGCATCAAAATTTGTATGAGAAGTATTGGTAAAAAAAAAATGAAAATCAAGTGATTGTGGTATTTACTTCATGAACAAAAGAAAAATATTACCATGGTACTAGCTGTTATAAAAATGGTATAATAATAATAACGCCCAACGATCGCATACATAGATCCTGGACCCTAACTAGGATTCCCTGTGTCTAGGGACCCAGGAACTACGAGGACGGTTTTTGGCGGGAAAACGAAAAAGATCGCGTCACCGCATTGTATTATTTTTCAAAACTTGTGTTATTTTCAGTGTTGGTGCATAAAATTTGTGGCATTTTATTCGTTAAGTGCTGGATTACAGGCATGAGTGTGGGAAAATGGTATAATGATGGTGAAACGTTTCTTTTCGTGTTGTTTCCAAAACTCCATAGAAACTTCAAGTAAAGTTGCCACCATTTTACTAGGAGTATGACTTGACTAGACTAGACTATGACTTGACTTGATGACTTGGACTGTGACTTGACTTGACACATACAACATACATTATGTGTAATATAAATTAACTTGAAAAATTAATTACTTGACACTGGTTAAATACACAAAAGTGTAGAGCCACAAACAAAACAAAAAAAAAACTACGAGGACCACGGTCCCACAACACCCAGACTCAGGTCCGTATTACAGAACAATGCTCAGTCATCGAGCGGTGCTCAAGCAGAGATTTCATTCATAAATTGGTCACTTTATGAATGAAATCTCTGCTTGAGCAGCGATCGATGACTGAGCATCGTTCTTTAATACGAACCTCAGACAAGTATATGCGCTTTTTTTTCTGTGTACAAATACTTGTCCTGCCGCAATAATCGAACCCGAAATCTCTGGTTCTTTCATTTGTCCGGATGTAAATACTCATGACAGGTCGTATTTTTTAAGAATCTTGTCTTGGTATACAGGTTCTACAAGTTCATGTAATGTTATTGTCGTCAGCGATTTTTTATT
The DNA here is from genome assembly GCA_905220475.3 of Ennomos fuscantarius. NCBI lineage: Eukaryota > Metazoa > Arthropoda > Insecta > Lepidoptera > Geometridae > Ennomos > Ennomos fuscantarius. Next base: position 1,414,189 of record HG992032.1, read on the forward strand.
AAATAAATAACGCGCAACGATCACATAGATCAACCTTCGTTCGCCTCGCATTCACCAGCTTACTCCCCAAGGCAAGCGTGAGAAAAGAAGTATTACTAAAACAATTATTAATCTACTAGCTGCGACCCGCGAATAAAAAGTAGGTTTATTTATTTATTTGTTCAGTAGCTTTTGCCTAAAAAGCCCGCGGCGTCGTTGGTGTTCGATAATTGAAGGGGTGAGAATAAAAAGGGTTTAACTGATTTTTTTGACAAAATGGCTTATGGGTATCGTTGGATTCAGCGTGAAATTATCTTCAATAATACATTCTCAAGATACCAAAATGAGGCTTAAATCTCGAAATTTTGAGTCTAAAAACGGTTTATCTGTCACAGGAATACAGTTCGCTTAGCATAAAAACATTACTGTATTTATTTTATTATATTTTTACAGTAATTGTATGAATTAGTACTATATTTAGTAATTTTAAATAGAATTAAAACATTTTCAAGCAACTGAAACTTACATAAACCTTTTCTATTACTTAATAAGCACTCTGCATTAAAATGACGCCGTTGACGTTTAAAGTCAATTTTCTCGAAACTGTCAATTTGACAGTTAAACCCTTTTTATTCTCAACCCTTCAATTGTCCTACAGGAACGTAGTATCGGGATAAGTATCCTATGTGTTAATCCAGGTCATAAACTATCTGTGTTTCAAATTTCATCCAAATCAGTATAGTGGTTTTGCGTGAAACAAACTAAAAAAAAAACTCACAAACTTTCGCATTTATAATATTAATAAAGACATATAAAATTCGAAATCCTGACTAACTGATTGACTTATACTATACTACAACTATATGTATATATATCTCAACGCACAGCCTAAACCGCTGGTCATATAGATTTGAAATTTGGAGGATGTGTTCTTTGTAAAGTGTAGGTATCCATTAAGAAGGGGATTTTCGAAATCCCAGCCCTAAGAGGGTGAAATGGGTGATTGATTTATCTATAAAAAAATCTTCATTTCCTATAGGCCACGCGGGCGAAGCCGCGGGCAGAAGCTAGTTAATAATATACCGGATAAAATCCTCCAACAAGCGTTCAGGAATATTTCGTAGCACAAGTTTTCAAATGGGTCATCTGATAATTAGTATAGAAACATTTGGAATCACAGACTAAGGTATACCTAAACATAATTCCTTTAAAATAAAGAGTATTAACCAACTTAAATCCCAATGAGACCATCATCAATGTAGTAGAAATAGAAGATACTCATTATTAAAAATAAATCAAAAACTACTTGTCAGATCTTGATCAATTTAATTGGGACCAAGTGGGAAGCACCAGCCAAATAAAAATCATCAAAATCGGCTCACCCAGTCAGTTCTGGTAATAAACATTTTAAAAATTGTTAAACAGTCGAAATGAAAACCTAGAGGAAGTTGAGAATCTGGTTTTTTAAAGTTGGTTGTAAAAGAGCACAAAAACGTTGGATGGCAGTGAAATAAAAAAAACTTAGTAAAAAACTAATAATAGTATTTCCTTACTTACAAGTATTGATTATTAAAATAAGTACCTATATCTATGCAACAACCGTTGATCACGTGATTTTAACTATTTAAATGTAATGCATCAGTCTCTTCTATTATTATAATGTAATATAAGACACTATTCCGAACAATTCTCACAAAATATTATAGTATATAATTTTATATCGTTTAAAAGTAAACATATTGTTTTTTATACCACACTAACTAAAACCGCATTACATTGTTACGCTATTTATATTTTACACAATCGTTAAGTAACTAGTACAAAATAGTAAATAGTTTTAAGGTGAATTATTTTATATTATATTTATTATTAATATTTATTAGAGTACTAATCAAATCAAAACAGTTACACAATAAAATAGTACTTATAATAGACATTTAGACAAACTTCAAATAGTATTTAAATTATTAACTAGGTATAAAATGTTTTTTTGTTATACTCAAATTCGCATATTTAAAATATTTTAAAAAGTTTGCATAATACAATAAAACCTAATATAACAATTTACTGACAAACTATAGATCTTTGTGTTTGATAGATTAATATTCAATGATTAATATATAAAAATATAATTAGGTATGTGTTTTGTACATTTAGTACGTTAAACCTTTTTGCTCCATCGCTTCTCGTATTTTCCCTGGCTTGGGCCAGAATACCATGAGTATAGTTGAACCTGTCAAACAAAAATAAATATTAGCTATTGGTTGACAGAGCAAGCACGAGGAGCGAGAATTGCTTTGGCAAAAACTATTTCGGATGTCCAGCTGATGTCTGGCTGTACGGCTGTTCTCTTTTTTTTAATATATATTTTGCCTCCACACTATTGTGTATTTAGCCAGTGTCAAGTAATTAATAATTTATCAAGATAATGATATTTCACGCAAATATGTGTCAAGTCACAGTCGAAGTCATCAAGTCATAGTCCAGTCATAGTCTAGTCAAAGTCATACTTCTAGTAAAGTGGTGGCAACTTTACCAGAAGCTTCTATGGAGTTTTGGAAACAACACGAAAAGAAACGTTTCACCATCATTATACCATTTTCCCACACTCACGCCTGTAATCCAGCACTTAACGAATAGAATGCCACCAATTTTATGCACTAACACTGAAAATTACACAAGTTTTGGAAAATAATACAATGCGGCGACGCGATCTTTTTCGCATTCCCGCCAAAAAAAAAACGGCTGTTCTCTTTACAGGTCGCAGTTGTAATGAAATTTTGTGAGCTTTTCCAATATTGTATATTAAAATTATTGTCTATTAAATAGTTGTCTATTTTTTCTTTCTAAATTATACTGTATTTTCTTATAATGTAATGTTGCGTGGTGTCCTGAATAAATGTCTTTTCTTTCTTACAATAATTATATGGATTTTTTTTGTTGATTCAGTATTAGCAAATTTTTCATAATGACCGAGCTATGGGGTTTGAGACGTAAAAAATAACACTGCGAGTTCTATTGCGAAATACTTATATCGTAATATTGATTATATTGTTATTTATTGCTGATTTGGAATTGTAGTCTAATGTATATAAAATTGACCTACGATTAAATAACCTAAATAGTTACAGGCGCTGATCGGCCGTGAAATAAAAATTGGTATCAAACTAACAATAAGGAAGCCTGCATGCAAGCAATGAGAAGTTATAACGATAATATCACTACTTCACTTGGCTTTACTTGGCTAGCATACTACGTGGTCAAATGCTAGACGAGTTAAAAGTAAAAAAAAAACTGCCGTAGAGGAAGTACGACCAATCACCGATAGTGAAAGAAGTTTTTGCTTAATGTTGTGGATGGGTCAAAATTTGGTCTGATGGTAAGTTTCCACCAGAAATTAGAAGGAATTAGCGAGAGCTCTTACCAGCGGTGAAGGCACCGAAGACAGTGAAGGCCACCTCACAGTGCGTCTCCAGGGTGGCCCCGAGGAGGTTGGAACCTACGGCCGCGCCCGCTCGACCCACCATGTACATCACGCACATTGCCATTGCTCTGGAATACACAGATAAAATGACCCTTACATAAATGTTTCAATCTCAATTTATATTTAAATTTTTATTTGCATTCCACATTTTAGATTGGAACCCACAGGGCCGGCGCAAACGTGGTCGCCCCAAGCAGACCTAGCGACGATCAGTGATCGCAGAGGCGAGGGACATTGGCAAGACATGGAGTGAAATGAAGCGAGCAGCCCAAGACAGAACGGAATGGAGACGCGTTGTATCTGCCCTCTGCCCCGATGTGGGGCCCTAGGAAATGAACAAGAAGGTAGTATTTTAAAATTACAGTTCATCGAGGACCCATATCGGCACGCAAAATTAAAAGAGAGGAAGACAAAATTAAATTAAATTAGAAAGAGGGGTTACTTATTTTATAATAAAATGTATTATTAATGAATTATAATTTTTATATACTATGTTTAAATTTTATCGTTTAAATATTCATTTATACTAATTTTTTTTTTACTTCAAACTTGTCTAGCATTTGACCACACTCTCACCTGATGGGAAGTGACGATACGATCGAAGGTGTAGCATGCTAGCCAAGTAAATACCTATTCACTCTTCTCTTGAACACGCCCGGGCCATATTTCGCCGGAAACAGACGCTGGCAGGGCATTCCATTCCTTAGCCGTTCTAATTAAGATAAATCGCTTGGTACGAATGGGTGGTATTTCGGTATTATCAATTAGAAAGTGCTTTAATTGTTTTATAAAGATTAAATTACTTGATTCCTTTTTCATTGCTTCTGGAAGCTTGTTATATTAATAGACATAACAAGTGTACTAGAAGCATGCAACTTAAGCCGGGAAGAAAGTAATACCAATCGGTTTCCGTGACGAACTGAACGGTTTACGTGTCTCGGCAGGTTTTCCCGTTTTATATATAGGTTCGGATTATGACGTACAAATTTACATATTTTTAAAATGTATATGCCTGTAAGCGTTAGAATTTTAGAGATTTAAACTAAAACTAGACAGGAGTTACACTAGATTGAGACTGCAGCGGATACAGATTGGGATGAATAAGGATAGAAAATAGGATTTTCCACATATAAATTTACCTACCAAATCCACACCATCCATACTATAGGAAATCAAACAAATCACCGTATATACACCGTATGCTGGTATTTTAAATATGATTATAACAATAGCATAGTTTAGGCAATTATGTACACACCAAATAATAAAATAATAATATTTGTGTGCACATTTCACACAGCGCCTTCTAGCCCCAAACTAAGCTTGTACTATGGGAACCAGATAACTGATACAATACTTATATACTTTTTGTTTGTAAATACATAGAATACAGTATAACACCCAGACACAGAACAGACATTGATGCTCATCACACAAATGCTTGTCATGTGTGGGAATCGAACCCATAACCCACAGTTCAGAGGGCACCAACTGAGCTATCGGGTCAGTCCAAGACCGGTCGTCAGTATAAGAGCTTTATTGATGTGGTATATATAAAACAAAGTCGTGTTAGTTACACCAAATTCTAACTCTAGAACGGCAGAACAAATAGATAGATAGATAGATAGATAGGGAACTCTTTGTCTCACCAATGAAATACACAATCAGGAAGAAATATAAAATAAAGTTACAAATGTTCATGATTTTTGTGTTTTTGGATTTATCTTCGTCCTGAATAAGATGATCACACTAATATTATGCGAATAGCGAAAGTTTGTATGTGTGTATGTTTGTAACTCCTTCAAGCTCAAACGGCTGAATGGATTTGGATGAAATTCGATACCGAGATAGCTTATACACTGGATTAACGCCTAAATGTAGCCTATATACATTTATTCCCGGAAAAGTGAAATTATCCCGTGGGATGAGCAAATAATTAAAGTACTTTTTATCCGCGGGTGAAACCACGGGGCGCAACTAGTAAGTAATAAAATTGATGTCAATCAATAAAACAAAATTCAAAAAAACATGCACTTTTGTAGACTGTCAGGCGGAACGAAATTTGCCGGGTCAGCTATTAATAAATAGATCCCAATGATCACATACATAGATCCTAGATCATAACTAGAATTCCCTGTATCTAGGGACCCGAGGACCCACAACGCCCAGACACAGAACAAGTATTTTTCATGTACAAATAGGTACTTGTCCTGTCACGAGAATGGAACCCGCCGCCACCGGATTATAAAATGACCTGTTCACCCACCACACCACAGGGAATATAAAAAATTATGACGATAACGAAAATGATGATTTTGATGAATGATATATTACCCACCACAAGTGAAGGACCAATCCGCAGCAGCCCCCCAGAAGCAGCAGAGCGATCATCACACTGTCTTCTTGAGGAACGGACATTGCTATTGCGATGATGTTAATGATGTCTAAGTCAAAGTCCAAAGGATTTATTGCAAATAGGCTATTTTCTTGAAACTAGAACTAGAAAGGTTGGTACTTATAATCAAGTTATTTTACTAAGCACATAAAATTACAGAGTGCTTATTGTCAAATATTATACACGGTGGAATTTAATTCTATCTTTTCCTTAAATATATGTACTCAGACCATGCTGTATAATAATTGTACAAGGTGAAATTAAAAAAATATATATTTCAAAATGCCTCCTAAAATAACTGGATAACAGCTGAAATGTCCATTTAACGCTACACACAGCGCGGGCACCGACTGAGCGCTTTGTAAATATTTCGCAGGTAATAAAACACCTGCTTTTTTTAATGTCGCAAGGCTTTTCTTTAGTATTTAATTTGGCATAAATTGTATAATACCTGGATTTAAGTTTTATTTCATATACTTTTGATATTTAGATATATAAAATCGTCCTATAGCATGGACTGGAAAGAAAAAGAACGTATTAAATTCCACCTTGTATAGTAGGCCCATTACAATATATGAGTTAAAAAAATTAAGTTCTGTTTGAGGAAGTTTTTTCATCAGTAGTGAGAAAGAGAACCTTTTTCACACTCACATATTGTAATGGGCTTGCTATATAATATTTATCTTCTGGTAGCATAAGCAGAGTGAAAAATTGCTGCTATTGTGACTATATAATGAATGGTGATGATTTTGGCATACCGTAGACAAGTGGGGAACACATCGACAGCTATAGCCGCCAGGATAGAAGCCGCACAGCCAGAACAGAGGGACACTATCAGCAGTGCAGTCGCCGCGCCGCCTTGAGGGACAAACGCCGCAGCTATTGTGGCTACTCCGCAAATTAGCATTATTACACCTGGAATATACAAAAAATGTGTGCTTTAAACCACACGACTGAAGTAAAACTTTTTTTTTTTTTTTTTTTTTTTTTTACTTCAAACTTGTCTAGCATTTGACCACGCTCTCACCTGATGGGAAGTGACGATGCGATCGAAGATGTAGCATGCTAGCCAAGTAAATACCTATTCACTCTTCTCTTGAACACGCCCGGGTCATATTTCGCCGGAAACACAGACGCTGGCAGGGCATTCCATTCCTTAGCCGTTCTAATTAAGCTTCTAAACTTCTTTAGCTCCATCTATCGGAAGGTATAACTTTGTTTAATAGTTAGTGTAATAAGTATTTTGTTTATAAGTTAGTGTAATAGTACATTATTACACTAGGGATTAAAGTAACTTATTTAGTCACGATGCTTGGGCAATAATTCCAGGAATTAAATAAGTCTTTAACCCAAGGTTAACACTGCTTTTCATTACGAATACAAGGAAAGTGAAAATAAAAACATGAATTAGCTATAGAAAAAAACGAGTGTGCTTTAGACCACACCACTGAAGTTAAACTTCTTTAGTCTAGCTCCATCTATCGGCCGATATAGCTTTGTTTTTTGCTTTTTTGATGTTAATGTCGCCATCTTGACAATTTTAAATTGTCATTTTACCGGACATACCAACATAATAATACAAATTATTAACTTTGTTATGTTGACAATGGAGATCTACGTGAACCAACATCAACCTTCGTTCGCCTCGCATTCATTAGCTTACTCCTCAAGACAAGCTTGCGTAAAGAAGTTTTACTTCAAAAAGTGTAAGAACCAATTGTTGGTAACATTTCTAATTAATGTGTCTTGGGCAATCACATTTAAGCCATAGTTCAGGATTCAGGATCCATAGGGTCAGGAACCTTCCCACAGCATTTAGCACTATTTGATTAAGCACTCAGAGAATCGCGATCAGAGTTGATGTTCTTTGTTTTGTCTTTTAATTATTAAAAAACAAAGACTTATGCCCGTCTGTACTAAAGTTAAGCAGCTCCTAAGTTCCCACTTATTCCGGTGTGACATACCCAATCTTTTTTAATTTTTATTTCTAACTTGTCTAGCATTTGACTACGCTCTCACTTGATGGGAAGTGACGATGCGGTGAAAGGTGTAGGATGCTAGTCATGTAAATACCTATTCACTCTTCTTAAACACGCCCGGGTCATATTTCGCCGGAAACACAGACGCTGGCAGGGCATTCCATTCCTTAGCCGTTCTAACTATGAACGTAGAATCAAATAGCTTGGTACGACTGGGTGGCATTTTGACCATAAAGGGATGGCGCTTAGCCGAGCGTCTAGTAGTCCGGTCTGTACTTAAATTTAATAGCTCCTAAGTTCGCACTTATCATTAAAGCATTTGGGCATGTCACAGAGGAATAAGTGTGAACTTAGGAGATGTCAAACTTTAATACAGATGGACAATAATTACTGTCTCATCTAAGTTGTTTTCTCAGTGTTACAACGTTCTTTCTACGTCGTTTCTAGTTCTTTCTAAAAAGGCATCAATTGTCCTTGATGTTTTCAAAGAATTAGTAAGATGGGTGGAGTAGCAGGGTTTGTTCCATATATTACAGAGACATCAACGGGGTAGAAAAATGCTCAAGTGGCGACTATAACCAGGAAAACGCTACTTACACCATCACTAGATAAACCGACGCCGGGTAAAACCGCGGTGGCAAGAAGCAAGAACGCGTTATAATGGGCGTACTATAGGAGCTGCCTATGTTCAACAGTGGAAGTATTCCAATTATGTTAATGATAATGACATTCTTGAATGGAGATCACGTGAAAAGCCCAAGCTTAAATAATAATATAATAATAATAACGCCCAACGATCACATACATAGATCCTGTACATTTAACTAGGATTCCTGTGTCTAGGGATCCAGGAACTACGAGGACCATGGTCCCACAACACCCAGACTTACAAGTATTTGCGGTTTTGTTTCTGTTTCTGTTTTTTTTTTCTCTAGGTTAAGAGCCGACCTGGGGCCTTACCGTGTAAATTTTGGTGGAGATGGTTATCGTGTTCTCTCTTGCTCGCACTCGTGGACTTGTTAATTGGCGCATGCAGGATGGCAGGCGAAGCCAATTCCCAGAATATTTACGCGGTAGGGGTGCTGCTCAATCACCACACCTATTGTGTGTATTACAGAGGCTATATTCTGAGGTGTATTCACGTGTGTAATACACACATGAAAACTTGCAGAAAACTGTACGTTAAAGCTGGATAAAGTGCTGAAGAACGTCGATCTCAGTCCTCCAAAGGCTTAGAATCTCCCCAAACCTGGCCCAGGAAGCCCACTGAATTTTAGTAGCAATGCGCTCTGCGGCTTTGAATAAAGACGTGAAGTAAAATATAGGTTAGGTAGCCGGAATAGCAATAAAAACTCACAGTACAGAGTCTTCCGTCCAACCTTGTTGATAAAGACGCCAATCGCCAGGTATGTTATCGCGAAGACTGCTCCCATTGACATCGATATCGGAAATACTGCTACTGATACATCTGCTTCGCATTTCTTGTCGCCAGATTGGGCTGCTAACTGAAAATAATTATAACAGGAATGAGCAGCCGCTAACCAAGATTCCTTTTTTAGAGGGGGGGGATGCCCTCGCATTTCCTTGCATCACGGGGGTGATGGCAAGGGGCATGTGGGACGGATTCCCTGCCCTAGGCTAAGCATAGAAAATATGGCAGATAGTGCAAAAATAAATTTGATATTTTCCTTAATCATTCTCCTTTTTTGCAGTTTTTATTATTGAATAGATAATTATTTTATTTATATTAGAGTATATAGGTCATTGCGGACAGTATATAGTCCAAATGTTTATTTTTAGTAGTAGGTAGTTTTTAGTATTCGTTACTAAATCATTGTAATATTTAGAAAATAAAGGCAATTTGCCGTGTTTAAAAAATGTATATTAGATAGGATTGCGTTTGATCACGTTTCTCTTGATGATAAGCGACAAGGCGGTCGACGATGGGGCACGCTCGAGTATAGAGTATAAGAAACCTGGGGCCTTACCGCGTAAGTCTGGTGGAGAAGTTTCGTGTTCTCTCTTGCTCGCACTCGTGACTTGTTAATACGCGCGTGCAGGATGGCAGGCGAAGCCGATTCCCAGAATAGTAACAGCACTTCATCCTAGGGGATGAAGTGCTGTTCCCTCGCCTCATCGAGATTATAGCAATTTGGACAGACGCTGGTAGAGTTCCACTCCTTAGCCGTTCGCATTATAAAGGTCGAATCAATGGATAGGAGGGATGGCAACAGAACCATGTGAATGAGTGACGAGGTGCGTTGTGCGTGGGGATGGAATCAAACCATACTTTTTTTTTTACTGTCGGTGGATTTGCGTTTGACTACATCTCACCTGATGGTAAGTGACGATGAGGTCGAAGGTGGAGCACGCTTACCCAGAAATAACCTATTTACTCTTGACTTACAGACACCCAAGTTGTATGTGGATGGAAACACCGACGACGGGAGTGAGTTCCATTCCCTAGCTGTACGCACAATAAAAGAATCTGCAAAGCGTTTCGTACGAACAAAAGGTAAATCAACAACGTAAGGATGGTAACTCTGACCTCGCTGTGAGGTCCTGTAGTGGAATGGAGACGGTGGGATAAGATTGTGAAGCTCCTGGGCACATTCTCTAAAATAAATTCTGTAAAATACAGCTAAACATGCCACCTTACGTCTATGTTTAAGGTTTTGCAGTTTACTCCCAACTAGCGCTTCGTCATTAATGATTACAATCGGTATAAAGACGCAAATTCTATGGAAATTTCAGACATCGTTTCAAGGCGGGGAACAATGAGCCCATAGAACGTGTACAGGGTGTTGTAGAGCTGGGCTGGCCTGAGTAGATGCTGGCAGGGGGAAATGAACAATACACCGCATGCGGGACGTCAGTGCAGTCCAAATAGAATAAGAATAAGGGTATAATAAAGGGCACCAGACAACATTGGAAGGTTACGCATATGATGAATCAACCAGCTCAAGATCTGGCGATCCGTTGCATGAGTGTACTAAAATGACCGCTAGAGATGGCGAGCTAAGTCCATCCGTCCACCACTTTACGTAACGACAACGACCGTTCTGTGAAGAGCCACACGATTGAGAAGAAACGTAGATTAAGTTAAAAGTCCATACTTACAGTAGCGTTTAAAGCTTTTTCAAATATAATCTGGCAAATATTTATTTTCTTCTGGCTGGTGTTCCTCAGAATGTTGTTCAAGATATCCGGCACCCAGACGTATAGGCCGCTAGATCTGTAATCATCCAATTTAACATTATAAATACGAACGTGCCTCTTTCTATCTAGGCGACTAAACAGCTGATCTTGAATTTAATTAGTAAATTCAGATCAGATCGAAATTCTCATGTTCCCAGTCGGATCGCTTGCATCACTATAATAATTATAGGTTTGTTACCTAAAACAAATGTCTCGTCAATCGCTTGTTATTCACGAAAGGCTTAAGTTATAAAACAAGCATCAAATACTACGACTAAAATTATAATCAAATAATATGAATTAATAATCTTTTTTACGTAAACGAATGACTTGATGAGCTAGTCGTTCGCTTGTTTAGCGCCACGGCCGCCCTTGACAAACTGCAGTGTCAATCGGAACTGTAAATTAAAGTTTTGCGTGACACTGCAATGCGCACGTAATCCTGATATATTCACACATTCTAGTAATATGATTTCTATACTGTGAGATCAGATAATAAAGTCTCATTTTCCCAGTAACTTCACTAGCTACAATTATTTTCAAACCGGAACACGGTAGGGCTTCCACACTCCTGCTTGGCGGCAGAATAAATGGTGTAACGGTGGTACCACCACCAAGTACTAGCACAATGTTAGTTGTTTAGTACTAATCTGTACAAATTATAAAGATACTAATATTGAACGCCTGACGAGATGATTACAACAGCTGTTCATGGTCAAGCAAGACACAATCTTTGCTATTAATATAGTTAGTAAGTAATTATTTGCCATCGTAAAGCGGTGTACATAAACACTCGGTTACAATTTTGTTTCCCTAGGCCTAGGAAGAATACAAACAACTTTGTACCGGCAATCGAAGAATTGTTCCTAAGAATGTATTTCATCGTGTACATCGTGTGGTCACAGCGCAAAAATAGACCACCCAATATCTTTCCATTGGTGCAGTAAGAACTGGCTAAGGGAGACGAAAAAGATCGCGTCACCGCATTGTATTATATTCCAAAACTTGTGTTATTTTCACTTTTAGTGCATAAAATTGATGTCATTTTATTCGTTAAGTGCTGGATTACAGGAATAAGTGTGGGAAAGTGGTATAATGATGGTGAAACGTTTCTTTTCGTGTTGTTTCTAAAACTTCACAGAAGCTTCTGGTTAAGTTGCCATCACTTTACTAGGGGTATGACTTGACTTGATGACTTTGACTGTGACTTGACACATCTGCGTGAAATATCATTAACTTGATTATTTATTACTTGACAATGGCTAAATACACAAGTGTGGAGTAAAAAAAAAACTGGCTAAGGGCATATCCAGGAAATGAGCAGCATAAAGAAATAGTCGACGTTTATAGCAGTATCGCCCGTTTAGCTTAATCCGTAACCCCACCCTGCACTCCTCACACCACACCCTATTCATGCGATTCAAATTTATCTTTAATATTCTATATTAATCTGTTATCAAATAGTTGGTCGATTAAAACATATATAAGCACACAAAACCGAACAGTTGTTCAGCTTAAATCTATGAGCTGAGCCTTACATAACCTTAGGTACATATCCATTTGGTATTGACCTACTAAACCGCTGAGCTCTCGAGACAAGGTACAACACACAAAGCCCTGCATTATCTTTGTTTACTATTAATATTGTCATGGTTGATTTGATTGATCTTGAATTACTAGCTTGCGACATTACGATAAGATAGGTACAATATCGTAAAAAGGCGGCGACTGGCATAAGTATTCGCCCGAGCAGCTGAAGACTGTTATTTTGGAACGGGCTAATACTTTTTTGTCTCTACCGTCCTTTACAGCGTCACAGGGCAGAAGGGTATGTGCTTAAAACACCCAGCCGTCAAAATTAACTAGCTTTAACTAGTTTAGTAGCGTAAGGCACGTCTCGACGCGAACTTTGCGCTGGCGATCATTGAGTTCGTGGGTCACCCATTTGTGAACCTTTTTTACCTCGCGAATTTGACGGAAATTGACTATTGTTTTGATGCTGCTACTAATTCAGCCATAGATTGAGTATCATCAGCATCCACAATCGCCTTTAATTCGTTATTGTTAACTAAAGTTATCGTATGACTCATTTTTCAGGTCGATATTTCCAGAACGGCAGCGAGCAAACCAATAACAGGCGCGTTCGTTTGTAGTGTTCGCTCCATAACCGTAAACGTCGTTATCACACTAATATTGTAAAGGCGAAAGTTTGTATGTGTGTTTGTGTGTATGTGTGTATGTTTGTGACTAATTCACGCTCAAACGGCTGAATGGATTTGGATGAAATTCGGTAAAATGGCTTATACACTGGATTAATATATAGGCTAAATTTTATCCCGGAAAAGTGAAATTTTCCCGTGGGATGAGCAAATAATTAAAATACTTTTTATCCGCGGGTAATACAGCGGGGCGCAACTAGTCTGTCATATTAACTAGGATATAATGTAGGTAAGGACACTGGCTAAATATGCTAGTCGTGTGGTGCCCGTTTTCAATAAATTATATATGAATAACGATCTGTTACGGTACATACGGTACTTTTTAATTTCTGTAAGGAAAAAAGATCGTTGACGAAAAGTGTATGCTGTAGCTACAGAAATAGAAGTCATTGTTAGAATTTATCAATTTGTACTTACACCATTGCATTATATGATCAATAGTTCAATGACTTACACCATAAACACAGCGAACATAGACACGTGGGAGATGAGAACACATCGCAGCAGCGGCGGCTTGAACATCAGCGTTATGTTCTTTATGGCGCCGGCAAAGCCACCGGCTGAAGTACCCTCGGTACTGCTAGCGGCTATTTTGGTCACCTGGAATAAAAAAGACAAGATTTCAGAACCTTGAAATAGTAGGCGCTGTTAACATTCGAAATGAATCCGCAGGAGAACAAAAGTCACCTTAATACTAGGTGGTAGGACTTTATTGCAAAGTTCGTCTAAGTAGGTACCACCTCTTTGCCAGTTATTCTGCCGCCAAGTAGTAGTGCGTAAGCACTGCTGTGTTCCGGTTTGAAGGGCACTGTAGCTAGTGAAATTACTGGGCAAATGAGACTTTATGATCTGATCTCACAGTTTAGTAATCTTATTACTAGATTGTGCTGATGTCTCTGGATGACGTGCGCAGTGCAGTGTCACGCGAACCTCTATACTTTAGAGTATCGAGTGACACTGTAGCTGATATGGGCAGCCGTGTCGTTTAACATCAGGCGAACGGCTAGCTCGTCACGTCATTCCATAACATAAAAAAAAAAAAAAAAAAAAAAAAATACCAATTGCTTAAGTTGAAGTGGCATTGGGCAGGCAACAATAGATGGAGGAGAACGTTTTTCGAGTGACCACAAACTGGAAGACGCAGCATAAGCTAAACTCAAAGACGATTTAATAAGTATAAATATTCAATCGTCTTTAGTGAACTGACGATCTGGGGTGCGATCATTGAACTTTGATTGCATTGCAACAGGAAACATTACATTCCTAATTCGATTTTCATTGGGAAAGGCGTTTCCCCAAAAAAGAAGGAATGTTTGCTGAGGCACCATATTTCGATTATATTGAACAACAACATTTGGTACTCAATTCTAAACAATAACTTCAAATATAAGCAAAACGGTCAAGCGCTTGTCAAGATATGAGGTCGTGAGGTCACAGATATGAGATTTTCCGAAATAACGTGACTATTAAACTTTGTTCATATTATCACTCACTGTCAGTATCCAACAAGAAAGTTTAAAGTATATTTGATACTATTGAAGTTCCTTGGTACTCAAGCAGTCACGAATGGAACTGGCACAGATTGAACATAATACAATACAACACAATGTTACTTTATTGAACACAACACACATATTACAATGCACTTTAAAATATTTATGGTTGCAAAAAAGATTGTGCTCTCGCAGAAAAAATACATACATAATGCTAATGGCATACATACTTATAGTTATTTAACTCACTACCTACTACCACTAGCTTTACCTTTGTGTGCCATTACATAATGCTGAATTTAAACTTGTTAGGTATAGGTAAAAGCTTGACTGCAATAAACATTTATCAGAGCACAAGATACACTTACTGGGAACTCAGAAGCATCACAGCTATGGTTCCACGCATACATCATAGCCAGCACAGGTAGGGCTGTCTCAGGGCCCTTCGCTGCTAGCAAATATCGTGGGCTCTCAGGGAGACAGAGCAGTATGGCTGCAGCTGCCAACCCTGGCGCGCACCACAGCCAGATGAAGGCCCGCCACGGCACTACCTGCATACATGCTAGTGAAAACGACCACTTGCCCGGGATTATCAGCCAAGCTAGACCTGGAAGAGAGAGGTTAAGTTGTTTTAAATTGTGAAACTGTTTTGTTGGCTTTATTATTCTACATAATTAAGGGTTAATGATATGTAGATCCATTATTCAATAAACATTCATTAATTACAAGATCATTTTTATGCGCGCCTGAATAACCTAGTAAATACTAATCTTTACTAAATACTAAATAAGGTTAACTATAAAAAAAATGTTTGTGGATATTTCACAGAGCACCATTTAGCCCGAAACTAAACGAAGAAAAAACAAGAACACAGAATTCTAGTTTTTAAACGTTTTTAGATAATTTCCAGCATAAGCAAGGATTGTATTGGATATATTGTACTTTGCAAGGGCCAATATTAAGACTGCAATTTGAAAAAAATAACTGTTTATTCATCAATTAGTGGTTGTAGTGCTCAATAAGGTGTACATAGGCAGCTTTAGTATAATATTATTCTAAGTGACATAGTTTCTATAATAGATTTATATTATTTTCTGAGTACCCATTGCCCCCTTGCCCTTGCAAGTACCTGCTATCTATAATTTATCGGACACTTCGTATAGCCTTCATTTATAATAGCTAACTTGACTTAGGCACTGATATAGTTTCTGTGTCAATTGCACAGATAACATGACGTAGGCCACACTTCGTAGGCCACAGATAACGTTTTGTTATTGCAACTTAGTTGTTAATTTGTTTGTTATGTAAGTGGTTATCAAACTGCGAAAATACTATCAAGAATTAGACAATGAATCACTGACATTTGGCTTTTGACTGATGTTACAGCAGTTGTAGGTTGTGAACCTCAGCGTTAGCGGCGGAAATAAAGTAAGTATACCTAAGTAATATAGAGGTCGGTACTGTTGAGTATTAAAAAGATATACAAAAGCAATAAAATAACACTGATTAATTCTAAAAGAAACCGTATAGGTAATCAATTTGACTCAGCCGTCACTTGCGGATGTCCATCTTAGGTGTAAGGTGCCTATAGCTAAAAGATGTTTAAGGCACGTTTCCTCTTCAATCAGACACCGACCCCGATGGTGAGGTCGATGTACCCCCGCAAGCATTTACCCCCCATTAGCAAGAACTGTCGTGACTTTATATAGTCCACTCTTCTAGTGGGCGTTTTTTCCGCGTCCTGCGCTGTAGTTCGGTGAACTGATTTTACCCTTTGTATATCACATCCCACTAATATTATAAAGGCGAAAGTTTGTATGTGTGTGTGTTTATTACTCCTTCACGCTCAAACGGCTGAATGGATTTGGATGAAATTCGGTACCAAGATAGCTTATACACTGGATTAGCATATAGGCTACATTTTATCCCGGAAAAGAGAAATGTTCCCGTGAAATTAGCAAATAATTAAAATACTTTTATCCGCGGGTGAAACCGCGGGGCGCAACTAGTTAATATTAAGTGCAAAATTATACATGAATATTACCTATTGTAACTTACTCCGCTAAAACCAAAAACCATATTACACATATTGGGCTAATAGCTAACGATTGTAGGCATATTCTAAAGCAAAAATCTCAGAAAAACCTAATCAAGCCAATAAGAACTTGAATATTTTTATATGTTATGTATGCAGACGTGACCGAAGAATGATTAATGATCAGGCGTTGATCGGGAGTGGATGGCGAAGCCTGGAACATCATCGTCGAGGGACAAGTTAGTGTTTTACCGCATACACTTCGGTGGATGTACTGAGGAATTCCATCTCCATTCCGAAGTTAGACAAAAAGGCACGTTCCACTCCTCTTGTTCAACTACCACTACTGAATTAGTGACTTAGTACTGAACGTACTAAGCGTTCCGCTAACTCATTTATCAGCTTCTGTGGTGTGGTGGTTGAGCAGGTCAGCTCATAACTAGGAGGCGGGTTCGGTCCCCGCGGCAGGACAAGTATTTGTGCACAGAAAAAAAGCGCAAATACTTGTTCTTAGTCTGGGTGTTGTGGGACCATGATCCTCGTAGTCCCTGGGTCCCTAGACACAGGGAATCCTAGTTAGGGTTCAGGATCTATGCATGCAATCATTGGACTTTATTATTATTATTATTCGAACAGCAAAGGAGTGGAACGAGCTCCCGGCATCAATATTCCCACATACAATTTCGGTGTTTTTAAAACTAAAGTAAATAGGTACCTTCTGGGCTTCTTCTAATTTCACTTACAAAATGTAGCCTATATGTTAATCTAGCGTATAAGCTATCTTGGTACCTAATTTCATCCAAATCCATTCAACCGTTTGAGCGTGAAGGAGTAACAAACATACACACATACAAACTTTCGCCTTTATAATATTAGTGTGATGTGATAGTGTGAAGTGTGATAGTGTGATGGTGTGATTTACTATTATCTTTAAAATAGGTATACAGCAGTGTTTTCTTAACCTTCTAAATGAAATAAAATAATTAAGAACAGTCATAAACCACTATCTAAAGACAATTTTATAATGAAAAGGAAAACATATGATAACAAGAATCCACAAATGCAGTAGATTATTTTAGCTTATGATTCTAGGCTTGTTTGATAAGTTAATGGCCTGGGATCGTCCTCGCCCTAGACATGTCTACAACTGCTGCTGTCAACCCGGACTATCTTATCGCAGTTTTAAAATCGGAAAACCAGTCTAGCCCTTCTGACT
This sequence comes from Ennomos fuscantarius, assembly GCA_905220475.3. NCBI lineage: Eukaryota > Metazoa > Arthropoda > Insecta > Lepidoptera > Geometridae > Ennomos > Ennomos fuscantarius. The sequence goes on from HG992032.1 coordinate 1,432,187, forward strand.
CTGATACCGTTTTCAGCCGGTGACGCAACGTCACCAACCTAATCAGTTACCGACCCCGCCGGTGAGGTCAACGTACCCCCGTAGGTTAGCTAGAACGTTCGCGACTTTCCATAAGGTCCTAACTTAGACGTAGGCCCGTATTACAAAACTATTCTCAGGCATCGATTGATGAAACTGTTCATCTTGCACCGGTGTGAAGAGTGGGTGGTTACTTTTGTAATATATTCATTACATACTCAACTGTAAAAAAATATAAATACTGTAAAACACAGAAAAAAAATACAACACTGTAAAGTTTCTTGTAGTTCCTCTTTTTACAACTTTCTACAGGTGTAATCGAAACTTCGGATTGGAGTTTTCTGTTCTGCATTGTGCCGGATTGCTAGCACCAGTAGTGAGTAAGAGAACTTCTTTTTTTTTTTCAAACTCATATATGGTAATGGTCTTGCTATGAATATTTGACAATAAGCGCTTTGTAATTCTTTATGCTTAGTACAATAACTTAATTTTAAGTACCTAATATAATTTAGGCTTGTAAAAGTGCTAAAAATATTTGCAATAAATCTTTTCACTTTGATGCTCTAGTAGAGATTTCATTCATAATTGGATTATTTTGTTAATTAAATCTCGTCTTGAGCCCGGAATTTCGATGGAGCGTAGTTTAATACGGGCCGTAGTCTTCTCGATCCTCATCTTCTGTAACGGCCTATGTAAACTAAAGTTCACTCCCCCGGTGTGATTTTCCTCTCAATGTTACGTCTGGGCGCTTTAAGCGAATGACATTGTATAGGTCGGTAAATACCAACAGCATTAGCGTTTTAAAAACCAGACAATGACTGCGCCAGACACCTTCCTAGTCTATACAATGTAACCTTATCATGCCATAAAAATATTTACTATCAGTAAAGAGCTATAAAACGCGCAATTTAAATTGCACTCATAAAATGAAACTTGTTTAATAAGCAATAGATCAAATTTTATTATAATCTAACACCGTTTAGGCACATGTTTTATAGATGCCCCGTCATCTGATGAACAACTGAATCAGTTGTCAGGACGAGCTGAGTTATGATAAGAAAAAAAATATACGATACTCGTCTCGTTTGTATTGAACAGTTTTTCTCGTTTTTTTTTTTCTTTTATTACAACAATTGCTTTGACTGACCTTTTGATTGACTGGCCTGCTAGCTTAGTTAGTAGTGGCTCTGCCTTCTGACCCGTAGGTTGTGGGTTCGATTCCCACCCAGAACAAAACATTTGTGTGATGAACATAGGTGTTTGTTCTGTGGCTGGGTGTTGTATTCTATGTTACGTATTCTATCGGTTAGGTACCTGGTTTCCATACAAGCTTTGCTTAGTTTGGGACTAGATGACGTCGTGTCAAATGTCCACAAATATTTATTATTTTTATGATTTCTTTCTAAACTAATATTACAAAGAGGAAAAATTTGATTGTTTGTTTGCATTGAATAGGAAAATATAACTACTGGACCGAATTTAATATACCTGATGAATATATGCGATATAATTTAACACCCGTGTGTTCATTAACAATTTTTTTTTTATATTAATGAATGATGTGACCAGCTAGTCGTTCACCTAATGTTAAGCGACACGAACGCCCATTACAGAACAGTGTCACTCGGAACTCTAAAATATAGTTCCACGTGACACTGTACTGGGCACATCATCCTGAGACATCACCAGTCTGGCAATAATTTTACTCGACTGTGAGATCAGATTAAAGTCTCATTTGCCTAGTAATTTCACTAGCTACAGTGTCCTTTAAACCGGAACACCGTAGTGCTTGCATACTACTGCTTATAAAACCACAAATTGTATTAAAACCTTATTAAAACTAACGAATAACTTTTATAAGTAGGTACTACATTTTTTTTTTAAAATATAATTGAATATATTATATTAAACGTGATGGTTGTCCGCTATGTTTGTCACACTCATACCCTTTTCATTTTTTTATCAACTTATCTGCCGATCAATAATTTCTCTATACCTACATATATATATACACAGTGGAATCTAATTCGGCCTTTTCCTTAACAGTATGTACTCAGACTATGATATATAATAATAGTATAAGGTGAAATAAAAAAATAAATTAAAAATGTCACCTACAATAACTGGATAACAGCTGAAATATCTATTTAATCCGAGCCGCCCAGCCGGGCACCGGCGGCTGAGCGCTTTGTAAACGTTTCGAAGGTAATAAAACACCTGCTTTTTTCAAAGTCGCAAGGCTTTTGTTTTGAATTGGAATTACCAGTATTTGATAATACCTAAATATAAGTTTTGTTTCATAAGTACTTTTGGTGTTTAGTTATATAGAAACGTTCTCTAGCATGGACTGAGTACATACATGTAAGGAAAAGGTGCAATTAAATTCCACCGTGTATAATAAAACTGTAACCTACGTATATGCAGAAAATTTGCCTGGTGAAATAACCATAGATCAGCGAAGAAAAACTATAGTGTTTAAAAATTATTCTAGATGACATTGTTGCGTTTTAGCTGAATGCATTGTTTCTATGCAGGCTGTCTGCTCAATGTATAAAAACCGGCTAATTTCCAGATCACGCAAGCTTTTGTTTCCGGGTCTACAAATATTTTTACATATTTATAAAACATAGTGAATTATCTCCGTAGCGCGTATGTTCTCGAATTTTATTATTTGTATAGATGACAGTACATGGAACAGTAATTTGAAATAAGAATATTTTTGAAGTGCAATGTATTTATTTATATAAAGTAATTAATAGTTTTGGCCGGGAACGCGAAAAAGATTGCGTCACCGCATTGTATTATTTTCCAAAACTTGTGTTATTTTCAGTGTTAGTGCAAAAAATTGGTGGCATTCTATTCGTTAAGTGCTGGATTACAGGCATGAGTGTGGAAAAGTGGTATAATGATGGTGAAACGTTTTTTTTTCGCGTTGTTTCCAGAACTCCATAGAAGCTTCTGGTAAAGTTGCCACCACTTTACTAGGAGTATGTCTAGACTAGACTATGACTTGACTCTGGCTTGACTTGATGACTTCGACTGTGACCTGACGTCACAACGATCATATTTACGTGAAATATCACTAACTTGATAAATTATCAATTACTTGACACTGGCTAAATACACAAAAGTGTGGAGCCAAAGCCCAAAAAAAAAAGTAATTAATAATGAAACTATGTCAATCGAAGTCGGTTTAACCCCTTATTAACTGACTTCCAAAAAGAAGAAGGTACTATGTTCGTCTGTATATTTTTAACGATATTATTTATCCAATTATAGCCTTTTTTGTTGGTTACTAGTTGCGCCCCGCGGTTTCACCCGCAGATAAAAAGTATTTTCATTATTTACTAATCCCACAGGAAAATTTCACTTTTTCGGAATAGAATGTAGCCTATATGTTAATTTAGTGTATAAGCTATCTTGGTATCGAATTTCATCCAAATCCATTCAGCCGTTTGAGCGTGAAGGAGTAACAAACATACACACATACACACCTACAAACTTTCGCCTTTATAATATTAGTGTGATAAGCAAAGCATTTGATCCTTGTTTCTCTTGATGTTAACCAATGACATGGTCTAAGACAGGGCATGCTTCCCAAATATCTGTTCACTCGTGACTTGACTCCCAGGTTACAATTAACTGGAAACAAGGACACCGGCAAGTTGTAACTTTACACATGTTACGAATTGTTGTAAAGTTACAATTGAACGGTTGAGAATAAAAAGTGTTTAACTGTCAAATTGATATTTTCGACAAAATTGACTTTAAACTTCAACGGCGTCATTTTAATGTAGACTGCTTATAAGGTAATAGAAAAGGTTTATGTAAGTTTCAGTTGCTTGAAAATGTTTTAATTCTATTTTAAAATACTAAATATAGTACTCATTCATACAATTACTGTAAAAATATAATATGATAAATTAAATATAATAATGTTTTTATGCTAAGCGAACTGTATTCCTGTGACAGATAAACCGTTATTACACTCAAAATCTCGAGATTTTAGCCTAATTTCGGTATTTTGAGAATGTATTATTGTAGATAATTTCACGCTGAATCCAACGATACCCAAAAGTCATTTTGTGAAAAAAAATCAGTTAAACCCTTTTTGTTCTCACCCCTTCAATTTGCTTCCTTGTTGCTTGCTTTGTGTGTGGTTTAATCTCCATTATGAATGCAGAAGTATGCCGATTAAATGTCGATATTTTTTTGTAGATTACGACCGACAGGCATGATATACATTACGGGTACTCGTGGCTGTCATAATAAAAATTTGAGAAGTATATCTACCTATCTATGTCGGAATCCGTGTGCCAAAAAAAAAAATCTTGTGGCACTATTTTAGTATCACTAAATGACCTACAATATAAAATAAGTAATTATAATAAAAAAATGGAAGTATTGGCGTTCAAAAGAGTTCCATATTTCCAGGTAAAACCGCGAAATGAATACTCTATAATTAAACAATAATTTAAAAATTTGCATAAATCATTTTATCATGCAAACAGAAAAATATCAAACAATTTTTTACCGTTTCGTAATTGTATTGAATATGATGATAGAATATGTCGAACCGGTATATTGAATAAATTAATACGTTATCTCGGCGAGGCGGAGATCAATACAGGCCTGTCAATAAGCGAAATAACCATAAAATGCAATCTATTTATCATAATAAAAATGTTACTACAAAGACGCACACTGTTAGGAGCAGTTTTTTTTTATTATGTTTTGGCTCCACACTTTTGTGTATTTAGCCAGTGTCAATTAAATGATAATTTTTCAAGTAAATGATATTTACGCAAATATGTGTCAAGTCACAGTCGAAGTCATCAAGTCAAGTCATAGTCTAGTCAAAGTCATACTCCTAGTAAAGTGGTGGCAACTTTACTTGAAGCTTCTATGGAGTTTTAGAAACAACACGAAAAAAAACGTTTCACCATCATTATACCACTTTCCCACACTCATGCCTGTAATCCAGCAATTAACGAATAAAATGCCACCAATTTTATGCACTAACACTGAAAATAACACAAGTTTTGGAAAATAATACAATGCGGTAACGCGATCTTTTTCGTTTTCCCGCCAAAACTCTCTGAGGAGCAGTTACTTTGTATTATTTATGTCACCTATACATATAAAATTCAACCTGACTGACTGACTTATATATCAACGTACAGCCTAAACCGCTGATCCTAGACGCTTGATATTTGGAGGGTGTGTTCTTTGTAAGTGTAAGTATTCACTTAGAAAGGGGTTTTCGAAATTCCACACCTAAGAGAGTGAAATGGGTGGTTGAATTATCTATGAAAAAAAATTTTCGTTTCCTATAGGCCACGCGGCGAATCTAGTAATAAATATGAATATGATTAATAATAATAATAAAATTCGGAACTCACGAGCATCCTATTCACAGTATTTACTTAGAATAGAATACTATTTAATGCAGAATGTAGTATATAAATAGTTGGTATTACAATACAATAGCTCGTACATTCTACCAAGCCAGTGGTGTGCAATGTTATAAGATAGCTACTTACACAGTAGTACATATAGCTCAGTCCATTTTTTTTGAACCGGCTAATGCTGTTAGTCTCTACCGACCTTTACGGCGCCCAGCCGTCAAAAGTGGGAAGCAACTAGCTCAAGGGCACTCCGTTGAATGGCAATGCTCATAAATTTTTTTTTAAATCTCGCCACTTTTTTTTGAACTGATGCTCAGTTGGTAGTAACCCTGCCTTATGAACTTGTGGGTTGTGGGTTCGATTACCACCCAGGACAAACATTTGTGTAATGAACATCGATGTTTGTTCCGTGTCTGGGTGTTATATTTTATTCTGTGTATGTATTGGCAAACAAAAAGTATCTAAGTATTGTATCAGTTATCTGGTTCCCATAGCCAAGATTTGCTTAGTTTGGGGCTAGATGGTGTTGTGTGAAATGTCTACACATATTTATTTATTCATTATGTATACTTAAGTGTATGGCTGTTTGTAATTCCAAATAGAATCGACACAATTCTGTAATACGAGTTGTAAGTTTTAAAATGTGGGTACACATGTGTATTTAGAATTATATAATTTATTGGTAGGGTAAATATGGTTATCATTTTCCATTCATACAACTAAATGTAAAAGATTACAAACTTTACACTGCTTACCTGTTTTATTTGAAGTTATTATCAAATGTCTCGAATTTGATAAGATATATTGTGTTTATTTAGAATTTTGCTGCCCTAAATATTATTAACTCGTAGCGCTCCACGGTTTCACCTGCATTTTCTCACATGGACTATTAATTTATTGGATTTAAATGAAATATTTATTGAAATATAATATCTACAAGATGTTATGTTGATCTGAGTAGTATAGATATGTGCGCAAAAAATCAGACAAATCAGTTTAGCCATTTTAGCGTGACCAACATTTTAGCGTGACCAACAAACAAACATTCGAACAGACTGAGACAACGTTTCAGTTTAACAAATAAGTTGATACTTTTCATACCAAAATACAAATAAATCATTTAAATAAATGCCAACTTAAATAAACATTATACATAATTAAACGCCATTATCTTATCATATAAAATTCAAAGTCCTGACTGACTGACTTATACATCAACACAGCCTAAACCGCTGGTCCTGGAGACTTGAAATTTTGAGGGTGTGTTTTTTGTTAAGTGTAGGCATCCACTAAGAAAGGATTTTTCGAAATTCCACCCCTAAGAGGGTGAAATGTGTGGTTGAATTATGTATGAAAAATTTTTTTCTTGGTTCCTATAAGCCACGCGGGCGAAGCCGCGGGCAGAAGCTAGTTATTATTAAATGCCAACATTAAAAATATTGTCATCCTGTTCTGAGCTTTGTTTAAAGTGTCAAATCTCAGATCAGAAAGACTTTGTATCGAGCTAATATATACAAACATACAAAAAAGCAAGAAGTTGGTAAAAAAAAAATGTTTTTGGCATAACTAGTTATTGTAAATAACCAACACGTTATTTATGTACAGTATAGTAATTAACAATTTTGCTATTTGAGGCTTTTGCAACTATTAAGTTGTGCAACTTCAAAGGTCAAATTGATTATGTTATGATATTGATAAAGGATACCTTAACCCCAATAAATTATCATAGGTAAATTATGCTAACAGATAGATTCTTATTAATAAGAATTTATATATGTATATATTTTTTCACGCCTTGGTGTATTTAGCCAGTGTCAAGTAATTGTTAATTTCCCAAATTAATTCACGAAGATATATGTGTCAAGTCACAGTCTAATGTCCGTATTACAGAACAATGCTCAGTCATCGATCAGTGCTCAAGCAGAGATTTCATTCACTAATTGGTCACTTTATGAATGAAATCTCTGCTTGAGCACCGATCGATGACTGAGCATCGTTCTCTAATACGGACCTAAGTCATCAAGTCAAGTCATAGTCTAGTCTAGTTAAGTCATACTCCTAGTAAAGTGGTGGCCACTTTACCAGAAGCTTCTATATAGTTTTGGAAACAACACGAAAAGAAACGTTTCACCATCGTTGTGCCACTTTCTCACACTCATGCCTGTAATCTAGCATACGTCGTCGGGTACGATATACTATCCGCTTATAATGATAGTATACGCAAAAACACGATAATTTTGAGTCGACAAGTTATTTTCTATAAATACCTATAAAAAGCATTGGAAGTGTAAGAAGAGCCAATGATAAAAATAATGACCATATGCAGTATTAAACAAGTTGCAGATATCGAAATAAATATTCCATTATTTATAATTATAAGATAATTGATGATTTAAAGTTGTTTAAGTGAAGTTTAAATTGTGTCATCCATATTTTCTTAGTTCTTTTACAGTGTAATACTGCGAGATTACCTTATTAAATGGGTGTTTTTCAAAATGTACGATTTTTAAAAAAATAAATACTATTTTTTTGAACGAAATGTACAATTTTTTTTTTGTCTATCCAATTCCTATACTTGTGTCGGACGACCACGGGATGTTTCTACGGCTATCGCAACAAATTGCGGTGACCTGCGCATGTTTGAGTTGTTTGTATGCTTTGTCGACTAACCTGGCAGTATTATAAAGGAGAAGGAAATAAAAGCCGATCCCCACGCGATGGCAGCCGCTCGTCGAGAGCTCGTGTGCATCTCGCCTAAGTAAGCGTAGACGGTAGCGCTCGACGCTGAAATCCTAAAAAAGAAAGTGAAAATTATAAATTTACGATTTATTTAACGATTAACGAGTAAGTACTGTGATTATTGGAAAGAAGTTCCTTATCGCGCGTTGCGAAAGGGGGCTAGGCGGAAAAAATTAAGACCAAAAGTTGTAACGACACTTTTTGCTAGTTGCAAGCCGTGCGGCGTGCGCGTTTTTCTCTGTCTATCTGTCTGTCTCTCTCTCATTCTCTCTCTCTCTCTCTCGACAATATAAGTTACTACTCTCAAGTTTTTTTGGATGTTTTTAAATCGTTTTTTGAGTTAATACTTCTTTAGGACGCTTGACTTGGGGAGTAAGCTGGTGAATGCGAGGCGAACGGAAGTTGAAGTTGATTCATGTATATAATAAATAAATAAATAAAAGTATAAAAAGCTAAAATTTTCTTAATCTATACTAGACATACTCGTAGTGTAGTATTTTTGTAGTTTTTATTTTATTTCTACGTGTGAAGACTTTTTAATGGCTTTATTGTTATTTAATTCTACTGTATAGCTGTATACTGTGTAGCTTATAATAGTCGATAGTATTCTAAAACCTAATAAATAAATAAATTAATTAATGAATTAATTAAAGAAGTTTTAATTCAGTCGTGTGATGTAAAGCACGCTCGATTTTTTTTATTTTCATCGACAATTACTACTGGCTCTGAGAGCCAAAGGACTCGCAAGTCTCTCTTTGTATAGTTCAAATAAAACTGAAAAATATTTTTATTTTTATTTTTGAACCATAATATAATATTTTAATAATATTTTTGAAACAGTGGGCTATCACGGCCATTTTTAAATATGGCGAAAAACTTATTCGACAAATAAAAAATAAACCCTGCTCACAAATTTCACGAGAATCGGTCAAGAAATGCAACTTCTACAAGTTGCATTTCTTGACCGATTCTCGTCTTTGATTCGTTCGATATCGAACTTGTAGAGGTGAACAGCCGGACAGCCGCATTTACGAAATTTTATTACTAATTATTGTCCCATTCCGGACGAAGATAAATCCAAAAATACACAAATCATAAAAATTGCTACAGCCGTTCTCGAGTTAAGTGGTGTAACTAACGCGAATTTGTTTTATACTATGATGACCATAGGTTTTATATTACAGAAATAGATCGGGTGATAATATTATATCTGGCCAAAACAGAAAATTATGTCAAGAGGATCATATTATTGCTTTCGGTTGCAGTTGCAGACGGTACAGACACAGATTGGTACAGTTCTGTATATTATTATCTGTATATTATTTGACTGGCCCGATGGCTCAGTTGGTAGTAACCCTGCCTTCTGAACTGTGGGTTGTGGGTTCGATTCCCACACAGGACAAAAATTTGTGTGATGAACATCGATGTTTGTTCCGTGTCTGGGTGTTATATTGTATTGTATGTATTTACAAACCAAAAGTATCTAAGTATTGTATCAGTTATCTGGTTTCCATAGTACTAGCTATGCTTAGTTTGGGGCTAGATGGCGCTGTGTGAAATGTCCACACATATTTATTTATTATACATATTTGCACAACTTAGATACTTTATAAGTATTTATGTAAGCCATTAAAAAAGGAGTCTACTAAATAATATGATTGTAAATAGGTCCCCAATACCCGCATTGTTATTTATACCGTGATCCCGGCAAAGCAAAAAAGTGAGCGCTGACTGAGGCACCTCACGTAATTTGCGCACATGTCACGTCTCTAAAGAGCTCACACTAGAATTGCGCTACTACAAACCAAAGTTACAAATTCCAATATTAAAGAATATTATAAGTACTTACAAGCACCCAGTGAGGAACCTCAAAATGAGCAGCGTCCAAACGCTGCTGGAAAACGATGATGCCACTGAGAAGACAGCTGATGCTGCGAGAGCTGGCAACATCACAGCGCGTCGACCAAGTCTGTCTCCCAAGTAGCCCCACAGGAAGGATGTGCTGATTATACCTGTGCACAAGATGCAACATACTGAAACTACAGAATACAACACTAATTACTACGTACTTATAAGACGTTTAACCTTTTATTTTCAACAAAATGCATGTGAGAATTAATTGCCTTAGTTTTTCGTGAATTACACTTCACACTATCACACTAATATTATAAAGGCGAAAGTTTGTATGTGTGTTTGTGTGTATGTTTGTTACTCCTTCACGCTCAAACTGCTGAATGGATTTGGATGAAATTCGTTACCTAGATAGCTTATACACTGGATTAACATATAGGGTACATTTTATCCCGAAAAAGTGAAATGTTCCTGTGGGATGAGCAAATAATTAAAACACTTTATGTCCGCGGGTGAAACCGCGGGGCGCAACTAATATTGCATATTTACCTAAAGATTTAGCGTAGGTTACTTCATCTGCTAGATTTTTTTATTTACGGACAGTGTCTTTAATATTTCAACTAATAATTACAATGATATAACAACTACTACTAAACACAACCTACGGCCGCAGCTTGGGGGGGCATTGTGGGGCAATGCCCTACCTTGAAATCATAATGCCTTACCTTAAAAATACCAAAAACTAAAATAAATTATTAATAAAATTGTATGTTTATAAATAAAATTCTAAGATCCATGCTCATGTTTTGTCACAGAAATTATTTGTCTACGAATAGCTATTGAATGTACCACGTGATATACGTGGTGATTGATTTACGAGCCCGCGCTTCGGGGCTCTGCATCTGCATCTGCATCTGCATCCAATGCTGCCCTACCTTAAATTCGACTCTAGCTATAGCTCTGACACTACTTATTAAAAAAAAATCATTTGGACTATACACGGTGGGATTTAATTCACTCTTTTCCTTAAATGTATGTACTCAGACCATGCTATAGTAAATTCGTATAAGGTCCAATAAAAAAAATAGGTTTTGTATTTAGTGCCTCCTAAAATAACTGCATGACAGCCGAAATGTCTATTTAACGGTACACACAGCGCGGGCACCAGGTGAGTGTTTTGTAAATGCTTCGTAGGCAATAAAACACCTGCTTTGTTCAATGTCACAAGGCTTTTCTTTAGAATTTAAATTTAATAATACCTAGATTTAAGTTTTATTTCATAAGTTTCTTATTTAGTTATATGGGAGCGTTCTATAGCATGGACTGAATACATACATTAAAGGAAAAGAACGAATTAAATTCCACCTTGTATACTAGCCACGATGACCTATAGACAGTCCAAATGCTCTAACCCACTACCAGTAGGTAGCGTACCTAACATGCTGGCAGCATTGCCCCGTTGAATTGCAATGCTGATACCGCGGAGAGTCGATGGGTACAAGTAAGCGGCCGCTGAAACTGGCACTCTGTAGGGGAGACCTAGGTTCAGCAGTGGACGTCTCTTTAATGACGTGATGAGCTAGTCATTCACCTGATGTTAAGCGAGACGACCGCTCAGAACAGCTGCAGTCACTTGGAACTATACTCTAATGATAAGTTTCGCATGACACTGCACTGCGCACGTCATCCTGAGACAGCACAGTCACAAGAGATTAAATCATAGTATCATTGTCCAGTAATTTCACTAGTTACAGAACCCTTCAAGCCGGAACACGGTGTTGTTTGCACACTACTGCTTGGCGGCAAAACAACTGGCTAAGCGGTGGTACCTAGACGAACTTTGCTGAAAAGTCCTACCACCTTATTAGTCTTCAGGCTGATGATGATGATGATGGGTAAACCCGAATCTTATTATAAAATACTCACTAATTTCATTGATTAACGAAAAAAATCAGCATGTTCTAGAATAAAAAAATTCGAGGATTTAAAGTGTACCAACCCGCACCCGCTTCGCCTGCCATCCTGCACGCGCCAATTAACAAGTCCACGAGTGCGAGCAAGAGAGAACACGAACTCTCTACCAGACTTACGCGGTAAGACCCTTGGTCAGTCTGGCCTACACTCACTGCAAGTAAGAGAAGGCCTGTATCCTAACAGTGGGAAAGTGTGAGCTGATGTACAAGAAAACTTTTTTTTACGAAAACGCTTGGTTGGTCGTTGGTATTGGATAACAGTTCTCATTATACAGCTGCTTGCGAAGTCTCTCTAAATTCATATTTCTTCTTCTTCTTATTTAAGAGTCCTGCTCTTGTCGGTGGAGCAATCGCCATCGTTCTCGATCTTCGGCCAATGCTTTTATCGAGTTTTGGCGGGAAAACGAAAAAGATCGTGTCGCCGCATTGTATTATTTTCCAAAATTGTGTTATTTTCAGTGTTAGTGCATAAAATTGCTTAACTTAATAACTTGGACTGTGACTTGACTTGACACATTATATAATATTAGGTCTTTACCTATGAAATTGCCGTTTTGTTTGAAAAAAGTTAAAGTATTTTTTTTTCGAACTTATTTATTTCTTTTATTCAAAGTAATCACCCCTGCAATCAATGCATCTTTGCCAACGCTGTGGCAGTTTATGGATGCCCTTCTTGAAAAAATCAGCAGGACGGGAGACAACAAACTCTTCAAAGGCGTTTTGTACTGCCTCTCGGGAATTGAATTTTTTTCCCGCTAAAAAGTTGTCCAAATTTTGAAAAAAGTAATAGTCGGTAGGCGCAAGATCTGGTGAGTATGGCGGATGAGGGAGAGCTTCCAAACCCAACTCATGCAGCTTAGAGACGGTCTGTTGTGCAGTATGGGGTCGCGCGTTGTCGTGAAGTAGCAGTGGAGACGACCGATTGACCAAAGCTGGTTGGAGACGTGCGAGTTTCGCCATCATTGTGGTCAGTTCTTCAATGTACACATCTGCAGTAATGCTCTCGCCGTTTTGTAAAAAGCTATGATGAATCACACCAGCACTAGACCACCAAACTGTGACCATCACCTTTCTAGGGGTCATTTTTCGTTTTGCACATTGCTTTGGTACCGAACCAGGATCTAACCAACTTGCTGAGCGCTTTCGATTGTCAAAAAGAATCCATTTTTCGTCGCACGTAACAATTCGGTTCAAAATTCCTTCATTTCTGTGCCTGTTAAGCAGCGCAAGGCAAGTCTCGACGCGTACGTTGCGCTGGCGATCGTTAAGTTCGTGGGGCCCATCTATCAAGCTTTTTTATCTTGCCAATCTGTCGCAAATGGACCAATATTGTTTTGATGCTAACATCAAAAGCTGCTGCCAGCTCAGCTGTAGATTGAGATTCATCAGCTTCCACAATCGGCTTTAATTCATCATTGTTGACCAAAGTTTCCGGACGAGCACGAGGTTCATTTATCAAGTCAAAATTCCCAGAACGGAACCGAGCAAACCAATAACGGGCTGTACGTTCGTTTGTACAGTTCTCTCCGTAAACGTCATTGATGTTACGTGTCGTTTGTGCCGCGTTGGTGCCACGACGGAACTCATATTCCATAATTACACGAAATTTCAAAGTATCCATTATGAGGAAAAATGTTGAAATGTAATGAAAATACAACGCTAATCAATAAACAAAAGACTTATATTGTAAATAGAATGTCATATTTTTAAAACAAAATTAATTTGAATTTAGAATTCATAGCCAATCAAAACTTTTTTTTGTTTGAAAAAGTCTGTACTGCAATTCGGCAATTTCATAGGTAAAGACCTATTATTAATTAACTTGAGAAATTATCAATTACTTGAGACTGGCTAAATACACAAAAGTGTGGAGCCAAATCAAAACAAAAATAAATGCTTTACCTCCCCGTACGATATGACATTTATCTTTTCTTTTATTTAATCTGTTCGCCTTCTAGGTCTGCCTCTTCCTCTTTCCTTCTACTTTTCCTTCTATGATGATTTTTAATAGGTTGTCATGTCGTATAAATTCATATCTATTCTATCTAAATATATATAACTCAATGGTGACTGACTGACTGATATAGTGATCTATCAACGCACAGCCCAAACCACTGGACGGATCGGGCTGAAATTTGGCATGCAGGTAGATGTTATGACGCAGGCATCCACTAAGAAAATATTTTTCGAAATTCCACCCTTAAGAGAGTGAAATGGCGAAGATGTGGGTAGAAGCTCGTTTATTAAATAAAATTATGGTGCAAAGCCCTTTCCATTTCTCTGTAACTCCAAAAAAAGCGTGCCTATTTCGGCAGCTACGCAGCGCAGGTAAAAGGCACATAAAAGGAACAAAACTAAGCAAAACCGGTTGTTTTACAAAATTAGACATTTCGAAAGCAATGCCACCACTTTTTTATCGTAAAATCCCATATTTTTAATAAATGTTTAGAGCTCAACCTTCAAACCTGTACTTAGATGTATTTTTAGTTCAATTATTATCACCAACGTTGGGGAGCGTTCAAGTATTACGTAACGCAATTTTTTCTCGTAAAACGTTACGATGCGTTACAGGGGCGAGAGGGGGTCTTTCTTACAACACGTTACGTAACATTATTTCTTTTTTTATATAAAAAATTAGGGAATCAAAACTCCCAAATTGGCAACCCTTTTCGTTTTTTTCTTTTACGAATTAAAAATCTATTGTTTTATTATAAGGCAATTAAAACTATACCAAGAATAAAAACTATAACATACTTTTGCGACCAGGGTAAAAATGATCACTTGAGTGCTACGTAACGTTTAGAGAGGGGGGGAGGGGTACAGAAAAACGTTACGGAGCGTTACAGTGGGGGGAGGGGGGGTCAAAAATCTTCAAAAATTGCGTTACGTATTACTTGAACGCTCCCTTGTACACTTGTACACTTACAGCCACAGCCGTAGCGGTCAATGCCATTACCGGGCAACGGAATTGCAAGAACAGACAATGGATACAATACTTACTGCTTACTTTATCAAGATATCAAGTTATGTAACGGAACCACACGGAGCTGTGTGAACTGGTGTCAAGTGAGCGTAACCGATATTTCAATCTATTGACTACATGAAACTATGCCTTTGTGACTTAGGTGAATGATTTAAAGGCAGTGTTGGTAAACATTATGCGTGCGTTTGTATATGTTCTTTTGACGTGATTATATTTAACGAGCTTCTGCACGCAGCTTCGCCCGCGGCGTGGCCTATGGGAAAATAATTCAACCACCCATTTCACCCTCTTAAGAGTGGACTTTCGAAAAATCCTTTCTTAGCGGATGCCTACGTCATAACATCTACCTGCATGCCAAATTTCAGCCCGATCCGTCCAGTGGTTTGGGCTGTGCGTTGATAGATCACTATGTCAGTCAGTCAGTCAGTCCGTCACCTTTGAGTTATATATATTTAGATTAATAGTTGCGCCCCGCGGTTTCACCCGCGGATAAAAAATATTTTCATTATTTTCTCGTACCGCGGGAAATTTCACTTTTTCGGGATAAAATTTAGCCTATATGTTAATCTAGCATATAAGCTATCTTGATACCGAATTTCATCCAAATCTATTTAGCCGTTTGAGCGTGAAAGAGTAACAAACATACACACAAGCATTGCCATTCATTGCCCCAATGCCGCCAGCATTTTGTATACGTTGCCTATTGGTAGCGGCTTCTTAGATTAAGTTTTGCTAATGCATACTTTTTAATTTTATTTTAGTTTGAATTAAAATCAATAAAATACTAATTTATGTTTATTAAGAGTGTTATTATTTTTTCTGAGATCGAGACCACTAGACGGATTTGAAAGTGAAATCCAGGATATAAGGTTAAAAATTGTTATCTAAATATATATATAACTCAAAGGTGACTGACTGATTGACTGACACACATAGTGATCTATCAACGCACAGCCCAAACAAATGGACGGATCGGACTGAAATTTTGATTGCAGGTAGATGTTATGACGTAGGCATCCGCTAAGAAAGGATTTTTCGAAATTCCACACTTAAGAGGGTAAAATGGGTGGTTGAATTATTATCCCATAGGCCACGCCGCGGGCGAAGCTGCGGGCAGAAGCTAGTAAATTATATAAGTTTACATTTTACAGTCTTACTTTTACACCTTATAGTTTTAGTTTTCTGATAACTCATCGAATTCGCACATGAAATCTCAGATGTAAATAAGTTAGACCAATAAGTTATACTTGGGTATAATCAAACCACTAGCTAGTACTTAAATTGAAAGTTATTCAATACTACCTTCAACTTTATTGACCCTTCGGGACTGATGACATAGAATAGATATGTAGGTATAACTATAAAATATTAAATATCTATTAAATATTAAATATCTACTAACTATATGTGTAACTGTATAAGTAATACTAGTGCTAGGTGTAGGTACTAGTGAATGCTTCAAGATTCTATTCAACCAGTACCAACCACTGAAGGTACAAATAATAATAATAATAATATTTGTGGACATCTCACACAACGCCATCTAGCTCCAAACTAAGCAAAGCTTGTGCTATGGGAACCAGATAACTGATACAATACTTAGATACTTTTTGTTTGTAAATACATACATAGAATACAATATAACACCCAGACACGGAACAAACATCGATGTTCATCACACAAATGTTTGTCCTGGGTGGGAATGGAACCCACAAATGTTGCATAGGAATGCCACTTTTTGACTACATTTTTGTGGTGGCAGTACGGATTCTTGAACTAAAAATGTAGGTAATCATAGAACGAAAACTTATACTCAAAAGTTACTCGTATGTTCTGTCGAGATCACCCGACATTTTTTATCAAATCTTTCCAAAAGTTAACACAGACCTTAACGAAAAGTCTGTTTTTTTTAATGTTAAAGGGAGCAATCTGTAACACTGGAGGAGGCGTCACCAATGCATTGCTTACCCTGTAGGACTCTTTTAACCCTCCTTTTAAAGTACTCTACTACTACTACTCTATTTAAGGTCTGTTAGACAAAGATGCCAAAATTCTGTCAACAAAATAGGTTTACCTATAAACGCAGCAGCATTGACCAGTCCCTTGTGAGTGCTGGTCAGCTGTAACTCGCACTCCGCCGACGTGATGGCGTAACTCATGCCGACGGACTCCATGGATACGTTCAGCATGATGAGGCCACTGGTGAATAGCACCAGGTGATTAAACTTGCCATGACCTGGAAAATTTTAAACATTATAAAATTTTTACTAACTGCCAAATTGGGAATATTTCATTGCGATCAAGGTAAATAAATATCATATATAATAATAATAATATGTGTGGACATCTCACACAACGCCATCTAGCCTCAAACTAAGCAAAGCTTGTACTATGGGAACCAGATAACTGATACAATATTTAGATACTTTTTTGTTTGAAAATACATACATAGAATACAATATAACACCCAGACACAGAACAAACACCTATGCTCATCACACAAATGTTTGTTCTGGGTGGGAATCGAACCCACGACCCACAGTTCAGAAGGCAGGGTTACTACCAACTGAGCTATCGAGCCAGACGAAACCCACCAGACACAACCCATTTCACCCTCTTAGAGGTAGAATTTCGAAAAACTATGTCTTAGTGGATACCTACACTTTACAAATAAATTTCAAGTCTAGGACCAGCGGTTTAGGCTGTGCGTTGATATATAAGTCAGTCAGTAGGACTTTGAATTTTATATGTATAGATAATGTATTCGAATAAAAGTAAAAATCGCATTTAACCAGCCACTTAAATAGTAATAAACTTATCTATGACAAGAGTTTTTCAACTAAGTAGTGCAAGCAGAGCAATAAATACAGCCATTATCTCCAATCAGCACGATTTCAACACTGAATTTTTAATGAGACATGCTGGTACTAAGATTACAATGATATTTATAGCGATAAAGATAGTGTAAGTGCTATTGCATCGCTGACGCAGCCGCGCACAATTGCATCTCTTTTATGCTTCTCGCTTCAGGAAATGACGATTCTGAGCAATAGAAAGGGACACTAGAAGAATTACGATGCCATGCTGATAGATGTGGGCTCCTAAGGTTACTTTGCCATGAATCGGCAGATAGGGAATTATATGTAACTAGCGGCCCGTCCCGGCTTCGCTCGGGTGGACGTTTATTTATTAAACATTTTATAATATACGAAAAACAATGTATCACGCACCGGCGCCATCTACTTAAAATGATGGTTTATCCTGAATTTTCTTTGCTATAAACCTCACGGAGCCCGAGACCTATCCAACGAATGCAAAACCGTGGAAATCGGTTCGTGCATTCTGAAGTTATAGCGTCAGGAAGGAAAACCCGACTTATTTTTATATAGTAGAAGATGTAATCTAGACTTGACTAGTTGCATCAATATCAGCTAAACTAAGAGTAATTATAATTTTATCAGCTGTTGGTTCATCATTAGTCATGATATAAAGTCAAGAATGACGCGTTTTTTCTCGTTATCTTCATCATTAGTCTTATTTACAAATTTTTTTTTAATGACTAATCTAACAAGTTAGGTTTTACTTAAGTGTATTTTCTATTATAGATTGTTGGTATGACGAGTCTATCATCGGGGATTTTGATTCATACATGAAATGCTCATTGCTAGAAACTCTGTCTTGATCTGTCCTAGAATAAAAAGTAAAATGGTTATTGCTATAAATATAAAAGCACCATAAAAGTCAGCGTTCAATTAATAATAAGAGGCATAATTGAAGGGCTGAGATCAAAAAGGGTTTAACTGATTTTTCAGGATTCAGCGTGAAATTATCTACAATAATACATTGTCAAAATACCGAAATGAGGCTTAAATCTCGAGATTTTCACTTTATCTGACACAGGAATACATTTCGCTTAGCATAAAAACATTTATATTTTTACAGTAATTGTACGAATTAGTACTATATTTTGTATTTTAAAATAGATTTAATACATTTTCAAGCAACTGAAACTTATATAAACCATAAATCTATTACTTAATACGCACTCTACATTAAAATGAGGCCGTTTAAGTTTAAAGTCAATTTTCTCGAAACTATCAATTTGACAGCTAAACCCTTTTTATTCTCACCCCTTGAATTATATTTCTATGCTTTATTTATTTATTTTTATTTGGTCCAGACAGCCGTTTACGAGTTTACAGAGAACCGCCCATGGTAATAATAATGCTCATAACACTGGTACAGTATTTAGCCAAACAGCCAACAAACAACAGCAGTATTTTGACAGCCTCTGTGGTGTGGTGGTTGAGCAGGTCGACCCGCTCATAGGGTTATGCCCGGTATGCCACACTTCCGCTATGCCACAGTTGAATTAATCAAAAAGTTACCTACCGAAAATGCCCGCTATGACACGATATATTTTCTTGGACAGTCAAAACAATAATTTTGACTGGCCCGATAGCTCAGTTGGTAGGAACCCTGCCTTCTGAACTGTGGGTTGTGGGTTCGATTCCCACCCAGGACAAACATTTGTGTGATGAACATCGATGTTTGTTCTGTGTCTGGGTGTTATATTGTATTCTATGTATGTATTTACAAACAAAAAGTATCCAAGTATTGTATCAGTTATCTGGTTTCCATAATACAAGCTTTGCTTAGTTTGGGGCTAGATGGCGTTGTGTGAGGTGTCCACACATATTATTATTATTATAATAAGTGTTATGAGTAAACAAAGTTAGTACATCAGCAGACTCGGATTCAAATATTTATATGTACGTTATTTTAAGTCTGATTATGAGTTTTAAGTTAATCTGTGATTTATATATGTGATTAAAATTATTTTGTTAAATCTATTAAAATTATAATGTAGGTTTAGTATACTAAAAGTAGAACAAATTGGTTGAAAATATAATTTTAGCAATTTAAGTATAATTTGCAATTTCACTTGTGAACAAATATTTTTCTTTGTGTTTGTGTTGTTAATTTTTATGTAGACTATGTTAGCGAATAAGTGTGACACAAATCTGTTGAAACGGTGATTTTATTAATTTAGGTCTGATTTATTTTTTACATCATATTTTTTTGTGCTTTTAGTTGTATATTATTTATCTATCATATTTCTATTTCTATCATATTTTAAATTTTTTTTTTATAATGTGAATAGTAGGTTGTATTTTATATATTTTTTGTAAGTATATGTATTTATATTATTGTATAAGATAAGATAGTATTTACATCAAAAATTAAAAACACTTTTTACTTTAACTGTACCCTCTTTTGTTCTGTGTAAGCCTTAGTGAATCGTGTCATAGCGGGCATTTTCGGTAGGTAACTTTTTGATTGATTCGACTGTGGCATAGCGGAAGTGTGGCATACCGGGCATAACCCTATGAGCGGGTCGACCTGCTCAACCACCACACCACAGAGGCTGTCAAAATACTGCTGTTGTTTGTTGGCTGTTTGGCTAAATACTGTACCAGTGTTATGAGCATTATTATTACCATGGGCGGTTCTCTGTAAACTCGTAAACGGCTGTCTGGACCAAATAAAAATAAATAAATAAAGCATAGAAATATAATTCAAGGGGTGAGAATAAAAAGGGTTTAGCTGTCAAATTGATAGTTTCGAGAAAATTGACTTTAAACTTAAACGGCCTCATTTTAATGTAGAGTGCGTATTAAGTAATAGATTTATGGTTTATATAAGTTTCAGTTGCTTGAAAATGTATTAATTCTATTTTAAAATACAAAATATAGTACTAATTCGTACAATTACTGTAAAAATATAAATGTTTTTATGCTAAGCGAAATGTATTCCTGTGTCAGATAAACTGAAAATCTCGAGATTTAAGCCTCATTGGCATAACCCGGCTCATAGCCCGGAGGCAGCTGGTTCAATTCCCGCAGCAGGACAAGTACCTATTTGTACACAAAAGCACATTTTTGTTCTAAGTCTGGGTGTAGAACCATCGTCCTGGTATTTTCTGGGTCCATAGAAACAGGAAACCCTAGTTAAGGTTCAGGATCTATGTATGTGATTGGGCGTTAGTTATTTATTTTATTATCAGTCGGAAGACGTCCACTGCTGAACATAGGCCTCCCCCATATAATTCCACTTTGATAAGCTAATACATATGATAAGCTTCCACGCTTATCATAGGGGGGTTTCCATAATTACCACGCTGGGTGGACATCTTGGCGATTGCAATATATTTCAATGTACCGAGGAGAATACCCAGAGCTTTAAAAGCTAGAGTATAGTTTAAGGTAGGGCAGTATTGGTTACTACAGGTGGGACGGAAGACTATTGACCTAGAGACCTAGACCTATCATAGGTACATTCAATAGCTATTCGTAGACAAATAATTTATGTGACAGAACATGAGCATCTAAGATTTTTTATTATCTCAAACTATGAACAATTTAATTATAATAATTTATTTTAGTTTTTGGTATTTTTAAGGTAGGGCATAGTGATTTCAAGGTAGGGCATTGCCTCACAACGCCCCCTCCCCTCCGCCTAGCTACGGTCGTGCTGCTACCCAATGGGTAGTACCCATTACGTAGATATTCCCTAAGCCGGCTTTTACGGCACCCGCGGCGATAGTTGCCGCGCGTACTCTATAATTAATGGTAATGATATTTTTATGACGTGCGAAATATAAAATATTAAATACTAGTTGCGCCCCGCGGTTTCACCCGCGGATTTAAAGTATTTTAATTATTTACTCATCCCACGGGAACATTTCACTTTTCCGGGATGAAATATAGCCTATATGTTAATCTAATTTTTAAGATATCGTGGTACCGAATTTCATCCAAATCCATTCAGGCGCTTGAGCGTGAAGGAGTAACAAACATACACACATACACACAAACACACATACACACATTAGTGTGTGTGATTTCAATTTAATAGCGATAGACATTATTGACAGACTCACACAGAGACGAAACACTGTTTACCGTATTTGTACGATACTTTAATCAACAGGATCTTTTCCGTCTCTACACAATAGGATAACTCTGTGTTTGTCTCTTTTATGTGTGTGTTAACCAATAGGATCACTTTGATTTACACCACTAAACAATTGAACTCTGATTTTCGTCTCTCTGCCTGTATTGAACAAAAGGATCACTTGGTTTTCCATCTTTAAACGATAGTATCACTGTTTTCCAACTCTGTATATGTGTATGTATGTGAAACAATAAGATCACTTTATTTTCCATCTCTGTGTGCATGTGTATGTGAAACAATAGAATCACTTTGGTTTTTGTCTCTGAACTATAGGATCACTCGGTTTTCCGTCTCTCTGTGCGCTTTAAACAACAGAATCACTTTGTTTTCCGTCTCTAAACAATAGGATCACTTTGTATTGCATTTTTCTGCGTATCTATCAACAAGGGATGTAACATATAATTTATTTATTGGTTTAGTGGTTTGAATTTTTAAATAGTTTTAGTTTTCGTTTATTTATTTATTCATTTTATAGCATACCTTGAGGTAAGCAAGTACCTGCCTAATTCACTTACCCTAGTTCCAAATCAATATCTGTTACATATACAGAACATAATAACAAACACAAGTAAGTGGATACATTTAAAATACACTATCGAGAACGGTTTGGATTTTCCACGACAAAATCCATAGCCACTGCGAAACTCGTTAGGTACAAATTTGAACAAATCAATGCTTTGATTCCCGCTTATTACAATGGTGAGTAGGCGTACCGCTCGCGATTGATAGTGGTGCATATACCGCCCTAGTTTAGTCCTACCCTACTCCATGGCTCTACGAACAAATCGTGCTGCCGAGCTCTAATATATTAATAGTAAATAATATAACTGTCAGTGACATCTAAAGCAATTCTTTCAAAGACAGTTGTATTACTCAGCTTTCCAATTACAAACATAAACCAAACAAATAAAAACGAGTGTGCTTTAGACCACACGACTGAAGTAAAACTTCTTTAGTTCCATCTATCGGCATAACTTTATTTTTGCTTTGTTTAATGTTAATGTCGCCATTTTGATAATTGTAAATTGACATTTTCTCGGACATACCAACATATTAATTACTAAAAAAATTTAACTTTGACAATGGAGATCTTCGTGAACAAATTTCAACTTCCGTCCGTCTCACATTCACCAGCTTACTCCCCGCGTAAAGAAGTTTTACTTCAAAAATCAATACCTGCCTATAATCTGGGAATTTTGAAGGCTGAGTGAACCGGTATCGTCTGTGCAAACATGCTCCATTGTCGATCGCGTCGTCACTTACCATGAGGTGAGACCGTGGGCAATGTAAACCTGTCCATAACTTAAAAAAGTTAACTTATACAGCAGCTTAAAACCTAATATTAATCCTTCTATGTCTGGGTGTCATATTGTATTCTATGTATGTATTTACAAACAAAAAGTATCTAAGTATTGTATCAGTTATCTGGTTCCCAAAGCACAAGCTTTGCTTAGTTTGGGGCTAGATGGCGTTGTGTGAGATGTCCGCACATATTATTATTATTTATTATTATTATTATTAAGGATCGGCTTTTATAAAACGAGTACAGAACTATAAGACCCATAATAATAATAATTAGGTTTCAGAAAAGTTAGATAATTAGGTATGCCCGTCCATATTAAAGTTTACAGCTCCTCAGTACGCACTTATATCCTTAGGTCCGTATTACAGAACGATGCTCAGTCATCGATCGGTGCTCAAGCAGAGATTTCATTCAGTAATTGATCACTTTATAAATGAAATCTCTGCTTGAGCACCGATCGATGACTGAGCATCTTTCTGTAATACGGACCTTAGCGCCCGGTTTCTCGTAGGTACGTTTGTCGAACTAAGGTCCGTATTACAGAACGATGCTCAGTCATCGATCGGTGCTTAAGCAGAGATTTCATTCATAAAGTGAATCAATTAGTTCAATTCCGATCGATGACTGAGCATCGTCCTGTAATACGGACCTAAGAGTCATGTATGAGTCATATTGTTGCTATAATTGTTGAAAATAATTTGTTATTCTTTCTTTATTATTGTATTGTTAGTGCCTGGTAATTGTATTGTGTTAATTATTTAATATACTTGATAGTTTTTATGATAAGTTTATTGTTATGTTTCATTGGAGGAGTACTGTTCAGCACAACACAGGGAATCCTACTGTGCTGAACAGCGAAATTGTGAGAATGAGCTTAAATCATTTATATACTTATTTCGTTGATTGTAAACTGAATTTATTATTTTTGCACAAATAAATAAATATTCTATATTCTATTCTATTCTGTATTCTATTCTATGTCAACATGCTAAACGCTCATATACGCTATACGCTCATTGGTTGAGACAGCCGATGATCAATAGGCAACCAATGAGTGTTCAGTTGGTTTACAAAGTTAACACGAATTTAACAAATGTATACGAGAACCCGAGCCGAGGAAGAGTGTTGCTTAGCTAAGTTGTATTTTAATAGACCTTATTACAACGGGCATTAGAAGCTTACTGATCACACTTTACTACATTTAGTTACTGCACAATTTATACAATTACAGCCTTATTAATAAACACGAACTAGCTTTAGACTAGTTACACCATCTTTTGTCTCTTTCGATCCAGCTAAATATTCCAGTAGCAAAAAAAGGACAAAAGCTGAAGTAACTAATCCGAGACTAATACCCGTTTATTAATACGGCTGCTAGGTATTACAGTCCTATAAAGAAAGTTTTTTATAGGATCTGTGATAACTACCTATTAAAAATAAACTTAGTATGTACTACCAAACGAAAACTATAAAATTTACAATATACAAAACTAATCTAACATACCACTACCAGTAGGTAACGTGCCCAATGCACCAGAATATTGCATTTGCCGTAGCCCTGTTGGATCAATTAAAATATGAAAAGAAGAAAAACATGGTTGATAGAACATTCATTGTTGCGAGAAAAGTTAGTTAGTAATCATACACATTATGGGTGTTTTAAATCCGTCAAAATTACCAACGAAAGCTATTCACAATAGTAAATAAAAATGTTTGCCACTACTTAGCGTAAAATACAGAATAAGTTTATATTATAAGTATTTTGTTAACGAGGTAATGACCATGACAGTTTTAAACAATGTACTTAGTGTCTTATAGGTAATTGAACAATGTAAAAACTTACCAGTCAATTCAAACGCATCTTCAAAACTATGCTCATCAGTTTTTATCGTATCCTTTTCAACATCCGGCAGAAACTTATCACTTTCTTCAGTCTTCATGTTTAATGGCCTAGTTTGAAAAGATTATAAACTATTAAAACAACTATCGGGCCTCCGTTTTTCTAAGCGTTATTTTTACACAGCTTTTGAAGTGTTACTTGAACTGGCATTGGCTTAAAATCACTACCATAATGGTAATAAAAATTACTTATCATCACTCGCGCGCATGCGGTTAGTTATTTTATTATTCTTATCGATGTAACACGAGAATGCGTAATATTATTATTAGATGACAGAGTACCAGCGCGCTGTCCGTGCGTACAACCGTGCCGGGCACGCTCGCGTGGTGTACTAAATTGAAAATGCTAAATTTAAAACGCGCGGGAAACGCATGTGTAATGCAGCCAGTTTATTTGCAAGTTTGCTGATAGCAGACAGTATGTACGCATCTGGTTCAACGCCACTACGAACCCGTTTGAACGAGTTTTTGCTTTTCCAAAGACGAAATGTTACTCGAAGAAAAGTACCTAATTTATGTTTAGAATTTTAATATTAAAACCCTAAAATATACATTTTTATTTTTTTAAATTTATACCTTACTATTATTTTAATGTTTAATATTAAAACCCCAAATATAAATTAGGTACTTATTTTCTTCACCCGTGGATAAAAAGTATCATACGTGTTAATCCAGCGTACAAGCTATATGCTTTCCAAACTTCATTAAAATTGGTACAGTAATTACGGAGACTAATGGTAACAAACATTCACAATTAAATTCAACATATTATACAGGGCTATAGGAAAAATTGTGCTAGAACCGTTAAAGTTAAGGCGTGGAGTACTCATCATTTCTGAGTTATTTCACTATGAAACACCCTTTTTTTGAGGGGGGAAATGCCCTCGCACTTCCCTGCCACCATGCAGGGGGTATGTGGGACTCGAAGCCACTAAAACCCCCCGTGAACCCTAGTCCACCGTGCCGGGGTCGAGAAGGGGTCGCGACTGCAGTCCAGCCAACTCGCTCCCCAGCCAACTCGCCCGCAAACAAAATAAACATAATTAAATTTTGTAGCCTAAAAATCGGCAATATTAAAAAAAAAAAGTCAAATATCTCGAAAAGGGTTAAGTTTAGGCTAGGGTGTTTCATAGTGAAATAAGTCAGAAATGATGGGTACTCCACGCTCTTAACGGATCTAGCACGATTTTTCCTGTAACCCTGTATATTGATATTAGTTATTTGGCCCGATAGCTCAGTTGGTAGTAACCCTGCCTTCTGAACTGTGGGTTGTGGGTTCGATTCCCACCCAGGACAAACATTTGCGTGATGAACATAGGTGTTTGTTCTGTGTCTGGGTGTTATATTGTATTCTATGTATGTATTTACAAACAAAAAAAGTATCTAAGTATTGTATCAGTTATCTGGTTCCCATAGCACAAGCTTTGCTTAGTTTGGGGCTAGATGGCGTTGTGTGAGATGTCCACACATATTATTATTATTATTAGTAGTCATAGTGATTAATGATACCTATGATTTAGGTAGGTACCAAATTTTTGAAGTAAAACTAAGTAACTTGAAGTAAAGTTGAAGTAAACTTTTTTACGCATGCTTGACTTGGAGCGTAAGCTGACGAGGCGATAGAACAGAATTGAAAGTTGTTGGTTAACGTAGCTCTCCATTGTCAACATAACAAAGTTAAAAATTTGTATTAGGTACTATGTTCGTATGTCCGGTAAAATGACAATTTACAATACTGTCAAGATGGCGACGGAGCTTTGGCGGGAAAAGGCATTGTATTATTTTCCACAAAATCTATTATTTTCAGTGTTAGTGCGTGAAATTGGTGGGGTTTTATTCGTTAAGCGCTGGATGCCTTTAGGCATGAGTGTGGGAAAGTGGCATGATGATGGTGATACGTTTCTTTTCGTGTTGTTTCCAAAACTATACATGGTTCTGGTAAAATTGCCACCACTTTAATGACTTGACTAGATTAGACTAGATTATGATTTGACTTGATGACTTGAACTGTGACTTGACTTGACACAACATATATGTATTAATTATTTTGAAAAATTACCAATACATATACAGTGTCAAATAGTATCGTATTTAACCCGGGTGCCAACTTATTGTTGCCATAAATCTGAGACAATCTACCGTAGGCGAAACGGTGTTGCCGCTACAGTGCATGCACGCGTCCCAAAAACTTTCCATGTTTTACGTTGATAACCTAAAAAAAAAAAATTGTCGCGGAGCATCGTCCGATACAAGTTTAGAGATAAGCAAAAAAACAACGGTAAAAATAACCATGGTCTTGCATACATGTTCCTTTTTCCGAGTGAAGCTACAAGCGTGTCCTTAGCATGGGCCCAACATGCTCTTGAGAGGTTATTACTAAATTGTCAAAGTTAAGAACTAGGTTTTTTTATGGCTCCACACTTTTGTGTATTTAGCCACTGTCAAGTAATTGATAATTTCTCAAGTTTATTAATATTATATAATGTGTCAAGTCAAGTCACAGTCCAAGTCATCAAGTTAAGTCATAGTCTAGTCTAGTCTAGTCTAGTCAAGTCATACTCCTAGTAAAGTGGTGACAACTTTACCAGAAGCTTCTATGGAGTTTTGGAAACAACACGAAAAGAAATGTTTCACCATCATCATACCACTTTCCCACACTCATGCCTGTAATTCAGCACTTAACGAATAAAATGCCACTAATTTTATGCGCTAACATTGAAAATAACACAAGTTTTGGAAAATAATACAATGCGGCGACGTGATCTTTTTCGTTTTCCCGCCAAAACTCCCTCAGCCTTATTAATAAACGGGTATTAGTCTCGGATTAGTTACTTCAGCTTTTGTCCTTTTTTTGCTACTGGAATATTTAGCTGGATCGAAAGAGACAAAAGATGGTGTAACTAGTCTAAAGCTAGTTCGTGTTTATTAATAAGGCTGCCTAGGTTTTATTAGTAAAAGAAATATGTGCGTGCAGTCTCTGGGGACTGCCGATAGAAATGAAAACTAAGTAGGTAACAGTGACATATCGCTCATGAGAAGCGTGCGGTGACGATGACGTGAGTTCCATGATTTTCGTTCCCCCAAAATTGCTCAACTTGCCTAAAGAAGTTTTCACTTCAAATAATAAAATAACGAGTGTTGAAAGTATATTATCTTAAATATATATAACTCAGACTGACTGATTGACTGACTCACATAGTGATCTATCAACGCACAGCTCAAACCACTGGACGGATCGGGCTGAAATTTTGCATGCAGGTGGATGTTATGACGTAGGCATCCGCTAAGAGAGGATTTTTCGAAGTTCCACCTTTAATAGGGTGAAATGGGTGGGTGAATTATTTTCCCATAGGCCACGCCGCGGGCGAAGCTGCGGGCAGAAGATCGTCTTTACATATAAAAGAAAGTCGTGTTAGTTACACTATTTATAACTCAAGAACGGCTGAACCGATTTGGCTGAAAATTGGTGGGGAGGTAACTTAGAACTAACTTAGGTTAGGTTAGGTTACATGAACAATGAACTTAATAAAATCTAAAATCTGATTGAAAAAAAAAATTCCTCTAAGGCGGAAAGGGGATAGTTGTTTTTGGAATACAGAAAGCTTATGTAGTGGATTAGCCACATAGGCTACTTTTTATCCGTGGGTGAAACCGCGGGGAGCAGCTAGTCACTATCACTACATAGTATAAAACAAAGTCGCTTTCTCTGTCCCTATGTATGTATATGTATGCTTAAATCTTTAAAATACGCAACGGATTTTGATGCGGTTTTTTTTTAATAGATAGAGTGATTGAAGAGGAAGGTTTATATGTATAATAGCATCTATTAAATAGTGGAGAAATTTTTGAGTGAAAACTGTGTTTTTCTAGGTTTCTAATGTGATGTCGTAAATAATTAATATTTTTCCGCTTACATTGCAAACGCAGGCTGAACACTACGAGATTTTTCAAAATAATGTACTAAGTATTGTGCACATTGAAAAGGTCTACAGAAAACTCTGCTATGGTATATGTCTATCTCTTATGGATATCCCACAATAACATTTTTAAGAATTGTTTTACTCTAAATTTAACGCGAGCGGGCCACGGGCAGTAATGAATAAATCAAAACTACTGGATCGATTTTAATCATTTTTTCAGTGAATGACATACGCTATATATTTTATACTCATGCGAAGCCGGAGCGGGCCGCTAGTCTACAATAAGATAAGAATTTTCTGACAAAAAAGAGAAACAAAAATAATCGAATTTGGAGCCTCCTCTTTGACGTCGGAAAGAAAAACAAAGATAAGGTTAGTAATTAAACGCACGTTGATGAACAATAAATATTATTGTATATATATCATTAATATAATGTAAATATTGCACGTGATTACAATGGTATTAATCGCATTTAGAGCTCATAACCCGGCCAATGCACAGCAGTTTTTCTAATTTATTTATTGATTGCATACCTACCTTCTTATTTGTAACTCGATCCGCAACTTTTGTATGAATGTTTTATCTATTTAACTAATTGCGCGCTGCGGTATCGCCCGCTTTTTAAAAAAGTGTCCTATGTGTTTATCCAGCGTGTAAGCTATCTACATTCCAAGTTTCATTCAAATTCATTCAGTAGTTTTTGCATGAAGGGGTAACAAGCACCCATATATTATATAAATACGAACTTTCGTATTTATAATATTAGTAAGGATAAGGATTGTGGTAAGAACGTAAAGTGTTCCTATTTATAATTTAGCGTAATCTTTGGATTATATAAATAGTTTATTATTAGTATAAATCTAAAGATAAAATTTATTTTAAAAGTAAAAATTTGGATATATGTCTTCATTTACATTAAAATGCATTTATTAAATGTTACTAGATCTATTATTTAAATGATAAATATGTATTTTTTTTTTTTTAAGATTTGGCTCCACACTCTTGTGTATTTAGCCAGTGTCAAGGTATTGATAATTTATCAAGTTTTCGATATTTCACGCAAATATGTGTCAAGTCACAGTCAAAGTCATCAAGTCAAGTCAGTCTAGACAAAGTCATACTCCTAGTAAAGTGGTGGCAACTTTACTTGAAGCTTCTATGGAGTTTTGGAAACAACACGAAAAGAAACGATTCACCATCATTATACCATTTTCCCACACTCACGCCTGTAATCCAGCACTTAACGAATAAAATGCCACCAATTTTATGCATTAATACTGAAAATAACACAAGTTTTGGAAAATAATACGATGCGGTGACGCAATCTCTTTCGCTTTACCGCCAAAACTCCATGTATTTATTTGTAGACATTTCACGTCCATAGCCCCAAATTAAGCAAACATTTTTTTTATTTATGTTTTGGCTTTACAATTTTGTGTATTTAGCCAGTGTCAAGTAATTGATAATGTATCAAGTTAATGATTTTTCACTCAGATATGTCAAGTCATAGTCTAAGTCATCAAATCAAGCCAGTAGTAGTAGTCTAGTCTACGTTATACTCCTAGTAAAGTGGTGGCAACTTTACCAGAAGCTTCAATATAGTTTTGGAAACAACACGAAAAGAAACGTTTCACCATCATTATACCACTTTCCCACACTCATGCCTGTATCTAGCACTTAACGAATAAAACACCACCAATTTTATGCACTAACACTGAAAACTATCAATTATTAATAATAATACAAGTTTTGGAAAACAATACAATGCGGTGACGCAATCTTTTTCGTTTTCCCGCCAAAACTCCTCTGACAAACATTTTTATTTGTAAATACATACTTAGAACTTTTTAGTGACTGCACAGACTAAAAATATCTAGTACGTATTATTTATTATGTTTAGCAGATTTTCAGTTAGGGTACGAAGCATTATTATGTACAATTGCGCCCCACGGTTTCACCCGCAGATAAAAATATACAATGTGCTAATCCCGAACCTATCTGCACTCCAAATTTAATCAAAATCGGCTCAGTAGTTATGGAGATGAATGATAACAAACATTCACACACTAATTTTCGCATTTATTATATTCGTAGGATAGCGTGGTAAAGGTTAGAGATCAAAATATATTTTATCAATGACTTATCGTGCATGTTCTTACAGCGGTCAATAACTAATAAGAAGGAGTTTTGGCGGGAAAGCGAAAAAGATTTCGTTACCGCATTAATAACACAAGTTTAGGAAAATAATAATTTTCCTAAACTTGTGTTATTTTCAGTGTGAGTGCATAGAATTGGTGGCATTCTATTCGTTAAGTGCTGGATTACAGGCGTGAGTGTGGGAAAATGGTATAATGATGGTGAAACGTTTCTTTTCGTGTTGTTACCAAAACTCCATAGAAGCTTCTCGTAAAGTTGCCACTTGCTAGGAGTAGGACTTTGACTAGACTATGACTTGACTTGATGACTTCGACTGTGACTTGACACATATTTGAGTAAAATATCATTAATTTGATAAATTATCAATTACTTGACACTGGCTAAATACACGGAGGTGTGGAGTCAAAACACCAAAAAAAAAAAAAACTAATAAGAATCAATTTTATTGTGTAGAAACCGTGTACAAAAAAGGGCTTACGTAAACATTTTGGTAACAACAATTTTGGACGTAGGTACAATACTTTTTTTAACGGGCTAATGCTGTTGGTCTCTACTGATCTTTACAGTGTAACCAGACGGGACGTACAATACTGTGAATCTGTGGATAATCATAAGTTGGTAACGTTGGTTGATAACCTACAAATCATAGAATTTATATCAATCAAGACCCCTAACACAGAAAAAAAAGTAAGGCATATTTTCGGCTGTCAAAATCAAAATCAGTCGTTATTTTGGAGCGGTTGTGAAAACATACCAGATTATGCCATCTTGCGTGATAGAACTTCACTGAAATTACATGAAATACCGAACATGGAAGCCCATCGTGCCATTTCACAATCTATTGGGCATTATCATTTCTTTTTGAAAGTATTTTTTTTTTCTCTAGCCAAAATTTAGAACCATTCATTAATAAAATTTGTTACGTCATATCCAGTATTGCCATACGATGACTAAATTAACATCCCGATTTATTGCTTAAAATTCTAACAGATCAAATTCTACATGATCGTTGGATACAAGTATCAGGTACATTAGAGTCGAAATAAATATTGAACAGCTCGCATTTGCTCAAGAATTTGTTCAGCGTATTATCATAGTAAGAGAGTAAGGTCCGTATTACAGAACGATGCTCAGTCATCGATCGGTGCTCAAGCAGAGATTTCATTGATTAATTGATCACTTTATGAATGAAATTTCTAATTCAGCACCGATCGATAACTGAGCATCGTTCTGTAATACGGACACAGCCTGTAACACAGTTTTATACTAGTACAGGGTACACGGACTCAATACTTAAGTTTGAATAAGACTAGTTGTATTAATTAATTATGGAAAATATGTTTAATTATAAGTTATTCTACTTAAGAAACCATGTAACCCAAAGGTATAACGAATAAATAATTTAATTTAATCGATGACTGAGCATCGTTCTGTAATACGGAGCTTAGACGGTTACTCTGTGGCCGAATTGACATTTAAAAGAGTTCGCGCTCTAAGATCATAGATGAGTTTTGGCGGGAAAACGAAATAGATCGCATCGTTGCATTGTATTATTTTCCAAAACTTGTGTTATTTTCAGTGTTAGGGAATAAAATTGGTGGCATTCTATTCGTTAAGTGCTGGATTACAGGCGTGAGTGTGGGAAAATGGTATAATGATGGTGAAACGTTTCTTTTCGTGTTGTTTCCAAAACTCCATAGAAGCTTCAAGTAAAGTTGCCACCACTTTCTAGGAGTATGACTTTGACTAGACTATGACTTGACTTGATGACTTCGACTGTGACTTGACACATATTTGCGTAAATATCATTAACTTGAAAAATTATCAATTACTTGACACTGGCTAAATACACAAAAGTGTGGAGCCAAAACATTAAAAAAAGATCATAGATTATGATTTTTTCACTTTTTTAAATGGTTTTGTACGGTGATTGCTGTTCTGGACCTATGTAGGTAATAGGGCGAATTCTGTGGTAATAATATTATTTAACTAATAATGATAAGAACTAATGATCATAAATATGACTATGATAATAATATAAAACAATCCTTATGCCCGTGTGTACAGTTAGTTAGTAAAGTTTGATAGCTCTTAAGTTCGCAGTCGCACTTATCTGTACTAACTTTATGTACTTAATTATTGTAATGGTACATAATTATTGTAATTTAGTATCAATTTTGAACGAAAATATACTAATAAGAAAGCCGGCGTCACAGATAATTCAAGAAATCACAAAATTCGAGTACAAAATAGTACTTTCATTATCTATGGTACCTATTTAGTGGGTAAGTGGTCTCTATAAAAACTGACGGACGCATAAAGTAATTATCACCAATCAATGTCAGTAAAACCTCATTATAGACGGATGTGGTTAATTAATTAGTAGACGGAAAGCGGAAGTTTTTATTAAGGACAAACTAACGTCTTTGGCACATTAATGATGGCACTTACCCGATGATCTAAGAAAGTTTAATATCGATTCATCGGTTTGCGTATTGTGCGTCCGCCTGTTCCTAAAAGCCTTAACAGATGCTCCGACGCAGCTGACACCGACTAGATGTAATAATAATACCATTCCAGATACAGCTCGTCCAACAAGCATAGACATACTCCAACCACATGACTTCTAGCCCGCCCGACCAATATACAATAATAATAATATGTGCGGACATCTCACACAACGCCATCTAGCCCCAAACTAAGCAAAGCTCGTATTATGGGTACCAGATAACTGATACAATACTTAAATACTTTTTGTTTGTAAATATATACATATAATACAATATAACACCCAGACACAGAACAAACACCTATGTTCATCACGCAAATGTTTGTCCTGGGTGGGAATCGAACCCACAACCCACAGTTCAGAAGGCAGGGTTAACCTTTACAGCGTCACCTCGCTTAAAGCGCCCAGCCGTCAAAAGTGGGAGGCAACTAGCTCAAGGGCACCCCTGGGGTGCGAGCCTCGGTTTGGGCCGTTGCCGGAGTAAGAGGATCGAGAAGACTACGTCCACTGGAAGAGTGGACCCTATTGAAAGTCGTGACCGTTCTAGCTAACCTACGGGGGGTACGTCGACCTCGCCGGTGGGGTCGGTGTCTGATTGTGTTACGCTGGTATCCTATACCGGTGCCGGGCGCGGTACCTGAGCCAGAAGGGCTAGACTGGTCCGGTGATCCTAGCGCAGCCGATACTACGGCTGCTATAGGATCATCCGGGTCGCTCAACACGTGTCTCGGGCGGCGACGACGGGGTGCATTAGGTAGACACGTTGCGCGGGCATCTATAAGGGGGCTCGCACTAATCACAACGCTAGACTCAGTGATCGTTTTGGCGATCGGTTCTATATTAGCTTCCTAATGGAAGAAACCGACTGGGCCCTAGTTTGTATGCGTGATCCAGCGTAATAAAGGTACAAGATTGCAGTGAACTCCACGCAGAAGGCAAAAATAATCTATGAAAAACCCCACCTTCTGTATCTATCGGTACGTCACGTCGTCGCTTGATAGGTATGTCATTAAAACCAATAACACTGCGGTGACCCCCGACACGTGCGCTTGCTGTTGCAGCCTGCAGTCGGCTACGGAATTTCACCCTTATAGGCCTTTAATGTCCACTTTATTCAAGTAAAACTTCTTTACGCACGCTTGACTTGGGGAGTAAGCTGGTGAATGCGAGACGAGAGCGGATATTGATCGAGTGAGGCGAATAGAAGTTGAGAGGGAGATATAATAATAATAATAAACCCATATATTTCCAAACACCTTAAACAATAGTATTACTAAAACATTAATTTATCTCGATTGATGCTGGAACCCCAGACTGGGTATAGGTCTCCAGTTTACTCCAACTCTCTCTGCCCCTTGCTTTTATTTGCCATTCTTTTCCTGCAGTGGCGTTTATTTCGTTAATCTATTCTTTGGACGTCCTCTGCTCCTTTTACCAATTGGTCCTTTCCATATCGTTGATTGTAATGTCCATCTTTTGTCTCTGTATCTTGTTAGGTGCCCTGCCCATCGCCACTTTAGTGTTAACGCGTATTGCAGTGAGCTTTGTTTTAAATTCTTATGTATTCGCTTCTTATTCTCTGTATTCTCCATACTTTCAATAGACTTCTTTCCATCGCTTTCTGGCACGTCACGAGCTTAGTTTTTATTTTGGTGTTGTATGTCCAAATTTGACAGCCGTATGTTAGCGTCGGTAAAATACAGGTGTCCATTAAAGTCTTTTTGAGGAGAAGAGGGAAGGCGCCTTTTTGAATTTCTTTTAGGGACCAAAATTTTTTCCAACTCATGTTCACTCTTCGTTCCGTCTCTACTTCATCATTATTGTCTCTAAAGGTTATTTGTTTCCCTAGGTATATGTATTTGTTTACGTATTTCAGCGGCTTATCATGTAGGCTTATGGTGTTAGTATTGCTGTTTGTTGAGAGGGAGATATAAGTTAGTGAAAATAGAAAGAGAGAAAGTTACGCTTCGTATAGAAGTTTTACTTCAGCTGTGTGGTCTATATACGTATACGTAAATATCACAATAATAGGTACGGAAAGATAATAATAATAATGGACGATAGTTAGTAGATATAATACTTTTCTTTTACCAACGGCCGAGTAATACACCACAGTACCCTTTAGCTTTAGGTTAGTAGTTTAGTTACCAGTGTATGCCACTACGATAGATACAGGACCAGCCCTGACGGCCTCTGTGGTGTGGTAGTTGAGCAAGCCAGACCATGACCCGGAGGCGGTTGGTTCGATTACCGCGATTGGATAAGTATTTGTGCACATGAAAAAAGCGCAAATACTTATTCTATGTCTGGGTGTTGTGGGATTATGGTCGTCGTAGTTCCTGGGTCCCTAGACACAGGGAATTCTAGTTAGGGTCCAGGATCTATGTATGTGATCGTTGGGATTTATTTATTTATATAGAGAAAAATGTTAAGCACTTGTGTCTAACAATCAATCAATCAAGTTTTTATTTCAGAAAATTATTACAAAGTTAAAGGCAGGGCTAACGCACTAGTAGGTAATATTATATACAGCAGGTGTAAATTGAACAAGAGAACAGGAGACAGGCAGACGCATTTCTGCACACATCCACTTCCCGAAAGTGAAGTCGCCGGCCCCAAACTAAAACGGTCTACAGACACTACCAGCCTCCGACCCCGACTAAATACCTATAGTTTGTTTTTGTGCTCTCTACACCCCCGCCCCGACTAAATACCTACAGTATTAAGTACTTAGCCGGCCTTGACGGTGCCGCCGACACGTGTTCATGTGCCCGACCGCTGTCGGGACCCCGACCCGACTAAAGACCGTACCAGACGTTCCACCCGCTGCTGAACTGACAAAATGTAATAATAATACCATACCGGATAAAAATCCTCCAACAAGCCTACACACACTCCAACCGTATGGATTCTAGCCTACCCGACCAGTATTATTATTTTTTTTTTTTAATGTTTTGGCTCCACACTTTTGTGTATTTAGCCAGTGTCAAGTAATTAATAATTTATCAAGTTAATGATATTTCACGCAAATATGTGTAATTCACAGTCGAAGTCATCAAGTCAAGTCATAGTCCAGTCAAAGTCATACTCCTAGTAAAGTGGTGGCAACTTTACTTGAAGCTTCTATGGTGTTTTGGAAACAACACAAAAAGAAACGTTTCACCATCATTATACCATTTTCCCACACTCACGCCTGTAATCCAGCACTTAACGAATGCCACCAATTTTATGCACTAACACTGAAAATAACACAAGTTTTGGAAAATAATACAATGCGGTGACGCAATCTTTTTCGCGTTCCCGCCAAAACTCGACCAGTATTTAATAATAGCTATGTATGTATACAGCACCTACGAATTAGCTTGTATCTCAGGGCTCGGGACCCCACTTCGAGTCGTAGGTTTGGATCGGTGATCCTGTCTACAGTCACCCGTTAGTCTAGTCTTCATAATATCACCGTATACATTTATCAGATAGCTACTTATATGATAAGTGCCTACTGTGTAATTTACACACTACTAATACTTTTACCCTGTATGTGTACAATTTGGTTTTCATTGGGTGAATAATAAAATAAATAAATATAGGATAAACAGCTGAGACAGGAGTTTTGGCGGGAAAACGAAAAAGATCGCGTCGCCCATTGTATTATTTAAACCTTGTGTTATTTTCAGTGTTAGTGCATAAAATTGGTGGCATTTTATTCGTTAAGTGCTGGACTACAGGCATGAGTGTGGGAAAGTGGTATAATGATGGTGAAACGTCTTTTCGTGTTGTTTCCAAAACTCCATAGAAGCTTCTGGTAAAGTTTTACTAGGAGCCCATCGCTTTACTAGGAGTATGATTTGACTAGACTAGACTATGACTTGACTTGATGACTTCGACTGTGGCTTGACTTGACTTGACACACATATATATTACTGAACTCGATAAATTATCAATTACTTGAAGCTGGCTAAATACACGAAAGTGTGGAGCCACACCAAAACAAAAAAATAAAAAATAAACAGCTAATGATGTGTGTAAGGGTGTTTGTGACCTACTACAATATTTTAACAATATCTATTAATAAATTTATCACAGTAGGTATAAATTTAGAGACCTTGGCATTCATGATTACATCACTGCCTCATAAATGGCAAAAAATTACAATTCGATTTCAAGCAAATTAAGAACTGTATAATACATAATCTCAATTTTATGATGGAGGTATACTGCTGGATGATACATGGATAATATTCAATCATAATTAAATTGTAGTTTATTATCACACTGATATTATAAAGGCGAAAGTTTGTATGTGTGTATGTATGTATATGTTTGTTACTCCTTCACGCTCAAACGGTTGAATGGATTTGGATGAAATTTGGTACCAAGGTAGCTTATACACTGGATTAACATATAGGCTAGATTTTATCCTGGAAAAGTGAAATTTTCCCGTGGTATGAGCAAATATTTAAAATACTTTTTACCGGTGGTTGAAGCCGCGGGGCGCCGCTAGTCAATAAATAATAACGTGACAACGACGATGAACATTACTTTTGTAAAAAATATATCACAAAAGGTTTTATTTTGTAATTAAATTACAAAATAAAACCTTTTTTCATAACTTTATATGCTTTTATTTCTTTTGAATTTGAATTTATTACAGAACGATGCTCAGTCATCGATTGGTGCTCAAGCAAAGATTTCATTCATCAAGTGATAAATTAATGAAAGAAATCTCTGCTTGAGCACCGCTCGATGACTAAGCATCGTTCTGTAATACGGACCATAGGGTGCAAGACTTAGAAAAAGCGCCTGAAATTTTTGCAAAGCAAACTAGTACCTATTCTTTTAGCTAGTGTTTTTAATTTAGGAGTTAAAAATACAAATACTATTTAAACTATAGCTGCAGGCTATGCCTCCGTTCAGACAGATTATTATCATTATTCTACGACTACATCTGCACCTTTTTCTTGGGTTAGTGTATTAAATATATATATATATATATATATATATATATATATATTTTATATGTTAGACTTCCTACGGGATAAATGATACTTAGGTATTCTATAAAATTCTTTAAAAAATATTATTTATATTTTAAACGAGCTTCTGCTCGCAGCTTCGCCCGCGGCGTGGCCTATGGGAAAATAATGTAACCACCCATTTCACCCTCTTAAGGGTGGAATTTCGAAAAATCCTTTCTTAGCGGATGCCTACGTCATAATATCTACCTGCATGCAAAATTTCAGCCCGATCCGTCCAATGGTTTGGGCTGTGCGTTGATAGATCACTACGTCAGTCAGTCAATCAGTCAGTCACCTTTGAGTTGTATATATTTAAAATAGATCTATAATGTATCGTAGTCCCAGGTCGGTAGAGACCAACAGCATTAACCCGTACAAAAAATGACTAATAGTAGGTATACTAAAGGCAAAATTTTGATGACGTGCTAATTCATCTTTGCAATTTAATAACCTTAAATTCTCATGAATAAATTATTTCAAGATTTATGACTTCTATAATATATATCACCTATTTAATCAGTAGATTGAATTGTAAAGGAAAAAAATTGAATTACGAATGGGACACAGCAACTTTACAGCTTTGTGTTGATGTAACTTTACCATGATGGACCTAAGGAGATAAGTGCGAATTTAGGAACTGGCAAACTTTAGTACAAACGGGCACTTGTTTTGACAGCCTCTGTGGTGTGGTGGTTGAGCAGGTCGGCTCATAATCCGGAGGCGGCGAGTTTGATTTCCGCGGCAGGACGAGTATTTCTACACAGAAAAAATAGCGCAAATACTTGTTCTGTGTCTGGGTATTGTGTTCCGGGTTCCTAGACACAGGGAATCCTAGTTAAGGTCCAGGGGCTATATATGTGATCGTTATTATTAGTATCTGTAATTAAGGCCAATTATTTTCCACAAATAATATAACACTATACTAGTAACTTAGGTTTAAATACACTACCATAATGGCAGCTTAATAGTCGATCTGTATTCGGTCCGACACCACTCCGACAACCGTGTTAAAGCGTAGCCGTGTATTTTTACATGGCTACGGTTATAAAATTATAATATAATACGGCTGTAATATTATTTAGTACAGTCAACGTAGCCGTCTTTACCGGCTAACGTAGTAGTGTATTTGGATAACATAGCCGTGTATAATCTCTAACCGTGTACACAGCTCTTCACACGGCTGCCAAACCCGGCTGGCACAGTCATTTGCACGGCTACTGAAAATGGAGCCGTGCTTGAAAGCCGTGTATTTTTCCCAGTGTGCTGTTGTACGCTCCAGTTTGAGAATCTCCTCTTTACCAACAACTAGCGGTCCACCCCGGCTTTGCACACATGAACCCTTCTATTTGCGTCAGGTTACTAAAAAAGAGAATTATAAAGAAAGTTTGAATATTATTGTTTTATTCATCTTTTATGACAACTTTTATCTATTAATGATTTTTTTATATTTTTTTATGAAGTACTTGTTTTTTCTAACTTTTCTAAAAATATCATAT
Source organism: Ennomos fuscantarius (assembly GCA_905220475.3). NCBI lineage: Eukaryota > Metazoa > Arthropoda > Insecta > Lepidoptera > Geometridae > Ennomos > Ennomos fuscantarius. The sequence goes on from HG992032.1 coordinate 1,472,476, forward strand.
ATACAAAACTAAAGCCATTAATAGGAATCAGCTTAATAAACCACGGGCAAAAGCTAGTGTTAAAAAATTCCATAATGAACAAGGCTGGCTGAGCTATGGTTCCTTGACTTCCCTGTCGTAACAGCCATGATCAATTTAAATTAGCAAAGAAAAACAAACTGATTAGCTCTCATTGAGAACGAAACACGTGTGTTGACTTGTGGCATAATAAATTAGTTGGCCAGGTTATTACAGCGAAGCTTTATAAAAGGCAACGCACATTTTTTAAAGTCGTAATGGCTTTCTATTTTCTACCGCTTCTTCTTTTTCGTTTAATGGCTTTCTATCGCTTTTTAGCGATAATTCTTCAAATCTTCTTCTTCTTCCCTTCGTTTAATGGCCTGCTATCGCTTTTTATCGAGAATTCTGCCAATGTCACGTGAGGAATTTTTTACGATTATGTCATATCAAAGTCTTATTTTGTCAGTTCCGAAGAGAAAGAAGACAATTCTTATCATGGATCTTGTCTTCCTGTAGCGGAGTGGGGATAGCCCTCGTACCAGAGCCAATATCTAGTGTTATTTTGTTCATGGTGTTTACGTGTACATGTTTAGCGATGGGCATATTGACGTCATATTTCGTTGATCTGTATCCAACGTCTTGCAGATTTGCAGGCTTATATTTGCATTTACTTGTGTGCTCAATTTTACATAATCATGCCTGTTTTTACTGGTGGCACTTAATATTGCTCTTCGCCCAATAATAATCACAAGGAAACATAATTTACATTTTAATTCATTGTATATTTTATACAATGTAATGAAGTGATGCATAAAATGAGACGTGCCAATTAAAGTCAAGAGCAGAAAAGAACACGGTGCACAAAACAGTACCTACGCAAATCAAACATAGATAGATAGATAGAAAATGCTTTATTGCACAAATAACAAATGTAGGTACAAAGGCGAGCTTAATGCTAGAGAGCATTATCTTCCAGTTAACCTGGGTGTAACATGGAAATTTTTGCAGGGCAGTGCAACGTAGCGTAAATATAGATAACATAAATTTAATTTTCTTGTATCCCTATTCACATACATAGCTACTTAATTACTACTAATTTAACACGTATAACCTAGGAGTTTTATATATATATAGAAATGAAAATAATTATACTCACACGAACTGAGCTGTACACATATATATATATATGTATATATTTTCTCATTTTCTATTTGTATTTACGGCTGCCCATCACCTAAAGAAAATAAATTAGCAAAAACCTTAAATGCAAGTTAACTTTGCAGCCAAAAAAAAGTTAACCTTGCAAAAAGTGGAACTAAGTGGAAGGAATTTTCTGCAAAGTTCGTCTAGGTAGGTACCACCGCTGTGCCAGTTATTCTGCCGCCAAACAGGAGTGTGCAAGCACTACTGTGTTCCGGTTTGAAAGGCACTGTAGCTAGTGAAATTACTGGGCAATTGAGACTTTTTCATCTGATCTCACAGTCGAGTAATGTTATTACCAGACTGTGCTGATGTCTCAGGATGATGTACACAGTGCACGTCACGCAAAATTTTATATTTTGGAGTTCCAAGTGACACTGTTCTGTTATGGGCGGCCATGTCGCTTAACACCAGGTGAACGACTTGCTCGTCACATCATTCGTTAACATAAAAAAAATAGAAATTCAAAAAGGTATTAGATTGTCCTTCATGGAACAAAAACTCGATGTTTTCTTTTGTTTTTATCCGTTATTATCCTTAAAATAATCAAGCATTTTACCCTGTATAAACGAAAAATGATAGGAAAATAAAAAAGTACACTAGATTTGGGAAAGCCGTTCCTCTCTTGGCATGTTATTCAAACTAGTACATTATCGTCATTTGGCCTTCTGTACCATTTTGTTCCTATTTGGCAAACTGCCACCATGAAACGTCACGATGATCATTTTCTTCTGCTACAAATAGAATGCTTCTTTTTGTAACTAGTTTCATATGAAAGTAACGACTGGAATAGCGATGTATGTTGAAGTAATAATATTTTACGCTTAAAATTATATTTCAGTTTATGTCGCTGTACTGAAACATTTTCTTGGCATGTAAAGATAGGCACGTAATAAAATGTAAAACACGCGGTAGTTTTTTAAAAATTATTATTACTCTATGTACACTTTTCAAGAACAGTAATTTAGTCGTGGTGTTGTCTTTCTATTGCCGTTTTGGGCGCTGTTTCAAATTTGTAAAACTCAATCTGAATATCTCTACGACATAAGTGCGGAACGTTGTCTGTTTGTTTATTCGTCTGGTCTTTCAAGAAGAAGATCAATATTAAACTATAAGTAACAGCAGCTAACGCTCAACTACGTTTCATTCATAGAACAACAAGCTATATATATAACTAGCTTCTGCCCGCGGCTTCGCCCGCGTGGCCTATAGAAAACAAAGAAGAAATATTTTCATAGATAATTCAACCACTCATTTCACTCTCTTAGGTGTGGAATTTCGAAAAACCCTTTCTTAGTGGATATCTACACTTTACAAAGAACACACCCTCCAAATTTCAAGTCTCTAAGACCAGCGGTTTAGGCTGTGCGTTGATATATAAGTTAGTCAGTCAGTTGAATTTTATATGTATAGATTCTATGGTTCCATTCGTCCGCGTTTTTCAGCCGCCAATGTGCGCTCACCCTATGCTGACTTTGAAATCGCTTTATGAGCTTTTCTTCAGTGTTTTAGCGAGCGCGTAGCCGACCGCAGCCACCCGCGACCGCAACCATGGCTGATGAAAAACGCGATGCCGTCCCCATCACCTTCGAAGACGCACTCGATAGAACGGGTAATTTACCGATAATTCTGAAGGAACCCGAAGATTAAATCCGTCAATACTTTGGATCGGAGTTCTCTTTGTTTTGAAAACAAGTTGTTTTCGGGGAAAACAAGCGTGTCATGACTTTGGTTGCGAATACAGTGTTTTCCCACTGTCTCGTTATTTTGTTTGTAAAGTGCAATATAAGAGTAGTTTTTGGTGATTGTTTTAATTGTGAATGATAATTTCAATGACGCTACGTACTCATCAGCGTGTGTTGGCAAGTTTTTGTTTGACGATAGAAAATTTGCAAGTGTTTTCATAAATTCCTTGATAAAAATAATATTTTTTTTAGAAATTTTAGATTTGAAGTAATTTACAATGGTTTCTTTTGTTGAATCTAGTAGAGTATATTACTAATACTCAAAAATCAATTACTAAACTTAAACATTTAAATACGCAACGATAAAAAATTAGATACCTTATACCTACGTTCGAATATAAAAAAAACTGGCTGATAAAAAAAACCTATAAAATCATTTATTGACATAAATATTTATACGATAGATTATGTAGTGAATCCATAGACTTTAGTGTGTGTGTACGTGTATGTTTATGTGTATCTGCATGTATATGTTGGTGTTTGCATGTATATTTATATAAATTAATTATTTATTGAATATATAAATTAATTAGTTATTAAATATGAAAATTGCTCAGCATGTTTTCTATTCCATATCTATGTATATAAGCCAGTATATAAGCTATCTATTTTTATTTATTATTTTTTTATGTTAAGGAATAATGTGACGAACTAACCGTTCGCCTGATGTTAAACGACACGGCTGCTCATATCAGCTGCAGTGTCACTCGGAACTCTAAAGTATAGAGTTTCGCGTGACACTGCACTGCGCACGTCATCCTGAGACATCAGCACAATCTAGTAATAAGATTACTAAATTGAAAAAAAAAAAAACAAAAAAAAATGTCATCCAAACCCGTCCAACCGTTGAGCGTGAATCAAACATCCATACATACATACTTTCGAGTTTATAATATTAGTAGGATACGTGATATGATTCGTGATTCCATTTGACTATAATGCTAATGCTGTTGGTCTCTACCGACCTTTACAGCGTTACCGGGCGGAAGGGCGGGTGCTGAAGGCGCCCAGCCGTCAAAAGTGGGAGGCAACTAGCTCAAGGGCACCCCTGGGGTGCGAACCTCGGCTTGGGCCGTTGCCGGGATAAGAGGATCGAGAAGACTACGTCCACTGGAAGAGTGGACCCTATTGAAAGTACTACTAGACCATGCCTTACTGAGACACGGATAATGCCTTAAATTTTATTAAGTAGTATGCGACAGAAAAGGTAAAAACTTTAATCATCTAGTACTAAAAATAGTACCAGCCGAACAATAGATGTACCCTACATATATGATGTTCACTTTAGATCCCCTAGGGATTCCTGGGGCATAATCAAGGAATTTAGATGGACAAGACCATTATACTAGGAGAGTTTAAGTAAAAAGGTGGTATTGTCCAGTTTGATTCTCATCATATTCACCAGGTTCCTAGTACAATCGGAGGTATCAAAGCAAGTGCCGCCATCGAGTCTCTGCAATAGGCTATTTGACTACTATATTTTTATTACATACATAAATAATATACCTCAAAAAATAGATAACTTTGAAAAAAAACTTGAATATCTCAAAAAATGACTAAGTTACAGGCATTTTAAAATACTGGAATAGAAAGAGACAGCTCAAACACGCAGTGACGTCAGTTACCAGTCCTCATAGTAACTCATTACTAAGCTGTGGTAGCTCTACATACAATCTCTTTGGCACGTGACGTCACAAGCCATGCCTTCATAATAGCTGTGAGGAAGCTCCACACGATCTCTGTTTTGCGAGAATGGGACAGGCGATAAAACTTTAAAAGCGTACTACTCCGTGAATAATTTACCGATTTTACTTATTTTTACAATGATTACATTCATTTTTAACCTACTTTATGAAAATAATATTTACTTGTTCATTTTTAATAGTAGCCTATTGTATCAAAATGAAAGTAGGTCGGAAAATAGGTACTATACTACAAACATACCTAGATACAGATTTAGTAATATACTGTATGTGACTACATGAGAACTATGGACTACTGTTACAAAAAAATCTCCAGTTTACTGGTTTCATTAAAAGTTATTTGAAAAGTTAAAGTAAAACTTTTTTATGTTTGATCTGAAAGTTAAAAATGTAAAAATTTTGGAAATTTCAAAAATGGAATAAATATTAAACACTGGTTTTTGACTTTGAACAAATTAGTCTTCCAACGTTGATACCTCATAATTAATTGTTTTAAACATAACTCGTGAAGTACTGAATACAAAAATCTGGTTCGAAATGGTTTCGAAATTTGTATTGCAGAAATTAAATGTTGCCCATTTAGAATAAAGTGCATTGTTCAAGAACAATCAATCTTAATTGTTTTTCAATATGAAGTATCGAAATAGATTTACACTTTAGATCATATAATTTAATTTAGACAATACAACTGGTTGAAAATACGACTTTTATACATATATTTGATAGAATAAAAAACTGCCCTCTATCTATCTCACTCTATCACACACACTAGCACTCTTATGTATGTATGTGTGTGTTTTTCATAGCTGCAGGGTTTTATTGAAATTTCCACATAATAGTTACTTAGTTTGGTCTTAGATGGCGCTGTGTGAAAGGTCCACAAATATTTATTTTAAGTCACGGGTGAAGTCGTAGTGTTAAATATGAAAACAAAATGTATAGAATCGCATTGTGTTATAATGCTAATCTCCACTCCAGGTAACGGTCTGTACAACTACCTACTGCTGGCGACGTGCTCACTCATCCTCCTAGCCATCGGGGTGGACCTTTTCGGGTTCAGCCTCGTGGTTACTGCTGCCTGCGACCTTCAGCTTACTGTCTCCGAGAAAGGAATACTGACTTCTATGCCTTTTGTTGGTAGGTAGCATCGTCATCAGACCAGCACCCCTATCGCGTAACTATTCTGGGAATCGGCTTCGCCTGCCATCTTGCACGCGCCAATTGACAAATCCACGAGTGCGAGCAAGAGAACACAATTATTACCATCTCCACCAGACTTACGTGGTAAGGCCCCAGCACGTTCCCACGGCTGGGACACGGACATACTCTCAATGGAGTTTGGTCAGAATCCATTAGGTGGTAGGACTTTTCTCAAAGTCCGTCTAGGTAGATACCACCACTTTGCTAGTTATTCTGCCGCCAAGCAGCAGTGCACAAGCACTGCTGTGTTCTGGTTTGAAGGATACTGTAGCTGGTGAAATTACTGACCTGACCTCACAGTCTAGTAATCTTATTACAGTCTAGTAGTACAGTGTAGTTATTACAATACTAAACTTCAGAGCTCCGAGTGACACTGCAACTGATACGGGCAGCCGTGTCGCTTCATTCAAAATGTAGATTAAGTATTTCCTGGTGTTTTATAATACCAATTGAAAAGGTGAATGCTACAGTAGAAGTTATAATCAATGGAAGTTATAATAGGCTATTTGACTACTATTAAAAATGAACAAGTTAATATTATTTTCATAAAGTAGGTTAAAAATGAATGTAATCATTGTAAAAATAAGTAAAATCGGTGAATTAATCACGCAGTAGTACGCTTTTAAAGTTTCATCGCCCGTCCCTTTCTCGCAAAACAGAGATCGTGTTGAGCTTCCTCACAGCTACTATGATGGCATGGCTTGTGACGTCACATGCCAAAAAGATTGTATGTAGAGCTACCACAGCTTAGTAATGAGTTACTGTGAGGACTGGTAACTGACGTCACTGCGTGTTTGAGTTGTCTCTTTCTATTTCTGTATTTTAAAATGCCTGTAACTTAGTCATTTTTTGAGATATTCAAGTTTTGTTTTCACATTTATCTACTTTTTGAGGTATATTATTTATGTATGTAATAAAAATATAGTAGTCAAATAGCCTATTCTTTCCAGGTATCCTGATGACGTCATTCATGTGGGGATACATCTCGGACACGCGAGGCCGTAAGTTCACGCTGGTCGTGCCACTCGTCGTGTCTTTCGTGCTATCCTGTGTCAGCAGTCTGGCACCGCACTGGCTTTTCCTTGGACTCTTCAAGTTCCTCTCAGTTTGCTTGTAAGTATTTTTTGAAAGACAATTTCATCTTGTATTGGTCACGGAACGCGTCGCATGTTGTGTCAAATTTCTTCTTTATAAACTCTGTATAATGTACATTAAAACACAATATTCAACAATCACAGTTCTTTGTTATTACTGTCGTTGATTTTATTACACGCCTGTTTGTGTGTGGAAGCGGCTCGTTTGCTGTGATTGTGTGTTAGCCAAACTACGAGTACCTCCTATTTTAAAATTCATATTGTTCTCTGGACTTACGTAAATCTATGCTATAAATGGATATATTATGCTACAGCTGTGCGATCATGGAACTCGATTGCTATCAATAGAAACTCAAATTTGTATGGATTTGACAGTTTGCAGGTCATACGCAGCTTATATTATTATATAATTTGAAAGAAAGAAAGAATATTATATTAACAGGTACTTAAATCCATACATCTAATTAAATTCGAGATTTTACGCGCTTTGGAACGAATTCAATTTAGATTTCGTGTAGATTTTTGCATATAGGGCTCAGCGTTTCCATACGCTGAGCCCTATATGCAAAAATCTACATGTCATCTATATATGCATGTCGTTACCGCGATTCAGAACTTTAATAAACTACCTCAATTTCCATAGAAAATATGCATTATCCTCGAAACACCAATCAGCGCCATCTAGAAAATTTTGGAACACTATATTATCTCCGCTGATCTAGCGTGGGTTAGCTGAACCAGCTAATCTCCGCAATGGTTGAACCAGTTTCGTTGTGGTTTTTAGTAATATACTAAGAAAAGCTTTGGGTTAAATATGAAAAACAAAAAATATAATTAAAAATAACTTTTAACATTTTACTAGGTGGTAGGACTTTTCTGCAAAGTTTGTCTAGGTACCACCGCTTTGCCAGTTACTTCTACCGCCAAGCAGTAGTGTGCAAGCGCTACTGTGTTCCGGTTTGAAGGGTGCTAGTGAAATCACTGGGCAAATGAGACTATGATATGATCTCACAGTCGAGGAATCTTATTACCAAACTGTGCTGATGTGTCAGGATGATGTGCGCAGTGCAGTGTCGCTCGAAACTCTATGTTTTGGGGTTCACTGACACTGTTCTGTTATGGGCGGCCGTGTCGCTTAACATCAGGTAAACGACTAGCTCGTAACATCATTCACTAACATAAAAAAACATTACTTCAGCGTGCAGTGGCTAAGCTTTCGGTTGTACATATAAAAGTAATCTACTACAAAAATATCCGATATTAGAAGATTTTTTTTTTAATGTTATTGAATGATGTGACGAGCTAGTCGTTCGCTCGGAACCCTAAAACATAGAGTTACAAGCGACACTGCACTGCGCACATCATCCTGAGACATCAGCACAGTCTGGTAATAAGATTACTCGACTGTGAGATCAGATCATAAAGTCTCAATTGCCCAGTAATTTCACTAGCTACAGTGCCCTTCAAACCGGAACACGGTAGTGCTTGCACACTACTGCTTGGCGGCAGAATAACTGGCAAAGCGGTGGTACCTACCTAGACGAACTTTGCAACAAAGTCCTACCACCTAGTAAAAGTAAGAAGTTTCACAATAATATAAAATATATAATATAACTAGCTTTTTAAGCAAGGCCGCTTATTCACAAATAAATAATTTTATCTTAACAGACTAGAAACATTAAATGAGATAGTGCTGTTAAAGTTTCAAAAGTAATAGATACCGTGCATAAACAATCATTTATTATCTCAGCCAACAGCGTGAATAATTCATTATTTTATTTACTACAATATGTATCTGCATAAATATATTTTTCAACATGGATTTACTTTAGAGGACATCAATTACCAATAATAATTAATTAGGTGCGAACTGAGCACCGACAGTACAACTTTAGGCAGTACTTTAGCGCTATTTTGTAATTCTTGGGTTAATCCTGCCAAGTAAATAATTATGTAGTTATGAACTAGGTCAGTCTCGCTACTTGCCAAGTACCATAAATTAAGCTACAATGCATGGTATCAGCCGAGTTTTAGTACTGCCTACAATGTATTGTATTGCAGACACGACACCCATTACGGGATTTGTAACAATTTTAACCCACAATGAGGTTAAGTAGTTTTTGCTTACTATTCCAAGTTTCTTCTTAAGAAACGTTTGAAAAGCTTGCGTTGATTATAATAATCAACGCAAGCTTAATGCAATGCAAGAGCATAATGATGTAAATTTGAAGAGACTTATTCTGCACGTTATGCCAAATCACTTTTGGTGTACAAATTTTGGTAAGATTTTAATTATTATCATTAAGCGTTGCAGACCAAACTAAAAAGCAAAGTAACCGTTAAGGTTCATGACCTGAACACTCAAGAAACAGCTGATTGTTGTCCGACTAAACTTAACCTCAAAATTTTTTCAAAGATCATGAATATCCGTATTCATTCCGAATAAAAGATTTGTAATTATGCAAAATAAGCCCTCTTTGAACTCACACACATAATAATATTTGATACATCCAGTATACATAACTCCTTTTTGTAATTTTTATCATTTGTTATGTAATTCGCTGTAATAACGCATATCTTCTTCTACTATATAAAAATAAGTCGGGTTTTCCTTCCTGACGCTATAACTCCAGAACGCACGAACCGATTTCCACGGTTTTGCATTCGTTGGAAAGGTCTCGGGCTCCGTGAGGTTTATAACAAAGAAAATTCAGGAAAAATTCAAGACAAACCAACATTTTAAGTAGATGGCGCCGGTGCGTGATACAATGTTTAATAAATAAACGTCCACCCGAGCGAAGCCGGGACGGGCTGCTAGTACTGTTAAAAATTCAATCAGCTATCCATTATGGTGCAACATTGATATAGCTGTTTATAGATCGCATAGACAGACAAACAGACAGAAGACTTAATAATAGGGTATTCACCTTTTGGGCATGGAACCTTAGAAAATAAGGAGTGCTCAAACTGTAAGAACAAAGAGGATTTATATTTTATCATGAAACGTACCGAAGAAAGCATCAAATGTAAATCACTGCGGACGTCACAAAGTGAATGTATAATAAGAGTACATTGTATTCATGTAATAAACATTAATAAAGGAAGCCATTGTAGCATAAGAATAACGTCAGTTAATTGATCTGTGTCTAGCGTGTACGCGAACCCATCTGTATCAATAAAGTGTATCGCTTTGTCATCAGCAGATGACTGTGTTCCAGCAATTTAATGAGCAGATATTAATTGTGTTAAAGCAATGAAATGAATAGGAGAAAATGTGAACGCCAAGGATAAATTTATTATTAGAAACGATCAATTAAACGTACTTGGTCCATTATAGAATACATATATTCAGCATTTTGGGAAGTGCGTGCAGGATCTCCATAGCTAATCCCATCATCCCCTTTTAACCGTCAGATTACAATGCATGGTGAGTCCAATCCCCAAATACCTCAAAGCCGCACAAAGCGTTTTGTTGGTTCTTTTATTTTTCGAAATGCTGAGTACTGTACTTCCTGCTTCCTTAGTTCCTTCAAGTTATAAACATTGCAAAGCTGTTTCATAAACATAAGCTATTATTCTCGAAAGCGTCATCATAATCGTTATGTATAATTCAAAAGTACTAAATTTATATAACTTTTGAATTAGTTTATCCCTATGATTTTAATAATACAGCGAAGACCTTATTTGTCGTTCATCATTTCCAGTTCGTGTGCTGCAAATTCTGCATCATACACCCTGGTGGGAGAGTCATGCATCCAGAGAGTAAGGAGCAAGTACATGCTGCTGATGACCTGTCTGATCATTTTATCACCAGCTGTTGCTGGAGGTATGCCTAACCTATAATTTAAGTAAAAATTTCGCTGAGTCGCCTCGTTGATATTGAGTTGCAGTGTTCGAAACTCTAAATAATATTAAAGTTTCGCGTCAGACTGCACTGCGCACGTCATCTTTATCACAGTCCAGCAATAAAAAGTGCACACTACTGCTTGGTGGCAGAATGACTGGCAATGCAGTGTGCCTACCTAGACGAACTGCAGAAAAGTCCTACCACCTAATAAAAACTACAATACAAATGTGATTAAAGGAATGTAATAGTTTAATTTCAACTCTGTCAAATCAAATCAATTGTATATTTGCAAGAATACAATATTCATTAGGTACGAGATCATGAAGTAAATGAATACGTGTATTCAGTCAACAAGCAGGCGTGCAAATATTAATAGACATTGTTCTTACTACATATACATATTCCTTGACACTATAGAAACATTTGCTTAAAAGCCAGTCATATCATCCCCACTAAAGTTAGGTTTTAAAATTACATATACAGGCTTATTCATCCTCAATTTGATACAGATGCTCTCTACTAATAATGTCTAATACGTGACCAAGTCGTTTTATCTATTGAGTCACAATTTTCTCCCGGAATCCCTGGATGACGAAATCTCGTAATTTTTTTACGCAATTTCGTCAATTCTTTATTATTAGGACTCTCCGCGATTTGTGCCAAGTCGAACTTTTACTACATTATCTAAATAATGTAATTTTTTTAATGGTTTCCTATCTAGATTGTGTCAGTTTGGTCTGGCACGTCTTAGACATGTGTATAAAAACACTATTAGGTCACTGATCGCATTTGGCAAATCGACAAGTTGTGGACGTCATTAACAAATTCTCTTTTCATCTTTATTTTTATACACACTTACTTTGTATCGTCATGAGATGATTCTTTTATGCCATTTTATTCTTTATCATTAAAATTATACATCTTTATTTTTTGTGCCCTCAAAGTTGGCATAAGACTATTTTCACATCTTTCAAATCAAATTTTGATCATTGTTTTTTCTTATTGTTTTCAGTGATCGCTTATCCTACTCTCAAAATGGGGTTCTCAGCTGAAATACCCTGGCTTGGCATAGAGTTCAAGCCCTGGAGAATGCTTATCTTAGTACTAGCACTACCTTCAGGGTTCGGTGCCTTAGCCCTCTATTTTTTCTTAGAGTCTCCGAAGTTTCTTTACAATAGTGATAGAAAAGAAGAAGCATTAGATGTGTTGAAGAAAATTTACTCTATAAATCATAAGGAGTGCAAGGTTGGCTACCAGGTAGGTAATCCAATTCCATTACCAATAGTTGATAGTTCTTTACGATGATTAAGATGATGGGAATGAAGCTAAATTTTATTATTTTAATCCTTCGTAAATAAATTAAGCTGCAATTTAGCCGTCGAAAACTATAATCATTTTCATCGATGAACAAAATAGTTTTACCAGTTACTTATCAGTAATTTACTTGGCATATTGAATTTTTTATTTGTACTAATCTTTATGACATAATTTGTTTCAGGTATCCTCAATAGCTTCAGAAGAAGTAGGAGTAAAGAAGAACTTGTCGTTACCCCGTGCAATGTATGAGCAAAGTGCCTCCCTCTTCAGACCTCCTTATTTATACCGAAGCTTGCAGCTTTACTACATCGTGGCTGTTGCGTACATCACGTGAGACAGGTTTTATCTTAAACTTATTGCATGGATCATCGACAATTTATTATTGTTATAAAAATCTTTTAAAATTTCTTAGCACAATCAGATCACTTCAGAGTACTGAGGTCTTTAAAAGCAGTGCACGATGGCTTGTTTCCATGAAACTTAGACCTAACATTAAATAAAGCTGTGAGATGCAAAAACACTAGCCATTTGTTTTGGAGGTTTTCAGCAGTGGACGTTATCTGGCTAACAAGGAGTAGCAATTAAATATTGCTACTCCTTGTTATAAACAAAATAATACAAATATAATAATACAAAACATAACAAAATATCATCATAGAAAAATAATTCAGTATACACAAGGTTGTTTTCTTTTATTACAGTAACAACAGCTTCTTAGTCTGGTTGCCGCATATCATGAACCTTGTAAAGGTTTCATTAGAAAATAACTTAACCAGCCCCGGAGGAGTGTGCTCCCTAATCACCACCAAGCTTGTGGATGATACTACCGTTAATATTACAATTCCCACCGAAACTGTGAGTAATTTTAAACAATTGTAATCATTATAGTAGGTATTACTTGTAATTTAGTTTAATCAGTAGACGCATCTTCGATAGATATGGTTCAAATTGAAGTCACTAGACAATTGTGAGCGGTTAGATGTTTAAAGATAAATTGATATGCTATATCTTTTTCAGACCCCAGACCTCTGCCTCGGTACGATCAAAGACAACGTAATCTTTACCCTGATTGGCTCACAGAGCACGTTTGCCTTCCTGAACTTCGTTATCTCCTACCTTCCTAACTTGAAAAAAACGGTTCTCATCACGATCCTCATCCTGTCTTCCTGTAGCGGAGTGGCGGTGAACCTCGCACCGGAGCCTATATCGAGCGTATTCATGTTTATGGTGTTCACATGTACTTGTTTGACCATGGGTATACTGGCCGCGTACTTTGTGGATCTTTATCCAACGTCTTACAGGTATGTTTTACTTTTGGAATATCCTTTTATGTACGTATTTATATATAGATTATTTTATGTTAAATAATGACGTGACGAGCTAACCGTTAGCCTGATTTTAAACAACACAGCCGAGTTCTTCCGTGTGTTCAACAAAGCTGAGTTCTAAGAGACAGTGCAACTGGTATGGACAGCCGCCCATATCAGTTTCACTGTCTCTCAGGACTCTAAATTATAGAGTTTCGCGTGACCGCACCGCACTGCGCATGTCATCCTGAGACAGCAGCACGATCTAGTAATAAGATTACTAGACTGTGAGATCAGGTCACAAAATCTCATTTGCCCAGTAATTTCACTAGCTACAGTGCCCTTCAATACTTAAATTCAAATTTAAATATTAAAAATTCAAATATTATGTTCTGTAGTAACTCTCATTCAGTACATACCTTATATTTTTTTACTAATGATAGTTATACTAGTAGTAATTGTATTTAAAGAGCAAGCAGTGGTTAAGTTGTTGTTGCAGTTTTTTACCACTATCCGATTACTACTTGCCACATCATAGTTTGAAAACTATCGTGAGTATGACATATTTTGTAAAATTAAGTTACGCGCTGACGCTCGCGAAAGCCGCCGCGGCTTGCACAGTAACTGGCTCCCAGAAGAAGGACATCGAATACGTCCGAAATGTGGTCGGAGTAATTTCAACTTTTTAATTGAGTAAACTCAAACTCGTGAGTGAAGCCGTTATTAATTTTACAAAATGCCAAATCATATGCTAAATTCGCTTCTAAACTAAATATTTTGGGACGTACTTACTTTACATGTTTTTGATTTGGTTTCAGGGGTATGGCAGCCTGTGTCAGCATAATGATCGGCAGGAGCAGTGCCTTCGTCGGGATAAATCTCGTTGGGAACCTTATATTTACCCATTGCCAAACAACATTCTACCTCTGGTCTCTCCTTGTTTTGAGTGAGTCTACTTCAGTTTACCTAATGTTTAAGAAGCAAACGCACTGTTTGGTCTAACCCCCATCACGAGTCACGGAAACACGACATCCGTATACGGTGGGCATTCCTCCAATCCGCACAAAGCGGAATGGAAAAACTTGCCAGCGTCTCTGAAAAATTAATCTTGGATTTTGAAGGCAAGGAAGTTAAGTAAGGGAAAGGAAGGAACTGGCGTTATTACTCATACACTGCAGTGTATGAGTAATGACAAGAGTTGTATGAGTGATTGTAAAAGCTGTAGTAAGTATGAACTATTACAAGAGCCTGTATGAATGATTGTAAAAGCTGTAGTAAGTATGAATGATTACAAGAGCTGTATGAGTGATTGTAAAATCTGTAGTAAGTACGAATGATTGTAAGAGCAGTATGAGTGATTGTAAAAGCTGTAGTAAGTATGAATGATTGTAACAGCTGAGTGATTATAAGGACTGTAGTTATGAGTTATATAACGAATTTATTTGATGCCTTGAACATTTGTATACTTAGCATCGTCTGGTTAACATTCTTACTTGTTCGTTCGAATTCTCTTCAACCCTTATTAATTCACGCTGGTTTTGGAATGTGAGTCAAAATAAGAAGTTTAATTTAGGTAAGGGACCCGGGCCCGGGAAGGACCGGGTAGTGGGTCCGTTTTTATTTCTTTGAACGAGCTAATGTTGTTGGTCTCTACGGACCTTTACAGCGTCACGGAGCGGATGGTAGGGGGCCCGGTCGTATAAGTGTAGCTATGTCTAACAAGAAATTTCATTTTACAGGTAGTGTCATAGTGGCTTGGTTCCTTCCTCCGGACAAAAAACCTGTGAAGCAGTACGAAACCAAGTTATAATGTTTAATAAATTGAAACTGTATAGTGACTTTAAAAATGTATACTAGTAAGTGGCTACAAGCTTTCTGTGATTCGTTTAAATATAATTTTAGATTTATTAAATAAATGGGCAAAGGTTCATAATCAAAATGAAGTGGCACTAACAGTGGACAGAAAAGACAACCGCTGGGAGTTGAAGTGCATGAGTTGGACTATTGGGACTGCTCTCGAATACGGCACAAGAAAATACTACACTTAGGCCCACTGTCCACGGAGGCGTAGCTTCATAGAGACATTTGTCACTATACCTACGCTTGGTGCTTGCAGGTTATATAAAGAACTAAGAAACTGTCGAGGGAGCGGCAACGTCTCGCTCGCGTCGCCGCATGCAGGTGCAGGCTTCATGAGCCTGCTGTACCGCACGTTACACGCCAGATACATAAAGTGGACGCAAGTGTTCATTTTGTGAATTGCGGTAACCGCATCGAAATTTGTTCATATAATGGAAAAATATCCGCGTACATTACGCACAAATAATCTACAGTTGATAATTAGTTCTATATATGGATGAGTGATGATGAATCATCGTCTTCGGTGACTTCGAATGTAATAAGCCAAAATAACTTCTTCATCGTTCAACGGCATTGTCTGAAATGATTGGAGATATACGCGTGCAATACGCCTGCGTGGACAGCGGGTCTTAATGATTATGTATGGAGTGCCCTCTTATGTGTCTTATCTCTATAAGAATATATGCCTATTCTATAGTCTTCTCCGAAGGTAGATACAAATATTTTCAGCGCTTCTTATTATAATTGAATATCTGATGGTCAACCGCATAAGGACTAAGGTCAACGATAAAGCTGTTAGAATTGAAGCCTTGAACACAGACGTAAGGCCGCCAGTCCCCTTTCCATCATAGAACTACAAGACTTGGTGACTCTTCACATCCTTACGTCGCACCTCAAGTCCGCATTAAGCGTTTTGCTGGGTCAGTTATAGTCCAAACGGTCAAGGAATGGAATGCTATACCAGCAACAGTGTTTCCTCCTGGGTATAACCTGGGTCTTTTTAAGTCAAGAGTGAATGGGCATCTCATGGGCAAGCGTGCTTCACCTTAGACAATTTCGTCACTTACTATCAGGTGAGTTGTTGTCAAACGCATGCCCATTTTAACATTAAAAAAAAAACAAGTTGAGTATGTTTGAGTTGAGTTGGCAATGGGCAGACCACATCGTAAGAAGCAAGGTTCTCGAGTGGTGATCAAGAGCTGGAAGACGTAGTGTATGCATCCCACCAGGTGGACCAATGACCTAGTGGAAAACTCGGGGAGCCGATAGATGCAAGAAGCAAGCAGCGGCTCAAAGTAGGGTTGCCAACATTTTTTCAGCGAAACACAGTATTGTTCAAAATAAGGTATAAAGGAGTTTTGGCGGGAAAACAAAAAAGATCGCGTCACCGCATTGTACTATTTTCCAAAACTTGTTAGTGCCCAAAATTGGTGTCATTTTATTCGTTAAGTGCTGGATTACAGGCATGAGTGTGGGAAAGTGGTATAATTATGGTGAAACGTTTATTTTCGTGTTGTTTCCAAAACTCCATAGAAGCTTCTGGTAAAGTTTTTGCCACCACTTTACTAGGAGTATTACTTGACTAGACTAGATTATGACTTGACTTGATGACTTGGTCTGTGACTTGACTTGACACAAATATATATTAACTCGAAAAATTATCAATTACTTGACACTGGCTAAATAAAAAAAAGTGTGGAGCCAAACATAAAACAAAAAAAGGTATAAAAAAATATATATAATATAGTTCTAAATAATATAGTACAGAACAAAACAGACCAACAAAAAGCTTTAGATGTTGTCAATGTGATGTTGACAACTTTGACGGGCTGCCAGCGCCTCTGGTTAGTATAGAGATCAGTGGAAGCGAAAGACAAAAGATTGTAAATGCGTTCGGGAGTCCGGACTTCAGTTACACGTACTCGCCTCACACAATTTGTAAAGAAAACGCAAAATTTTTAAAAATAAATATTTGTGTGTTAGATTTCGTTCGGTGTTGAATATATAGTATTTTTGCGTATTATATATTTCTTCAGCAGTATAGTACGCTGACCTGAAATATGGTACATTACTATATATTATAGCACGGTTGGCAACCCTAGCTCAAAGTGGCGCTCTGTGGGGGAGACCTATGTTCAGCAGTTGACGTCTTCAGGCTGATGATGATTACGGCGATGGCTATATTAGCAGATATTGTTATTATAGGATTGATTCCATAAATTTATATAACAACCTGTGAACAAATTAGGGGATCAATCGGCAGGAACTTTCTTACTTGTGTTAAGTAAAAAGATTTGATAATGAATCTAATACACCATTATTAGTTCATTTTTATTGTAATAGAAACAATATTTAACAGATAATATTAATATTATATGATTCTGTTCTTTAATAAATAAATCAACCGCTTTCTAAGCGAAGTCTAATATGCTGACATACATACTGACCCCATTAGTCGGCTTTACAAATATATATTGTTTAGTCCATATAAGAACTTAGTGTAGCAATGTGAATGTTTTGGCGTAGCTATAAGTTTACAGTGTATTTAACAAATAAATAAATATTGTGTAAGTTAAACTGCATTATTATTGGCAGGTTGTTGGAAAGAGCAACAGGTTTTGATTATGTGACACGATTTAATAATTAATGAAATAATGTGATTTCCCTATGTTGATAATGTAAGAGTAGGTAATTGCATGGCAGAAACTACTAAAACCAGATTAGGTAGACATATGTATAAGTTCGAAGGTCGTCAAAGTTTTTGCTGAAATATGTACCTAAGCAAGTACAAGTATTAGCATGAATAGCTTAGGGGCCATCCATAAATTATGATACATATTAAGGGGAGAGAGGGGGTCGACGAAGTGTGACAAGGGGGGGAGGGGTCCCAATATTTGTGACACCACATTTTTTCAAAATATAGTATTTTATATCGAAGTATCACAATATAGCAGCCGCGGCTTCTTGTCAAAGAGCTTTCGTTGAGCTGACGCACGCACGACCAAAATGCTGGCACATACCTCTGCCAACGAATTAGCCTAGCTATTCAACGAGGGAATGTTGCCAGCTTTTTGGGTACGCTTCCCGCAGACGGCGATCTAAATTCTGTGTTTTATTTATGAACCCTTTTTACATACAATATTACTTTTTCTTTAATAATTAAATATAGTTTAGTTTGTATTAAAAATAACAAATGCTCAAGTATTATTGAAAGTAATGTTGAATTGCAAAATATGTGACATCACTAGTGTGGTATGGTCTCACAAATGTGACCAGCTGTGACAAGACGGGGGAGGGGTTAAAAAATCATGATTCAGGTGGTAATTTATAGATGGCGCCTTACTTTGTATGTATGATAAGTGTTATTCAATCCTCTTGTGAATCTATTCAGTTAGATTCTTGTGGATTTAAGTTACAGCTGATTATGTACGGAGAGGTTTGTGTTATAATAAGATGGTTATTTATATTGATGTTGAAAAATATATGATTATTAAACTGTATTGAATATGAAATGACAATTTTATTTTATTTCACAAACTAAATTAATGTTTGACAGTACCTGTAATTAATTGTTCCATGGGCCAGTATTTCCAGAAGTAGAGCGATTATGTAACTTGATTGCAACCAATAGAAACGAAAATTTGTATGGATTTGAAACTTTCAACACAGTTTATGTGTACAGTTTTATAGACATTTTCAAATTAGGAATTAAATTTCTCCTGTTTCATTGCAATTAAAGTTACGTGATCACCCCACAAGTGTTAAATAAGTTTTTTTTTTTTACTTCAAACTTGTCTAGCATTTGACCGCGCTCTCACCTGATAGGAAGTGATGATGCGATCGAAGATGTAGCATGCTAGCCAAGTAAATACCTATTCACTCTTCTCTTGAACACACCCGGGTCATATTTCGCCGGAAACACAGACGCTGGCAAGGCATTCCATTCCAAGGCACTCGGTGTGCCCACAAAATTTACAAACATTTTTCAGAACGACTTTGTCTCTATTTAGCCCAAAGACTAAGCATTGCAATTCAACGGGGCAATGCCGCCAGCATTTTGGGCACGTTGCCTACTGGTAGCAGCTTCCTAGATTAAGTTTTGCTAATGCATAGTTTTTAATTTTAATATATGTTTATATAATAATTTGATTATTAAGAAAAGGCAGACTAGAGAGTAGGTAGACTTTAAAAATGAAATGACACTACATATTATTAATTTAATATTATTTTCATTCTCTTAATAAATGCTTGACAACTTCAGAGTACACATTAAATTAAAATAAATAATATAATTCCTAAATATTACGAGATCTTAGTCTAGCACTTACAATGAATGGAACATAATTTACAGAATACCATGTAGTTCACATTTTTCACAAGTAAACATTTATTATCAAAAAAAATTATCAGCCATATAAGTACAAATTAAGTAGTAAAAACAGACAAAAAAAAAACGAGTGTGCTTTAGACCACACGACTGAAGTAAAACTTCTTTAGTGTAGCTCCATCTATCAGCCGGTATATCTGTGGTTTTGCTTTGTTTAATGTTAAGTTCACCATCTTGACAAAAATTGATATTTTACCGAACATACCAACATTATAATACATTTTTTTAGCTTTGTTATGTTGACAATGGAGATCTACGTGAACCAACGTCAACTTCCGTTCGCCTCGCATTCATCAGCTTGATCCCCAAGTCAAGCGTGCGTAAAGAAGTTTTACTTCAAAAACACCTAAAATATTGGTTATATAGGATAATTTTTTACCATGTAATTTATTTGTTTCGATATGTTAATATATCAGCGTTGTTGCAAGTTATGATCACGGTCAAACTGAAGAACTTGCGGGTAGATCACACTAATATTATAAAGACGAAAGTGTGTATGTGTGTATGTGTGTTTGTGTGTATGTTTGTTTCTCCTTCACGCTCAAGCGGCTGAATGGATTTGATGAAATTCGGTACCAAGATAGCTTATACACTGGTTTAACATATAGGCTACATTTTATCCCGGAAAAGTGAAATTTTCCCGTGGGATAAGCAAATAATTAAAATACATTTTAACAGCAGGTGAAACTGCGGGGCGCAACTAGTGATAAATAAATAGGTAGGTCTCATCCGTAAGCCTCAAGCAAACAATACTTAATAAATATGACGGCGGCTACGTCCAGTTATAAACTCTATGCGCAGCGGGCAGTACCGTAATTTACTCTGTGGCAGCATTTAAATTGATTACAGTGGCAACACCGGCATTTGTCATCGCTTCCCTACCCATCTGGCTATAAAAAGGGACCGTTCGGTGTACTACGGATCATTCTTGTTCCAGATATGGCGCGGTGTTGACATTCTGAAGGCCTATAGTTATATAGGTTGCAACCTATAGTTATATAGGTTGCAACCTATAGTTATATAGGTTGCAACCTATAGTTATATAGGTTGCAACCTACCCACAAGCCCTTCTGCCTACAAATATTAGTGATCATGTCAGTTAAAAATCTTATACAAAAACACTCGGTATGTATATCTATATGTATAGGCACTTATTTAATAAAATAAGTAACATCTTAAAATGGGAGTTGGTTTTTAGGCACTTTGATCTTATGCATAATATTTTCTTAGAATATCACGGAAACTAGGTTTCCATCTAGTTGTAAGCCAAGATTCTAGACTTAAGTCTAAGAGTTCTAGTAAAAATAAATCAGTTCTTCAAGCAATTTGACGTAAATACTACTGATATCGATATAATTATCGATATTCTAGCCGATTAATATAAAGCCCGTGGCCGCTATATCGATAATATATCTATCGATGCTTTCGCAGCATTAAGTCAAAGAGGGCTCTTGGGCTCTTATACCTGATTTCTTTGTCAGCTAGCGTAACTTACTATCAGATTGCTGTCCTTCTCACATTAATAACATTAACCAAATACCTACCCAATATTTATGATTCCTAGTAGTAAAGCGCATGTAACTATGACTACATATAAGTCGAAATATATCTATCTAGGCCAGTGTTCTTCTCTTCTGCGTCCGTTACATCTTCTTTTTTTGTGGCCTCTTCTTTATTGTCCTCTAGTTTTATCACCATTATGGCACCAATTGATACTGTGAAGAATAGAGAAATATATATATTATCATACCTAGTAATGAATTCAAAGCTCAGCGTTCACATCGGTTTTTCCATACAATACACTGAACCGTAAATTGGAAGCTTTTTGTCTCTTTCAGGCTCCAGAAGTCTGCTAAAGGCTTCGATTGTGATGGTGTTTGTCAGACATTGACATTTAAAGAGTCAGGTTTTGATTGTTATCGATACAAAGTTTCGGATTACAGTAGTTTCACCAAGTAGTCTTATAAGTTATGTCGGCGCTTTAGTCTAGTGAAATTTTCCCAGTAGACATATCAGTAAGTTTGATTGGATTTATTCCTTAGTAGATTTTACTGCTCATGTACTTAGTCAAGACTGAAACAATCCTAAAACCAACTTAGATAGTCTTGTCACTGCGTTTTATATTTTTATCGACGTATAAAAACAGAGTCATAAGGTAGATGACTCACAAGCTAATAAGGCAGCAACGGCTATGAAAGGCGCTGGGCATGACAAGTCCAATAGGGCTCCCACGGCGAGGTTGGAGGCTACGCCCCCGGCTCGGCCCCACCACGCGCCCCAACATACTCCCATACCACTGGAATCAAAACACCATCACATAAATGTTTTGGAATCAAAAAGGTAAAAGTTTGTCAGCACAACGCAGCTTTGTAATTGCATAAAAAATATTGTGATAGCCGCATTTCATTTAGCTGCATCGCCAAAGATTTGATGTACATAAAATATGTTGTATTATTGATACGAGAATTGTTGATCTACAATCTTTATCTCTAGATGGAATAAGCGTAAGTGCTTTATCCTATCTTACTGTAGGGAGTAGAGAAAGTAACAACAGTAGAATCAACTGCAGCATATTCCTATTCAACGAGGCAGCGTTTAGCGCCACTGCTATTTCGTTAGTCGCTAATCACGCGCTTTATCTTACCTTAATTTGTGTGATAGACCATGTAACAGCAGTCAAATTAACAACACGTTCTCGTTTAGCAAGGCAGCGTTTAGCGCTGCAGCGGTCGCAACTGCTATTTCGTTAGTCACAGACTACGTGCAAACGCTTTATCTTACCTTAGTTTGGGAGGTAGAGCATGTAGCAGCAGTCGAATCAACAGCACGTTCCCATTCAGTGAGGCAGCGTTTAGTGCTGCAGCGGCTGCAACTGCTATCTTGTTAGACGCAGAGCACGCGCAAGCGCTGGCAGCGAGGCAGGCGCAGGCTAGCGCGCAAGCGCCCGCGCACGCTGCCGCCGCGCGCCGCACACCTCGTGCTCCTCCACGGGCACAGAGTAATGCGCATGCAGCATTGCCTATCACGCAGCAGGCTCCGACGATGAGGCCTGATGTGAAGACCTGCAAGTTAATATTTAGTTGACTTTAATTAATGATAGACTGAGTTTAACTTTCAAATACACGGCTTAAATTTCCATCGAACCACTGTTTGTCGAACTCGTATTTTGTAGTTCCTTTGCCAGAACCTTCTCGATTTTTATGTACGTACTTATGCACTTTTTTCTATTGACTGCCATTGAAATAAAAAAGTTTTCATATCTTTACTCATTTTGATGAAAATGGTAATAAATGTTTACATTGCTGAGTTAAAGAAGAGCAGACAACAGTACCAACCTCCCGATCCATATTATCGCTACATTTCTTCTCTCCTCTCATGGTTGCATTAAAAGCAGGTATAAGTTCCAGGTTGTCGTAAGAGTCATACAGCTTTGTATGCCCCTCCCAAGCCTTGTGGGTTGCGTTGAACAGCTGGCCATGTTCTGAAGCTGGGGCTGCGCTGCACTCGCGACCTTGCATGCGGAGGAGAAGCTCTGGGATCCACATATTCAGGCCAAAACCTCTGAAGAAAAAAACAGAAATGGTGGCTTTCCAAAGTGGAACGGCAAAAGTGCCAAAACTTCTGGAGAAATATTAAAAGGTTAGATTTCTAAGGTGGAACGGCAAAATATTTTAACATTAGACCAGATAATTTTAATCAAAATTGTTTGTATGTCAGCATGGCGATAAGAAAATTGTAAGGGTAATAGTAGGTCTCAGCGACTGATTAAGAGTTTTGGCCGCCCTAGGCTAATTATGAGGACTTAAGGTGAGGACTTAAGGAGAATTAAGGCGTGACTTAGCCAGACCTAGTAGGCGTGCTAAGTCACACCTTAATTCTCCTAAAAACGAGGACGAATATTCAGGGTGAATAATTTAATTCAATCTCTTCAGTCTGACTAAACACCTACAAGTTTTCAGATGCAAAAAGTTTCAGTACAAAGTTTTTTTGTATGGTATCCATAAATAACTTTATGTTCAGTAAATTAAACATGATTATAATGTCGCCAAAACCCTTCTTGTTGGAACATTTTGAAAGCCTTGGGGGTGGCAAAAATTGTAACTGAAAAGATCTGAGTCCTAAGTATTTTCGAGTGTATCACTGTATTGGTTCTGAGATTACTGATTCAGATTACAAATTTACTTACGCAGCCATATTTGCGAAGAATACAAAAAGTATCAGACTAGACTTCATGGCGTAAGCCTTTGACACGAATATCTTCAGATCTCTCAAGACTCCTATGAACAAGTCCTTGGTTCTGCTCTCGTCTCCGCTTAATGTCTTGGTCACAAAGATGTCTTCTTGTATTAATTTCTTAATCTGAAATTAATTTAGTTGTGTTGTAAATTTTTTATGTCTTCTTATGTCTGTCTTATGTCGTATGCATGAATAGTCCAAGTAGTACATTTTTTTTCAAATTTCAATATTGCACCTGCTGTTTTATATGATATGAGGCCAGAGATGAATTTGCTATGACAAAAATAGCTTAGTTTTATCGCCTCGTATATATATTTTTTCTTTGATTGCTTCTTTACTTTAAGAGGGTTATATTTGTTGTCAGTGTTTTATTGTTATTTTATTACATGTTTAATACTTATATAGTTTTGACAACAATATCAATATATAACTATATCAATAAGTCCTTATGTTATTTCATATATGTATTCTTTTTCTTAATTCGTATAATTTTAAAAGCAATTTACCTTAAACTCTGGCCCTTTTCCATGGTTAGCCTTATAGATATTAGCTAGCAACTTTAGCGCTTTGTCTCCTCGGTTGGTGTCCAAGAGCAGTCTTGGGCTCTCTGGAAGGTACAGCACCCACATCCCTGCCATAAACCCTGGAAGAGATCCTAAGGCCAGGAACAGCCGCCAGGAGTATATAGGCAGGATGGTAGGGGGATTTATCTTGAACGGTATTACGATCCAGGCGATGGCTGAAAGAGAAAAAAAATTATCAAAGTCAAAGTCAAAGTCAAAAGATTTATTGCAAATAGGCTAATTTTAGCACTTTTACAAGTCAAAATTATACTAGGTACTTAAAATTAAGTTATTTCACTAAGCATATAAAATTACAAAGTGCTTATTGTCAAATAATATAGCAAGCCCATTACAATATATGAGTTTGAAAAAAAAAGCAGTTCTCTTTCTCACTACTGGTGCAAGCAATCCGGCACAATGCAGAATTGAAAACTTTGATCCGAAGCTTCGATTACAACTGTAAAGAAGAAGCTACAAGAAACTTTACAGTGATGTATTTTTTTTGTCTTCTTTCTACTGTCTTTTACAATGTATATAATTCATTACAGTTGAGATAATGAATATGTTACAAAAATAACCACCACGTCACACCGGTGCAAGAAAAATACCGTGATTATCTTATTATAAACATTACAAATAGAAACTGAATTTATAGATAGAAATAGGCAATAGGCAAAGTACCTAAGATTTCATACCGGGATATTCAGGCCAAGCTTTTTTGTCCGACACATAATCATTTATTGTGTAATAGGCTTTTTTCATTAAGTTTGACTTTATGAATAATTTAAATTTACGCATTGACAATTGTTCGATACCGTCGGGCAACTTGTTATAAAAGCGTATACAGTTTCCCATAAATGAACCATTAACTTTCTGCAGTCTGAATCTTGGAACTTTCAATTTATTTTTGTTCCTAGTATTAAAGTTATGAATATCGCAATATCTGGGAAAAGAGCTAATGTTTTTGCGAGTGTACATCAAATTGTCGTAAATGTATTGACAAGCCACTGTAAGAATATTTATCTCCTTAAATCGTTCCCTGAGAGAGTCGCGGGATTTCATGTTATAAATGGAACGAATTGCTCTTTTCTGTAAGACAAAAATTGATTGTATGTCCGCGGCTTTACCCCACAGTAAGATGCCGTATGACATAATACTGTGTGTTGGCAACACAACAAAAATAAGCAGTAATTGTCAGGAGATACGGGCAATACTGTGAACAAGTTGGCTTCCGGACCACAAGGTGTAGGTTTTGGTTCGGTCCCTTTATAATTTAACTTTCTCATGAATAAACCAGTAAACCGTTCAAAGTGTTTCTTTCTCCAATCACTACTCTCGAAGAAGTATACAGTCCACGCTCCACCAGCTGAGGCTCCCTACAGTTTGGTCCTTAATAGCCTTTTGCGAAAGGCGACCACGGTGGTGAAATATAACCTCAAAACGAGACCGGAGAAAAACACGGAACTTTCTTGCTGCGCTCAGTGGATTGTGCGAATCTACAGCAATCTACTGCGATCTAAAGCGGGGCAAGCGAGGTTTGCTGCTATCAGCGAGTCAGCGAGCTGCGAAAACTTATTTTTACATCGGCCGCGGCGAACTGCATATTCAAAACCTGCAATAGAATTGGTGCGACGGCAAGTACAAGTGTAGTGTAAATCTTCGCTTCTGCTTCACAATTCATCAATTTCAGCAAACTAATTTTATTCATCTCGTCGATTCTTCTGCCTAAAAAATAGAAAAGGAATTTTCACACAGCAACACTGGATGCGTCAGGTTGTCCAACCGTCACCGTCGGCTAACTTCAGGCGACACGAAAAGCACGACTCCTGCGCGCGCAGCCATTTTGTTGTTTGTGCAATTTTTAAGAATCGTACGCATTAAGCAATATTGCAAATTCAAGTTTTTATGTTATTTCTGTGTATTAAGCAGTGATAAATTTATTCAAACGCAAGATCATGGAGAAGGAAGAAGTTAACCCACAATTAAAACAGCTAATCAACGAGCGAGGCTACATAAAGGCCTCGATAACGCGGCTAGCCAATTATGCTCAAAATGCTGCCGAAATGCAGTCTGCGTCTGCCGCTTCTTTAAAAACACGTAAAAATCGGCTGTCAGAGTTATTCTCAGACTATGACAAATACAATAAATGCATTTTAGCAGTAACGGCCACGGACACTGAAGACGTTGTCGATGTTGAAACCAAATATTTCGTAACTATGACAGCATTTCAAGAGGGAATAGACGCTCGCGAGAAAGTGGAAACTCCTTCTCCATCGATCAAGCGCATAAAAATGCCTGCAATAAACATAAACGAATTTAATGGTGAGTACAGTGAATACATACCATTTATATCAATGTTCAAATCGCTAGTTCACAACGATAATTCAATTGATAACATTCAAAAGTTACACTACTTGCGATCATATGTAAAAGGCGAACCTTACGATTTAATAAAGAATTTACCATTGTCCAGCTCTAGTTATAATGATGCGTTACAATTGCTTGATGCAAGATATTATAATGAGTTTAGAATCATAAGCGATCATGTATGCCAAATCTTAGATTTAAAACCGTTAACAAAATCTACATCAGCTGAAATTAGGCAATTTGTATCTAACGTTAAGCAAAATTTAAGTGCTCTAAAGAACCTTCATACAAAAGTTTATGCCTGGGATCCCATCCTAATTGTTATCCTTACCCGTAAATTAGATACACAAACTGCTCGAGCTTACCAACTTGAGCGTGATTCATCTGAGAAACCAAGCATCATCCAGTTCCTGGAATTTCTGGAGAAGAGAGCATTAGCGCTTGAGAATGCAGAGCCGGGAACAACAAAGGGAAAGGTAGCTGCGGTCCATACATCAGCGGTCATGAAGGATTCAAGCACTGGTAGATGCCGATACTGCGCAGGTGAGCATAAACTATTCTCATGCAAATCATTTAAACTCTTAGCTGCAAAAGAAAGGTTCAATTATGTGAGAAATAATAAGTTGTGTGACATTTGCTTAAATTATCATGTAGGAAAATGCAAATTTCACTTCAGATGTGGCCATTGCAAACAATCCCACAATACTTTGGTCCATCTTGATGATGAAAACAGACAAAGGTCTGCACCTGTCACATTGATGGCAGGAAATTATAATAATGTGTTGCTTCCCACAGCTAGAGTCAAACTTTTAGCTCGAGATGGGAGAGAGGTGCATGTCAAAGCGATACTGGACTCTGCTTCACAAGCATCACTGGTGACTAGTAAGGTAGTAGATGTACTAGGGATAGCACCAGCGCAAAATAACACAAAAATTATTGGAATAGCAAACTCAATAAACAATTGCAAATATTCTATTCCACTAGATGTATATTCATTGACCTCCAATTTCAAAACATCCATAAATTGTCATGTTGTGGATCAGATCACATGTCAAATGCCACAGAGTAAAATTGATAAAACTGCTATAAAGATCCCACCAGGTTTAAGTTTAGCGGACAAAGACTGGCACACTCCCTCTGACATTAATATGCTAATCGGAGCTGATGTGTTTTTCCAGATACTCCGGTCAGAGCAGCCAAGCAGCAAGGTGCTGGCCTGTGCGCGGCACAACAATGCATCCCAAGTGCAGCCTGAGCTGAGTAATTTGCAGAAGTCATCACCCCAACAGGATGGAGTATCACCGCGTCTCATAAATACCGAATTTGGATACATCATAGCAGGGTCCTTGCTGTTACAGCAGCAACCTAACAAGGTAGTAACGCTTCATTGCTTAACATGTGACTCTGAGGTCAATGACTCACTCAAGAGCTTTTGGGAGACTGAGAAAGTTCCAGAGATCTTCCAAGAGCAATTAACTGAACATCAGGTTTCAGAAAATATTTTTCAATCTAATGTTAAATTAGAAAATAATAAATTTCAGGTAGATTTGCCATTAAAAATGCCCATTCATGAAGTCAATCATACACTAGGTAATTC
The DNA here is from genome assembly GCA_905220475.3 of Ennomos fuscantarius. NCBI lineage: Eukaryota > Metazoa > Arthropoda > Insecta > Lepidoptera > Geometridae > Ennomos > Ennomos fuscantarius. The sequence continues at coordinate 1,500,899 of HG992032.1, forward strand.
TTTTGACCAGGCATTTTATAGATTTTTAAATCTCGAGAAAAAATTACATAAGAATGAATACATGCTCAAAGATTATACAAAATTTATACACGAGTATGTAGAGTTAGGTCATGCCCATGTCGTGAACTTTGATTCTTATGATTTAAACAAAGAACCTGTTTATTTTTTACCCCATCATGCGGTATTAAACGAAAACAGCAAAACATCGCGTACTCGCGTAGTTTTCGATGCATCAATGAAAACAAATAAGAAAATTTCTCTAAATGATATCCTTCTAAATGGACCAAAGGTCCAGAAGGATCTCTTTGATATTATGTTGTTGTATAGATTTGGTGAATTTACGTTCAATACTGATATTCAGAAAATGTTTAGAAATATTCTAGTAAATCCAGAACATACCTCACTGCAAAATATACTGTGGCGCGATAACCCTAGCGATGCAATCCAGTGCCTGCGATTAGATACTGTCACTTATGGCTTAAAAAGCTCCACTTACCTTGCCACACGCTGCCTGAGTGAACTAGCATCCCAGCATGAAAGCGACTTGCCTTTAGCTTCTTTTATATTAAGGAACTGTACCTATGTTGATGATGTATTATACTCAAACTCTGATCTTTGCACCCTACTTGAAGCTAAAAGCCAGTTGCAGCAGCTGCTAAAGTTAGGTAGTTTCTCAACTCACAAGTGGTCTGCCAATAGCAAGGAGGTTTTAGCTGATATTGATCCAAGTCAGCAGCATTTTGGTAGTGTTGAATTGCAAAAGGGAGATCACAGTATAAAGGCATTAGGGCTCGCAGTAGATACAAAACATGACTGTTTTACAATCAGTGCTCCTATGCAGATTAAAAATAGTAAAAATATCACGAAAAGAGAAATTCTCAGCCAACTCTCAAAGTTGTATGACCCTTGTGGACATTATAGTCCCATTGTGGTGAAAGCAAAAGTCATAATGCAGCGACTGTGGTTAGAAAAAACTGATTGGGATGCAAATGCACCCGAGGCAATAGCTAATGACTGGCTGGAGTTTGCTGATGGCTTAAATAAAATGAAAACTATTACTTTAAATAGAAATATTCCTATTCCTGACAATGTTGAAGCCTTACAGCTGATAGGCTTTGCAGACGCTAGCAGCTCGACTGGATATGGATGCTGCATCTACGTCAGGGTGCTTGATTCAACAGGTAATGCGAAATTATTCTTACTCTGTTCGAAATCTCGAATAAATCCTACAACAAAGCCATTAACGGTACCCAGGCTGGAGCTCAATGCAGCTCTCTTGCTAGCTAAACTCATGACAAGAGTGTTTGACACTCTCAGGTTAAAGGTCAATATTAACAAAGTTTTCCTATTCACTGATTCACAAATTGCATTGGCATGGATAAATACAGAAATAATAAAATTACAAGCTTACATATCGAACAGAGTCAGAGTAATTCAGGAATTAACAAATAGATGGCGCTGGCTGTACGTGAGTACCAAGGAGAACCCGGCCGATCTCATCAGCCGAGGCACGGACCCGCGAGAGCTAGCCGACTGCCGTCTGTGGTGGAGCGGTCCAGCTTTCCTAGAAAACAGGGAGTACAATTTTGAATATAATATAGCTCTACCGGAAAACTTACCTGAACTGAAGCCCAGCTCTGCATTCTCTGGCGATGTCGTGCTTGTCACTCACAAGTGTGCTAATTCTTTAGAGTTCCTGGACAGGTATTCAGATTTAAATAAAATACAACGCATTTTGGCTTATATATTGCGATTTTGTAACAATATTAATACAAAGAACTGTAAAATTCAAGCTAGCTTTCTTACAAAGGAGGAGCTTGAGCGAGCTTTGTATTTAGTCATAAAACATGAGCAGAATGTGTATTTCAGTGAGGAAATTCAATCACTGCGTAAAGATAATAAAGTGAAAGGAAATCTCAAACCTTACACCCATTCATAGATAAGGAAGGTCTATTACGAGTAGGTGGGCGACTTCAAAATTCCCAGCTATCATATTCTCAAATGCATCAAATAATTTTACCTAAGGGTTCGCGATACACTGAGCTTATAATTAGGCATATGCATTTGCGACTGCTACATGCAGGTCCTAGATTGTTGTTAACTAATTTAAATCAAAGATTTTGGCTTGTTAACGACATGAGGCAAGTTAAGAAAGTAACTCATCAATGTTTAACATGTTTCAGAATGAAAGCTGCAGCAGCAAAGCAACTAATGGGTTCCTTGCCACGCCAAAGGGTAACCGCCGCTCGCACATTCGAGAGAATCGGAATAGATTTTGCTGGGCCTATTCAAGTTAAGAATTCTAGAGTCCGCCGCGCTGTTATCGGTAAGGGGTATGTCCTTGTAATAGTTTGTTTTGTCACAAAGGCCGTACATCTCGAATTGGCATCTGACATATCCACAAGTACATTCCTGGCCTGCCTAAAAAGATTTATTTCACGTCGGGGACTGCCTAGCGAGGTCTGGTGTGATAATGCTGGCGCATTTCGTGGGGCAAGGAACCAGCTGGTTGATTTGTATAAGCTATGTAATACTACAGAGCATCAAATGCAAGTGCAAAATTTTTCAGCTCAACAAGAAATTAAATTTTATTTTATACCGAGCTACTCACCTGTGTTTGCTGGTCTGGCAGAAGCTGCTGTCAAAAGCATGAAATATTTTTTAAAGAGAACATTACTAAAGTCAATTTTAACCTATGAACAGCTAAATACTATATTATGTCAAATAGAAGCAATATTAAATTCGAGACCGCTAATGCCAATGTCTACAGAAGTTACAGACTTCAGCTATTTGACCCCAGGTCATTTCCTTATTGGTGGTCCGTTGACCTCTTATCCGGAGTCTGACATTTCTGATGTACCTACAAATAGATTAAACTTTTGGCAAATTGTTGAAAGCATGAAGCAAAACTTCTGGAAATTATGGCATAAGCAATACTGAAATGAGCTGCAATTTCGTCCTATGTGGCGCGATGACTTACCTAATGTAAAAGTTGGTTCTCTAGTAATTTTAAGAGATAAAAATATGTCTCCTTTGTACTGGCCAATGGCAAGAGTAGTGAAGGTTTTCCCAGGCAATGATCATAAGGTGCGTGCCTTCGAAGTTAAAACTGCAAATGGAAAAACCTACACTCGCTCTCTATCAGGGGTGTCTATACTGCCTCTAGAGTAATAGTATAATAATATGTTAGTATATTAAGGATTTTCTATTAAAGATTTTTTGTAGTATCTCTACAATCTAATATGTAAAATAAATAAGTTTAGTTATGCCACAAAGTATTATATAAGTTTAGTTATCCTATTTGTAAGGGTTAAATACTTAACTTTATATAAAAGTACTTAAATCATTTAATGTGTCAAAATAAAATAATAATTTAGCATAAGTAAAGTTAAATATTTAACTCAATATTAGCCTAAATAGCATTAGGTGTGAATAAATGTGTTACTTTATTTAAGTACAAACTTAAGAGAAATAAGTTCTAATTTGCCTTAACATCTACCTGCTTAAGGTCTAGCTTAAAACTAAGAATTAATTTGAAAATCAAGGTAAATTTAAATGAAACAACAGTGTAAAATGTTAAAAATTTATTTATTTAGGAAACAAATGTAAAACATGTTGCTAAAATTTTAAACTACCATACATACCTGTGTTGTATTTGCAAGCCCCCCAACATGTTGGCAACACAACAAAAATAAGCAGTAATTGTCAGGAGATACGGGCAATACTGTGAACAAGTTGGCTTCCGGACCACAAGGTGTAGGTTTTGGTTCGGTCCCTTTATAATTTAACTTTCTCATGAATAAACCAGTAAACCGTTCAAAGTGTTTCTTTCTCCAATCACTACTCTCGAAGAAGTATACAGTCCACGCTCCACCAGCTGAGGCTCCCTACACTGTGGAAGTAACTAAAGTATACTAATCTTGCAGTGGCTTCATCAGTAAACTGTCTGATTTTACGCACAGCATATGCAGCAGAGCTCAATCTACCAGCAATGTTTGATATGTGAGGACCCCACTGTAATTTAGAATCTATAGTTATGCCAAGGAACGTGACAGATGGTACTAAATCTAATGGCTCACCATTCAGTAATAAATTTGTAGGAGACCCCCTAACATTAGGTAACGAAAACTTAATACATTTAGTTTTCTTACTATTTAACAGTAGATTGTTTTTAGTAAACCAGTTCAAAACCAGTGAAATTGCCTTGTTAACGTCGTCAAAATCATTAATAGATCGGTCAACCTTAAAAATAAGAGACGTATCATCTGCGAACAAAACAATATCACATAGGTTCTTTACAAAAAATGGAAGATCGTTAATATAGGCCAAAAATAAGAATGGTCCTAGTATTGAACCCTGCGGGACCCCCATTTTAGTGATAGAACCAGATGATCTTGCTCCATTAACTTCAACTGTCTGAATTCTATTACCAAGATAAGAAGAGAGACAAGATCAAGAGCTTTCCCACAAACCCCGTAATGCTTTAATTTACAAATTAGGGTTTCGTGACATACGCAATCAAATGCTTTGGATAAGTCACAAAAAATACCTATGGCATCCTGTGACTTCTCCCAAGCACCAAGTATATGTATAAAGAGTTCTACGCCTGCATCTGTAGTTGATCGTCCTTTTGTAAATCCAAACTGTTGACTGTGAAACAGTCCGTTAAGGTTAAAAAATGTTAACAACTGATTAAGAATTTCTTTTTCAAAAATTTTACTTATTGCAGGTAACACAGAAATTGGCCTATAGTTCGATGGATCATTCTTATTTCCAGACTTAAATAATGGAATCAATTTACTATTTTTCATTACGTTGGGAAAAACTCCTTCGTCTACACATTTATTAAATACTTCTGCTAAATATGGTGCGATTAATGTGACAATGCCACTTAAAACCCTGGTAGACATTCCCCAAAGATCCTCAGTATTCTTTATTTTAAGTGACCTAAAGGTCTTAACAATTATAGCCGAATTAATATGTCTAAATCTAAAAACTACTTCACATTTATCAACACACTCTGCAAGAATTGCACAAGACTCACTAGTCGATGAATTTAATGACCGAGTGGTAACTACAGGTATATTTACGAAAAAATCCTCAAATGCACCAGCAACTTCACTGTCTTTAGATATTAATCTGTTATTAATACTAAGAGTGAGTTTTCGGTGCCGAGGTTTAGTTTTGCCGGTCTCGGTATTAATTATTTTCCAGGTTGCTTTAATTTTGTCGTCCGCTCTATTGATTTTCTTACTCAAGTACAGAGACTTAGCTGTCTGGCAAACGCGTTTAAAAATTTTTGAATAAGATTTTAAATACTCAGTAAATTTACTGTCATAAATATTATCTGATTTCTGAGAATATAAATCATACAGCCTGTTTCTACTTTTATAAATGCCAGGTGAAGCCCAGTCACTCAATTCTGCTTTAACACCTCCTCTACACGTCTTTAACTTGAATATCTTGTTAAACTCTTTATCCATAACATCAAACAACACATTACAAAGATCATTAGGGTCATCAGTGAGTGGTAATAACACAAGTTTGTCATCTAGATTTTGAGCAAACTTTTCCAAGCGGTTGGTTGTAATAGGTCTGTAAGTAAACTCATAAGATTTTTTTTTCAGTATGCATGGAAATACAGCACTTTGACCACAATGATCTGAGCTAAGTTTATCAATAACTGACTTGCTTTGTGGTTCACAGTCACAGAATATATTGTCTAAGCAAGTAGCAGATGAGCTAGTAATTCTGGTTGGCTGATTGTAAAGATTTTTCAAGTTGAAGCACATAAACAAATTTAGTAAACTGTCAGTTAGCGAAGATTGGTCAAGAATATTCACATTAAAATCGCCACATACAATGAGATGTTTTGCGCTGTTTGAGATTTTTGTTAAAACTTCTTCCATAATAGACTCGAACACCTTAAAATCAGCCGAGGGAGGCCTGTATACGCAAACAATTATATGTTGCTCCAACTCTACACACGATAGTTCAACAACACGTTCAACAGATAATGCAACAATATTAGGTCTTTACCTATGAAATTGCCGTTTTGTTTGAAAAAAGTTAAAGTATTTTTTTTTCGAACTTATTTATTTCTTTTATTCAAAGTAATCACCCCTGCAATCAATGCATCTTTGCCAACGCTGTGGCAGTTTATGGATGCCCTTCTTGAAAAAATCAGCAGGACGGGAGACAACAAACTCTTCAAAGGCGTTTTGTACTGCCTCTCGGGAATTGAATTTTTTTCCCGCTAAAAAGTTGTCCAAATTTTGGAAAAAGTAATAGTCGGTAGGCGCAAGATCTGGTGAGTATGGCGGATGAGGGAGAGCTTCCAAACCCAACTCATGCAGCTTAGAGACGGTCTGTTGTGCAGTATGGGGTCGCGCGTTGTCGTGAAGTAGCAGTGGAGACGACCGATTGACCAAAGCTGGTTGCAGACGTGCGAGTTTCGCCATCATTGTGGTCAATTCTTCAATGTACACATCTGCAGTAATGCTCTCGCCGTTTTGTAAAAAGCTATGATGAATCACACCAGCACTAGACCACCAAACTGTGACCATCACCTTTCTAGGGGTAATTTTTCGTTTTGCACATTGCTTTGGTACCGAACCAGGATCTAACCAACTTGCTGAGCGCTTTCGATTGTCAAAAAGAATCCATTTTTTGTCGCACGTAACAATTCGGTTCAAAATTCCTTCATTTCTGTGCCTGTTAAGCAGCGCAAGGCAAGTCTCGACGCGTACGTTGCGCTGGCTGGCAGCTTTTTTATCTTGCCAATCTGTCGCAAATGGACCAATATTGTTTTGATGCTAACATCAAAAGCTGCTGCCAGCTCAGCTGTAGATTGAGATTCATCAGCTTCCACAATCGCCTTTAATTCATCATTGTTGACCAAAGTTTCCGGACGACCACGAGGTTCATTTTTCAAGTCAAAATTCCCAGAACGGAACCGAGCAAACCAATAACGGGTTGTACGTTCGTTTGTACAGTTCTCTCCGTAAACGTCGTTGATGTTACGTGTCGTTTGTGCCGCGTTGGTGCCACGACGGAACTCATATTCCATAATTACACGAAATTTCAAAGTATCCATTATGAGGAAAAATGTTGAAATGTAATGAAAATACAACGCTAATCAATAAACAAAAGACTTATATTGTAAATAGAATGTCATATTTTTAAAACAAAATTAATTTGAATTTAGAATTCATAGCCAATCAAAACTTTTTTTTGTTTGAAAAAGTCTGTACTGTAATACGGCAATTTCATAGGTAAAGACCTATTATCTTTCCTTTCTTTAAATTTACAATTATTAGATATACATATTAAAGAGCCACCGTGATTGGCTTTTTGCCTTTTGAATGAACTGGCCAATGCATAATTTTTAAATACAGGAAACAACATATCCTTCTTACACCAATGCTCAGTTAGGCACAATACATCAGCTTTTTCAAATTCTAAAAAAAGCTCTAATTCTAAAGGTTTGCTGGAAAGGCCCTGAATATTTTGATGTACAATATTTAGTTTACCAGGCCTCTCCATTGTCGTAGGATTCAGTTTAAATCAGCTGAAGATGACACCATACCTAAACCCTGGTTAGAAGTGTTACTATCCACTGATTAACTGACCTATTGTGCAGTATAGTCCCGATGTAAGAATATGACCATTGCCTGTTCGGTCGACATGCGCAGTGCAGTGTCACGCGTAACTATATAATAAGTTTTCCAATCCAAAAGAATCTTCCACTCAATCTCAAAATCAATAATCAATCAATTTATTAAAAATAGGAAAATTATAGCTCTTTTACAAGTCAAAAATCTTAAATTACTTCATTTATGATATTGTTCTAAGCAAAGAAATTTATAAAATGCTTAATGTTAAATATAGCAAGCCTATAATAATAATAAAGTTTAAATACGTTCTACTACTGGTGCAAACAATCCACCAAATGCAGAAATAAAACTTCGATCTATTACTATATCCGGTAGGTACTGTAATGGTAGGCCGCGATGCTCAACGGGGTGATATCGTCTGGGTTGCAAAAACTTTATTTTTTGAACGAGCTAATACTGTTGGCCTCTACAGTAATAGCTCCGACATTTACAGCGTCATCGGGGACGTTGTAAAAACTCTATGCAAAATATCTTAGTGGCAGAATGACTAAGTAGGCAAAACGTCGTAGTTACACAAAGTCTGGTTTCTACATCGAAACATAAACTAAAATAGTCAAAATTAGACATCCAACGATTTTTTTATTGGAGAGAAAAGAAAGAAAGATCATAGATTTATTCAGGACATCACACAACATTACATTCCTACATACAACATGAAAATAAATACTAGAATGATTTAATACTACTAAAAAACAAAAACAAAAAATTGGACTATATACTGGCCACGATGACCTATAGACAGTCCAAATGATCCAGCCCACTACCAGTAGGTAGCGTACCCAACATGCTGGCAACATTGTCCCGTTGAATTGCAATGCTTATTCGTTGTGCCAAACATAAAACAATAATAATAATAATGTGTGGACATCTCACACAACGCCATCTAGCCCCAAACTAAGCAAAGCTTTTATTATGGGAACCAGATAACTGATACAATACTTAAATACTTTTTGTTTGTAAATACATACATATAATACCATATAACACCCAGACACAGAACTAACACCTATGTTCATCACACAAATGTTTGTTCTGGGTGGGAATCGAACCCACAACCCACAGTTCAGAAGGCAGGGTTACTACCAACTGAGCTATCGGGCCAGTCAAATATAACAAATAATGGATATAACAATAATATAACAAATAATAGATCGTTCAAAATGTAATGTTGCGTGACGTCATTTTATAGGTTTTATAATCAAGGTCATAAGACCTTAATAACTGATTTTCAGTCGGAACCCATCATCATTATTGGAGTAAGCGGAAGTCTGAACGTACATCAAAAACAATCAATGATAGTAATCAAGAAATAATTTATAGAAAGTAAGACGAGAGGAACCTAGATTTCACTAAGTATTCATTCCGCATGACTCAACATACATACATACAAATGAACCTGAACTAAAGGTCAATGTCAAGAGTAAGTGATCACGTTAAGCTGGGTGCACAGTAAGTATCTCTGATTCCCGTCTGCATTAAACTACTTACTTACTGCAATGCATTTGGGTACATATTAGAGAAATAAACGCGAACTTTTGAACTATCTGTTATATATAACTATATACTATCTACTATATATAACTTTAGTGTAAAGAGTTTAGGCGGTAAAACGAAAACGATCGCGTCACCGCATTGTATTATTTTCCGAAACTTGTGTTATTTTCAGTGTAAGTTCATAAAATTGGTGGCGTTTTATTAATTAAGTGCTGTATTACAGGTATGAGTGTGAGAAAATGGTATAATGATGGTGAAACGTTTGTTTTCGTTTGTGTGCAAAACTCCATAGAAGCTTCTGGTAAAGTTGCCACCACTTTACTAGGAGTATGACTTGACTAGACTAGATTACGACTTGACTTGATGACTTGGACTGTGAATTGACTTACATATATATTAATTAACTTTAGAAATTATAAATTACTTGGCTCTGGCTACACAAAACTGTAGAGTCAAAACATAAAAAAATTGTGTAAATGGGCATGAGTATGTATTGCAAGGTTTATGACACGTTTAATTTTACATCTTATTTCAAATATTATACTTTATCCCAAAGTTTAACACTATTTTTTACTGGACTAGAAACACTCGAGTTCAGGGTATCTGGATGAGTCAGTTTACAATTTTAAATGTCAATAGAAAACATAAATGTTCAAAATCCTGGAAGTTGACCTAACCAGGACTTTTGAAAGAGTTATAAGACCTATTCACCATCATATATTTAGTAACTAGTTGCGCCCCGCGGTTTTAATGGCCGCCGGCGGATAAAAAGTATTTTAATTATTTGCTCATCCCACAGGAAAATTTCACTTTTCCAGGATAAAAAGTAGCCTATATGTTAATCCAGTGCATAAGCTATACTGGTACCGAATTTCATCCAAATCCATTCAGCCGTTTGAGCGTGAAGAAGTAACAAACATACACAAATACAAACTTTCGCCTTCATAATATTAGTGTGAAGTGTGATAGTGTGATTAGCACAGTTATTCCTAATTTTTTTACGCCTGACGATCACACACATAGATCTTGGACCCTGACTAGGATTCCCTGTATGTAGGGCCCCAGGAGCTACGACGACCATGGTTCTATTGTTATGGAACCATGGTCTTCGTAGTTCCCAGACATAGCGCAAGTATTTGCGCAAACACAAATTTATTTACACAAATACTTGTCCTGTGACGGGAATTGATCCCGCTACCTCCGGATTATAAGCCGACTTGCTCAACCACCACACCACAGAGGTTGTCATTGTGTACTTGAATCATAAACAAAGACATCAAAGTCATACTCTATAGCCTAGAAATGCAGACCAGGCTAAATGAAAATAATTTATACTGTGACTCAAAACGATTTAGCAAACCCATTGTAAGCTTTAAACGTTTTTCAATTGAAGTCAATAAAAAGGCAGACAGTACTGTTAGCCAATGTTAATTTAACTGGTGGTAAGATCTGTCACCAATTTACTAATGGAGATGAAAACATCTGAAATACAGTATTAAAAAATACAACTACAATGATATAATAACTAATACTACACACTACCTACTACTACTACAAAAAAAATCGTTTAGACTATATACTGGCTGCGACGACCCGCAGACAGTCCAAATGCTCCAGCCCACTACCAGTAGGTAGCGTACCCAACATGCTGGCAGCATTGCCCAGTTAAATTGCAATGCTTATTGCAAATAAGTGCCAGCTAAAAAAACTATGCCTGTATATTACGTTCTAAACTGATTTTGACTATTCATAGGTTGAACAGTCAAAGTAAACCTTGCAATTTCTATTGTCTCATAACTTAGTGCGACTATAAGAATACAACTGAAGTATTGGAAACCCACTATATAATCCCAGAAACAGGTGATATATACTAATAGCCTAATTTTTTATATTAGTGAATGATGTGATGAGCTAGTTGTTCACCTGATGTTAAGCGACACGGCCGTCCATAACATAACAGTGTCACTCGGAACTCTAAAATATAAAGTTTCGCAGGACATTGCACTGCGCACATCATTCTGAGACATCAGCACAGTCTGGTAATAAGATTACTCGACTGTGAGATCAGATCATAAAGTCTGAATTGCCCAGTAATTTCACTAGCTAGTGAGCTACATCATCAGTTCATCTAGGCAGGTACCACCGCTTTGACAGTTATTCTAAGCCATGGCTCCTTAAAAACAGTGATAATCTAGTTCAGGAGTCAATGGAATCTTCAATAAATGTAAATCTTTTATGTCAATAAAATATTATTTGATTGATTGAAGGGAGCCCTTCAAACTAAAACACAGTACTGCTTGTACACTACTGCTTGGCGGCAGAATCAATCAATCAATCAATCAAATAATATTTTATTGACATAAAAGATTTACATTTATTGAAGATTCCATTGACTCCTGAACTAGTTTATCACTGTTTTTAAGGAGCCATGGCTTAGAATAACTGGCAAAGCGGTGGTACCTAACTAGACGAACTTTGCAGAAAAGTCCTACCACCTAATAATAGCCTAATTGCCCACTGTGTTTCCACCTTTATCTCACAACGACAGTTGCAGTTAAGTACAGGTAAAGTTAAGCCTCTACCGTTAAATAAATTAGGATTCTAGCAATGGCCTAATGGGTCAAGTAGGTGTGACTTACGATTATTTACTTAAGGACATAATTACGTTATTTTCATACCTTAGTTTTAGCAACATTCTTTACTTTTGACATGAGGTATGTGAATCTGGTTGAAGTAATTTTGACTTTTAATTGGCGTGAGTTTAGCCGTTATCAATTCCTAATATAAGGTATGCAGACTATGCAGTCAGCAAGGTACTATATCGGCTTATTTGACGTTACTAAATAAATATATAGATTCAATATAGCTAATGTATAATAGCAAATTGACGTAGTTAAAATATACTTTGAATACATTGGCGGCAAAAACGGTGTTACTGTTTACAATGAGTACAAAGATTTCTCTTCTTCTCTTCGTTTAATGGTTTGCGATCGCTTTTTAGCGATAATTCTGCCAATGTCATGTGAGGAATTTTGTACGGTTATGTTTGATCAAAGTCTTCTTTTGTCAGTCAAAGTGCCTCAGTAAAATGGTGGATATTTTACTAAAGGCTCTAGGAAGCTTTGAATAGAAAACGAAAAGGCATGGTTTTAAAACCATGCCTTTTCGTTTTTTTTTTCCAATACCCGTGTATTTTTGAATTTTAACGTGCAATAACGGTGGAGTATTTATTATTCGTTAAGTATTCGTGAACGTGCACGAGTGTTGGCAAATGGTTCCAAGTTTTAAAACTATGCCTTTTACTAAATATCATTAGCTAAATATTTCAAGCTGCAAACTCACCTGGTAAAATGAGCCAAGCGACGACGAAGCTCATGCCCACCATGCTGAGATACAGCTGCCTCTTTTTCACCCCAACTAGGTCTGATAGATACGTGAAGACTAGAGTGGCTGGTCCACCTGGAACAAAAAAACGAGTGTGCTTTAGACTACACAACTGAAGCAAAACTTCTTTAGTTTATCTCCATCTACCAACTGGTAAAACTTTGTTTTGGCTTTGCTTAATGTAAATGTCGCCATCTTGACCATTGATTGTCATTTTACCGGACATACTAACATAACAATGCAAAATTTTAACTTTTTTGTGTTGACAATGGAGATCTACCAGAACCAACTTAAGCTTCCGTTCGCCTCGCATTTTTTTTAAATCCCCTCGCACTTCCCTGCCACCACCCCCGTAGTGGTGGGGTATGTGGGACTCGAACCCACTAAAATTCCCCCGTGAGCCCTCGTCCGCCGTACCGGGGGCGAGAAGGGGTCACGACTGCAGTCCAGCCAACTCGCCCCCGTAGCCAGCTTAATCCCTAAGTCAAGCGTGCGGAAGGAAGTTTTACTTCAAAAGTGATGATAGCCCGCTTGCTGGTAAGTTGATCGGGAGAATGGCAGCAGGTACTGCTAAAGCTGTAAAAGATTGTTCCAACGCGGCTGACGTTGACAAAATGTAATACCAGTACCACGCTAGATAAAGAACTATCTAACACGCGTAGCACGTTTCAACTGTTTAATAATAGTTATGTATAGATACTATAAACTGATGCGTAGGCCGGCCCCCAATTAGGTGGACCGTCGACCTGGTCAAAACAGAAACCGATGGATGCAGGAGATAAGGAGCCACTCAAAGTAACACTGCAGTTGGAGGCGCCTAATTTTTCGATGTGCGTGTAACGAGCCCAGGACCACACGGCTATTCAGCTTACCTATCGTAAACCCGTTGATAGTTCTAGCAAAGAGCAGCAATCTGTAATCTGGCACAAAACTCTGTGCCAGCGTGATGGTAGCATCCAGAAGGAGAGTGAGGCTGAGGATGTTTCTTCTTCCAAAAACGTCGCCAACTATACCCCAGAAGAACGCACTGGCTACTCCACCTGGAAATAAAATAAATACTTTGTAAAGTTAAACACACACGTACGACACTATCAATATACCAAATAATGATAAGTAAATAATATATTGTTTATATACTACTAGCGCCCCGTCCCGGCTTCTTCCCACCCAGGACAAAGATCTGAGTGATGAACATCGAAATTTGTTCTGTGTCTGGGTGTTTTATTGAATTCTATGTAAGTATTTACAGACAAAAAGTATTTAAATGTTTTCAGTTGTCTGGTTCCCATAGTACAAGTTTTACTTGGTTTGCCGTAAATGTTCCGTTTTTCCATTCCTTTTTATTTTAACAAAATACTAACACAATCAAATACTTGTTATTTTGCCATTCTTCTTATAATAGACAGTAGTGCGCTAAATATACCTTATGGGGTCTGGCCAATAAAGGTACTTAGGACCTTCTAAATATGGGTTGATGACGTCTTAAAAAAATTACAGTAACCGCTAGTCTTCTCGCAACAACTGATTGTTTTTTGTTTCATTTTTTCTCGCAATGTATATTTACATTTCTGGAATTAAGTAGAGAATGTAGTAGTTGAAAAAAAAAACAATTGTGCTTTAGAGTACACGACGGAAGTAAACTTTAGTTTAGTATCAGCCGGTATAACTTTGTTTTTTCTTTGTTTAATGTTAATGTCGCCATCTTGACAATTGTAAATTGTCATTTTACCGGACATGCCAACATAATAATACAAATTTTTAACTTTGTTATGTTGACAATGGAGATCTACGTGAACCATCTACAACTTCAGTTCGCCTCGCATTCACCAGCTTACGCCCCAAGCCAACGTGCGTAAAGAAGTTTTAATTCAAAATACACAAAGATACACAATATAAGATATAAGAGCCCCACGGTTCAGCCTCTACTGGTCTAATTTTCTAGTTAGGACATAATGCCACCATAAAGAATCTACTGTGAAGTAAATTGTTACTAAAATCTAAAGGTATAATTTAGCAAGGCTGTGTCAAGAGGTGTGTCTACCAATATTGACAAGTTGTTCAGCTATTTCCCTATAAAAATGACGTCTAAATAACACGTCGATAAACAATTATTACACCAAATACTGCGTTTGTTTACATTGACATCTAGTCCACAATTTATTGTAAGTAGTACAAAGTTAGCACGTTTAGGGTTTTGGCTCCTAATAAGAATATGTTTGCTTAAGTGTCTAAGGTCCGTATTACAGAACGATGCTCAGTCATCGATCATTGCTCAAGCAGAGATTTCATTCATAAAGTGATCAATTAGTGAATTAAATCTCTGCTTGAGCACCGATCGATGACTGAGCATCGTTCTGTAATACGGACCTAAGAATAGCTGCTTGATGCGTGCGTAAAATTCTTCCGTAAACTGTAAATTACATAAGATTCGTGTAAGAGAATCTGTGACTTGGTGCTTAGTGGTGGGTACAAATATGGTCATAATGAACAGGACCATATTTGTAAATGTATGGTGATTGGATAAGGAAAGCAGGACGATTTGCGAAGTGCAGTGTCGCGCGACTCTGCAGCTGCTGAGACAGCACAGTCTGGTAATAAGATTACTCGACTGTGAGATTAGATCTTAGAGTCTCAATTTCTCAGTAATTTCACTAGCTACAGTGCCCTTCAAACCGGAACACAGTAGTGCTTGCGTACCATTGCTTGGCGGCAGAATAACTGGCAAAGCGGTGGTACCTACCTAGACGAACTTTACAGAAAAGTCCTACCACCTAGTAAAATGATCGACCACTCACCGCTCATAAAAGCCATGTTAATGAGCCCTGCTTGGTATGTGGTAAGCTGCAGCTCGCACCTGGCAGCTGGCAGCACGTATGACATCACGCAGTTCTGCACTCCCGACGAGAAGAATGCGCACGCGCACGCACCCAACACGCTGCGACTGAACGAACCATAGCCTGAAAATATTTCAACACTTTAGATACATAAGTAACAAACGCAAAAAAAACCGACTCCAGACTTATGTGGTTTTCTCATGGTTGCCTGAGCTGGACTAAATTGAAATGGGGCCAACCGGCAAGCATCAGCTTTCAAATAAAAAAAAGAATCATCAAAATCTGTTAACCAGTCGAAAGTTCTGAGGTAAACGTAATTATAAAAAAGTCGAATTGCGAACCTCCTCTTTTCAAAAACAAAATGTATCGGAGACACGCATGACCAAAATTCTGGCACACAGTTCACAAAATCGTCGAGCCAAAACATAAACAAAAAAAATAAACGTGCTTATTTTCTTACTAGTTGCGCCCCGCGGTTTCACCCGCGGATAAAAAGGATTTTACTTATTTGCTCATCCCACAGGAAAATTTCATTTTTCCGGGATAAAAAATGATGCATATATGCTAATCCAGTGTATAAGCTATCTTGGTATCGAATTTCATGCAAATCCATTCAGCCGTTTGAGCGTGAAGGAGTAATAAACATACACACACACAAACACACATACAAACTTTCGCCTGTATAATATTAGTTTGATTCTAAAATTCGTTACAATGAGTCAAATTCTAAAAACATTGTGACTGTGGTCAACCTTCTTATGGAGTAAAAAGCAGTTATCTAATTATTTTACCCGGAGGAGGAAGTAATCGTTTGATAAATTAGGCCCGTTGTCGTGTAAGGTGAATTAGAAGGGTAACCTATTCCTGGTAATTCTGCGTCGGCATCTTTTGTCAACCGGCTTCAAAAAAAGGAGGAGGTTGTTAATTCTATTGTAAATATTATGATTTTTTATGTTTGTTACCTCATATCTCCGCCACTTATTAACCGATTTCAAACATTATCCTTATTGAAAGAATAATTTTTCATATTAGTTCCATGGAAATTTCATCTAAATCGGTTCTGGAGTTCTGTTTTTAAATGATGTGTTTTAAATGTTCCTGCGGTGTAGTGGTTGTGTTTTAGAAGTAGACGTTAATATCTCTGTCCTTCTCTTCCCGTTTGATGCTGCCTGGCTCTACATCATGCGTCATACTTCATCAAATGTTTGCAGTAAGGCAGAGGCATCGGTATTTCAAAACATTTAGCTGAATAGATACGTACGTATTCCTTATTGTAAATTATAATTAACTAGTTGCGCCCCGCGGTTTCACCCGCGGATGAAAAGTATTTTAATTATTTGCTCATCCCACAGGAATATTTAATTTTTCCAGGATAAAATGTAGCCTGTATGTTAAGCCGATGTATAAGAATTTCATCCAAATCCATTCAGCCATTTGAGCGTGAAGGAGTAACAAACATACACACATACAAACTTTTGCCTTTATAATATTAGTGTGATAATATTAGTGTGATAGTCAATGTCTTAGATAACACAACGTGAAAGCAGAAATGTTGTTGAAATTTTCTTTACTAAATAATAATTTTTCTTCAGTATTTCCTACATTAAGAAATTCTGTGTTGTAATCAAAAGGTCCTGACGTCAACCTTTATCCTTAATTTCAGTCCGACTTTGCATGACCGTGTGGCCTAATGGATAAGGCGTCGGACTTCGGATCCGAAGATTGCAGGTTCGAGTCCTGTCACGGTCGCAATGATCTTTTAGAACTTTTTTTGTCTTATTTTTATGATGTCATTATTTAAGCGATCGTAAAAGTTCGCGGCTATGTTTCGAAGCATTTATATTTTTTTGGTACAAAATTAGTGACTTACATATTTTAGTCTGTAGTAATTAATTAAGTATGTAGATATTATATTATATATTACATATAAATTTGCGATATATTGATTTTTTTTTAAAAAGAGTGTGCTTTAGTCCACACGACTGAATTAAAACTTCTTTAGTTTAGCTCCATCTATCGGCCGGTATAACTTTGTTTTTGTTTCATTTAATGTTAATTTCACAATCTTCAGAATTAAAATCGTCATTTTATCGGACATACCAATACCATATAATAACACAAATTTTTAACTTTGTTATGTTGACAATGAAGATATACGTGAACCAACTTCAACTTCCGTTCGCCTCGCATTCACCAGCTTACTCCCCAAGTCAAGTGCGTAAAGAAGTTTTACTTCAAAAACCAACTTATCACTTACCCGCGATGTCTAATGCAGTTTCGTAGTCCGCTACCTCGAGCGCCCCATCTTGACCTTTGCTTGCTTCTCTCCGAGTGGCTTAGAAAAAAGAAACAATATTATTAATGAGAAAGTTAGTTCGTAATCTAGGCATAGCATGGCGTCATGTCCCAATTACAAAAGCCATCTTGTGTGAAGGAGAAAAATCAGGCAACGCCAATAGAGAGAGAGAGTATTGGGAGTTTTGGTGGGAATGCGAAAAAGATTGCTTCACCGCATTGTATTTATTCCAAAACTTGTGTTATTTTCAGTGCATAAAATTGGTGGCATTTTATTCGTTAAGTGCTGGATTACAGGCATGAGTGTGGGAAAATGGTATAATGATGGTGAAACGTTTCTTTTCGTGTTGTTTTCAAAACTCCATAAAAGCTTCTGGTAAAATTGACACCATTTTAGGAGTACTTTACTTTTAGGAGTATGACTTAGACAAGACTATGACTTGACTTGAACACTTGGACTGTTTGATGACTTGGACTGTGTAATGACTTGGCTGTGTGATGACTTGACATATCTGTGTGAAATATCATCAACTTGAGAAATTTATCAATTACTGGACACTGACTAAATACACAAAAATGTAGAGCAAAAACACCAAAAAAATATTGAATTACAAAATACTTTAAAAAGGGAAAAAAACTCGACCTGCAATTGCCTATTTCGCTGCCTTTGCAATAATGTACTATTTCTAGAACTTATTTTAAAACCGTTTTATGTATATTTAGGACAAATTATACGGACATACTTGTCGATAGTTGTTAATGTATTTGTTAACACGATACGTAACAGCAATATGTGATAAGGAAAAATTACACTTCTTTTATTTTCCATGCAATCGTAATATGATATCGCGGGTTTTATGTAGGTAATGACAAGAGTTTTTGAAGTGTATATTATTCTTTGACAACGATCGGAACGTCCAACCGTTAAACTAAGAGACTAGAGTTTACTAAGTGGTAGGACTTTTTTGCAAAGCTCGTCTAGGTAGGTACCACCGCTTTGCCAGTTATTCTGCCGCCAAGCAGTTGTGCGCAAGCACTGCTGTGTTCCGGTTTGAAGGGCACTGTAGCTAGTGAAATTACTGGGCAAATGAGACTTTATCACCTGATTTCACAGTCTAGTAATCTTATTACTAGACTGTGTTCCATCGGTGACAGTCTAGTAATCTTATTACTAGACTGTGTTGATGTCTCAGGATCAGGTGATATTGCAGTGCAGTGTCGCGCGAAACTCTATAATTTAGAGTTCCGAGTGACACTGCAATTGATATGGGCAGCCGTGTCGCTTAACATCAGGCGAATGGTTAGCTCGTCACGTCATTCCTTACCTTTAAAAAAAAGACAGCATGCCTATTACGCGAAGTTTTTAGCCGACTAAAAAAAGGTTGTTCTATTGTTCAACGTATGTACTTTTGATGTAAAACTTCTTTACGCACGCTTGACTTGGGGAGTAACCTGGTGAATCCATGACGAGGTGGAAATTGTTCGGGCGAGGCGAACGGAAGTCGATAGAGAGATATAAGTTAGTAGAGATAGAAAGAGAGAGAGTTATGTTTATAGAAGTTTTACTTGAGTCGTGTGGTCTAAAGCACACTCGTTTTTATGTAGGTACACCAATGATTCTGAAATTACTGGACCGTTTATATTTGTGATTATGACTGTTTTTTTATGCTAATGAATGATGTGACTGTGACTATGAGATAGTCATTCGCCTGATGTTACTCTTGGAAACGGAATCCTTCATGGAGATTATCCTGGCAGTCTCTGTGGTGTGGTGGTTGAGCAGGTCGGCTCATAACCCGGAGGCGGCGGGTTCGATTCCCGATATTTGTGCACAGAAAAAAAGTCCAAATACTTGTTCTGAGTGTGGGTGTTGTGGGACTATGGTCCTCGTAGTTCCTGGGTCCCTAAACACAGGGAATCCTAGTTAGGGTACAGGATCTATGTATGTGATCGTTGGGCGCTATTATTATTATTATTTGTTTAAAGAGAAAGGGTTAATTGCGAGTGAAGCCGCGTGGCACTCCTAATCTGTACATAGAGGTGGTAGAGTAGGCAATACAGGTCTGAGTGTCTGTAGCGTTGTTCAAAATGCACGTGTTATTGTTCTCTTACATCGCAGTTTATGATCGTTTTATCGCAAATTTGCGGGTAACTGTTAACCGACAAATCAGCCGAAAACAATTGTTTAGTGCACAATTGTTTTTCAAACCGCTGATGCCGTCAACGCCGCCAGTGCCAATTGCAGCCATTGTTCAATTTAGCCAGTTTAGTGAAGATCTTTTTATCTTTTCGGATGGTGCACTTAATTCAGAGTTTCCTTATCATTTCATCACGATATACTTGTTGAACGAATTGGCTGATTATGATGTTGAAAATATAGTTTTAGTGAGTTAAAGCACTAACATTGAAAAGCATAAACATTTTGACTGTTTTTTTTTTCTTTCTTTAAACTTCAACTTTTAATGTAGAGTGCGTATTAAGTAATAGAAAAGGTTTATGTAAGTTTCAGTTGATTGAAAATGTATTAATTATATTTTAAAATACAAAATATAGTACTAATTCGTACAATTACTGCAAAAATATAATAAATATAATAATGTTTTTATGTTAAGAGAACTGTACTGCTGTGTCATTTCAACCATTTTTAGACTGAAAATCTCGAGATTTAAGCCTCATATCGGTATTTTGAGAATGTATTATTGTAGATAATTTCACGCTAAATCCAACGATACCCATAAGTCATATTGTGAAAAAAATCAGTTAAACCTTTTTTATCTCATCCCTTCAATTGTTTTATAGGCTTGCGTTTGACCACATCGCACCTGATGGTAAGTGACGATATGGTCTAGGATGTAACACGCTTGCCTAAAAGATATTTAGATATACTCTTTACACAACACAAACTCTTTACTATAAGTAAAGGTACACACCAAATAATAAAAGCTTACAATTAATTGACTGACGCGATAACTCCGTTGGTAGTAACCATGCCTTCTGAACTGTGGGTTGTGGGTTGATTCCCATTCAGGACAAGCGTTTGTGTGATGAACATCGATGTTCGTTCTGTCTGGCTGTTATATGGTGTTCTATGTATGTATTTACAAAATAAAAAAGTATCATATAATAGTAAAAGTAATATATAGTAATTTTTTTAAAATAAGAATACTATAAAAACTTACAAGAAATGAGCCATGGGCCAAATTAAGCGACATTAGATTGCCAATATACTCTTTTTATTATCGACCAATGCTTTATTGGCTCACTATAATGACTGATAAACATAATGAGAACTAAAAAAAAACACTCTGTTGCATGAAAATAATTGATTGATTGATTTATTTGCCAAAAAATTAGCCTAATACACTGTGAAAGTAGTTAATTTTATTCAAATATTACAATATTATACTACAATTTTTAAAAATGCAAAAAATGGAAAGTGGCGGCACAAACAATTTTTACTGTAGCTTATATGTCCAGAAAAGTGTGGAACCTGAGGAAGGGTATCGTAAGATATTTTTTTTAATATTAGGTGGTAGGACTTTTCTGCTAAGTTCGTTTAGGTAGGCACCACCGCTTTGCCAGTTATTCTGCCGCCAAGCAGTAGTATGCAAGCACTACTGTATCCCAGTTTGAAGGGTATTGTAGCTAGTGATTGAGACTTTATGATCTGATCTCACAGTCTAATCTTATTACCAGACTGTGCTGATGTCTCAGGATGATGTGTGCAGTGCACTTCACGCGAAACTTTGTATTGTGGAAGTTCCAAGTGACACTGTTCTGTTATGGGCGGCCATGTCGCCTAACATCAGGTGAAAGACTAGCTCGTCGCATTCATTGACATAAAAACATTGTTTAACCGTAGACCATGTGTGGGAAGCTATAAGGTGCAGTTAGCATATAGATTTATATAACTTAACCCAGCTATTCTAAGCATACAATCGAACGAACGACTTTCAATTCACATTATTATTGTTTAAGCATGCATGTTATTAATCCGAGTGAGACGTTTTCATTGTGTTTTGTTATCTACATTCTTCGGTAAGCTATTGTACAACTTAACGTTGCAAATAAAATGTCATGATATAGGCAACCAAGACCGCGTTATTGATTAATATCAGGAAACGTGGTCAAATGTTCTGCCTACAACCTGCTTGTATATGTATAATGTTATTCATGCGACAGTTGCAAATTATGCAATAATTTGATATTGTAAGAAAGGGCGCACGGGGAGTCAAATGAGAGAGAGAGAGAGAGAAGTTACGAGAGAGAACGCTTGTTTTATTCGAACGTATTACAACAGGGTAGACCGTATTACTATTACTAGATCGGCCGCCCCAACGAGGTGGAAGCGAGAATCTTTTTGAAATTCCCAGAAATAAGTTTTGTTATTCTGTGTTTTTATTTCTGCGTGGAAGCTTGGTTGGGGTGTTACAATATACAATTTTTTTTTTCTTATTTTATATAAAACGAGCTTCTGCCCGCAGCTTCGCCCGTGGCGTGGCCTATGGGAAAATAAATCAACCACCCATTTCACCCTTTTAAGGGTGGAATTTCGAAAAATCCTTTCTTAGCGGATGCCTACGTCATAACATCTACCTGCATGCCAAATTTCAGCCCGATCCGTCCAGTGGTTTGGGCTGTGCGTTGAGAGACCACTATGTCAGTCAGTCAACTTTGAGTTATATATATTTAGAAGATTTACTAGGTGGTAGGACTTCTCTGCAAAATTCGTCTAGGTAGGTACCACCGCTTTGCCATTTATTCTGCATATATACAGTGTGCAAGCACTACTGTGTTCCGGTTTGAAGGGCAATGTAGCTAGTGAAATTACTGGACAAATGAGACTATTATCTGATCTCACAGTCGAGTAATCTTATTACCAGACTGTGCTGATGTTTCAGGATGATGTGCACAGTGCAGTTTCGCGCGAAACTTTATATTTTGGAGTTGCAAGTGACACTGTTCTGTTATGGGCGGCCGTGTCACTTACGAGTAACTAACTACCTTCGAGCGATGTTGAGCATTTAGCGATGATATGACGAGCTAACTTCGCGTCTAGCTCGTCACATCATACACTAACATAAACAAAAACACTGGCATCTTTGTGCTAATATAGTTTTTTTTAGCAAACAAAAAGGTTTTATAAGTTTAATCTTTGTCGTGATTTGTTTTTGTTAGAAAGGTGACTTGTATGAGAGCTTATAGCGCCAGCGTACTGAGCTATACCAAAATAATGTTGGTGGTGGTTGGAAATCTGTGATAAAGTAAGCCTACAGAAGATTTTTTTCTAATTTACTAGGGGCAGTCTGCGGTGTCACTCGCACTCTACATTTTAAACTCCATTTGACCCCATTAAGGGATTGAATTTTCAAAAGAGTTTTTCATAGTACACCTCCACGCTTACAGTAAGACGCCCTCCAAATATCAAGGCTCTACACCCAGTGGTTGAGACTGTATTTTTTTGGTTCGTGGTGTCGGTGTGTGAATAGGACCACCGCATCTCTTCCCGTAGGTGCCACAAAAGCCACCTATCTGGCCTGACGGTATCGAACATCAATGTATAAATTTAAATCATTCGTCAAGTTAAACCTAATGAAAAAAGCCTATTACACAATAAATGATTATATGTCAGACAAAAAAGCTTGGCCTGAATTAATGCAAGCTTAATGGTATGAAATCTTAGGTACTTTGCCTATTGCCTGTTCCTATCTATTATTTCAGTTTCTATTTGTAATGTTTATTAAGATAATCACGGTATTTTTCTTGCACCGGTGAGACGTGGTGGTTACTATTGTAATATATTAATTATCACAACTGTAATAAATTATATACATTGTAAAAGACAGCAGAATAAATAAATAAATAAATATTAGTACACATTTCACACAGCGCCATCTAGCCCCAAACTAAGCAAAGCTTGTACTATGGGAACCAGATAACTGATACAATACTTATACAAACAACGATGTTCATTACACAAATGTTTGTCCTGGGTGGGAATCGAACCCACAACCTCAGCTCAGAAGGCAGAGTTACTACCAACTGAGCTATCGGGTCAGTAGAAAAAAAATACATCACTGTAAAGTTTCTGGTAGCTTCTTCTTTTCATTTGTAATCGAAGCTTCGGATCGGAGTTTTCTGTTCTACATTGTGCCGGATTGCTTGCACCAGTAGTGAGAAAGAGAACTACTTTTTTTTCAAACTCATATATTGTAATGGGCTTTCTATATATTATTTGACAATAAGCACTTTGTAATTTTATATGCTTAGTGAAATAACTTAATTTTAAGTACCTAATATAATTTTAACTTGTAAAAATTGTCTATTTGCGATGAGTCTTCTGACTTTGACTTTATCCAGGGAATGAGCAACAGCATTCTCTTCGGTACAGTAAATGTTGCACTAAGCCGCCTGTCAAACGTGTATGGTGATTAGTGAAAACCCCTTTGTGTATTTGTATGTGAATGTTTGTTACCTATAATCTTCGTTACTACTGAACCAATTTTAATGAAATTTAGGATACTTTTTATCCGCGGGTGAAACAGCAGTGCGCAAGTAGTAAGGTAGATAACAATAAATTAGCCCATACGCATAGAATTGAATTCAAAAATGCACATATTTAGCTTGTATTTTTTCTATATTTAGGCGATTTTTAGATTTCAATTTAGATGCTAATATTTATAGATTTTTTTTTAGACATTTCATCATAGGTAAGCTTACTTTTCTTTTTAACATAAAATAATCTTTAAACGCAAAAACATACCGATTAATCAAAAATATTGGCATGCATTCTATACAAGGCTATTAAACTAATTAAACACGAAAAAAAAAACATTAATTTTTCACTTTCACTTTTTCCATCCCGAACAGATACATTAAATTATAAATACAATAGCGGCCCGTCCCGGCTTCGCACGGGTGGATATTAATTTTTTTCATATTTTTACACCTTGGCTAACATTATTGTAGTTTTAGTAGAGATCTTTATTTTTTTCTTCAATTAAAATAGCCTATATTAATCAGTGATAATGTAGCATTCAAATGGTGAAAGAAATTTTAAAATCGGCCCTGTATTGTAGCCAATTCGTTACAAACATACTTATATACAAATCTTTCCTTTTTGTAATATTAGTATAGATTAATATTATAACATATTGCCGCAGGTCGGTAAAATTGTTCACACATACAATTCTATCTTGGCACACGTGAGTTCAATCAAATTTACTTACGACTGCAATTCTTCGGAGCGACCTTGCAGCCCATTATCACTGGATTTGCAGCATCAGCTCAACGATCACAAGAAAATTATCACGCACGTACGCAACACGTAGGGTTTGGTTGCGGGCTAATCTTAGCTGGGTTACGAGCGAACTTAAGGCGGGTGAGTTATGACTGAACTTAAGACGGATGCCTCGTGTGCTTAGCAGTGTTCGTTGGAGTGTGAGAGAGGAGTGCGTACGAGGACACCGTCTCGACAACTGACCGGTGTCCGTAGCATTGCATTGAAACTTCGCGCGGTCAGGTGAGGGCTGAGGACTGGCTGTTTCGGCCATAGCAAGCCTGGATGTGGTAACTTAGACTGCGTCACGTAACTTTTCTAGTAATAGTTCTTTTCCCAATTTAAAATTTTCCATTAATTTACACGTAGACGTATTGACTGGCCTGATAACTCAGTTGGTAGTAGCTGAACTATTAATAAAATAAAAGAAGCGATGCTTAATTTAGGGCTAGATAGTGGTCCTAAAAAAGGGCTAGATGGTGTTGTGTGAAATGTCCACAAAATATTTTTTATTTTTTATTGAAATTGTCAAGGACAATCTAACTTTGGTTAAGTTGGTTTAAATCGAGTACGTAATCACTGCTCTGAGTGATTGTTTCGTTCCCGTAACGGGGTTACTTTTTGTGTGTAATTGATAGTAGCCCAGTAGAATATTCCTTCGGTTGGAGGCATTTACTATAAATCTAGGCTTTATTATCTTTAGTTGAAGGCATAGCTTACCAAGATTATTAGGTGACATGAAAAGATAAGATATAAAAAATGATGCCTTATATACTAAAAGTTATGCCAAAACACAATATATTTGTCTATCTCTCTTCAGCTAGAAGACAATAATAAGTTTATTTTTAAAAGGAGGTTTAAGAGCTCAGATGAGTGTAAAATTTCTTATCTCGGTTCTAAGCAGTACTAATTAATCATTTCTTACCAACTATTAATCTTCTTTATGTTAAGGAATAACATGACGAGCTTGTCGTTCACTTGATGTTAAGGGACACGGCTGCACATATAGTTTCAGTGTCACTCGGTGCTCTAAAGTATAGAGTTTCACGTGACACTGCACTGCGCACGTCATCCTGAGACATCAGCCCAGTCTAGTAATAAGATTACCAGACTGTGGGATTTGGTCATAAAGTCTCATTTGCTCAGTAATTTCACTAGAAAAAAATTATGTTATGATTCCGCATTAAAAATTACATACAACAATTGATTTTAGAGAGGTCATTTAGGCGTAAAATTAATTAGCTCGTACAAAGTCAGGGCGGGTCAGTTAGTATTGTTATAAAAAGAGAATCTTTCCTATAATCATATATCGCGGTTACTTTCACTGCCGGTCGGCATGATTGACGATGTGTCTAGATACATACAGGTAATGCAGCTTAGAATTTATTTGACAGCCTCTGTGGTGTGATGGTTGAGCAGATCGACTCATATACCGAAGGCGGCGAGGTCGATTCCCGCGGCAGGACAAGTATTTGAGCGCAGAAAAAAAGCGCAAATACTTGTTCAATGTCTGAGTGTTGTGGGACCAAGGTCGTCGTAGTTCCTAGGTCCCTAGCCACAGGGAATCCTAGTTAGGGTTAAGGATCTACATATTATTATGTTTACATAATAAATATATACCTTCCTGTTTTTAACTGCCTTCAAAAATAGGACGAGGTTCTCAATTCAGTTGATTTTCTTAAGTGTTCAGAACTCTATCATTTATAAACGATTCAGAACCTAAAACCGCATTTTTAATTTGAAATTTTGACATTATTCTCGGAACGGTTTGGTAGTTTGGTTTTTAATAAAAAAAACTTGAAGATTATCGTGCACGATTTTTTTTATGTTTTGGCTCCACACTTTTGTGTATTTAGCCAGTGTCAAGTAATTGATAATTTCTCAAGTTAATTAATATTATATAATGTGTCAAGTCACAGTCGAAGTCATCAAGTCAAGTCATAGTCTAGTCAAAGTCATACTCCTAGTAAAGTGGTGGCAACTTGAAGCTTCTATGGAGTTTTGGAAACAACACGAAAAGAAACGTTTCACCATCATTATACCATTTTCCCACACTTACGTCTGTAATCCAGCACTTAACGAATAGAATGCCACCAATTTTATGCACTAACACTGAAAATAACACAAGTTTTGGAAAATAATACAATGCGGCGACGCGATCTTTTTCGTTTTCCCGCCAAAACTCACTGAAATTTATAAACGATTCAGTAAACCGCTTTTTTTTATTTGAAACTTTGTCATTAGTCTCATAAAAATATGATCGGAACGGTTTGGTAGTTTGGTTTTTAATTTAAAAAAAACTTGAAGAACTTTGTGCACAATATTATCATCTAATTATTTCTCAGTATGAACTCTTACTTTTTTTAAACTGGGAGGAGTTTATATACTGGTTAAAGAAATACAATTGAAGGGGTGAGAATAAAAAGGATTTAACTGATTTTTTTGACCAAATGACTTATGGGTGTTGTTGGATTCAGCGTGAAATTATCTTCAATAATACATTCTCAAAATACCGAAATGAGGCTTAAATCTCGAGATTTTGAGTCTAAAAATGGTTTATCTGTCACAGGAATACAGTACGCTTAGCATAAAAACATTACTTTATTTCTTTTATTATATTATATTTTTACAGTAATTGTATGAATTAGTACTATATTTAGTAATTTTAAATAGAAATAAATCATTTTCAAGCAACTGAAACTTACAACCTTTTCTATTACCTTATAAGCACTCTACATAAAAATGTCGCCGTTGACGTTTAAAGTCAATTTTCTCGAAACTGTCAATTTGTCAGTTAAATCCTTTTTATTCTCAACCCTTCAATTGACTCCCTCTTAAGACTCCCCGTTGCCATGGCAACCGCAGTTGTTACATCTCAGAATATTGCGTCAGCCGGGCACTCACCAGTTGCATAATTCATCAATTATCTTTTTGCCAAAACTTACTCGTATCTTGAAATTTAGTACTGTTAAACCAACGCAGCGTGGCGTTTTGGATGGCAAAAGTAATAAATGTAGGTATTCGATTTACTTATTACCCTATCAATATCACAAAATTATCATAAAATATTTGACTGGCCCGATAGCTCAGTTGGTAGTGACCCTGCCTTCTAAACTGCGGGTTGTGAGTTCGATTCCCACCCAGGACAAACATTTGTGTGATGAATATAGGTGTTTGTTCTGTGTCTGGGTGTCATATTGTATTCTATGTATGTATTTACAAACAAAAAAGTATCTAAGTATTGTATCAGTTATCTGGTTCCCATAACACAAGCTTTGCTTAGTTTGGGGCTAGATGGCGTTGTGTGAGATGTCCACACATATTATTATTATTATTATCACACTATCAAATAAAGCGCTAATATTTGTTCTTAGTCTGGGTGTTGTGGGACCATGGTCCTCGTAGTTCCTGTTCCAGTTCCATCCCTAGATACAGGGAATCCTAGTAAGTGTCTAGGATCTAGTGATCGTTGGGCATAGGGCATTATTATTATTATTTGTATTAATTTTTATATTGTGGTGGTTTATATTTACCAAGTTATAGGTAATAGTTTATTTATATCTGTATTTCTTTTTATTCTAAATTGTTTTAGACCGCCGTGTATTTATTATATTTTGATAATTTCCATCCAAAGTTTGTCTGGAAGAGATCGCTATTAGCGATAAGACCGCCCATTGTTGCACTAGTATGTAAGATTTAATAATTCCTGTATTGTATGAATTTCGTTGGTGAGACAATAAAGAGTTATCTATCTATTTATCTTAAAACTTTTGCAAGAAATAGGCGTATCGATGGAGTAACTTTGAATATTTTATATCCGAGTTGTAGGTGTTGTGTAAGTTTGTGAGGGAGATTCTTAATTTTTATTAAATTTATTATGTGCGTCATTTTTTAATTTATTAGGTATTGTAACACCCCAATCGAGAGCTTCCACGAAATGAAACTAGATGGCGTTCTCAACCCTTAAAACACGCAAGCGTTTCATTCATGAAGCATATAACACCATCTGAACGCCATAATATTAGGTCTTTACCTATGAAATTGCCGTTTTGTTTGAAAAAAGTTAAAGTATTATTTTTTCGAACTTATTTATTTCTTTTATTCAAAGTAATCACCCCTGCAATCAATGCATCTTTGCCAACGCTGTGGCAGTTTATGGATGCCCTTCTTGAAAAAATCAGCAGGACGGGAGACAACAAACTCTTCAAAGGCGTTTTGTACTGCCTCTCGGGAATTGAATTTTTTTCCCGCTAAAAAGTTGTCCAAATTTTGGAAAAAGTAATATTCGGTAGGCGCAAGATCTGGTGAGTATGGCGGATGAGGGAGAGCTTCCAAACCCAACTCATGCAGCTTAGAGACGGTCTGTTGTGCAGTATGGGGTCGCGCGTTGTCGTGAAGTAGCAGTGGAGACGACCGATTGACCAAAGCTGGTTGCAGAAGTGCGAGTTTCGCCATCATTGTGGTCAGTTCTTCAATGTACACATCTGCAGTAATGCTCTCGCCGTTTTCTAAAAAGCTATGATGAATCACACCAGGACTAGACCACCAAACTGTGACCATCACCTTTCTAGGGGTCATTTTTCGTTTTGCACATTGCTTTGGTACCGAACCAGGATCTAACCAACTTGCTGAGCGCTTTCGATTGTCAAAAAGAATCCATTTTTTCTCGCACGTAACAATTCGGTTCAAAATTCCTTCATTTCTGTGCCTGTTAAGCAGCGCAAGGCAAGTCTCGACGCGTACGTTGCGCTGGCGATCGTTAAGTTCGTGGGGCACCCATCTATCAAGCTTTTTTATCTTGCCAATCTGTCGCAAATGGACCAATATTGTTTTGATGCTAACATCAAAAGCTGCTGCCAGCTCAGCTGTAGATTGAGATTCATCAGCTTCCACAATCGCCTTTAATTCATCATTGTTGACCAAAGTTTCCGGACGACCACGAGGTTCATTTTTCAAGTCAAAATTCCCAGAACGGAACCGAGCAAACCAATAACGGGTTGTACGTTCGTTTGTACAGTTCTCTCCGTAAACGTCGTTGATGTTACGTGTAGTTTGTGCCGCGTTGGTGCCACGACGGATCTCATATTCCATAATTACACGAAATTTCAAAGTATCCATTATGAGGAAAAATGTTGAAATGTAATGAAAATACAACGCTAATCAATAAACAAAAGACTTATATTGTAAATAGAATGTCATATTTTTAAAACAAAATTAATTTGAATTTAGAATTCATACCCAATCAAAACTTTTTTTTGTTTGAAAAAGTCTGTACTGCAATACGGCAATTTCATAGGTAAAGACCTATTATATTATCCTAATCGACAGCTTCCACCTCGTTGGGACGGCCGATCTAGTATTAGTAATGCGGTCTACCCTGTTGTAATACGTTTGAATAAAACAAGCGTTCTCTCATTTGATTCCCCGTGCGCCCTCTCTCCTCTCTTACAGTATATAATTTAACCAGTGTGAAGTGTGAAGTTGGCAGCTAAAAGTTTAAACGATCTATCGACTAATCGATCTACCGACCAATCGGTCAATCGGTCGTCCAGATATTATTATAGGCTATTTAATTCAGTCATACAACTTTTAGATATCAGGGGAATTAAGGTACATCTAAGGTTAAATGCCCGCTCGCCTGGTGACGCTGTAAACTTCGGTAGAGGCCAAATTAACCAGTTCAAAAAATGTATGCTTGTGTGATAAATAAATAAATAGTTTTGGACATTACACACAACGCCATCTAGCCCCAAACTAAGCAAAGCTTGTACTATGGGAACCAGATAACTGATACAATACTTAGATACGTTTTGTTTGTAAATACATACAAAGAATACAATATAACAACCAGACACAGAACAAACATCGATGTTCATCACACAAATGTTTGTCCTGGGTGGGGATCGAACCCACAACCTCCAGCTCAGAAGGCAGTGTTACTACCGACTGAGCTATCAGGCCAGACGAAATAATTTCATACATATAGATTTTATTAACTTTTTCGTTTACCTGTTTGGTATTTGTTCATTTTCTGGTACAATAATAATAATAATAACGATCACATACATAGATCCTGGGCCCTAACTAGGATCTCCTGTGTCTAGGGACCCAGGAACTACGAGGACCATGGTCCCACAACACCCAGACTCAGAACAAGTATTTGGGCTTTTTTTCTGTGCACAAATATCGGGGATTGAACGCACCGCCTCTGGGCTATGAGCCGACCTGCTCTACCACCACACCACAGAGGCTGTCAACAATATATTATAGTAAACAATTTTCAGGAATTTTGGCGGGAAAGCGGAAAAGATTGCGTCACCGCATTGTATTATTTTCTTAAACTTGTGTTATTTTCAGTGTTAGCGCATAAAATTGGTGGCATTCAATTCGTTAAGTGCTGGATTACAGGCGTGAGTGTGGGAAAATGGTATAATGATGGTGAAACGTTTCTTTTCGTGTTGTTTCCAAAACTCCATAGAAGCTTCAAGTAAAGTTGCCACCACTTTACTAGGAGTATGACTTTGACTAGACTATGACTTGACTATGACTTGACTTGATGACTTTGACTGTGACTTGACACATATTTGCGTAAAATAATAGGTCTTTACCTATGAAATTGCCGTTTTGCAGTACAGACTTTTTCAAACAAAAAAAAAGTTTTGATTGGCTATGAATTCTAAATTCAAATTAATTTTGTTTTAAAAATATGACATTCTATTTACAATATAAGTCTTTTGTTTATTGATTAGCGTTGTATTTTCATTACATTTCAACATTTTTCCTCATAATGGATACTTTGAAATTTCGTGTAATTATGGAATATGAGTTCCGTCGTGGCACCAACGCGGCACAAACGACACTAACATCAACGACGTTTACGGAGAGAACTGTACAAACGAACGTACAACCCGTTATTGGTTTGCTCGGTTCCGTTCTAGGAATT
The DNA here is from genome assembly GCA_905220475.3 of Ennomos fuscantarius. Lineage (NCBI taxonomy): Eukaryota > Metazoa > Arthropoda > Insecta > Lepidoptera > Geometridae > Ennomos > Ennomos fuscantarius. The sequence continues at coordinate 1,532,804 of HG992032.1, forward strand.
TTGACTTGAAAAATGAACCTCGAGGTCGTCCGGAAACTTTGGTCAACAATGATGAATTAAAGGCGATTGTGGAAGCTGATGAATCTCAATCTACAGCTGAGCTGGCAGCAGCTTTTGATGTTAGCATCAAAACAATATTGGTCCATTTGCGACAGATTGGCAAGATAAAAAAGCTTGATAGATGGGTGCCCCACGAACTTAACGATCGCCAGCGCAACGTACGCGTCGAGACTTGCCTTGCGCTGCTTAACAGGCACAGAAATGAAGGAATTTTGAACCGAATTGTTACGTGCGACGAAAAATGGATTCTTTTTGACAATCGAAAGCGCTCAGCAAGTTGGTTAGATCCTGGTTCGGTACCAAAGCAATGTGCAAAACGAAAAATGACCCCTAGAAAGGTGATGGTCACACTTTGGTGGTCTAGTGCTGGTGTGATTCATCATAGATTTTTACAAAACGGCGAGAGCATTACTGCAGATGTGTACATTGAAGAACTGACCACAATGATGGCGAAACTCACACGTCTGCAACCAGCTTTGGTCAATCGGTCGTCTCCACTGCTACTTCACGACAACGCGCGACCCCATACTGCACAACAGACCGTCTCTAAGCTGCATGAGTTGGGTTTGGAAGCTCTCCCTCATCCGCCATACTCACCAGATCTTGCGCCTACCGACTATTACTTTTTCCAAAATTTGGACAACTTTTTAGCGGGAAAAAAATTCAATTCCCGAGAGGCAGTACAAAACGCCTTTGAAGAGTTTGTTGTCTCCCGTCCTGCTGATTTTTTCAAGAAGGGCATCCATAAACTGCCACAGCGTTGGCAAAGATGCATTGATTGCAGGGGTGATTACTTTGAATAAAGGAAATAAATAAGTTCGAAAAAAAAAAATACTTTAACTTTTTTCAAACAAAACGGCAATTTCATAGGTAAAGACCTAATATCATTAACTTGACAAATTATCAATTACTTGACACTGGCTAAATACACAAAAGTGTGGAGCCAACACATTAAAAAAAAAATTTCATTTTTTTTGTAACAAATTAAACGTCCAAATCTAAACATACATCTATCTTTAATAGAACCTAGTTTATACCAACTTCTAACAACTTCCAGGTCAAGTGCGGAATAAATACGAAATCATTGCACCTACTTTTTCTACTAGTAATTACCAAACCATACCTGAAACAGTACTAAATTAAACCTTAAGTCAAACCCACAAGGCTGATTTTGGTAGTGCGATTGTAATGATTATATGGATAGTGCTTCCGAAAGTGAATTTGGAATAGGTAATCACTAATCAGGCGGTCAATGGACCATCACTGCATGACTATTTCTTTTTTAATTCACTGTAAGGTATCACTATGTAGAATAGATACTTTAGGAAGTGGACAAATTAGGACTTGAAGGATGAAAACGTAGAAAAAAAGAAGCTGTCGGAGTGGACGAATTAGGAAGTGGACAACTTTGGAAATGGACAAGTTAAAAAGTGGAAATATTTTGTATTTTATCATTTTATTTCTTGGGTAGATGTATGACGTGACGAGCTAGTCGTTCGCCTGATGTTAATCGTCACGGCCGCCCGTAGCAGTTGCAGTGTCACTCGGAACTGAAACAACAACAAAGTTTCGCGTGACACAACGCACATTTTTTTTTTATGTTTTGGTTCCACACTATTGTGTATTTAGCCAGTGTCAAGTAATTAATAATTTATCAAGTTAACGATATTTCACGCAAATATGTATCAAGTCACAGTCGAAGTCATCAAGTCGAGTCATAGTCTAGTCAAATTCATATTCCTAGTAAAGTGGTGGAAACTTTACTTGAAGCTTCTATGGAGTTTTGGAAACAACACGAAAAGACACGTTTCACCATCATTATACCCTTTTCCCACACTCACGCCTATAATCCAGCACTTAACGAATAGAATGTCACCAATTTTATGCACTAACACTGAAAATAACACAAGTTTTGGAAAATAATACAATACGGTGACGCAATCTTTTTCGCATTCCCGCCAAAACTCACAACGCACATTATCCTGTGACATCAGCACAGATTACTAAACTGTGAGATCAGTGAGTCATAAAAGCTCATTTGTCATGCTTGTATACTTGGAGCGCTAGCACATACATAGACGAACTCTACTTAAAAGTTCCAAAACATATAGAAAAGGTGGTAATAGGCATAGCCAAAGATTTAAAACTTAATAAGTAAAAGTTTTTTGACCTTCGTACGGTAACGAAAGAAACACTTCAGACCAAAGAGGACTTGCAACGTACATTGATGAGTTTACCTATTCCCCTACCTTTACTTAGACGGCCCTTACCGCACCCTAAGGAGCAGTAACCACGGACTAAGCTGGTAAACCTACATTACACATTAAAGACCATTAATTCACTAGACTGGTAATAGTGCTTCCCTTTATTCGTCATAAGCACGCTACTCCTAGTGTATACACTAATAATACAGTAATAGTAATAGAGCAGTACATGTTCAAGTTCCACAGTCAAAATTGATACATTAACCAATCACAGCCGTGCGCAGGTTTATGCTCATAATGAGAAACGTACAACGACTAGACAAGAGAAATAACGCTGACCAATCAGGGCAGCGTCTACGTAAACTAGTACCAATGTTAAGTGCAAGTAGAGCAATGATAGTTGCTTCTCTTTTGTGTAGATGAAATAAAAAATATATGAAAACATAGAAATAAAGACGTTATAGGAATGGACAAATTAGGAAGTGGACAACTTTGGAAATGGACAAGTTAAGAAGTAGCCCAAGACGACCAGAGTAAAAAAATTTTTTTTTTTTTTTATAATGCGGAGGGACTTTGATGTTAAAACAGCACTCCATTTGAATATACACTTGGAATGTGCTGAGTCAGGAATTTTCAACCATGTTATTTCCGTGCTAAGTCGGGATCGTGTCGATTCGATGATAGCCGTACTTTCGTGCCCCCGATTCGGAACTTTGCACAGAAAAAAAAGAGCGCAAATACTTGTTCTGTGTCTGGGTGTTGTGGGACCATGGTCCTCGTAGTTCCTGGGTCCTTGGGGACACAGGGAATCCCAGTGAGGTTCCAAGATCTATGTATGTTATCGTTGGGCGTTATTATTGTTATATTATTTGATAGCTAACATTTAAGATCCACAGGTGCCTAATTACTATTTGAAACGGAGTATCCACTGTCTACTAGTATAGCTACTTACATAGTTCTACACATGGTCGGTGGTTGTATGTACATGCGCAAGGTAAAGATGTGTGTACACGCGCCTCGTAAATCAAGCATCGGACGACACGACATGACGTGTGGCCGCGCCTTGACTTTGAACTTGGGTACTCGAGTGCAATAGTGTTCTGTAATGATAAAGAAACTGGGAACGCTTATTAAATTGATCTTTAAACTGAAAAACACACAGCTGAATTTTGAACCGACGGAGTGGAAGAGTTTGCTAATTCGTATCATACACTACAATTCGAAAAAAAAAACCCCAGACCTGGGCAGTACATACCGACAGATGATGAATGATGGGCAGAATTTTGTTGGAAAAATTATGTGCTGATCCATCTTTGCTATATTGTAACCCAAATAAATTAGCTTACAAATAAATTAGTTCATTCATTCATTCATAATATATTGGTAGTAATTGAATTCATTCTTTAAAAACAGCATTAGCCTGTTCACCACCCGGTGACGCTGTAAAGGCTGATAGAGACCAACAGCAATAACCCGACCAAAAAACGCCTTTGAGACTAGGTAACTGCTCCTGAAACCGGTCACGTGTGAAACACAATTTATGAAATCGTACATTGATTTGGTGTTGATAATAACCCCAAAAATTTCATAACTTAGTTAATTCACTACTACGGTAAAACAATTAATATTGTTTGAGTTTAGATTATCACCAAAAGTTTTAAAATGAAGGTAATTTTCGTACCGTTAGGCGTCGTCGCAACATGAAAAATGCCTCTTTCTACCGGACATGAGTAAAGCTCTAATAAATAAATAGTAAATAAATATTTGTGGATATTTTACACAATGCCATTTAGCCCCAAACTAAGCAAACCTGTACTATATGAACCAAATAACTGATACAATACTTATATACTATTTGTTTGTAAACAATATGTACGAGTAACACCCGACACAGAATAAACACCTATGTTCATCGCACACATGTTTGCTTGGGAGAGAATTGAACCCATAACCTCCAGTTCAGAAGGCAGGGATTATGACAGTCTGATAGACACGTTCATTGCATTCAAGTGAGCCTTTTCATTATTATAAAACTCCTATGATCACGTATATAGCATACTAATCGATATCATTGGGAAAGTCTAGAAAATACGGCGCCATTACTAAATCAATAGGTTTCTATGGAAACTGGATATCGATTGCTCGTTGGGAAATACGATGAAGTTGTAAAATGTAATTTAATATGAAATTATATTGAAATAGAAGAAGAAGGAGATCTAAATTCTGTGTTTTATTTATATATTATATATTTTTTATTCACCTACAATTTGGCTTTTTTAATTAAACATAGTTTAACTTTAGATTTAATATATATCTATTATAAATTTATAATTATATGTTATTGGTACATATAATAAATAAATAGTCTAAGTAATTAATAAATTAATAACTAATTTTCGTCGTATAGTAACGTCGAACGAGTATGGCTCAGCGGTAGGTTGCGTACGACTTTCAAACCGACATAGTACCAGTTCAATTCCCGCTCGGTCCTCACCAATAACTGTTATGTACTTTATTGACATTCGCTCTAACAAAGGGCAAGATCTTGACAAAATCAGCGTTTTCAAGAATCACAATGAATTCGACATAACGCACAAGCTACCATTCTGCTGGATTCTTCCAGCCGATGCAAGATGGTCAAACTGAACAAAATAACGAATGAATTTCATTTCACTACCACAAACGGATAAAAATGCCCTGACCAACGAAAAAAGAACAATGTGAGATACCAAGTTAAATTCGATTCGATCAGTAAAGATTATAACGGGACCCCAAAACATTAATATAATAAAATCGCATGTCGTGTTATTATAAATCGGCAGAGAAAGGCATGCAAGAAAGGTCATATTTCATCGAGATGCATTTGCGTGGGGCTTTTACATTAGACGATACGATATCGCAATCGAAAGCTTCCAGCGGCTAAACTCATTTTATCCGATGCCCTGATATTGTCTCATTTTTAACTGATTCAGCCGTTGTGGTGTGAAAAACAAACACTACTATATTTTGGTTGTGTTTGTCACACTAAAGCTGTGAACACGTAGAAATAGAAAATGTTGCACTTTTTATAAGAAGGGATAGGGATAGTAGGATTAGGAGTAGGGATAGTAGGATTAGGAGTAGGGATAGTAGGATTAGGGATAGGGAGAAAACAGGAGACTACTACTACAGGAGACAGCACAGTACAGTACGTAGCGTAGTTACGTAGCACAGGTTTATTTCGACTAATAGTTAGGTCCTAGCGACGTGATTGGTTCATTATATATTCGTGTATTTAAAATCTACCTACATACAGCCTCTGTGGCGTGGTGGTTGAGCCAGTCGGCTCATAACCCGGAGGCGGCGGGTTCGATTCCCGCGGTAAGACAAGTATTTGTATTAGTATTTGTCCACAGGAAAAAAAATTGAAAATACATGTTCTGAGTCTGAACGTTGTGGGACCATGGTCCTCGTAGTTCCAGGAACTTCCTAAACACAGGGAATCCTAGTCAAGGTCCAGGATCTATGTATGTGATCGTTGGGCGTTATTATTATTATTATACATTACAGGTAGTAATTATTATAAGTAGGCATTAGTACTTCTAAAATGCGTTGAAAGAAAAAGAATGTATATTACGAATTTCATTGACATAAAATCGCGGACATTGTAAAACACCTTTACAAACTTTACAGTTAAAGATGGGAACAGTTAGCAGGACTCATTTATCATCAATTGGTTTGATCTGGCATAGCAAATCATTTTCTTGAATACTCTAATAAAAAAAAATTAAAATCTTTGTGAGCACTTTTAAAGAAAGGCTAAAATACTGATCATTATGCACTACTGTGTTCCGGTTTGAAGGGTACTGTAGCTAGTGAAATTACTGGGCAATTGAGACTTTATGATCTGATCTCACAGTCGAGTAATCTTATTACAAGACTGTGCTGATGTCTCAGTATCGCGCGAAACTCTTTTTTAGAGTTTCGAGTGACACTGTTCTGTTATGGGAGACCGTGGCGCTTAACATCGGGTGGACGACTGGCCCGTCACATCATTCATTAACATTAAAAAAAAATTAAGATTTATTTGCTCAAAGCTCATGTCCAAAATCCTTGAAGAAGTAATTTTTGTCATAACACCGTTCTTAATAAGTGTACCGAATCGTTGTTCGCAGAAACAAGTAAGAGCAAACCAATTTTGGCTTGCCTGTTTGCATTCCCGGCCCAAAACGACCACTGGCCACTGTTAGTTCTCCGTACCGTCCAGTGCCCACTGTGCGGTCAATTTATTGCGCTGTTAGACGTGTTTCACTTGAGTTTCAGTTTGGTGATTCCTATTTCTTATGGGTAAAAGGTCCCGAGGTCGATGCTTAATGGCTGTTCGCTTAACAGCCGAGACCTAGAGAAGCGGCCCTTGAACTTGCCAATGGCTCTTAAACAGCTGTTTTCTACGCAAGTTTTGCTATTTACCCCACAACGTACTACAACCTTTATAATTATTTTATACCTGGGCATTGTAAGACAAAAGTCCTCCTAGTTCCTGGGTCTCTAGATGTCTGTAGAGGGAATCCTAAAAGTCCAAGATGGAAGTATGTGATTGTTGGGCGCTATTATTATCATTACTATTTATCTTCTATCTGTTCTGTTATAATAAAAGGGTTTATCGTGACAGACTGATTGATTGACTAATAACCTATTGCCTTCACCGATTGACCAATTGGGACTTGAAATTAGGGGGGATAATTACTTTTTATGGCGTAGGGGTGTACTGGGGGTTCTTGAAAATTAGGTCATTAACCAGGTCAAAACTCAGTCAAAATTTGTCAAAACTCAGGGTTGAAACGGACTAAACCTAAAATGATACACTGGCCCTAAAGGGATTACAAACATGGAGTGTAAAGGTGTACACAAAATTTGGAACTACCTTTAGTGATATTATAAAAGAGAACACTGAAATGGAAAAAAAATTGCTTCCCTAGAAATACGAGACAGATATAAAGATAAAATTCAATAAATAATGGTTACGTATCATCAATGAACTTTATTTAATAATAATATGTGTGGACATCTCACACAACGCCATCTAGCCCCAAACTAAGTAAAGCTTATATTATGGGAACCAGATCACTGATAAAATACTTAAATTCTTTTTGTTTAAATGCATGTATAGAATACAATATGACACCCAGACACAGAACAAACATAGGTGTTTGTTCATCACACAAATGTTTATCTAGGGTGGGAATCGAACCCACAGCCTACAGTTCAGAAGGCAGCTACAGTTCGGGCCTGTCATATATATATATATATATATATATAACATTTCACCCTCTTAAGGGTGGAATTTCGAACAATCCTATCTTAGCGGATGCCTACGTCATAAGATCTACCTGCATGCCAAATTTCAGCCTCCGTCCAGTGGTTTGGGTGTGCGTTGATAGATTACCATGTCAGTCAGTCACCTTTGAGTTATATATATTTAGATTGTATAGATCTACCTCAAATCCGAAATGTCGTGACTCGTGACTAATTAATATGTTGAATCTCCTCGCCAAATCATAGCTTACTTTTGAAGATATACAATTAAATTTCGCATCACAAACACTTCCTCAGCAACCAGACGTCCAGATTTTCTAGTCGCAGATTTGATAGCGCCATTACTTCCAAACTGCTAATTTTACATTTCTTTTATGGGCCGTTAATGTGTGCCGTACTGTTGCTGTAGCGGTTTTCCAAGATGTCCGTTTTACCTTTTTTTCACCATTCCTTCTTATTGTTTTTCGGTTGTTATCGTGACTATTTTTCCGATTCTATTATGTTTTGCAATTTCAGTAAAGTACTCATAATCACTTGTTTATGACGGAACAAGCTTTAGCCCAATAGTGCCATGTGCTATTGGGCTAGAGTTTGCTTGGGCAACAATGATTATGTCGGCTGGATGGTCAACTAGTCAGCTGTTCTTCTTTAGAATTTATCAACATATTCTCGTGAAAATACAATAGTTTTACAGTTTTGAGCTATGCAATTGCGAAATCTATGCCAAACTATTTTTATTGAAATAAAACCTAATTAAAAACTATTTAACTAACTTTCTACGTGTATTAAGGAAACACACTTAATATAGATAACTACGGCATTAAGGTTGTCTTTAAATTTCTCAACCGAGTATAGTAAACTACCCTGAATATGCTTTGTAACACTTATGTCATCTGAAAGCAGGAATTTCTGCTGGCGCCAGCTCCAAGCTTCAAGTAATGACATGTCTAGGAGAGGTTTTGCACTCATTAGGGTCAGCGTCAGGCAACAGGTTCTATACATTTGTGTCTATAATCCTATCATTAAGTATGCCTATGTTATATTTAACGTTACTTGCTATCGGCAGTCAGTAAAAGAAGTTAAAAATACATAGCATAGAATCGGTAATTCACTGCCTAACAAGGGCTATATGATTGAAAACTGTGCATTCGTTACATTTTGAATTTATGCACTTGCTAATTACTAGTGAAAACTAGTGAAATATTAGATAGGCCTGAATATATACATAAATATATTTATTTTAGTGTCATTCTCCGTGTTAAACTTTGCGTGTGTGCTTCTCTTTACCTCATCTTGGTGTTTGTGCCAAATTCGTGGGACATTTTCGAAGAAGTAGCTGGACGATTTCTTTCAAAATCCTCGTCAGGCTTTGATGGAGAACTCGAGAATTTTCAAAATAAGTTTTCTCTTTTATTTTACTGGCACTTTCAAGAACGGATTTGAGGATTTTGGCAATATCCTGGAAAGCTGTCAAGTGCCATAACATCCAATTCACAATACGTCTGGTAAAATTTTTGACAAAACAAACATTTGAAACCGTCTAAAAGCTTTTGGCCTTAGGCCCGCGAGTTCGAATATATGCAATAGTATATGTTTTTTGATTAATTTGATCCCAAACAATTACAGGCCTAAATGATTTTTTTAATTTAAGGTGATTTGATGTCTTCCTCCCCACACCTTACGTTAATAATACTTACACCTAATGGGTACAATTCTAAGACCTTAACTTACTCCTAAGTTACTTCCCACCTTTCTTGGAAAAGCGTTAATTATACAATCTGCATTTCAATAGGCGTACTAGACTGTAATCTTTTCCAAGGTCAATAAATATATAGAGGTCTCGACTAGACGCCATGCCATCAACCAACTATAAATAGAAGGGTGTAACGGGCTCTTAAACGGAGTTCAGCGGCGAAAATAGATAGCGGAGCCTAGACTTAAATAGCCAAGAATGCATAGTAAATAGTTGAAGAATCTGTTTGGTTTGTACTGCTTGCTTTGAACGCGAAAGGCAAGAATATACTGAAATTTAAGCAGACGTTTTAACCGCATTTCTCAACATAGTCTTTACCATTCCAATTGATCAATTTAGAGGTTAAATTTTCAAAAACCTTTTTAGTGTAACCCGATGCCATAAGAAAAGGACACCTTCCTTGGGAGTTTTGGCGGGAAAACGAAAAAATCACGTCACCGCATTGTATTATTTTCCAAAACTTGTGTTATTTTCAGTTTTAGTGCATAAAATTGGTGGCATTCTATACGTTAAGTGCTGGATCACAGGCGTGAGTGTGGGAAAATGGTACAATGATGGTGAAACGTTTCTTTTCGTGTTGTTTTCAAAACAACATAGCAGCTTCTGGTAAAGTTGCCACCACTTTACTAGGAGTATGACTTGACTAGACTAGATTTAACTTGATGACTTGGACTGTGACTTGACTCATATATACGTATTAATTAACTTAGAAATTATGAATTACTTGACACTGGATAAATACACAAAAGTGTGGAGCCAAAAAAAGACCAAAAAGACATCTTTCAAGTACAAGTGGCTTGAAAAGTTGATGGTTTGAAAGTCTTGTGGTTTGGACTGTACGTGCAGCTATCTATCAGCTAGTCACTCACGAGAACGTTTATGCATGCATTATCAAATTTCATTGAAAACCGTAATAATGACGAAACCTACGAAAAATTTGTTATGAAAAATTTTCTACATTTCTTTAAACTTACAATTATGTGTAAGTATAGGTATGGGTAATAAAAAATTCTGCCAAGTGTACATCTACCTTTACATCAGTAATTTCAATACCTTGTATTTATTTAAACAGACATGTGCGCCGAAGGCAACTTTTGTTTAATTTTAGCTCCAACAATGTCCATCATTGTTCATCCTGTAACCGATAAGTTTGGTTGGCTGATGCAAGTTTACTTTTGGAATGTGGTTTATTTGGACGGTGTCTTATACTTAGTCTGTGGTGCTAAGGTTGTTGCCCTTTTCTTTAATTTATCATTACCTTTAATCAAATAATGAACATTTTTTGTCGTTTTTTGTTCAATTTATCTTTTGAGCTTTGTTTGTAGATAAACAATTGATCCTATTAAGGGTTCTATTTAAAAAAGAAACGTTTTTTATTAACTACGCCTTTACGCGTACACCATCGTTTTTATGTCCAGCGGCTTATGCTACACATTCTGTCAGCCAGTCACTCAGGAAGCCATCATCATCAATCATATCATCATTATTGATGTCTATTAATGCACTCCTTCTCGTGGGCATCTCAAATATCATGGCTAATAATTTCTTCTCATTGTAAATAAACATTTCAGAAACCTGTCTAACGTCACTTAAAGTCATACAAAATCTAACACGTTTTATCGTCAGACGTCGTAGGATGAAAGGGAATTCCAATCAAGAGAACCTTGTTTTTTAACCGACTGCACCTCGTACGTCCCAATTGGGCAAATACAATAATAATTGAAGGGATGAGATGAGATCAAGAAGGGTTTAACTGATTTTTGTCACAAAATACAGCGTGAAATTATCTACAATACTACATTCTCAAAATACCGAAATGACGCTTAAATCTCTAGATTGTCAGTCTAAAAACGGTTTATCTAAAACAGACATACAGTTCTCTTAACATAAAAACATTATTATATTTATTAAATTTTTACAGTATTTGTACGAATTAGTACTACATTTTGTATTTTAAAATAGAATTAATACATTTTCAAGCAACTGAAACTTACATAAACCTTTTCTATTACTTAATAAGCACTCTACATTACAATGTCATTGAAGTTTAAAGTAAATTTTCTCGAAACTATAAATTTGATAGTTAAATCCGTTTCTATCTCAACTCTTGAATTGAATTCTAAACATAACTGATTTCCATGAAACGGCCGCTTGCTATCTTAAAAATTGTAATATAAATCCCGAGAAAAGATCTTCATATACCTACTTATTCACAGCATGTTGTGTAACATTTCCACAGAACTGGTGTCATTACGCTTACGAGAAAGTTAATTGACTTGAGAAATTATAGAGGAAAGTTATTGAGTACGCGACAAATTAGAGCCGTTATCCTGAGGTTGCGTTGAACCCATTGACTATAAATCCACTTGACTAATGATACAACTTCCCCTCATACGAAAAGTAGTAGTTGATTTCCACTACTAGTCTTTGCGAGTACGTCATTTCGTTTTGGATTTCCGCGAAGAAACAGGTAACGAAAAAATCACAAAATATTACAAAAAACGAGTTATTGCTCAGTGAAATTGTGCGGGGAGATTAGCAAAACGTCTGGCTGTGTAAAGGACGGCATATCATTCCACAAGTAAGCAATTTTCATATGGTAATTAGTGAAAACTTAGTACATCTATTTTGAAATTAAAAACGACCATTATGAAGAAGAAGAAGCGGGAACCCGTTGATGTCTTTTGCTCCGTCCTACTCTGTTCTTTGTAATTTTGTATGACTTTGTCTCGTTTTATCCTTGCTCTCGCGTCATTATCGTGATCAGCCTATCGCAATACAAGCTATCAAGGGGCTTTATTATCTTTGGTTGAACCCATCAATGGAACAGGCTAGATGGAGTGCTTGATTATAACAGCAATGGCGTCCACTGAAGTGGCTTCAGTCATCCAAAATGCGAACCAATATTGTAGCCCATAAAATTCTGGTGAACTTTTTTGAAGTTAAAATTCTTTACGCACGCTTGTCTCGAGGAGAATGTTGAAGTTGGTTTATCGTAGATCTTCATTGTCAAAATAACAAAGTTAAAAATATATATACTCAAAATTATTATTATGTTGGTATGACCGTATCGACGTGAAAGCCACACAAATTTACTTCACTATTATCTTGCTATTTAATTTCAATTGTTTATTTAAATTCTACAATGCTTTCTGGACGACTTAACTTAATCCAATTGTATAGTTGTAAATGACAGCCTCTGTGGTGTGGTAGTTGAGCAGGTCGGCTTATAACTAGGAGGCCGTGGGTTCGATTCCCACGGCAGGACAAGTATTTGTGCACAGAAAAAAAATTTAAGTGCAAATATTTGTTCTGAGTCTGGGTATTGTGTGAATATAGTCTTCGTAGTTCTTGGGTCCCTAGACACAGGGAATCCTAGTTATGGTCCAGGATCTATGTATGTGATCGTTAGGCATTTTTTTTGTATGTTTTGGCTTCACACTTTTGTGTATTTAGCTAGTGTCAAGTAATTGATAATTAATCAAGTTAATGATGTTTCACTTAGATATGTGTCAAGTCACACTCCAAGTCATCAAGTCAGTTAAGTCAGTCTAGTTAAGTCATACTCCTAGTAAAGTGGTGGCAACTTTACCAGAAGCTTCTATGGAGTTTTGGAAACAACACCATCATTATACCACATTCCCACACTCATGCCTGTAATCCAGCACTTAACGAATAAAACACCTCCAATTTATGCACTCACACTGAAAATAACACAAGTTTTGGAAAACAATATAATGCGGTGAAGCAATCTTCCTCATTTTCCCGCCAAAACTCCCATTATTGTTATTATTATTAATATTATTATTATTGGCACTAGGGAACTGAGGATAGGAATACTGAAAAAGTTCTAGATTTATTAGGCTTTAGCATACATATTTCGTAAGAAGCTAACAGTGGATTTACTAATAGGAAAAAACTAATTTGATCATCATTACCTCAAAGAAATTAATTGGAAAGAAAATATGTGCTGTTAGTGTCACTTTACACTTGCGAGGAAAGCTATTAGAAAATTAACAGCACACTTATAACTCTACGAGCTTCAGCCCGCAGCTTCGCCCGCGGCGTGGCCTATGGGAAAATAATTCAACCACCCATTTCACCCTCTTAAGGGTGGAATTTCGAAAAATCCTTTCTTAGCTGATGCCTACGTCATAACATCTGCCTGCATGCCAAATTTCAGCCCGATCCGTCCAGTGGTTTAGGCTGTGCGTTGATAGATCACTATGTCAGTCAGTCAGTCACCTGTGAGTTACATATATTTAGATTTATAACAAAAGTTCACACTGCTTTTAACTGACTGCAAAAAGGAAACGAGGCGTTACAATTCAAAAGATACAGCCGGTTATAGCAGGGCTTGGAAACCGGGCTAATTTTAGAACCGGTTAACGCCAAGTACATAAGGAACTTTTTTCGGTTTCGTTCAATCGGAACCGCTATTAAACGAATTTTAGTTTAAAAAGTTCCTAACGAAGGTTTCGTCAATAAACCGGTTTAGAGTGGTTTTTTTCACCCCTCCATTCACGCACACAGTCGTCAGCCATGTTTTGCAGCATAGGTGAGACGTGCGTAACAAACACACACATTTTACCTACCCTCAAGTCGTTGGCGACGGTGACACGACGCGAGCATACAAGTCTCTCGCAAAATAAACCGGTTAATAAATGGTTTTCATAACGTTCGTTTAACGGTTTCACTCCGAACGAAATAGTCGGGTAAACCAGTTTTTACCGGTAAAAACCGGTATATTGGTTCCAAGCCTTGGTTTATAGATCGGGAAGACCGGCAGACAACCAGACACCGGAGGCTAAGCCCCTCTGCAATAAAGTTTGACAGCTCCAAAGTCCGCATTTGAGTACATCCTAGAGAGATAAGAGCGAACTTAAGCCATCAAACTTTTGTGCAGCTGGGCATTAGGGTATGACAGCCTCTGTGGGTGATGGTTGAGCAGGGCGGCTCATAATTCGAAAGCGACGGGCTCGATTCCCGCGGCAGGACCAATATTTGTGCACAGAAAAAAGCGCAAATCCTTGTTCTGCGTCTGGATGTAGTAGGACCATGGTCCTCGTAGTTCCTGGGTCCCTAGACGCAGGGTATAATAGTTAGGGTCCAGGATCTATGTGATCGTTGGATTTATTATTATTATCGGGACACATTTTTACCTTTGGTGTACCGAATTCTAATAATGAACATTAAATACAAAATGTATGGTATGATTTATTGATGGAAACTGACATTCAACTCTTTATAACTCAATCAGCTTGTAATTTTAATATCAAAAGACATTTACTTAATTTTTATCGTTTTATAAGACATATATCAATAGAACAGATCCAGATAACATCAAAATAAGATTTAAAAGACACGTTCGTTCTGATAATTAAACAATGGAAAAAATGCTAATTACCAAGGTATTGTACAGCCTCGAATCGAACGCGCCGCCTCCAGACTTTGAGCCGACCTGCTCAACCACACCACAGAGGCCGTCAAAAGGCTGTTAGATACTTTTTGTTTGTAAATACATACACTTCTTTCGGAACGATCGAGTCAACGTGACCAAAATGCCGTTCTCTATTTGGCCCAAAGACTAAGCCTTGCCATTATACGGGGCAATGCCGCCAGCATTTTGGGCACGTTGCCTATTGGTAGCGGCTTCTTAGATTAAGTTTTGCTAATGCATAGTTTTTAATTTTATTTTTATATTCTATTCATTTATAATAAGGTTGATGTTATGTTGAAATGAATATAATATAACCAGGATAATATTTCGATTAATTGTAACTAGATTATTTAATTATCATTTTTTTTTACTTCAAACTTGTCTAGCATTTGACCACGCTCTCACCTGATGGGAAGTGACGATGGTGAAGGTGTAGCATGCTAGCCAAGTAAATACCTATTCACTCTTCTCTTATATACGCCCGGGTCATATTTCGCCGGAAACACAGACGCTGGCAGGGCATTCCATTCCTTAACCGTTCTAATAATGAACGTGAAATAATAATATATTATTATTATATAATAATAAATAATATAATGTGTGGACATCTCACACAACGCTATCTAGCCCCAAACTAAGCAAAGCTTATTATGGGTACCAGATAACTGATACAATACTTAAATACTTTTTGTTTGTAAATATATACATATAATACAATACAACACCCACACACAGAACAAACACCTATGTTCATCACACAAATGTTTGTCCTGGGTGGGAATCGAACCCACAACCCACAGTTCAGAAGGCAGGGTTACTACCAACTGAGCTCGGGCCAATCAAACCGCTTTGTACGAATGGGTGGTATTTCGACCATAAAGGGATGGCGCTTAGCCGAGCGTCTAGTAGTTCGGTAGTGGAATGGTCGAAAAAAAGTCTCTGTCATTTACAAACCGATTTGGAAAATACTTTTTATTGAAACCATTTGCTTTCAGGTTGGTCCAGCAGAAACTTTATTATTATTAACGTAGGGGCCATCGGGATTTTTCCTACTGATTCCCGCGCGGGGCCCCAGTGTCCCCCAGTGGCACTAATTATTATTATTATAATTCTCTATTGCACTAAAAAACAGTACAAACGGAGGACTTAATGCTAAAGCATTTTCTACCAGTCATCCACAGTTTGAGAAAGAGGAATGTAGGCGTGCATCAAAATTTGTATGAGTAGTATTTGTAAAAGAAAAAATAAATAAAATATAAAAAAATAAATATTAATAAAAAGTGATTATATACATAAAAAGAATGAATTATATTGTAAAAAAACAAGAATTATATTGTGATATTTCAATTTTTTTTTTTATTTGGCATGCATTTACTGTTTTTATTTGAATTTAAACTGAAATACATCAAAATTGGTGTAACCACTTTTTTAAAAGGAATTTATGTTGATTGGTGTAGATGTACATTTAAATTGTAATTTTATGAGTTTAAACTTAAATAAAAAGCCATTCGGAATAAAATCACCCAGACACCTTTATTTCCACTTCATAAATTAGAACCACGATAAATATATACCAATTACTTAGTGTTAACATTTTTAACAGATCATTCATAAATATTTTTTGTATAATATAATATTTAATAATAATTTTCATTTATTACAATGTATGTATCGAATGTTTACGGTCGTGTATAAGTCCAGCCAATAAAATCATATTAAATAATACAAACGTACAACAGTATTCTGAAGAGTATAATTACTCTCCAGAATTCTCTCTCAGAATCAACGAAAACCTCCATTCGTTGATTCTGAGATAACTGGATAGTGTATTATTTTTCTTTTATTTATCATCAAAAGACACAGATTAGAAAAAACAATAAATCAAAAAACAAATGTCAAACGTCACAGGCTATATATACCACAGAGCATTTAAAAGTGAACCCCGATTTGAACGATATTCTAACTTCATGCCAAACACTTGTTTTTTTTGTTTTATGTTTTGGCTCCACATTTTTGTGTATTTAGCCAGTGTCAAGTAATTGATAATTTATCATGTTAATGATATTTCACGCAAATATGTGTCAAGTCACAGTCGACGTCATCAAGTCAAGTCATAGTCTAGTCAAAGTCATACTCCTAGTAAAGTGGTGACAACTTTACTTGAAGCTTCTACGGAGTTTTGGGAACAACACGAAAAGAAACGTTTCACTATCATTATACCATTTTCCCACACTCACGCCTGTAATCCAGCACTTACGAATAGAATGCCACCAATTTTATGCACTAACACTGAAAATAACACAAGTTTTGGAAAATAATACCATGCGGTGACGCAATCTTTTTCGCATTCCCGCCAAAACTCGACCCGCCAAACACTTACCTAGGCACCGAGCGTTTATACATACACTTAGAATATTTTTGACACTCATTATTGCAAAGACAATACAATATAGTGACAACTGCGCAGGTAAATAATAGAGGTTTTATTCTAAAACGTGACATGTATCGTATGAATGAATGCTTGTATCGATATGAAAAGTGTTGAGCAACTATCGTTTGATGGTCTTTAAACATGTACAATCGGGAGTTTTGGCGGGAAAGCGAAAAAGATTGCATCACCACATTGTATTATTTTCCAAAACTTGTGTTATCTTAGTGCATAAAATTGGTGGCCTTCTCATGAAAATAATAAACACAATAAAAAAAGAATTGTCGAAAATATTGTATCGGTTCTCCCGTGACGCGATGACCAAGGGAAATAGATCTTCATTTTAATATATTAAGATTAGTAATGTTTACCTTGTACCGACAAACGAAAATAAAGCTTATTATTATTACAAATTTAGTGTCGTATCGATCGACACTATAAATTTGCTCAGATCCATCGATGGTATCAAAGGACTGTCGCATAATATTTCTGCATTCCTGAAAAAAAAGGGAAACGATCATGTGATTAGTTATTTTAAATGAAAAAGATAGCCGTTTGTGTGCTGAATAGCCCTGTCTACACAGTACACTGGATGACCACCGCGCTACGATCGCGCTCCTGCGCGATCCAAAGTGGACTGACCATTGGAGCGCAGTGGATCATCGGTGTAGTCAATAACTAACATACAATTTCTCATTTAAGGTTTTATCGAAATGAAAATAGGATTATACAAAAGCCAACTGAAAATCATAACTGTGTTGTCATTAGGTAAGCCATTAACGGAAATTGATAATAAATGTTGATGTGGATCAATTGAAATTTGGTGGATGTAAATTGTGAAATCTTGTATTAAAAAAAACGAGTATGCTTTAGATCACACAACTCAACTAAAACTTCTTAAGTTTAGCTCCATCTTTCGGCCGGTATAACTTTGTTTTTGCTATGTTTAATGCTAATGTCGCCATCTTGACAATTGTAAATTGTCATTTTAAGGGACGTTACCAACATAATAAAAAAGACGTGTGGCACTCGGAGACTGCCGCGGTAAAGCTATTGCATAGCATTTTTTAACAACTTATGCAATTATAATTAATATATATACATATATATATTATAATTACAATTATAATATATATATTATTATATATGTGACTTTCTTCATTAATAAATGCACTTTGTTTATTCGTATTTAAAACACTTTGTACACAAATTATACGAGTACACAGATATTCACTGTTGTACATAGATGATAAATACCTATACACCTATATACTTCCTCACAAACAGCTGATTACGGTAGTTTTCCAATACAACCAATGCCACCTAAAGGCGGGTTGTATACTCCTTGGGTTGTTGTACTCCGACCGGCAGCGGTTCGGAGTGGGGGGTGTTAGGTTTGTTTCGTTACGGAATTTCTGGATTCGGTCCCCACGCTCAAGGCCCGCGATAAAAGCTATGCAATAGCTTAATACATTTTTTTTACTTTTATGTTACAATGAAGATCTACATGAACCAACTTCAACTTCTGTTCGCCTTGCATTCATTAGCTTACTGCGTCAAGCGTGCGTAAATAACTTTTTTGAAGAACTTGATTTACTTCAAAAAACTAACTCATGTTTGCTATGTTTTTCAGCTTCAATAGGATTACAATTCAGTGCAAATGGGCAGATACTTACTCCGGTAGATCTGCTCTGAGGAAGGCATTAGGTGGCATCGAATGAAGTTCTATACGATCTATGTTGTCACATAAGATCCGTGCTACTGTTACCTTCTTAATTTCAGCGAGTTGACCTAAAACAACAATTTTTGTTTCAGTAAGTATTTATCATCGTACCCACAAAAGTATAAAAATAGTTGAAATGTTTCCATGCATTTCAGTTTTACTAAAGATAGTTCTATAAAAGGAGTGTTGGTAAAAAGAAATCATCGTGATGAACCCGAGAGTGCCTGATTATGATAAAACATTATTCATATTCATATTCATTTATTTGCATTCATGTACAACTTATATATTATGTCAGGTCTTAACAACTTGTTTAGTAGGTACATGAACCCTGTGAGGACGCTTGCAACTGTGTGCGTTTAAAAATTAATTTATTGATATTAATGACATAATAGATATATCGTCCAAATTTCATAATATACTATTTTCAAGCTTTTAATTATAAAATTGGCAAATTTGAATTAAAAAATTGGCAAAAGCAGGTAACTCAATAGGTATTATGCAATTCATCTAATCAATCAATTTATTTAAGTCTTTTTCTGCTACTACCCACTCTTAACAAAAATAATATTTACATTAAGCATCATCAAGCTCAGAATCTATTGGCAAACTCTGAACAGTACATAAGGGCAATTATAATAATTAATCTAGACGATGTCACTTTGAGCCATAACCGTCAGTGAAATTCAAATGCTATCTACCCTGCGGGATAAAAATCTATCTTACTTGGAGTAAAAGCCCCTGGATTTACATCAGGTCCATTCTCGTAAAAATATCGGTCTCCTCTCTTCAGCCTTAGGAACTGTTCTGCGAGGATGGATGCGAAGGTCGTTCCTATAAAGCCTCCATCAGTGTGATCTTCTAGCAGACCCCCTACCCAGAGATCTATATCTTCGGGATCGGAGTAGACGGAAGAAAGGCGGCTACCGATCTGGAATATGAATATTTTTTTATAAAATTATCTATGGATTAAATTAAACTTTATGATTTATAGCAGTACCGCCTACCTAGAGTAATCAACAGACTAAATTAAAGAAGAAAAACATTATATTATGAATGATATTTCACCTCGCAACCATGCGTCGCCAGCACTTTATGTGCTGATGTTTCAGGATGACGTGGACAGTGCAGTTTCACTCGAAACTTTACATTAAAGTTTCGAATGACTGTAATTGTTATGGGCAGCCGTGTCGCTTAACATTAAGTGGATGACCAGTTCATCAAGTCCTTTATTAACATTAAAAAATATAAAACATTCAACCTGTGGGAGTTTGTCGTCTAGCGTGAGAATTTCAACAAAAACTGGCGTGTGAGCATTGACTGTTACAAATAGCAGACTCGTTCTAGTAGACCAATTCGAAACAGACATTTACAGCCAACTGACGGCGACGCATGGTTAGATCAGATCATAAAGTCTCATTTCCCAGTATTTCACTATCTATAGCTAGCTATATATATATTAATATAATTTAATAATTAATATAGCGCCCTTCAAACCGGAACACAGCAGTGGTTGCACGCTGCTTGGCGGCAGAAAAACTATCAAAGCGGTGGTACCAAGACGAACTTTGCAGAAAAGTCCTATCACCTATTAAAATTTAATTCATGAATGCATTGCATATAATAATAATAACAACGCCCAACGATCACATACATAGATATATGACACGATAGTTGAAATGCTAACGGTAGACTATAGTCCTCCGCTAATTTTATTTATGGAACCAGCTCTAAACGCGTACGCTGGTTAAACAGGAAGTTGTCCTTTTTGCTGGCTTTCTTGATATAGGTATTGTAGGTACTTACGATGGGTGGGAAATCTTCGAAATATTTAATTGGCGCAAGGCCGATCAGGCGTCGGTACTGGTTGTACGGTTGCAGGCCAAAGTCGCGGCCGCGTTGGATGTTTAGTGACACCAAGTCCAATCCATGCGGATTTCCACCATTGAATAGGAAATTGCTTAACTGGACAGAAAGGAATCAACGATTTATGGCATGCCCGACTTAACCGACTGTAATAATAATAATAATAACGCCCAACGATCACATACAAAGATCCTGGACCCTAACTAGGATTCTCTGTGTCTAGGGACCCAGGAACTACGAGGGCCATGGTCTCACAACACCCAAACTCAGAACAAGTTGCGCTTTTTTTCTGTGCACAAATACTTGTCCTACCGCGGGAATCGAACCCGCTGCCTCTGGGCTATGAGCCGACCTGCTCCACAACCACACAACAGAAGCTGTCAAAAATAAAAATGCTTATGAATGTTTGTATTAGGCAACTGGCTCAAAAGAAAACCAGGGCAATGTGCAAGCATAGACTTGACTCATTAGTACGTTAAAAGTGGATCGGGAAGAATCAAAACCTGCTGCAATGAATCTCTATTTACTCAAAAGCCTGTGTTAAATACAATGGTACTTACAGTGCGGTCAACGTGGTGATCGATATTCTGCATTGGTTGGTTGAAGAGACCGTACACGAGACGGTCAAGGACGGGCCTCAAACGTAAGCGAGCTGGCTCAAACATCAGCTCAGACGAGAAAACCAACTCATATAGCTCCCCCGTTTCAGGGTAAGGGATCCTGGAGAAAAACAGTTTTATACTCTCAGCAATAGGGATTGAAATCAAAACTTACAAAGACCAAAAAAATCAAGTCGTCCTATTTAAAAATAAAGTATCTAATGATATTTACATTATATTATTTGACGAGGAACTTTATAATTTTGAGTTCCGAGTGACACTGTTCTGTTATGGGTGGCCGTTTCACTTAACATCAAGTTAACAAGACAACTTAAGTGATTTTGATGAAACGTACCTTTTTACAATATACTATTAAGGGTGGATTCGACCAAACGAGAGTAAATTTTATTCTTAGAATAAATCGCCATTTGTTCGAGAGTAAATCAATTCCACATTTTACCATCTACAATTCTAAGAATAGCAAGTCTATTCGAGTATTATTACTATACTACCGTTTTTGGTGGAATAACAGAGTTATTCCGAGAATATTTTAATTCAAAATAGACAAAGATAATAAAAGACGTCCGACCATGTATTTTGTCATTTACTTTCCTACACTATAATACGACAAAAGCGAGTTGATATGACATAAGATTGAATACCGTGTCGTTGTAGAACAACAATTGTTAACTGGGTAATAGATTCGTTCATCATTTATTCCGCTATTCGCGTATAGTAATTTTAAGCGTAGCTAAACTTAGTATTGCGTGGAAAAACGAAGAATGAATTACTCGAGTATATATAATATCGTGGAATAGATTTATTCTGTATAGTTACTCGTGTATAAATCCAAGTTTGGACGAATCCACCCTAAAACTAACAGAATAATTGATATCCCGCAAAATGAAGAGATCATGGAAAACATGTAAATTGCGAGTGCACATATGTAAGTTAAATTTGGTAGAGACTTACTCTACTTTCCCGTCGACAGTAGAATGTCCGAATCGCATGACGGCAGCGGAAACCTCGGCCAGCAGCGAGGGGTTGACGTCAGGGTCGTAAGATGTGGAGTAGCCAGAGCTAGGGCTCAGGTCAAATTCTGCCATCATTCTAGGACCTGTATGTCGTATCAGATAAAGTTTTGAAACGTTTATTTACACAACTAAGAACTCCAAAACCAGATACGGAAGCCTGAAATCTAATTCGAAAATCTAATATCACGATCAGGACGAGCTTTGTTACCTCATTTCGTTATTATACGTCCCGACAAAAATTAGTATGTATGTGTATAGGTGTCTAAAAGCCCAAACAATAACTTTTTGAAGTAAAACGTCTTTACGCACGCTTGACTTTGAGATGTGAACTGTAGTTGAATTTGGTTCACGTAGATCTCCATTGTCAACATAACAAAGATAAAAATTTCTATTATTATTTTGGTATGTCCGGTAAAATGACAATTTATAATTGTCAAAGTGGCGACATTAACATTAAACAAAGAAAACACAAAGTTATACCGGCCGATAGATGGAGCTAAACTGATGTTTTATTTCAGTCGTGTGGTCTAAAGCACACTCGTTTTTTCGATAACATCACCTTATGTATGAAACTTCTAGCAATACTTGTATGTGCCTCCCCAATTGTGCTGTCTAAGATGTCTAATTGTCTGAGCCGTCATAATCCAAACCCAAACACTTTCTTAGACAATTAAGAATCTGCTGCAGTGTTCACAATCTCAAGTCTGTTCAAAAACAAAATAGAAACATATTCAGTCAAGGGAAAATGGCATGTGTGCGTTTCGCCACTTTTCGCCTGATGTTCAATGATATTGCGGTTGAAGAGCGAAAATGGCATGTGTGCATTTCACCACTTTTCGCCTGATGTTAAATGACATTGCGGTGGAAGAGCGAAAATGGCATGTGTGCGTTTCACCACTTTTCGCCTGATGTTCAATGATATTGCAGTTGAAGAGCGAAAATGGCATGTGTGCGTTTCACCACTTTTCGCCTGTTGTTAAATGATATTGCAGTTGAAGAGCGAAAATGGCATGTGTGCGTTTCACCACTTTTCGCCTGATGTTAAATGATATTGAGCGAAAATGGCATTTGTGCGTTTCACCACTTTTCGCCTGATGTTAATGACATTGAGTTGAAGAGCGAAAATGGCATGTGTGCGTTTCACCACTTTTCGCCTGTTGTTAAATGATATTGCAGTTGAAGAGCGAAAATGGCATGTGTGCGTTTCACCACTTTTCGCCTGATGTTAAATGATATTGCAGGTTGAAGAGCGAAAATGGCATTTGTGCGTTTCGCCTGCTGTTAAATGATATTGTGGTTGAAAATTTAGGATGCTATAGAAGAAACCTGTCTACTCTCCACTTGAAACTTCTAGATTATAGCTATTTCAACAAATAACACCTAATCATGTCATGTTCTATAGCTACAACTTGCCAAGAAGCGTCGGCAGCCACTCGTTGTACACGATATGCTGAAACATGGCCTCCAAAATTCTCCTGGCTTCATAGAAGACGGTGTCTTCATCCAAGAGCGGATTGAGGTCAGTGATGGCTCTTGCAATACGGTTGTGCTCGCGTGTGAATATCATATGCATAGCTGTCAAGGACATGAATTGATTGCCACGGTTGTCGCCTGTAGAAGAAGAAATGAAATATCAATTCTTAATAGTAGATAAACCCTTCAGAGAGACTATCTTTGAATAAACCTGCAATTAATATCTAGAACTACTTGGAGTAGTCAGTAAGATGGAAAATTTACATTATTAAGCCCAGCATTACAACGATGATTATTGACAATTACAATCACACAAAAATTTCAACTAAAGCACCATTTTTACATATACCATGCCATGAAGTCAATTTTTAGAAGTAAATGTATGGCTTTTTAATAAATAAACACCGCATTGTAATCAATACATCAATTTAGGAGATAAACAGTGCTGCAGACATAAATGAATTTACAGTACCCTTCTAAGGACATAAAACATAAAGGGACATTTAGAATTGAGGAGATTATGTGACAAGGAATTTGTGGATGAAAAGCAACTAGAAATGTGAGCATTTTGGAAAGAAGTTATTACGAGCAAGGATTATTCGACGTTAAAGAAATAAACAACCATTAATTTTGGACACGGTTTTTGTCTTCCTCTTACCAGATTCGAACCAAGCTCCGTGCTCCCACGCAGACATGCATTGTTCTCCGTCCCGCTCTGATAAAGGTGGCAATTCCCGTCCATAATCGCTGAAGATCTTCATCAACCCCCCTGAACGCAGGAGATTTTGCTTCCCAAGAGTCTTTCCATAAAGTTGGGAGAGATCGAGGAAATGAGTTGCACTGTTCATCTAGAAGAAAGTTGGCTGAATGAGTAAACCAATAATAAATAAATAAATAAAAATAAATATTTGTGGACATTTTACACAGTGCCATCTAGCCCCAAACTAAGCAAAGCTTGTATTATGGGAACCAGATAACTGATACAATACTTAGATACTTTTTGTTTGTAAATACATACATAGAATACAATATAACACCCAGACACAGAACAAACACCTATGTTCATCACACAAATGTTTGTCCTGGGTGGGAATCGAACCCACAACCCACAGTTCAGAAGGCAGGCTTACTACCAATTGAGCTATCGGGCCAGTCAAATAATAATTATAATAACGACCAACGATCACATACATAGATCCTGGACCCTAGCTAAGATTCCCTGTATCTAGGGACCTATGAACTACGAAGACCATGGTCCCACAACACCCAGACTTGGAACAAATATTTGCGCTTTTTTTTCCGTGCACAAATACTTGTCCTGTCGCAGGAATCGAACCTGCTTCCTCCGGGCTATGAGCCGACCTGCTCAACCACCACACCACAGAGTCTGTCAACATCACAACACAACACAAACTAATTTGTATAATCCAGCCATTGTTTTTATAACAATGACTGGATTATACAAAATTTACCACCGTCTTTTTTGGATTAATCTTCAAGAATGAAAAGAAGGAATACCATCATTACCTGTCTAGCATATCCAAGAGTACAATCACTGGATGGAGCCAATTGGGCCCGGACAAAGTTGAGGCAGGTCTTCCCAAATTGGCCGTAAAACTCGTCTTCGGGTTCTACAGGGATGGGAGCGCACGCGAAATGCAGCTTCTCGGGGGGCAATGGGCCACCTCTTTTGGTACAGCAAGAAAATAAGCTCCCGTTGTCTGAAAAAAATGGACACTTGGTGTTCAGTTTTTTTGTGACGTCGCAAAATGTAGGTTTTTCGTACAAACGTTTTTTTACCCTTTTCACCCACTTAGGGGTTGAATTTTCAAAAATCCTTTCTTAGCACGCGCTTTCGTCATAAAAGGTAGCCACCCTCCAAATTTCAAGTCTATACGTCCACGGTTACGGTTGGGCTGTGCGTTGTCTGTAAGTCAGTCAGGACCAAGCCTTTTATATAATAGACTAGCTGCGCCTCGCAGTTTCAGATAAAAAGACGCCTTTGTCTAAGCTATCTATATTGCAAGGATTCTTTTTTACCATTTTGGTATGAAACGCTAAAAACTTATAAAAATCAATTTTAATTTAGGCAATTAATTTAGATGTTAATATAAACTATCTGTGTTCCCAATTTCATCCAAATCCGTTCAGTAGTTTTTTGCGTAAAAAGCCCACGGCGTCGCCCTAGAGGTGTTGTATAATTGTCCCACGGGAACATACTATCGGGATAAAAGTATCCTATGTGTTAATCCAGGCTATAAACTATCTGTGTTCCAAATTTCATTCAAATCCATGCAGTAGTTTTTGCGTGAAAGAGTAACAAACATTCATCCATACATCCATACTCACAAACGTTCGCATTTATAATACGAGTTGCGCCCCGCGGTTTCATCCGCGGATGAAAAGTATTTTAATTATTTGCTCATCCCAAGGAAAAAAATCACTTTTCCGGGATAAAATGTAGCCTATATGTTAATCCAGTGTATAAGCTATCTTGGTACCGAATTTCATCCAAATCCATTCAGCCGTTTGAGCGTGAAGGAGTAACAATATACACACAAACGAGCGAGCTTATTTGTGTATAAAAATATGAACTTGTACAAACAACACAAAGATGTCCACAACTTAAGTACAAGAAGAGCTCACGATCTTATACTACCTAGACATTGACTTGCTAAGTCTGGGAAATGTACTAGGGTAGCTGGTGTCAAAATTTTTAACGCTCTTCCAGACTCAATACGCAGTGTTGAAAATGTTCAGACTTAAAAATAAAATAAAAAGTTTTCTTATAGATATGGCGCCATATAGCGTCGAGGAATTCATTCCAAAACTGGTGTGATCAATTTAATTTGTATATACCTGCTATTTTAATAACATTATTTTTAAAATAATTGAAGGGGTGAGAATAAAAAGGATTTAACTGATTTTTTTGACCAAATGAATTATGGGTATCGTTGGATTCAGCGTGAAATTATCTTCAATAATACATTCTCAAAATACCGAAATGAGGCTTAAATCTCGAGATTTTGAGTCTAAAAATGGTTTATCTGTCACAGGAATACAGTACGCTTAGCATAAAAACATTACTTTATTTCTTTTATTATATTATATTTTTACAGTAATTGTATGAATTAGTACTATATTTGGTAATTTTATATAGAAATAAAACATTTTCAAGCAACTGAAACTTACATAAACCTTTTCTATTACCTTATAAGCACTCTACATAAAAATGATGCCGTTGACGTTTAAAGTCAATTTTCTCGAAACTGTCAATTTGTCAGTTAAATCCTTTTTATTCTCAACCCTTCAATTATGTTATTGAATTTATTATTTTATTTTTTATACTTATTTAATAATTTCAGACTTGTAATTTTTTATAATTATCAATAAACTTATCATTATCATTATCAAACACACATACAAACTTTCGCCTTTATAATATTAGTGTGAAGTGTGATGTGATTAGTGTGATTAGTAGGATTGATACTGTAACGGCTTGTTTTTCACTCTTAGAATAATTCAATTGAGATTGGTTCGATTCATTTTTCTTAACCTGTAGCTGGCTAAATAATGCTCTGGCACAAGTCAGTCTCAAAAACTTAACAACAACCATAACTTTCCGACACGATATGTCAACTTTAATTTTGACGTCGTTGATGTGACAACCAAACGTGACATTGAAAACTGTAAACGTGTCGGAAAGTTATGGTTGTTGTTAAGTTTTTGAGACTGACTTGTGCCAGAGCATTATTTAGCCAGCCACAGGTTAAGAAAAATGAATCGAACCAATCTCAATTGAATTATTCTAAGAGTGAAAAACAAGCCGTTACAATACGACAATAATTATCGACCTGGGGAAAGCACGTACTTACTCGTGTTAAACATGACGGATGCACTAAGGTCATGGGCTATAAACTGCGAAAACTGCATGAAAACCATGTTCAGGGTCGGACTTGGGTGGCTGCTATCTGTTATCACAGTAGAACTAACGGCACGTGGGCTCGGCAGGGGGTCGCCAGTCACCGAATTACGGAGAGACCAGATATCTATAAAAATTGAAAAATTTTAAAAAATACTGGTTTAATGGCTCAGTTGGTAACCCTGCCTTCTGAACTGTTTGTTGTGGGTTCGATTCCCACCCAGGATAGACATTTGTGTGATCTGATTCTGATTCTATCTGGGGGCGATAAGGCCTGCACTGACGTCCCGCATGGGGTGTATTGTGCATTTCCCCCTGCCAGCATCTACTCAAGCCAGCCCAGCTCCTTCGTGTAGCGGAGCACTGCCTTGGGTCGCTGGCACAACTGTTCCAGTATTTTTGCACTAGATGGTTTCGGTGGTTTGGAGATTGATTGCCGTCGATCCCGTGGTCGTTGTCCTTGTTCGTTTAGTAGATGAGTTGTTTCTCTTGTCTCCTCTGTGGCTGTGCAATGTAGCAGCACGTGTTCCACAGTCTCGTTTTCCTGCATGCAACCTATGTATTCTATGTATGTATTTACAAAACAAAAAAATATAAGTCACACAGCGCCTTCTAGCCCCAAACTAAGCAAAGCTTGTACAATGGACACCAGATAACTGATACAATACTTATATTTTTTGTTTTGTAAATACATACATAGAATACAATATAACACCCAGACACAGAACAAACATCGATGTTCATCACAGAAATATTTGTCCTGGGGGAGAATCGAACCCACAACTTGCAGTTCAGAAGGCAGGGAGACTACCAACTGAGCTATCAGGCCAGTCTATGCCAACATTTTGAATTTTTTCTAATTTTTAAAGACTAACAAGCTGGTTGTCTTGGACTACTTTATACTCACCATCACTATAAGATGCTGGAAGTAGGCTTTCAAAGGCAGTGTTCGCACTACCCCAATCAGGATTGTTAAGGTTGTTACAAACTCCATTGATAGTTCGGAACCGACTTGGTGTTTCTGGACAAGACGGCAATGGAGGGCAGTAGGGAGCTGCAATACAATCAGAAATTTAAACTTCAACTCCAAAAACGATGTAATTTTGTAGGTACTTTTTCCCGCCAAAACTCAAAGTTTGTATTTATAAGATATTTTTCTTTTGTTTTGGATACTCTAAATTCAAAATGTTATTATTTTATTGTTTCTTTTTTGATATGACGCTGACAAAAATGTGAAAGCAGATGCCTGTAAAAGTCTGTTTTCCTCGCAAGTGTATGAAACGCGTGTGCATTGGTCATTACATTCTCGATAATTGTACTTCACAATGAACTCTGTGTTCTATATTCTAAAAAATAATCTCATCTGATGAATCGTGAATCATGTTACTGCCGGGCGACATTTAGCGCAGGTTTCTAGCCTGGACCTGGAAATTGGCGAAAAATACTTTACCATCGGTATGTTCTGTGAGTCTTAGAAGCAACTCCTGGCCGTCTAAAGCACCGCTATTCTTCAACTCTTCAGTTGCGTAGAGGTTCAAAAGCGCGCCTCGACCAAGCTTCGCCTCTTGGTTATCGTACGATATAAAAGTCTACAAGAAAATACTGTTTATCATAGCATATCATAGCAATTAACAGCCTCTGTGGTGTGGTGGTTGAGCAAGTCGGCTCATAATCGGGAGGCAGCGAGTTCGATTCCCGAGGCAGAACAAGTATTTGTGCAAAGAAAAAAAGCGCAAATACTTGTTCTGAGTCTGGGTGTTGTGGGACCATAGTCCTCGCAGCTCCTGGGTCCCTAGACACAGGGAATCCTAGTCTAGGGTCTATGTATGTGATCGTTGGGTGTTATTATTATTATTAATTAACAATGAGATGTCCACACATATTATAAAATCCTTGCTCATTGATCTGTCTCTGTCCATCCAAAGGCTAACTGGAAAAGATCGCTTTTTAGAAATAAGACCGTAACCTACTCATTAGTTATTTCCAGTTTTTGTATTTGTTATCATGGTGTCAAAAAAGTTTATCTATAGGTCTAAGGGAAAACAGATTAAAATATTAACAAATAACAAAAAACAACAAAACTAAATTACGCATCATCTTTGGTACCTAAGGTAAACCGCCTATAGTTACCGCCTAGTTTACCTCTGGACTGACTTCAGTAAAATTTACATAAACAAGAAACAAAAAACCTTAATTAACTTGAAGGCACAACGAATCAGCATTGCAAACCGATGCACGACTACAAATATTTATTTATGTAAAAAATAATTTTCGCTGTGAATCTGAAAAGGCGTATACTAAAATAAAATTATAAAATAGAATAATAACAATAATGCCAAACGATCACATACATAGATCCTGGACCCTAACTAGGATTCTCTAGGGACCCGGGAACTCCAAGGACCATGGTCCCACAACACCCAGACACAGAACAAGTATTTGGGCTTTTATTCTGTGCCGAGATACTTGTCCTGCCACGGTAAACAAACCCGCCACCTCCGGGTTATGAGCTAAACTGCTTAATCACCACACCACATAGGCTATAAATATCATACACATACTTAAACATAACTAATATAAATAGACTTAAATATAGTGTGGATTAGATACATATTAATAGCAATAGATACAAAATATAATGAAAAATACTAAGTTACAACTAAATAGTCAAAGGTGTTCGATTCTGTGTTGCATACTCTAAAGCTAAACGAAATTAACATATTTCCGTCTTTTTCATTTCCCCTTTATCAGAAGAGTACCACCATACATTGAGTTTACTTTAGTTTTAGAGAATGCGACACAGAGTCGATACCACTCTCACCATATGTTCTCCGAAGTCCGGAGTTCCCACGAGAACGGTCGTGTCCTTAGAATACTTTTGAAGTTGATGAGATTGGCGGAACAGCTGCTTGACTTTTATCTCAGAGGTATTCTGCACGGAATTCAATGCATTTCTATCTATAAAAGCGTTATTATGTGATAACTGCTCATGCCTCGCTAAAAAATAAGAAAATCGTAAATCAAATATTTTGTTGTTTTGTATCTACAAACAATCGGGAAGTAAAGTTATCAATTGGCGAACACGAACCGGCCTCGAGGTGGACTACCTGGTCAAAACTGCGAGAAGCCGTTCAAGAGGCGAGGATCCGTTCAATAGGCGAGGAACTATTCAAGAGGCAAGGGCCCATTCAAGAGGCGAGGGCCCATTCAAGGGGCGAGGATCCATTCAAGAGGCGAGGGCCCATTCAAGAGGCGAGGAGCCATTCAAGAGGCGAGGAGCCATTCAAGAGGCGAGGATCCGTTCAAGATGCGAGGAGCCATTTAAAAGGCGAGGAGCCATTCAAGAGGCGAGGAGCCATTTAAGAGGCGAGGATCCGTTCAAGAGGCGAGGTCTCATTCAAGAGGCGAGGAGCCATTCAAGAGGCGAGGAGCCATTCAAGAGGCGAGGTGCCATTCAAGAGGCGAGGAGCCATTCAAGAAGCATCCAGCCACTCAAAGTTACGCTCAATAGCGGAGTCTATGTTCAGCAGTGGAAGTCTTTAAGTTAGTGATGAATATTTTTTAAGTAACAACCCATTTCCGAACACTTTAATAAATCAATCATAGAATATTCATCGGAGATCATAAACACCAAAAGCTTAAGGGCACCATTATGACCCAAAAGCGTTTGATTTTTATTCTTTAAGCTTGTTGTGTTTACTAGATGGTAGGACATTTTTACAAAGTTCGTCTAGGTAGGTACCACCGCTTTGAATGAATGAATGAATGAATGAATGAATGAATGAATGAATGAATGAATGAATGAATGAATTATTTATTGCAGAAACTGTGTACAAATAGGTCTTAAAAAAACTAATATTAGCACAATGGAGTCAACAGTTTGCCCGTGACAGGCATGCAATATTTTTATAAACTTAAAAAATTTTTAATATGTCAAATTGAAACTAATAATCATGAATATGACAAATATACAAAAATAAATAAATTGGCAATAATAGAAACATTTGTCACAACAACTCCTTGAGGTCATAAAAACACTTATCTACCAGCCACTTAAACAGTTTTGTCTTAAATTGTCGAGTAGGCAATTCCCTGATTTCTTTTGGTATTTTATTAAAAACTTTGATACACATCATAAAACAATTTTTATGACACAGGGCAGTTTTACGTAAATGCATCATTAGCTTTGTTGGGTCTGCACATCTTAATCTAGAATTGATATTATCTTTGAGCAGTCCAAAAAAATTTGGATTTTCCTTTACAAAACATCCTATCTGAAAAATATATAGACCAGATAGAGATAATAGATTAAATTTCTTAAAAATAGGTTTACAAGATTCCAGTGGTCCTAGACCACAGACAGCTCGAACACACTTTTTTTGAACAATGAAAGCTCTTTTTATATGGGTCGAGTTACCCCAAATGATGAGACCATACCTTAAAACTGAAGCAACATACCCGTGATATGCAGTCAGTGCTGTATTCTGACCTGAGGTTCGTCTTAGCCTTTTGAGAGCGAAGACGAATCTATTCAGCTTCTTGCACATCTGCTCTATATGTGATTTCCAATTAAGGTGCTTGTCCAATACGATACCAAGAAATTTAATATCGTCAGTTATGTGAATACGCTCGTTTCTGCATGTCAAGTTAATACTTAATTTGTCTTTATTATTATAATTTTGAAAATTTATAAATTTAGTTTTTTTTAAATTCGGTCTTAGATTATTTTGTTCCAACCAGCCTATAACTGATTCTATTTCAATACGCAAGGAGTCTCCCAAAGTCCCTGTCTTTCTATCATCCGCCACAACGATCGACACGTCATCAGCAAATAAAACACATTGATTTTTTGTAATATTAGGTAAATCATTAATGTAGATAAGAAACAGCAACGGGCCTAAGATGCTGCCCTGTGGTACACCTACATTAATATCCCTTCTGTTTGATCTATAAATAGTGGAAACAAGGTGTTCATCAACACTTTTAACTTCTACGTACTGCTTGCGCCCGTCCAAGTAGCTTCTTAGCCATTCTAAAGCAGGGCCTCTTATTCCATATAGCTCGCACTTTTTCAACAATAAATTGTGGTTAACAAAATCAAAAGCTTTACTCATATCAAAAAATATAACAGATATGGGTACACGCTTATCAATAAAATCAGTTACTCTATGTACTAAAGTAAAGGCTGCCAAAGAAGTTGACTTATTTTTCTGGAAACCATTTTGTTCTTCTTTAATTATCCCATACTTATCAAAAAAACTAGTCATACGGTGATGCATAGCCTTCTCAAATATTTTAGCTATGATTGGAATTAGGGTAATAGGTCTATAATTATTTAGGTCTTTTTTGCAGTCTTTCTTATAAAGAGGCTTTACAACGGATAGCTTCAATCTATCGGGAAAGACACCTTCTGAAATAGAATGGTTTAGGAGATGTGTTAATACCGGAACGATTAAAAAGACACATTCCTTCAGTATGTGAGTAGATATGCCGTCAAAACCTACAGATTTAGTATTGGTAAGTGAGAAAACAATCTTAATTACTTCAGAGTATGTTAATGGTTCTAAGAATATACTAGAAACATTATTTTGTATATTTAAAGGAGCATGGACTCTGTTGTTCATTTGACTGTTCTTAGTAAGGCCAATAAAGTAGTCATTAAAAACTTCTGCTATCTGACGGGGTTCAGTTATAGTATTCCCATCAAATTTGATAGCATCGATACTATCTACAGATTGTTCACGATCCACTTTGTCTTTGATAATATGCCATGTAGCTCTACATTTATTTTTTGATTTTGATAAGAATTTATGATTCATGGTTTTCCTAGACGAATCTATGCATTTTCTTAAAATTTTGCTGTACTTTTTGTACGTTGTTTTGACATTAGGTGACAGGCATTAGGTGTTAGGGGCTTTGCCAGCTATTCTACAGTCAAACAGTAGTGTGCAAGCACTACTGTGTTTCAGTTTGAAGGATATTGTAACTAGTAAAATTACTATACAATTGGGACTTTATGATCTAATCTCACAGTCGAGTAATCTTATCTTATTACCTGACTGTGCTGCTGTCTCAGAATGAAGTGCGCAGTGCAGTACCACGCGAAACTTTATGCTTTGGAGTTCTGAGTGACACTTCTGTTATGGGCGGTCTTGTCGCTTAACATCAGGTGGACGACCTCGTCACGTAATTTATTTAAAAAAAAGTCAAAATAAATAGTGTGCATGCTTTGTGCATTGTCTTGTATCTTTACCGGAGATAAAAGGAGTAGAGAAACTACATTCAGTGGGGGGAGGGAGGTTACAGCCCGTCGCAATTTGGGGTCGGTCATCTCCGTTCCATTATGTGGTAGACTGCTTACCAGCGTGATGGGTTCCAGTGTAGCAGCAGACTCCGATCCGTCCTGTCTCCTTCAGTTGGCATTCTGGAGTGAAAGCGCCGGGACGTATATGTGCTGGACAGCGGACCTTTGGAACACATTGCCCATGGCCTGGGCAGGCTCTTCCAACTTTTTGCTGTCCTATAATATAATAATAATATGTGTGGACATCTCACACAACGCCATCTAGCCCCAAACTAAGCAAAGCTTGTACTATAGGAACCAGATAACTGATACAATACTTAGATACTTTTTGTTTGTAAATACATACATAGAATACAATACGACATCCAGACACAGAACAAACACCTATGTTCATCACACAAATGTTTGTCCATGGTGAGAATCGAACCCACAACCCACAGTTCAGAAGGCAGGGTTACTACCAACTGAGCTATCGGGCCAGTCCTGAAATATCACGATCGGAAACTTACATTAACAGAGATTTAATTCAACAAAAACGGTAATAAGAGAGTCGTGGTAGTGAGTTGTGAAACTTACCTCTGTCCCATTGTCCATCCTGATCAGAGAGGTCACGTTTTATCTGATATTTCTTAGAACTGTGACTTGAAACATTTACAGCAGCTACGACAACAAACACTAAAATAAACCAACTTTTTGAACTTTTCATAGTTGTGCTATTTGTACTTAGCGCTGAGTCAGTCTTGAAAAAAAGAGTAATTTCATTTAGATACCGTTAGTTGGAGTTTATTTGAACGTACATAACTTTACTCGCGTTTTTTATGTAAACGAATGACGTGACGATCTAGTCGTTTGCCTGATGTAAAGCGTCTTGGCTGCCCATAACAGATTGCAGTATCACTCGGAACTGTAAATCATAGTTTCGTGAGACACTGCATTCTGCACGTAATCCTGACACATCACAGTCTAGTAATAAGATGACCAGACTGTGAAATGAGATCATTAAGTCTCATTTGCCCAGTAACTTCACTAACTACAATGCCCTTCAAACCAGAACACAGTAGTGCTTGCACATTACTTGGTGGCAGAATAACTGGTCGTATGAATTCCAGCACAGTGAGTGCAATATTTTACGGTAATTGATACGGCGGTATACGTTCAAATAAACTTGTAGGCACCAAGGGTACTATGATGACACCATGGTGGAGGTTAAAATAAAGCGATGCGTTGGCTCGCCCCTCATGAGACGTGATCGCCCCGGTTTATTCCAACCTTGATGGGGACCCAAAGAACGAGTAAAATGAAAAATCGTAAAAGAGTCCAAGATATTGTGATTTCGCAAAACTAATAATCCGGTTTATTATCTCAACTGGGTATTTATATACAAATTTTATGCGAAAAACAAACTAATGAATTACATTTCCAGACGGTTCTTGATTCACTTATATTATCCGCGCGGTTTCACCTGTTGCCCTGTATCCTATAGCGAAATTACCTACTGGGCAAATGAAACTGTATAACCTGATCTGACAACCTTGCAATGTTATTTTATTACTGCATGAACTGAGCTGATGTCATGCAATGCATGCAGTGCAGTGTTACGCGAATTTGATTAGAGTTCCGAGTGGCACTGCAACTTTTATTGGCCACCGTGATGCTTAACATCAGGCCAACGACTAGCTCGTCACGTCATTCCTTGACATAAAAAAGTAATGTTACTGCGATCAACGTCAGATTTTATGTAATTTTTAATAATTTTAATTTTTAATTTTAGGGTCGGTGCCGCGTCTAATTCGGGCGAGCATCTAAAACGGCGCAAATATAGTTATCTCGGTAGTGGTTACATATTTGAGCCGTTTGGTGTTGAGACCCTGGGCCCTTGGGGGCCAGGAGCTCATCGCGTTTTCAAAAGTTTATCAGAGCGCCTGGTCGATGCTACGCGTGACCAAAATGCTGGCACTTATTTGACACAACGAAAGCTTTTTCGTTGTGTCAAATAAGTGCCAGCATTGCCCGTTGAATTGCAATTCAACGGGGCAATGCTGCCAGCATGTTGGATATGCTACCTACTGGTAGGCTAGAGTATTTGGACTGTCTATAGGTAATTGCGGCCGGTATATAATCCAAATGTTATTTTTGGTAGTAGTAGTAGGTAGTATTTAGTATTAGTTATTATATTACTGTAGTATATAAAAAAAAATCGAATCAGCCAATTTGAAGATATAGCCACACAAACGTTTCTCTTTTCAACTGACTTCGAAAAAGAAGGAGTTTCTCAATTCGGTTGTATTTATGTTCGTTACTTCATACCTCCGTCATTTGTAAACAGATTTCAAAAAATATTTTATTATTTCATATTGGTCCCACATTGGTTTTTAAATCAAAATAAATCTAGTTAATTAAATGTTAACTTAACTTACCTACTTAATGTTTGCCATTCAACGTGGCAATGCCGCTGGCATTTTGGGCACTACAGTGATAACGGCTTAGATTAAGTTTTGCTAATGCATAGATTTTCATTTTATTTTAATTTTCTATTTATAAATATCATCCTATTATCATTGTAAAAATAAGGCGTTTACAGTCGTTTTAACCTCTTTTATACGGTATATTTCTCATTGTGAAAATAAGGCGTTTAAAGTTAAAGTTTTAATTAAAGTAAGTTGTTTTAACTTTTTTATCTATGCATATAAAATTCAAAGTCCTGACTGATTAACTGACTTATATATCAACGCACAGCCTAAACCGCTGGTCCTACAGACTTGAAATTTAGAGGGTGTGTTCTTTGTAAAGTGTAAATATGCACTAAGAAAGGTCTTTTCGAAATTCTATCTATAAGAGCGTAAAATGGGTGGTTGAATTATCTATAAAAAAATCTTCTTCGTTTCCTATAGGCCACGCGGGCGAAGCCGCGGGTAGAAGCCAGTCTTCTAGTCTTTCTAATCTAAATATATATAACTCAAAGGTGACTGACTGATTGACTGACTGACATAGTGATCTGTCAACGCACAGCCACTGGACGGATCGGGCTGAAATTCGGCATGCAGATGCAGATGTTATGACGTAGGCATCCGCTAAGAAAGGTTTTTCGAAATTCCACCCTTAAGAAGGTAAAATGGGTGGTTGAATTATTTTCCCATAAGCCACGCCGCGGGCGAAGCTGCGGGCAGAAGCTCGTACAGTATATTTCTCATGATTCATCATGAGAGGCAGGCAATAAGGCATTTCAAGTCGTTTTTACTTCTTTTATAAAGTATATTGAAAGAAGTCAATCATTG
The DNA here is from genome assembly GCA_905220475.3 of Ennomos fuscantarius. Taxonomy (NCBI): domain Eukaryota; kingdom Metazoa; phylum Arthropoda; class Insecta; order Lepidoptera; family Geometridae; genus Ennomos; species Ennomos fuscantarius. Next base: position 1,570,180 of record HG992032.1, read on the forward strand.
GGTTGATTCCAATAAGTTTTAGACAGGGGCTGTGTTACCTACCTATTAACAGACATACATATTATATACATACAGGGGCTGGCACTACATACTTAAAGCGGAATTTAACACCTGCACAAACATGGAAACATTAATACGTACATAATTCATATTATTTCATTATTTTTGAAATACAGGCGCCCGCTCTCGGTTTCATTTACAAATCACCCGGTGCTTTAAGAGCTCTAATTTTTTTATAATATAGCATAGACAAACAAGTTGATGGCCCACCTGATGGTAAGCAGTTACCGTCGCCTATAGACACCTGCAACACCGGGGGCGCTGCCGACGCGTTGCCTACCTTTTAAGACTCTATTTACCCGACGTTTGAAGTGCCCCATGTTGTAGCTCAGCAGAAATACCTCAGAGGGAAGCTCATTCCATATCTGCAGGTGTATGGCAGAAATCATCTCAATTTCCATACAATACAATACATACTTTTTCCGGTTATTTTGATTTAAAAATCAAACGAAAAATTTTTAATTGCACTAATTTTACTAGGTGGTAGGACTTTACTGCAAAGTTCGTCTAGGTAGGTACCACCGCTTTGCCAGTTATTCTGCCGCCAAGCAGTAGTGCGCAAGCACTGCTGTGTTCCGATTTGAAGGGCACTGTAGCTAGTGAAATTACTGGGCAAATGAGACTTTATGATCTGATCTCACAGTTTAGTAATCTTATTACTAGATTGTGCTGATGTCTCAGGATGACGTGCGCAGTGCAGTGTCACGCGAAACTCTATACTTTAGAGTTCCGAGTAACACTGCAGCTGATATGGGCAGCCGTGTCGTTTAACATCAGGCGAACGGCTAGCTCGTCACGTCATTCCTTAACATAAAAAAAAATAAAAAAAATAAAAAAATGTTAAAGTATATGAGTTATACTTCCAAATGAGATTTTTCGAAATCTGACGACGGAGGTCTGAAGTAATAAAGATGAAACAAAATCATACAACCGAAGTGAGAATAAATAAATAAATGACGCCCAAAGATCATATAGGTACATGGATCCTGGACCCTAACCAGGATTCCCTGTGTCTAGGGACCCAGAAACTACGAGGACCATTAAAGCCCCCAACACCCAGAATCAGAATAAGAGTTGCGCTTTTTTGTGTACGTTTAATTGTCCTATCGCGGGAATCAAACCGCCCCGGGGCCGATCTGCTCATGCTTAACCACCACGCCACAAAGGCAGCATGCAAAAGGCTCATGATGACGACATAACGAGTTAGTCGTTCGCCTGATGTTAGGCGACACGAATACCCATATCAGTTGCAGTGTCACTTTGAACTCTAAAACATAGATTTTCACGTGACAATGAACTGCGCACGTCATCCTGAGACATCAACACAGTCTCGTAGTAAAGATACTGTAAGATTAGGTCAGAAAGTCTCATTTGCCCTGTAATTTCACTAGCTACGGTGTCCTTCAAACCGGAACACAATAGTGCTTATACCTACTACTGCTTGGCGGCAGAAAAACTGGCAAAGCAGTGGTACCTACCTAGAAAAACTTTGCAGAAAAGTCCTACCACCTAGTATGTACCTAAGTAAATATTTTTTGGTTCGTTAAAGTACAATAAATACTTCAAATTAAACACGATACCAAAGTAAATAAGAACACTTGTGCATAACTTACTTATAAATTGTAATTACAATTTGTAATTATAGGTGTAATATCATGCATATTATATTTTGGTTGTGTGCCTTGCCTCTTAGTTGTTGTCGTCAACCAAAAAAACTCCGCTGCTGGAATACGAACTTCCACATCAAGGAGAGTTTATGGCATTCCACCACACTGACCAAGTGTATATTAGTAAATAAATAAATTAATTAATATTCGTGGACATTTCACACAACGCCATCTAGCCTCCAAAAAAGCAAAGCTTGTACTATGGGAAACAGGTGGGTAATCATGGATCTTTGATTGCAATCCAACATGAGAAATATCATTCCTAATTAATATGGTAAATTTCAATGGTAACTATGTCCATAAGCTGCGTATTTTAATTTATACAGATTTGTGTTTCTATTGGTTGCAACTATTATTATTAGTCTCAGAAAAAACATGTTGTTGGAAAGGCATTTTCTAGTAACTTCTTTGCCAGCTACCACTCTTAAGTGTTCCGACAGCTTTGAGAGACGCTTTTTAATCCACCATGCACCACATTTACCATATTCAATTACTTCGGTGAATAATAAAAATAAAAATATTTATTATTATATCGTTTAATATCGATTTCAAAATACATACAAAATTACTTAATATAAATCAGTTGACAAACATGCAATTCTATCTAAAGACTAATAAATCATAATAATCATTTAATAAACACATATCATTTTTAAAAAAGATTCAGATAAGCTTATAATTATTCATAAGACACATTCGTTCCTTCTGATACTTAAACAATTTAATGAACATGCTTATCAAATACTTATCGATGTACATTTAAATTTGACAGTATTATATTTCAATAGATACATAACTAAGAGGTTAAAATCTATATCACACACTATTAAATGATTACTAAACTAAAGCCGCCAGATTTTGCCACTCTGTCCTGCCAATAAAATGATCTTATAAACTTAAATGAGTACCTTTTGCATCTGTGATAATAGTATTCTGTAGATAGTAATCTAGCTTTATCGTTAATTCTTCTTTGTTTCTCGTCAGAAGACCGATATAAAACTTTACATTATCAATGAATAAAATCTTAAAAAGGAAAATTATGCGGTAATTAAAACAGGAGAATGGAATATGACTATTTTCTTCCCATTGTACTTCTAAAAGTCAATCTGATAAAAACTACAATACGATTCTAAGTTACTTCAACTTTATTCTGTAATACCCAATTATCGATTACTCTACATACTATGTGTCAAAGTATTTTGTCCCAAACCACAATTCTAACAAAATTACACCCAATTCCTGGACTTTTTATGAGAAAAAATCATTAAATCGGGTACATTTCTATGCGAAACCAAAGTGAAGTTATTCTATCAAGGAAATAAAAGTGAACGACATAAAGAGAAAAGCACACAGTAGTTACGAATTATGTTAAATTCTTAATTAATCTTAATTATTTCAGTCTCTAATATATATTTCTATCATCTCAAGGTCACTTGATTCATATTTTAGATTTTAATACATTTTAATTGCATATACAACATTTATTAAAATATAATTTTTGAGGCGTCAGCAGTTGATTCTTTGATTCCCATCGTTCGGGCACCGATGGGATCCAAAGATTCAAAGAAAATACAATACAATCAAAATCTTTTAACGTCTGTACGCCAAAAAAAATAATTTTAATGAATTAGCAATAAAATATGATGCTAATGATTCTGAAATTATTTAATCAGTTGACTTTGTAGCAAGAGGTAACACATGCATAATTTGATAAAGACAAAATTAAAATATTCGCTGTTGCGTCAAAGTCAAAAGGTTGAATCAAATAAGATGATATGATATTATAGTAAGATTACTCTAATGTTTCCAAAGACGAATGAATATTAAGGGAAACTGAATTGTTTGTATTGTTTATTTTTATTGGTGAATAAAAGGTATATATAATATATGTATAAACAATCTAAAATCATAGCTAAAATTATTATCAAAATTTGAAAAGAATTAATAGAAATTGAATTTGTAATAGAAATGGTAAGTATAGAGAAAAGTAAAATGTGAGAAAACAAACGACAGAATAACTTCAATTGATTTTTTCCAACGAATACGCAAAACAAACTAATCCAAATGTGATTTAGGAGAAAACACTATTCCGCTCTATGACAATATTACATTATTTTTAGTGCCAATTCGAAAATGTTTAAAATTCATGTTTTCTTACACTTAGCAACTGATTGTTAGGTATTCAACTTCTGACTTACAAATAAAACTAAAGCTTATAACCAACTGATCACAGAACATTTCATAATTTTTGGCCTTTTAATATGGCTATATGACTTTGAATCTGTTCAGATCCATTGATGGTATGGTGGTGCTGTCGCATGATATGGCTGAATTTCTGTAAATAATAATAAACTGTTTGATATATTCGCTTACATATTGTGCTCTTATAGCTATTAAAAAGAGAATATTTTATCACTGTAAATGTATTCTCATCATTATTCTCACTGGTTAACTTTTGATCTAAAATGGAAGTTGGGTCGGCTTTGTTATTCATATTAACTTTTATTTTATTATTAGTTTTGTTCAAAACTAAGTCTTTGGCTACATCGTTTCCTTTCTTTTACCTTAATATGATTTCGGTTTTCTCATGTAGTAATGATATAATAATTTACTTACTCAGGTAAATCTGCTCTGAGGAAAGCGTTTGGTGGCATCGACGTAAGTTCTATACCATCTAAGTTGTCGCATATTATCCTTGCTAGTGTAACCTTCTTTATTTCTGCGAGTTGACCTAAAACAATTGACATTTGTGATTAAATTTATAATATCAATCTTGTTGACCAAATTATCCTAGTTTAAAATAATATATTAAGAAAACCAAAACTTCTGAATCATGCAATACCGTTTCGTATTTAGCCATTTTCACGTTTCGTTTGGTTAGTGACGTATAATTGCTGATTTTCAAGATAAATAGGTAAGTCCTATAGAAATGCATTGGATATAGATTAAAATATACCTAAAAAATTTGATTTTATTTTCTTAGCAAATTAGAAAACCAGTTGACCAGTTTATCCTACAGCTTAACTACTAGGCAAAAAATAAAACTAAATGTTGTTTGTGGTTAAATAAATTTAAGTACATTTATGAAACGGAACGTCATCTTACTTGGAGTAAAAGCCCCTGGATTTATATCTGATCCATACTCGTAATAATACCGGTCTCCTTTCTTTAACCTCAGGAACTGTTCCGCGATAATATATGCAAAGGTTTCTCCTACTGTGCCTCCGTCTACGAGTGGTTCCAGTAGACCTCCTATCCATAGGTCGAGATCTTCTGTATTGGAATAGACGGAAGAAAGACGGGTGCTGGCCTGCAATTTGAAGAATAATAATTTTTATTTAGCTTGTAAGAACTGCTTGATGCATTCTATCAGATGTGTGAAGTTTGAACAGATCAAACGCTCAAAAAAACTGAACCTGATTGAATTAAAAACGTAAGTACTCAAAACAATTGCAGACGCGATTCAAATGGTTGAGTTCTTGATGAAGTCCCGCTAGTCCAGCTAGTCACTGTAGGTACTCACGCTGGCTGGGAACTGCTGGAAGTCTCTGTAGGGTGGAAGGCCGCACAGACGTCGGTACTGGTTGTATGATTGCAAGCCGAAGTCGCGGCCACGCTGAATGTTTAATGATGCCAAGTCTAAGCCATGTGGGTGTCCTCCGTGGAAAAGGTAGCGGGTTAGCTGTACACAAGCAATTAAACATTTTATTTTCACGTACACTAAAGCTTTATCAGAGCCATAGATCTAGCTTCTATACAAAATTATAAATATATGTGCTTTTGGAACCTAACCATAACGGTTTATCCCCATACGGTCCCACGCCCTCAACTTTACCTTCACCATCAAATAATATTAGTATCTAGAAGAATTTTGCGCAGTGTCTTTTCTTAATAACTTCATTGGATATAGAAGAATGGAATATACATAAGTTGCTTCCTAGTTGATATTTCCCCAACCCCTAAATAAAGGCATTCTGAAATTGTAGACTTCCAAATTGGAACAGCTATGAACATCACTATTTAAAAAAAACCCTTGAATATTTCTGACTTTATAAAGTAATGATTACTAACAGCGATTGTGACATAAGGGTCCACGCGCTGCATAGGTTGGTTGACCATTCCAAACATCAAACGGTCTAAGAAGGGGCGCATTCTTAGGCGGGATGGTTCGAACATAACCTCCGACGCGAAGATTGCTTCGTACAATTCGCCTGTTTTGGGATATGGGATCCTGAAAATATTCATGTTATTTGTTTGAAAACTAAACAAGAGTAATATCGAGAGCAACAGTCATTGAATGTAGAATATAATAATCATCGGATATTGAATATTATAATCTCCAATTCAATAATGTCTTTATATATAGAGTTAATTAAATAAGTTAAAATGGCTAAATACTTCGAAGGTAGATGATCAATTTCTTCAATTCTGAAATACAATATGCTAGTTTTCTATATACTTTAAACCACATAAAATTAAGACATTTATCAAATAGAAATAGGAAGGATTCTGCTTAAAATACTTAAAAGATGCAAAGAGTCGAGTCCGACTTACTGAATCTGACCGTCAACAGTGGAATGTCCGAATCTCATGGCGGCTGCTGCGAACTCCGTTAACAGTGAGGGGTTCATGCCGGGGTCGTAGGATGAGGAGTAGCCAGAGCCAGGGGTCAGGTGGAACGTCTTCATCAGGTAAGGACCTGAAAATGAAGTTGGTGAAAATCTATTTTTTCTAGCTAATAATAGGTTGTGTACGTTCTTCGATGAAATAAACATGTTTCTGGCCTTGTTCGCTACGTCCATAGGTACTCACCAAGCAGCAACGGCAGCCACTCATTGTACACGATATGTTGATACATCGCCTGCACAACTCTCCTGGTCTCGTAGAAGACGGTGTCTTCATTCCACAGAGGGTTGAGACGAGTGAAGGCTCGTGCAATGCGGTTGTGTTCGCGAGTGAATATCAAGTGGAGAGCAGTTAAGGAGATTATCTGGTTTCCATGATTATCGCCTGGGGACAAATACCGAAACTATAGAATGTGTGTGATTGTTAGTTTCTTTTAGATAGATCAGAAAATCTTGCTATCTCAGAGTAACTGAAATTTCTTATATCATAATAGGCATGTGATACAAATAGAGAAATTCCAACTTTTGACTCACCAGATTCAAAACAAGCTCCATGTTCTCTGGCAGACATGCATTCTTTCCGCTCTGTCAGTGGCAGCAATTCCCGTCCATAATCGTTGAAGGTCTTCAACATCCCTCCCGAACGTAGTAGTTTGAGTTTCTCCGGAGTCTTTCCGTAAATTTGGGAGAGGTCTATGAAGTGACTTGCACCGTTCATCTGAAAAGAGATGTTTGTAGACCATAATAGGTCGGTTTGTTAAAATGACCACTGAAACATTATTAAAACTCTATTTCTGTATGAAGTAAACGTAGATAATAATATTATTGTTGGCAGTGGAAAACAAGTTGAAGAAATCTCTTGAAAAAACTGTTTCGTTTCACCGAGAGTAAGACACGAGAATCATCATCAAAGATGTCTTACTATACATACTTTTGTGGCCAAGCTATTGCTACCATAGAATATGTGGAAAATAAAACTAAATTACTTCTTTCTCATATAGGTAAATGGTTATGGTTATCCCTGGTTGACCGTTAGCCGTTGACTAGTCAACCAATATCTGTACAACAACTAGAACGAAGAAAGAAGAACTAACGGCATAATAATGTATTTTTTTCGGCCTTTCATATATCTCATCATCTATGTAATAGCCACAGCGATGATTGTTAAACTTTTCCCAACTAGTGTAGCAAACGCCACATACAATATAATAATAGAAATTGCTACGTAAAACTAAGCATAAATAACAGGCGTAAGTGTTACCGGCTTCGCATATCCCACGGTACAGTCACTGGACGGAGCCAATTGGGCCCTGACAAAGTTGAGGCAGGTCCTCCCAAACTGACCAAAAAACTCGTCTCCAGGTTCTACTGTGATGGGAGCGCAAGCGAAATGCAGCTGTTCTGGAGGCAGTGGAGCACCTTCCTTAGTGCAGCAAGAAATGGAGCTGCTGTTTTCTGGAAAAATCGAAGGCTGTTACTAACTTTTAGATGAGATTATATGGAAAATCTTCTTTTGTATCCTTTGCACCAAACAGCCATTATTTACTTTCAAATGACAGTTATGTAAGTAGACATTCCACAAAACTCAACCAAAATTAGTTTTGCCATCTTTTCAAGTAGATGAGTGAACAATTATCTTCTAGGCAAGCATGCCCCATATTAGACACGTTATCGCTTAAGATCAAGTGAGGCAGTGGTTAAAAGCTTTGCTAATTACCAATTTAAAATTCACCTCACTTATTTGATAGCAACCTATAGCTTTGAATAAGTAGGTATTTTTTGAAAGGGCTTAATATCATTGTTGTTATTGTTACTGTATGAAGTATCATGTTGATCAACATAAAAGGCCGCCAAAAAGACGCCAAAATCAGCGTTTACTTTACACGATTCCAGTTTCCACACAACTGTCTGCTTAAGCCAGCTACCGTGCGTATCTTTAGAAGACCCTCGGTTCAGTAGTGACAAGAGTATAAAACAAGGTATGACAAGAGAAAAACAACAAAACGATATATAATTATAATCACGATAGGTGATAATAATAATAATAATATCGGACAACGATTACATAGATCCTGTAATCCCTGGGCCCTAACTAGGATTCCCTTTGTCTATGGAACTACGAGGACCATGGTCCAACAATACCCAGACTCAGAACAAATATTGGCGCTTTTATTTTTGTGCACAAATACTTGTCCTGATGTGGGAATCGAACCCGCCGCCTCTGGATTATGAGCCGCTCTGCTCAACCACCACGCCACAGAGGCTGTCAAGAAGATGAATAGAGTTTACAAAAATAACGTAAATAAGAGTTTGTATAGTGGTGGATTAATAGAAAACCAATATCACACTAATCACACTAATATGATAAAGGCGAAAGTTTGTATGTATGTATGTTTGTTACTCCTTCACGCTAAAACGGCTGAATGTAAAAAGTCGGTACTTACGGTTGTTGAACACGACCGCTGCACTAATGTCATGGGCTATGAACTGAGAGAACTGCATGAACGCCATGTTGTGGGTGGAACTCGGGATGTTCATGTCCGGAATCATGGCTGAGCTGATGGCGCGCGGGCTCGGCAGAGGGAGACCGCTAATCGATATACGAAAAGACCAGAGACCTGGAAAGTAAGAAAAACAGAAGCTACACTAGCTACTAATACATATAGAAAGAAATAGCTTACGGCTTATCCAGGGGCTTTGGATTTAAGGTGCATTTTTTTGAGTAAAACTTCTTTACGCACGCTTGACTTGGGGAGTGAGCTGGCGAGGCAAACGCAAGTTGAAAGTTGTTAGTTAACGTAGATCTCTATTGTATGGTGAGAGCCATGCTCGACAGCGAGAGATCGTGGCAGGCGGTGGTCTCCTTCTGCGAGTACGTGATGGCGCAGAAGGAGACCGCGGAGCGGGTCAGAGAGGAGGCCGCTGGAGCTGACCCGCTCCGGCGCAGACGAGCGTGAGGGAGGAGGAGGCGTTACGCTTACCTCCTCCCTCTCCCGTAGTGGGGCCACTGGTGGAGAGTCGGGGGACTCTCCGCCGGCTTGCACGGCCCCACACGTCTAGTGGGTGGCCTTGGTGAGCAAAAACAAAGTTATACCGGCCGATAGATGGAGCTAAACTAAAGAATTTTTACTTGAGTCGTGTGGTTTAAAGCACACTCGTTTTTTAAATTATATGTAGGCAGCATTATACGTAATATTTTTTATTGCCATATCATTAAGCTCTCGGCCCTTTTATCTCACTTACATAAAACCCTTTTTATTTTTTTTCTACGAAAAAGATTGAAAGCAACTATACACAACTCACAAAAATATCAACCTTTTTGGGAGCTTTATTCGCATGGCGATTATGTCAGCTCCATTATATACATTCATAAAATTCTAACAAAATATATCTCTTATCATGCTAAAAAGTGTCTTGGCAGCTCCACTCAGTGGAAAAGCCAAGACTCCTTGAAACACTCCTACATCCGAAAAATTTACACCGAACTGTGCTAGCATATATGCTCTCACAGGCTGAGTCCTGACACACTCCACTAGGACATGATGTACGTCCTCTAGGACCCCACAAGTACCACAATTAGGGGAGTCTGATCTTCTCATCATGTGGTTAACCTTTTTTTTATTTTTTCTAATTGTGCATACACCACGAGCAAACCAGCTTCCTCAAGCAGCACCCGTTCACGAGCTTGACGCATGTTCCATGTGATCGTTGGGCATTAGTATTATAATTATACTATATACGGCGAAAGCAAAACTAAAGAGGTAGTAGTACTTAGTTAAGTTATATTAACAAATACTCACCGTCGCTATAATCTGGGGGAAGCAATCTTTCAAAGCCAGTGTTGGCGGCGCCCCAACTGGGATAGTTAAGGTTGTTACAGGCTCCATTGAAGCTTCGGTACCGACTGGGTGGCTTTGGACAAGACGGCAATGATGGACAATACGAACCTGGAATGGGATCAACAATTTGACAGCTTGTTTTAACATATTCAAAGCCTACAATCTCGAAGCTGTATATTTCCATCAGCTTACAAGGGATTTGGGACGTGAACAGGGACTTGGGACGTGGTGATGTTAAAATTTTCTTCAAAAAGGACCCAATAATAGTTTTTTAAATGTTTGGTTTCCTCAGAACTTTCGAATGGGTGAGCCGATTTGATGATTCTTTTTATTTGAAAGCTAACACCAGCTTTCAAACGACATTGTGATCTACGACTAGACATCCAGGACAATGTTTCAAAAAGATATCATGGTTTTTCATGTTTAATAATTCCAAAACAAAGACAAGCCAAATGAAGCTTACGACGATGTTTCATTTTTAATAAGGCATGTTTGTTCAAGTATGGTGTCCTGTCCTTGAATATTTGGTAAATCATCAAACTAAGCAAGCATAGATCACATAGTGGAAATATCTAAAATAATGACAGCCTCTGTGGTGTGGTGGTTGAGCAGGTTGGCTCATAACCCGGAAGCAGCGGGTTCGATTCCAACGGCAGTACAAGTATTTGTGCACATAAAAAAAAAAACAAATACTTGTTCCGTCTGGGTGTTGTGGGACCATGATCCTCGTAGTTCCTCGGTCCCTAGACACAGGGAATCCTAGTTAGGGTCCAGGGTGTATGTGATCGTTGGGCGTTATTATTTTTATTATTATTACTTCACTTACCATCTGTATGTTCTGTGAAACCAAGAAGCAGCTCCTGGTCATCCAAAGCCTGTCGGTTTTTTAACTCTTGAGCTACGAAAAGGTTCAGGAGCCCTCCTCGACCAAGCTTTGCTTCTTGCTCATCAGTCGATATGAAAGACTAGGGAGATGAAAGGTTGTATAATTACATACGTGTATGTATTCAAGATAATAGTTAAATAATTAATTGGTATGGTGATATCGAACGTTCCGAAATAGAAAGAAAAATCTGGAATTTTTCGCGGGAAAACTTGAAAGATCGCTACACCGTTTTGTATTATTTTCCAAAACTTGTGTTATTTTTAGTATAAGTGCATAAAATTGGTGGTGTTTTATTCGTTAAGTGCAGGCATGAGTGTGAGAATGTGGTATAATGATGGTGAAACGTTTCTTTTCGTGTTGTTTCCTAAACTCCATAGAAGCTTCTAGTAAAGTTGCCACCACTTTACTAGGAGTATGACTTAGACTAGACTATGACTAGACTTGATGACTTGGATTATGACTTGACACATATCTGCGTGAAATATCATTAACTTGAGAAATTATCAATTACTTGACACTGGCTAAATACACAAAAGTGTGGAGCCAAATCATCAAAAAAAATACTGTTGACTTTAATTAATGTAGTCATTAATAAAATCTTAAATTAAGATATTCAAGATTTAACACGACATTCACACGTCGCGGCGGTTTGAAGTTCGCCGGGCCAGATACTTAGACTACAGATACTATCTGGCCCGGCGAATATAATATTTACTAAAATACATTAACATATTACATATTTCAATAACTTTTCATTCTCACATTACAATTCACAGTTGGCATAAGTACATCAGAGCGCCGAATATGAATAATTCATTTTTTTTTTACTTATCTTTGGGGCATCGACCTCTAACTTGGAAAATTTATTTAATATAAATAGAGGGAAAAAGGCTTGAATTGACAACACAAAATTTATCGAATACTAGCTTCTGCCCGCGGCGTTACCCGCGTGGCCTATAGGAAACGAAGAAGACATTTTTTATAAATAATTGAACCACCCATTTCACCCTTTAAGTGTTGGAATTTGGAAAAACCCTTTCTTAGTGGATACCTATTAGGTATCTTTATTTAGTAGGTATCCACTAAGAAAGGGTTTTTCAAAAGGTGTAAGGTCAAAATTCAAGTCTCTAGGACCAGCGGTTTAGGCTGTGCTTTATATATAAGAGAGTCGGTCAGTCAGGACTTAGAATTTATAAGTATAGATCAGTGAGATGATCGCGAAACTTTCATTGCAATGCACATAATTTGATGAAACTGCAAATTTAAAATCTATACAAATTTGTGTTTCTGTCGGTTGCCGTCAAGTTCCCTACGTGGCGTGATGAGTGAGGACGTAGCGATTTCATTTATCTTATTTGTTATTTTGTTTTCCTTACCAAGTGTTGCCCAAAGTCCGGCGTGCCAGTTTCGACGACGGTGTTTCGAGAATGTTCTAAAAGCTGCCGAGTTCTGCGGAACAAATCTTCTACCATTGCATGGGAGTAGTTGTGTGTAGACTTCACTTGATCCGCGTCTATGGACGCACGTCTACGCGATATCCATTCTGAGTATTCAAACTTTGCTGAAAATAAGACAAAACTCTCACAGAAAAATGTACAAGAGAAAAACAGTTTTAAAATAAAAAAATGTTTATACACAACAAAAAAACAAACAAACAAAAAAAACATTGCCGTGGAAACATTGGGCCCGTGGTCGTCCGACACAAAAAAATGTATTAAACAAGTTTCGACTCGATTGGTTCTTGCCTCGGGGGATCCCAGAGCTGGCACATACTTCGCTCAGAAGCTTAAGTCTTCTAATTCAGCGAAGTAATGCTGCCAGTATTCTGGGAACCTTACCGCGCGGTGGTGAGTTGTAAAGTTAGTAAATCATTAAAATTACAATCTAGCCATTACTACGGTAATGTATCCATTAACACTTTTCTTAATGTCTCTATTGAGGGGAAGATACTTTGTTCATGAGTCTTTTTGAGTAACGCTTACTACACTATGGTTTAATATCACTATCACTAAACTAACTGAAAGGGTTTTTCCTTCTTACTCTGTCTCACCTGATGAAAAATGACAACGCAGTCTACGATGGTGCATGTTTGCCTAGAAGATACCTGTTCACTCTTGACTTTAAGACTCCGAGATTGTAGTTAGATGGAAACAAGGATGCCGGCAAGCTATTACTCCCATTGACTGTTCGCATTTTATTAATATTCATTTATATGCATGAATATGTCCAGTTTATATTATTATGTCAAGTCTTAATAACTAGCTTAGGTTGGTACATGAACCCTGTAAGGGTGCTTGCAACTCAATACGTTTAGAAATAAGTTTATTGATTAAATTATAATTATATATATTTAGATATGTAGTAAGCCATTTCACACTATATATTTAGAAGCATACAAATATTTAGTTTTTTTTTTTTTTTTACTTCAAACTTGTTTAGCATTTGATCGCGCTCTCACCTGATGGGAAGTGACGATGCGATCGAAGGTGTAGCATGCTAGGCAAGGAAATACCTATACACTCTTCTCTTGAACACGCCCGGGTCATATTTCGAAACACAGACGCTGGCAGGGCATTCCATTCCTTAGCCGTTCTAATTAAGAACGTTGAGTCAAATCGCTTGGTACGAATGGGTGGTATTAATTATTGTGGTAATTAATTATCGATTTAAATCCCTTTAGATAAATAAGCAGGTAATCAATAGGTATTATGTAATTCATCAAAGGTTCCGTACACATCTTACTTACTATAATATATACTTACATTTGAGTAAGACATTATTTTGTAGGTACTTAATTTTTATTATTGTTGGGAAATTCGCCGTAATAGTATAGTTTCTATGAAAATTTCAGCATTCTACTTTGTTTTTCTTTTATTTATGTTAACGAATGACATCACGAGCTAGTCGTTAGCCTGATGTTAAGCGACACAGCTGCCTATATCAGTTGCACTCGGAACTCTAAATTATAGTTTCACGTACTGCACTGCGCACGTCATTCTGAGACATCGGCAGTCTATTAATAAGACTACAAGACTGAGATCAGGTTACAAAGTCTCATTTGCCCAGTCATTTCACTAGATATAGTGCCCTACAAACCTGAACACAGTAGTGCTTGCACACTACTGCTTGCTAGCATGATAGTAACAATAATAACGCCCAACGATCATATCCACAGATTCTGGAGCCTAACTAGGATTCCCTGTGTCTAGAGACCCAGGAACCATGGTCCCACAACACCCGGACTCAGAACATGTATTTGCGTTTTATTTTCTGTGCTCAAATCTTGTCCTTCTGCGGGAATCGAACCCGTCGCCTTCAGGTTATCTGCTGACCTGCTCAACCACCACACCACAGAGGCTGTCAACTGAGAATAACTGGTAAAGAGGTACCTGCCTAGACGAACTTTGCATAAAAGTCCTACCACCTATATAGTAACCTCACCTATTACAGTTCAAGAGATACAGCCGTTTATAGGTCCGATGGAGACACCGAAGTTTTATTAATAAGATCCCGGTTTTACCCTTTGGGTACGGAACCCTAAAATGAATTACTAGACTATTCAGCATCTTTCCACTTCAAACTATCTTATAATATCAATATTTATTTATTAATTTCATATACCTACGAACGATGTAAAAAACTTTTTAATGTAAATCACAGTATTACATAGGTCTCTATGATTTAAATGCACTTGATAATAATGTAGGCTATTTTAAATTAAGAGAATTATTTTGACTTGTAAATTTGACTTTTTATGAATAAATTGATTATGATTATCGTAACACTAAGGTTATTCCTACCAGCATGCTTTTTTTTTTATTTTGTTTGGTTTTGGCTCCACACTTTTGTGTATTTAGCCAGTGTCAAATAATTGATATATCTCAAGTTAATTAATATCATATAGTGTGTCAAGTCAAGTCACAGTCCAAGTCATCAAGTTAAGTCATAGTCTAGTCTAGTCAAGTCATACTCCTAGTAAAGTGGTGACAACTTCACTTGAAGCTTCTATGGAGTTTTGGAAACAACACGAAAAGAAACGTTTCACCATCATTATACCATTCACGCCTGTAATCCAGCACTGAACAAATAGAATGCCACCAATTGTATGCACTAACACTGAAAATAACACAAGTTTTGGAAAATAATACAATGCGGTGACGGAATCTTTTTCGCTTTCCCGCCAAAACCTACCAGCATGTTGTGCGCTGGTGAAGCAGCACACCCCGATGTCTCCTGTCTCCTTCAGGTGGCACTCCGGATTAAAGGCCCCGGGTCTCAGGTGCGCTGGACATCGGACCTTCGGGACACATTGCCCTTTTCGAGCACAGGTCTCACAGGGCGGCTGCTTTTGGACATGTTCTGAAAATCATAGAAAACTTTAACCCTTTGCCTTCCCAATGACCCCAATAGAAAATCCATTGTTATGGTGGCTAACGTTAATCAAAGCCTTAAACGAAACGGAATTTTTACTACTATTATTTTAGTCACTATATACATTGGGTTATTTTATCTGTAATTTTACCTTTCATTTTTATGAATTCAAATTGAAAGTCTTTTTGCATGGGAAAATTTACCATGTTTGGTGTGAATAAATTGTAGGTACTATTGCGATTCACTTCGGGCCTTTTTGAATGCCGGTAAAAGGTGACGGTAAGGCACTTGATGGTTATGTCCCTAAAAATGCCTTCAAATCTCTACATATATTTAAAAATTAAACATTACCTGTCTGGCTGGTTGTTTATTATTTTTATTGTGGCTTTCAAAACAATTGAACTGATTTGACTAAAAATTTTCACACAAATTAGTGACAGTGCCAAAATCAACATGGTGGTGGTGGATATGGTGTTTTTTAAGGATTACACGCGGGGAACAGTTAAATTCTCATGACACAGCAAGATACCTCTAGCACCGAATAAACTTTTTTTGTCACACGTAACAAAAAAGTCTAATAGAAAGTTTCAATCCTTCTCAGTACCTATAATTACCTCAATTGAGTAAAAGAAACCAATTTTGTATGGACATCATTAGTTCAGTACATCAGTTTGATCCCAATTCTTTATCACTGACCGAAGTCTACATTCCAACAAAACAGACATAGCGAGGTTCAAAACCATTTCAACTCTTAGAAAGAATTATAACCTTACCTTCATGGACTCCCGCAGCTTTCGCATAAACTTGACTTAAAACCCCATTTATCGGACCAACTACAATAATATATACTATAATAAACCAAGCTACATTCGAACCGCCCATAATTCTGTTATTTTTTCTATTATTCATGTTTTCATGTTAAATTTACACGCGGTTGGTCTCACTCGCCGTCGATTGGTGGTGAAATGAACGAGAAACTCCATTTATTTTCTAAACTATGTTTACAATGTTAAATGAGGGTAATTGTAAAAAATGTGCGTAAACAATTTTTTAAGCTTCGATGTTTTTAATGTAGGAATTTGTTCAACTTGTAATATGGTTACGGTTATGCTAAAGTGATTTGTTGAATACAGTTAAAAACTTAGGTAAATAATCATGTTTCTTGTTTTTATTTCGCAGGTAAGACTTTTTACTGAGTAATGAGATTAATATAAAATGAGGGTTGAAAAAAAATCTCATTTACTTAACTAAATAATGTACATATCTATAGTTTAATCATATTTTTTAATATACAATGATTTAAAAAGTAATAAAAAATAGTTTTATTTACATTTCTTTAGGTTTTACATTTTATTATCGCAACACACTAGAGCTGAAATTGCAATTGCTATTTTATCAGGCGAGAACAAAAGTTGAATCTTAAACTTGTATCAGTAATTTTGCTTGATTCCAACTAATTAAAAAGCAACTCCACAGAGTTGTGTACATAATGCTTGAAATTATAATAATTAAATACCCCACTTTTAGTTCTTTTATTCTATTTTGTTATTAGCTTTTACTGACTGGCAGGGTCGCGAAACAGATTAGAGGCGAAGATTGTAACTAAGTATAGATCCTATTACAACCTACTTAGTTGCGATCTTGTCTAGCATATGAGAGCAGTTGAACAAGAAATAAGGTATGTAATATCCAAAAACCAACCACAGAGGCACATCTCAGGAGAAGCAACCCAGATCAGAGGATTCTAAATTTATTTGTCCAGAATGTAGCTTACAAAAATGGTGATATCCCTTATAAATACTCACCAGTAGGCATACAAATATTGAAGTCACAATATAAATTAATAATACATTAACCCAAAATTTAATTCCAAGTTCACTAACCAATCACAGCCTCTGTGTCGTGGTGGTTGAGCAGGTCGGCTCATGACCCGGAGGTGGCGGGTTCGATTCCCGCGGCAGGATAAGTATTTGTGCTCAGAAAAAAAAGCGCAAATACTTGTTCTGGGTCTGGGTGTTGTGGGACCATGGTCCTCGTAGTTCCTGGGTCCCTAGACACAGGGAATCCTAGTTAGGGTCCAGGAAAAAAATGTCCTTTATAATTTTAAGGCCGGCCATAATAAATCAATAGGTATCACATCATTAGCCGGAAGGCGTTCACTACTGCACAAAGCCCTTCCTCCCCATAAAACACCACTTTGGACGCTTATGATAGCAGGTTAGCCATAACCACCATGCATGCTTGGCAGGTGGTGACCGCAGAAGAAGAGAAGAAGAAGATTTTCATGTACTGAAGAGAATGCTGCCCATTCTCTAGAAATTTCCTTAGCCGGCTACATGGTAACCACGGGAAGAGATGGCGTGGTACCATGCCCACACTGCTGGGGCCACACGACCCAGTATACACAAGTTATAGGTATTACATAACGAATAATATAAATATATATATAGTTTAGTAATCTTACTAGAGTGTGCTGATGAGAGGATGACGTGCGCAGTGCAGTGTCACTATATAGTTCCGTTCAGTTCTGTCTATAGAGTTCCCAGTGACACTGCAACCGATATGGGCAGCCGTGTCGCCTAACATCAGGCGAATGGTTAGCTCGTCGCGTCATTCATTAACATTTAAAAAAAATGAAATTGGACTCATTTAAAAATTCGGTAATAAGAAACTAAAACAAAGTAGATTTTTATTCGTTTAGTCAAGTTAGTACATTTTCAATATCCCGGGCAGATAATCATATATTTTTGGAGCCACAAAAAACATGTACGTACTATATGTAATGTTTATATGTAAATGATGGTAATACTGATAATAATGATAAAAGATTAGTTTGTTTCGCAACATTAGCCTTATTTTAACAAATAATTATTTTATTTTTAAATCAATTCGTTTGCACAGTTTATCAAACAAGCATGCAAGAACTAAATTAAATAAGTGTTTAGTTGTCGCCAAAAACTACATATTATTGTGTGATGTGTATTGTAGATTATATTACACAATGTGAAATGTTAAAAAAGAATGAAGGCCGCTTATATTATACCAGCTTCTGCCCGCGGCTTCGCCCGCGTGGCTTATAGGAAACGAAGAAGAAATTTTTTCATACATAATTCAACCACCCATTTCACCCTTTTAGGGATTTAATTCTGAAAAACCCTTTCTAAGTGGATACCTACTCTTTACAAAGAACACACCCTCTAAATTTCAAGTCTCTAGGACCAGCGGCTTAGGCTGTGCGTTGATATATAAGTCAATCAGTATATAAATATATCAGTCAGAACTTTGAATTTTATATGTATAAATGGCTGGCCAGTTTTTAAAAAATCAACCCTTAAGAGGTGAAATGTGGTGTTAAAGTTTGTGTGGAGAAATATTTTATTCAATTTTGTTATCATGTTAAGCAAATGGCTATAAAACGTTTTTTTTCAGCCCGACTTCATTGTTGACTGAGTTGACATGTCCGTTGATTTATCAAAATTACCGTTCGACCGCTTTTTACTAATTCACCCGTCCGAAGCCGGGGCGGGCCAGCTAGTCTTGAATCAAACTAATAAAATAAAGTGTCATAGAACATACCTATTCTTTGTCTAAAGTTTGAAACGACATTAACGTCAATCCAAGCAAAATTCTCTTTCGAAGCTACTTGTAACACTTTGCTTTTGTGACTATAATAGTGTAGGTCTACCATGAAATTAAAAACTATAGCAAAACTTAATCAAGAAGCCGCTACCAGTAGGCAACGTGCCCAAAATGCTGGCGGCATTGCCCCGTTCAATGGCAATGCTTAACCCTTGGGCTAAATAGAGACCAAAATTTTAGTCACGTGTTGACTCGATCAGTTGTTCCGAAAGAATTGAACTCATATTACAAACTTAGGTTAGGTTAGTCAAAATTTATTTTGATAATTTTCTGTGCGCTCATAGATCCGTTTTAACTTTATAACACTTATTTCTAATCAAAAAATGGTTTGAGTTTGTTTTTAATTTGATACAGAGTTCGTTGTAATAACTCCTTCTGTGCCTATAACTATCACAGATTACAAATATGTTACATAAATGCTAAAACACAGAGAAGCACACTGCAGAACGCGTTGAGATGGTAAACACGCTTCTTCTTTTACATTTGTACCACAAAACTATATTGTGTCCCTACCAGTCATAGCCAATGCACGTATCTAAGGAAACTGAATTGATATATAATAAAAATGGAGAAGATGAACAAAGTCCCGTTCGAAGACGCCTTGAATTTGACAGGTAATGTGACCTTATGTGGCTTGACCGGTTTTAAGTTGATTAATTTATTGTAAAAATATTCGCTACGTTAGAACCTTATCTATAATTGTTAAATGTTGTTTGTTTCGCATTTTAATCAAGGTATTTGTTAATATTTTCGTGTTTATGGAAAAATTTTAATTTTATGATGAAATAGATTACTGGTTTCAAGGATCTCCTAAACGAAACAGGTATCTGGAGTTAATATTTTTAATATAAGTAGTTTATTTAGTATTTAATATTAGTAGTGATTCTAATGATCATAAATGTAACATTTTCAACCGACTTCAAAAAAGAAAGAGGTCCTCAATTCGGTATAATTTTTATTGTCATAATTTTCTTCGTTATTTTTAAACAGATTTCTATTTTGTTTTAAAGGATGTTCTTTCAGATTGGTCCCATAGAAATGTTATCGAAATTGTTTCAGTAATGTGGTTTTGAAATGAAAACCACTGAAAAAATTATGTATTATATCCAAAGTTAGACAAATTACACTTTAGCCTTATATTTCTATGGATAGGTGAACGACCTTGGTTACAACCGATAGAAACACAAATTCGTATGGGTTTGACAGTTTCACTACGCAGCTTATGTGCATAGTTACTACGGGAATTTTAAAATCAGGAAATTAAAAATCTTGTCAAATCAAAGTTCCGTGATCTCCCCCTGATGTTAAGCGACACGGCCGCCTATAGCAGTCAGTCAGTGCAGTATCACTCGAAACTAATTTACCAGGCCACTCAAAAAGTTTTGCGAAAAAATTTTGTAATGTTTTTATGTATAAGACACTGGCCACTTGTAATTGTTTTGAAAATTTCGATTATAATTATAATTAATTGTAATTGTTTTGATCACTCGAAACTAATGTAAAGTTTCACGTGCCACTGCACTGCGCACACAATATATAAAAATAAATATTTAGGGACATTTCACACAGCGCCATCTAGCCCCAAAATAAGCAAAGCTTGTACTATGTGAACCAGATATCTAATAAAATACTTATATACTTTTGTTTGTAAATACATACACACCCAGACCAGACACCAAACAAACACTGATGTTCATCACACAAATGTTTGTCTTGGGTGGGAATTGAACCCATAATTCAGAAGGCAGGGTTACTACCAACTGAGCTATCGGGACAGTCAAATCAATATTAGTTAGGTAGGTACTTACGTAAAAATTACCAAAATAAACTATTAATCATCGATTCATTTATGATCGTCTTTTAAAAATGTGGGGACTGCTGAAACCGGAAAAATTAACGTGACACATCACCCAACTCCTAATATAATAGGTCTGTCTGTCTATCTGCTTCAGATACACACATACACACATGCACACATTCACAGAGTGAAAGTAGATTTAAACAAATCCGTATAATATTTAGTTTCTAAAAACGCGTGATCACGATCCTTCAAAACATAAACTCGGTTTACTCGCTGCTTTTTCAACCCACGTAGACCAATAATAACCGCATTTATGGTGCGGTGGTGGAGCTGGTCATCTTATAACTCGAAACCGGTGTATTGCGAGTATTTCTGCACAGAAAAAAAACTCAAATGCAGTCTTGTCAATTGTCTTGGTGTTGTGGAACCATGGTCCTCGTAGTTCCTTGGTCCCTAGATATTTATGAAGTAAAACTTCTTTACGCACGCTTGACTTGAAGAGTAAGCTGTATAACCCAAAATAAACTGTTATACACTGTTATAAACTAAACTATTAAATGAATTGATGGTAAGGAATGCATGGGTAAAATGCTTTTGCAAATCCGCTTAATTAGAAGAAAGGAAGGAAGAGACCTACTCCATTCTTAACCGGCTTAATTTTATAAACGGCCTTTTAACTTTTTTACCCTAAAATTATATTATGATACAAAATGATATCTCTATACTAAAATAGGGTGCTGCCCCACAACAAATATATATAAAAAGAATTTTGAAGTACTGTTTTAATTTTCCTAAACCAAGTCCTTGACTATAAGTTATTTTACTTTCACAGGATGGGGGATGTTCAACATACAAATGTTCAGCCTCTGCTGCAGCGTGATAGCAGCGATGGTCTTCGAGCTATACTCCGTGTCCTATGTGGTGCCAGCTAGCGCCTGCGAGTTGGGCACCACCAGCAGCCAGCAGGGCCTGATGGCTGGCCTGCCTTTAGTTGGTACGCATCATCCACACTAACAAATTCTTATGTGGTCTTATGTGGCTTTATTTCACGACTGACTTATACAATTTTGATGAATTTAGTATGAAGATGGTTAGTGGTGATGTATGGATGGTTGAACTTCGGAAAGAATTTAGGGTAACTTATATTGACTGGCCCGTTAGCTCAGTTGGCAGTATCCCTGCCTTCTGAACTGCAGGTTTTGGGTTCGATTCCCCAGGACAAACATTTGTGTGATGAACATCTATGTTTGTTCTGTGTCTGGGTGTTATATTGTATTCTATGTATGTATTTACAAACAAAAAGTATCTAAGTATTGTATCAGTTATCTGGTTCCCAGAGTATAAGCTTTGCTTAGTTTGGGGCTATATAGCGCTGTGTGAAATGTCCACAGATATTTATTTATTTATTTTATTGCAACAAACCAAAAAAAGTCGTGGGTAGCATAACTTGAAATTTCATTATATCATTATTAGCCTGAAGACGTCTACTGCTAAAACTATGTTTAGGTTGAGGCCTACGGCTCCTCGATAAGGACACCGCTTTTAGCGAGTCTAAGCTTCTTACATCCACGATTATGACCACAACACAGCAGCGCTTTGGTCCATCTAGTGAGGCCTACGCTGCGTATTGCAGTTCGTAGGCCACCCTAGAACCTTTCTACCCCATCGATTGTCGGCTTTCGAGCGATGTGGTCTGCTTATTGCCATTCCAACGTTCTCAATTTGGAAGCTATTTCTGTTAGGTTTGTTATTTATTTTTATATTTTAAGTTTGTGACCGGATCTGTCGCTCTCGTACCAACTTTATAAGCTATGAATGGATGTGTATTAATACGAACGCTACTTGAATTATCTCTTGTATAAGCCAATGATGATGATTAACGCTCATAAATGCCACCTGTTATGTTATTGAAACACTTCTTAATTGTTTTTTTATGCAACGTGTTAATAAAAAAAATTGTTCCTACCTACCTGAAATTAACGCACAAGCATTGAGTACTTAACTAATTCAACATTGATATATTTTCACATAGCTTTATCGTTTTCACAGTATAATGTAAAATTGTATCTACGCAACGAACTCGATATAATCGCATACCATTCTAGAAACTAGGCGGTCTACGAACGTCCAGGAATAAGTATAGGGACGGTCGATGAACGAGAAAACCTGTTTACCAAGTTATTTTAAGCCATTCGTTTTGCAATAAACTAATGTTAATGAGGGATTTCTATTCTATTATTTTATTTCATATTGTAAAAAAGTTAATCCATATAACACCAAACTCTGCAAAATCACAGCGAATATAATTTACAAGTTAGATTGTTAAATATGTTGTATGTGATATATTATGAAATAAATTTGGTTGTATTGTTATTATTTTGGTTGGCAGCACTGACCGGCGTGCGCCAATTGGCCAAGAGCGTGAATCAATTCGCTTATTAAAAAACCAGTTTTATTTCGAAGCAACGATCAACTGCCATGGCAGTTAGCGTTGGTGGTGACACAATATGAAAAACGGAATCTAACTGCTAAATTAATTTAATGCTTATTGTGAGTAGGTACAACTCTTTTAAAACCCTAAAAACTTTGCTTGTAATCTTCACATACCTATATTTTAAGCAGACTATAATAAAGTAAGTATGTCCAAATTGGTACGATTCTGCAAATAAAGCTACCATTAAAAGCAAAATCATAAGATATAACGCTACAAGTAAGTAGGTTATTTATCAAAATGATTTTATGGTTATATTATACAAAATATAGTTTACATAACCCTAGATGATTAGCAGTTAATTTTATCTACAAGATTTTGCATCTTATACTCGTATAAATAAAAATGTGTTGAAAGAAACATAAAAATATTTTTTTAAAATAAAATGTTGTATCAATTGTTTTCCTGAAGTGACTTAATTATTTTTGATGAAAAATTGCACAGGTGTGAATTCACATCTTTTTTACTTCAATATATCTTACACGTGTAAGATATATTAAAGTAAAAAAGATGTGAAGACATTTTTTATCATTTCACATTTCGTCATTTTTTAATTTTGTTAGATAGGTGTAGGTAACTTGAGTGTTGTATGTCCAAACAATGCTTACCATGTAATAAATAGCGAAAAACTACAACACATTAATAGGTACTATTCAAATACTTGTATAGGTTACCTACATCTTCTAAATATATATAACTCAAAGGTGACTGACTGACATAGTGATCTATCAACGCACAGCCCAAACCACTGGCTGGATCGGGCTGAAATTTGGCATGCAGGTAGATGTTATAACGTAGGCATCCGCTAAGAAAGGATTTTTTAAAATTTTACCCTTAGAAGGCTGAAATGGGTGGTAGATCACTATGTCAGTCAGTCACCTTTGAGTTATATATATTTAGAAGATGTAGGTAACCTATACAAGTATTTGAATAGTACCTATTAATGTGTTGTAGTTTTTCGCTGTTTATTACATGGTAAGCATTGTTTGGACATACAACACTCAAGTTACCTACACCTTTCTAACAAAATTAAAAAATGACGAAATGTGAAATGATAAAAAATGTCTTCACATCTTTTTTACTTTAATATATCTTACACGTGTAAGATATATTGAAGTAAAAAAGATGTGAATTCACTCACATAAAAAAAACACACACACACATAAAAAATTCGGTCAGTTGGGTCCGAGGTGATCAAAAGTAAGGAGTAAAATATTGCTGACCTAGATGATATAACCTAAAGCTAATAGGATGGTCAAAAGCTATCATATTTCTTTATTTGTCTTATTACTATCAGACAATTTAATTTAGAGTCATCTCTAAATTGCATATTGCATAAGTGTCCTATGCTCATGCATAGCACGCTTATGTTGGTTCTAATTATAACACTTGTTTCCCCAGGTCAACAAAGTAGACAAGCAGAAGTCCAAAAATAATTGCCCAAATTGTAACAATTTAAAGTCCATTCAAAGATAAAAGTAGAAAATAAAATTATTTTGTTTGTTTTGGCTCTTTCAGGGGTTATCGCCACGTCCCACTTGTGGGGCTACCTTGCCGATAAATACGGTCGCCGGAAGATGCTTTGCTTTTCCATGACAATTGGTTTCGTGGCGGGGTCTCTGGCAGCCTTGTCTCCTAACTGGATCGTCTTGAGTGTGCTTAAGTTCATGTCTTCTGCTGCGTAAGTGGGAACTTATTTAGACGATATATTAATTCATCTAACTAACAAAACATATCATCTTCATTGTTCACAAATCGAGAGAGATCGAGAGACCGGAATCCGCATCCATCCGTCTTTAAAAGTAGAACATACTTTCGGGTTTTATTAAAATTAATATACTAATGATTCATCAGCAATATCAACCTATGTCCCACGTAGTTCTTAATTTATCGAAAGTAAAAACTAATATTTAGTTCTTCCCAAAGTGTAAACTATGTGTAAAAATAAAAGTCATAGTTTCCCATCAAAAAAGCAGAACACAACTTAATTTATTGAACAGAACATAATTTACTAGTAAAGATGGATAAATAATTAATTTAGTAAACTACGTAGATACCTAAATTATTCTTTTTAATCGCTTAAGTGGGTATATTGTGTGTATTTGTGTGCAAAAAAAAAAATTAGTTTCACTATTCAACAATCACTTCAAAAAATTTATTTATGTCTAGGACTGACGCTTATCTTTAGATTAGTATAATTACTTTTCGATACAAATTGTTCAACTACCTACTTACCTACTTTTTACAGCACTGTTGCTTTTATGCGCAGCATAAGCTCAAAATCAACCAATAGGGATTTTTAACGTCGCTAATCTGACAGGATGTATCAAAATTAGCATACAAAAAATTGTATTTGCATAAAATAAAACAAAAAACAGTAATGAACGAACAAAATTCAATTGAGTACTTAGTAGTTTTTCTAAAATAAAATCGTTTTTATGACCCCAAAAAAATCATTTATGAACGTAATTCTCCAAATTTTCAGCGGTTGTTTTTATAAATTAAATAGTCAGACCGATACAATAAAAGAATGACAAGAATAATATTTATTTGATATTCATATTTCAAGTAATCCACACAAAACCCGCCAAATTAACACATTCAGACCCGGGTTTGACAATTATGATATGCGATTTTTGACTTTAAACAGAGCGCTGTAGATACCTAGTTAAAAAAACGTGTCCTAAAACTAATAATTCCTGTTATGGGTGACGCATTAATAAGTCACGTTATTCGTAACATAAAAAAATTGAGAAAAGGGCACGAGGCTACGACAACATATTTAATAGATCACGTTTCCTATTTTATCTAAGTACCTATTTACTTATTTTAATTCACAAAACACACAGCATCAGACATTTGATGTTGACCTTGATACAAGTCAAGTTTACATGTAGATCTTATGATAGGCAGTATTTGCTACATAATTCCCGCATGTATAAACATAGATTTGCGGCAACGAAGTGATGTAATCAATCACACCACGATATCTTCGGTAAACAAACACACATCAGAAATAAATTATAATAACGGAATGCGTATAAACAAAGTGGAAATTATCAAAAACTGTGTAAAGTGTGTTTTAGTATTTGACTTGTAAACATTGTTAAAAGTACAAAGTGTCGCAATGATACGACAATTTATGAAAGAGGTATTCCATTAAATTTTGTTGTTTGTAAGAAATGATCAACCAAGGAGAATATGTTTTTAAAGATTTACGATTTTAGCCATGCCATACCTACCAAACTATCGCATATAAAACGTTTTCTTCGTTTTCAATTAAGTTTTTTCTTATGCATTCAAATTAATCCAAAAAAATAGTAGTCGTCCAAAACACAAACAGAACAAAATCATTATCTTTTTCACCAATTTTATAAAGTTTTCTACGTTGAGGAATTACAATCCCTTAACAAATTGGAGCACGAGAAAAACTATTAGTATCAATGTGCAAAATTATCTCATTATTTATGTTGTTGTTTTAAGAACATAAGTATCCTCGTCAACCAACTAGCATTAGAGAGCATTATATTGTATAAGTATATTTATATTTACGAATATGTATATTATGTATTATATTATTTAATTTATAATTTTAAAATATATATTTATTTTAATTAAGATAGTACAGTACACACCACACGCAGCAAGTGCAATATAATACACTATCAACATTCGTGTGCGCATACATAAAACTGAATTTACTCTTGTTTCTTTGTTGTTTTTTATTGTTATCGTTTTTATAGTGACTGTCATGTAAAAAAAAAAAATGTTTTTCTTTCGAAATATAGAATGTAAATCCGATTTTGGCTGTAGGTTTAGCATGTAAATAATAAACTTTGTTACTTAAGGGCTGTGGATTTTGTCAAATAAATAAAATAAAAATAAAATAAATTATGTAACTTTCAGAGTATCTGGTGCCTCTGCACTGGCCCTTGCACTGCTCGGGGAATGTACTCCAGCAAAGCAACGAAGCGTAGTTTTGCTGTTGACTACCAGTGCTTTATTGTCTTGCACTGGACTTATGGCTGGTAGGCATATTTATGTTATCATTTTGTTAATAAATTCTATGAGATTTCATTTATGTTTTTGTTATAGTATTCTTGCTACTATTCTTTAATTGAAAGTATAGCTATGTTTACAAAAATCCAGAAAAGAAAACCTTTATAATTATAAATAAAAAAATTTCAGTGCTATCAATGCCAGTTCTTCCACTCAAGTTCTCCTTTTACATTCCGTTACTGGACATCCACTTTAACTCCTGGCGCCTGCTGAACCTCATCTTCAGCTTCCCGTGCCTCCTCACAGCTGTGGGAGCAATATACTCATGCGAGAGTCCTAAATATTTGCTCAGCGCTGGCGAAGACCAGAAATCCTTGGAAATCCTGAACAGGATATTTGTACAAAATACTGGGAAGACGGAAGATTTGTATCAGGTTAGTCTATTAAAGTTAATATAATTAAAGATTTATGAGAAATACCAATACCAATACGATAGGTACTGATGGATAATGCAAGACTTATTCAATAAAATAAAATATTTAGCTGACTCTTTGTTATAATGAGAACATAACTCAGAACCTTTTTTGATATTGATCACAATATGCAGTAAAAATTAAGTACAATTATCACACGTCTAACATTTAACCATAAATATGCTTATTAGCACTATATCAACCATATCTTCGTAATAGACGATGAGAAACAACACGGAAATAAAATAGGTACTTCTTCATTCAGGTGAAATCCGTAATCCTTGACGAGGCTAACGGAACGAGCTCGGGGAAAGGTTTCTGGGTATCGATCATAGAACAAACGCTGCCCATGTTCCGACCACCACTCCTGAGAGGAACACTCTTCCTTTCAGTCCTGTTCATACTAGTTTTCATTTGGTAAGCTATTTATAGAACTCTAAAATCTTTGATTTTTACGATGTCATTTCTTATTTAATCTTATGTCAATGACCAAGGCATATGATAAGAAATGCGTTTGCATACCGCTCTCATTATCATCTGTACTGCATAATTATATGAGTCAATTCTTGGTATAGGTACCGATCACACTATCACACTAATATTATAAGGGCGAAAGTTTGTATGTGTGTATGTGTGTTTGTGTGTATGTTTGTTACTCCTTCACACTCAAACGGCTGAATGGATTTAGATGAAATTCGGCACCAAGGTAGCTAATACACTAGATTAACATATAGGCTACATTTCATCCCGGAAAAGTGAAATTTTCCCGTGGGATGAATAAATAAATTAAAATACTTTTAATCCGCGGGTGAAACCGCGGGGCGCAACTAGTTAAACATAATTGAAGAGAGTGTTTTGCGCATAGATGTAGGTTAGGTATAACAGAATCATTAAGTACAATTTAGATGGATGTGTAAAAGATGACATTCTTGACGTGAAATAAGAAGTAAAAACGTAATACAAAAAATACGAGGAAGAAAAAAATATGAGGAAGTTATTAAATAAAACTAATAAGGATTGAAATATTAGAAGCTAAATGATACATCAATCTAATATTATAAAGGCGAAAGTTTGTATGTGGGTTTGTGTGTATATGTGTATGTTTGTTACACTTTCACGCTCAAACGGCTGAATGGATTTGGATGAAATTCGGTACTAATATAGCTTATAAACTGGATTAACATATAGGCTATATTTTATCTCCGAAAAGTGAAATTTTCCTGTGGGATGAGCAAATAATCAAAATACTTTTTATCCGCTGGTGTAACCGCGGGGCGCAACTAGTTAATTATACCTCTCTCAAACTCTGTGGTGTGGTAGTTGAGCAGGTCGACTCATAACCTGGAGGTAGCTGGTTAGAGTCCCGCGGCAGGATAAGTATTTGTGAACAGAAAAAGTGCATATACTGGTCCTTAGTCTGGGGTTTGTGGTACCGTAGTCTTCTTAGTTACTGGGCCCTCAATTAGGGGTCTATGTATGTGGTCGTTGCCCGTTATTATGATAATTGTAGAAAGAACACTTGATCAAGTGTCCTCGCCTTAATAGAGACTATAAGATTAGTGTTAAGGGACACAATCTTAGATTACGTTTTTAGAAAGTTAAGTTAAAGTAAAATTGCTTATTAGCCAAATATGGCTAGATTGTAATTCGATTAGAGTGCCTACCTTGAAAGTACTCTAGGAATAAGGAAAAAAATTATGATAATTATGCTGATAACAAAAAAATGTGTTTTCAGTGTGAACTCCTTCATTGTATGGCTTCCATACATAGTGGATGCTTTCATGTCGTCAGTGGATAAAGGAGCAACAGGCCTTACAATATGTGAAATGATTAGACTGTCGAAGAATGCTACCGCTGTCGACACGGTAAGTTTCAAGAAGTATTTACCTACATGTTCCTGTGACATCATACAGTCTAGTAATAAGATTTCTAAAAGGTAAGATCAAATCAAAAAGTCTCATCTATATAAATCAAAGGTGACTGACTGTCATAGTGATCTATCAACGCACAGCCCAAACCACTGAACGGATCGGGCTGAAATTTGGCATGTCGGTAGATGTTATGACGTAGGCATCCGCTAAGAAAGGATTTTTCGAAATTCCACTCTTAAGAGGGTGAAATGGGTGGTTGAATTATTTTCCCATAGGCCACGCGGGCGAAGCTGTGGGCTCATTCATCATATACCCACACTCCTGCTTAGTGACCGAATAGCTGCCAAATCGAAGTCACCTAAAAGAAATTGCTGAAAAGTCATACCGCCTATTAAAAGAGACACGACAACGCTATATCAAGCCAATTATCTTAACTTGCATTACTTACCACCATTTTTGGAAATTGACTGAGCCAGTGGTGACGACAGCCAGTGGTGACGATGTCCGGATTGAGAGAGAGGCTATGGTTGAGCGCATGAACCTGGCTTTGAAAGCCGTGTCCGATTGGGGCGATGCTAACTTGGTTAGGTTCAATGCTGCAAAAACACAGGCGTGTTTATTCACTGCTAAAAAGAGCCCACTCCATCTGGCTCCTTCATTCCGTGGTGTATCTGTAAGTTTAGGAAACCATCTTGAGCTTTTGGGTGTTGATCTCACGTCAAACCTAAACTTTGGATCCTACATCGAGCCCAAAGCCAAAGTAGCTTCAAAAAAACTCGGCATATTGTCCAAGGTAAGGCGGTACTTCACACCTGGACAGCTTCTAAATCTGTATCAAGCACAAGTCCGATCGTGTATGGAGTACTGCTGCCACCTGTGAGATGGGTCTGCCAAGTACCAGCTTGAGGCTCTGGACTCGATTGAACGGCGTGCCAAAAGGCTCATTGACGACGACACTTTGGTTGGTGAAAGGCTCCAGAGACTTGCACATCGACGTAAGGTGGCAAGTCTGTCGGTTTTTTACAGATTACACCACGGTGAATGCGCTCAAGAACTGCATGATCTAATTCTCCCATCACCATTCCACTACCGGACTACTAGACGCTCGGCTAAGCGCCATCCTTTTGTGGTCGAAATACCACCCATTCGTACCAAGCGATTTGACTCAACGTTCTTAATTAGAACGGCTAAGGAATGGAATGCCCTGCCAGCGTCTGTGTTTCCGGCGAAATATGACCCGGGCGTGTTCAAGAGAAGAGTGAATAGGTATTTACTTGGCTAGCATGCTACACCTTCGATCGCATCGTCACTTCCCATCAGGTGAGAGCGTGGTCAAATGCTAGACAAGTTTGAAGTAAAAAAAAAAAAAAAAGACTAAAATCATGGTAATTTAGAATTTAAAAAAACCAAGAATTAAAAAGTCTTACAAATTCAAAACTCGTTCTTCCTTTTCGTGTAGGCTAGTGCGGTTAGCCCTATCAAAATTATCAAGGCACCTGAAAACTTATATTGCTTGTCTTACAACAACAACAGGAACCAGTGGTTTGTACCTACCAAAGATAATCAAATCACTACGTTATTATATACCTTAAATAGCATGGCAACGTAAATACCTTTGAAATAAAAAACACATTCTCTCCAGCGGCTCCCAAGGTGAACAAGTTCTCAAAAAAAATCTAAAGAAGATTGTGAAACTAACCCATTTGATATCCTTAGTTTCGTAAAGCTCACACTAGTAGACTTTAATACAAAATAGAAAATACATACTAATGTACCAAATCATGTGTAATATGTAATGCTTAATAATGCTAAATAAATGTTAATAATGCTTCGTTTTTACCATTAGCATACGGACGAATTTCACTGGCCTCATAGCTCAGTTGATATTACACCGCCTTCTGCGTTCTGTGAGTTATAGGGTGTTAATAGGTGATAGGGTGAATTCATTGGTTAAGGTTTGGTTACTACTTGAACATACAATTTTATGTTAATCGTGTTTTATTGATTTATATTATATTTTATTTATACGTCCGTATTTCCCGATAACTACAACCTGGGAGTCTTCAAATCGAGAGTGAACAGATATCTTCTAGGCAAGCGTGATACGTCCTAGACCGCATCGTTACTTACCATCAGGTACGATAGTGGTCAAACGCAAGCCTATCAATCAATTTAAAAAAATAATAGGTTAACATTCTATCTGTTATCGATTCTCATAGAGTTTCTTAATTCATAACTCGATGGATATGTATCTAATTTGTATTAGGCATTTAGAATAGTATACTTAATTTTCAGGTGCAGAGCTGCTCGATGAACGACACGGCCATGACAATGGTGTTCTGCATCTGCATCCTGCTAGCTGCACTAAACGTCATCGCCGGGATATTGATAAAGTGCGTTGGCAAGAGACGCCTTTTCATAAGCATACAGGTGATACATTAAGCTTGGTTTTGAATGAGGCTGCAAATTGCAAATTTTGCAAATGAAAAACGCAAATTTTCAAATTTTAATGGACAAAACAACTGTTGTGTATCAGCTTTTAAGTAATTAGACCAATATAGACAAATACCAATATTTATTGGTCCAGTCGTAGTTAAGTTACAAGACAAATTACTTAAAAGCTGATACTCAACAGTTTTTTTGTCCATTAAAATTTGAAAAGAAGCTTGAAAACTGGTGGAATATGAAATCGCGGGTTCACCTATAGAGACCATATAACCATATATCACAGATGGCGTTACGTGAATGTAAGTCTTATTTCATGCAAATGTAGTGAATAGTGGCCAATGACTAATAGCAGCCAGTTACTCCAAGTTATACCCTATATAAAGACATCTACAGTCGACTCTCATTAATTCGAAACTCGAAGGACTCTTAAAATGTTACGAATTATCGAGTGTTTGAAATATCAAATGATCCGAAATTAAAGAGAAAAGAAATAAAGCTTCGAATTATTGAGTGTTGGTAATCAATTACATATTATTTGTTAACTGCTATTCTTTAACTATGACAAAGGTTTAGAGGTACATTGTGCAGACGTGTACATATTCTATGAATTAATTAATATTTCGAAAGAACTGAACTTGTTTTGCAACGCGTCATTTTGTTGTGTAGCGTTGATTTTTTCGTTCGAATTACCAAGTGCATAATGTATTGATTTAGTTCGAAATATAAAGAGATTTTTTAGGGAGCTCGTGATAAGTTCGAATTATCGCAAGTTTGAATTAACGAGAGTCGACCGTATTTCTAATTTTAGATGATCTCTGGCGGAGCAGCACTCGGCATCAGCTCCAGCTCGTATTGGGTCGCCAGCGCCATATTACTGCTGACGGTGATGTCGGGTGTCCTTAACTTCGGGTTCCTCTCATCCTTCGCCGTGGACATCTATCCTACTTATGTCAAGTATGCTATTAAAATCTGCAATTATACAATGTGGAATTTAATTCACTCTTTTCCTTGAATGTATGTACTCGGACCATACTATAGAATGAACGTACAAGGACCAATTTAAAAAAAAATGGTTTTGAATTAGTATTAAGTGATCTAGTGAATGGATTTACTGGGATTAACTGTGAAATGACATCATGGCCATGGTTTCAGAGCCAAAGCGATGTGTCTGATGATAATGCTGGGGCGCGGCAGCACCATCCTTGGGATCAATGTGCTCAAGGAGCTGATGGAAACCCGCTGCGAGGCTGCCTTTTATATCTTTGGAGGACTTACTTTAGGTAACTAATGATCATTTTTAACAATATCAATTTATATCACTTTTGTAGTGCCTTCGAAGAATGGATTGATTCTGTTTATCGACGCTTAGTTAAATCTTCTCTTTGTGTGTGAAGTTAGCCCCGCACTTTTCGAAATCTAGATTTTTTGTTGTTGTGCTGAATTGTTCTAGGTTTGTTCTATATTGTTCAATTCTGGCCTCAATTTTGACTCTGGAAGTTTTTTATTTTGGAACAATGTAGAACAAAATTAGGACAATCTGGAACAATATTAAAATTTTGGAAAATCTAAAAGTGCGGGGCTACCACAAAAAAGTTTTTCTTATTTTCCGACTTCAGTTTTCATTCTAGGATCGTTATATTTTGGAACAATTGAGAACAAACCTAGAACAATCCAGCACAACAAAGAAAAATAGGATATATCAAACTTGGGGGGCCACGGTGAAAATTCGTTTTTCGGGTTTTCCACCCATAATTTTCACGCTAGAAAATTTTTAGTTTGGAACAATATAGAACAAACCTAAAACAATTCAGCACAACAACAAAAAAACTAGATTTCGAAAAGTGCGGGGCTAGCTTCACACACAAATCTTCTCTGCTACTCATTGTAGTTATACTTTGCGTCAAAAGAAATTTATAAAATTAAATCACTGGAGGAATTGAAATGAGCTGGTTTATTAATTGAGCTATGTGCCCCGGGCAAGTAAGATCACTATGAAGGCACAACACAATTGTGACATAATGGTCCCAGTTGTCCAATAACATGTTATATGGGATATTCTTCGTCGTAGTCTTGTTAAATAATACTTGAAGCAAACGGAAAGGTTGAAAAAGAAAAATACAGCAATGATATCAAGGAAAGACAAAAATTCTCCACTCAAGACACGTGTGAACTAATTATGTAACTTTTTACAGCTGCAGGCTTCCTTGGACTCCTGCTGCCAGCTGACGGAAGTCTTTTCAAGAAGAAACAGTTACAAGCACCAAAACCTGTGGTATACGTGGAACGATTTTAAGAATTTGAATCAATTCTACAATACTTTAATAGAAATAAATGCCAAGTTGTTTGACGGGTACAGTAGGTAGGTATATATAGGTATATACTGCATTTTAAATAAGCAAATCAATAAGTTTGTATGTGTGTTTGTGTGTATGTGTGTATGTTTGTTACTTCTTCACGCTCAAACGGCTGAATGAATTTTGATGAAATTCGGTACCAAGATAGATTATACTCTGGATTAACATATAGGCTACATTTTATCCCGGAAAAGTAAAATTTTCCCGTGGGATGAGCAAATAATTAAAATACTTTTTGTCCGCGAGTGAAACCGCAGGGCGCAACTAGTTAGCTTATAAAATAGACATAGGCCCTTAAATAAATACCTTAAAGACAATAATATAATACATAGTTTATTTAAAATTTTTAATTGCTACGATTATGTAGATGCGACAAATAATTTTCAAACTAGCGGAAGAAAACGTTTAGACTTTATACTCGCTGCGCTGACCTATAATAGGTTTAAGTAGGTACTTAATTGAAGGGTTGAGAATAAAAAGGATTTAACTGACAAATTGACAGTTTCGAGAAAATCGTATAATATTAATGTAGGTAAATACATTTGATTCGTAGTAAATTAACAACTAGATTTATGTAGTACTGACTTATTATTATCATACCGGGCCGTGTAGGGACCGTGTAGTCCCGGCGATGTGTGAATGCGTAAGAGGCCCTTATGATAGGCGTCTAAAGTATCGTTTTATGGAGGAGTTCTATGTGTATCATTATCATAGGTACGTTGGTCGTATTAGTTTTTCTGTGTCATAAGTATATAGTCCTTTGTGCATTTTTAGTACTTAGATCTGTACCTATAGGTACCTAGTTACTAATTTTATAGTTTTTCGTGTTAGTGGACGAATTCACTATTTAAGACGTGTATAAATTGTATTCGTGTATAATTATTGTGATATTAATTATTATTATAATAAAAGTACTTGTGTATAATGTATTTATTATTTGGTTTAGTTTTTCCACTGTTGTTCAAGATCCGTTTTTTTCCTTTTATAGCTTTCAATTTCAATTTCAATTTTTATTTGCATTCCACAATGTTGTACAAGTGTAGGTAGTTTTTTTTAAATAACAGTTCATCGTGGACCCTGTCGGGCACGCAAAATTAGAAGAGAGGAAGACAAAATTAAATATTATTAGATTAGAAAGAGGTTACTTATTTTATACTAAAGTTAAATGAATTTTTATTTTTACATAATATGCTTAAATTTTATCATTTAGATATTCATTTATAGTATAATAGCTTTTATTTATTAGAAAATGCTTTAATTGTTTTATAAAGATTACATTATTTGATTCCTTTTTCATTGCTTCTGGAAGCTTGTTATATATATTAATAGACATAACAAGTGTACCAGAAGCATGCAGCTTAAGCCGGGAAGAAGGTAGTACCAATCGGTTTCCGTGGCGAACTGAACGGTTTACGTTTCTCGGTAGGTTTTCCCGTTTTATATATAGGTTCGGATTATTTCGTACAAATTTACATATTTCTAAAATGTATATGCCTGTAAGAGTTAAAATTTTGTGTTTTTTAAAATATGGTTTGCAACTGTCTCTTTGCTTGATATTCATTACTATTCTTATCAGTTTCTTTTGAAGAATAAATAGGGTAGACGCAGCGGTGCTGTTGCCCCATAGAATAACACCGTAACTTAGCCATGCATGCGCATAAGAATAATAGGTTACCAAGGCAGTTTTTACATCAGTAGTTTTCTTAGTTTCTCGGAGTGCATACGTGAATGACGAAAGTTTAGATCTAATTTTTTTAATATGCGACTCCCAATTAACATGCTTATCAATAACTAGTCCAAGCAACGTGAATTCACTAACTGTTTCTATGGAAATGCCGTGATAATTGAAGTTAAAGTTTAGTGGTGCTTTTTGATATGGGTGGAAATTTAATAATTTAGTTTTAGTGAAGTTTATTTCAAGATTGTGTTCATTCATCCATTTAATGGTTTTATCGAGAATTGAGGTAAGTTTTTCGTTTAAATTATTGCTACTTTGACATGAGGTGAGCAAAGAGATATCATCAGCGAACAATACACATGGTTCCTCCATGACTTTAGGAAGGTCGTTAATATAAATCAAAAATAAAAGGCATCCAACAACGCTTCCTTGGGGTATCGAACTATTTATTATTCTACCTTCTGACCGACAGTTACATATTAGTTTGGCGCGATTGTCAAAATAATCAATCTCCACAAACTGTTCTCTGTCTTTTAAGTATGAGGCAAACCATTCATGGGCTAAACCGCGAATACCTACACCATATAATTTGCTTAAAAGAATATGAAACTGAACTTTGTCATAGGCTTTCGTCATGTCTAGTAAAATACCTATCCCGTGATTCCTTTTATTTAAGATATTTAACACTTCCTGCATATACTTAAAGACTGCCATAGTAGTTGATCTATTCTTTCGAAATCCATTTTGGCTTTCGTCGAATACTTTGTATTTTTCGCAAAACCCATATACGCGATCGCTCATTGCTTTCTCAAAAACTTTTGAGGCCGCGGGCAACAGGGCAATGGGGCGGTAATTACTGGGGTCCATTTTTGAGCTTTTTTTGTGGATAGGTTTTATTACGGCTTTTTTTAATAATTCTGGAAATACTCCTTCATTGAACGACTGATTAATTAGCAAACAAAAAGGTAAAGTTAATTCATCAACACAATGTTTAAGCAATATCGGTGGAAGTTCGTCAATCCCATAGCTGTACTTATTTTTGAGGTTATTTAATAGTCTTCTGATTTCTCGGAGGGTTACTGGGGCTAGGAACATACTATTTTCGGTAGGATTTAAAACCGGCAGGCCTTGCGGGGGCCTGTTGCCACCCAAGCCGTGCAGCGGTGAGGGGCCTGAAACAGGCCCCGACGGACTTTCCCCAATAGATGCGAAAAACGAGTTGAAAGTATCTGCAACTTTTTTAGGTTCTGTAATTGTGGTACCGTTTATGTTTAGAGTCAGGTTAGATTTTTCTATTACACGTTTTTTGTTTGTTCGCTCATTTATTATATTCCACATAGCCTTAACTTTATTATTTGACTTATATATTATCTTTTTATATTGTAGTTTTTTTGACGTATTGACTAAAGTTTTTAATATTTTCTCATATTTTTTATAATATTTTGTTAGAATTATGTTGTCAGCCTTTGTTGTAAATATTTTTAATAGTCTTTTATTTCGACAGGATTGCTTGATACCTACAGTGAGCCAGTGCTTTTTTATTTTATTTCTAATTTTTATTTTACATTTAGGCATACATTCATTTAGAATTTCTATTAATGTTTCATGGAATATTTTGTAATTATTGTTTATGTTTTTATTTTGTTGAAGTAAATCATGCCAGCTTATACATTTTAATTTTTTTCTAAATTTTTCCAAGTTGGACCCGTTATACATTCTTTTTTCGGTATACCAAGTCAACTGTTTATCTAATTTTGGTATTATAAAACTTAATGTCGTTCCTGAGTGATCAGAGAATCCTAATTCTTCCACAGTAGTACATAAGTTTCCATCAGCAAAATTTGTGAAAATCAGGTCTAGTAAAGTAGAAGAGTTTTTTGCTATACGAGTTGGTTTATTAATTTGTTGAGTTAATTTATATTCGATGAATGTATCCAAAAGAAGATTTGTTTTAGAACTGTTTTGTAGAATGTTTACATTAAAATCGCCTCCTAGAATAATTTTAGACTTAGAATATTTTTTATTTATGTATTTAAGTAATATTTTTAGTTGTTTATAAAATAATTCTTCCTCTCTTCTATTCCAATAAAGAGTAATTAACAAAACATTTTGCTTGCTTTTTATAAGCTTGCTTGCTTTTATAGGCTGGGCGCCTTGAGCGCCTGCCTTTCTGCCCGGTGACGCTGCAAAGGTCGATAGAGACCAAAACAATTAGCGCGTTCAAAAAGAAAAGAAAGTATATAACACCCGAAGCCAAGAAGCACTAAGAAAGCCTCAAAACACATTGGCCAAAGTACAAAAAGTAACCCAATATGTGATCGTTGTGTTTTTATTTTCAAAGTCCTGGACCCTAACTAGGACTTCATTATATTATGGTATACCTATCGTACACTGCCTGTGTACCGAAACTCTGACGCGAGTTATACTTCGCTTCTTGACATGTTGATACGGTTATATAACTCAACGACAAGAAAATGTGACAGCGATTATAAAAAAAACAACTTTATTGCGTTAATATGCACATAAAAATAATCACATTCAATCTTAATCTAGGAGATAACTCAATATTACCTACAACACTAAACCAATATGGATAAAACCTATTCCAAGATTTGGTAGCACTAAAACTATTACACGGCTAACACTCACGAAATTTTTATCTACTAGAATTTGGTACTACTAGATCTTTATAGTTCGTCTATTATCATAATGAACTTACATTTTTACAAAGTCATCCTTACAATCTAATAAAAAATATAAATTAAGTATTATTTACAATATAAATAATAATAATAGTTTATGATCTGCAACAGATTTATACTAAAAATATAAATAAGTAATGTAAAATAAAGTTTTGGAAACATATGGGCGTTGGCCAAAAGTTTGGTGGAAGCATCAGGTGACCAGAAGTGCTGGCTTTTATTTTGCACAAAAAATAAGCATTGCCATTCAACGTGGTAATGCTGCTAGCATCCTGGACCCTTTACCCTCCACCAACGGGTTGTTTTAAATTTTTAGTTTTCAGTTATTTTAAGTTCTTAGGTTTAGTTTAGTTTTGTATTAACAATTATAAAATAGCTTTGCATCAAAATAATTAAAAACTTATATTGATTCAACATTGATAATTAACTTTTGGGGGTTTGTGTTTGCTCGCGTCCGTAGGCTTTAACCCTAGTTTCCCTACACGTGACCCCTGGGTGGTGCCAAAAGAGCAACCAAATAACTGGTGGAAGGCCTTAGCCGCCGGCTTAGTTACCACCCATTGGACAAAACCACGATGCCAAGCGACTCGTCGTGTTCCATCGTGACGTCCAATGAAGCCGTTCTGACGAGTAGATGTGGACAGTTGTGTTGGGTATGCAGACCGGTATTGGTGATGGAGAGGCTTTCGCGTCGGAGACCTTGCTTCGGAGGGTAGCGGGATCCGAAGCACGGTGCTCTCTGCTGGCCGACCGCAAGTTGTAGGGGGCCCAAGTAGTAGTCTAGCCAACTACGAAAGGCTGCCCCGCCGCTTGTGTAAAATCCTGAGGTTGCCCACAGGGCCAGTTGGCGACTGGAAGTGAGGAACTTGTGGGTAATTTTAGGGGGGTTCGGGCGTCCCCGCAGTCTCCGCGCAAGTTCTCCATTGGCGCGGAAGCTTCTCTATTACTGAGGGTTAGCATCCCAATATCTCGTCCACTTCTAACTTGTCTACCTAACTCACCCAACCATGAAAAAGTCTAATAAAGTGAACAAGTTTAAACGGCAGATGCACGTCCTCACTCTTAAAGTGCACCTCACAAATATTCGTGGGCTGCACTCAAATCTGCAAGCGGTCCATCATCATCTGGAGACCAATAAACCACACTTGTTCTTCTTGACTGAGACTCAAATAGGATGTCCATCAGACACGGCATATCTGGACTATCCAGGATTCATCTTGGAAACCGCTTCCTTCCACGCGCTGGTATCTGCGTTTTCGTCCGTGATGACATTTGTTGTTTGCGTCTCCGGAACCTTGAACATCCCCACTTTTCGGTGATTTGGGTGCTAGTGGACACTGGCATTGAGAAAATTCTCTATGCTGGTGTGTACAGATCACATAGCGGTGACCGGGAGACAACTCTTCTAATGGAGTATCTCAGTGAAACGGCAGATGTGGCTCAGCAACGCTATCCTTCGGCTCAGCTTGTTGTTCTAGGGGACTTCAATGCTCACCACCAGGAGTGGTTAGTCCCACACCAGATCACGGACCACGCTGGGAGAGAGACGCGTAAGCTCGCTTTGGCGCTCAATTTAACGCAGATTGTTCAAGAGCCAACGCGAGTGCCTGACATTGATAGCCACACTGCTAACTGCCTCGACCTTCTGCTCACGACTGAACCAGACCGATACTCTGTGGCGGTATCCTCACCCATTGGTAGCTCCGATCACTGTCTGGTTAAGTCCGTTTCAGTATACTCCCCGCCTGACCCAAGCCCTAAGAGCATTCGGCGTGTCTGGAGATACAATTTAGCAGACTGGGATGAGATGCGACATTTCTTCGCCTCATATCCTTGGCGGCAAACGTGTTTTTCTTCTGGAGATCCGACGGTTTGCGCGAATGCGGTTACTGAGGTAGTATGTCGGGCTATGGAATATTTTATTCCATTTTCCGATAAACCCATGACCAGCAAAGCCAGCCCATGGTTTGGAGCCGACTGTGCACACGCTGAAGCGCAGAAACATGCGGCATATCTGGCATGGGCTGACGCTCGAAAACGCAAGGCATCGGACACTCGAGCTAAGAAGAAAGCCTTTAATGTTGCCGCCAAGGCCTGTAAGAAGGAATTAAGGAAGGCTCGTTTCAATCATATTGGTCGAATAGGGACTAAACTTGCTTCCTATCCAGCTTTTGTATCCAGCTAGTAAGGCTTTTTGGTCCCTAGCCAAATCGGTTGAAGCGAACTTCTGTCGATCTTCACTACCTCCATTATTAAAACCTGACGGATCGCTGGCTCACACTGCAAAAGAAAAAGCAAACTTGTTTGCCACTCTCTTTGCAGAAGCTTCGCGTTTAGATACTGCTAATGAGGTACCTCCCTGCCTTCCACATTGCGGTGCTTTCATGCCGGAAATACGCATACGTCAGAAGGAGGTACTAAAAACATTATGCAGTCTAGACGTGAACAAAGCCAGTGGTCCCGATGGTATACCAGCAATTGTACTTAAGAGCTGTGCACCTGAGTTGTCTCCCATTTTAACACGCCTATTTCGCCTCTCTCTAGACACCGGAATAGTCCCTAAGAGTTGGAAGCTAGCCAATGTACAACCTGTACCTAAGAAGGGCAGTCGTGCTGATCCTGCCAACTACCGACCCATCTCAATTACCTCCATACTCTGTAAGAGTATGGAGCGTATAATCAACAACAAGCTCTTGGCACACCTTGAAGTCAATGATCTCCTCAGTGACCGGCAATACGGATTTCGCCGAAACCGGTCAACTGGGGATCTTCTCGCATACGCCACGCACATATTGAGCGAAGCCTTGGAGATGCATGGAGAGGCACTTGCTGTATCTCTAGACGTCTCTAAGGCATTTGATCGGGTCTGGCACAACGGTCTTCTGAATAAGCTTCCATCTTACGGACTACCTGCTGGTTTGTGCACTTGGATATCAGACTTTTTGAGGGAACGATCGCTTAGAGTGGTTCTTGATGGCTGCTCTTCCGATCAATTAGCTATTAATGCTGGTGTACCTCAGGGGTCAGTTCTTTCAGCAACACTATTCTTACTCCACATCAATGATTTGCTAAAGCCCGGTACCTTTGGGTATGCAGATGATAGTACTGTTGTTGAAAGATACACATCCAGTGCCTGAGCCAGTGGTGACGATGTCCGGATTGAGAGAGAGGCTATGGTTGAGCGCATGAACCTGGCTTTGAAAGCCGTGTCCGATTGGGGCGATGCTAACTTGGTTAGGTTCAATGCTGCAAAAACACAGGCGTGTTTATTCACTGCTAAAAAGAGCCCACTCCATCTGGCTCCTTCATTCCGTGGTGTATCTGTAAGTTTAGGAAACCATCTTGAGCTTTTGGGTGTTGATCTCACGTCAAACCTAAACTTTGGATCCTACATCGAGCCCAAAGCCAAAGTAGCTTCAAAAAAACTCGGCATATTGTCCAAGGTAAGGCGGTACTTCACACCTGGACAGCTTCTAAATCTGTATCAAGCACAAGTCCGATCGTGTATGGAGTACTGCTGCCACCTGTGGGACGGGTCTGCCAAGTACCAGCTTGAGGCTCTGGACTCGATTGAACGGCGTGCCAAAAGGCTCATTGACGACGACACTTTGGTTGGTGAAAGGCTCCAGAGCCTTGCACATCGACGTAAGGTGGCAAGTCTGTCGGTCTTCTACAGATTACACCACGGTGAATGCGCTCAAGAACTGCATGATCTCATTCTCCCATCACCATTCCACTACCGGACTACTAGACGCTCGGCTAAGCGCCATCCTTTCGTGGTCGAAATACCACCCATTCGTACCAAGCGATTTGACTCAACGTTTTTAATTAGAACGGCTAAGGAATGGAATGCCCTGCCAGCGTCTGTGTTTCCGGCGAAATATGACCCGGGCGTG
The DNA here is from genome assembly GCA_905220475.3 of Ennomos fuscantarius. NCBI lineage: Eukaryota > Metazoa > Arthropoda > Insecta > Lepidoptera > Geometridae > Ennomos > Ennomos fuscantarius. The sequence continues at coordinate 1,612,980 of HG992032.1, forward strand.
TTCAAGAGAAGAGTGAATAGGTATTTACTTGGCTAGCATGCTACATCTTCGATCGCATCGTCACTTCCCATCAGGTGAGAGCGCGGTCAAATGCTAGACAAGTTTGAAGTAAAAAAAAAAAAAAAAAAATAACTTAAAAATGTAAATAAAGCTGACAATCATAATTTCCTATGACCTTAATTGTAATGTGAGGTCGTTGCACTTTAGAGTGGAGCATACATTGCCTAACTCTCGTCACATTGCAATTCATCATTTATATCTACTCTATTCTAAGTCATACTCCTAGTAAAGTGGTGGAAACTTTACTAGAAGCTTCTATGGAGCTTTGGAAACAACACGTAAAGAAACGTTTCACCATCATTATTCCACTTTCCCACACTCCTGCCTGTAATCAAGCTCTTAACGAATAAAACGCCACGTTTATGCACTAACACTGAAAATTATACAAGTTTTAGAAAATAATACAATGCGATCAAAGTGATCTTTCTCGGCAAATCAACATAATAATCTTTTCACTTGTGCAATCACGTTATTTTTTTTTCCTAGATCTTTATATAGCTTAAATCAACAACAGAGATAATACATAACCATTCGTTGTAGAATGTTATCCAATGTTAGGAACATATCTACAATTCATACTTATTTAATGTAAAAAAATGCTCATTGATCACACAAACCTATCATGGTTTATGAAGTGTGAGTTCAACTCAACTGTGAGTTGAACTCACACTTCATAATATTATTGTCATTAATCAAAGCAAATCATAATAATTTGCACCGCCGTCCATGCTCATTGTGTCTCAAATCTCTGTCCATCTAAAGGTTGTTTGGAAGAGATTGCTCTTAGCGATAAGACCACCCATTGTATGTGTTTGTCATGTAATTATTTTTTCTATATGTTTATTTTTGGTGACAATAAAGCGTTTTGTATTATATTGTATTACTTAAGCCTTTTCCTCACGATTGGATATTGCTTCTATCCACCACCAGGTCATCATGAAGATCTGATATACAATACTGGCCATAGCTTTGTCTTCTGAACAGTAGTAGTAGTAGTATATATATATATATATATATATATATATATATATATATATATATATATATATATATATATATAATAATAATAATATATATATATAAAAATAAAACGGTAGTAGGTTCGATTCCCAGGACAAACATGTGATGAACCTAGATGTTTGTTCTGTGTCTGAGTGTTACATTGTAGTCTGTGTATGTATTTACAAACAAAAAGTATATAAGTGTTGTATCAGTTTACATAGCATACAAGCTTTGCTTAGTTTGGAGCTAGATGGCGTTGTTTAAATGTCCACAAATATTTACTAAGCTATAGTTTTCTTAACCACTAATCGCTAGTTTGTTCTTGATTTGTTTTTGACGAATCATCAGGGCCTTGTCGGTGGGTAACAGCAAGCCAATAAAACCACCAACTGAAAAAAAAATTAAGTCATGCTATTTCGTATCTTTTTAATAATTTTTAAATGTAAGCTGCCATACGTCTTATCTTATCTTATCTATTATTAACCGACTTGAAAAAAGGAGGGGGTTGCATATTAGACTGTACTATTGTACGTATATTTATTTATACATCATGTTTTTTTTAACCATGGCGGTGGTCATGTTTCGATGAAGATAAAAAAAGATTTCCTAAATAGACTATGACTCTTGATTATTATATAAAATTGAGGCTAGGGCTAATCTAATTTTAAATAAGAAAATTATTTGAAGTCAGTTTAACATCTTTTTTTAACGGGTAAATCATTATATTTTTAGTTTATTTCCTTTTCGTTGTGTGATTTTTCTTGTATAGCCTATTTGTAAAAATGTAATGTTGTTTGATGTTTTCAATAAATGTATTTTCATTATTTACTTTCGTTCTTTTAAATTTTTTACGCTATCCATCAGAATGTTTCTTGGTCATTGCAATGAAATTATTCTCTCAATTTTTTAAATTAAAAGCAAAATTTTCAAATTCTTATGAGGAGATAAGAATTGGCAGGATTTTATTGTCCTTAGACTCGATGTGATCTAAAAACAATTTTGTGGTTATTTATATGATATTCTATACTTTGTCAAACAAAAAAGCTTGGCCTAAATACCTCAATCTCAATGTTATGATACCTTAGGTACCTTGCAGATATAATTTCAGTTTTCTATTTGTAATTTTTATTAAGTTCATTTGAATATTCTTGCCGGTGTAAGTAGTTACTTTTGCAGTATATTTCTGTATGATGTTTTTTAAGAACCCAATCTCATTTTGAGTTGTTAAAGTGTTAAAAATAACTTACTTGCAATATAATATAAGTAATCCTTTAACTTTATCATATTTGTTGAACAAACTAATAGGTCTTTACCTGTGAAATTGCCGTATTGCAGTACAGACTTTTTCAAACAAAAAAAAGTTTTGATTGGCTATGAATTCTAAATTCAAATTAATTTTGTTTTAAAAATATGACATTCTATTTACAATATAAGTCTTTTGTTTATTGATTGCCGTTGTATTTTCATTACATTTCAACATTTTTCCTCATAATGGATACTTTGAAATTTCGTGTAATTATGGAATATGAGTTCCGTCGTGGCACCAACGCGGCACAAACGACACGTAACATCAACGACGTTTACGGAGAGAACTGTACAAACGAACGTACAACCCGTTATTGGTTTGCTCGGTTCCGTTCTGGGAATTTTGACTTGAAAAATGAACCTCGTGGTCGTCCGGAAACTTTGGTCAACAATGATGAATTAAAGGCGATTGTGGAAGCTGATGAATCTCAATCTACAGCTGAGCTGGCAGCAGCTTTTGATGTTAGCATCAAAACAATATTGGTCCATTTGCGACAGATTGGCAAGATAAAAAAGCTTGATAGATGGGTGCCCCACGAACTTAACGATCGCCAGCGCAACGTACGCGTCGAGACTTGCCTTGCGCTGCTTAACAGGCACAGAAATGAAGGAATTTTGAACCGAATTGTTACGTGCGACGAAAAATGGATTCTTTTTGACAATCGAAAGCGCTCAGCAAGTTGGTTAGATCCTGGTTCGGTACCAAAGCAATGTGCAAAACGAAAAATGACCCCTAGAAAGGTGATGGTCACAGTTTGGTGGTCTAGTGCTGGTGTGATTCATCATAGCTTTTTACAAAACGGCGAGAGCATTACTGCAGATGTGTACATTGAAGAACTGACCACAATGATGGCGAAACTCGCACGTCTGCAACCAGCTTTGGTCAATCGGTCGTCTCCACTGCTACTTCACGACAACGCGCGACCCCATACTGCACAACAGACCGTCTCTAAGCTGCATGAGTTGGGTCTGGAAGCTCTGCCTCATCCACCATACTCACCAGATCTTGCGCCTATCGACTATTACTTTTTCCAAAATTTGGACAACTTTTTAGTGGGAAAAAAATTCAATTCCCGAGAGGCAGTACAAAACGCCTTTGAAGAGTTTGTTGTCTCCCGTCCTGCTGATTTTTTCAAGAAGGGCATGCATAAACTGCCACAGCGTTGGCAAAGATGCATTGATTGCAGGGGTGATTACTTTGAATAAAAGAAATAAATAAGTTCGAAAAAAAAATACTTTAACTTTTTTCAAACAAAACGGCAATTTCATAGGTAAAGACCTAATATTTAACTAAAAAGATAATATTATTAAATAGTAACAGATGAATATTTAAAAGAAAGTTGTAGGTACTTAAAGAGTTATTTTTTTGTTTACAGTCCTGTTAATTTTTGGCCTTCAACTTTTATGACATTTATATATGATCGATACCTATGACTAATGAAAAATAAATAATGGAAGAAGCCTCTGACTTCTGAAGTATATAATAGGTACCTATACACTAATTCTACTAGTCTCGGAACTTTTATTTAAAATTAATCTTACCAATAGTAATAGTTCCAAATATATAGAACGCAGCTTCGCAGTTAACGTCGAGAAGTTTCTTCAGTAAGTTGATGCCAAGGACTGCGCTACCGCGACCCACCATCAGTGTTAGGCAAACCGCCATGGCCCTGCAAAAGAACAATGTTTTGGAGAAAACTTCGTTTAGGCTTTGTGAGTTTATAAATCTGAACAATAAGATACTTCAAAGTTATATTTTTTTTGCAAATTACACCATGAAAAACAATTTACACAAATAGCATTCCAACTTTAACCCTTAGCATTGGGTTAAAGTTTGGCCACTATAACGCCAACAACGCCGTAGACTATAAAGCTGGTTTTATACTTAAAACAGTTTATGTATTTGTGGTAACACGGATACTTACTTAACTGATGTAGGGAAGACGTCCACGCAGTACGATGTTAGGGTTGCGAAGTTGATGAGCGCAGATAGATAAACCATGAAGAGAACTGCGCTAACTTCCCAAATGGTGCTGAAGTTTATGACAATGGCAGCTAAGCCTCCGATTACCTGAATAAAAATATCTTAATCAAACATGCAGTTTCTGCGTTCTTTTGTCTATTCACTTTTTCACTAGGTGGTAGGACTTTTCTGCAAAGTTCGTCTAGGTAGGCACCACCGCATAGCCAGTTATTCTGCCGCCAAGCAGTAGTGCGCAAGCACTACTGTATACCGGTTTGAAGGGCACTGTAGCTAATGAAATTACACGGCAAATGAGACTTTATGACGTAACCTTACAGTCTAGTGATCTTATTACTAGACTGTGTTGATGTTTTTGGGGGTTTATGTTTGCTCGCGTCCGTAGGCTTTAACCCTAGTTTCCCTACACGTGACCCCTGGGTGGTGCCAAAAGAGCAACCAAACAACTGGTGGAAGGCCTTAGCCGCCGGCTTAGTTACCACCCATTAGACAAAACCACGATGCCAAGCGACTCGTCGTGTTCCATCGTGATGTCTAATGAAGCCGTTCTGACGAGTAGATGTGGACAGTTGTGTTGGGTATGCAGACCGGTATTGGTGATGGAGATGCTTTCGCGTCGGAGACCTTGCTTCGGAGGGTAGCGGGATCCGAAGCACGGTGCTCTCTGCTGGCCGACCGCAAGTTGTAGGGGGCCCAAGTAGTAGTCTAGCCAACTACGAAAGGCTGCCCCACCGCTTGTGTAAAATCCTGAGGTTGTCCACAGGGCCAGTTGGCGACTGGAAGTGAGGAACTTGTGGGCAATTTCAGGGGGGTTCGGGCGTCCCCGCAGTCTCCGCGCAAGTTCTCCATTGGCGTAGGAGCTTCTCTATTACTGAGGGTTAGCATCCCAATATCTCGTCCACTTCCTGCTTGTCTACCTAACTCACCCAATTATGAAAAAGTCAAATAAATTGAGCAAGTTTAAACGGCAGATGCACGTCCTCACTCTTAAAGTGCACCTCACAAATATTCGTGGGCTGCACTCAAATCTGCAAGCGGTCCATCATCATCTGGAGACCAACAAACCACACTTGCTCTTCTTGACTGAGACGCAAATAGGATGTCCATCAGACACGGCATATCTGGACTATCCAGGATTCATCTTGGAAAACCGCTTCCTTCCACGCGCTGGTATCTGCGTTTACGTCCGTGATGACATTTGCTGTTTGCGTCTTGAACATCCCCACTTTTCGGTGATTTGGGTGCTTGTGGACACCGGCATTGAGAAAATTCTCTATGCTGGTGTGTACAGATCACATAGCGGTGACCGGGAGACAACTCTTCTAATGGAGTATCTCAGTGAAACGGCAGATGTGGCTCAGCAACGCTATCCTTCGGCTCAGCTTGTTGTTCTAGGGGACTTTAATGCTCACCACCAGGAGTGGTTAGTCCCACACCGGATCACGGACCACGCTGGGAGAGAAACGCGTAAGCTCGCTTTGGCGCTCAATTTAACGCAGATTGTTAAAGAGCCAACGCGAGTGCCTGATATTGATAGCCACACTGCTAACTGCCTCGACCTTCTGCTCACGACTGAACCAGACCGATACTCTGTGGCGGTATCCTCACCCATTGGTAGTTCCGATCACTGTCTGGTCAAGTCCGTTTCAGTATACTCCCCGCCTGACCCAAGCCCTAAGAGCAATCGGCGTGTCTGGAGATACAACTTAGCAGACTGGGACGAGATGCGACATTTCTTCGCTTCATATCCTTGGCGGCAAACGTGTTTTTCTTCTGGAGATCCGACGGTCTGCGCGAATGCGGTTACTGAGGTACTATGTCGGGCTATGGAATATTTTATTCCATTTTCCGATAAATCCGTGACCAGCAAAGCCAGCCCATGGTTTGGAGCCGAATGTGCACGTGCTGAAGCGCAGAAGCATGCGGCATATCTGGCATGGGCTGACGCTCGAAAACGCAAGGCCTCGGACACTCGAGCTAAGAAGAAAGCCTTTAACGTTGCCCCCAAGGCCTGTAAGAAGGAATTAAGGAAGGCTCGTTTCAATCATATTGGTCGAATAGGGACTAAACTTGCTTCCTACCCAGCGGGTAGTAAGGCTTTTTGGTCCCTAGCCAAATCGGTTGAAGCGAACTTCTGTCGATACTCACTGCCTCCATTATTGAAACCAGACGGATCGCTGGCTCACACTGCAAAAGAAAAAGCAAACTTGTTTGCCACTCTCTTTGCAGAAGCTTCGCGTTTAGATACTGCTAATGAGGTACCTCCCTGCCTTCCACAATGCGGTGTTTTCATGCCGGAAATACGCATACCTCAGAAGGAAGTACTAAAAACATTACGCAGTCTAGACGTGAACAAAGCCAGTGGTCCCGATGGTATACCTGCAATTGTACTTAAGAGCTGTGCACCCGAGTTGTCTCCCATTCTAACACGCCTATTTCGCCTCTCTCTAGACACCGGAATAGTCCCTATGAGTTGGAAGCTAGCCAACGTACAACCTGTACCTAAGAAGGGCAGTCGTGCTGATCCTGCCAACTATCGACCCATCTCAATTACCTCCATTCTCTGTAAGAGTATGGAGCGTATAATTAACAACAAGCTCTTGGCATACCTTGAAGACAATGATCTCCTCAGTGACCGGCAATACGGATTTCGCCGAAACCGGTCCACTGGGGATCTTCTCGCGTATGCCACTCACATATTGAGCGAAGCCTTAGAGATGCATGGAGAGGCACTTGCTGTATCTCTAGACGTCTCTAAGGCATTTGATCGGGTCTGGCACGACGGTCTTCTGAATAAGCTTCCATCTTACGGACTACCTGCTGGTTTGTGCACTTGGATATCAGACTTTTTGAGGGAACGATCGCTTAGAGTGGTTCTTGATGGCTGCTCTTCCGATCAATTAGCTATTAATGCTGGTGTACCTCAGGGGTCAGTTCTTTCAGCAACACTATTCTTACTCCACATCAATGATTTGCTAAAGCCCGGTACCTTTGGGTATGCAGATGATAGTACTGTTGTTGAAAGATACACATCCAGTGCCCGAGCCAGTGGTGACGATGTCCGGATTGAGAGAGAGGCTATGGTTGAGCGCATGAACCTGGCTTTGAAAGCCGTGTCCGATTGGGGCGATGCTAACTTGGTTAGGTTCAATGCTGCAAAAACACAGGCGTGTTTATTCACTGCTAAAAAGAGCCCACTCCATCTGGCTCCTTCATTCCGTGGTGTATCTGTAAGTTTAGGAAACCATCTTGAGCTTTTGGGTGTTGATCTCACGTCAAACCTAAACTTTGGATCCTACATCGAGTCCAAAGCCAAAGTAGCTTCAAAAAAACTCGGCATATTGTCCAAGGTAAGGCGGTACTTCACACCTGGACAGCTTCTAAATCTGTATCAAGCACAAGCCCGATCGTGTATGGAGTACTGCTGCCACCTGTGGGACGGGTCTGCCAAGTACCAGCTTGAGGCTCTGGACTCGATTGAACGGCGTGCCAAAAGGCTCATTGACGACGACACTTTGGTTGGTGAAAGGCTCCAGAGCCTTGCACATCGACGTAAGGTGGCAAGTCTGTCGGTTTTTTACAGATTACACCACGGTGAATGCGCTCAAGAACTGCATGATCTAATTCTCCCATCACCATTCCACTACCGGACTACTAGACGCTCGGCTAAGCGCCAACCTTTTGTGGTCGAAATACCACCCATTCGTACCAAGCGATTTGACTCAACGTTCTTAATTAGAACGGCTAAGGAATGGAATGCCCTGCCAGCGTCTGTGTTTCCGGCGAAATATGACCCGGGCGTGTTCAAGAGAAGAGTGAATAGGTATTTACTTGGCTAGCATGCTACACCTTCGATCGCATCGTCACTTCCCATCAGGTGAGAGCGTGGTCAAATGCTAGACAAGTTTGAAGTAAAAAAAAAAAAAAAAAAAAAAATGTCTCAGAGTGACGTGCGCAGTGCAGTGTCACGCGAAACTATACTTTAGAGTTTCAAGTGTCACTGAAACTGATATGGGCAGTCGTGTCACTTAACATCAGGCAAGCGACTAGCTCGACATGTCATTTCGTAACATAAAAAAAATGGCTAAATTTCTGTCTTTATTTCGTCTACGAGTAATCTTAGTCTTCTTCAACCGCCGAGATAAAGACCCAACCTGAGGCGGGTGCGATTACACCCGCTTCGTATCCCTGCGGAAATTCGAAATTTTCCGGGCTAAAAAGAATCCTAAGTTGTTCAATCTGTGTGTAGTATTAGTTCACCGAAATTGATTCATTAGTTTTAGCGGGAAAGTTACACTAATAAATAAACGAACAAACTGGTTTTCTGTCTAGGACTGATTATGGATTTGGATTTTTTTATTTTATGCCAGATTCAGTTTAAGGCAAGTACAGTGAACAAAAGAAAGTGTGTTGTGGTAGTAGGTATGCCTCTTGTAACCTTTTCTCTCATACTCTTTATATACTATTAATTTTGGCTCCGCACTTTTGTGTATTTAGTCTATGTCAAGTAATTGTTGGTTTCTCAAGTTAATGATATTTCACGCAGATATTATGTGTCAAATCACTGTCCGAGTCATTCAGTCGTCATAGTCTAGTCCAAGTCATACTCCTAGTAAAGTGGTGGCAACTTTACTAGAAGCTTCTATAAAGTTTTGGAAACAACAAAAAAAGAGACGTTTCACCATCATTATACCACTTTCCCGCACTCGTGTCTGTAATCCAGCACTTAACGAATAAAACGCCACCAATTTTATGCACTAACACTGAAAATAACACAAGTTTTGGAAAATAATAGAATGCGTTGAATCTTTCTCGTTTTCCCGCTAAAAACTTAAATATTCGTTTTTTTTTGTTTTTTGTGTGGCTCCACACTTTTGTGTATTTAGCCAGTGTCAAGTAATTGATAATTTTTCAAGTTAATTAATAAATATGTGTCAAGTCACTGTCCAAGTCATCAAGGCAGGTCATAATCTAGTCTACTCCAAGTCATACTCCTAGTAAAGTGGTGGCAAATTTACTAGAAGCTTCTATGAAGTTTTGGACACAGCACGAAAAGAAACGTTTCATCGTTATTATACTTCCACACTCACGCCTGTAGGTAATCTTAACGAATAAAACGCCACCAATTTTATGCACTTACACTGAAAATAACACATGTTTTGGAAAATAATACAATGCGGTGAGTCTTTCTCATTTTCCCGCCCAAAAAACCAATATATTAGTTTTTTATAGATTTCCTTTTTAATTTATTGTCAAAAACATTCGGTGTCAAAAAGTCAAAGCGAGCATGTGGTTTTGTTTTCCGTGCCAATTTTCTCTATATCTTTTATTTCATCGCATCAGTGATTATAATCTTCAACAGTATGTTTAGTGTTGTTTCCGACCGTGACCTCCAGCAGGTACCTACCTGGATAGCAATGAACACCCTTCTCCTGCCAATGCAGTGGGAGGCGCCGCTAGTGACTAGGTTCAGAACAGCGATGAACATGCTGATGCCGAACACCACTATCATAGCGAACTGGTTCATAGAGCAGTCTGTGGACTGGAAGTCAAAGAAAATGATATTTTAATTATTACCGAAGCAATAAAACAAATGTTATATAGATTTTCATCGGTGCTTAAAAGGGCTCTTTTAGAAATACTTGTAAGAGTTAAAAATTAATAAATATTTGTGGACATTTCACACAGCGCCATTTAGCTCCAAAAAATTGATTTAAATTATTTGTAAAATATATTTTTTAATACGAATATCTATCATGTTAACTGCTGCTATCTAGTATTAAATTGTAACTTTTTCGTGCTTTTGTAATAAATATGTATTAGTTTATTTTATTATAAAATATGTAAGTATTATGATGTATATATTTACCAAATTATTTGTAATAGAGTCTATTTATCAGTATTTCTTTTTATTTTAAATTGTTTTGCACTTGCATTTTATTATTTTTATCTTTTGATACTTTCCATCCAAAGGTTGTCTGGAAGAGATCGCTATTAGCGATAAGACCGCCCATTGTTGCACTAGTACGTAAGATTTATTCATTCCTGTATTATGTGAATTTCATTGGTGAGACGAAACAGTTATCTATCTACCTATCTATGGTCCGTATTACAGAACGATGCTCAGTCATCCATCGGTGTTCTGGTAGAGATTTCATTCATAAAGTGATCAATTAGTGAATGAAATCTCTGCTTGAGCACCGATCGATGACTGAGCATCGTTCTGTAATACGGACCGAAGTAAACCAAAACGCGGGCGAATGTGTGGTTGCACCGTACAGACGTTCCTTCGAGCATCACATATGAAAATTTTCTCACCTTTTCAACAGAGCCGGAGCCTCGAGCCATTCTGATCATTTCACAGAGCGTGATGCCAACGTTCCCCCTATCTACTGACGTCATAGCAGCGTCCACCATAAAAGGCAGCCACACCGAGAAGGGATTTATGCTGAAACGGGACGATAAGAAGATCACGGTACGGTACGGTTTGTGTAAGTTGCAGTTGCTTTAAAATGTGTTAATTCTATTTTAAAATACAAAATGCTACTACTAATTCGTACAATTACTGTAATATTGTAATTTGTTTAATATAATATAATAATGTTTTTATGCTAAGCGAACTGTATTCCTGTGTCAGATAAACCGTTTTTGGACTGACAATCTCGAGATTAAATCCTCATTTAACGGTATTTTGAGAATGTATTAATTTCACGCTGAATCCAACGTTCCCCATATGTCATTTTGTGAAAAAAAAACAATTAAACTTGATCTTCCTTTTTCTTTTCCTTATTCTTGATCTCATCCCTTCAATTATTAAAGTAAAACTTCTATACGGACGCTTGACTTAGTAAGTAAACTGGTGAGTGTGAAGCAAACGGAAGTTAATGTTGGTTCACGTAAATCTCCATTGTCAACATAATAGATGTAAAATTAGTTTTATTACGTTGGTATGTCCAGTAAAATGACAATTTTTAATTGTCAAGAGGGCTACATGAACATTGAACAAAGCAAAAACAAACTTATACCGGCCGATAGATGGAGCTAAACTAAAGAAGTTTTACTTCAGTCGTGTGGTCTAAAACACACTCGTTTTTATGATAATCCCTGCCTTCTGGACTGTGGGTTGTGGGTTCGATCCCCACACAGGACAAACATTTGTGTGATGAACATCGATGTTTGGTCTGTGTCTGGGTGTTATATTGTATTCTATGTATGTATTTACAAATAAAAAGTATCCTAAGTATTGTATCAGTTATCTGGTTCCCATCGTACAAGCTTTGCTTAGGTTGGGACTAGATTTAAAAATTGTTTCTAATGTTAACGATTTAGTTGGGCCGTGAAGGACACAAATCCTCTTGATGCAACCATTTGAACTATTGGATATTTCAGTTAGGGCAAGTAATCGTTGGTTGCAAAAGGTACTTTAACATAAGTTGACAAGATAAATGAACCCGTAGAGATTTATGTATATTTGGTTACACCAAGGTAACAATTTAAGTCCATATACTGACTTTATATAGGTTTCGATGTAAAATTTTAAACCTTATTAATAACGATAAGACCGCCCATTGTACCTATCTTATTATGTGATTCTATTTTCTACATGTTTATTTTTGGGGTCAATAAAGTGTTTTGTATTGTATTGTATTGTAATGAACCTTATGAAGTTATTTCAGGATATCAAACTGTATTAAAAACAAAGAACCAGCAAAAATAATAATAATAATAATATGTGTGGACATCTCACACAACGCCATCTAGACCCAAACTAAGCAAAGCTTGTGCTATGGGAACCAGATAACTGATACAATCTTAGATACTTTTTTGTTTGTAAATACATACATAGAATAAATATGACACCCAGACACAGAACAAACACCTATGTTCATCACACAAATGTTTGTCTTGAGTAGGAATCGAACCCACAACCCACAGTTCAGAAGGCAGGGCTACTACCAACTGAGCTATCGGGCCCGTCAACTGTCTAATATCTAATTAATGTTTTTTTCTATGAAGAATTGTGGAAAAGCCTTACCAAATATAAGAAATGAACATCAATACAGATAACAGAACAGTGTCTTTCAGGATTGGAGGCTTCAGCATCGGCAGCGTCTGAGCCTTGACTGATGACCAGAAACCTGCTGTGTAGGCCTTGCCTTCCTCCTCTAGTACTACAGAATTCACCTGAAACCATAGTCATTATTTTTATTTTTATTTTATTTTTCTTTATTAGGAATAGTAAACAGCACACATTATCAATATTAAGCTAAAATATAACTATGATAAACTTAGTAATAATGCAGCTCATAACACTATCCTCAGATTGTTAAATAGTATAAATAAATTTAATGCTAGGGGAAGATGACATGCAAAACAAACATTCGCATCCACTCAAAATGTACACAAAAGAAACAAAATGAAATGAAATGAGGTGAAAAGAAGTAATAAATTATGTTAAAAACTAAAAAATTTAGATATTGCAAGATATTCATTATAAGTACTTATTGTGTACTTGTAATGTTAATTAATCAATCGTTAATACATTTCAACCATCAATTACTAACTATTTTCACGACGTTTATAGGTACCTATTTGATAAGAAATCCAGTCTGGGTTCAAGAACCTGAAGTTCAAGAACCTGAACGAACATCGAAATAATTAGGCAAATTAATTAAAGACACTATGATTGTGGTTACTATTGTATACTATGTACAAAATGTCGTGGTAAGAAACAAATTTAGGCCTCGATTCGGCTCTAACCTGGCAAAGTCCATAACAATTTAACCGGCATTTTCGTAACAATGAATGGCAATTGGTTTACGAAACCAAAACACAATTATATATCGCTATAAGTAAAAGGCAAGTGAGGTAAGTTTAGGTGAACTCTCTTCATATCTCTATGAACCACAGTCCTCAATATTATCTACTGATTTCATTCGAGTTTATTTAAAACACCGCAATGTATAAGACTGTAGAATATAATGCGACTCAGGAGCTAAACAATATGGTTATTATTATTGGTTATTGTCTACCACTCAAACAATTTTATAGGAAAATAATTCAACCACCCGTTTCACCCTTTTAGAGGTAGAATTTCGAAAAACCCTTTCTTAGTAGATACACTTTACTAAGAACACATCTTCCAAATTTCAAGTCTCTAGGACCAGAGGTCTAGGCAATGCGTTGATAAACAGTTATTCATTCAGGACTGAATTTTATATGTATAGATTACTTACCAGATATGAGTCTACATCTTGACCACTGTTTATCTTATATATCCCCTGCAGAACTCTCAAAGCCTCATCGGTCCTTCCCACGCTGAGTAAGTACTTAGGGCTCTCGTATGAGCAGAACACACCTAAGGCACAGATGGCTGAGGGAAGGGCAAAGATGAGGTCCAACAGCCGCCAAGAGTTGAAATGAATGTCCAGAAACGGTATGTAGTAGGAGAACTTTAGAGGCAGGACTGGGATTGAGAGAACTGAAACATAAAGTTAATTTTTATTATCACTTTACCACGCGAAATGTATACGAGGAATTTTGAAAATATTGGTTTCTATTTGAGTGACTGCCTTGTAGTGAATTTTCAAAAGGATAATGTTTGAACTTTACAATGAGACTTTGATGAAGGAAATATCAGTCATCAACTCTGACTGACATCTTTCTTCTGGATTCCTTTCAGCATTCCGCTTGATGGTGAAGAACATACCAGGTTAGTAAGTCCATCCACTTGAGATCTGTAGCGCACTTGAGATCTGTAGCGCTTAACTATTTATATGACATAGTAAGTAGCTACGTTTAAACCAGATATTTTTTTGTTAGTGAATGATGTGATGAGTTAGACGCTCATCTGATGTTAAGCGAAATGGCCACCCATAACAGAACAGTGTCACTCAGAACACCGTGAGATCAGATCATAAAGTCTCATTTACCCAGTAATTTCACTAGATACAGTGCCCTTCAAACCGGAACACAGTAGTGCTTGCATATGTAGTGACACGCCCACGCACCTTATTTTATGTAAATATTTTTATGTTGTATATAGCTATAGTTAAGTATTTTAGGTAGGAATAAATATTATATTTTTGTTGTACATTTATTAATCCCTATATTAGTTAAGATTTAGGTAGATTAGATAATAAGTTAGGCTTAATTGTAAATATTATATTGAGGGGCTCTCCTGACGGTAAGGCTGCGCCGTAGGATAGAAAATGTACATAGTTTTAAGTGTCACGTGACCTCTGACGTCATAGGGGTCTCCAGAAAGTAAAGATCCGAGGTAGCTCAGGCAGACCCAGATTTTTGTATATAAGGCAGGCTGATTTGGAATAAACAGAACGAGTCCGACTCTCGACACCGCCCCGAGCGGTCGTCCCTTCTGGCTCAGGTACCGCTTTCGGCACCGGTATAGGATACCAGCGTAACACAATCAGACACCGACCCCGCCGGCGAGGTCGACGTACCCCCCGTAGGTTAGCTAGAACGGTCGCGACTTTCAATAGGCTCTTCCAGTGGACGTAGTCTTCTCGATCCTCTTATCCCGGCAACGGCCCCTGGGCGCCCTAAGCGAGGTGACGCTGTAAAGGTCGATAGAGACCAACAGCATTAGCTCGTTAAAAAAAAAAAAAGAATAAACAGAACGAGTCCGACTCTCGACACCGCCCCGAGCGGTCGTCTCTGAGCGCTTCCGTTACGCGCTCCCCGCCTCCGCGCTGTGCTCAGCACACCGCAACCGCAGTCCGCCCGGCGCCGCCGCGCCGAGCGGCCGCCCCCGCGCGTCTCCGACGGCCCCTCCCGGGCCCCACCCGTCTCGCGAGTGCCGTGAGTGAAGAGACTGTTTGCTGGACATTATAGACAATTAGCGCCGTCGCTACCAGTGCCGCGAGTGAAGTGTTGTGCGCGTTTCGCCGTCGCCACGTCCGAGCGTGTGCCGCGGCCCGAGTGCGTTGTCGTCGTCGCCGCGTAGCCTCCGCGCTCGTGCGCGTGACTGGCTGCCGCCGCGTCCGGGTACACTCGTCGGCGCAGCAGGAGCTGCAGAAGACGTAGGGATCCGCGTTCAGGTATTCACCCGTGCTGCATTGCAGACGGTACGCTAATTAGGGCTACACTTTAGGTACACACCGCTCCGCCTTCACAGGCGGGGCGTTACTGCTTACTCCCCACTCCATCCCGGAGCACGCCGGGATGGAGTCTATCCCGTCGGACGTTGCCGCAAGGCAACTGTTCGAATTTTTCGACTGGGCCATCCGGTTCAACCCCGATCTTAAAAACCTTTGGTCCAAGTTCGTTGCTAGGACTCCTACTCCATCCGCACTGGCTACCAGTGAGCCCGCATCACCGGTGATGCCTCCGCCACCCGCTGACTCAGTTAGCGTTGCCCGCGCACGCAAAACGGAGAAGGTTGCTTCCCGCAACACTTCCCGTTCCCCCGCCATCCGCGGACCCGCCCCGACCCCGTCACCGCGAAGCTGTGACAGCGAAACCCGCGAGCGACCGCGCTCCCGCTCGCCTATTTTTACCACTCCGTCGGTAGAGGTAATTTCCTCACTGATGGAGTGCGAAAGTCCCGCCTCTCCTGACCCTGTTGATGATGATGGCTTCATCACAGTCACTAAAGGAAGGAAGCGCCCCGCGGAAGCTCCTCTCCTCCCCCGTCCAAGGCAGCCTGCCCCAGTCCTGGGGCAGTAAGCGGCCCTTCCGACCGCAGAGGATCACCCGCCATTGAGGTAGATGTGCCCACCTCGGGATCATCAGCCTCGAGACCGGAGCGACCTCCACCTCTGTATGTCCAGGAAAAGGAGAAATGGAGCAATGTTTCATCTCTCCTTACCACCAGGAAGGTGAACTACACGTCCGCCAGACCGACCAACTCGGGCATTAAAGTCCAAGTGGCAACCTCGGACGACCATCGTCTCCTCACCCGTATTCTCCGCCAAGAGAAAATAGGTTTTCATACCTATGCTCTCGAGGAAGAGAAAGTTCTTCGTGTAGTCCTACGCGGAATACCGAAGGAGGTGAAGGAAGAGGTTGTCCTCAAGGACCTCAAAGCCCAGGACTTCCCGGTTCGGGAAGTTCACCGCCTATACAGTGGTCGTACCAAAACTGCCTTCGACCTTGTTTTGGTTGTGCTCGACCGCACCGCAAAGGGGAAGTCTATCTTCAATCTGAAGGAGGTAGACAAACTTTCAGCGGTCACGGTCGAGGCCCCACACCGAAACGGTACTCCGTCCCAGTGCCATCGCTGCCAGCTCTATGGGCATGCGGCACGTTTTTGTTACGCCAGGCCCCGCTGTGTTAAGTGCCTTGGTGATCATGGCACCGCCGACTGTTCCCGCACTCGGGACAGTCCAGACCCGCCAAGCTGCGTTCTGTGCGGAAACTCAGGGCATACCGCGAACTATCGTGGTTGCCCGAAGGCACCGCGCAGCACACGCAGGACTAGCGGGCGCGCGCCATCACGCCCCAATCCACCTACCACTGGCGCTCAAGGAATAAGCTCTAAGCTATCCCTTGTCTCGGCAAGCAGCACACAGCCCTCTCAGGCACCGCCTCCCGTAGTCAACGCCTGGTCCAAGCCCCCGAGCATGGTCCGGGCGCAGGCTGCGCCAGCGACACCTAGCAGCGCTCCAGCTATTGTTGAAGCGCTGCCTGTAGCCCACACTAGCCCTCCCGCCTCTAAGTCTGGTCCCTCTGGCCAGGCTACAACTTCCCTGATGGAAGATCTGGCTCTGATTAAGCAGAGCCTATCAGCCATCGATCTGAAGGAAGTACGTGTGCTAGCACACAAACTTCGTTCAGCCGCCACTCCCGAGGACCGTTTCTGTGCCCTGGTCCAGCACGATGGCATTCTCGACGCTATCATGCGCTGCCCCTTACCTTCTTTTAGTACTATCTAATATGGATAGTACACCAAAAAAGGTTAAACCTCGCTCCGTAGCGTTAGCGTTTTTCAACGCAAACGGCCTCACTCGTCAACGCGACTTGGTTCATAACTTTTGTAAGACCCATCAGGTCGATGTGATGCTTGTACAGGAGACCCTCCTGAAACCTAGTAAGCGGGATCCTAAGATCGCCAATTACGTAGTGGTTCGTAATGATAGGCTTACCAATGCCGGAGGCGGTACGCTTATCTATTACCGAAGGTCTCTTCACTCCCAATTGATACTCCCTCATCTTTAATCAACTTAGAAGCGTCTTGCTGTCGCCTAGCTATGAACGGCCACGAACCGATCATACTAGCGTCTTGCTACCTTCCCCCTGATAAACGTTTGCTCAGTAGTGATATCAACGCGCTACTTTCTCTGGGAAGCTCCGTCATACTGGCGGGAGACTTCAACAGCAAACACGTCATGTGGAACTGTCACACCTCCAACACCAACGGTAGGATACTTGAACAGCTAACTGACCCACGACCAGACACAGACCACCACACCTTTGACATTATCGCACCCATGACTCCGACCAGGTTCCCCGGGAACCTCGACCAACGACCAGACATACTCGACATAGCACTTTTAAAAGGCGTAGCCCTCAGGTTAAGCTCGATAGAAGTGCTCCACGAACTTGACTCTGACCACCGCCCCGTTCTCATGAGACTAGGCTCGGATCCAACTGAACTGATACCCCAGACTAAGACAGTGGTGGACTGGAAGCGATTGGGGGAATCCCTGAAAGCTATCAGTTCACCAGACTTAGACAAGGTACCTGACGACATACAGACACTAGATGACGTCTCCACCGCGATCGATGCTCTCACTAGTCACCTCCGCACTGTGATCGGTGAGTCTTCTAAGCAGGTACCGGTGGTGGACCACCGCTGGGACTTGCCCGAGGACGTGAGGAGACTGCTGACAGCAAAGAACGCCGCCACTAGGGCATATGACGCGGCTCCCTCCCGTGATAACAAATCCACTTTGAATTTCTTACAGCGTGCTGTTAAGAAACGCATAAGTGATCTTCGCGCCCAGAACTGGACAGACCTACTTTCAGGGCTCGAGCCAACCCACCAGGCTTACTGGCGGCTGGCTCGAACTCTGAAAAGTGACACACTTAGAACGATGCCCCCTCTTGATAGGCCAAACCAAGTCCCCGCGTTCGATGATGAGGAAAAAGCCGAGTGTTTGGCTGAGAGCCTCGAGGCCCAGTGCAACCTTTCCCCCGATCACGTTGACCCTGCCCACTTCCATACGGTGGTCAGTGAAGTCGAACGTCGCAGCTCCCTACCACCTTCCGACCCCCCGCTCGAGCTTATTAGGGCCGCCGAAGTTGAGTCTGTCATCAAGGGTCTCGCTATCCGTAAAGCCTCCGGCGCTGATGGTATCAGCAACAAAGTGGTCAAACACTTTTCTGTCCCCTTAATCTATCTCCTAGTCAGCATCTTCAATGCGGCCATGAGCAACTGCTCTTTCCCCGTTGCGTGGAAGTCCGCCGACGTCATCGGCATCCACAAGCCAGGCAAGAAGGCTACCGAGCCCTCTAGCTACCGGCCCATCAGTCTCCTCAGTACTCTGGGGAAGATCTACGAGCGTCTCATTCGGAGGCGTCTCTGGTCCCATATCCACGAACATAAACTCCTTCCCGACGAGCAGTTTGGCTTTAGAGCTAGACACTCTTGCGTTCAACAAGTGCACCGCATCACGGAGCACATTCTAGATGGCTTCAACGCGAATCCAAAACCGAAAGGGACTCTCGCAGTCTTCTTAGACGTGGCGAAAGCCTTCGACAAAGTCTGGCACGACGGCTTGATTTTCAAGCTGTACCACATCGGCGTGCCAGATCGTCTTGTGCACATCATACAAGACTTCCTTAGGGATCGAAGCTTTCGCTACCGCGTCGAGGGGGAGCGATCGTCTCCCCATCCTATCAGAGCCGGAGTGCCCCAGGGCTCCGCGCTTTCCCCCTTGCTTTTCTCGCTGTACACCAGCGATATCCCGCGGTCATTTCATCCCAGTGTGCAGCTCGCACTCTTTGCGGATGACACCACTATCTACTGCTCCGGATGGCAGAGAGTTCACATGCGTGGTCGCCTCCAATGAGCCCTCACCGAGATCGGTGCTTGGTTCAGGAAATGGCGGATCACGGTTAACCCAGATAAAAGTGCAGCGATGTACTTTTCTGACTACAAGCGTGGTCCGCCAGCGAAACCACTGTCCTTGTTCGACAAGCCCATTCCCTGGGCTTCGTCTACCAAATACCTGGGGGTTACCCTTGACACCAAACTCAACTTCAAGGACCATATTAAGCGAGTGCACGATAGGGCTGCCTTTGTCTTAGGCCGCCTCCACCCTCTCATCTGCAAGCGTAGTAAGCTGTCCCTTAGAAATAAGGTGACGCTTTACAAAACTTGCGTTCGCCCCATTATGACCTACGCATCTGTCGCGTTTGCTCATACTCCCTCAGTACATCTGGATCGACTTCAGGTGATCCAGAACCGCTTTGTCCGCAAGGTGGTCGGGGCTCGCTGGTACCAGCGAAACTCCGACCTCCACTGCGATCTCGAACTCCCATCCATCCGTCAATTTATGAAGGATGCATCCCGCCGCTATTTTGATGCGGCACCTCATCACCCCAACCCTCTCGTAGTCAGAGCTTCAAACTACTGTACAGACACGACAGACTCGCCACCCCGTCGTCGCCGCCCGAGACACGTCTTGAGCGACCCGGATGATCCTATAGCAGCCGTAGTATTGGCTGCGCTAGGATCACCGGACCAGTCTAGCCCTTCTGGCTCAGGTACCGCTTTCGGCACCGGTATAGGATACCAGCGTAACACAATCAGACACCGACCCCGCCGGCGAGGTCGACGTACCCCCCGTAGGTTAGCTAGAACGGTCGCGACTTTCAATAGGGTCCACTCTTCCAGTGGACGTCGTCTTCTCGATCCTCTTATCCCGGCAACGGCCCAAGCCGAGGCTCGCACCCCAGGGGTGCCCTTGAGCTAGTTGCCTCCCACTTTTGACGGCTGGGCGCCCTAAGCGCCCGCCCTCCCGCCCGGTGACGCTGTAAAGGTCGATAGAGACCAACAGCATTAGCTCGTTCAAAAAAAAAAATTTTTAAGTGTCACGTGACCTCTGACGTCATAGGGGTCTCCAGAAAGTAAAGATCCGAGGTAGCTCAGGCAGACCCAGATTTTTGTATATAAGGCAGGCTGATTTGGAATAAACAGAACATTATATGAAAACCAGTGTCTCAGTCGTCCTCCAACCTCCGACCTACTCGCACCTCCATCGCTCCAGCCAATCGCCACTGTATCTCTCGGCACAACGCAACCACACATACTATTGCTTGGTGGCAGAATGACTGGAAAAACGGTGGTACCTAGATGAACTTTGCAGAAAAGTCCTACCACCTAGTCATCTATTAGCCAGATATTGTATAAAAGACACCAACTCTATATTTATTAGCCAGATATTTTTATGTATATTTATATTTGGCATGGCTAGATTGATAGAAGCTTATTTAAAGTCAATTTACCTGCCATAAGTCCAGAAAAACCTTGAAACACAGTTGTAGTTAGCAGCACCAGCACGCTCCGTTTCTCCAACGGCGTGTACTCACTCATGAGAGTGATGGACAGCGAGTACGCACCCGAGACGCTTGAACCAGAAAAATCTTATAGATAAGCCAATGTACCTAATTATAGGTAAGAAAATTTAGTTAGGTCAAGCAAAATGGTGAACACAGTATAGAGGAATTGAAATATATAGCATGAGCGTTTTGGTACGTAGAGTACTTGGCCAGAAGTGGAGATAGTAGCACGGGTATTATAAGCTGTGGAAATAGACCAATAAAAACGTAATAAAAGTTTTATTACGTGATCTGCGTAATCGTTCATTGGTTAAACGCATTATCGAGAAAAGCGATATCATTCAAGAGAGATTTCTAAAACTTGTTTTCCGTACAGGTGGAGCTCAGAGAACACTGACTTGCAAGCAGAAGAGTGGCTACTTTTAGGAAGCTGTAGTAGCAAATATATATAACTTGACTGGCCCGACAGCTCAGTTGGTAGTAACCCTGCCTTCTGAACTGTGGGTTGTGGGTTCGATTCCCACCCAGGAGAAACATTTGTGTGATGAATAACGATGTTTGTATTTACAAACAAAAAGTATTTAAGTATTGTATCAGTTATCTGGTTCCCATAGTACAAGCTTTGATTAGTTTGGGGCTAGATGGCTATGTGTGAAATGTCCACACATATTTAATTTAATTTAATAATTTAATATAAAATAATAATCATATCAACTTACGAAGCAGAGGAGCAAAACTTCAAGAAGCTCAGAACTATCCAGTTCGGAGAGAATGCAGCCAAGGATGCGGAGATAAAGGCCAGCATCATGCAGAGGGCGAGTATTTTTCGCCGCCCCCTGGTGTCTGCCAAGTATCCCCATACGTGGGATGACATTATTATACCTAGAAGTGATAAATCTTGTAAATCTTCATCATACGGGAGACACACTAAACACGGCTGAAAATTTTGCACACTCCACTGCTCAATGAGTATTTGTATAATTCACCTATATTTTCACGAAGTCTTGTAGTGACCTGTATGGCATTCATAATAATATTTATTACAATATTCAAAATATAATAACTCAAAGGTCTCCATAACTTGGAACTACTATGAAAATTTCTCTCCAATGGTTTCTCGAGACTCTCTGGCTTCTCATTATAGATACGCATCTTTTAGTGCATGGCTGCAACTGGGGAAATTTATTCCTCTATGATTATTGGGTCATGTGATCAATTGAAACAAGCTAGTTTTGCGACTAATATCTACAGTGAAACAAACTGAACCTCATAGTATGGACAAAATCTCTAGACTGTCTGCTGACAGTCCACCCACTTCAACTCACTCTGCTGAGTGGGTTGATTAAAACAGTAGCTGATAATGTACTAACCAATAAGTGGTACCGCAGCCATCAAACCCTGCTGTGAACTCGTAGTGTTGAGCTCGCAGCCACTACCCGGCACCAGGTACGATACGGAGAATATCTCGAAGGTCATTCCCATGATGATGCTACTACATAGGATGAAAGCCAGCAAGTTGAACTTGCCGAACCCTGAGAAAAAGCATGATGGAGTTATTGAAAACTTTTTATATCAGCCTGCCGAAGACAGGTAATAGGCTATTTGACAACTATTAAATATTATTTTCATAAAGTAGGTCAAAAATGAATGTAATCATTGTAAAAATAAGTAAAATCGGTAAATTAATCACGGAGTAGTACGCTTTTAAAGTTTTATCGCTTGTCCCTTTCTCGCAAACAAGAGATCGTGTTGAGCTTCCTCACAGCTACTATGAAGGCATGGCTTGTGACGTCACATGCCAAAGAGATTGTATGTAGAGCTACCACAGCTTAGTAATGAGTTACTGTGAGGACTGGTAACTGACGTCACTGCGAGTTTGAGCTGTCTCTTTCTATTCCTGTATTTTAAAATGCCTGTAACTTAGTCATTTTTTGAGATATTCAAGTTTTGTTTTCACAGTTATCTATTTTTTGAGGTATATTATTTGTGTATGTAATAAAAATATAGTATTCAAATAGCCTATTGTAATAGATAACTTATGCCTATTTACTCTTGTGATATAGTAATAGAATAGGACAAGTTTCGTAACAACTTCTGTAAACCTTATGTAAACGTTGGTGAGTTAATTTGCATTGTTATAGAAAACAGTACGCTATTGCGTTGTAGGTAGAGAGCGATTTTGTTTCAGTTGTTGTGTGGCATTTGTTTTTGCCGAGCAACATCCAAACAAAAAGCGCTCCAGCGCCATTACCAGCACAATAATCTTGTGCTTGATACGAAACCGTGCAAATAACGTGATAATAAGAAGTTGTATTAAGATACCAATATTTTTATAACCACCGCCTTATATGCTATATAGATGTAAGAATAGCTACGATGACATAGTTATTTATTAATTGTTCTGCAGATGTGGTAAAGTCAGTTTACGCAACATTTATTGATTTATAGTAATTAACAGCTAAAGAAATAGGTTACAAACATTTTTCTTTTATTTCATTTTTGTATTCACTGATCGGCCTCCCACAAAGTCTGGAGTCTGCACTTAATTACCGAAATAAAGCTCTATCGTTTGATTTTGAGAGACTGGTTTCCTTTGATGTAATGAATCTTACGTATTCTATGGTGTAATAGCTATGTTCTTTTTGTAATGAAATACTAAACGACTAAAGTTTCATTGCAAAGTGCCATTAAATTCAAAAGTTCTAAGCAATGTGGCTCTACCGGCTGCACATCAGCAGGATTCTCGTAACTGCATATGTGATTTGCCGATTAGGTTTTTACTTGGAACAGTTATCAAATGGAAGATTTACACCAATCACGCTTTGTAGATTCTTTTATTATGCGTACGGCTATATGTATACAAAACTAATTTCATTTCACCCAACACACAACAACTTTTTAAGCGTGTTTATGAACGTTGTATTTGGAGAGTTAGGTATCTTATGCATATTAAGTTTGTACCTAGGTATAGATACAGTAATTACCACGATATTTATCATTGGTAACATTCAATTATACCGGTCGCATGCCGGCATTTTACATAACAATTGGTGAACACTAAAGAGTACTATTATCATACGTGTAACGTTCATTAGATTATGGACTTCAGTAAATAGACAAGAGGTCTCAGTGTGTTTGTACCAATCTAAAACAAATCCTTGACTGGCCCGATAGCTCAGTTGGTAGTAGCCCTGCCTTCTGAACTGTGGGTTGTGGGTTCGATTCCCACAACCCACAAACATTTGTGAGATGAACATCGGTGTTAGTTCTGTGTCTGGGTGTTATATTGTATTCTATGTATGTATTTACAAACAAAAAAAAATTAGAATCAATATAAATACAAAAACCTTGACCTATAGATTACATACATATGAATAAAACAAACAAAACCAAACAAAATGTTAACAAAAACTTCTGAATAACAAAATACTTAACAAGTAGCACTTATAATAATAATAACAATTATCCAAAGTGTTGTATTAGTTAACGTAAATGAAGAGCAACGGAATAACCATTTTTTTTTAAAGTAATATTTACTTTATTTTAAAACATACAACATATAAATTTAATTATATTAAACACGGCAAATTGCCTTTATTTTCTAAATACTACAATGATTTAATAACTAATACTAAAAACTACCTACTACTACTACAAAAAAAAACATTTGAACTATATACTGGCCGCGATGACCTATAGACAGTCCAAATGCTCCAGCCCACTACCAGTAGGTAGCGTACCCAACATGCTGGCAGCATTGCCCCGTTGAATTATAATAATGCAATGCTTATTCGTTGTGCTAAATAAGTGCCAGCATTTTGGTCACGCGTCGCGTCGACCAGACGCTCTGATAAGCTTTTGAAAACGCGATGAGCTCCCGGCCCCCAGGGATCCAGGGTCTCAAAATAACCATTGTACATGAAGACTTAAAATATGCACTCACCCGTCATCCTCAAAGCATCTTCAAAAGGCACCTTATTTTGTTTGACCCCCATTTCACCGCACTATTCAACTTTTCACTTTAAATTGTACGATTATATTTAATTTAGTATACCTTTAACACTATTAAAACAATTAGGTATTAAAGTCGACAAGAGAGCAAGATGTTCACATGGCAAATATAATATGATATGGTGTGTCCCGACTCTATCTTTATGGTATTATACTAACGATATAAGGCTCGTGCTATAGTGAAGACCCAAAGCGATGATTATAAAATTTAACTTTATCTTTTTGGTACTTTTCTAAACGACTAAAGTGATCTTGATGACATTTGAAGGGGTAAGAACAAAAAGGGTTTAACTGATTTTTTTTACAAAATGACTTATGGGTATCGTTGGATTCAGCGTGATATTATCTACATTAATACATTCTCAAAATACCGAAATGAGGCTTAAATCTCGAGATTTTGAGTGTAATAACGGTTTATCTGTCACAGGAATGCAGTTCGCTTAGCATAAAAACATTTTTTTTTTTATATATATATATTATATTTTTACAGTAATATGAATTAGTACTATATTTAGTATTTTAAAATAGAATTAAAACATTTTCAAGCAACTGAAACTTACATTAACCTTTTCTATTACCTTATAAGCACTCTACATTAAAATGAAGCCGTTGAAGTTTAAAGTCAATTTTCTCGAAACTATCAATTTGACAGTTAAACCCTTTTTATTCTCAACGCTTCATTTGATATGGAGCTTGTTTCCTAAAGAAGGTAAAGGTATACTGAAAATTTAATTGACTTAAAAACGTAAGAAACGCATTCTCAGGGTAAGCAACGCAGTAGTCTAGACTGCGACCTCTTCCCATCTTGAGGGCCGTGCATAAAAAAGGTAACTTGCTACTTTCGAATTAATTGGGACAATACATGGGTGAACCTTTGTAATTGACAGGAAGAAGTCAGTGTGACCTCA
Source organism: Ennomos fuscantarius (assembly GCA_905220475.3). Taxonomy (NCBI): domain Eukaryota; kingdom Metazoa; phylum Arthropoda; class Insecta; order Lepidoptera; family Geometridae; genus Ennomos; species Ennomos fuscantarius. The sequence goes on from HG992032.1 coordinate 1,638,774, forward strand.
CAAAAGTTCCGTCTTAAACACCATATAAAATATCTAGTGTGAGTCCACCAAAAAAACAGTTTCATTTATGTATATAAAATACTAGCTGAGCCGCCCCGGCTTCGCACGGGTGAATTAGTAAAACGAGGTCGAACGGGATAAAAAGCATCCTATGTCCGTCTCCTGGTTTTAAGCTACCTTACCAATTTTCAGCCAAATCGGTTCAGCCGTTCTTGAATTGTGTAACTAACACGACTTTCTTGCGTCAAAGCTTCAATATGTCTAGACTAATTTTGATAAATTAACGGACATGTCAAATCATTCAGTCAACAATGAAGTCTGACTGAAAAATACAGTTGATAGCCAAATGGCTATGAAACATGATAACAAAATTTAATAAAATGTTTCTCCACACAAACTTTAACACAACATTCCACCCCTTTAAGGGTTGACTTTTCAAAAACTGTATAAGTCGGTGGACTAGCCACACCGTGAGTGTCCATGACTTGGCTCTGTATGTCATAACCGTCCATGATTGGCTGAGGGTACCAACCAATCATGGCCCTTCCGGCAGTGCTGCCAACCAAAACAGTACTTGGAGTTTTGCCGGGAACGCGAAAAAGATTGCGTCACCGCATTGTATTATTTCAAAAACTTGTGTTATTTTCAGTGTAAGTGCATAAAATTGGTGGCTATTTATTCGTTAAGTGCTGGATTACAGGCATGAGTGTGGGAAAGTGGTATAATGATGGTGAAACGTTTCTTTTTGTGTTGTTTCCAAAACAACATAGAAGCTTCTGGTAAAGTTGCCACCACTTTACTAGGAGTATGACATGGCTTGACTAGACTAGACTACGACTTGGAGTGTGACTTGACTTGACTTGACAAATATATGTATATATAATATTAATGAACTTGAGAAATTAGCAATTACTTGACACTGGCTAACACAAAAGTGTGGAGCCAAAACAAAAAAAGTAAGAATCAATTAATACATTTCACGACAATAGTAACCAAAAAATATAGGTATGTATTTTTTCGTACCTATACTAATAGAATAGTTTCCATGAGCTTGCGCGATCTTAGCCTTTGCATTTTGCGCGCGAGTTTCTGTGCGATGGTGTCTCGAGTAATACGTGAGGTAAAGCAAATGAAGCAGGGAACTTGGATTCGAGCTGAGCTAGTGTTCTTTATATTTCGTAGCCGCGACTGGTCGGTTTTTTTTGAACGATCTAATGATGTTGGTCTCTATCGACCTTTACAGCGTCACCTCGCTTAAGGCGCCCAGCCGTCAATAGTGGGAGGCAACTAGCTCAAGGGCACCCCTGGGGTGCGAGCCTCGGCTTGGGCCGTTGCCGGGATAAGAGGATCTATTGAAAGTCGCGACCGTTCTAGCTAGCCTACGGGGGGAACGTCGACCTCGCCGGTGGGGTCAGTGTCTGATTGTGTCACGCTGCTATCCTATACCGGTGCCGGGCGCGGTACCTGAGCCAGAAAGCTAGACTGGTCCGGTGATCCTAGCGCAGCCGATACTACGGCTGCTATAGGATCATCCAAGTCGCTCAAGACGAGCTCGCGCGACGACGACGGGTGAAAACATGGGAACTTGGATTCGAGCTGAGCTAGTGTTCTTTATATTTTATAGCCGCCACTGGTCGGTGAAGCTCATGCCTTTTATCAGGACGCGTTACTGTTAATGTCAATATTTACTTGCTATTTCAAATTAAGAAGTTTACTAACTGACTCAAATTAAAGTATTTTAAAATGCAAATTTTGGGGAATTTGTGTATTGACCGAGCAAACTAAGTGAGCGAAAGTCTCTGCTTCAACTCGCGACATTTACTTTTCTGTCCGGATGTACGTACTTACTTGTAGGTCGCATTTTTCACCGAATCTTGTCATCCAGTACATGGAGTTTTTGTTGACTGAAATTTTTGATTTGAATCGTATTTCTCCCGAAAAAGGGGGAAATTTGCTGCGGTGCCATTTTCGGTAATATATGGAAAAAAGTACTCAGATGTTAACAAGCATTTCAAATATGAGCAAAATCGCTAAAACGTTGTACTAACTACTATTAAAATATATATAAATTTATGCCGTGTGGCTCTGGTTGTGTAAGGATACCACCCATCTCTTCCCGTGGATGCCGTAAAAGCCAGCTAAGGGGTATATCCCGAGAATGGGCAGCAGCATTCTCCTCGGTATATTAAAATTTTCTGCGGTCACCAAGCCGTCTGCCAGGCGTGATGATAATGGCAACCCATGTGGCAGCTTTGTGGTGAGCGTCCAAAGTGGCATTTTATGGGGTAGGCGTGTGTTCAGTGGATTTTTGCATCAATTGATGTCATTATGCACAGACAGAACACAATAATGTCGCAAAATCTTTTCTGTATGCGAGCTCTACCATTCGCAAAACTACTATAGTAATATTGAGTAGGGATATTTTTTTAAATCAACTCCAAGGAGGTTGTTGTGGAAAAGGTTTGTGTTCGCGAGGTCTACCATTCGCAGAACTACTAGTAACATCGAGTTAGGATATTTTTAAACCCACTCCAAAGAGGCTCTGTGTTTGATCCCTATTTACATTTTATTAAATATAGGAATAACTAGCTTTTGCCCACGGTTTAGCACGCGTGGTTTATTTTTTATTGTTCATAGACGAACCATTAGACCACTATCTCACCTGATGGAACGTGACGACGCAATCTACGACGTTGCATGCTTGCCTAGAAGATACTTTTTCACTCTTAACTAGTCTTCTAGTTAAGAGTGCAAAAGTATCTTCTAACTAGTCTTCTAGTTAAGAGTGAAAAAGTATCTTCTAACTAGTCTTCTAGTTAAGAGTGAAAAAGTATCTTCTAACTAGTCTTCTAGTTAAGAGTGCAAAAGTATCTTCTAACTAGTCTTCTAGTTAAGAGTGAAAAAGTATCTTCTAACTAGTCTTCTAGTTAAGAGTGAAAAAGTATCTTCTAACTAGTCTTCTAGTTAAGAGTGCAAAAGTATCTTCTAACTAGTCTTCTAGTTAAGAGTGAAAAAGTATCTTCTAGGCAAGGCTCCAAGTTGTTACACTCATTAGCTGTTCGCGCTAGTGCGTAGGTACAAGTTCAGTGCGAGTTAATGGATTCAAACCATATAATGAGTCCTGTGTTTTTGTGCGCCTTGATCTCCGGGAAAAGAAGGGAGATGGGGAAGAAGATCGACATCAAAGGGTAGTCTTACTCTAATACTTAGTTAGTTACTCGTAAATACTAAATTAAGTAAACTTACTAGGTGGTAGGACTTTGTTGCAAAGTACGTCTAGGTAGGTACCACCGCTTTGCCAGTTATTCTGCCGCCAAGCAGTAGTGTGCAAGCATTACTGTGTTCCGGTTTGAAGGGCACTGTAGCTAGTGAAATTACTGGGCAATTGAGACTTTATGATCTGATCTCACAGTCGAGTAATCTTATTACCAGACTGTGCTGATGTCTCAGGATGATGTGCGCAGTGCAGTGTCGCTTGTAACTCTATATTTTAGGGTTCCGAGTGACACTGTTCTGTTATGGGCGGCCGTGGTGCTTAACATCAGGTAAACGATTAGCTCGTCACATCATTCAATAACAAAAAAATGAAAAAAAAATTCGTTTAGTCTTCAAACACGAGCATAGCTGCGACGGAATAAAGTATCAAAATAAACAGTAGGTAGCTTTATATAAGATAACAAAAATAAATATTCAAAACCGGTTCTTTAATTTCGGAGATTGGCTAATAGGTGGGTATATTTTTTTTATTCAACGTTACGTTGTTTTAATTAATATGGATTTATCTATACATATAAAATTGAAAGTCCTGACTGACGGACTGACTTATATACCAACGCACAGCCTAAGCCACTTGTCCTAGAGACTTGAAATTTGGAGGATGTGTTTTTTGTAAGGTATAGGTTATTCACGAGGAAAGGGTTTTTCGAAATTCTTCCTCTAAGAGGGTAAAATGGGTGGTTGAATTATTTTCCTATAGGCCACGCGGGTGAAATATAGATTGTTTTGCTATTTACTTCAGTTTTTCAATATAAAATGCAGAGTACAAATATTTTGCGTTGAATTTGGAAAACATAATCGAATGTATGTGTAGTTAAGGTAGGAAAGTAAAAATTATGACGGTGGTTATGAAAAAATAAATCGAATGCTCTTGAGTTCTAGTAGGCGTTAGCAGTAACTTGAATAAAAATATCTGAATTGTTGAAGCGGTCAAATGCTGAGCCGCGACATATTATTTTTTATGGTAATAAATGACGTGACGTGCTAACTTTTCACCTGATGTTAAGCGACACGGCTGCACATAACAGTTGCAGTGTCACTCGTAACTCTAAAGTATTGAGTTTCGCATGACACTGCACTGCCCACGTCATCCTGAGACATCTGCACAGTCTAGTACTAGATTACTAGACTAGTAATAGATTACTAGGCTGTGAGGTCATAAAATCTCATTTGCCTTCATTTGGCTGTATTGTCCTTCCTGTATTAAATATATGTTCATGTTAATAATAGGCTTAATTCATAAATATGAAAAATAATCTAACAAAAAGCACGGACCCAGGAGTATGTGGAAAAGCAGATTAAAGAAATAATCATTTGCCCAGTAATTTCACCAACTACAGTGACCTACAAACCGGAACACAGTAGTGCTTACGCACTACTGCTTGGCGGCATAAGGTAGATTATTACAATAATGTATTATCGTGTAACTCACGATGACAATAATAATTTACTATCTTGTATGATTAGTTTATTACGCGTACTTCAGTAAGATTTTTAAGCTGTCATCTAATGACGCGCTTACAGTGGTAAATGGAATCAAATAAAACGATGTGATATTTGTGTATCATTCTGTAAGCCGCGGGGACCGAGTGCATACAAAATTTACAAAGATCTTTCCTAGGAAATTTCCATACTAACTATGCACATAGACTGCGTGTTGAAACTGTCTAATCCATACAAATTTGTGTTTCTATTGTTTGCAATCGGGTTATGTGATCGCCACGCTAGTCTCTATTTAGTCCAAAGACTAAGCATTGCCATTCAACGGGGCAATGCCGCCAGCATTTTGGGCACGTTGCCTACTGGTAGCGGTGTCTTAGATTAAGTTATGCTAATGCATAGTTTTATATTTTATTTTAATTTTCTTTATAGGTATGTATAATTAGGTTTCTGTAAGTAATTAACGATTGTTTGCTTCATGTAAATATGCTTTTGTTATAGAAGAGTCACCTTTTTTAATGAATGACGTGACGAGTTAGTCCTTTACCTGACGCGCCCAGAACAGTTGCAGTGTCACTGGAACTCTATCTATCTAAATATATATAGCTCAAAGGTGACTGACTGACTGACATAGTGATCTATCAACGCACAGCACAAACCACTGGACGGATCGTGCTGAAATTTGGCATGCAGGTAGATGTTATGACGTAGGCATCCGCTAAGAAAGGATTTTTTGAAATTCCACCCTTAAGAGGGTGAAACGGGTGGTTGAATTATTTTCCCATAGGCCACGCCGCGGGCGAAGCTGCGGGCAGGAGCTCGTTCTAATATAAAGTTTCGCGTGACACTGCACTGCGCACGTCATCCTGAGACAAGAATAACATTACTAGACTGTGAGATCAGCTAGGCAAACAATAAACTTGATCGCAACAAACAGAAACATAAATTTTGTACGGATTTGGCATGCAGTTCAATACGCAGTGTATGTGCATAGTTACTTTGGACATTTTCAAATTAGGAATGAGATTTCTTCTGTTGCATTGCAATCAAATTTTTGTGATCATCCCACTGAACATAGTCTTATTTAAACGAAAACACAGGAGTGTTTGCGCATTACTGCTTGGGGAGTTGTTGGTCAAACATAAATAGCTAAAAAAACATAAAAACTGTTTTTGCATAAACTTTTATTCAAAAATACTTATTATAGTTTAGGTACACTTAAAAATTAGTAAAAATGTTATCAGTAAAGAATTATTTACGCATTACATAATACAAATAAAAAATATAAAAGAATAGCTATAGTTGGTGGAATCATTTACAAAATTTATTGTCAAAAACTAATATTAATTAGAAGTGCAAATGACTAGTGGACGTTTTGTGGAATCGCCGCTTGGAGGCGTTGTTGTATTATGGAGGGAACATGTTTTCAATGGCTGACCAGTCGGCCTTTGGCAGCGGAGTGGACACCACATGACGTCCACGGACATATTGCGAAGCGTTTTTATAGAATAACTGAAATTTTGCCTAAAGTTATTATGTTCTATTTAACTGCAAATATTTTAAATTAAACATGCTATGCTTGAGCTTGTGTTAAATGAAAATGGGTTGAAAATATAAAATTTGAGTGAGACAGTTGTTTTCTTAAAATAAATCTAATGATATGTAAAGTTTCCTTATTAGTAAATAATAATAACGTCCAAGGATCACATATATCCTAGACCTTAACTAGGATACCCTGTGTATATAGGGACCCAAGAACTACGAGTACCATGGTCCCACAACACCCAGACACAGAACAAGTATATGCACTTTTTTCTGAGCTCAATTACTTGTCTTGGCGCTGGAATTGAACCCACAACCTCTGAATTATGAGCAAACCCGCTCAAGCACCACACCACAGAGGCTGTCAATAGTTAGTCAATATGGATAGTTTTAAAAATATTTGGCTATATATGTGATCGTTGGGCGTTTATTGTTATTATTTATTTTGACTGGCCCGATAGCTCTAACCCTGCCTTCTGAACTGTGGGTTGTGGGTTCGATTCCTACTCAAGACAAACATTTGTGTGATGAACATAGGTGTTTGTTCTGTGTCTGGGTGTGATATTGTATTCTATGTATGTATTTACAAACAAAAAAGTATCTAAGTATTGTATCAGTTATCTGGTTCCCATAGCACAAGCTTTGCTTAGTTTGGGGCTAGATGGCGTTGTGTGAGATGTCCACACATATTGTTATTATTATATTATTATTATTATTATTATTTATTATATCTTGGAGTTGCTTGATGATGTTTCAAATGTCTATATAGTTAACGAAATCGAGATTCAAACGAATTCGAATACGGATTTATAAACAAACTAGTTACGCCCCGAGGTTTCACCCGCCGATAAAAAGTATTTTAATTATTTGCTCATCCCACGGGAAATTTTTTAATATTTTCCTTAGTCAACATTTTATCACTGAGTAAACTTAGTTAGTACTTTCTTTTCTTTTTTGCTATGCCCTAGCAGGGTTGTGTAACTAGTGTGATGTTATATGTATCTCCTTGTTACATCATGCAATAAATAAATGATATAAATAAATTTCACTTTTCCGGGATAAATTGTAGCCTATATGTTCATCCAGTGTATAAGCTATCTTGGTACCGAATTTCATCCAAATCCATTCAGCTGCTTGAGCGTGAAGGAGTAACAAACATACACACATACACGCAAACGCACATACACACATACAAACTTTCGCCTTTATAATATTAGTGTGACAAAATTGTTATCTTGGGCTGTTCATTTTCTCATCGCTGGGCAGGAAAAAACACACAACGACACCACCTAAAACACACAAGACATAAATTAATGGTGATCCATGTTGACAGGCCCGATAGCTCAGTTGCTAGCAACTAGCTAGCCCTACCTTCTGAAATGTAGGTTGTGATGCAATGAACATCAATGTTTTCATTTTTCATTTTCAATTCAAGATTAGTATACTTTAGTTACTTCCACAGTATTGTCATACGGCATCTTACTGTGGGGTAAAGCCGCGGGCATACTATCAATTTTTGTCTTACAGAAAAGAGCAATTCGTTCCATTTATAACATGAAATCCCTCGACTCTCTCAGGGAACGATTTAAGGAGAAAAATATTCTTACAGTGGCTTGTCAATACGTTTACGAAAATCTGATGTACACTCGCAAAAACATTAGCTCTTTTCCCATTGCGACATTCATAGCTTTAATACTAGGAACAAAAATAAATTGAAAGTTCCAAGATTCAGACTGCAGAAAGTTATTGGTTCATTCATGGGAAACTGTATACGCTTTTATAACAAGTTGCCTGACGGTATCGAACAATTGTCAATGCGTAAATTTAAATTATTCATAAAGTCAAACTTAAAGGAAAAAGCCTATTACACAATAAATGATTATGTGTCGGACAAAAAAGCTTTGCCAGAATATCCCAAGCTTAACGGTATGAAATCTTAGGTACTTTGCCTATTGCCTATTCCTATTTATAAATTCAGTTTCTATTTGTAATGTTTACCTTTGAGTTATATTTATTTAGATGTGTCAAGTCACAGTCCATGTCATCAAGTTAAGTCATTGTCTAGTCTAGTCAAGTCATACTCCTAGTAAAGTGGTGGCTACTTTACCAGAAGCCTCTATGTAGTAATAGAAACAACACGAAAAGAAACGTTTCACCATCATTATACCACTTTCCCACACTCATGCCTGTAATCCAGCACTAAACGAATAAAATGCCACCAATTTTATGCACTAACAATGAAAATAACTCAAGTTTTGGAAAATAGTACAATGCGGCGACGCGACTTTTTTCGTTTTCCCGCTAAAACTCACGTGGAATACTTACTGAAGACGAAAACGGACCAGATGTAGAATGTGAGCGAGCAGTTAGTTGTGATGACGGCGCCGACCAAGTTCACTCCGGCCAGTGAGCATAGCCGGGCTACCATCATGCCCAGGCTTGTCACCATGCCCCTGGAACATATCGAGACATTACTATCCATTACTGTTACAAAATAGGGGTTGAGATCATTTTCTCCAGCTTGGACCAGCTGCCTGCGCGGGACATTTATATGAGCTTTAAGCCATATCGCGCCGAATATCCTTCAGTACACATTTTGGAATCCTAACAAAAACTATACCGAAAACCGAATAGGTATCTGAAATTATCACCAAAATTACTCGAAAAAGATATATCTAGATAGAACATCTCTTTAATGTATACCATAATAATTATAGCAAAATTACAAAAGAAGAAAAAACAAAATCATAATTAACTTACGCTCAATTAAGTTTTTGAAAATAGGTCTTATCGCTTAGAGCGATCTCTTCCAGACAACCTTTGCATGGTAAGGAAATTTGCAGCTTACCGAAAAGGTTACCGAGCTTAATTTGGGACTTCCTCAAAGGGTGACCCTATCAATGTGATAAAAAAATCTCATCTTTCTTATTTAACGTCAAAGTCAAAGTCAAAGGATTTTTAGCACTTTTACAAGTTAAATTATATTAGGTTATTTACTTACCTACCAAAAATTAAGTTATTGTACCAACCATATAAAATTACAAAGTGCTTATTGTCAAATATTATATAGCAAACCCATTACAATATGTGAGTTTAAAAATGTTCTCTTTCTCACTACTGATGCAAGCAATTCGTCTTTAATAACTATTTAAACTAACCTATAAGCCGTAGGATACAGATCGACACAATAAGCAGCAAGGCTAGGCACACCGACGGCAGAACTCTGCAGCAGCACAAAGAAGGCGAGACTCGCAGCCGGCTGGTACAAGTCCACCAGCGCGCCAGACAGTCCGGAGATTAGCAGCCAGGAGATCAGCACCAGGCGTCGGCGAGACGCCACTTTCGATACCAGGAGAGTTACAGTGAAGAAGAACAGCCCATAAAGGATGCCAGCGTAGATTGTGTTTGAGGATATCGTGTCGTTGCAAACATACTGAAAAAACGAGTGTGCTTTAGACCACACGACTGAAGTAAAACTTTTTTAGTTTAGCCCCATCTATCGGCTGGTATAACTTTGTCTTGGCTTTGTTTAATGTTAATGTCTACAAACAATCAAACAGGCGCACTACATACCAGTAGCATGAATACTTACGCCGGTACTCTCAGCGATCCCATGCGTCATGGCAGTAGCGTTGCCTCCGAAGACCCTGGTGCAAAAGGTCTTCTCATTATTCCATCCCCCAGAGAACGACTTGAAAAATATGTTCACAATGGTTGGGTACCACATCACGAAGGCGTTATTTCTGAAATAATGAATCAAGTCAAAAGGAAATAAAGTGCTGGATTACAGGCATGAGTGTAGGAAAGTGGTATAATGATGGTGAAACGTTTCTTTTCGTGTTGTTTCCAAAACTCCATAGAAGCATCTGATAAAATTGCCACCATTTTACTAGCAGCATAACTTGACTAGACGATGACGTAGCTTGATGACTTGGACTGTGACTTAACTTGAGAAATTATCAAATACTTGACACTGACTAAATATCCAAAAGTGTGGCGCGAAAAAAAAAAACAAAAAAAGTTACGCTATAGGATCCAATTGTCAAAAACCTAAGGGACTTTTTGACAACCATCATGGGGCTCTACCAGATACTTGGTTGGAATTCAGTAAGTTAGTTTTTCGATTGGTTAGGTTACACTATAGGAAAGCTAGAGAAGCTTTTTTATAACCACCATGAGACTATACCAGCTAATCGGAAGAAACAAGCTAGCTGATTGATTGGAAGTTTGTCAGCCAGTTGAAAGTTGGAAGGAGTCAGTTGTTAAAAGCATAGGGAGCTTTTTGACAACTGACTCTTATAGCCTAACCTAACTAAACTAACAACTTGGGACTACTTGGCATGTATAATTGTATTAACGCTAAGCTAAACTATAGCTTAGCTTAGCGTTAATACATACCCTTAATTAATTAATTAATTAATTACCCTTAATATATTAAGGCAATATTTCTTCAAATAAAAATCGAGTGTGTTTTAGAGCACGCGACTGCAGCAAAACTTCTTTCGCTCCATCTATCAGCCGGTATAACTTTTTTTGCTTTGTTTAATGTCGCAATCTTGCCAATAATTATAAATTGTCATTGTACCGGACATACATCTGACAGGTTAACGACGTCCTTCCAGCAATGTCTAATCTAATGCTGTCACCGCGCATCCAAAAAAACCAACAGACCAACTCACGTGCTGCAGCATATAGCCATCAAGTAGAACAGCTGCAATGTCTTCCAGAGCAGAGGCGGCTTGAAGATCGGCACAGTTTGTCTCACCACAGACTCCCAAAAGGAAATCTTCTTTTCTATACCGTCTGTGGTCAACAAGTGCTGTACCTGTAATACAGGGACAGTCATGTTAGCTGGTGAAATAATTTAAAAATAAAAGCATTTACATAATTATTGACTGACCCGATAGCTCAGTTGGTAGTAACCCTGCCTTCTAAGCTGTAGGTTGTGGGTTCGATTTCTACCCAGGACAAACATTTGTATAATGAACATCAATGCAAAATTTTGTCTTATGTGGGCATTGAACCCACAACCTACAGTTCAGAATCAAGGTACTTTCAGCTATCGGGACAGATATGATCATATCACTCACTTTATATTCATTTTTCCTTCCACCGTTCCATTCGTGTATGCTCCTTAACACCTCCAGGGCTTTTTTATTATCCCCTCTACTGGCTAAAAACTTGGGGCTTTCATGAAGGTACGCTATCATCAGCCCGCCGATGCCCATGGGAAGCGCCAGCGCCAGTGTGAAGAGACGCCAGGGTCGGTAGTTGATGCCCAGGAATGGGATGGGCCATATGAACTGAAGGGGAAGGAGGAAGTAGGCTAGACCTGGAAAGTAGTTCTATATCATTGACGTAACGAGCTAGAAATATAAAGTTTCGCATGACCCTGCAGTTCGCACGCCATTATGAGACTTCAGCACAGTAATAAAATTACTAGACTAAAGTCCCATTTGCCCAACAATTTCTCTACAGCTTATTCTACAGATTAGCTACAGTGCCCTGTAAACCGAAATACAGTAGTGCTTGCATATTAATGTTTGGCGGAAAATAAGCGGCAAAGCGGTGGTACCCAACAAAACGGAATTTGCAGACAAGGTCTACCACCTAGTAATAAAGAATAAATTCCACCATCGGACAACAAGACTTACGAGTACAGCGATACGCAACTTTGCGGTTGATATTCCTGCAATTCTTTATAAATCTATACTAATTTTATAAAAAGGAAAGATTTTTATGTAACTATATTTGTAACGAATTGGCTCAAAAAGTACCTACTGGACTGATTTAAAAAATTCTTTCACGATTTGAATGCTACATTATCACTGATTAATATAGGCTATTTCATTGCAAGAAAAAAATAAAGATTCCTACTAGAACTAAAATAATGTTACCAAAGGTGTAAAAAAAATGCCTATAAAATATCTTTCATCGCATGCGCTGCGAAAACTATTGATGATAGAACAAAAAAAATGTTCCACAATATTAAAGAACATATCAATATCTACAAAAAATGTTGCGACAGCATGTGTCTAACTATTGTAGTTATGTCACTATGATTATTATTTAGGTATGTCCTGAATTTACTGTACGCTTTTGCCAAAATGTTTAAAAAATAAATGGCCACCCGTGCGAAGCCGGGACGGGCCGCTAGTATATAATATTTAAGGCGACTTTATTTGTGACAGGTTTAAGGTTGCTTAAAAATTTGGTACTTGGGAAGGATTCGCCTAGAGCGACTCATTAGGTAGAGAAACCCCACACGAATAAAGTATAGCTCGGATAGAACAACTGCTTAATGCATTCACTCATTTAGGTACAGAATACCTGTAGTACCCTTACCCCATAAAAAATCATTTATTAAAAGGATAGTGTATCGCTACTTGTATGATCTCTAGGATTATAAAAAGAAAAATATAGATACATAGCTTACTTCATTATCTAGCACGAGTTTGTTACGTGATAAAAGCACGTGTATTGAATAATTTAATTACTTTAATTAAAGTTTATCGAAAATCTTAATTTTAATTTAATTACTTTAATTTAAGCTTATCAAAAATTTTAATTTTAATATCGTTGGCATGTGATTTAGTAAACGCTATCGTACAATTATGTTTCTGTGCCGTTATCCAAAAACTTTTAGAAGCCTACAACCTGATCGAACGTACGAGTTTGTATGTATTTTTTTAATAACATAAACAATAAATCTGACAGCTTGCCTGATGGTGAGCAATTACCATCGCCTATAGACACCTGCAGGCTGCAACACCCGGGGCGCTGCCGATGCATTGCCTTTGAAGTGCCCCCTGTTGTAGCTCAGCGAAAATACCTTGATGGTAGCTCATTTCACTCTTGCAGGTATGTGGCAGAAATGATCTCGAGAAACGAACTGTGCCGGCTGGAGCATTGCCCTCACAGATTCCTTAAATTTCTGTGATTGCTTCTTGAAACGCTGGTTTCAATTAAGTGAGAGCATTTTGGTCACTCTATATAAATTATAGAAATGAGCAAGAATCACGATGAGTTTCATGCATTTATGCATCCAAGGCTTTAACAACAAACTATAACTCAAACAGCTATCTAGGTACCTAATAGCTATAGCTAATGGGCTATATTATTATTTGCGCCGTTTTAGCCGCGGCACCAAATTTATTTAACTAACATATTTGACTTTTGGAGAAGTGGTTGCGCTGACATTATTCATCTCGTCTGGCTTTAAAATATTGTTTTTCACGCTTGAATTAGAGAGTAAGCAGGCGAGGCGAACGGAAGTTGAAAGTTGTTGATTCACGTAGATCTCTATTGTCAACATAAAGTTAAAAATTGTATTATGTTGGTAGGTCAAGTAAAATTACATTTTACAATTGTCAAGCTGGTGACATTAACGTTAAACAAACTTATACCGGCCGATAGACGGAGCTAAACCAAAGAAGTTTTACTACAGTCGTGTGGTATAAAGCACACTCGTTTTTAATCAATTTCAAGAGATATAAATTACCTAAGTAAAACAGAATATTATAATGTAGGTAGGTGTTAGAAAGCTTACTGAAAGAGAAGCATTCTGCTACCAAGTTGATGCTGTTCATGATGAAGAGGTACTTGCTGCGATGGCTCGGCCCAGTACATTCTCCCAGGATCGTCATCGTCAGTGTATAGCTTGCATTTGAACTGGAATCATCAAACATCGGCACATTTTATAATAGCTTTGAAGTAAAACTTCTTTACGCACGCTTGACTTGGGGAGTATGCTGGTGAATTCGATGCGAACGGAAGTTGAACTTGGTTCACGTAGATCAACACTGTCAACACAGCAAAGTTAAAAAATTGTATTTTATGTTGGTATTTCCGGTAAAATGTCAATTTACAATGGTCAAAATGGCAATACATGTAATGTTAATACACTTAAACAAAAACACACATTAAACAAAGCAAAAATAAAGTTATACCAGCCGATAGATGGAAGTTTTACTTCAGTCTTGTGGTCTAAAGCACACTAGATTAAAAAAATAATAATAATAATAAAAAATTATAATGCCCAACGATCACATACATAGATACTGGACCCTAACTAGGACCCTCTGTATCTAGGGACCCATCAAGAACTATGAGGACCATGGTCCTACAACACCCAGACACAGAAAAAGCGTGCTTTTAAACAAGTGTTTTGTTGACGTCACTAATATGACATGGCGTGTCAAAATAATCAAATTATTCTGTTATTAGTAATTATTATAATTATATCCTCAAATTTACGGACTCAACATTATTAGCTTTTTTACAAAAACGTGTAAAATTGGTGGCTTCTACCGTGACAAACTTAAGTTTTTATTTAGCCACCTTGTCTACTTTTTATCCTTGTTTAGGCCCAATATTATAAATATGTTTAGTGCGTAAGAACAAAACTAGATGGCGTTGTACACCACTAAAACACGCAAGCGTTTGGTGCACGATATCTTGCTGTCTTACCAAGTGAATTAATAAATGAGCTTTTTCCCTCGCAAACCGAATTTTATTTCAATTTCGGAGCATTTTTTAGGACGATGTACATGTTCCTCTCGTAGCCGAATAATTTGTTTGGCACTTGGGATTTGTTGGCGTACTTGTACGTGGTCCACTCCCGAGTCTTCCGATAAGACAATCAAGATCGCGGTTAGCTGGCCACAGTATCGGCAGCAGTTAGTACTGAGCAATTCATACTAGCAGCGTCAGTACTAGTGAAGCCAGTGGTAGTGGCAATAGCCACAGAAGGCCGCACTAACTACTGGCAAGAGCGGGAAGTCGGAATTGAAGCCAAACCCAAGTGCGGAGCCGAACCAGCAGTATTGGCAGGAGCAGGGGGAAGTTGAGCAGCGGGGGGAGCACCCCCTTGGACACCCTTGGATATCAGTTACGAGCCTTATGAGTGTGAGTGAGTTACGGATTGCAACTGTGAGTACAATTTGAACCTTATTACCTAGAAGTGTTTGACTTTAACTAATTTCGAGTAAAACTGGACATAGTGCAAATTTCAAGAAATTTCTCATCGACTTAGAATAATTCGTTGTAATTTAATATTGACTTAGAATATTTGCTGTAGTTAACTTTGTAGAATTTTACAAGTGTTTGCATGGACTTAGAATAGTTTAAGAAAAAGTGAACCGACGGGGAACCTATGCCCGATTTCACTTAGACTTAAACTGATTCTCAAACACTTAGAAAATTTCTGCTTGTATTTTCATTGACTTAGAATAATTCGTGGAAGTTGTTAAACACTTATAAAATATTTTGCCTGGAGTTATTATTGGAACTCGTGATTTTGTTGTAGTGTTTTTGATCGACATAAGTTTTGAATAATTGTAATTATGGATAAGTTAATCAGATCACAAGAAAATCTTAAAGAAAGAATAGCAAAGGCAAAGATTAATTTTGGTAAACAGTCAAAAGATAAAATTACTGTTACATATTTAGAGACGCGCTTGGAAACGTTGGATAGTTTTTGGACGTTATTTACTTCGAATAATGAGAAAATTGTGATGGAGAGCGAAAGTGTGGAGCTAGAAGCGACAGATTATTATAAAAAAGATTTGTTTGAACAAGTAGAAGAAATTTATGTAGATTATAAGTCAAAATTAAAAGAGTCAATGTCAAAGTTTAAAGCCGTAGTGAAGCCAACTCAAGACTCAATGCAAGAGTTTTCACCGAATAAAACTTTAAGCGTGCAATTACCAAAGATTACAATACCTACTTTTTCAGGCAAATACGTTGAATGGACTAGCTTTAAAGATTTGTTTGTGTCGCTCATACACAACAATAAGAACCTGGATGACGTTCAAAAACTGCACTACCTGAAGGGTCACCTACAGGGAGAGGCAGAGCAGCTGTTACGGCACATCCCTATTACTGATGATAATTATAAAAATTGTTGGTCCCAGTTAGAAGACAGGTACAATAATAAAAAGTATCTTGCAAATTGTATCCTGCAACGGTTCATGAACCAAAAGAATGTTAATGTTGTATCATCAAGCGCCATTAAAGAGTTGTTAGATGTGACAAATGAATGTTTACATGCGCTTGAAAATTTGGGGATTGATGTTAAGTCATGGGACATAATAGTGATTTATATTGTCAGTCAAAAATTAGATTCTGAGTCTAGACGCTTATGGGAGACTAAGAATAATGAGTGTTCTGGGGAATTGCCTGAGCTTTGTCAATTTAAACAGTTTTTAGGAAACCGGTTCCGAGCGCTAGAATGTTTGGGTTCACAGTGTACTAAACAAAGTAATATTAAGAATAAAAATGCTATGGCATTACATGTAACCACCACAAATTCAGGTTGTGTTTTTTGTTCCGACAAAAATCACAAATTATGTAACTGCAAAGGTTTTGCTAAGGAAGATGTAGACAAACGACGTAAGTTCGCCCAAACCAGTAGGCTATGTTTTAACTGTTTGAGCGCGAATCATTTGGTGTATGCATGTCGTCAGTCTACAAGGTGTCATCTATGCAAAAGGAAGCATCACTCACTTCTCCATCCTAAAAATGCACCGACCTCGGTTGAGGAAGTAAATTCGGATCAGTCTAATGGTAAGGACGTTGTGACGTCAGAAGAGTCATCGTCCTCGAAGGGAGAGTCCACCAAGGCCATTTCGTGTTTTGCAAAGGCTGGCAGTCATGTACTGTTAGCCACTGCCTTGGTTAATGTCGAGTCAAGAACTGGGACTTCTGTTTGTTTAAGATCCTTGCTAGATCAGGGGTCTCAGGCTTCGTTCATCACGGAGTCCGCAGTCCAGTTACTGGCTTTAAAGAAAAGTCCTATTAAGACTTTTATATCAGGTCTGGGCGGCGATTCACAGGCTTCGTTAGCTTGTAGGTCGATGGTTTACATCAAAATTCAATCCCGCCACGATCCCAGCTTTGTCATTCCAGTCAAAGTTTATGTTATGAACAAACTTACCACACTCCTTCCTGAAAGAAAGGTTGTCGTTCAAGAGTTGCCCGCGTTGCCAACTGTAGACTTAGCCGATCCATCGTTTGATACACCCAATAAAATTGATTTATTGTTAGGAGCGGAGGTCTACAGCCAGATTTTGTTGAGTGGTCTTATCAAAGGTCCGCCAGGCTCTCCTATTGCGCAGAATACTACGCTTGGCTGGATCTTCTCTGGTGAGGTAGACGCGGTAAGTAACGAGCCAAATGCATGCCATAGTGTAGTAGTCAGCATGCATTCAGCTCATTCAGAGGAGAATGAGCTTTTGAAAAGATTTTGGAAGCTAGAGTCAGATCATTATTCTAATGAGAAGAAATATTTTACTGAAGAAGAGCAGCAGTGTGAACGGTTGTTTGCGAAAACCACCCAGAGGGACGAATCAGGTCGTTATGTAGTGAGATTGCCCTTTCGCACACAAGATCCTCAGTGTAAGTATGGTGACTCTCAGCTAATCGCCCGTAAAAGGTTTCTTCTGTTAGAGAAACGGTTGCTGAAGAGCCCTGAACTGAAAAAAGAGTATGTTGGGGTTATTAATGAATATTTGAGACTTGGCCACATGGAGGTCGTCGAAGACCAAAATAAATCAGATGCGGTATATTTGCCACATCACGCGGTCGTCAGGAATGACAAACTGACGACAAAGGTAAGGGTGGTTTTCGACGCATCATGCCAAGGTAAGAACGGGGTGTCGTTGAACCAAGACCTGATGGTCGGTCCAACTCTCCAGTCAGAGCTGCGACATATTTTGATGCGGTGGCGCTGCTTTCCAATATGTCTAGTAGCTGACGTCATCAAGATGTACAGACAAGTAAAAGTGGCTGAAGATGATGTAGATTTTCAGCGTCTGTTATGGCGAGAGAATCCTGATGACGAGCTACAACATCTTCGACTTTTACGAGTCACTTTTGGTACATCTTGTGCACCACATTTGGCCGTCAAGTCGTTACAGCAAGTCGCACTCGATGAAGGAACAATGTTTCCGCTGGCATCGAGTCGCGTGCTGAGAGATTTTTATATGGACGACTTGATGACAGGGTGCCAGACTGTAGCAGAAGGAGCTGACATCTATCGAGAGATGAATGAGTTGCTTGGTCGTGGAGGTTTCCAGCTCCAGAAGTGGGCCACTAATAGCAGTGATTTGCTGGAACACATAAAAAAAGACAGGGAGGTATTAGAGGAAAATCTGGAATTGAAAACCGATAAAACTAAAATATTAGGACTTACCTGGAACAGAATATCCGACGAGTTCGAATATACCGTACAGCTCCCTCCACTGGAAACACCTGTTACCAAGCGTAAAGTCGTGTCAGATATAGCTAAACTTTTTGATCCCCTCGGCTGGATTGCTCCGGCAATAATAACAGCGAAAGTGTTTATTCAGAAAATTTGGCTCTCAGGGATCGAATGGGACCAGGAACTGCCACCATCATTACTGAAAGAGTGGTTGAGTTTTAGAAAAGATTTATGTCAACTTACCAACTTTCGGATACCCCGATGGATTGAATCATCCGCCGAAGATAAATGCATTGAATTGCATGGATTTGCTGACGCTTCAAGTGTTGCATATGCTGCTGTTGTGTATGCTCGTGTGATTGACAAAAATGGGTTAGTCCACGTGAATTTGATTACGTCCAAAACAAAGGTGGCTCCAATAAAGCAGGTGTCGATCCCCAGGCTCGAGTTGTGTGGAGCCGTGCTGCTGGCAAAACTGCTTCTGGAGGTTTCAGATGTTTTGAATGTACCTAAATTACACCTGCACGCGTGGACAGATTCGTTGGTCGTTTTAGCCTGGTTGAGGAGCCATCCCAGCCGATGGAAGACATTTATAGCGAATAGAGTGGCAGAGATACTTACCGTTATGGATGGAAACCAGTGGTCGCACGTACCGTCGAAGCAGAATCCCGCAGACTGCGCATCTAGGGGCGTGAACCCATCTGAATGCGCTCATATCCAGTTGTGGCAGCAAGGTCCAGAGTGGCTGAAACATAAAAAGATAGATTATAGACATGAAGAAATAGACACACAAATAGAAGAAAAGAATTTGAAAACTTACACGATTGCCTGTAGTGATGCAGAAGATGAGCTGTTTATGAAGTTTTCTTCGTTGAAACGACTTACCAGGGTCATTGCGTACTGTAGGAGATTTTTGAGTCCCAGAATCAACGGTGCTCTAACTGCAGAAGAAGTAAAATTGGCTTTAAATTGTTGCATCAAAATGTGTCAAAGGCACTGGTTTCATGAAGAGATAGACAGTTTAAAGAAGAATGGTAACGTAAACAAGAAAGGTAAACTTACCTCGTTGAATCCTTTCCTTGACGCAGATGACATCTTGAGGGTTGGCGGACGTTTGCAGAAGGCTGAACTCGTAGATAGTACGAAACATCCAATTTTGATACCACACGGTTCAAACTTCACGAAGTTGTTGGTTGCTGACGCTCATCAGAGAACTTTGCATGGGGGGCCTCAATTAATGATAAATTATATGAGAACCAATTTTTGGATTTTAAATGCAAAGAGTCTCGTTCGGCAATGTTTTAGGAAATGTGTGGTTTGCGTTCGTCACTCAGCAAAAACTAAGCAACAAATGATGGGCCAGTTACCTGAGGCACGAGTAACTGCTAGCCGACCTTTCCTTCGAAGTGGCGTCGACTACGCAGGTCCAATTAGTATCCGCTCTACTAAGGGTCGTGGCCATCACTCCACTAAGGGCTACATATGTTTATTTATCTGCATGGCTACGAAAGCCATTCATTTGGAGGTAGTTAGCGATATGACAGCTCAAGGTTTCATAGCTGCCTTCAAACGCTTCGTAGCCCGGCGTGGTCATGTAGCCGAAGTATGGAGTGATAATGGAACCACATTTGTTGGCGGTGCTAAGGAGTTGAAGGCGTTGTTCGATGCAGAAAGGTCCGGTCTAGCACCTGAGATTGCTGATTGGGTTGCAGTTAATGGTACGAATTGGCACTTCATACCTCCGCATTCTCCAAATTTTGGAGGATTGTGGGAGGCAGGAGTGCGATCAACTAAGCACCATCTTAAGAGAATCATTGGCAACAGTACTCTGACTTTTGAGGAGATGACCACTCTGCTATCACAAATTGAGGCGTGCCTTAATTCAAGGCCGATTTCTCAGCTACCAACTTACCCAGACGAACCGTATCCTCTCACCCCTGGTCACTTTTTAGTAGGTGAACCACTGGTTGTAGCCCCTGATAGGAATTATGTAAATAGCAGTACTTCTTCTTTGAGTAGATGGCACCTAGTACAAAGAATGTGTCAAGATTTCTGGCGCAAGTGGTCGAAGGAGTACCTCACTCAAATGCAACATCGTTATAAATGGAAGGATGTAGTTCTTGAGCCAAATATAGGCGACGTCGTGTTAATCAAGGAAGATGAGCTCCCACCAGCTAAATGGCTGTTTGGAGTTATCACAGAGAAGCATACTGGTTCGGACAAACTTACGCGTGTGGTGAGCGTAAAATGTAAAAATAGCGTTATAAAACGACCTTTGTCGAAATTAATTGTGTTACCTGTTACTTAAGATAATACGGATAAGAATTACTTATACAGTCCACTGTTCTATGTTGAAGTTTATTTTGTTATAGAAGCTATTGTGTTTTACGTTGTGAATTTTTAGTTAGATTATTTTTGAGTTCATATTGTTATAATTTATCAAAATTTTGTTGCACTTGGGAGATAGTAAATTTGTGTACACGTTTTTTTTTGGAAGAAAGTATTAGTTTTTGTTTGCTTATAAATGTTATAACATTGTTTCCATTTCTATTGTTCTTATTTAATGGACTGTCCGTCCATGGCGGGCGGAATGTTTAGGCCCAATATTATAAATATGTTTAGTGCGTAAGAACAAAACTAGATGGCGTTGTACACCACTAAAACACGCAAGCGTTTGGTGCACGATATCTTGCTGTCTTACCAAGTGAATTAATAAATGAGCTTTTTCCCTCGCAAACCGAATTTTATTTCAATTTCGGAGCATTTTTTAGGACGATGTACAATCCTTATAATGTGATCATCTTTTTAAAACCTATCTATCTACGCCATTTACATGCTAATCACTGCTCAATTAATGATAACGTAACATGCGTCTATGTGAAATAATAATTATGTGCAATCTTATCATAGCATTATATGAATGCAATCTACTGAATTTCTACCGGATCTGCAAATGCACATAATGCCATAAATATTAACTGACTAGTTGACCCGCCCCGGCTTCGCACTGGCAAATTAGTAAAACGCGGTCGAACGGGATAAAAAGTATCCTATGTCCGTTTCTTGGTTTTAAGCTCCCCACCAATTTTCAGCCAAATCGGTTCAGCCGTTCTTGAGTTATAAATAGTGTAACTAACACGACTTTCTTTTACATATATAGATTACGAGCAGAAGCTTCGCCTGCGGCGTGGCCTATGGGGAAATAATTCAACCACCCATTTCACCCTCTTAAAGGTGGAATTTCGAAAAACCCTTCTTAGCGGATGCCTACGTCATAACATCTACCTGCATGCCAAATTTCAGCCCGATCCGTCCAGTGGTTTGGGCTGTGCGTTGATAGATCACTATGTCAGTCAGTCACCTTTGAGTTATATATATTTAGAAGATACATAAATACAATACATCGTACATAGAGCACAATAATAACACCCAGACATAGAACAAACACCTATGTTCATCTCACAAATGTTTGTCTTGGTCACAAATGACCGCGACTTCACTGGCGATCGATAATACGGCTCATTTTTGGAGCCATTGCGAAGCAAATTGGAATGTAAAACGTGTGTGGAATCCTCATACGAAAGCAAATAAATTTAAAAAAAATGTCGTGGGAATAGAACCTGCTGCCTCTGGGTTATGAGCCGACCTGCTCAACCACAACACCACAGATGCTGTCCATAAATATTTATTTATTTATTATTTCGGAGGATGAAAACTAAACGCCTGAAAGATTATTTTGCCAGCGCAATCATGTGGTCATAGAATGTCAACTATCGGTCAAATATGACACTTAGGCCCGTATTACAGAACGATGCTCAGTCATCGATCGGTGCTCAAGCAGACATTTTAAATTGATCAATTAGTGAATGAAATCTCTGTTTGAGCACCGATCGATGAATGAGTATCGTTCTGTAATACGAACCATAAGTCCTTCATGGATACCAAACGAGTTACCCTTTTACAACTTATTTACGTACGTTATATTTGTATATGTACCGTATTTGTCTCTTGTTTTTCTGATTATATATAGGTTATTACTAATAATTATAAAGATTGTACACCGTGCCGTGACGCCACCAAAACGGTCCCAACCGAAGACCAGCGCTGGTTGCATGACCAGCAAGATACTGAGTTGGGACCGATTCGTGGCAACGAGCAAAATGATTTTTATTCCTTGTTACTCTTAAGTTTTTTAAGCCATTGCCTTTTGTCATGAATAAATATTTATTCTATTTTATAGTCGTAAAGCGGATGCTACATGGACCGAAAGTCAATGCGTAACATTTATCAGCGTTAAATCCATCCCGCCACCATGACTCTACTGGTATACCAAATCCACGTCGTGTTGTAGATAGTAAGGAATAAGAAGACGGTTAATGAATTACTTACAAGCTGCAAGCTACAATTTTGAAGAACATCATAATCTGCCAACTTGGCGAGAAGCTGCCGAGGGCTGCGAACACGAACCCGGTGATAGTTGACACGAGCAGGGCTCGACGGCGGCCTCGAGTGTCTGCATAGTAGCCCCAAGGATACGCGAATATTACACCTGGGAGGGCGGTAACATTTGATAGATATAATAATGCCCAATGGTCACATAATATATCGTAAATTGGATGCCCTGCATCTAGGGACCTAGGACCTACGAAGACCATGGTCCCACAACACTCAGACACAGAATAAGTACTCGCGCTTTTTTCTGTGCCGAAATACCGTCAGCCGACCTGCTCAACTACCACACCGCAGAGGCTATAATAATAATATATGGTCTTTACCTATGAAATTGCCGTTTTGCAGTACAGACTTTTTCGAACAAAAAAATTTTTGATTGGCTATGAATTCTAAATTCAAATTAATTTTGTTTTAAAAATATGACATTCTATTTACAATATAAGTCTTTTGTTTATTGATTAGCGTTGTATTTTCATTACATTTCAACATTTTTCCTCATAATGGATACTTTGAAATTTCGTGTAATTATAGAATATGAGTTCCGTCGTGGCACCAACGCGGCACAAACGACACGTAACATCAACGACGTTTACGGAGAGAACTGTACAAACGAACGTACAACCCGTTATTGGTTTGCTCGGTTCCGTTCTGGGAACGAAAAATGAACCTCGTGGTCGTCCGGAAACTTTGGTCAACAATGATGAATTAAAGGCGATTGTGGAAGCTGATGAATCTCAATCTACAGTTGAGCTGGCAGCAGCTTTTGATGTTAGCATCAAAACAATATTGGTCCATTTGCGACAGATTAGCAAGATAAAAAAGCTTGATAGATGGGTGCCCCACGAACTTAACGATCGCCAGCGCAACGTACGCGTCGAGACTTGCCTTGCGCTGCTTAACAGGCACAGAAATGAAGGAATTTTGAACCGAATTGTTACGTGCGACGAAAAATGGATTCTTTTTGACAATCGAAAGCGCTCAGCAAGTTGGTTAGATCCTGGTTCGGTACCAAAGCAATGTGCAAAACGAAAAATGACCCCTAGAAAGGTGATGGTCACAGTTTGGTGGTCTAGTGCTGGTGTGATTCATCATAGCTTTTTACAAAACGGCGAGAGCATTACTGCAGATGTGTACATTGAAGAACTGACCACAATGATGGCGAAACTCGCACGTCTGCAACCAGCTTTGGTCAATCGGTCGTCTCCACTGCTACTTCACGACAACGCGCGACCCCATACTGCACAACAGACCGTCTCTAAGCTGCATGAGTTGGGTTTGGAAGCTCTCCCTCATCCGCCATACTCACCAGATCTTGCGCCTACCGACTATTACTTTTTCCAAAATTTGGACAACTTTTTAGCGGGAAAAAAATTCAATTCCCGAGAGGCAGTACAAAACGCCTTTGAAGAGTTTGTTGTCTCCCGTCCTGCTGATTTTTTCAAGAAGGGCATCCATAAACTGCCACAGCGTTGGCAAAGATGCATTGATTGCAGGGGTGATTACTTTGAATAAAAGAAATAAATAAGTTCGAAAAAAAAATACTTTAACTTTTTTCAAACAAAACGGCAATTTCATAGGTAAAGACCTAATAATAACGCCCAACGATCACATACATAGATCCTGGACCAAAACTAGGATTCCCTGTGTCTAGGGACCCAGGAACTACGAGGACAATGATCCCACAACACCCAGATACACGACAAGTACTAGCACTTTTTTTCTGTGCACAAATACTTGTCTTGCCGCGGGGATCGAACCCGCCGCCTCTGGGTTATGATGAGCCGATCAGTTCAACCACACCACAGAGGCTGTCAAAGATATACCTGCGAATGGAGCTGAAGCGAGCACTCCAGTCTCTGTGACGCCCAGTTTGAGGTCGCAGTTGGCTGCAGCTACGATAATGCTGAACCCGAATAAGTCCAGGGCCACAGCGTTGGCGATGATACTGCATGCGGTGAGCAGTAGGTGGTTGTATCGGCCATGGCCTGTAACAATTCTTTGTTAGAAATTGAAAGATTGATCCAGAATAAATATACCGCTGCCATTTCTTTTCTTGCACATCCAGGTTGACTGGTAGATGATGCATCATAGCATTAAGTCCTCCTTGTACATTATTTTGTGCTAAAGTATAAATAAATAATTAAATATAGCAGTATCGCCTGCTTAGCATAATCCATCGCGATTCCTTTACAATAAAATAACAGTTCCTGTAATCCAGGTATATTTCATTATACCTTTGAATAATGTAGTTTGGATCCTTTTTCTCTATCTTGATAAAGTCGGAAAACTAAAACCTGACTACTTGTATAAGGGTCAGTTCGCGACTCGCGTCGTGAAGTGTAGCGCTTCAGTCACTAGGAATGAGACTAGATGGCGTTACTCCACGACAACGAAACCCTTTATCACAACTTACCCGTTTTCTCGCAGGTATCTTTAATTAATTTTTAATTTACTGGGATAAAAAGTACCCCATGTTGACCACAGTAATACAAGCAACCCATGTGCAAAATTTCATTTAATACGGCCCGCGACGCCGTTTTTGAAAACAAAAAGAATCCTAAATGTTATTCTGAAAAATCTAAATATTATTTATAACTGACTGACTGACATAGTGATCTATCAACGCACAGCCCAAACCACTAGACGGATCGGGTTGAAATTTGGCATGCAGGTAGATGTTATGACGTAGGCATCCGCTAAGAAAGGATTTTTCGAAATTCTACCCTTAAGAGGGTGAAATGGGTGGTTGAATTATTTTCCCATAGGCCACGCCGCGGACGAAGCTGCGGGCAGAAGTTCGTTAACTATATACATTAAGTTTCAATGCAGTCCGTTCAGTAGTTTCAGCGTGATGCATGCTCAAAGAGACAGGCAAAAAAATTAATGTTTTTACTTCTATATTAATAAAAAAATTATACTGATGCAATCAGAATTGTAAAATAATATTCAATGTACAGATTTAGCCAAGTTACCTAATTATTATTTTTTTAATGAATAACGCGGCGAGCCATTCGTTTAGGTACCTGATGTTAAGCGACACGGCCACCCATTACGGTTGCAGTGTCACTCGAAACTCTACTCTAATATAAAGTTTCGCATGACATCAGCACAGTCCAGTTATAAGATGACTAGACCGAGATCATCATAAAGTGTTATTGTCCAGTAATTTCACTAGCTATGTACAGTGCCCTTCGAACCGGAACACAGTAGTGCTTACACTCTACTGCTTGGCGGCAGAATAACTGGCAAAGCGGTGGTACATACCTACACGAACTTTGCAGAAAAGTCCTACCACCACCTAGTAAATGTATTATTAGTATAGATATCTATACTAATATTATAAAGAGGAAAGATTTATATGTAAGTACGTTTGTAACGAGTTGTCTCAAAAAGTACTGGACCAATTTTAAAAATTCTTTCACCATTTGAATGCCACATTATTACTCATTAATATAAGCTATTTTAATTGCAAGAAAAAATGTTTTTGTAAAAATATTTAAAAAATAAATATCCGTCTGTGCGAAGCCGGGACGACCCGCTAGTATAGTAGTGGAATAGTAGATAGATAAAATTCAACAAATCGAGAAATCGCATCTTTGCTTATTCAACCATACCTGTTAACTCCATAGCTTCATCATACGTATAAGCTTTAGCGTTTTCATTTTTGTATTCTTCTTGCGTACTTAATTGACACATATTTTTAACAATACTTTTGCTAATTACCTATTCCTCACATCAGTGTAATTACGTTATATGCCGTGTACTGAGGAACTCTGAGTTAGCGCGCATAGCTCTCGTAACTGTATATAATTTGAGAGAGATGAGTACCTACTATCTTATCAATAAGACTAAATTACAGTATTTAACAGATACAACAAGGAGTCTGTAAAACAATAAAGTTGCACGATAGTGGTTTTGTGACCTTTCTGAAGAATTTTCATTTTATATAGGCATAAAGTTTCGCGCGATACGGCTCCATTGTGCAGCGCACCTCATCTTGAGATCTTAGGTCCGTATTACAGAACGATGATCAGTCATCGATCAGTGCTCAAGCAGAGATTTCATTCATAAAGTGATCAATTAGTGAATTAAATCTCTGCTTGAGCACCGATCGATGACTGAGCATCGTTCTGCAATACGGACCTTAAAGTGTAGTAAGACAAGATTCCTAGACTGTAAGATCAGTGGGGTGATCATGGAACTTTGATCGCAATGCAACAGGAGAAATTACATTCCTAACTTGAAAACTTCCACACTACCTATGCACATAAACTGCGTGAAGTTTTGGCGGGAAAACGAAAAAGATCGTGTCACCGCATTGTATTATTTTCCAAAAACTGTGTTATTTTCAGTGTTAGTGCATAAAATTGGGGGCATTTTATTCGTTAAGTACTGGATTACAGGCAGGAGTGTAGGAAAGTGGTATAATGATGGTGAAACGTTTCTTTTCGTGTTGTTTCCAAAACTCCATAGAAGCTTCTGGTAAAGTGGCCACCACTTTACTAGGAGTATGAAGTGACTAGACTAGACTATGACTTGACTTGTGTGAATGTGAAGTGTGAAGATATCATGTCTATCAGTCCAAATATTCCCTATATACGAACGTTCTAATGGATTGAACGGCGAATGGATAACAGCGAAACAAAGATAAAGAAAAATTTATTATCTAAAAAAATGAATGAGTTATACAATAAAAATGACAGGCAGGTCTGCCTCAGGTCTTTATCCTTTCCCCTATCTTTTTCCCGGCCTTCTATCTTCCTTTGGATCCGTTCGAAGTCGGGGCGGCTCAGTAAGTGTAAAATATGATAAGATATTTTTATCGGCTAAAATAAGAAAACATGACAAAACTTATGCAATGGTTCTAAAACTGGTGTTTACCTTAGATAAGGAGAAGATGGTGATTTAACTAAAGTTAGAGTGAGTAAACACACCAAAATGATAAAAATCGCACGCGAATCGGAGCGATGGTAAAGAAAACATTGAGTTACTCGACATTTATGAGATGCTTTTGAAGTAAAACTTCTTTACGCACGCTTAACTTGGGAAGTAAGCTGGCGAGGCGAACAGAAGTTGAAAGTTGTTGTTTCACGTAGATCTCCATTGTCAACATAACAAAGTTAATAATTTGTATTATTATGTTGGCATGTCCAATAAAATGACAATTTACAATTGTCAAGATGGCGACATTAACATTAAATAAAGTTATACCAGCCAATAGATGGAGCTAAACTAAAGCAGCCTTATTAATTAACACGAACTAGCTTTAGACTAGTTACACCATCTTTTGTCTCTTTCGATCCAGCTAAATATTCCAGTAGCAAAAAAAGGACAAAAGCTGAAGTAACTAATCCGAGACTAATACCCGTTTATTAATAAGGCTGAAGAAGTTTTACTTCAGTCGTGTGGTCTAAAGTACACTCCTTTTTTTTCGGAACTCTGTCATTTCACAGTTTTGATTGATAAAAACAATCGATCTGAGTTTTGGCGGGAAAACGAGAACGATCTTGCCGCCGCATTGTACCTATTTTTTTATTTATTTTCCAAAACTTGTGTTATTTTCTGTGTTCGTGCATAAAATAGGTGGCGTTTTATTCGCTAACTGTTGGATTACAAGCGTGTACAGGAGTTTGGGAAAGTGGTATTAAAATATTTATATAATAAAGATAATGATGGTGAAACGTTTATTTTCGTGTTGTTTCCAAAACTCCATAGAAGCTTCTGGTAAAGTTGCCACCACTTTACTAGGAGTATAACTTGACTTGATGACTTGGACTGTGACTTGACATGACACATATATGAAATATCATTAACTTGAAATTTATCAATTACTTGACACTGGCTAAATACAAAAAGTGTGGAGCCAAAACACAAAATAAAAACAATTTATCAAGCCTACTTGACATGATAGCCACGTCCATCAAATGCCAGACTGATTACGTATTTACGTAAATGATTATCTAATAATACTCTTGATACAATATCTCAAATCTAGATAGAACAGGTTGATATCGCATTTCGTGGATACAATTAATCCCCTTTAATCCACTTAAGTCTATTCACACTCGCTCGCAGCTGGGCCGGGCATTAATCTTATTAACTACTTTAATACTTACATCTAGAGAGAGCTAGGTTATCTAGAGACCCGCGAATAAAGATTCTTTTTTTTGTTTGGTTTT
Source organism: Ennomos fuscantarius (assembly GCA_905220475.3). Classification (NCBI taxonomy): domain Eukaryota; kingdom Metazoa; phylum Arthropoda; class Insecta; order Lepidoptera; family Geometridae; genus Ennomos; species Ennomos fuscantarius. The sequence continues at coordinate 1,667,865 of HG992032.1, forward strand.
GGCTCCACACTTTTGTGTATTTAGCCAGTGTCAAGTAATTATATTATATATGTATATATTATATAATGTGTCAAGTCAAGTCAAGTCACAGTCCAAGTCATCAAGTTAAGTCATAGTCTAGTCTAGTCAAGTCATACTCCTAGTAAAGTGGTGGCTACTTTACCAGTAGTCAGTATGTAGTTATGGAAACAACACGAAAAGAAACGTTTCACCATCATTTTACCACTTTCCCACACTCATGCCAGTAATCTAGCTCTAAACGAATATAATGCCACCAATTTTATGCACTAACACTGAAAATAACACAAGTTTTGGAAAATAATACAATGCGGTGACGCGATCTTTTTCGTTTTACCGCCAAAACTCCATATAAAGATTCTTATTAACATTTTTTCATAGTGACAAAAGACAATCAACATTATCAGCAGCATATATACCTACCTACCTAAGGCATAGGCCTCACCACCGTCATAACCAAAAATAAGTAAAAGAATACTGTTGTGCTTGTGTGTACTTGAGAACAACTTAACCCATAATTATAAAAGCTTAGGTAAAAGGCATCGAACTCAGAAATCTAAAATGAGAAAAATACAACACAGTACAAAATTTGTATTTTGTACGTAGTTGCTTTGTCTAAAACACACTCGTTTTTTTGTGTCTGGAGTCCAGACACTATAAAAACGAGTGTGGTTTAGACCTAAAGACTGACGTGAATCTTCTTTAATTTAGCTCCATCTATCGGCCGGTATAACTTTGTTTTTGCTTTGTTTAATGTTAATGTCGCCATCTTGACAATTGTAAATTGTCATTTTAACTGACATACCAACATAATAATAAATTTCCACCCATATCAAAAAGCACCACTAAACTTTAACTTCAATTATCACGGCATTTCCATAGAAACAGTTTGTGAATTCACGTTGCTTGGACTAGTTATTGATAAGCATGTTAATTGGGAGTCGCACATTAAAAAAATTAGATCTAAACTTTCGTCATTCACGTATGCACTCCGAGAAACTAAGAAAACTACTGATGTAAAAACTGCCTTGGTAACCTATTATTCTTATGCGCATGCATGGCTAAGTTACGGTGTTATTCTATGGGGCAACAGCACCGCTGCGTCTACCCTAATTATTCTTCAAAAGAAACTGATAAGAATAGTAATGAATATCAAGCAAAGAGACAGTTGCAAACCATATTTTAAAAAACACAAAATTTTAACTCTTACAGGCATATACATTTTAGAAATATGTAAATTTGTACGAAATAATCCGAACCTATATATAAAACGGGAAAACCTACCGAGAAACGTAAACCGTTCAGTTCGCCACGGAAACCGATTGGTACTACCTTCTTCCCGGCTTAAGCTGCATGCTTCTGGTACACTTGTTATGTCTATTAATATATATAACAAGCTTCCAGAAGCAATGAAAAAGGAATCAAATAATGTAATCTTTGTAAAACAATTAAAGCATTTTCTAATAAATAAAAGCTATTATACTATAAATGAATATCTAAATGATAAAATTTAAGCATATTATGTAAAAATAATAATTCATTTAACTTTAGTATAAAATAAGTAACCTCTTTCTAATCTAATAATATTTAATTTTGTCTTCCTCTCTTCTAATTTTGCGTGCCCGACAGGGTCCACGATGAACTGTTATTTAAAAAAAAACTACCTACACCTGTACAACATTGTGGAATGCAAATAAAAATTGAAATTGAAATTGAAATTAATACAAATTTTTAGCTTTGTTAACTTGACAATGGAGATCTACGTGAACCAACTTCAACTTCTTCGCCTCGCATTCACCAGCTTACTCCCCAAATCAAGCGCGCGTAAAGAAGTTTTATTTCAAAAACAGATACAGATGATGAAACTTCGAGTGGACTTGTTGCTAAAAGCGATCTCTTTCAGTCAAAGAATTATTGGAGAGATAGAGGTCGGAGGTGTAAACAAATTAAGTAAAAATTAATAAAAATGAAACAATAATAATTATAATGGATACGTAAAGGTACTTACATCATATTCTCTCGAAGCTCGAAGACCACCAATAATCATTAGACGTTAACCTTTTAATAAAATTTAATTTAATTTTAAGATTTTAAGCAAACTTACAGCTAGGTACATGTATAGAAAAGTAAACATATAAAGTTTATAAAGAAGGCCAATTACAAATTTCCATAGATACGTAAAAAAGCACACATAAAAGACGAATGAGTTTTGGCGGGAAAACGAAAAAAATCGCGTCATCGCGAGACTTGAGAAATTAATTACTTGACACTGGCTAAACACCCAAAACTGTGAGGACAAAACCAAAACAAAAAAAAAGACGGATGCACACAAAGAAAAAATACAACTTCTACACAGAGTAACCACTTAGCTCCCTAAATATTAAAAAATGCATTGCCCATCATGATTGTAAGCTGCGGCGAACTCTCTACATAGGTGCCTGATAATAATTTCTTAGATATAAGAAAAATATAAGGCGTTTTTGTAACATTATGCATTTATATAATTTCCAGGATAATAAAAAACCCAAAGATAATTAAGGAATTTAAATTATCTTAAGATTGTGATGACCTGATAAACAGGTTATCAGTATAATTTAGACAGTATTAAATATAATGTAGAATATAAATCATTATATTAAATAATAAGTATTATATCTTGAAATATAATCAAGATTATTGAGATTAATGAGAACTAAAAATTGATTGATTGATAATAAGCAACGGGAAATGCACACTGTATTATATTATAAAATAATAATAAGCACGTAGGTATAATTTAAAATAACTTTAAAACTTTTTTGACTACCTATACTAACATATTAAGCCATTTTAACTGTCCAATCGTCGAAAAGATCCGTTTTTTTAAAGGTATGGTATCTATCATTTAAGCATTAGATATTTAAGTAACCCAAGAGTAATTATTACTCTCTATAGCATTAAGTTCGCCTATGTACCTACATTACGGTAAAGTTACGATACTCCGCTCTGTCAAGGACCATTGAAACTCGTCTGTCATAGACTTTTTCAATGTGTAAGTCTTAACCTATTGTCGTTATCCATTCAGTAAAAATACCAGCCAGCAAAATGCAATCATGACAGCCGCTGTGGTGTGGTGATTGAGCAGGTCGGCTCATAACCTGGAGGCGGCGAGTTCGTATCCCGCGGCAGGACAAGTATTTGTGCACAGAAATCAAAAGCAACAACACCCAGGTGCTGTGGGACCATGGTCTTCGTAGTTCATGGGTTCCCTAGACACAGGGAATGCTAGTTAGGGACTAGGATCTAAGTACTACATAATCGTTAGGCGTTATTCCGTAGAAGCGCGAAGTTCCGTATCGCGCGTTGCGTAAGGGGGCTAGACAGAAAAACTTAAGACCAAAAGTTGTAACGACACTTTTTACTATAGTTGTAAGCCGTGCGGCATGCGCGTGTTCCTTTGTATGTCTCTCTCTCTTTCTCTCTCTCTCTCTCTCTCTCATAGAAAGCAAGCCAATTATATTATAAAATATAATTAGATTATTATTTTTTAACTTATTTTTATTTCATATATTATTATTTAACTTTTAAACACAAAATTTTTTAAATAATTTTTTTTGAACTTCGTTCTATCCGGGTGTCGCTTGTCACTTCTTAAGTATTTTTTATTATTCATCCATTTAGATTAAGGCGCTTTATCCGCCAGTGGCGGATATCGAAACTTACCCGATGACCGGTAGAGGGGGGATAGACGTTACCTATTCCATTGCTTTTACTCAATTGAATGAATCTGTAAAACGCTGCAAACATTAGATGTTAGGAGTACTTGTGTTATAGCTAATTACATATATTACTTACGTAAGTACATACTTTATTTCCATATTATTCCCGCGGCAAGACAAGTATTTGTGCAAAGAAAAAAAAAGCGCAAATACTTGTTCTGTGTCTGGGTGTTATGGGACCATGATCCTCGTAGTTCCTGGGTCCCTAGACACAGGGAATCCTAGTTAGGGTCCAGGATCCTATGTATCTAAGTTAATTTTACTTTACACGGTTTAGTTCTAATCTAATTCGGTTATAGGTAATTTATTGAAGAAATATTATTTATCTACGTAAGGTACTTGAAACATGTGTTGACTTACAATCCTAGTATAATTGTAGTGTTTTTTTTTTTCTTCAAATCAGTCATTATTTTATTTGCGTTTGTTTGATTTTGCGGGCCAAGCCGATGCAGTTCTAGGCTATTGCCTTCGATCTCATTCTCAAGAATCGTCAGAACAAAAGCCAAAAAAAAACTAGATTATAATTGAAAAAAAAGATTAAGCTATGACGGTCGTCATCTCATTACTTTTACCTAGAAAAATGCAGGATTAATGTAAGTCCTAGGTCCCACAGGTTAAAATTGCCTGGCAGTACATAAGTACCTAAGTGCATCAACAAGGCATCTAGTCTACAACAATGTCCTCTGATATTTTTATTAGTAAATTAGATGACCTGCGCGCGCCGTGTTCCGCCGCCGGTCGCAGAGTTCATACCTTTGTGACACACAGCTGTGTGGGTTGGTAAACAGAACATGGATTAATCGGCAGTTTATTTCTCGTATTTTATCAGTTTTCATGAAAATTCTTTTAAAAATAAACGTGGTTTGCTATACCATGATACCATTTCTATGGTTACATTAACGAATAATTTTGCTAAATTAAAACTTGCTTTTCCAATAAATAAATAATTAAGCGCTTCTTCATGCATTATTCAGCCCGTTTGACCCTTTTACGGGTTAAATTTTCAAAAACTCTTAGCCCTACGCTATAATAAAGAAGACTCCCTCCAAATATGGTCTCTATGTCCAGCGGTTTGGGCTGGGTACCTATGTTGTCACTCCGGACTAAAACTTTTATTAAAAAACAGAAAACCTAATAACCCAACCTCACCAGAAAAGATGCAAGGCTCAATCTTTCATAGGCGAATAAATAACTGCTTTTCATCAGGCGCTAAGCCTTTATTCTACACATATAACATATGACATATGATTTCCATGAAGGTGTTATTTTATTATGAATAGAAAACCATTATAGCTACTTGATGTCACTGACTTGCTGTCTTTACGGGTTCGAATCTCGCAATGTGCCTAAGCTTGATATGAAAGAAAATATCGTGTAGAAGCCTTATGATAGCATCCAGTTTTGTAATATTCGCCTAGGCTCACACTAACAGTGTTTCACGGCCTCGCTCGAGAAGTCCAAATCCAGGCGTAGCATTATTAATGAATGTATATTTATTTGCCGTCGACCGTCACTTAACATCAATGTGGTCAAAATTTCACACTGTCTGAACTGAAATAAAACAAAAACTGTATGGACAGGTGCAAGTGTTTTGAATGAAAAAAAAAACTATATACTTTTACTACTAAGAGGTACGATCCGTCTCACTCTGTGACGTTTAATGAAGTTTTTGCTTTTTAAAATAAGTTACACAAAAATCATTGTGGGTGAACCGTGGCGTCCACACGCATAAACATGTTCGATACGCATGTTCGATACTGAATAAATTTACGACTGTTTGCTAGTCCACCGGTCTGTGAGACACACCTTGCCTATTATCATTTCGCAGCGTGTATCAACTCCTGCCAGTGGCAGAACTGAAGCCGCGCATTGCACCCAACAAAAAAAAAAGAAAGAAAACTTTTTTAACATAAAATGTATAAAAAGTCGACAGTGCGTGCTCCCTTTGTTAGTTGTTACCGGTGATTGCATTGGTACACTACCCTTAGGAAATATATTGTAGTATAAATAAAAATAATAATTAAAAACAAATTAAAGCAGCCAACGTTGTTCAAATAAATAAACATAAATCAAACATGAAGAAAATGCAGTTTGTGATAGTGTTAGCCGGTCTCATAGGTAAGTTTTCAAAAGTAGTTTTGATTGCACGCTAACGGTAAAGTTAAATATTTTTTTAGTATACCTAATTTGTTTTTCGTGTTCGTTTTTTTAACGTTAACTGATTTCAGCAATAATGAATCGTCTAAATAATAACCTTTTTAATCTAAACAAAGTAAAAGTACCTGTATTAATAAATAGAACACCCAAACAAAGCTTTTACCGCGCTTTTTATAATTAAAAAATATGTTTTAAACACCTACTGAAAATATTATAAATGGTTATTTCAGCTATCACGAAACTTTTCATAAAGTATGGAATTTTTTTAATAATGAATTCAAACATGTCACTAAAATATAAACATGCCAAAATCTTATCAAATGAAAACAGAACTTTGCTTTTACAGTACTGTGCAGTTGGTTCAAGTAGATACACATGAATTCTAACAACAGAAATGTCGTAAATTTTATATATATTTATTACCTTTTGAATATAGTAAATAGAATAAAACTTTTCTTTACAGGTTTAAGTTATCAAGCGGAATGGTCTTACGATTGTGAGTATTTAATATATAAGTACCTATATTGATGGTATTGTTTTTAAGTAAAACATATATACGCGCGTTTTACTTGAGGAGTAAGCTATAGATGCAAACGGAAATTTAAAGTTGTTGTTTAACATCGATATCCATTGTCAACATAACAAAGTTAAAAATTGCTTAAAATTTGCTCATTATTATGTTGGTATGTTCGATACAATGACAATTTTCAATTGTAAATTGTCATTGTTAATGCCATTTTGACAATTGTCAAGATGGCATTAACATTAAACAAAGCCAAAACAAAGTTATACCGGCCAATCGAGCTAAAAAAGTTTTACTTTAGTCGTTTTTTTAAGTTGTCGTTGAACAAATATAATTTATACGCCGATTCTCTCAAGTTACCACTAATCTCACGTAACGCAGTCAATTAAACTTCTCTATCATTTAATTGCAGATTTAGTTCGACACTTGAATTTTATTTAGCTGCCACTAGCTATATTGTTGTATGCATACTTCAAAATTTTCTTATTAAAAATACAATCTAGGCCTATTAATCTACATTAATGATTAAATTTGGCCTCTATACGAGCCATATATTATTAAACGACTGTAACTAACTGTTTGTAAGTCAAGGACCCAAAACTATATCAAAATTAAAATTGCTAGTGATGGTGTTTTGATTCAAGGTAATTATAATATTTCTAGAGTTCCATATCTTTAAATAAAAAATTGAACCCTTATAGAATCACTTTGTTGTCCATCTGTCTGTTAAGACCCTTTTTCTCAGGAATGCGTGGAGGTATCAAGCTGAAATTCATATCAAATACTCAAGTCTACTGTCCCTTACAGCTATAAAAAGAAAATCAAACTTTTAAGCCCACACAACCAAAAGATACAGCCGTTAATGCTGCAAATTTTCGACACTCGCAGAATCTTGAAATTTGTTACGAAGCAACGTCTTATAGATAGCTAGAAGCACGATAGATAGCACAGATAGAAGAACAATTGCGAAAAGCATAAGTTTTTAGTTACATCATATAATAAAAAAAAACTGGCCAAGTCTGACACGTACTTGGCCAGTTTTTTTGGACTGCTTAGGCACTGAACAAATTATAGCATAAGTAACTTATCTGTACTAAAGTTGACAGCTCCTAATTTCGCACTGATCCCTCCATGACATACCTATTGCTATACATTTGGGTTTCAGCAGTAGACGTTTTCTCGTGTAGGCAAGTGGTCAACTCTCTGACCAAAATTTTTAAGCCACCTAAAAGCTTTATCTTGGCTTAATGACAGCAGCCGAGACCTACGTCTTAACGAGTGATAATGATGACGACCAGATGATGAGGATTTTTAATGTTCATGGCAATTAAATTTCTAAAAACTTCTTTATTAATAGAATATTTATGTAAAAAATTTATTATTTGCAACTCTGCACCAGAACAACTTATTTACCTAAATATTCTATTAATAAAGAATTATTGGAAATTGACGGAAGTCAATAAACAATATTTTAGAGATGATGAGGGAGTTGCAGTCGGTAAAATTCTTTATGTTACCGTTCCTACTCGCATTTAAAAATATTATTTTGTATTTTCACTTGCAAGTGAATATGATTCTTTTAGTGAAAATTAATATCTTAAACCTAAAAAAATTGTTCTTTTTATAGATAAACAATAATATTCGTAACATTTTTCAATAGATGAGACGCAATGGCCCGGCCAGTGCCGGACGGGCGAGCTGCAGTCGCCGATCAACATTATGTCGCGGTCGGCGTTGTTGGACAAGCACGAGGCACATATCCGAGGGCCGCTGGTCCTCCGAGGGTACGGAGAAGTTAGGGTCACCGCTGAAAACAACGGGCATACATGTAAGTATTGTGTGATGATAGTTGTAACTCTATTATCTTATACATGTGAAACAAAATGGGAAAATTCGTCTCATTTCTCCGATGATGCGACAAAAAAAAATATTTTATTTAAGAAGATTATTGCTTAGGAAAGAAATATTGGAAAGAAGCTGGTCTCCTCTTTCTCTCTCTCTATCTCTCTCTCTCTCTGACTCTCTCTATCTCTCTCTGACTCTCTCTCTCGCTGACTCTCTCTATCTCTCTCTCTCTCGCTGACTCTCTCTCTCCCTCTCTCTCTCTCTATTTTTGAAATATGAAAAAATATTGAATGAAAAAAGTACAATAATTATAGCTAACAATCCAAACTTGACCACGTGACGTCACGCATGGCTTACTGCATAGAAGCAGAAATTTGCATTGTAAAGACTTTACTCAGTTAGTTGTATCTATTGTTATATACCACTAATTTCTTAAAACAAACGTTTTAAACCATCATTTTAGCTCTAATATAAGGCAACGCAAGGTTTGAAATTAAAAAGTTATAGGTATGTAGCAAGTTGTAAATAGTTCCCGTTGCGTGGGTGGTTGCAAACCGCGCCTGGCACCACTGACTTTTACAAGTTTAATGCGGTGTACCGTCATTTTATTGGTTATGAAAATTATATCATTTCTCGTAGAGAGAGGGGGCATATAAATTCTGATTAGCTGACTGACAGGCCTTAGTAATTGTTATTTTAATTTCATTATATTCTGCATGTAAATAGTAAATAGTAGTAAAAATATGTATATCAATTATTGCTACTGAAAAACAGGCATTTTTATAAAATAATATGATTAAATTAAACTTCTCAGACAAAATTTCCAGGAAATATTTTTTGGGACTTGTGAAGTCCAAACATGCAAGGTATTATGTTAGTCAAGACAAATCAAATCAATTAAAAGTCGAAATTACTCCGGCCAGGTTTCGGACATATTCGATGTCCTTCTTCTGAGTAGTAATTTCGACTATTAATTGACGTGAGTTTTAGCCGTTATTTATCTTACAAAATGTGTCATACTCACCATAGTTTTCAAACTAAAATCAAATCAAGTCTTATATTTATTTGGTAGAACATAAATTACAGAAGATCTTAACATAAGTACTTAAAATAATTAGACATTTTGTGTTTCATTTGCATGCAAGTCTACAAATATTATGATAAATCATATTTTTATTACAGTACATTAAATATAAAAATAAAAAAAAGTATAAAACGTATCCCCAGAGGTGCCCGCGTAGCCGTTGCTCGAAGTCTCGCTGAGTGCGTGGAGAAGGTTGTCAGCGACAATACTCCATTAGTGTGGGAAAACCTTTTGACATTTGCATACAAAACTTTCCATTTAGGACCAGACACAAAAAAACGTTCCTTAACATCTGCGATTAAATTTAATACGTCTCGCGATTTCATACATACTCACACGACTGACATTGAGCACGCCATCCCTTCCCGAAACCATTTTAAGTTAATAGAAAATAAGGTTTCAGATGGGAATGTTAGAGGCGCTGCGAAACTCCTATTTTGCAGTGACTCTCTTGCCACAAGCTCAGCGGAGACTTATACACTGCTACGCGACAGACATCCTGCGCAGTCACCTTCCACGCAGCTCCCATCTCCTCCCTCGACGGAATTGCCTCTGCAAATCGATGAGGTAGCCGCCCTTCAAGCGATTAGATCTTTCCCAAATGGTTCTGCGGGAGGATTGGATGCCATAACCCCACAGCACCTTAAAGATCTAACCGATCCCTTTGTCGGTGAGGCTGGAAAATCTCTTCTACGTGAGTTGACTGCCCTGGCAAATCTAATTCTCTACGGTCGAGTTCCAGCTGAGATATTACCCATCCTATATGGTGCTAATTTAGTGGCATTAACGAAAAAAGACGGTGGCGTCCGACCTATTGCCGTTGGCAGTACTATCAGACGTCTAACGTCAAAGATATGTTGCAGAGCAATCCAAGAACGTATGTCTAAAAAGTTTGTGCCACACCAGTTAGGTTTTGGTGTAAGATCTGGGTGCGAGGCAGCTGTACACGCTGCACGTACGTTCCTTGGGTCTAAAGATTATGAGGTATTTATCAAAATTGACGTAAAAAATGCTTTTAACAGCCTTGACAGGGGTGTACTGTTATCAGAAATTCAAAAAGAAATACCCGAAATTTACAATTACATGTGGCAATGTTACGGCGCCCCTACAAAATTACTTTTTGGACAAAACGAAATTTCATCATGTGTCGGTTGCCAGCAAGGAGATCCTCTCGGTCCAGCCCTTTTTAGTTTAGGAATTGACCATATAATTAAAGAATTAAATTCTAAATTTAACATTTGGTACCTCGATGACGGTTCTTTAGGCGGGAGTGCATCAGAAGTTTTGGATGACCTTAAATCAATCATTCATCGCTTCAGCTGCGTGGGCTTAACTCTTAATTTTAATAAATGTGAAATTTTTATTCCAGATCATATTCCAGATCAAATTCGCTCATCCATAATTGACAAATTTAACTCGTTATGCCCTAACATTTTAGTTCAAACAAAAACCTCGCTCACTTTACTTGGTGCCCCAATTTTTTTGGAAGCAATCCCGCCTTTAGTGATGTCAAAAATTGAAAACTTTAATGACGTTTCCGGTCGTCTTTTTGAAATTAAACCTCACATGGCTATTTATATTCTTCGGCTTTGTCTTTTTACCCCAAAATTTATGTATTTATTACGGAGTTGCCCTATGTGGTATTTCCAGTCAATTGTTGATTTGGTCGATTCGACTCTAAAAGACACTGTCACTAAAATTCTAAATCTTCATTTTGATAGTCGTGCTTGGGCACAAGCAACTCTCCCCATTTCTTTCGGTGGCCTAGGCATCCGACGTTCATCTAGCGTGGCACTCCCGGCCTTTTTGGCTTCTTGTCATGGCTCGCAAACCCTCATCGGCATGATTCTCAAAACTCCTATTGCCGATGTTCGAGTGGCTGGCCAGACAGAAGCTTTGTCGGCCTGGTGCGCTTCTTGTCAAGGCGTCAGTTTTCCTACTGAAATGGGGAGACAGAGTGCGTGGGACATTCCACTCATAAAATTAACCCATTCGGCTTTATTGGATCAGGTGACAGATGATGCAGATCGAGCACGTCTCCTAGCTTCATCGGAAGTAGAGTCAGGTCACTGGCTCCGTGCTCTTCCCTCCGACAATTTGGCGACTGTATTAGACCCCAGCAGCTTACGTGTAGCCGTGGGTTTACGTTTGGGGGTTAAGCTGTGCGAGCCTCATCACTGCCAATGTGGGCAAGGCGTGGACCGACTCGGACGACATGGGCTCTCATGTGTGAAGAGTGCCGGCCGGCTATTTCGTCATTGGGCGATCAATGATTTAGTCAGGCGGGCACTCTCCACAGCATCCGTGCCCTCTACGCTGGAGCCGACTGGGTTGGTGAGAGACGACGGCAAGAGACCGGATGGTGCCACCTTAGTCCCGTGGTGTCTTGGACGCACACTTGTCTGGGACGCCACGTGTGTGGATACCTTGGCACCTTCTCACGTCTCCAGCACGGCTCAAAGCGTCGGGGCCGCGGCGGAACAGGCGCAAATAAAAAAACGGCGCAAATACGCACAGGTCAGCGCAAATCACGAGTTTGTGGCGCTGGCCGTAGAAACATTAGGCCCGTGGTCGTCCGACACAAAAAAATTTATTAAACAAGTTTCGACTCGTTTGGTTCTCGCCTCGGGGGATCCCAGAGCTGGCACATACTTCGCTCAGAAGCTAAGTCTTCTAATTCAGCGAGGTAATGCTGCCAGTATTCTGGGAACCCTACCGCGCGGTGGTGAGTTGGATAGCGTATTTATTTTGTAAATAATGTTTTATTAGTTTTAACTTTTTATTTATAGAGTGCCTGTAAATATTAATGTTTATAGTGATTTTTGTGATATAAATAAAATGTCAAGATAAAAAAAAAAAAAAAAAAAACATAAGCATAATAGGTACATAATAACAAAATTAAAAAGGTTTATGTTCTTTATCGAATTACAATATTACAGTACATTTGAAATTCCTTAACACTAAAATGCGAGTTGTAAAAACCGTCACACAAAGATAATTTGCCTTTTGATTAGATTCAATAGGTAGGCATACCTATTTGACTGGCCCGTTAGCTCAGTTGGTAGTATCCCTGCCTTCTGAACTGCAGGTTGTGGGTTCGATTCCCACCCAGGACAAACATTTGAGTGATGAACATCGATGTTTGTTCTGTGTCTGGGTGTTATATTGTATTCTATGTATATATTTACAAACAAAAATTATCTAAGTATTGTATCAGTTATCTGGTTCCCATAATACAAGCTTTGCTTAGTTTAGGGCTAGATGGCGCTGTGTGAAATGTCCACACATATTGATTGATTTGATTGATACCTCTTCAAATCTAGTGTTATTTATAACATTCAGTGGTTTTGGGGTGAGATTCCAATTTCGCATAACTACTTCCTTCATTCCATCCTTGTCTCCAGTGAGGTGGAACCAAGTCCCCGGGACGCCGGCTCCAACTGTGTCCGGAGGCCCCCTCAGAGGAAACTACACCTTCCTGCAGTTTCATCTTCACTGGCTATCCGAACACGCCATCGATGGGATGAAGTGAGTTTTGACATATATATATATATATATATATATATATATATTATTATTATTATATATTTTTATTTCGATAGACTCAGGCCTGACCTCACAGAAGTTTATGTTACATCATAGTTGATGTAGTTTAAACCTAAGTATTCATGTATTATCACACTAATATTATAAAGGCGAAAGTTTGTATGTGTGTATGTTTGTATGTTTGTTACTCCTTCACGCTCAAACGGCTGGATAGATTTGGATGAAATTCGGTACCAAGATAGCTTCTACACTGGATTAACTACTACTCCATTTTATCCCGGAAAAGTGATTTTTTCCCGTGGGATGAGCCAATATAATACTTTTTATCCGCGGGTGAAACAGCGGGGCGCAGCTAGCGGGGGGAAATAAAATTTAAGAGAAGTTAAATATTAAAAAGTTTTTCCAGGTGGCATAGCAGACCGGGGAGCACTAAAATTAACAATTAATTTGTTTTAATTAACAAAAATACTGATATGGACTACTTAAGATCGGAAAAAGATAGGTATAGAAGATAGATATAATATAGAAGCATTTTATCAAAAGAATTCCTGTTACATCTTTTACTAAATTTTGTCTAAAAGTGAAAGTAAGTATTGTATTAGAAAATGAATACTTTCTTTCCCTGAATCGGTTAATTATTACTATCGAGTACATCATCGAGAGTGTCTAATGACTACATTACTATTATAGTTTTATCAATCGGTGATTATGATTTAGCTGAAGCTTTATCAGCTTCAGTCTTAGCCCTTCTTGAAAAAATCAGCAGGACGGGAGACAACAAACTCTTCAAAGGCGTTTTGTACTGCCTCTCGGGAATTGAATTTTTTTCCCGCTAAAAAGTTGTCCAAATTTTGGAAAAAGTAATAGTCGGTAGGCGCAAGATCTGGTGAGTATGGCGGATGAGGGAGAGCTTCCAAACCCAACTCATGCAGCTTAGAGACGGTCTGTTGTGCAGTATGGGGTCGCGCGTTGTCGTGAAGTAGCAGTGGAGACGACCGATTGACCAAAGCTGGTTGCAGACGTGCGAGTTTCGCCATCATTGTGGTCAGTTCTTCAATGTACACATCTGCAGTAATGCTCTCGCCGTTTTGTAAAAAGCTATGATGAATCACACCAGCACTAGACCACCAAACTGTGACCATCACCTTTGTAGGGGTCATTTTTCGTTTTGCACATTGCTTTGGTACCGAACCAGGATCTAACCAACTTGCTGAGCGCTTTCGATTGTCAAAAAGAATCCAGTTTTGGCCGCACGTAACAATTCGGTTCAAAATTCCTTCATTTCTGTGCCTGTTAAGCAGCGCAAGGCAAGTCTCGACGCGTACGTTGCGCTGGCGATCGTTAAGTTCGCGGGGCACCCATCTATCAAGCTTTTTTATCTTGTCAATCTGTCGCAAATGGACCAATATTGTTTTGATGCTAACATCAAAAGCTGCTGCCAGCTCAGCTGTAGATTGAGATTCATCAGCTTCCACAATCGCCTTTAATTCATCATTGTTGACCAAAGTTTCCGGACGACCACGAGGTTCATTTTTCCAGTCAAAATTCCCAGAACGGAACCTAGCAAACCAATAACGGGTTGTACGTTTGTTTGTACAGTTCTCTCCGTAAACGTCGTTGATGTTACGTGTCGTTTGTGCCGCGTTGGTGCCACGACGGAACTCATATTCCATAATTACACGAAATTTCAAAGTATCCATTATGAGGAAAAATGTTGAAATGTAATGAAAATACAACGCTAATCAATAAACAAAAGACTTATATTGTAAATAGAATATCATATTTTTAAAACAAAATTAATTTGAATTTAGAATTCACAGCCAATCAAAACTTTTTTTTGTTTGAAAAAGTCTGTACTGCAATACGGCAATTTCATAGGTAAAGACCTATTATATATATAACTCAAAGCTGACTGGCTGACTAACATAGTATCTATCAACGCACAGCCCAAACCACTGGACGGATCGGGCTGAAATTTGGCATGCAGGTAGATGTTATGACGTAGGCATCCGCTAGGAAAGGATTTTTCGAAATTCCCTTAAGAGGGTGAAATGGGTGGTTGAATTATTATCCCATAGGCCACGCCGCGGGCGAAGCTGCGGGCAGAAGCTCGTTACATATAAAGGCAATGTCTTCATAATTATCAGATTAAATATTAATCAATCATTCTAATGTAAAATTTTACTAATTAGACAATAGAATTAGAAATAAGGATCAAAGAGATAGTTAATGATTGTCAATGTATAAGTAATTGATTTAAAAATGTCATACAAAAAACTAATATGAAATTAGCCTGTTGAGGCAACGTGGGTGAGATAGTCGAACCATCAATAAAGATAAAATAAGTAGGTGAGGTTCGAAAGAAATGTATAATGATTACAAAGGGTGAACTTCATAAGTAAATAACGAGAAACACCCATTCATATGAATTTGCGCATTACGATCTGTTGACGTCGATGGACCATCTTTTGGAGTTCCAAATTCAAATGAATATGTGTTTTTCTCGTTTCGTACTTATAAAAGACACTACGTAATAACATATTCCTTCCAAATCAAATACATAGGTAACAAATATTATTGCAACAAGTCATTAGTTACATCGACAACATCTCAGCCACTCGTGCATACAGGAACGCAATGCGATCTACGCGCTTCCTGCTTCTGAACACTTCCTGAGAGGCGTTATAATAAAGGGCATTCCTATCTCTTGCGCCTTTACCTGACGGTGCGTGTACAATCACGTTATGAGTCCGCCCGGTAACGTTGTATAGGTCGGTAGAGATCATCAATTCATCCATCATCATTAACCCGTTCAAAAACACTTACGTTATGGGGCTCCTTGCTATAATAAACGCAAATTGTAAATTATCCCACAAAACATCTTTAAAATTCGTCAACAGAACAATCGGCACGTTCAGCTAGATTCTGCTGATGAATTGGAGATTTTTAATTAAAAAGATCTCTTTGTATGTAACGAAAGCGTAGCCGAGCTTAATGAGTTACGTATCGCGATTATAAAACAACGCTACTGAAAAGAATTAAAGCTATGGCCATTTCAACGGAGACTTGCTGATGCAATTGGGAATCGTGACATTACGTCGTTTTTCGTTTGATGGTATTATTGGAATCAGTGCGAGAATGACTCAAACGAATGGCAAGCTTCATCGAATACATTGACTTAAGGTGGTATATTATGACAAAATTCCTGCAATATTTTCTTTCGCTAAACACTATAGGATAGGTACACAGATGTGGATGTTTATAAAATAGGTACAGAGTTGGATACATGTGTAAGGCCATGGTCAGAGCGAACTCGATAGATAAATGATTGATATCGGAACTCAGGGCCAAGGGACAATGTCATTGTCAGGCCTTATGTAGTCTGGCAATCACTTTCAGTCATTACACACGAGATTGTTATAGCTTACGGAAGTTCATTGGTTTGTAGGAATTATTTATGTCTCGTAATACTTACAATCTAGGTAATAGGTAAAGGTCAATGAATAGATTCGTTTCCCTCAAGTGGAAAAGAAAACATCATATCATCAACCAAAACATGTCCACAACTGTGGACATTTGCAGCAATATCCAACATACGCCTCTCTCATAAAACGCCACTTTGGACGCTTATCATTGAGGGAGATGCTACTGCCCATTCCCTTAGCCACCCTTCAGCCATCTTTACGTCACCCGGGGGAAGTGATGGAATGGTATAACTATTTTCAAACCGGTACCACACGGCAAGTTAAAAAACATTACGGTAACTAAATGAGGAGTGACAAGATAATATTCCTCAGTGGGGCAGTGCAATGTTGCCAGTATATTGGGTACGCTACCTACTTGTAGTGGGCTGGAACATTTTAAATGCCTAAAGGTCAGCGTGGCTTGTAACAAACGTTTTCGTAGTAGTTAGTGTAACTAGAGCATTTAGGATGATTGCAATGGTGTTGTTATTCATAAGACTGGATATATTCAGTGCTGGACCGGACACCTAGTAAAGTCTCAAAGTTTTTTCAATAACAATATTAGAGCAGGTGGTAATTATTTAGCAAAATTAATTTTTACGCTTACAGTAAGTTGACACATTTTGCCAAATCCAACTTACATTTTTATTGCCAACAAGTAAAAAACGCAAAGCATAAAAATTTGACTTCACACTTGTATGGTTTTCTCATGGATGCCATTGTCAGAACTAGACCAAAAAGGGACCACGTGGGAAGCACCAGCTTACAAATAAAAAAAGAATCGTCAAAATCGGTTCACCTAGTCGAACGTTCTGAGGTAACAAACTTTAAAAAAAAACAGTCGAATTGAGAACGTCCTCTTTTTTTGAAGTCAGTTTAAAAGGCCACGATGAAGAATTAGCACAACCTAACGGCACCTATATAAACAATTGCCAGAATCGCCAAGCCTACTACAAACGTGAGTGTTACGGCAAATATCCGCATGAGTACAAGGCGGACATTGTCAAAATATTAGGCGCGCTATTTGAACGATAAAGAGATTTGATAAGCCCACGTCCACTGCTTCTGTCGCCGGCGTTTGTCAGCTGGTAAATAATGTCAGAAAACTAAAGACTGTAAGAATACGCACTGATTTGTCTCAATTGATGAAGCGTGTGTAGTCTTTATTGTCTTTAAACATGGGTGTCTTTATATTTTCGATGGGTGAATTAATTGTTTTTGCTTTTATGCTCTCGATTGACCGTCTTCTGTAGAAAAATCTTTCACTTGAGCTAATTTTTTTTACCAATTCTTATTACCTGACCATTTTTATCTGTCTTTAGATCGGCGCCGTGCCGAATTCATTGTTCATCTAATTGTAATTAGAAGTAATGTACGACATAGGAAAATATAATTTTACTTTCTTTCCCAAGGTATCCCCTGGAAATCCACATGGTTCATGTGAAGACTGGCCTGACAGTCGATGAGGCTGTGGAGAGGCCTGATGGATTAGCGGTCCTAGGCATTCTTGCTCAGGTAAACACATACTTTTAGGGTTCTAATTAGATTTTAAAGACAGACATTTTTATGTAAGCAGATTGCCACGCCTTAGCAGTTTAAACATACGTATTGGCAACAATGTATGTGTGGGACAATGTATTGGCAAGCTAATTGGTTTACGTGTAAAAATGGTCGTTTTATGAATAAAATAGAATATGGAAAGGTTCCGGTACAATTGCAATTCCTACTGAGGCGTTATACAGGTTGTTCGGCAGAACGCGTGCCATGGGGTAAGGGGGGATAAGTAGGACCAAGTGTAGCGTTATGGCGAATAGAATGGGCTTGAACTAGAGCAGTTTTTAGAAGCTTGGAAAAATTCATAAATGCCTAGTTTTTTTGCAAGTTCCAATTTGAACCATTCTATTTTTATTTTGAATTATTGACAGTTTGTTAGCTCATAGCTGCTTTGCCTGTATCTTATTTAAATATAGACTTTGCAAATACAAACAAACATGACAGATATAAATAAAAGTAATTATAAGCCGTTACGTTATGTAAAAAGTATCAGTAGAATTAGTATATAGTATAGTAATAATACATTTTGGTAAATCTGTAAAACATAAAAGTTGTAACCTTCAAAATAGAGTGAGTCTGTTGATATTAATAAATGCTGCCATAAAGTTCACGTGACCCTACCTATCCTCCCTAACCCTATGGCACATGTTCTGCCAAACGACCTGTATAACATAGTAAACAACCTTTATACCATCTCTTTGAGAGAAGTAGGCCGTGGAGATTGGATGGTACATTTTTTATTGAGGCGATTTGTAAACTGGAAGTAGAGGGTTCCTCTTTTGAACTGTTTCACTTACTCTCGTTTTTATTTTTATTGCTATGAAAATTCAGTTTTAGCAATCTATATTTGAAATAATCAAAAAAAGCTATCAAATTTAACCCATATCTCCAATGTTTGCCGTGATTTTTAACGTTATTTCTTAAGGCGTGTAACCGCAGATTCGTCCCGAATTCTTTGAACTCTGTATCAGGCTATCATCGTAAACTTTTGTTTTATTTTATTTACAAATAAACTTTTGTTTCAACAATACCATTTGTTTAAAGGTAAGGACCGATGATGACAGTCTCTTCGCACTTGAAGAAATAATGCCAGACGTCGAAGAGTTGCTTGAGCAGAACACAGAAAAATCGGAACCCAAGATCATTGATCTCAGGTAAGATCCAGTACGCTCGCCTGCTCAATGCAAATACTCTAATAAACGCTTATAATTATAGGTATGCTGTGTTGAATAAGCTCAGAAATGTAATTAAGTACTATCTGTAATTAAGTGGTACCTAATTCGATTCATGAGAGGTATCGCTTTGATAAGTAAGCTGACTGGCTTGTAAATGTTATACACAGAATATCTAGTACTTATTTAAATCAATTTTCCATTAGCCTATGCCATGAATATTTTATGCCTTGGGTCGGTTCTAGATCTAACCTAACTTTTACAACTAAATTCGCATGATGCTACCAAAGTTTTAATTACTAATGAGCCACCACGAGACTAATATATGTAATACTAGCTTTTGCCCGCGGCTTCGCCCGCGTGGGCTATCCCTCAGAAACTATTAATTTTTAGGGAAAATTTAATTAACCCTCTTAAATTAATAAATAACTAGAATCTCGAGCGTGCACTGATCTCTCATAGCAGCATTGTTAGACTTATCATTATGTGACAATATCGCAAAGCTAATCAGCTACTACATTGACTGATGATCTCATTACGGACATCCATTGCCCGTTCCTGAAACCCATACATTCAATAGGGATCGAAGAGTATTCTTCGATTGGTATGATGGTATGACTTACCATTGCACCGTTAACGTTTAGTGATATCTGTATTAAAATAATTAAATATATGACCAATCCTTTGACCTGGGAACCCTACCGAAAAAAAAAACAGCGGGAAAGCATTATTTAAATCTAACAAATTTAAATCTAGAAATTCGAGAGAACTCAACTATCAAAACCCTCAGAATAGAAATAATTATAATATAATTTATGTAGATACTAATAAACTAGTAATAAACATTTAAACGTATCAGTATACAAACAATTATTATGCTATCATTATTTACTACCCTGTCTACGTCTTAGACAGGGTAGTACATAATGATAGCATAATAATTATCCTTATATAAATGGTAGTTATTAACTAAGTTTACTGATTTTGAGAAAGATATCAAATGTCCAGCAACCTACCAACAAAGACAGGAAGTATTATGAACGCTTGAATGAAAACCCAACTAATATTAGGTCTTTACCTATGAAATTGCCGTTTTGTTTGAAAAAAGTTAAAGTATTTTTTTTTTCGAACTTATTTATTTCTTTTATTCAAAGTAATCACCCCTGCAATCAATGCATCTTTGCCAACGCTGTGGCAGTTTATGGATGCCCTTCTTGAAAAAATCAGCAGGACGGGAGACAACAAACTCTTCAAAGGCGTTTTGTACTGCCTCTCGGGAATTGAATTTTTTTCCCGCTAAAAAGTTGTCCAAATTTTGGAAAAAGTAATAGTCGGTAGGCGCAAGATCTGGTGAGTATGGCGGATGAGGGAGAGCTTCCAAACCCAACTCATGCAGCTTAGAGACGGTCTGTTGTGCAGTATGGGGTCGCGCGTTGTCGTGAAGTAGCAGTGGAGACGACCGATTGACCAAAGCTGGTTGCAGACGTGCGAGTTTCGCCATCATTGTGGTCAGTTCTTCAATGTACACATCTGCAGTAATGCTCTCGCCGTTTTGTAAAAAGCTATGATGAATCACACTAGCACTAGACCACCAAACTGTGACCATCACCTTTCTAGGGGTCATTTTTCGTTTTGCACATTGCTTTGGTACCGAACCAGGATCTAACCAACTTGCTGAGCGCTTTCGATTGTCAAAAAGAATTTTCGTCGCACGTAACAATTCGGTTCAAAATTCCTTCATTTCTGTGCCTGTTAAGCAGCGCAAGGCAAGTCTCGACGCGTACGTTGCGCTGGCGATCGTTAAGTTCGTGGGGCACCCATCTATCAAGCTTTTTTATCTTGCCAATCTGTCGCAAATGGACCAATATTGTTTTGATGCTAACATCAAAAGCTGCTGCCAGCTCAGCTGTAGATTGAGATTCATCAGCTTCCACAATCGCCTTTAATTCATCATTGTTGACCAAAGTTTCCGGACGACCACGAGGTTCATTTTTCAAGTCAAAATTCCCAGAACGGAACCGAGCAAACCAATAACGGGTTGTACGTTCGTTTGTACAGTTCTCTCCGTAAACGTCGTTGATGTTACGTGTCGTTTGTGCCGCGTTGGTGCCACGACGGAACTCATATTCCAAAATTACACGAAATTTCAAAGTATTCATTATGAGGAAAAATGCTGAAATGTAATGAAAATACAACGCTAATCAATAAACAAAAGACTTATATTGTAAATAGAATGTCATATTTTTAAAACAAAATTAATTTGAATTTAGAATTCATAGCCAATCAAAACTTTTTTTTGTTTGAAAAAGTCTGTACTGCAAAACGGCAATTTCATAGGTAAAGACCTATTACCTGCTGCCGAATTAGACAATTAGAAGGGCTTCCAGTCGAGGCCAACTATTGTGATCAATAAGTTGCTAAATGAATCACCTCTAAATTAGAAAGAGAGAGTTCCTCATGTACATAATTTTTTCATTTAAAATAGGAAATGATGGGGAGGTCATACAGTCAGAAATTGCGGAATATTACAAAACCAAAGAAAGGCTCTCTTGCAAACTGGCAATGAAAAATACCTGATAATGATGATGTTGAAGAAGATGATGAGAGAGCTGCATGGGAGCGTTGTGCATAGATAGATATTATATTTGAAAACGCTAATACAAATCTGAATAATAGGTAGAGAAGTTTTATATTCATGTACACTAATGTTATAAAGGCGAAAGTTTGTATGCGTGTATTGTGTATGTTTGTTACTCCTCCATGCTTAAACGGCTGAATGGATTTGGATGAAATTCGGTACCAAGATAGCTTATACACTAGATTAACATGTAGGCTACATTTTATCCCGGATAATTGAAATTTTCCCGTGGGATGAGTAAATAATTAAAATAATTTTTATCCGCGGGTGAAACCGCGGGGCGCAACTAGTGTTATAATATTGCATTGAGCAGTAGAAGTAGAATAGTTTTAGAAATGGCTAGACATGGCTAGATATGGCAAATGTGCCAGCTCACTGCTGTGACAGTGTACCAAGAACAAACTGAAACTACAATGTTAATTTCGGAACATCTCAAAGAGTTCTATGACCCACATCTCCAGAACACACACATATATATTAACACTTCGTTTTAAAATTATCGTTGATTATTTTTCTTTTACAAAAACATAACTATGCATGTTCGGAACTTAGACAATTAATATATAAAAAATTACATACCACTACTTTTTTATGTTAATGAATGATGTGACGAGGTTGTCAACCACATGATGTTAAGCGACACGGCCGCCCATAACAGAACAGTGACACTCGGAACTCTTTACTCGACTATTACTCAGTAATTTCACTAGCTACAATGCCCTTCAAACCGGACAGTCACTACTTGCGCACTACTGTTTCGCGGCAGAATAACTAGCAAAGCGGTGGTACTTACCTAGACGAGCTTTTCAGAAAAGTCATACCACCTAGTAACCTTTAAAATGAAACTATACCATCAAATGTTTCTAGACGTCTACTGAGTCCATTCCCGCAATCTTACTACACGTACCACGGCTCTCTAACGACCCCCATATGCCAAGAGGTCGTCACTTGGATCGTCATGGACCGGCCGATCTCAATCTCGGACACACAGGTAAGTTCACAAACCTTATCATTTTTCCGCACTTCATTGTCCTTAGACTGTCATTTCTCTTCCAAAGCAACGCTGAGTCTTATAAATGTTGGTAGATTTACATTAATATTTATAGTGTTTGTATATTTTTGACTGGCCAGATAGCTCAGCTGGTAGTAACCCTGCCTTCTGAACTGTGGGTTGTGGGTTCGATTCTCACCCAGGACAAACATTTGTGTGATGAACATAGGTGTTTGTTCTGTGTCTGGGTGTCATATTGTATTTCTATGTATTTATTTACAAACAAAAAGTATCTAAGTGATGTATCACTTATCTGGTTCCCATAGTACAAGCTTTGCTTAGTTTGGGGCTAGATGGCGCTGTGTGAAATGTCCACAAATATTTATTTAATTTATTTATTTATTGGCTTCATGCGTTCTTTGGGAGAGTCATACATCTAGGGCTACAACGCCATCATTAAATTGAGCTACATAAATATTCGCCACATACAGGTACTGGACGACTAATATGAGTACTAGAAGTTTTCCGATTTATATGATTCGCACAGGTTTTTTTCATCTGGAGTAGTTCTAAATTGTGCATTTAAGTTTTTAGTGTTCCCTCTAGTAGATAGATGGACGGGAGCTCATCGCGTTTTCCAAACTTTATCAGAGCGCCTGGTCGATGCTATGCGTGACCACAATGCTGGCACTTATCTGGCACAACGAATCAGCATTGCAATTCACCGGGGCAATGCTGCCAGCATATTGGGTACAATACCTACTGGTTGGCTGGAGCTTTTGGACTGTCTATAGGTCATCGCGGCCAGTATATAGTCCAAATGTCAATTTTTTGTAATAGGTAGTGTTTAGTATTAATTATTATATCATTGTAGTAGGTATTTAGTAGAAATAATAAAGGCAATTTGCCGGTAATTTTTTTGTATATATTAGAATTTAATCATATACTCTTTTCTATTACTTATTACTTCATTCCTGATATTTGATTTCCCTTGCCCTCCAGTACAAACAATTCAGCAAAGTCAACGTAGGTGGCACAGACAACTACCGTAGCCTGCAGCCAGCCAACCGGATAGTCTACCGTTCCATGGCGTCTTGCTCGCCAATCATGCTGCCTTCAGCTATTGGGACCTTTGCTGGATTCCTCAGCTGTCTTTCTTCCTCACTAACCGTTGGAGTCTTCAAAGGTATATGCCTGTTAGGAAACATTAAGAGGAAAATCCTTGGCAGGGATGTTAAGCAATGTGATAAAACTGAATAGATCTGTAATTTTATCTATTGAATATTGTTTTTTTAGGCCAGTTTTCATGGCATAAATACATCTGTAGCTTCTTGTTAATAGAATGACGATTAACTGTTCCATACTCTATTGAAAGGGTCATAGTGGATTGACCAGATCATCTTCATGATACCTTGGAAACTATCTCAAGTTTCTTCAATATCTTATTACTATAAGAATGAAGATAATATTAACCAAAGTGTGTAGGACCTAGAGGGGTCGATAAATAAGGAGTAAATAAGCCAAACAGCTATTAATGTAGACAACTGTTGGAACTTTCTATTAGTTTTAGAAATGTCTTACGATTCACCACCTTTATTATAATAATTAGATATAAGCATCATGACGGTAGATCTCTTGACCCGTTATGACTTAACGACAACCCTAGACAAAAATAGAAAAATATCTTTTATTTTTATTTTTTTTATGTTAAAGGGAGCAAATAAGCATATTGCCCACCTAATGGAAAGTGGTCACCGTAGCCTATGGACATCTGTAATACTGGAGGAGGCGTCACCAAAGCATTGCTTACCCTGTAGGACTCTTTTAATCATCCTTTTAAAGTACTCCATGTTATAACTTTGCGGAAAGACCGCTGGCGGGAGCTCATTCCACATTTTGCAGATGTACAAGAAAGAACGCATGAATCGAGTCGTATGAGATTTCCATGACTCAATAATATGTAGATGAGCTTTTTTGCGGTGGCGAGAGGTGCGACGGAAGAAACGCGATGCAAGAATTAGGTTGAATAGCTCTTCAGAACACTCCCCATTTTATAGGCGGTAAAATATACACAAAGATTCAATCCATCCAATATTCCTACGAATATTGAGTGGTTCAAGCCGCTCAGTAATCTTGGGACTATCGACAATTCTGATAGCTCTACGCTGTATAGAGTCAAGAGGCTGGACTATCAAGTCCAGCCTCTTGACAACCAAGCACCCAAGTATCAAATTGGGTGCTTCGTTCCAGAGGTGAGAGCAGTACTCCACGTGAGCACATACATAGCACAAGTCCGACGACTTATGTAAAGCACAAGTCTTTGGCTCGTTGTGAAGTAATGCTGCGCCTTATTGAGCACGCCAAATTTCTTTGACGCAAGCTTAGCCTTGCCCGCAATGTGACAGCGGAACTGTATATTGGCAGAAATGTCAACAGCCAAGATCCCAATACCATCTGAAACCGTAAGGGGAGCATCCTGAAATGTGGGAGCCACAACAAATGGTGCTTTTTAGCGGTGAATGCTCAAACTTGTGACTTAGCTGGGTTGAACTGAAATAAATTCAGTTTCCCCCAATCTGAAACCGGTTCTTGGGAATCTTCAACTTCAGACACAAGCTTGTTCCTCTCGAGGGGTATTTGCATGACTGGCATATTGTGCATCACCAGTGCTGTCTTTTGCATAGAAATTCATGTTGCTAGTTTGCAACATGTCATTTATATGCAGAGTAAATAGCGTTGGTAAAAGCACAGACCCCTGAGGGACGCCAACATTTATAGGCATACTCTCGGAGCAGGAGCCCTCAAGAACCACCTTGATTCTCTAGTTGGAGAGAAAGCTGGCGACCCATGCACATAGCCCCTCGAAAAGGCTGCAAGAAGAAAGATTCGATAACAGTGCCCTATGCCAAACCCGATCAAAAGCTTTGGTAATATCAAGACTGACTGCCAAAGCCTCCCCTCTGCTCTCCACGGCTTCGGCCCACCGATGAGTAAGGTAAACCAGGAGGTCACCAGCTGATCGGCTGTCATGGAAACCGTTTTGACGGTCACTGATAAGCTGGTGATCTTCAAGGTAACCTAAAAGCTGGGTATTGATCACACGCTCCATCACCTTACAGAGCAGAGAGGTAACAGCTATAGGTCTGTGTTAGTACAGTCTGATCTGTCCCCTTTCTTAGGGATCGGGTGGAATAAGGCAACCTTCCACGAAGACGGCACACCTCCAGTTGAATATGAAAGTAGAAAGAGGCGCATTAAGACTGGAGTCAATTCCGGAGCGCAGGTTTTTAAGACAATACCCGGAATGCCATTTGCCCAATCGATTTATGCACATCTAGAGACATGAGTTCCTTCCGTACCAATTTCTGAGTGAAACGTACTTTATTTGTAATTTTTTTTACTTTTATTATTGCTCAATGTTAGGAAAAAATATACCTGCGTGTCTATTTGTAATTTTGAAAGTAGACAGGTTAATATTATTTATTAAAAGTTTACATTTTTTTGCATACATAATATAATTATTTTTGTCAAAAGCATAAATTATTAAATATAAATGTAAATATTCATCAAAGCCACCGATGCTCCACAACCATTGAAATTATTTTAGATGGCAGATATGAAGCCAACCACACAACCAACAGACAACGACAACCCACTGTCTATACTTAAGTTAACCAGAAGTTAAAGTTCTGGTTAATTTGCTCAGAGTTGTAAAACAAGGTCTTAATTTAAACATTCCATTTCATGATAAACGTAAACCAATATTTGAAAAACTACTCTAAATGATATTATGATAACAGTTGAGGCTTGCTATATTTTGATATTATTAATCACTATGGTTTTATAAGCTACGAATCATTGACTATGTATAATATGTATTTATTTATTTTCTTACTTTCTTTTTTGGAAGACATACATCTGTGTTATATACATCCTACATTACTTCGTAAAATCTATGCTTAGGACATTAAATATTCTAAAAATAGCCTATTAGGAATATATTATTTGACTTTGACTTATGTTATAAAAAGCGCAAGAACCTCGCAATGTTAAAAACCATAAAGACAAAAAGTCACGTGTATGAACTTCTAATTAATAATAACAAATCATGGATATCGTCTTCACCAATCACTTATCAGACTTATCGGCCAGAAATATCTCGCAGATAATTTGCATAATTACTTTTACAGATTATGGCTTTACGATATCTATTATTCTCAGATTAAAACAATCTTATGTTAATCTATTCTGAAATTGGATAAAATGTGTTATCGTAAAGTCTAGTCATAATTAATGCAGTAAAAATGATTATTGGCTGATTAAAATAATAAAAGTAATCACCGATTCGGTGGATAACATGCGCTGCACATGATTTATGATGTCATTATGACGCATAATTTTATGACGCATATTAAATTTTATCTGAAGTTTAAAATTATACACACCATAATAAGGACTTGGATTTAAAATTAATGTTTTTTAATAAATATATTTATGTTCTATCGAGGTTCATGCCCTTATTTTGACATTTGTTTTGTCTATTAATTAAGATTAGGTTAAATAAATGATGAGTTCAATTTAAGAAAAAGCCATAATAACTCATCCACAATTTATCATATCAACACTGTTATATTATTTTAGTTTTAATAATTATTAAAAAATTACAGATAAATGTTTGTAGATAAATAAAAATATGAAGCATTTTATTATCGCCTATCTAACCTAAAATAAAAAGTAGGTTATTGTGTATATTATAGTTATAATTTATGATAATTTAGTAATTTAATTTTGTACAAATTATGACTTTGAATATGTTGTTTGTGTAATACATAGCAAAATAATTGGCTGTGAAAAATTAATTGAATTGAATCTTATGTAAGTGGCTTCTGCGGAAATATCACCACAATATCGCCAACGTCACGTACTAAGATAGGCCATCAAATGAAGGAGATTGTACGGTCATTTAAAGGATTTGACCAGTGAAAATGAGTTTTATGATGAACTTTACACTGAAACTAATAACAAATACACAAATATAAAAATACTAAACTAAATCATATCTACCAACATGTATTAACGAAACAATGTATCGGCTGTGAAAATAATGTGTCAAAATTCGTTCAGTATTTTACGTCGTAATTACATTCTAATTAATTCTAATTTGTCAAAAATTAAGTACAGTGATTTTGTGTGCTATATGTTCAATAAAATAATCTTTAATGAATCAGGTTACGTGGTTATTATTATAAATACCTACTTATTTATGTTCACCCCTGATAAACCTGTGGTAACAAAAAAATGAGACAGAGGTAACCCCTTAAAATTTAAATGCAACATGATAGATATCACACTAATACTATAAAGGCGAAAGTTTGTGTGTATGTTTGTTACTCTTTCACGCTCAAACGGCTGAATGAATTTGGATAAAATTCGGTACCAAGATAGCTTATACGCTAGATTAACATAACGGCTACATTTTATTCCGGAAAAGTGAAAATTCTCGTGGGAAGAGTAAATAATTAAAATACTTTTTATCTGCGGGTGAAACCTCGGGGCGCAACTAGTATAATATAAACCGAAGATAATTTTATCGAAACTTATTTCCACAACGCCATACCATCATAATACTATCCAAAAATCCATATTATTTTAAATACTATTTTCACTTTTACAATAATGTTACATAATAATAATAATAATAATAGTAATAATATTACAGTACCTACATAACAAGCAGTCCTATGTCCACTTTGGAATCCATCCAGTTACGAATTCGTTTAGTTGACAATCTCTCCAGTTGTTACAGAGCGAATCAATTATCTCGTTAATCCAATACAAATCACAGAATACTATTACTTGACACAAATTACCTAACTAAATAAACATAGAGCTGTCAGTCATATATAAGACAGTCAATCAGAAGAGAAAAAATTGAATAGAATGACGTGGCAGGACTAGTATTTGTGTACAGAAAAAAAGCGCAAATACTTGTTCTTTAAGTCTGAGGTCCGTATTACAGAACGATGCTCAGTCATCGATCAGTGCTCATGCAGAGATTTCATTCATAAAGTGACCAATTAGTGAACGAAATCTCTGCTTAAACACCGATCTATGACTGAGCATCGTTTTGTAATACGGACCTGAGTGTTGTGGGACCATGGTCCCTAGACACTGGGAATCCTAGTTAGGGTCCAGGATCTAGGCCACGGGCGAAGCTGCGGGCAGAAGCTCGTCATAAATATTGTTGCAAATACCCACTTTTCTAACAAATAATATTCAGCAGGTACGTGATGGTTTCGCAATGACTAACATGTAAATAAATGAAAATATTATCAACAAATTATCGTTCAGTAAATAACTGTGTAGGAACGTGTGCTGGAAAATAAAATGGAATATGTTTAAAGATAACAAGACATATTTAACTACACATTTCATTGTAAAAGAAAATACCGATCTTAATTACCTATGTTGGTATACTATACCTACTATACTATACTATACCTACTTAGGGGCCATCTATAAATTACATCTGATGAATTTTATGAATTTTTTACCCCTCCCCTGTCTTCGTCACAGCTGGTAGAAATTAAAAGAGTTGTGTTGAATACTTAGATATAAATTATTATGTTTTGAAAAAATGTGATGTCACAAAATTTGGGATAAGCACCACTGTTCCACACAATGTCATTGTCATCATTCACACAAAGCTCGTCGACCTCCTCCCTCCTCCTTAACGTGGGAACAACCTAAAGTAGGTCGCTGCTTACCTTATTATAATCACAAAAGCTCTTTCACGCCATGAAGTCGTCTATACAAAGGTCATCAATTTATAAGATAACCAGGCTTTCATGGCTTGGCAATCGAAAGTAAACTAGAATGTAGAACGACGAAAGAAGGCAGTTGAACGAGAAGAGCTGAAGTTCAGGGTCAGTGGCGTTCTTTGCAGCCAATGACAATCTTGTAACGTGTAATCTTTTGCAATGATGCTGATAACTGATGACCAATTATGACCAGGCTGCTTACTTTTACCTCGATGATTCCTGTTCATAATATAAGTAGGTAAGGATAATTTTAGTTCCAAATTCTAAAAAATTTGGTAATTTAAATATGCAAGTATTTTAGATCTCAACGATATATTAGGTAACAGAAGAGGACTGACAGACAGGAAGAAGTCTTTTAGATGACGCAACGAACGCTTTCTTAAAATAGGCGCTAAGGGGAAGAGACCACTTACTGTCACATTCATAGCCTAACTGCATTGTTCAGATGTAATACATACATATGTTAACATTACAACAAACAAGAGGCTAGATGTCAGCATGTAAAATGGATTATCCTTTAAATCCTAGAAGAATCTAGTATAATGTTCTTTGATGATTAGAAGGATACTCTAAGAGGTAAAGAAACGCTTTGAACCTAAAGAAATCCATGCCTTGTGAGCTCCGACAAGGATCTAATCTACTTTATTAAATAAGGGAAGATTACTGACATAGGCTATCCCAATATAAATCCGATTTCAAGGGATTAAACACTTCTAAATCTAAAAAATTGTCTATTAAATAATTTCACCTGAAAATTCAACCTAGACTTCCTGTGAATAGCACGAACTCGGGATGCAAAAAAGAATTTTCAATGTCAGCCTTCAAATTGGTGAAATTATAGATACAAAAAAACATATGTGTATTGAAAAAAAGTGCAGACTATATAACACAGAATTACGTCGTTTTTGGAGTCAATTGTGATCTATTTCTTTTTAGTTTATAGGTGCGGTGTTTGGTCTATTTATAAGATAGGATGAAAGGTCATGGTGGCGCGGTTATAAAGCTTTTTTACTATATAATGACAGCAAAATTCTTATTAAAATTTTACAAGAGGCACTTTTAAATTCTGTGAATCTAGCTCAGATTTCCCCTTTGATTAGTGGTAATGGAGCCGGACGGCGACGCCTATTATCTATTTGCCGATCCTGATATAGCACGTACGCGGGGACAGATTCAATCTATGATGCTAGAGAGTCACCGAGGCTGTGGAATATAGGTCGGATAATGTATAATATTTTTTTTTCACGGTAAATTGCCTTTATTTTCTAAATACTACAATTATATAATAACTAATACTAAACACTACCTACTACTACTACAAAATAAAAACATTTGGACTATATACTGGCCGCGATGACCTATAGACAGTCCACTACCAGTTGGTAGCGTACCCAACATATAATATTAGTTATTCTATGGTCATTGGAAACAGCAGAAGATCTGCAGGGAACATGCACGGAATCCTAGACACACACTCAGGGTTGACACAGGGAATCATAGTTAGGGTCCAGGACCTATGTGTGTGATCGTTGGGCGTTCTTATTATTTAATATTATTATTAGGTCTTTACCTATGAAATTGCCGTTTTGTATGAAAAAAGTTAAAGTATTTTTTTTTCGAACTTATTTATTTCTTTTATTCAAAGTAAACACCCCTGCAATCAATGCATCTTTGCCAACGCTGTGGCAGTTTATGGATGCCCTTCTTGAAAAAATCAGCAGTACGAGAGACAACAAACTCTTCAAAGGCGTTTTGTACTGCCTCTCGGGAATTGAATTTTTTTCCCGCTAAAAAGTTGTCCAAGTTTTGGAAAAAGTAATAGTCGGTAGGCGCAAGATCTGGTGAGTATGGCGGATGAGGGAGAGCTTCCAAACCCAACTCATGCAGCTTAGAGACGGTCTGTTGTGCAGTATGGGGTCGCGCGTTGTCGTGAAGTAGCAGTGGAGACGACCGATTGACCAAAGCTGGTTGCAGACGTGCGAGTTTCGCCATCATTGTGGTCAGTTCTTCAATGTACACATCTGCAGTAATGCTCTCGCCGTTATGTAAAAAGCTATGATGAATCACACCAGCACTAGACCACCAAACTGTGATCATCACCTTTCTAGGGGTCATTTTTCGTTTTGCACATTGCTTTGGTACCGAACCAGGATCTAACCAACTTGCTGAGCGCTTTCGATTGTCAAAAAGAATCCATTTTTCGTCGCACGTAACAATTCGGTTCAAAATTCCTTCATTTCTGTGGCTGTTAAGCAGCGCAAGGCAAGTCTCGACGCGTACGTTGCGCTGGCGATCGTTAAGTTCGTGGGGCACCCATCTATCAAGCTTTTTTATCTTGCCAATCTGTCGCAAATGGACCAATATTGTTTTGATGCTAACATCAAAAGCTGCTGCCAGCTCAGCTGTAGATTGAGATTCATCAGCTTCCACAATCGCCTTTAATTCATCATTGTTGACCAAAGTTTCCGGACGACCACGAGGTTCATTTTTCAAGTCAAAATTCCCAGAACGGAACCGAGCAAACCAATAACGGGTTGTACGTTCGTTTGTACAGTTCTCTCCGTAAACGTCGTTGATGTTACGTGTCGTTTGTGCCGCGTTGGTGCCACGACGGAACTCATATTCCATAATTACACGAAATTTCAAAGTATCCATTATAGGAAAAATGATGAAATGTAATGAAAATACAACGCTAATCAATAAACAAAAGACTTATATTGTAAATAGAATGTCATATTTTTAAAACAAAATTAATTTGAATTTAGAATTCATAGCCAATCAAAACTTTTTTTTGTTTGAAAAAGTCTGTACTGCAATACGGCAATTTCATAGGTAAAGACCTATTATTATACTTTCTGTAGTTTATTTTTTCAATTCCATTGTTTTTAAATCATAGTGATTCTAATAATTATTAGTGTAATAATTTGACTGGCCCGATAGCTCAGTTGGTAGTGACCCTGCATTCTGAGCTGCGAATTGTGGGTTCGAATCCCACCCAGGACAAACATTTGTCTGATCGCTTTTAGCGATAAGGTCGCCCATTGTTACACTTTATATAATTGATTGTTTTTTTTTTCTTTGTATTTTTTATTATTTGGTGTGTACAATAAAGAGTTCATCTATCTATCTATCTATCTATCTTTGTGTGATGAACATCGATGTTTGTTCTGTGTGTGGGTGTTATATTATATTTATTATATGTATGTATTTACAAACAAAAAATATATAAGTATTATATCAGTTATCTGGTTCCCATAGTACAAGCTTTGCTTAGATTGGGGCTGTGTAAAATGTCCACATATATTTATTATTTATTATAATGATTTTAATAATTATGTTTACTATGTTTAAGGATGTAAAGGTTATTTTAAGTAGGATAAGTTTCACTAAGTATTCATTGATACGAATCGGTATATTTCAAACCCAAAGCTAGAGGATTAACTGCTTAAGACTGTAAAGCTTATAATGCAGTAAGTAAGTAAGCAGTATAAATAAAATAATCCCTAGAAAACGTGACGTAGGACGTGTACACCAATTATCAGGCTAGATATTAAAATTGTATCAGACGAGCTATTCTAGATTTATAGCAAATGGTCTATCGATCCACTGACACTTATGACAAATACGCGAATTTTAAATTTTAATAATAAAAACGCCCAACGATCAAGTACATAATTACATAGATCCTGGACCCAAGAACTACAAGGACCATGGTTCCACAACACCCAGACACAGAACAAGTACCTTTTCTGTGCCCAAATACTTATCTGCCGCGGGGATTGAGCCCGTCACCTCCGGGTTAGGACCTGACCTACTGTACCACCACGCCACAGAGGCTGTCATTTTGACATGCTTTAAAAAAGAATGTTTTTCTATCAACCTACCTCAATAATTGACTGACTGACTGACAGACATACGCAGGTATAGCCAAAAATATTGGGCTGAAGCAATTGGACTGTCTCTATAGGTCATCGCGGCTAGTATATAGTCCAAATGTTTTTTTTTATGTTATTGAATGATGTGACGTGCTAGTCGTTCACCTGATGTTAAGTGACACGGCCGCCCATAACAGAACAGTGTCACTCGGAACTCCAACATGTAAAGTTTCGCATGACTGCTGCAATGCGCACATAATCCTGAGACATCAACACAGTCTGGTAATAAGATTACACGACTGTGAGATTAGATCATAAAGTCTCATTTGCCCAGTAATTTCACTAGCTACATTACTCTTCAAACCGGAACACAGTACTGCTTGCACACTACTGCTTGGCGGCAGAATAACTGGCAAAGCGGTGGTACCTACCTAGACGAACTTTGCAGAAAAGTCTTACCACCTAGTAATTTTTGTAGTGTTTAGTAGTTAATTGTATATTATTGTAGTATTCAGTTATTGGAAAGAGTAAAGCCACTTTGCCCATAAAAAATATATATTTATACAGCCGTAAATCAAATACCAAAAGGCTTTTGATGGAGCTGAAGATTGTATATGAATAAACGCGAGTGAAAATATGGTATCCTCGTATTATAATAGTGACACGTGGTAATTTACTTCTTGCTCGCAAAGAATCAGTAGGTACCAGAAAAGATTCTGTCAAAACTTTGATAAAACTTCTTTTTGTAATATCTTTGTTTGTTACCTACTCATAATTTAGGCCTTATCGTACTTATGTACTATGAAGTCTTTCTTTAGAAACCAAAACGGATAAAAATATCTTTCTGCATGCCTACACATCTTTGTGAACAGTACAATATTGAGTTTCCGTGTGACACGATATTGTAATACAAAAGGCAAAATACTTACGATTATTTTCTCAGTGTGTAATCCCGAAAACATTATTGGGAATTACATTCTTTGGCCACAATGAGCGAGAGTACATGCCGATGACAATGATTTGTTTGGTAAATAACTTTATTTTATTAATCTGATATATTCGTATTCGGGTGTAACGCAGTGCCTGCAGTCTCGGTTTGGTTATACAACGGAGCAGTGATTGAAGATGTCACAGGTGGCTGTTACCGTTGTGTTCCTTTTAGGTAAGATAAAAAATATTTTAAACTTCTCAGCATCGTGAAAGAGTTATACACGGTGGAATATAATTCGTTCTTTTTCTTAAATATGTGTAATCAGTCTATTCTATAGAATGCTCCTGTAGAACTAAATGCCAAAATTACTTATGAAAATTTAAAGATTTAAGTTAGGTTTATGTATTATCAAATTACTGGGAATTTAAATTCTAAATAAGCCTTGCAATATTGAACAAAGCACGTGTTTTATTTACTTACTTACCTACGAAACATTTCAAAAGCGATCAGCCGGTGCCTGCGCTGTGTGTAGCGTTAAATAGATATTTCAGCTGTTATCCAGTTATTTTAGGAGACATTTTAATTTTGATTTTTTTTAACTTCTACGATTCTCTATATCATTGTCTGAGTACATACATTTAAGGAAACGAACGCATCAAATTCCACCGTGTATATTACCTATAATTAATTCCGAAAAAGGAATAGAGGTATAGAAAATATAGCATGTTTTCCCGATTTCAGAAATATTATCACCATCTGCATCAGACGTCAACTCCGACGCCACTTCTGACTACAATACCCATACCAGTGCCAATTATAACGCACCTCCATGGACTTATGATGGTATGATATTTATAATATTTTTTGCTATATAAATATAAATATTTATACCAAGGGTATTTATTAATAATAGTTATTAGTGAAAACTTCTAATTGGCCTTCGACAATTTGTTTATTTACTTGTATTGGTTACCTAGCTGTTAGTTTTCAAAAAATTGTAATAAAAATAAATAAATAAAAAGTAAAAATGTAGAAGCTACTTTTTTATTATTTTTTTAAGTAATGACTTGACGAGCTTGTCTTAGCAAGTTGGGTATCACGCACGGTTTTTTCTTTATCCTATTAGGCTATTTGACTACTATTAAAAATGAATAAGTAAATATTATTTTCATAAAATAGGCTAAAAATGAATGTAATCATTGTAAAAATAAGTAAAATCGGTAAATTAATCACGGAGTAGTACGCTTTTAATGTTTCATCGCCTGTCCCTTTCTCGCAAAACAGAGATCGTGTTGAGCTTCCTCACAGCTACTATGAAGGCATGGCTTGTGACGTCACATGCCAAAAAGATTGTATGTAGAGCTACCACAGCTTAGTAATGAGTTACTGTGAGGACTGGTAACTGACGTCACTGCGTGTTTGAGTTGTCTCTTTCTATTTCTGTATTTTAAAATGCCTGTAACTTAGTCATTTTTTGAGATATTCAAGTTTTGTTTTCACAGTTATCTATTTTTTGAAGTATATTATTTATGTATGTAATAAAAATATGGTAGTCAAATAGCCTATTTGCTATAGGTACCTCATAAACGGTGACGAAAAATATCGCTACTAAACCAGCATGCAAGAATAAGTATAATAAGTAAGTATATATAGCATCTCTAAGTGAACACATAATTGAGCTCCTCTCCCATGGATGATGTCGACATCAATGAGATTGTAGGTTGTAGATATATAAGGAAAAGTGTTGACGTCCGACACAACACAAGTCAAGAAATAATAATAAAGATATTGTTATTTCTTGACTTTTTTTTTTTTTTTTATTGAACGAGCTAATGCTGTTGGTCTCTATCGACCTTTACAGCGTCACCGGGCGGGAGGGCGGGCGCTTAAGGCGCCCAGCCGTCAAAAGTGGGAGGCAACTAGCTCAAGGGCACCCCTGGGGTGCGAGCCTCGGCTTGGGCCGTTGCCGGGATAAGAGGATCGAGAAGACTACGTCCACTGGAAGAGTGGACCCTATTGAAAGTCGCGACCGTTCTAGCTAAACTATGGGGAGTACGTCGCCCTCGCCGGCGGGGTCGGTGTCTGATTGTGTTACGCTGGTATCTATACCGGTGCCGGGCGCGGTACCTGAGCCGGAAGGGCTAGACTGGTCCGGTGATCCTAGCGCAGCCGATACTACGGCTGCTATAGGATCATCCGGGTCGCTCAAGACGTGTCTCGGGCGGCGACGACGGGGTGGCGAGTCTGTCGTGTCTGTACAGTAGTTTGAAGCTCTGACTACGAGAGGGTTGGGGTGATGAGGTGCCGCATCAAAATAGCGGCGGGATGCATCCTTCATAAATTGACGGATGGATGGGAGTTCGAGATCGCAGTGGAGGTCGGAGTTTCGCTGGTACCAGCGAGCCCCGACCACCTTGCGGACAAAGCGGTTCTGGATCACCTGAAGTCGATCCAGATGTACTGAGGGAGTATGAGCAAACGCGACAGATTCGTAGGTCATAATGGGGCGAACGCAAGTTTTGTAAAGCGTCACCTTATTTCTAAGGGACAGCTTACTACGCTTGCAGATGAGAGGGTGGAGGCGGCCTAAGACAAAGGCAGCCCTATCGCGCACTTGCTTAATATGGTCAATCACGCTTAATATGGTCTTGACTTGTTGATAAGTAAAACTTCTTTACGCACCCTTTACTTGAGGAGTAAGCTGGCGAGGTCAACGGAAGTTGAAAATTATTGGTTGACGTAGATCTCCATTGTCAACATAACAAAGTAAAAATATTGTATTATTATGTTGGTATGTTCGGTAAAATGATAATATACAATTATCAAGATGGCGACATTAATATTAAACAAAGTTATACCGGGCGATAGATGGAGCTAAACTAAACTTTTACTTCAATCGTTTGGTCTAAAGCACTCTGTTTTTTCAGATGAGACCAAATGGCCGGGAGCTCGATGCAAAGAAGGTGGCAAGAGGCAGTCTCCTATAGATATTAAGAAGGCAGATGTCATCAAGGACTTTAACCAGGATTTCATAAAGTACGGAGACCTGCTATTTTCTGGTTACGAACAGGTTTTGGTGACCGGGATCAATAATGGTCACACAGGTGAGTCGTTTCTCTACTTAGGCACATCCAATATTTTATTGCATCTAATAGCCGACTTCAAAAACTTGAAAAACGAGGTTTTCAAATTCGTCCCGTACCTACATACTTTTTAGGAACCGTTATGTTGTGTTGTGACTTCGATGTCCGTGTCTGTATGTCACGCAAATATTGTCCAACATTCTATTGGCGAGCATAGTTTTTATAAAAATGCTTTGGCTTTTTTTATTTATTAAAGCAAATTTAGTGAGCTTAAAATATCCGAATCCTTGAAATTGGAACCTGTGGGGTGACGTATCCTATCTCGACTCCCCATTTGTCAGGCGTTCTTTTCTATGGTGCGGATGACTCCAAGGAAAACTAGGTCTTACGGTAACAAATAAATATATAATAGGTCTTTACCTATGAAATTGCCGTTTCAAGTTGATATACACAATCGGTTAAACTACAACATGACGCGGTACTGGTGGAGAGACGACTGAGGAGGCCAGAGCGGCGCGATCGCCGCGTGCAATAATTACTGCCGCGTTAGCATTCTGAACCCCTACAGAACCCTTGGCGAGCGAGTTCCACCACCTCGTATTTAGCCTATTTAATTAGTTAAGTTTTTTAAGAAGTAGGAAAACATTTTATTTTCTTTAAAATTGAATTCACAATTTCTCTGTTTTTCGCTATTATTTACCTACATATTATAGTACATACTACACTACATACAGCTTAGGTTATCTTTAAAATCGTGATTTGATTAAGCGATTAGCCTTAATTACGCCACAATTAGACTCCACGTTAGTTTCTGAATATCTTTACCGTTATTTCTTTGATGCCAGGTACCTATTAAGTATTAGGTTGTACCTGTTGCTTGCTCTTAAGGTACTTAATTAAATAACCTTTTAAGATACCACAGAATGTGCATGTACCTAAGTATATATATATATAAGTATATGTATAGTGCTACTTATGTCTATGAAAAATCCATTATTGGGAGCAGTTTAAGCTGTTCATCGTAATACTGTCCAATTTTTATTCTAGTGCAATTTAGCACAGAAGGGAGCGCGGAAATGCATCCTACCCTCACAGGCGGCCCGCTGAAGCACACATACCGTCTGGAGCAGCTGCACTTCCACTGGCTTTCTGAACACTCTATCGATGGATTCAAGTGGGTACCGCTACCGTTCAATACCTCATGCTTGAGAATTCGTAGTACCTACCTAATACTTGATCAGCATATATGATTTTACAGCAGTCTCGTCTGCATAGCGTAATCAACAAATTAATTAGTAAAGGGAAAATAGTAAAACATGACGTGAACACTAATTTATATAATAGATCATTAAATTTTCATCAATTTTCCGTCGAAGTTACGGGCTGCTCCCAGTTGGTATTGAATTTTTACCCATACATTCACATGAGAGCCGCTGTGGTGTGGTGGTTGAGATCGACTCATAACCGGCAGCGAGTTCGATTACCGCAATAGGACAAGTATTTGTACACACGAAAAATAAAAGCGGTAACCTGGGTCTCGAGACTCATTTCTGTACTCTCTTTAGACTCGAGTTTCTGTACTCTCTTTAGACTCGAGTTTCTGTAGAAGCCATGTAACTTGACGGTTTTATCTTTCAGGTTTCCCATGGAGATTCACTTCGTCCACGTGAGGTCTGACCTCACGGTTCTCAAAGCTCTGAAAAAGAAAGATGGACTGGCGATAGTTTCAGTGTTCTGTAACGTAAGTCATACAGAAAAAGTCTATTTCTTCTTTTTGGGATGTGGCTATAATGATGATGATGACTCCGACCAAATTAGAGATATCAGAGATTGTTTGCAGTCCGTTGTAAAAATAGGAGCTAAATTATCAAAGGTAGTTTCTAGCTCAGCTAGTGAAAGCCAACAATCCAGTGAAATGACAGCTGTCACTGGATCTCTGGCTTTAAATTCATCATTCTTCATCGGCGATTCAAATGAATGAAGAATATCTAAAACGATCTAACCATAGTCGCCAATACATCACTGTTTTTAAAGGATAAGGATAAATCTCGGATCGACCAAAATTAATTGGCTTTAGACCAGATGAATATCATGATGAAAGAGATAGATAACTCTTTATTGACACCAAAGTAACAAATACAAAAACAGGAAATACGTAATGAGTAGGTTACAATGGGCGGACTTATAGCTCAAAACGATCTCTTCCAGACAACTTTTCAGAAAGAGTTTGAACAATGAAAATAAGGCTGTGATGATGAAAGAAGTATGAAAATAGTTCATGGAGTTGGTAAGTACTTTTCCATTCGTTTCATAAGACTTTTCCAATATTTAAGGTCTTAGCAGAACTAGAAGAATCCCAAGAAGATGCCACCGAGGAGATCATGCAACACATGCCCGATCTCATGGAAACTGGAGACAGAATCAGTGGAATTATATTAGACATGACGTAAGTAGGTAATTATTTCTTTGTAGGTTACCGTCACCTATATATTCATGTGATAAAAGAATGGCAGCCTAATTTTATTTCTAACGTGTGTCAGGTGCATAGCTATCAGTTTGCCAACTTAACTGGTAAATCCCCCGACGCCTTCCTAAGACACCATTGCGAAACTTTTACCAGAAAATTCAAAATGAAATGAGGATGTTAACTCATTTCAAAATTAGGATGTCGCTTCCCTAATTATACTTGATTGAAAAATTGCGGTAATCCAATAAAGCTAGGATATTTCATCGTTCTAGCTGAACCAGGTTAATGGATTACCGCTCTCTGCCTGTCTTTGAATGAAGGCGTGAATCCCTCCTTTAATCACAATTTATTGAGAATTTAATAATATCTAATGAAAAACTTATCGCCGTGTGGTCCCAGCAGTGTGCCCATGATAAGCACAAGCTCCTATATTAATCACCATCACCATGTGTATCACATGGTATATTTAATAGCTATTCGTTGACAAATAATTTCTGTGATAGATTTGAGCACGGATCTAAGATTTTTTTTCCATCTCAAAATATAAACAATTTAATTATCCCACAATACCGCCACCCCCTCCACCCCCCTCCCCGCCCTAGCTGCGGCACTGTACAGTGTATGAGTTTTATGAAGCAAAAAAAGGGACTTCAGCCAAAATAGTAAGCGTCACCTGACCAAATTGCGCTTACAACTTTCGTGTTATTTAAATGCGTTGTATTAGAGATTTTAGCCTCTGTTTTGCTTGTTGTTTGCCTTAGGTTGTATTACATTTTACAATTTATTCTCTAGGAAATTATTAACGCCGAAATCGGAATACTTCACGTACGCTGGGTCTCTGACGTCGCCGCATTGCAACGAGGCCGTTATTTGGATCATTTTCCGCACACCGCTGTACATGTCGGATGCCCAGGCATGTGTTTTATCTTACACGTCTATATAAATAACTTCACTGTCCACGATACACATTTTATCTCTCATTCTTCCTAGTTATAATCCCTGTTATGTTCCATCATTGTCTTCTAATTATTTTACATTGGAGTCCAATTTAGAAAAAGCATAACGTCGGTCTTTGTTCTGATTGTTTTTCTCCATCCGGCAGTACCGGTTATTTGGCAAGATAGGCGTGGGCCGGCACAACTTCAGGTCTCTACAGAAGTTGAACCGGCACCAGGTGTTCCAGCCTCCCTACACGGAGATAAAGACGCCGCAGCTGGTCGTCTTCCTTGACAAGATGGTCAAGATCGTAGCTGACTTCTTTAGGAACGTTACCAGGTGAGAATAGATCAGGACTAAAAATTCCACTGTCTGAAACATCCCAAAATTCGGGACTTTTCATGCCATCTTTTTTGTCCGATACCATATAACTCACCCC
The DNA here is from genome assembly GCA_905220475.3 of Ennomos fuscantarius. NCBI lineage: Eukaryota > Metazoa > Arthropoda > Insecta > Lepidoptera > Geometridae > Ennomos > Ennomos fuscantarius. The sequence goes on from HG992032.1 coordinate 1,709,167, forward strand.
CTTATGCAAATACGGAATTTTGCTGATTGGATTGGATGGTTCTTCAAAAAAATCCCTAAAATTGTACAAAAATGTAAACTGTAGATATAGGGTACCTATACTGTTTTCCATCGCGTTTAGGGTCATTCCTAACAGTACCTAACACGTAATTATTATTTTCAGCTTTATATCAAAAGGAGTCCATAGGCGGTAGCGAAGCGAAAGCAAAGGGGAGCTCTTCGAATTATATAAGTACCTAATTTTATGGTAATGGCCCAACAGTCGTCGTAAGATGCGTAAAATCGTGAATGTAGAGTACCGATATTCAAAAAGGAGCATTTTTAAATTGGAGTACATTTTTTTATAAGTCGTATCTACTGGGCTCGAATTATCTCGAAGATGAAGATGATTAGGTTGTACCAAAATGCGCTATTTTTCCCCCATGGAGGCGAGGATCTGGGGCCAACAGGGATTCAGAAACCCCTGTTTTTATACGATACTATGATTATTTATTCGTCGCTTCCACAGAGTGCCTTATAATATAGACTGAATTTGCAACTGACCTTACGTAGTATCACAAAAGTAGAGAAACGTCACTCTGCAAGTCACTTAAATAGCGACTTTAGCTACAACGTGATAAAGTGCGTTCGGCTTTCACAGCGCTACATGCATACCAAAACCCAAACAAGTACAATCGCTGTAACTCTGCTCTTCTGACACGTTACGAGCAACCGACCGACCCAGTAGTCGGGGCCGGTTCCATTAAATTGCAAGAGTGCGCCAGGTCTGACGATGATAACGATTACTAGAATGGTTTAGGTATAAGAAAACAAATCTTAAACCAAAGATCTTGGATGTGCGCAGCTACGCCGTCTTGCTTTAAGCACTATGACGTAAGATGAAATGTTTTAGAAATAAGGGTAAGTTTAAATGTATTGAATAAAAAATGTTTTGTTAAATACCATTTATTTATTTAAACAATATTAACAGCCGTTATATTATTATATTATCTACATTCTCACGTGCACACGTTTACTTATTTCACATTGTTCATTGGAGTTTTGCTTGTTATCGCGACGCTCATAAAAAAACTTGTAGCTTATTAAGGCGGGGTCTGATCACAAAATTAACAAAAAGCGCTATTTTTAAAAGCCCAGTGCGCCGTGACGAAAGCTAATAATCAGACGAAAAAAATGTTGTAAATGGGAAACGAAACGAAGAAGAACGGTAACCGAGTATAATTTAACTACGTTAATATCAAAGAAATAAATTATACTATAATATATAATAATAATAATATGTGTGGACATCTCACACAACGCCATCTAGCCCCAAACTAAGCAAAGCTTGTGCTATGGGAACCAGATAACTAATACAATACTTAGATACTTTTTTGTTTGTAAATCATACATAGAATACAATATGACACCCAGACACAGAACAAACACCTATGTTCATCACACAAATGTTTGTCCTGGGTGGGAATCGAACCCACAGCCCACAGTTCAGAAGGGCTACTACCAACTGAGCTATCGGGCCAGTCAAATATGAGTACAAAGAATAAGCTATTCATATCAGTACAGAGCACACGCGAGTTCGGCGACTTAGTGAGAATTAAGTCATTCTGCACTTTGATGTCACGCACGTAAATAAGAATATCTGTAGATTTAAGATGAACTTCCGCGAAGGCACGCCTGATTCTATCAATTGTAATTTAACTAAGGAGCTTGGTTTTCCAAAATAAAATCGTCGAATGACCCCCAAAAACTACTTTGTCAAAGTTGTGCTTTAAATTTTCAGCAATAACAACACTTTTTAAAGAATTATATAACCAGTTAATTTTTTAGTTGTTATGCCTATTTCCGTAATAAAAATACCCTCAAAATTAATTCAGTTTCAAGCGTAGACCCAGTTTGACAAAAAGTATGATCTGCGATTTACCATTTTATACCAAGCCCTGTAAAAAAAACATAAAAGTTGTGCTCAGACGCCGCCTTAAAACTGACCGAGTTTAGTACGGTATCCACGCACGGCCGTAACGCAAGGCCGCTCATTAACAGCCCCTACAATTCTGGTAAACAGTGTTCGTCAAGATTTTGAAATATTTACTACTAACCTGGCTTTGTGGCTAAATACATAAAAGTGGGGAGCCAAAACAAAAACAAAAAAGAACCAGACACCGACATTAATATCTTAAAAAAATACCTTTTTCTTTTTTCTTTCTTTTTAAATATTGCCTATCATTTGAAAAGCCAAGAGAAAGACAGGAATTTGCACATATCGCGGCTTCATAGCCACATACTGTCTGAACAAACCCCCTGAGGCTACTCGGTCAGTCAGTACGGCGCTATTGACTTGTTTTACTTATCCGAGGAGGTACTCAAATGCGTTGCGTAGGTTTAGAAATATAAATTGGGATGTCACATTTTAATGCAGACGTATAAATTGTTGCAAATGGTAAAACTCATTTTTGGTCACCTATCCAGTTGTTTATTTAAATGTAATATACGAATAAAATGACACGAACATTCCTCTGTCATACGGTAATAATACGTATATTTTAACTATTTCATAAATAATAATAATATACGTTTAATTTCATGAGCGATCATTTTTGCGTAGTGCTGATTTCAATTGAAACTTCCAGAATCATTCGATCTTGTAAGTTACATTTTTAAAAAAAACGAGCGTGCTTTAGACCACACGACTGAAGTAAAACTTCTTTAGTTTAGCTCCATCTATCGGCCAGTATAACTTTGTTTAATAGTAATGTCACCAATGTAGCGTGCGTAAAGAAGTTTTACTTCATAAATTACATACTATAAAATGACACGAACATTCCTGTCATATGGTAATAATACGTATAATTAAACAACTTAATAAATAAAATCTTCTTAAACCAAGTATTAAGACACAGAACTTCTCTCCTTTCAACGTTAGAGAATAACTTTCACGAATGCTAATGGATTATTGGATTTTGAATCTTATTATAAAGTCACAAAATCACACAAGACTGCGTGAAATATAATAACTATTGACACTGCGGATACAATCACACCCAAATACCGGTTCGTACCGAATTTTAACATGGCTATTTCACTCTATGTGTCTTCTCTTTCTTACGTGATCTAAAGTACTGACAATTTTATAATGACGTGGACTGCGTAGAAGAGGCATAAGCGAAAAAGCGATTTTAGAATTTGGATAAAAAAAAACGTGCCGACTCCACGTTTGCACATGTTTTCATTTTTCTATACATAAAAAAATCAAAGTCCCGACTGACTGACTGAATGACTTATATATCAACACACAGCCTAAACCGCTGGTCCTAATCTTGAAATTTGGAGGGTGTGTGAAAAAGGGTTTTTCGAAATTCCATCCCTAAGAGCGTGAAAAGGTTGGTTGAATTATTTTCCTATAGGCCACGCGGGTGAAGGCGCTGGCAGAAGCTAGTCTAGTATATGATCATAATGATTGGGAGCAAAAAGCTTATATAAAACAATGACGAATGCATTATTACGAACCACGCCTAGAGGCGACGTGATTACAAATCAGCTGTGTCGGGCAAATAAATTGGGGCAAATAGATGAGGCGCCACGAACGGTTTTCTCCAAATAGGCTATTTGACTACTATATTTTTATTACATACATAATTAATATACCTCAAAAAATAGATAACTGTGAAAACAAAACTTGAATATCTCATAAAATGACTAAGTTACAGGCATTTTAAAATACAGCAATAGAAAGAGACAACTCAAACACGCAATGACGTCAGTTACCAGTCCTCATAGTAACTCATTACTAAGCTGTGGTAGCTCTGCATACAATCTTTTTGGCATGTGACGTCACAAGCCTTGCCTTCATAGTAGCTGTGAGGAAGCTCTGTTTTGCGAGAAAGGGACAGGCGATGAAACTTTAAAAGCGTACTACTCCGTGATTAATTTACCGAATTTTATATATTTTTACAATGATTACATTCATTTTTAACCTACTTTATGAAAATAATATTTACTTGATCATTTTTAATAGTAGTCAAATAGCCTATTGTAATTGTTTTTTTACCTTACCCTAAAATCTTGCAATAAATAAAATAAAAATACATTTCAAGGTATTGATTTAATACAGCATTCTCTAAAAGTAAACGAAATGTTTTAAGTGTTGCCGGAGTTTTGGTGGGAAATCGCTTCGCCGCATTGTATTATTTTCCAAAATTTGTGCTATTTTCAGTGTTAGTGCATAAAATTGTTGGTGTTTTATTCGTTAAGTGCTGGATTACAGGTGTGAGAAAGTGGTATAATGATGGTTAAATGTTCCTTTTCGTGTTGTTTCCAAAACTCCATAGAAGCTTCTAGTACAGTTGCCACCACTTTACTAGGAGTATGACTTTGACTAGACTATAACTTGATTTGATGACTGTGACTTGACAAATATATGCGTGAAATATAATTAACTTGATTAATTATCAATTACTTGACACTGGCTAAATACACAAAAGTGTGGAGCCAAAACCTAAAAAAACTGTTGCCGTCCTCTTCTAATAGACTTGACGGTTCTCAAAATATGAGACAAATTCTGTACAAAACTTAGACCTGCTGTCGAATGAATTTTGTCTAAAACACGACTTAACTAACACAATTAGTTACTATTCAACAAAATACATTAAGCACATACAAAAAACATTTAAATTTGTACAACTATTATACACAGGGGGTTCCACGATTTTTAAACAAGTTGAATTTAACAGTTTTAATGGGTACTTTTCAACTTTATTACAATTTCGTCATGAAATTTATCAAACGTACAAAAACCTGGGGGAAAGTGTTGCTTAAGTCATTTACATTTTAAGTTAGTTTTAAGTTAGACTTTAGTGTAGATGGTTATTATAATAATACAAGAGATTTCTACTTAATCGCTATAAAACCCGTTAAAATGATTAAATTCCAAGTGTTAAAATCACGTAGATCCCGAACATCTATTCAAGTGTCACATAATGTCTATGGATTCGTCTATGGACTTTCGTTTTATGAGTCACTGACGATTTGTTTGAGTCGTTTCTCGATGTACTGCACTCGACTGACCAGCTTGTCTTTAGGATTGTACTCTGTGTACGGGATTTGTAGAACTTTGTAGCCCTAGAAAACAAATAAAAACACAATAGTCAGGTTCTATTTCAATTTTTTTATATATGACGGCGGCAACGCTGATTTGTAAACTCTATGCGCAGCGGGTAGTACCGTAATTTACCCTGTCGTAACTTGCCACTGATTACAGTGGCAACACCGGTAGCTGTCATCGCTCCCCCACCCATCTGGCTATAAAAACGGAGCGTTCGGTGTACTACGGATCATTCTTGCGCCGGACTCAGCCCAGTGCGCATGCTGAAGGCCTATAGTTATATAGGTTGCAACCTACGCACAAACCGTTCTGCCTATATATATAAAATGAATCTCTATTTCGCTGTATTAGGCAACCGCATCACGGGTGAACGGGTGGAACATTTTCGCTAATTCTTTTTTTATTGTGTTTATTATTTTCAGAAGGTTCTTATGAAAGAAAAAGTTAAGAATGTATAGAAAATTGTCAGGACGCGGGTGAAATTGCGGGGCTCAGCTTGTTCTTAATAGATTCAAAATATCGTCTTGTTACTTCAATTGGAACCTTGTTACAGTGAATTTTAACTAAATTACAATGAGTTAGATATTACCGTGAATTGTAACGTTGTTACAGTGAGTTTGAAAATTGTTTAAAATTTAGCGTTTAAAAATTAAACATCGATTAGCCAAATCTCAAAATAAATTTTAAATGACGCCCACGACACAGGCCTCGAGCTTATAGTGGGTGGGTAGTTATCAGCAATTTTTGTATTTTGTACAGTTCATCCACAATTTATTAAATAAACTTAAAAAAGAAATAATAATAAATTCAATAACATAATTATTGTAAAAATATTATTATTAAAATAGGCAAGTAAACATATAAAATTAAATTGATCGATCAGTTTTGGTATGAATTCCTTGACGCTATGTGGCGCTATATCTATCAGAAAACATAAATTATCACCTTGTAGCAGTAAACTAGCAACACCGTTACAGTGAATTATTACAATGTTACAATCAATTGTAACATTGCAATGTAAAACTGTCATCGCTGTAACAGGGTTATGATTTATTTTAAATACGCCAAGGTTATATACGATCAAATTAATCAGTCAAACCAAAAATAACATAAACATTGGTGACGATTCTGTGTCGCATTCTCTAAAATTAAAGTAAAATTAAAGTAAACTTAAAGTATGGCGGTACTCTTCTGATAAAGGGGAAATGAAAAAGACGGAAATATGTTAATTTCGTTTAGCTTTAGAGTATGCGACACAGAATCGACACCATTGCTATTCGTAAAAAAAAACTACACCGTATAGATCGAAATGTACCTAAAGATAAGAAATTACGGAGAAAATGTAAGCCCACTAACCTTCAGTTCCAACAACTTGGTATATAGTCTGTAAACACCGAGCGGCGCGGCAACCTTACGTGTCATGTCGTGGTAGTCCAGCCCCAGTACTGCTATCCTGTGTATACTGGAAAGACATAGTTTAAATTGGAGAGTGTGCGCATGCCCTTCATCAACTCATTCCTTCATCTCCTTTCCATCATAAAACTACAAGGCTTGGTGATTCATCACATTCTTACGTCGTTAGTGTACCCCAAGTCCGCACTAAGCATTTTGCTGAGTCATTCATAGTCCGAACGGCCACGGAACGGAATGCTCTACCAGCAACAGTGTTTCCTCCTGGGTATAACCTGGGTCTTTTTAAGTCAAGAGTGAATGGGCATCTCATGGGCAAGCGTGCTCCACATTAGACAACTTCGTCACTTACCATCAGGCGAGTTGTTGTCAAACGCATGACCTTTTTACCGTATTTTTTATTTATTAAAAAGTACACATTTTTAAATGGACAATGGCGGTTTTGCCCGTGTGGTGAAAATTTTCTAAGCTTCCTTAATTTTTTCCTTCATGAGAAAGATTATTGATGATTAATTTTTTCCTTCCTGAAGGTTCTCCTGACCATAAGCCCAGCAAAAAAGAATTAGCAAAAATGTTTCATCCCTTCGCACGTGATGTGATGACCAATGGAAATGGAGTTATTTTTTTTATACATAGATATTAAAAGTTACTTTATTAATAACAGACTCTTATTATTATTATTATTAATTTACAACCTTTTTTTAAATATCGGATATATAATATTATATTATAGGGGTATAATAAATTATTTCTTTATGTAGAAGCCACGAACAAACAAAATTAAACGCCTTGGTGTTGAAACCTTTTTTATGACAGTCATTGTACAAGTGAGGCTTCACGCGTTGATATCGTAACTCTTCACAATACATTAGTTTGTTTTTGAATAATAACTTGAGCAACACTGAATATTAATAATCTGATATTTTAATAGGTACAGATTTTGAATTGTGAAATTCCTAAACTTATATTAGATTGCAATAAATTATTAAAAAAGAAAACTTAATCTAACAAACTACTATCAGCAGGCAACGTGCCCAATATGCTGGCGGCATTGCCACGTTGAATGGCAATGCTCAATCTTTGGCCGAAGTAGAGGGCAGCATTTTGGTCACGTGTTGCTTCAACCAGACGTTTAGAAAGGTTTTAAAGTTAGACGTTTAGAAAGGGTTAAAATTTTTATAGGTTAATTTCGAACTAATCATAATAATAATAATAACGCCCAACGATCACATACATAGATCCTGGACCGTAACTAGGATTCCCTGTGTTTAAGGACCCTGAGAACTACGAGGACCATGCTCCCAAAAACATGGGAAATGGTAATTCTAATTTCCATACCTTGCAAAAAATAAATTGACATTTATTTACATTTGTAGTGGTTTGCGAAGAAAAGTTTCAAAGGTACAAAAGTGACTTAAACAATGGGTATAATTGTCGACGATTTTAGAACCTAGCTTAAATATTATGACACCACACAAATATAGGAATGGGAGTTAGTAACATACCTTTTGTCTTTAGCAGCTTTTTCTAGAGGTACTGGATGGCATTTTGAGTCCAATGCAAATTCAGCGTCTGAAATTATAATAAAATTGATAAATCCGTGTTCGCTTTTACTGCCGATTCACGCTTAGTTTTAGAAAGGCAATAACGGTGGTTGTGGTTTCGTGGTAGACCCTAATGTTCAGGAGAGGTTGTCTTCATCTGATGGAGATGTCTGCGGCACTCTCATTGTTTCAAAATCTTATTGATCTTCCAATAAACACTCAGATTTAACCAGCTTCTAATAAAAACACCGCATTTAAATCGGTTCACAAATATAGCTATATAACTATAAAGCATTAAATTAATCAGTCGAATTTTGTCGTAATTCGTTTCATTTATTGATTCTGAAACGCTGTACGATTCACCATACAAGACGCCCATGCCAGGATTGCACTCATTTATAACAAACTTCGCAGTGAAGTTTTTCTTTTTATGTTATTGAATGATGTGACGAGCTAGTCGTTCACCTGATGTTAAGCGCCACGGTCGCCCATAACAGAACAACGTCACTCGGAACTCTAAACCATAGAGTTACAAGCGACACTGCACTGCGCACATCACCCTGAGACATCAGCACGGTCTGGTAAAAGATTACTCAACTGTGAGATCAGATCATAAAGTCTCAATTGCCCAGTAATTTCACTAGCTACAGTGCCCTTCAAACCGGAACACAGTAGTGCTTGCACACTACTGCTTGGCGGCAGAATAACTGGCAAAGCGGTGGTACCTACCTAGACGAACTTTGCAACAAAGTCCTACCACCTAGTAAACGAAGTAACGAATAAACTCTAGAAAATAAATAAATAAAAATGCGTTGACATTTCACACAGCGTCATCTAGCCCCAATTTAAGCAAAGCTTGTACTATGGAAATCAGATAGCTGACGAAATACTTATTGTTTATAAATATATACATAGAATACAATATAACACCCAGACCCAGAACAAACACCTACATTCATAACACAAACATTTGTCCTGGGTGGGAATCGAACCCACAACTTACAGTATATAAGGCAGAGCTACTACCAACTGAGCTATCAGGCCAGTCAATGTCCATACACAAAATAAACTCACCATACAAGAATCCCATGCCAGAATTGCACTCTTTCTTCACAAACGTTTCAGCGGAGACCAAACTCTTGAATGTGTCCATAATGCTCTGGACATAAAGTTGCTTCTCCTTTGTATATACAACTGGTACACCAACCGCCACGTCTTCTGGTAACCGTGAAGCAGACGATCCCGTTAGAGATGCGTATGCATCCAGCATCATCAGCTTCCGACGGGATGGGATGGGGATCTCTGGAACGTTGAATAAATCAATAATAAATAAATAAAATAAAATAAATAACGCTACCTACTGGTAGTGGGCCGGAACATTTGGATTCATCGCATGGAGGTCATCGCAGTATATTATAGTCCAGATGTTTTTTTTGTAGTAGTAGGTAGTGTTCAGTATTAGTTATTATATAATTGTAGTATTTAGTTTGAATAGTTGGTATAGTTAGCACGAATCTTTTTCATGGAATAAAAGTCCAATGTTAATTTCTGTAGTATAAACAATCTCTGCAGCGGGATATAAGAGACGACAGAGAATTCCAATACCAAAGAGAAATTACAGGTTGGATGGTGATCATAAAATATCTCTGTTAATATTTTCGTAAATTTAGCCAGTTATCTTAATTTTTGTTCACAAGCGTTTTGCTACGCATGGCATCCTTGTTTCTACCTAAATATAATCTGGGAGTATTCAAGTCAAGAGTGAACAGGTATCTGCTAGGCAATCATACCTCATCGTAGGCTGTGTGGTCATTTTCCATCAGGTGAAACAGCAGTCAAATGCCTTGTCTATGTACATTCAAAAGCCATTTTGGCGTGAAATCCAAACACATTTATTCAAGACATCACACAACACTACATTTTTACAAATAAGAACGCATACAACACAAATCGCACAAAAAATGAGAAACTAAAATAATGTTGCGTGACGTCATGATATGGGTCCCGACAGAGTATGCAATTAAGGTCGTGAGACCTTAATGGCTGACCCCTATTCATTATTATTATAATTCCCCATATAAAAGGATGGCTGTACCTCCAGAGGAGAGCAGTTTCTCAATGAACTCCGGCCGCAGTGTAGATTCGAGGTGGTGTGTCTGCGCCTTGTTTAAAGTGACCAAAGAAAACACCAGGTCCAGCCACGCTGAGGTCTTGGTCATCTCCTCTTCTTTCAGTGATACCGCTGTCTGAGAAATTTGGGAGTTACATTCTGAGGTCATCATTTTTCAACACCAAAACGTAAAATTTATTAAGTTCAGTACTACCGTTTAGTTGTGAATAGGTAACAAAAGATATAGAGTGGCTTCCCACTAGGTGGATGGACCAGCTGGTCAGAACCGCGGGATAGATCCAGGAAGCAAGCAGCCGCTCAAAGTGTAAATTGCTACACCAATAAAAATTAATGAATTATGATTTATGGCGCTCTATGGAGGCTTTTCTTCAACAGTGGACGTCTTAAACTTTGAACAAACGAAAGAGAAAAAGACAGAAAGCATGATATGTTGTGTATCTCTTTTTGGAAAAGCGCATTGGATTCTGTATTCGAGTAGATAATAGACTAAAATATGTACATCACACTAATATTATAAAGGCGAAAGTTTGTATATGTGTTTGAGTGTATGTGTGTATGTTTGTTACTCCTTCACGCTCAAACGGCTGAATATATTTAGATGAAATTCGGTACCAAGATAGCTTATACACCGGATTAACATATAGGCTACATTTTATCCGCGGGATGAGCAAATAATTAAAATACTTTTTATCCGCGGGTGAAACCGCGGGGCGCAACTAGTAAGAAAATAAAACAAAACCGACTGCGCGTAACCTAATGTGAACTCAAATCCGTGTGACACTTCAATGTCAATACAAATAAAACATAAAAGAAAACTATTTAAAAATTAAAAAGTAATGCCTGTATTCGGCCTGTCGCCATCAATTACGATTAATGCTATAAAAGCTAGTAGTACCTGGAACAGCTCTTCAGTCCCCGGTGGCTCGAAGTCCACCGTAGCCAGGGTCACCACAGTAGATGCTACATCCCCGGCGCGACAAATCCCCCGGTTATCCTGCAGCCACCCCGTGACGGATGTCAGGACCGCCTCGTGGCGGTACTTCAGCAGGCCCAGGGATGTAAGGATCGAGTTCACTACCGCTGGCTTGTCAGTGTTAGATGGCAGGCATTCTATTACATCACTGGAAACGAGTGTTGGTGATAATATTACGTAGCGACATCTAGCTTGTACTGTGCAATAATAAATTGCGTTTTTCCTTTTCAATTGACTTCATAAAAGAAGGAGGTTCCGAAGTAAAACTTATTTATGCATGCTTGGCTGGGGGAGTAAGCTGGTGAATGCAAGGCGAACGGAAGTTTAAGTTGATTCACGTCGGTCTCCATTGTCATCATAACAAAGTTAAAAATTTGTATTATTATGTTGGTATATCTGGTAAAATAACAATTTACAACTGTCAAGATGGCGACATTAACATTAAACAAATTTACACCAACCCATAGATGGAACTAAACTAAAGAAGTTTTACTTCAGTTGTCTGGTCTAAAGCACACTCGTTTATTTATGTTTCTTAAATCCATTTCACCATAAAAATCAGATAAATAATAAACTTACTTGCATATCCTATCTAAAAGCACCGGGTCAGGGAAGTTAAGCGAGGCCATTGAGAAGAGCAAGTCGGCTGATTTCTTCAGATCAATCACCTCGGGCTGCTTGGTGATGCTGTGAGACAAGGCACGGAGCAGCGGCGTGCTTCGGCGACCTTTCTGCTGGAGGGCTTTCATCACCTAATATAATATTTTATATCTAATTATTAACACTAAATTCATAAATTTCTAAATGTAAAATTGCAAATTATGTGACATCACACTAGGTACAGGGAGGTCTCACAAATGAAGGGGTGGGAACAAAAAGGGTTTATCTGATTTTTTTCACAAAATGACGTGTGGGTATCGTTGGATTCAGCGTGAAATTATCTTCAATAATACATTCTTAAAATACCGAAATGAGGCCTAAATCTCGAGATTTTTAGTCTAATAACGGTGTATCTGTCACAGGAATACAGTTTGCTTAGCATAAAAACATTATTACATTTATTTTATTATATTTTATTTTTACAGTAATTGTATAAATCAGTACTATATTTAGTATTTTAAAATAGATAAAAAAAAATTCAAGCAACTGAAACTTACATAAACCTTTTCTATTACCTTATAAGCTCTACAATAAAATGACGCCGTTGATGTTTAAAGTCAATTTTCTCGTAACTGTGAATTTGACAGTTAAACCCTTTTTATTCTCAACCCTTCAAATGTGACCAGCTGTGACAATGACAGGGGTGGGGTCAAAAAATCATAAAATTCATGTGATGTTATGGATGTCCCCATAGGTGTTGCCACTACTTCTAAGTTGGTACAAAAAGATTTTCGCAGTCACCGGGCATGCTACAATAGCTCATTTAGAAGAGCATTTAATCCAGTGAAATAGAAAGCTTGAAACCGCGACATGCTAAATTTTTAATAACTATACTACTTTGTAACTAGTACATGGCTAACACTCATGAGATCCAGTAGAAAAATTCTCCCATACTCCATGAAGTCGGGTAATTGCACACCATTATTCATTGGGTTTTTCGATGTTGTGAATGGTAGCAATTTACTTGATGAACGATACTAAACAAACTAAAAGTTTACTTGAAAAATTTTAATAATCCTGGCTATAGGGACAAATTTCACTAATTCATTAATACATTGGTTGCCATAATTAGCATATAATAATAGACAAACAATTAAAAGTTGTGCTAATGAGAGCCAAGTGCTTAAAATTAATCTGTAAGATACTTTTATTGTTAATATTTGGTGATGGATAAACAGCATGACTGCTGATCCAGTGTTTTCACAAAAAGATTTGCAATTGAGGCTGTGGGAAGCTGTACCTTTATCATCTGTGGTAGTGTAAGGTTTGTGATCAGCCTGGCAGCCTCGTCGTCTCCAGTGATGCCCAGCACTGTACTTAGGTCTTCAGCCATTGTGAGAGAGCTCACAGCCTGGGCTGATGGTGTCCTTGCAAGGATTCGACATAGTTTGAGGAATCGAGGGTCCTTTTCAAAGTCGCCTAGCTTCACTTTGTTGTTGCTTGACCATTCAGAGAGGATTGATACCATCTGGAATTTATTTATTTAGTTACTTCTTAAGTTAGAAGTGTGATGTGTCATAGGTTGTGGATGGTGGACTATAATCATAATATTCTAATAATAATAATAATAATAATAATAATAACAACGCCCAACAATCACATACATAGATCCTGGACCCTAACTAGGATTCCCTGTGTCTAGGGACCGACGAAGTACGAGGACCATGGTCCCACAACACACAGACACAGAAAATGCATTTGCCCTTTTTTTTCTGTGCACAAATACTTGTCCTGCTGCGGGAATCGAACCCGCCGCCTCAGGGTTATGAGCCGACCAGCTCAACCACTACACCACAGAGGCTGTCAAATGTTATCCCACAATAGATATAATTTTAATTAAGTATATTCCACCCAAAGAAATGGCTGGAATCCCTACCCACCACATCTGCCTACCACAGAATAATATAAAAGTGAAACATCTTTCTTAAAAAGTTAATTTTTTGTGTATCTACCTTGCTATCTTTGAATTAACTATTACTTTAAAAATCAATGTAAATTACTGGTTGAAAGTATTATCTGCCATCAACATTACTTTGCACAAAGGATTACTCACTTTCAAAGCATGCCGTCTAGACACAACAGCATTCTCGGCAACAACAAGTAAACTGTTTACATCTGATGCCTTCAATATCTGTGCATCAATCATTTGTAGTCGATTCAGTTTGACTGACTTTGGACTTGGCTTCTTTTGTTCTTCCTCAGGTGAGTTGAGGGAAGCAAATGCTGCAGCAACTAAACCTAAAAGATATTTATATTTAACAGATTAATTTTAATACTAAAAATATTTAAATCACAAACAGATTTGTTTTTACTAATTTACCTATCCATAAACATTAATCAGTTGATTACATGAGCAGGCTATACTGTTCAAAATCATAATTTGACTGGCCTGGTGGTACTCAGTTGGCAATATCCCTGCCTTCTGAACTGTGGGTAGTGGATTTGATTGCCACTCAAGACAAACATTTGTGTGATGAACATCAATGCTTACTCTGTGTCTGGGTGACTAATTGTATTCTATGTACATACATAGAATACAATTAGTCACCCAGACACTTATATTAGTATACTTATATACTAAATATGTATTTAAAAACAAAAGGTATATAAGTGTTCTACAAGTTATCTAGTTCCCATAAAAGTTTTGCTTAGTTTTGGATTAGATGGTGCTGTGTGAAATGTCCACACATATTATATTATAATATTTTATATAGTTATTTTTAAATTTATTTGGTTTTCTTTATTTATTTAGCAATGCAGCTTACTGCATAAACCAAAACTCAAAACCCTGAGTATGGGATACAAAATATTAGAACCATGCATTCATAAAGAAAATACATACAAATAAAGGGTTCTCACTCAAATATGATAATGTAATGTAAATTGATACATTATAGACTAAGGTGTTGGATAACAGCTGGATCAAATACTAGTAAACTTTATTATGAAATATTATTAGTTTAAATGCATCAATATGCAAAAAATTTAGCACTAACGTCACAATGTGCATGTCAGTGCAGTAAATTTTTTGTGGTGTTTATTAGACAAGTAATTTCAGACCTTATTTGCTAAGGATAAACTACATGTTATTAAGTACTTGGAAATTATTAATAAATCAGTGAGTAGCTAGTATATTGGATTTCAGTAGATTAAAAAAGAAACATATTATGCTATTGACCAATATCAGCTTATACCTAGCAATAAATACCGAACCAGTACATGAATTGAAATTATTGAATTGATATTTTTAATGTTTGTGGTATCACTGGATGTAAATGGTCAGTAACACATACAAATCATAATCTCTTGCTATTAATATCATAAAAATCTTTCATTAATCATGGTGTTTATCAATAGCCAAGGCCACATACATATCATGGAACAATGTACCTGGACCATCATTGCTGTCAGTTGTAGTTTTAGGATTTTTAGCAGCCACGGTTCTAGTCAGCTCATGTTTATCATTTTTTAGCACGGTCGCTCCAGATGTGGTATACTTTCTTACAGAAGCTTGAGTACCTAACCTCCAAAGTATTGAACCGCTGAATTTCAACATCTGTAACAGATACGCTACTCAGAATCACACCAAAACATAAATACATTCGATTTGTATGTTATTCAATAGATACATTTTATTAAAACTGCAAATTTAAATTAAAAACCGACGAAATAACACGTCTTACATCACGTCCCCCTGACTTATTAAATTAAATGCCAATAAAGAACACAACATACTATAGAATTGTAACAATGAAATATTTCACCTTTTGTGGGATAAAATCTAGTTTTTTTATATATCTACGAAATTTCAGACCATTTACAAAATCTTGAAACTATTTATCTTTTTGACAGAAGAAATTGCTGTGTTGCAAGTCTAGCGACTCTGGCCACAGATTGGGTAAAGATACTAAGGTCCGTATTACAGAACGATGCCCAGTCATCGATCAGTGCTCAAGCAGAGATTTCATACTTATGTATGTGTATATATAGTGATCAATTAGTGAATGAAATTTCTGCTTGAACACCGATCGATGACTGAGCATCGTTCTATAATAGTATGTAAAAGACTCTAGCGTAGCGTTAATACTTTCTTTGGTTGCAAGTCCTAGTCTGTGGTTGCAAGTAACATAATATTATCTGTAATGCCTGTTTAAAAATATTGCAAGTCTTGACTTGAAAAAAGCGCGGGAAACGTCGAAATAGGCGGTCGCAAATTTTTCATTGAAAATTATTTTTTATTTTCTAACGGTCTAAGGATCAGCAGAGTGTCTTCGTGTAAATAATATTTGTAGTTAGTGTATATATTTTATTTATAATTGATTAATCAACACAAACTCGGTAAGTTTTAAATTTTTTTCTATGAACGAGCCGCCCGACTTGGCGGCTCCGGGGGGCATGGTCCCCCCGGCTACTAATTTTGTGGTGATTTCCACAAATAATACAGTCTACAGCGAGTCCGGTATGGATACGGATGGCTCTAGTTCCCAGCGCACTGGCCGTAAAAGAAGCCGCTTACACAAAATTTGCAAAAACTGTAATATGAAAAAAAGGAAGCATGCTAAAGCGGTAGACGGTAAAACAGGCTGTCTCTGCGTAGATACTGAAGTAAGTGATATCGCTACTGTAACTGCTACTGTCGACACCGAACCGATAGATAAGCCTACAATTATTCCTTCGTGTTCTAATAGTGGTCCCGGTCCTCAAAGTTTCACTTCCGTAGCTAGAACCAAGTATGAACAATCTGATGCTGCTCCCTTTATTATTCATGTACAGCGTGAAACAAAATTGCCTGATGATGGTGCTACCCTACATCCAGTCACATTTGGTAAGTTCCTAAAAAGAAACTCATTTCAAGGTATTATCGATGGATCTGTTAAAAAAATAGGCAGAAATAGAATATCACTTGCGTTCTCAGACTTTAGTAATGCCAATTTATTCATTAGCAGTAATAGTCTGACTCCCAACCACCTTAAAGCATTTATTCCATCGTTTAATATAACGCGCATGGGTCTAGTCCGTGGTGTACCATCGGAATGGTCACCTGAAGAGGTAATCGAAAATGTATCAGTTCCTAATGGGTGTGGAAAGATTTTAAAGGTGCGAAGAATAAACTTTAAGACGGTAGTAGAAGGCTCGCCTGTGTGGAAACCAACGCAGAGCATTGTAATAACATTTGATGGACAAGTTCTTCCTAAAAGAATTTTCATGTGCTATAACTCTTTACCGGTTGAGTTATATACGTACCCCACTATCCAATGTTTCAATTGCTGCCGTTTCGGACATACTAAACTACAGTGCCGTTCAAAACCTAAGTGTTACAAGTGTGGCAATGAACATACTGGAGACAGCTGTAATGTTGAAGAGGAAAACATATCATGTTGTTTGTGCTCAGGAGCACATTTTGCGATAAGTAAGTCATGTCCTGAATTCACTCGACAAAAACAGATTAAGGTATCTATGGCAGAAAACAGTATCTCATATGGGGAAGCATCTAAGTTATTCCCGCCTGTATCAAAATCTTATGCTGACGTTGTTAACTCTGCGGGTAGTGCCCCTTCGGCACGTCCTGGCATTCCTAGCTCTCTAAATTCTTTTGCAGAACGACCATCATATAATTCGTATAAAAAAACCGTCTATACAAACCGCCGCCCAGCCTCTAAGCCAGTAAAAGGTTACGACCGAGCAGAGCACGAAAAGATTGTTAATGAATATAGTATTCCTACACCTCGAGATGGTTGCGCTCTCAGCTCGCGACCTAAGAATCCATTATTGATGTCTACCTCAGACATCATACAAATTCTTATTGATACCCTTACCCAGTCGAATATTTCCTTACCGTCCAACGTTGCCCCTATAATTGATATGTTTAAATCTACTAAAGCCATTAAAAATGGCGGTCTTTCTTCAGAAAGTCATACAATGGAACTGCAGAAGCGCAGTTCCTAAGAAAAGTGAAATAATTCACTTAATAAACAAGTACGATACTTGTTTATTTGCACTTTCGGAGACCTGGCTAAAACCAGGCTCCATCTTTAAAATCCACGGATTTTCTTGCATAAGGGATGATAGATCTGATGGGTATGGCGGTGCTGCCTTACTTATTAGAAATAGCATTCCTTTTTCTCCTTTTTCTCTTCCAGTATTTAACGAGTTTTCCGTGGTAGCAGCACAAATAAATAACATTTGTGTTGTTTCTATTTATGTCCCTTCTCCTTCTTCCTCAGTCTTTCAAGATCTTGGCATTATGTTCTCTCTTCTTCCTAGACCTTTCTTAGTACTTGGAGATTTTAATTCTCATCACATTTCGTGGGGATCTTCTATCTCTACTTATTGTGGTGAACTCCTATTAGACTTACTAGATACACATAACCTTTGCGTAATGAATTCTGGATCGCCTACTCGACGCACGGCTCCTTCTGAAAACATAAGTGCTATTGATCTATCAATATGTACCCCTAACTTAGCGTCATCCCTAACATGGCACACTTTAGCATCCACTTTTGGAAGTGATCATTTCCCGATTATTATTTCCTTTCCCCATAAGAGTACTCGTACTCCTCCCCGACAGCAACGACTTAAATATAACTTTAACAATGACAAACTATGGGATAAATTCAAACTATCTGTTGAACAGAAAGTTATGAATTTAAGGAATTTTTCAGATCACGTAATAACAAATTGCTCTGACACTTTTACCAATATACTAACGCAAGCAGCGAATGAAACGTTTCCCCTTAAAAAAGCAATAACTTGCTTAATCCCCTCTCCGCCTTGGTGGGACCGAGAATGTACTGAAGCTGTTAATAAAAGAAAAGATGCTGAGCATCAGTACAACAATGACATGTCGGATGAGAATTTTGAAATGTTGTCTGATATTGATAAAGACACACGTAGATTATTAAAGGACAAAAAATTTGAAGGTTGGAAAAATTACTGCCTTTCTATTTCCCCTGCCATTAACCCATCCATTGTGTGGCGTAACATCAGGAGGTTTAGAAACGGTGTTAGTGACGTTTCCTTTTCATCCTTACCTCCAAATTTAAACAATAGTTTTTTAAATCGATTAGCGCCTTCTACAGTTCCAGAAGAAAGTCATTTTATGTTATTGGTTCCTTCTACAGACACTCAAAATCACTCTACTCTAAATTCTATCTTCACATTGCAAGAATTACAAGGTGTTTTATCTACTGTAAAAGACTCTGCTCCAGGTGAAGATGGTATACCTTATTCATTTTTGTCGAACCTCAGTGAAACATCCTTGTTATATTATTTAGGTATAATTAACAACGTAATGATTTCAGGAAAACTACCTCCTTCTTGGAAATCGCAATTAATTCTCCCTATTCTTAAACCGGGTAAAGCCTCAGATGATGTTGCATCATATCGCCCCATAGCTTTATCTTCTGTGATAGTAAAAGTGGCGGAGAATTTAGTAAAAAATCGTTTGGAATGGCTTATTGAAAACCGTGGTATATTATCTGAGACTCAGTTTGGTTTTAGAAAGGGTCGGAGTACGTTGGATAGTGTGGGTACACTAGTAACAGACATTCGGATCGCATTTTCTTGTAATGAGTCCCTCATTGCCGTATTTTTAGATTTAGAATCAGCGTATGATAACGTTCTTCTAGATGTCCTTAAATCAAAACTTCAAAAGCTTGAAGTTCCACATTTTCTCTCAAGATTAATTTTTAACCTTCTTTCGGGAAGATCAATAAAACTAGATCAAGCACGGGATGAGTGCCGACTCGTGTGGAATGGACTTCCACAAGGATCGGTGCTCAGCCCTATATTATTTAATATATATGCGCACGATTTGGAATCATCTCTTCAGGGTTCATCTAATATCTTACAATATGCTGATGACTTAGTACTTTATTCTAAGGGACAATGTGTTCATAAAATTCGTGATAGCCTTTCCAAATCACTGAATTATTTAAAGAGCTGGCTGTCCAAAAATGGTTTGAACGCCTCGGCGCTCAAAAGTTCACTGGTTCTCTTTACTCGACAACGTGTTCCCCCTCCTATAACGATATGCTTTAATAACCATGCCATCCCAACCAAAAATCGGGTCAAATTTTTGGGAATAATTTTGGATTCAAGACTTACAGGCGTTCCACATTGTGAATATCTTGTGGAAAAGTGCGAAAGACTACTTAATATATTGAGATGTCTATCGGGCGTTTGGTGGGGTGCACATCCTTTTTCTTTGAAGCTTCTCTACAACGCTCTAATACGAAGTGTTCTCGACTATGGGACTTTCTTATTGGAGCCTTGTAGTGTGACCGCTCTAAGAAAATTGGATGCTATCCAATCAAAGGCCCTGAGAATAATCGCTGGAGCTATGAGGTCTAGTCCTATTAATGCACTTCAAGTAGAATGTAATGAGCCCCCTCTTCATATAAGGAGACAGTTTCTTTCAGACCGCTTGTTTTTCCGCGTTTTACAATTTTCTAAAAGCCTTTTAATTACTAAACTCTATGACCTTGCAAATCTTGTTGAATCATCATCATATTGGAATCATAAAACTCTCCCATGCTTAGTGAAAAGTTACTTGAAATATAAAACTTTAAATTCTCCAACACACAGATCCCCGATCATAGACTTATTTAAATGTGAATATGAAGCTTTGATAGAAATGCCAACCGTTATTCTTAACTTAAATATCGATAGATCTAATTCCAACTCTCATTTTAATTCCATTTTAGCAGAAAAGTGGCCTAGTTATAATCATTTATATACAGATGCATCTAAACATTCAACAGGCGATTGTGTAGGTGTAGGAGTATACCACCCACAGTACAAAATAGTTCAGAAGATTAAATGTCCTCCTGAGACGACAGTATTTACTGCTGAATGTCTTGGCATTGTTAAGGCTCTAGAATATATTCTACTTTTTAAGCTTAGTAATAACCTAATTATCAGTGATTCTATGAGTGCCTTACAAGCTCTGTTGAAATATCCATTTAGATCAAAACCGTATTTTCCACTGATAGCAGAAGCCAGAAGTAGATTACGTGCATGCTCTTTGAAAGGGTTTTCAGTCACATTTATTTGGGTACCTAGCCATTGTGGCATCAAGGGCAATGAAAAAGCCGATATACTTGCTAATGAGGCTGTGACGTGTGGAGACCATTACCCCTTTAAAAATTTTGCTCATGACTTGATTGCTCTTCCTAGACAGTATCTTCAGGACTCCTGGAATAGAGTCTGGGCAGAAAGTAGTCAAGTAAAAGGAAAACACTACTGCAATATTCAACCAAAGATCCCTTTAAAACCTTGGTTTTCTTTTATAAGATTTGGAAAAATCGCTACTACAGTTTTGATTAGAATGCGCTTAGGGCATACCACTTGTCCAGCTCACCTTGCAAGGTTTCATATTGTTGATAACCCGCAATGTGAATGTGGACATGACTTTGGGGACCTGGACCATATATTTTTCGCTTGTCCTAAATATGACCATGCTTCCTTTTACCGTTGTTTAATATCCCTCCGTGTGCCTCTTCCTACCAATATAAATTCTATCCTTCATACTATCAATCCTAACATTTATAATTTACTATCTGATTTTATTTATAGTAACAATATTAAATTGTAAATACATAATAATATGTAAATACATGTTCTTAGTTATTTTTACGAACAATTGTATATATTCATCTACTGATCCTACTTATAATTTTCTAAGTACATTTAGTCTCTCCCTGATCCTCTGATTGAATTGCATAAAACTTAATATTCGCGGATACGTTTCCCCACTTTTTATTGTTTTAAAATTACTATCTACTAAAATAAAAGCATTTCAACACCACGCCTTAAGAATCCAAGAAGTAAAACGCAAGCGCATAACATTTGAAGACTCAAGAACACGACTCTGGCAAATGCACAAGACGTGCGGCGCCATTCATTCCTCGAAAGGGGAAAGAAAAAAAAAAGTCTTGACTTGACGCAAGTCAAAGAGCCGTATTTTTTTTAAATTGTAATTTCATCTGTGGTTGTCTCTGGTCTAATTTTGAAAAGTGATGGGGTAGGCTCTCGATTTATACAATTTAAATTTAAGCGATTTTGTATATGTACATATTTCCATATATGGTTACAGGTAGGGTAGAAGTAAAAAAATATTATAATTAATCTGCCCTGGAAGCATGGGCTCCTAAATCAATCACCATCAATAGCTATTTGTCGACAAATAATTTCTGTGACAGAACATGAGCATGGATCTAAGTTTTTTTTTTATCTCAAACTATGAGCAATCAATTTAATATATCTTAATATATATAAATCTCGTGTCACAATGTTTGTCCTCAATGGACTCCTAAACCACTTAACTGATTACAATAAAATTCGCAAACCATGTGCAGTTCGATCCAACTTGAGAGATAGGATAGTTTATATCTCAATCTATAATAGATATATATTAAATACCCGTGCGAAGCCGGGGCGGGCCGCTAGTTATTATATATTTTTATATTAGTTTTTGGTGTGGTTATATGAGGATTTCAAGGTAGGGCCCCATAATGCCCCCTTGGCTACGGCCGTGGTAGGCCGTGGTTCGAGATGAACTGAAATTGTAATATTATCGAAATGTTTACGCACTAAAACATCGTTCCATTCGCAATGAAAGTGATGACGCACTGTGAATATCATTGATTGTTTTTCTCTCATGTTCTAGTCGAAGTAAAAATGCTAAAAACGCTATTGAATCATATTATTTTTCATTCAGCTGATGTGTTTCTGGGATTCATAGCTTCCGGGATCCACAGACTGTGCCACCTGGGACAAATAACGGTGATGAAATAATAGCAGTGGCCAAACTGCATTGTTGCCACAGGCTTAGATTAGACAGATGACAAGGTGACCCTTGGTCACCAAAACGGTTGTGTGTGTTTGTTTTAGGGACGTTTCAGTTCATGGCATCTAATGCTACGCTAACATGGTCATGGTACACTCTGCGCAGATGTGCTATGTGGCTCGATGAAATAATAATAAATAATAAGGATACTGATCATGGCTTATCGATACACTCTTCGATTAGTTTTTCATGTAACATCGGTATCAAAGTTTTTAAGAGTTAAATCTTTTCACATCCCTATTCCTTAAATTGCAAAACGGCGATCGTAGGTGGATGGTTTGTTGTGATATTTGTTGTTATTTCTGCAAGAAATAAGAAAACCGGTATCGAAACTCATCAAAATGGTAAGTTACGATCTATACCTACAAATTAGATGTTTAATAAATCATTCAGACACGGCAAATTCAAGAAATTAAAGTCATTATGACCGTATGACTATAGATGATTTTTCTTATTTTTTATGAAAAAGCCAGTAAAATATTCCCTTCTACAATGATAGTATAGATAGTTTTTGGAGTTTAAATATAACAGTACTAGCTTGTGCAAATTTTGAAGCATAGTTTTGCATCTTACATTATGCAGGTGGGTACAGTATTATAATAATAACTGATCTTACCTTCAAATTCACTGAATCCGTGAATAATGTACTGGTTTTTATCAAACTTGCCCTTTTGATACTAAGTAGATCAAGACATGAGTATAGAGCAGAGAATCATTTCTTATCTCCTTTGCATTAATGTATATGAAGTGCAGCCGCAGTTTGCCATAGCCCTAGAACAAAGATTAGATGAAATCTTGACTTGCAAATGGGTTAGAGAAAATTCTCTTTTTATTTAAAACTAACCCTATAAACTGCACAAAAGTCATTATTTTGAACAAATTTTTTTCCAAGTCAATTAAACCTTGCATGCAAAAGTTGATGTTTTACATTTATCATGTGTTTAGTGAAAAAAATGATGGTAGTAACCATCAAAGGATTTTTTAGATTTGATTATTATCTTTCAGTATTCTAGATTGACTTTTTTCTCTTTATTTACGAGCTTGGTTCTTGATAGTAGATTACTCACTCACATTCTCCATCTATAAATCAATTATTTATCTTTTAATAATAACAACAAATACAAACTTAATTTTTATCATCCTAAATACAGCCGGCGTTTTTTTTATCTATTAGTTTAGTATGGCAAGTACATGTCGGGATCTCGAGACTTGAACTCCCTGAGGAAGAGATAAACCTAGGTCGATTTTTCGACACTAATTACACGAGTTATAACCGGTAGTTATTTTGAAAACTAGCTTCTACTCCCAGCTTTGTCCGCGTGGCCTATAGGAAACAGTTTTTTTTAATAGATAATTCAACCACCCATTTCACCCTCTTAGGGATGGAATTTCGAAAAACCCTCTCTTAGTGGATACCTACACTTTACAAAGAACACACTCTCCAAATTTCAAATCTCTAGGATCAGCGTTTTAGACTGTGCGTTGATATATAAGTCAGTCAGTCAGGACTTTGATTTTTATATGTATAGAAGATAATGTGCTGCACAAGTAATGTACTAAAATATCTATAAACAAATAAAAAACGTTAATATGAAACTTATGCATATATTTGTTTAATACATAATTTCTATTTATTTATATTGGAGCTACACTTTCCATATACATTTATTCTCGCCTAGAAGAAGACATCTTCATCTGATGATGAAGAAATGTCCATTTCATCAGAAACAGGATCTTCAGCCTCTGTCTCTGAATTGTCCGATTCATTTTCGTCGATGTTAATGACAAATTCTTCAGTCATCTGGTCGATCAACACATCATTTTTTATGTATTCTTCTTCTATGCCTCTTACTTTAGTGCATATTGCGTTCCACTCTGGCTCACCCATTGTGTTCACCTTTTCTTCAATTAATTGCATTATATTATTTATATTCCACGTAATATTTTTGTGTGCAACATATCCTCTAATTGCCGCCCAAGCCATTTCGATAGGATTTAGTTCAGGGTGGTAGGGTGGAAGCCGTAATACTGAATGATTGTGGGCGCGTAATATGTTATCAATAATATACATCTTGTGTTTTCCTTTATTTAAACATATTAATTTGTAGAGCTCTGGTTTCAGCATTGAGGGGCTAAAAGGTATGTTTTTGTCTTGCAGCCAAGCCTCCATAACTGACTTCCTGGTGCTGGATGTTGGTCCTGCATCATCTAGTTTATTATGGTGGGGCGCATTGTCCACTACCACAACTGAATTTTCGGGGAGATTGGGTATCAATTTAGTACTCACCCACTTTTCATAATTGTCAAAATTCATATTATTATGGTAGGCCCCCGTTGTCGTATCTGCTTTAAATAGTAAAAGCGCATTTGGTACGAAACCGTTTTTTGAACCGGCGTGTACAATGACGACGTGTTGGCCTTTTGAAATATTTTTTTTCATACCTGTGGTGCCGTCACTCCAGGCCTTTGGTTTTATATGTGATAAATCCACGTATGATTCATCGGTATAGATGATGGGCCTTCCTTCCTCGCGATATTTAGAAAGTTTTTTCAAATATTCAATTCTTTTTAATCTTATGTTTGTTGACTCTATTAAAACTTTTCTGTTATCTTCCGTTCTTTTCCATTTAAAACCAAGCTCTTTTAAGATAGTTCTCAAACTAGATGTGGAACCCTTAAAATTTATATCATCTCTTAATTTTTCTAAAAGTAGTTTTATCGTTGGCAATTCTTTCTCAGTTTTATGAAAATTGTGCACACACCTTTTTATAACACTGAGGTCAAAACTATCGAGCGCAGTGACTTTCTTTTTTCCTGCTCTTTTCTTGCCGGGCGTACGAAAAACTGGTGCCATACTGGAACTTGGCATGTTTGGGTTTTTTGTGGCCGCTATAATTCTTTTTATGGTACTTATTGATACGCCTGTAGCCGCTGCAGTTCGCTTTTGAACCATTTTGAGGTCATACTGAAAACCCTCTTCCGCTTCCTTTTTCATAAAGGACAAAACATCCAAGACCATTTTACGTGTTTGACGACGTAGCACTTTAAATCGCCCGCGAGGCATATTTGACGAAAATAACAGAAGAAACAGTGAGAAACAACAATCACAAAACCAAACAACAATGACACAAGTAATAAAAATTAAATATATCAATGAAAAATAACTGAAGTCTGACACACTCAACTGTACTTTTGGAAGGCAAAGCGCATGTGTTTCGTGCACAGATCAGTAATATGCATGGTTTCGTTTCGTGCAAAACTGTATGAGTTCTCGGAAGTTAGGCCCGAGTACCAGACTGCGCATGGTACGGTTGAGTGCATTGTAAAAGCGGCCATACAATAACTATAAATTATGTGTACTGCGCAGCCATCCGCGCTAACTTCCGAGCTCATAAAGTTTTGCGCGAGCTATACGAACGTAGCACTCGCATAAGCTCGCGGCGCTGCTAGACGCGCGCGGGTGGAAGGTGCGGGCGCGCGGGCGGTTCCGTCCCCGAACTGCTTCCGCGTCCCTCTGACACCTATATGCGTACTGCGCAGCCATTCGCGCTAACTTCTGAGAGCTCATAAAGTTTTACGCGTACCATTATAGTTTGTGTGGCTTGCACATCAAAATGGTAGACACGCTGGATTAAATTTTGCACATAGATTGCTAATATTACCAGAACACATAGGTTGGTCGATCAATACGAGTAGTTGTTGAAGGCTGCTCATCCAATCAATTGGCAATTAATCCCATAGTCATTCAGGGGTCAGTTCTTTTTGCAACCCTGCAGCCTCTGTGGTGTGGTGGTTGGCTCATAACCCGGAGGCGGCGGGTTCTGTAGCCATCTCTGGGATGGTTCAGCTAATAGGTCTTTACCTATGAAATTGCCGTATTGCAGTACAGACTTTTTCAAACAAAAAAAAGTTTTGATTGGCTATGAAATCTAAATTCAATTTAATTTTGTTTTAAAAATATGACATTCTATTTACAATATAAGTCTTTTGTTTATTGATTAGCGTTGTATTTTCATTACATTTCAACATTTTTCCTCATAATGGATACTTTGAAATTTCGTGTAATTATGGAATATGAGTTCCGTCGTGGCACCAACGCGGCACAAACGACACGTAACATCAACGACGTTTACGGAGAGAACTGTACAAACGAACGTACAACCCGTTATTGGTTTGCTCGGTTCCGTTCTGGGAATTTTGACTTGAAAATTGAACCTCGTGGTCGTCCGGAAACTTTGGTCAACAATGATGAATTAAAGGCGATTGTGGAAGCTGATGAATCTCAATCTACAGCTGAGCTGGCAGCAGCTTTTGATGTTAGCATCAAAACAATATTGGTCCATTTGCGACAGATTGGCAAGATAAAAAAGCTTGATAGATGGGTGCCCCACGAACTTAACGATCGCCAGCGCAACGTACGCGTCGAGACTTGCCTTGCGCTGCTTAACAGGCACAGAAATGAAGGAATTTTGAACCGAATTGTTACGTGCGACGAAAAATGGATTCTTTTTGACAATCGAAAGCGCTCAGCAAGTTGGTTAGATCCTGGTTCGGTACCAAAGCAATGTGCAAAACGAAAAATGACCCCTAGAAAGGTGATGGTCACAGTTTGGTGGTCTAGTGCTGGTGTGATTCATCATAGCTTTTTACAAAACGGCGAGAGCATTACTGCAGATGTGTACATTGAAGAACTGACCACAATGATGGTGAAACTCGCACGTCTGCAACCAGCTTTGGTCAATCGGTCGTCTCCACTGCTACTTCACGACAACGCGCGACCCCATACTGCACAACAGACCGTCTCTAAGCTGCATGAGTTGGGTTTGGAAGCTCTCCCTCATCCGCCATACTCACCAGATCTTGCGCCTACCGACTATTACTTTTTCCAAAATTTGGACAACTTTTTAGCGGGAAAAAAATTCAATTCCCGAGAGGCAGTACAAAACGCCTTTGAAGAGTTTGTTGTCTCCCGTCCTGCTGATTTTTTCAAGAAGGGCATCCATAAACTGCCACAGTGTTGGCAAAGATGCATTGATTGCAGGGGTGATTACTTTGAATAAAAGAAATAAATAAGTTCGAAAAAAAAATACTTTAACTTTTTTCAAACAAAACGGCAATTTCATAGGTAAAGACCTAACCAGCTCCAAGCCTTGGACTCCATTCAGAGACGAGCCAAAAGACTTATGGGTAATGAATTAATGATGTATTTGTAGAGCACCGAGATAAAGTTGCCAGTTTATCAGTTTTCTATAGACTCCATTTTGGAGAGTGTGCGAAGAAATTACCCGATCTTATCTCTTCTATCACCGGAAATCTAAGCGCACAAAAAAAATTACTGCATTTAATTGTGAGCAGAATAAAATTGCAAGATATTATTTCTGCAAGTAATTTATTGACAAGTCTAAAAGCTTGCCAAAAATGATTTTTATTGCAACATTTAAAAAAGCATTGTTCGATAAAAAAAAATACTGTAGTTTTTGGCTCTCATAGGTCTAAAATTATTTTTTTAATATTCCATTATTTCGCCCCACGTAGTATAAATATAAAGAATCTCCGTGTTTTGAAGTAGAAAGGGCTTACCGAAACACGAAGGCCAATTAAAAAATGTACTCGTCACAGAGACCCGGTACAAAAATAGAATGTCACGGGTCTAGCGCGGTTTTATACGTTTTTAGAATCGTGATTAATGACTGGAGATTTCAGTTGGACGCCGAGACAGGTTAATTAATACGGACGGAAGCTGACTTGTTTTGAGATGAAACAAATTTTTAGAAGCCATGGAATTAACAGGGTCTACTGCATCTTAATCTTACGTTAAATGCATAGAAAGGACATCAGAAAATAATCTTTTTAGAAAGATTATTTGGGTGTGGGTTTTTTTTAAATATCAGGAGTAAAAGGAAAAGAAGGTTTCAAGGCTTTAACATAGTAAATGATGTTTCCTTTACCGTTTTTGGGTGATGATGGGATATCCTTATTAAACCCATTGTCAATGGCACGAGATGGGATTCGAACTTATTAATTTTAATGTAATGAATCACGAGCGGCATTTGCACCGGTACCGATTAAAAAACGAGTGTACTTACTAGACCACACTACTAAAGTAAAACTTCTTTAGTTTAGCTCCATCTATCGGCCGATATAACATTGTTTTCATTTTGTTTCATGTTAATGTCGCCATCTTGACAATTTTAAATTGTCATTTTACCGGACATACCAACATAATAATAAAAAAAATACTTTGTTATGTTGACAATGGAGATCTTTTTGAACCAACTTCAAATTCCGTTCGCCTCGCATTTACCAGCTTACTCCCCAAGTCAAGCGTGCGTAAAGAAGTTTTACTTCAATAAATCTTTTGAATTTTTGGTCAGCGCCTTGCAATGTGCACCAACCATCGGCATCAGTCGGCTATCGCTCATGCTTCTCTACAATTACCTAATTGTGACGTTTCCACAGGCGGGGGCAGCCGGCGTCGGTGCGCATTGAACGCGCACCGCTCCCCGCCCCCTCCCGCGTCTCCAGCGCTTCGGGTAAGAATAAGAACTACGGTCCATCTTTCCTTCTATTTACTTCTGCCTTGTTTTTCTTGCGTGATCACGGGTACAATCACTTTTTTTTTTTAATTGAAGATTGGTTAGTGTTTTCCTCATCTCAAATAAAGCTTAACAAAATAAAACGGTTAGTTAGTAAAAAGTTAAACCTTTTTAGTCATTAAGACCACTTCGGACGATCCCTGTCATCGTAAACTATACTTTTGGAAAGCACGATGCAGAAGACTATGATCCGAAGCTTCGATTACATATGTAAAGGAGAATCTACAAGAAACTTTACAGTGATGTCTTTTTTGTTTAATATTTTTCTACTGTGTTTTAAAGTATTTATACCTAATTTATTACAGTAAAGATATAATGAAGTATATTACAAAAGTAACCACCCACTTTTCACACCTATATTATACAAGGTGGAATTTAATTCGTTCTTTTCCTTGAATGTATGTATTTAGTCCATGCTATAGAACGCTCCCATATAGCTAAATAAAAAAAGTACTTATGAAATAAAACTTAAATCTAGGTATTGTCAAATTAAATTCTAAAGAAAAGCCTTGCGGCATTGAACAAAGCAGGTGTTTTATTGTTTACGAATATTCTATAGCATGCTCTGAGTACATACATTTAAGGAAAAGAGTGAATTAAATTCCACCGTGTATTACTAATCTATGACCTACGTCCATTAATAGTATTACAGGAGAATTGAGGGTGTTCTTAGTGAGTTGAGTTATGATGGCCAACTCGCGATGGATTTAGCACCCACCGAATTTCCCTTTACTTCAATAGATGTATTCTGACATATTCACTGATTGTGTCAATTTATTTGTTTGCCTTTTTTATGTTTTGGCTCCACACTTTTGTGTATTTAGCCAGTGTCAAGTAATTGATAATATCTCTAGTTAATTAATATTTGTGTCAAGTCAAGTCACAGGCCAAGTCATCAAGTCAAGTCATAGTCTAATCTAGTCAAGTCATGTTCCTAGTAAAGTGGTGGCAACTTTACCAGAAGCTTCTATGGAGTTTTGGAAACAACACGAAAAGAAACGTTTCACCATCATTATACCATTTTCCCACACTCACTGTAATCCAGCACTTAACGAATAAAATGCCACCAATTTTATGCACTAACACTGAAAATAACACATGTTTTGTAAAATAACATTAACGCGGTGACGCGATCTTTTTCGTTTTCCCGCCAAAACTCTTATTTTGACTGTAGAGATAAACTTATTTTCAGAAACCAGAGAGGTGGTGCGGAGTCCTGCCATAAACAATAGTAAGGAGCTCCGATGGATCACGCAACGACTTGTATTGAAAGGTAAGATCTTTCTATATTACCAACATTATATTTGCAAATAGCGCAGATTGTATTTAAAAAAATCTTGTTAAGTTTCTTTACTTTGACTTTAGTTTGGATTTTTAAAAGGTATGTTATGAAAGGGTACATTTTCACACGCCTTCAGGTTTATGTATAACTAGTTACGCCCCGCGGTTTTACCCGCGGATAAAAGGTACTTTAATTATTGCTTTTTTATTTAATTTTTAATTATATAATTATTATTAGTTGCTCATCCCACGGGAAAAATTCATTTTTTCGGGATAAAATGTAGCCTATATGTTAATCCAATGTATAAGCTATCTTGATACCGAATTTCATCCAAATCCATTCAGCCGTTTGAGCGAGAAGGAGTAACAAACATACAACATACATACAGACTTTCGCCTTTTTAATATTAGTGTGATGTGATTTTAAGTAAAGTCGTAAATATCGGCTTTAATTTTTGTAAGTCAGAGGCAACAAATGAAAAGTCTCTACAATAGAAAAAAAAGTGTGCTTTAAACCACACGACTGAAGTAAAACTTCTTTAGTTTAGCTCCATCTATCGGTCGGTATAATTTTGTTTTTGCTTTGTTTAATGTTAATGTCGCCATCTTGATAATTGTAAATTGTCATTTTACCGGAAACATAATACAATTTTTAACTTTGTTATGTTGGCAACGGAAATCTACGTGAATCAACTTCCGTTCGAATCGTTACGCATTCACCGGTTTACTTCCCAAGTCAAGCGTGCGTAGAAGAACTTTTACTTCAAAACACAAACTGTAACCGGTTTCTGTTCCTTGTCTGGCGTCCCCTCGGATCGATCGATATACGGCGGGGGGTTCGATCCCTGACCTACGTTTAGTATAGGAGATGATGCCACATTTATTCACGAACTCAAAATTTATTTCGACCGAATTTTAAAAGGTTTTTGTTTTGATGCGTTAAGTGATTACCTATTTTTTGTTTACCGCCTGTTTTAAGAGATTTCTAAATGGAACATTATTTAACCATGTTTTGAAGTTAAACTTCTTTACGCACGAATAAAAAAACAGAAAGAGAACTAATAACAAAAAAAATACATACAGACGATCATATAACCTCCTCCTTTTTGGATGTCGGTTAAAAACAAGTATACATTGGGCGTTGGCTCAGCATATTGGTAGTCGTCGTAGATAAACGGTTAACGGCGCACTACTGTTGTACGAATAACATTTAGCGCTTAAATGGAGAAAATTCAATACGATATGTTCTCATTTATTTACACATTATTAGCATAGCAGGAACAACACTTCATAAAGTGACATAGTAAAATAATAATAATAACGCCCAACGATCACATACTGATCCTAGATTCTAACTATGATTCTCTGTGTCTATGGACCCAGGAACTACGAGGACCATGGTCCCACAACACCCAGACACAGAACAAGTATTTGCGCTTTTTTATATCTGTGCACAAATACTTGTCTTAATGCGGGAATAATACAATATAATTAATAAAGCGATAAAAAAATACATAAAGACGAACATAGTATCTTCTCCTCTTTGGAAGTCAATTTAAAAAAAGTTTTTGATTGTACCAAAGAGTATGTACTTTGCGATTGTACCTAGTCTAAGGGGGTTGAACTTTTGGACTGACATTCGCGGTTGCAATTTGGACAGGACTGGAGGGTATTAAAGTTAATGTGCCGCAAAAAATGCAATGCAGTTTGTTTGAAGGTGCAGTAATTTACATGAAAAATACGAGCACAATAAACGCTGCGAGCTAAAATGTTAGATTGTAGCGTGTTTTGTTTTTTACCCGCTGCCCTAAAATTAGGTTTCTATGTGACCTTCTGACATTGCTTTATTGGGTTACTAAATTAAGCAAAGCGTCAAATCGCCACCGTTAAAAATTAAAGCCTCTTGACAGCTGCTGTAGTGCGGTGGTTGAGCAGGTCGGCTCATAATACGGAGGCGGCATTCGATACCCGCGGCAGGACAAGCATTTGTGCACAGAAAAAAAAGTGCAAATACTTTTTCTGAGTCTAGGTGTCGTAGGACCATGGTCCTCGTAGTTCCTGGGTCCTTAGACACGGGGAATCCTAGTTAAGGTCCAAGATCTATGTGATCGTTGGGCGTTATTATTATTATTGTAAAGCGACTACAGTTTACTGTGATCTATTATTCCATCCACCCCAAGGTGTTCTTATCTTCATGGTTCGATGAGTTTGATCCCTATACAAAATCTAGGGGGTGTTCATCTATTTATCATTTCCGAGGGTGCGCCGGGGTGCTAATGATCGGATAAAGCTGTGGAGAATAAATAAGAAAACCTTTTATTTTATTAAAAAAAAAACTTATACAATGGGTGGTTTTACCGCTAGAAGGCATCTTTTCCAGACGACGTGTCAACAGACTTTTTATATTAATATACGTGATTATATCATTATAGACTGCGCTGATTTATTTGCACAGTAATTTCATTAGCTAAAGCAGTATACAATACTGCTTGGCGACAAAATATCTGCCCTACATAGAACTCTTACATGAAAGCCCTAGATCACATAGTAAAGTATCTAACAAATTCGTTTACAAAAAATTGAGTTTGCTTTAGACAACACGACTGAAGTAAAACTTCTTTAGTTTAGCTCCATCTATCGGCCGGTATAACTTTGTTTTTGCTGTGTTTAATGT
This sequence comes from Ennomos fuscantarius, assembly GCA_905220475.3. Lineage (NCBI taxonomy): Eukaryota > Metazoa > Arthropoda > Insecta > Lepidoptera > Geometridae > Ennomos > Ennomos fuscantarius. The sequence continues at coordinate 1,742,382 of HG992032.1, forward strand.
TAACGACGCCATCTTGACAATTGTAAATTATCATTACCAACATAATAATACAAATTTGTAACTTTGTTATGTTGGCAATGGAGATCTAAAATCATTGACCAGCTTACTCCACAAGTCAAGTGTGCGTAAAGAAGTTTTACTTCAAAAATCTTCATCAAATGTTCCGTCAAGCTACTTGTACCCGCGGTATTTGATAGTTCCAATATATCTCTAGGAGGGGAATTCCGCTGCTAATGACGGGATCAATGTTCTCTAAACCGATAGTCCGTTTGCGGGAACTCTTACCCTCCACTGTAGGAGAGAATAAGTTCAGTTGTTAAGAAAATTAGTTAATATTACGTTTTATGTGAGGGTAGTTTTAGGTTATATATTAATGTAACACAAAACCGAAAAGGCAAGGTTTAGGTTAGGTTATTAGACTGCTATATTTTTATTGCAAAACGAAATAATACACCTCAAAAAGTAGACATTAGTGAAAACAGTAATAAAATATCTCAAAAAATGATAATGTTAAAGGTATTTTAAAATATATGAATAGAAAAAGACAAATCAAACACGCAGTAAAGTTACTAAACTATATACAATCTCTGGCATGTAACGTCACAAACTATGTCTCCATAGTAGCTGTGAGGAAGCTCCACACGATCTCTGTTTGGCGGGAAAGGGATTGGTGATGTAACTTTAAAAGCGTACTACTCCGTGATTTATTTATTGGTTTTACTTATTTTTCAATAATTTCATACATTTTTAAGCTACTTTATGAAAATAATATTTACTTGTTCATTTTTAATAGTAATCAAATAGCCTAAATTCATTTAGGTAATTTAGGCAACTAGCGCGGGGAGCCGTTTGACACGAGAAGCAAGCAGGTGCTCTATGGGATAGGCTTATGTTCACCAGTGGCCGTCTTCAGGCTGGTGATCAATTGATGATGAAGATAAAGCAACTAACTTTAAAAAAAAAATATAAATAACTTCCAGCAGTGGGTACACCGTAACTAACATTATTGAGGTAAGTACCTTTTCCATTACTCTACGCACTGCAATATCTTCAGTCATAGCTTCCAAACCGTTTTCCATTTGTGACCCACCCATTCCACTGATTTGTTCAAATTATTCCCTTTTTTTTTCACTTCCATTAGATTCTTTCTTGGAACTAAGTCCTTAATCAACATAAACACAGTTTTCGATTATCGAAATCCTCAAAAATCAATACAAATTTATATCAGAAACGTGTGTAGGAAATTAATAACTTGACCCCCGCTTTCATTATTCATTACATTTTCATCGTTCAACTGCTCCCCTTGAATCATGTCTTCACTATAACACAGTTAAAGTAAGAGAGTTATCTTGCGAGCATTAATAAGACGTAGGGACGAAAAATTCGGGGGAATCTGCCCCTTTTCAAATTCGTTAAATCGACTTTCTCATATTACTTTTTCTACTCCAATAAAGCGACACAATAAAGGCCTTGTACCGGTCGGAAATGAGGTTTTATATTGCTGATTGTACAGGATCTTTGTCATCACATTCGACATGGAAGTACCTATTTTAACTAGCAGAACAATAAACTTCATAAAATAAAATAGAACATGTTTTATAATATGTTATAGAACATGTTTGAAAAAGGAGACCGTAAGTTATAATTGACACTAAAAAGCTCAATAAAATCATTATTGTTTCAGAAAGGCAGGTATTTTAGCACTCTTTTGAAACCATAGTTTTATTTTTATTTTGTCATTTCCACTCACGCATCAGTCAGTACTCCACGTGTCTGGCTCACGTGGACTTTGGTGGGGCTTCTCTCACGGTACGCCCGTGCCATTTGAAATATTAGACACTCATTCACACGAGGAATTAGGTCGCCAGGATCACTTGTTTCATACTCGTACACCTAAAATTATTGCACTTTTGGATAAAATTATTATATTATTAGCACAAACTTACGGCCCGTTGCAATAAACCATCTATGGCTAGAAACTACACAGAAATGGTTGTTCGATCAAAAAATCTAATAGTCTTGACTGACCGGTTCAATAGTTGCAGATAATCAAGCTAATGTCGAATCTACCGAGAGCTTCTATCCAAGTGTTCTAGTACACATCCCTTTTCTAGCAAACGCAAAAATATTCATATTATGATGTAACTCTACCGAGTTCTTATACCCTAAAATATTTTCTGATACATAGAAATCTTCTACTACACAACCTTTTTCTACCAAACGTAACATCTAAGCGGCTTTTAAAATATTCTCAAGTTCAGCTGGGTTCATCGAACGCAACGTTGCGTAAAAGTTGCGTGCCACGAGCGATGTGCAATTTTCACTGTTTCCGTTCCTAATATTTTACCGATCCATTTGTATGCGACGTTGACCGTTTCCTTCGAAACCACACGTTATGAATATATTAATATCCGTTGGATGAATATATGTTTGTTGCCATAGTCCATATTATAGTTAATAATAATAATATGTGGACATCTCACACAACGCCGTCTAGCCCCAAACTAAGCAAAGCTTGTATTATGGGAAAAACGGATAACTGATACACTACTTGGATACTTTTTGTTTGTAAACATAGAATAGAATTAAATTCTTTTAGGATTAAATTTGGTTTATTCATAGCTTATACATATCAAAATCAATTCATAGGACCGACAAAGTCTAAGCTACTATTGCAAAACAGGTCAACACAATGCAGAAGGTATTATAAATGTTCCGCCTAGTCGACCATAGCTCAGGAAATATGAGGCCGGCCTGAATTAGGGCAGAACCGCCCTACCGGACAGGACAACGCCCTCACAGGTGCTCGTTGGCACCTTTATAGTTTTAAAAGAATTTCCTTTTGCGAATATGGAACTGCAAACATCTTTTTTGGCATTTTGTATCCTGTTTGTTTGATAAACTTCAAGGCAAAGAAACGTAAAGACTGACTAGAAACGTTTTGAGAATTGAAGGAATGAGGGTAAACAATGATCCTTGAAATGTTCTTGAACTTGATATAAAATGGACTTCTAAGTCTCCTTATAGAGGCCAAAATATTAGACTTGGTAACCTTAGCAAATTTCTAAGCTGGAATCGGCATGAAGGTTCTTCGGAAATCGTAGACACTAAAATTGCGTGCCTCTAATCCGAATGCAAGGATAATCCGGTCCGCCTTGGACTATCGATCGTATACTCCCACATCGAGCAAGTATACACACAGGATTCACGTAGTACATAATTATAAAGTTGTCTCGGTTCGCTGCAATCTATTCTCGTACTTAATGGTGGTTAGAACCTGGAGTATTTGAAAAATTAATCTGTGTTCTCGTAATTTTTTTTACGTTTGTTGATTGAACCTAGAGAGTAATCATCATTTTCAGGAAATGTTTCCAGACATCACTGAATCATAAGTAAAGCTAATTGCTTCTTCTATGTAACTTGGTGAGTAATCAGATAGGAATTCAATTGTATCCATGCGCGACTCTCTTGTAAGTGTGCTAAAATATTCAATATGCGAAACATGTCGAAACAAAAACTCAGTCGCCAGACAACCAACAGCTTTATGTTTCCAAATTGCTTGTTATAAGAACAAATGGTCCTTGTAGGCGCATGGAAGCGATACAGATAGATGACTATATTGCCACGATAACAAAGTGAGTTTAATGAAAGTGCCCGGTAACAGCTCTCGCGACTGAATCCCTCCCCCATAACACCCATTCAAGTCCCTCCGAGAACGCCACCACCCTAACGTCTCCCTAAAATTCGATCATATACTAATTTGCGCCTTGCTATAGACAATACAGGGCCCCATTTCATCCGTACGCTGTTCTGTTTTAAGCTGCTACGGATGTTAGTCACTTTTGTTTGTGGAGCCATATCGATGCATGTGAAACTCTACCGTATGTGTCAAGTGCAAAGGTTGGGTTTCGCTTTTTAGGCATGCGCACATACGCAGCCTCCCCTAGGGTGCGCGCGGTCGATCCTTCCAGTCGCCTCGCCGGCGTGGCCCGGACAACTACCCGGACGGATCGATCCACGAAAAACCTCCAACCCACATAAAACAAATCCATCCACATTCTCCTTACCCGTGTAAGGAAAATTGTTGGAGCCTTAAAAGAAAATGGTTTCGCGTTCTTAACTTTGGCGGTTAATTTCGTTGAAATATAATTTTGTAAGTGCTTTTTCGATATTTGAGAGTATATTCCTAAATGGGATGCTTTCGAACTGTCAACAGTGATAAAGGGCAGTGATGTGAAGTGACGAGTGGTGGGGTAACTACGGTCCAGTGACGTGTTTGATTCGCGATTTTTCCGCAGTTTTACGAGCTTAGTTTAACAGGCTTAGTTATAAATCTACAGTATTATTTTGTTGAGACACGAGTATTTTATCGAGAGGTATTGTTTGGTTTGATGTATTGGATATCGTTCTGTGCCCGCTTGTAGTTAAGATTGCAGTTGTGACGGCAACGCTTTGTCTGTGACAATATTTAATGAGCTTATAGTGAGTGCCGATGACAGTATGCGGAACCGAGTCGATTGAATGCATCGTATCGATTGTTATATAATTCGAAAATTTTTAGTGTCAGCATTAACCTTGAATCATTCCGGCCGCTGTTTTGAGAACGCTGGTCTACAATATCCAAAAAGTAATAATTTAGAACTAGACGTAAGAAGTACAGAGCAAGATAATGACCAAAATAGTCGTAAACTTTTGATTAATGGGTATCATAACCGTTATGCCAATGAAAGTCTGTATCGTTATTCATAAAATTTACTGACGCAACTTCTGTCAACTCCAATGATAAATTGAAAACCATGGCGTCATTTCATTCTTAATTCAAGTAACATGACGTGTTTAATATTCAGCGAATGAAAATGTTGTATTAAAATTGTAGAAACCATCGTACACGATTTTCGTATTATTGCAATATAAATAATTAGTATAATTGGTAATAAGAATCAACATCATCATCACCATCATCAGCCTGAAGACGTTCACTGCTGAACATGGCCCACAGAGCCCCACTACCAACTTGCTTCTTGTGTTTGTCATGAGGGGGTGCCATAATCACCACGCTTGGCTAGCGTCTTGGTAATCGCAATAAATTATAATTAAAACCGAGAAGAATGCTGCTGCCTAATCCCTGGATATTCCCTTAGCCGGTTTTTACGGCTCCCACGAGAAGAGATGGGGTGGTCCTATTCGCATCCAGGACCACACGGGCATATGGACACGGGTGATAAGTATAAAAAATATATATTAGATCCAATAATCATTTGCTAAATTATTTTTTTGTGCAGTTCATGGTTTGATAAACTTTCAACTGCGCTTTTGCGTTTTTGTATCTACGCTAGCTAAACCATCTACTTGGTAATCTTCTATACTGAAGTAAAACTTATTCCAAAATAGAATGTAATATCAAGGACATTAACATAAATGGCACAAGTTTGTGATATCACCCGCTGGAGGTCGTTTAACAATAGCTCAATCGAAAACCTGTGGGTCGACGATAACGCCATTTTATTGTCGTAAAGCTTAAGTCTTTTAAGTACTGATGCCGCTATGACCGTGGCAGACAATATTAGTTATTTTGCACATTTATCTATCTTATTTGCTTTAGGAATCTTCAAGTAAATGGTATTGTTTACTATCGCTCTGCGCAAGTCCGTTGGCGTGTTGTCGGTGCCATAACACTGGCCAGATTATCACTTGATTTGGACCTCTAAGATTCCTATCCATTTCCAATGGGTTACAACCTTCGTCTATTAATCTCTTTTCAGCTAGCAGTACATTGAGTAGAATACTGTCAACGCTGAAAAGCCAGTTGTATTAACCAAAATGTTAAAAGCGTGGAATCTTTTCTATCTTTGTTACTGAAGGTAGTTTAAAACCTGTAGGAGGTTGTCGTCTATCTTGTTTACGGTCGCATTGCGCAAGTCTGCCGGCATACAATCGGCGCCTAGATCCTGGCTGTGTGCCAGAATATCAGCTGATTTAAATGGCTTTCCATGCTCCCCAGTATAGAGACTTCGTTGGCATTTTAATGAGTATCGATTTAAATTGAAGCTTTGACTTGCGATTGCTATTTAGTATTATTTGCACCAACGCACCAAATGAGAGAGCTAAGGTTCAAATTTTAGTTGGTTTTTAGACACTGCTATAATTGGGTTTATTAATTCGTTTTCACTTCTGCACTTCCAGTATCCTTCGACATACGTAATCAGTATTCCCTTCCATTTTCATCACAGCTCTTGTAAATATTTTTTTTTTTTGTGTTCATTCGTTGGTTTATGTTAGGATTTTAGGCATTGCATTAGTATTACTGTTTACCATTAGGAGTTAAGCATATGAGGCTAAACGTCACTTCATTAGTACTTGTAATTAAACGTAACATTCGTTTCTTAAATCATTATAGTCATGCAATTCCGATTTCCGACAGTTACGCGTATTCATTACCATACTGAACACAGAATTTATTGGTAAAAATAATTAACAGGTCAAGAACATTATAAGATTTATTGTAGATATATCTATATAAGTAATTTCAAGTATATCAATACTAAAATACTATTAGGTCAATTGTATGTCTATAAAAACTCATTGACTGAGTAGTAAGCCTTCCCGATCAACATTTTAAACTTGCTTTTGCTTTTAAATATATAGTCGGAAGTAGCATTTGTTATATGTTCTGGTAAATGGTTATATTTTTTATTCCTTTTAATGTGAAAAAAAGTATTTTCTTTATTTCTTTCTTAAAGAGATGTTTCTGATTTAGTGAGTCTGGGCTGGTATCCTATACTTGTTTTTAAAACGCGTGCTGTAATCGTGTGATGCTTTTCGTCGTCGCCACTCGAGAACCTTTCTTCTGCATCGGTGGTCAGTTCTACGAGCAATGTGGCGTACCCATTGCCATTTCAACTTGCTAATTCTAAAAGAACTATATCGATCACATTAGTTCTCCTGGAGGTCTCCCCATGTCGCATCTTATCTCGCAGGGAAACACCGAGCATAGCTCGTTGCGCGACTTTGAGCTTATTAATGAGGCTAACAATAAGAGACTACGTCTCACCCCGTGTCGTCGCTGCCCGAGACACGTCTTGAGCGACCCGAACGATCTTTCAGCAGCCGTAGTATCGGCTGCGCTAGGATCACCGGACCAGTTTAACTCTTCTGGCTCAGGTACCGCTTTCAGCACCGGTATAGAATGCCAGCGTAACACAATCAGACACCGACCCCGCCGGCGAGGTCGACGTACCCTCCGTAGGTTGGCTAGAACGGTCGCGACTTGTAGGATCTCTTACAGTAGACGTAGTCTTCTCGATCGCCGATGCTTGCACCCCAGGGGTCCGCTTGAGCTAGTTCCCACTTTTGACGGTTGGGTGCCTTAAGCACCACTTCTCCCGCCCGGTGACGCTGTAAAGGTTGGTAGAGACAAAAAGCATTAGCCAATCTTTTTTAAAAAAAAAAAGAAAGATATTGCGTCTTAGTGCCATAATTCATCACTGGTAACACACACTGATTGAAAACCTTTGTTTTCAGGCTCTGTGGTATTTTGGACGATTCAAGTGTACTTGGTACTTGTGTATCGTTACAAGTTATTATCATAACAAGGCTATGTATACTCAATTCATTGTTCTATTATCCTTTTCCTTTGTATCATAAAATACATTTTTCATTTAATGTCCTTCGGGACTTGCCCGTAAATGTTTAGTCCTGTTTTATGACACGACGTGGAAACACTGGCAAAGTAATATTCATTAGTTCATTTTCCGGGCGTGACCGTGTAGCCGTTGATTAATTTTGAAACATTTCAGCACTTTTAATTTCATCAATGTTAAAAATGGTTAGTTGGTTTTGAATATTTATACTTAAATTTTTGAACCTTTATTAGAGGAAGCTGCAAGTTTTAGCTTTATTTTCTAATGTGTTTATTTTTACCGGTGTTTTCAGGTTGATATCAAAAATTATCACCAGAATTTTCGAAAGGTGCAATGAATCATAAAAAATCTACATCAGAGTCAAAAAGTTTTCCGAGAACTGCAATGATTTACGAAATATAACAGAACATAGTAAAGTTTATGTTTAAATCTTATCTATTTGATAATGTATTATCTCAACCTTGACCTTTGCAAAATCTGTTTCACGTTTAGATGATTGATAAATTGATAAATGATATCTTGATGATACTATGATGATAATCTTGGTAAAGCTATGAATAAATTTAGACTTGAATGATTTATCAGCTAGAACAGATATCATTTAATTGTTATTTTGACATTTCATGATTTATTCATTCAATATCACTATTACCAATATAAGGAAAACTGTGCTTACTTATATAATTACGACAAAGGGTATAAGCAATTTCATAGCGTGCTATGCCAACAATACTTTACAACTCATATACACAAACGAAGGTGAAGTATCGGGCTAGTACTATCTAATTTATCACATTGTTCTCGAAGTTGAGTGTTGAAATCTCAGCAAATGCAAGAGATACTGCATATGTCTCATCAAATGGGCATTTCCTTTTTTTTTTCTTCCAACAAATTATTCTACTCATGTTGTTTACCAATAGTGATTCAGAGCATGGCAGTGTCTCGCCCACTTGTGCGAGACTGAGACTGCTCTCGGAGTTTCGCAGATTAGATTCGGCATTGATAATATCTTTGTATATAGAGTTCATAATTTTTTCCAGTTCATACAAAAGCTTTTTTCTCGCTAAAAGACTTTTGAGTCGCTTTAAAATAAATCGGCGAAATGTCGCACATTGGTTTGTAATAGATTAGGTGAGGTCATTGTACGCAAAGTATTGCGTTTCCAAGGCTTGAGAGATTAGAAAACGGCTCGTGATATGTACGGTTATAAATTGTCAGGTAATGTGTTACATAAAATAATTTTTATTTAGAACCGATACGTGTCAAAAGACATGATTTTTCCGACTTCTTTTTTATTTCATATTTTAATCCTGGTTTAGGTGCCAACAACTCTTCAAAAGTTTCACGACTATGAATTATACATAAAGTTTGTTATAGTTAATTTGTGCCTGTTTTATTCTTATCTGGTTATAGTATTCTACTGATGTTCTTTAGATGCGATTGCCAATTTCTCCGTCTAGGGGTGGGACCTTTCGTACGTCCCAGCTCCCTGCTACTTTCCCTTGGGCTTTTTTTTACAGTATGACCGATCGACCCTTTGCCCCGGGGGTACCTAAAGCTTTTAAGTCGCTGGCATTACTTGAGATTGGATTTATCACATACATCTGTGTTTACGATAAACTCTTCCTTGTCGAATTTTATTAACTTTCTGTTACAATTTTTTTGTTTAACAAATTGAGTTGTTGTTTCTGATGTTTTATGGGACTTGTAACTTTTGTATTAAAATCGCAAAACATTCGGCCGTTGTGTTGGTTTGTATAATTGTAAAAATCTATTTTCAAATTATAATACTTATATTTGATCTAGTTATCTCTGTCAGCCTAAACGTCAGCCTGGACCTGGTTTTGTTGATTTTTGTTGAGTTAAAAATCAATACTTACACATCAGTTATCTTTCAATCAACGTTCATCACTTCGATAGTTATAAAGAACATAAAACAGTCCAAGCTATTATTGTGCCGGCTATAACCATCCTAATGTACTTTCATAATATATCAAACCATCGATATTAACGTGTGTTGCAGAACTATCACAGAAGACTGTATAGGAGATTAGGAGCTATCTAGTTTCACATTCGTAATTAAAGCAACATTAGCCAACTCCGCAATATGAGACAGCATTCGATCCGTCTACTCATGCGGTGAAATTTAGGTTAACGCACTACAAATTGTCTCAATCATCAAACAAATCACTAGTCACTTGATTTACAGAATCGCCTAATAAATTATGGATGATCGTCCCGTACATGTTTGCGATGGCGTTGAACTAACTACGCAAGCTATGCGCTTTCAGTCTTACGTGATGTGACATCGCACTCGTAATCGGAATTAATTAAGTAAATGTAAATCATCGTTTCGCTAGTGCTGGTAACTTTCAGTTTTAGACGAGCAGAATTAATGGAGATGCCTGTAAGTTTACGCTTCCGTAACGATAATGACGCTTCTATTTCGATTTAACACTGGCCAGATGCAGTGGTAAATGAACTCGAATCTTTGGTAAACATACGAGAAACAATATCCCACCATGACGCCCACTGAGGCTGCTTCGACTGCGATCGCACGCGTGGCGTGATGCGTGCGCGCGCGCTCAGTCGTCGTTGCATGGGGACTGCGTTCACACCGCCCCGCAGTTTCAATATTCCAAATTTCGAACACGGTTGTTGAGATCGATAGCCGCGACCGCGAATTTTTTCTCTTTAATTAAAATGGACAGTGTGGTTTAAAATAGTGCTGACTTGTGTGATGAAATAACCAATAAAGACGTTCTCAAAAATTGTAGATATTCTGGTTCCGATGCGTTATCGGCGGAATGCATAGAAATCGTTACGCACGATTGGACCGATAGAAGACCATGAAGGATTAACCATAGCGTAGTGGGTACAAGCCTACAGGTACCTTTGACAATTTCAGGCACCGTTGGCTCTTGTTTCATGGCGGTTGCGTCGGATCCCGTACTGTACAGTTAGACCATTTGTAGATAGGTAATTTTCTTTTATTACTTGTATAAGCACTTTTATATCTGTAGTCAGTTATTTATTAGGTTATTGCTTTTCACATTCACTTTTACAACTGCTGTTTTGTTTCCAACATTCGTGACATAACAAGATCATGTCACCGTTCACATCTCTTGTAATCATCAATTGTTCTCTTTGACTGCTATGACTGCACTTTTGTTATAAACTGTTTATATAGAAGCTCGCTTTACAATATTCACACGAGCAACTTCCGGGAATGTGTCCACCTCCCTGAAACGACAATTTTCTAACAAGAAAAGGCACTCTGTAGAATGAAGATATTTAACTGCCGGATGTTTATGTAGGGTGCAATGCAGTTCCAGTTCCATCTCTATTCATTTCTACCTTAGCACCTTATCTGTAGGGTTGAAATTTGCTTGATTTTGGAATAATTTCTTATTCTATATCGAACGTTTCAGAGCTTCAATGGTGGTTTTGTTGGTTTAAAATTTATGTGATATTTGGTAGTGTTAATGAGTGGCGTGGTGTGGGTGGTTGCTATAAACTTGAGACTGACGATGTGGGTGCCGATTTATTTATCAACAGTAATGTTTAGACTATCACTCGGGCTGAATGCGAGATAAGTTTTATTGAACAGGTTGACAGTAATAATAATAATAACAATAATAATAATTTCATATTTGGTTGATAACAAGTCATATGAACCAAAGTATATTACGCTTTCCTTATTGCACATCAGAGCCAAAACAAAAAATTCAAAAGTTTATGTAATAAAATGTATTGATTATGACTAAGTTCATAACATAATATTATTTTTAATATTTTCATTATTTTTATGATATGGTATCAAAGCTATAAATACAATTCCCCTTTCGCTGTTGAATGCTCAAGTTCATTCAAATTAATATATAATATATATCCATAACTTCACTGACAATACTCATAACAGTGAGCGTTACGAGTTTCATATTGTCATTTCCTAGATAACTATTGTAAATATTAGTTGATTTAGTGTTCAATTTTAAATTAAATTCTCAACTCAACTCTAAAATTACAATCCAATCGTAAAACAATGATCCAAATTTCGCCCAAAGAATGTCAGGAATGTCTAACATCACTATTTCAAGATCGCCCGTTTTCACCTTGTTTGTCTTTCTTCCGGGTTTTTCAGCTGAGCTCTTTTTGTGACTGTTTATAAATTATCCATGATTGATTTGTTCGATTTACATCGGAATCAACACCATTGGACCATGGAGCCTACTTACATCACAAATTATTGCGCTCTAAATAATCTGCTTTATTGATTATTTGTATATAAACTTTCTATTTAGTACGTATTCAAATCTATCTTTAAGATCTTAAAAGAACGAAGTCTTGTTTCGAGAGCAAAATAATGCTAATGAACATTTAATAATATAGATACTGCGCGGTATTTATCACCTGAATCTATTGATTAGACAATCCATTATCAGAAGCATTACTTAGTATTTCTATTTTCATTATGGCTATAACCCTATTAAGACTAGCAGATTAATAGTTATATGGCTCACACGACGCAAACTATCAAGCTCGCCGTAATATACATTTCAGCAATAGTCTGCAGCTCTCAACCATTTCGAAATTAGCTATCCTAAAAGGAATATGGCCTCCTTTTCCTTTTACATTAAATACAACATTTTCTTTTCCTTACGAGTTTTAATATCTGAGTAATCAGTACTAATTAAATTACTTCATCTATGAACCTACCAGTTACACTAACTGGTTTTCAAAGTTAAACTAGCGACATGTCTCCAAAAGTTTAATCCATGGTGAGATGCTATGCCGTAGAAAGATAGTTAACTGAATAACCCGAAAAAGTTTATAATCTCCAGCGGTAGAATTCCGTTTGAGCTATATTTAAATACTGGGTGCTAAATATGCATTATTCTACAAATTCATCTCAACATTCCCAACGTATTCCATTATACTTCGATCTTGACCTAAGTTGACATTATAAATACCGATTAGCTAACACTACTACAGCTGTTAGACCACCGGGCAAGAGAGAGCCGGCATTATTTATAAATGAATCCGTTGACTCATGATAGAGAATAGAGCCAATGGCGCTTGTAAATAAAGGGGTCATCGTAATAACGCCCAGCACAAGTTAAATTTAACTCTGGCAACACCGGTTTGAGTAAAGACACTGTTACTTGAACGTGAATTTTAGGAATCAGTCAAGATTAACTTTAACTTCGTGATTTAACCTTTTCTCTTATTTAGAGAATAATTCCTTCAAATCTTTTAATAAAACAAATGCTATATTTTAAATAAACTATTGCCTCAGTTTTTTTGTCACTCTGGCGCAGAGTGCTTTTAGTTTAAATTTAATAAATAGCTATATTATATTAACGTCATCGAATGTCGATGATATATTCCAGGTAATAGTCCACCATCTCTAATGGAGAATCAATTATAAAGATCGTAAATATCGAGTCGACAACTGCAGTTTTCTAATTAGTAGAAAGTGCGACATGATCGATGCTTCTTTGAATGGTAATAACAGTATCAGCTTCTCTCAGGTCGTTTATATGGGATTCTTGTCTTTCTTTTTCGTATCTTTTTAATAATAGAAATCTATATAATGTTAAAATTATCTATTTCATTAAAACAATTATTCCCCTTTGTAAGTTATATCATGTCAATGTCTCATATTTATTTATGGACTTTGCAAAAGAAATCCATTGTCTATCCAATCCATCTATTTCCTTAAGTATTTAGTTTTTATATCACGAAAATCAATATATCATTGACGTTCCTTAAGGAAAATTCCTGTAATAGATCCAGGACCAAAGATGCTCGAGCCCTTTTCTTTGTGGCAGGCATCGACCATCTTTTACAGAGCTCCAAGTACTATACCATTTCTTCACTGAAACAAAAGACGAATCCAATCAAAGAAAGTACAGACATTTAGAACTAAAGATCATCATTCGCCAGTCTCTAACGCTTCAGTGACTCACGCGCAGGTGACGCGTGTATTTCGACCGGCTGGCGTCCGCTCGTCTGTCGCGACACTCGTATCAACAATTTATAATGTATAGCTATTTTTGTTGACTGGATATGGTACATACTACTCTAAATCGTCAGGTGGTTTTCACTTTTTATAGTTTCTACATAAAAGAACTAACATGTAAAATATTATTATGACCTACATAAAAAATAATATTTACAAATCGGCAGTGTTCAAAAATTGATTATTTGAATGCAAAGTATACTAAAGTATTCAAATTATTGGGTAACCTAGTAATTTTCTAAACAACTCTGTTAAAAAGCATGAAAAACTGTCTGTTTACTGAGAAAGACCGTTATTGTACACATTCTCTCACACACTTGTCACATAGTGATATCGTCGCATTCTGCAGTATAATCTCACAACTGTGGCATACAATAGAATAACCGCGTTTTCATGTATAACTGTAACTACCACAAGTAACTAACCTACTGCATTGACAGGTTGCACTGCTGATATCGTTAGTAAACCGATATCTCTACTGACATCGACTCAAATTACTTCGTCTATGTTAACTGTGTCAGCAATGTCTATAACTATGTAGTACTCATAGCTTTAGTATTACAATTCCCACATCGTGTCTTGTCTTGTTCGAGTCGTGATCGTATCTTTAATACATTAACGGAATCACCTTTAGGCATATAAGCTTGCCAAACTGGTTAAATTGATACTCAAGTTGTAAGCCGTACTTTTAGGCCAACATCATCATATTTCTGTAAACCCATTTGATTTACTAGCCCCATTGACCTGTTTCAGTTTGCGAAACTATTTTCGAACACAAGTGAATGTACTTAGGAAATAAAAAAATAACATAGAAGAACTATGACTTTCAGAAGCTTAAATGATTTGTGTTGCGAACTACATACGTGTTTTATTAATTTTATGTTAGTTCAAAGTTATTCATAGCGTCTGCAAACTGAAGAAATTATTTTATTCTCAAATGAGTATCACGTACGAAGGTATACACCTATTTATAATTTGCCTTCGGTGCTTCATCGTCGTATGAGAAGACTATATATGGGGCATTGTTTTATGGACTACATAACATTTATTCATAATTTCAGTGAACCCTTTCTGTTGGAACAATGCACTATTCATAATGTTTTCCATCATAAACAGTACATCTGCATTCATGCATATTCGGTTGTACTCCCCTCTTCGTCCATCAACTTTTGTTTGAAATTAAATAAATAGGCGTAAAGTTTTTAAAGTTACAGTGCCATTTAAGCATGCTCATTTTAATCCATTGTAATGATAATGTAACTAAATCATTCCGTCATTAATTTATACTATATAATAATTATATATAATAACTATATATATAATTTTACTCATTCACTGAATATCATTGAAAATGGAATCCCACTACACATGCAGACAAATTAAGGCAGGTACTTAAATAGATAGCTTAGAATCTCACGACCTACCTGTAAGGCTTCGTCATACCTCCTACACCTCGACATCTGCATGCATCGTCGACCTTAGATTTACATCACTCGAGGCTCCGCTCTGGATGACTCAGTAGTAGGCGCCAGACCGGTCTCTACAACTCGAGTTTTTGTTGCATTTCGCAAGGAACATGCAATTTTTAATTCACAGGCATGCAAAACCTTATCGTGAAATTACATTACACTCAGCCACCCAGCTCAGTGAGTGAAAATTTGTGTTTGAATAACCATTGAATTAAGTTCGTACTTTGTTTTTATTAGTTTTCCGATCGTGATAACCTAATATTAACCAAAATGTTATTTACTGTGAACACTATAAAAGCTCAACAACTGACATTATCTATTATTTCATGCTCTCTAATATCGGTTAAATAATCTCTATAGACAATTTTTTTCTGTGATTCATTGATTTTATCTCTGTAATTTCGAAGTGGTCATTACAATTTTTAATAAACACACTTTCACTGGATGTAATCAATTCCTCAAAAATAAATATCGTGACTATTCTGTCTGCATTGAGAATTTAAACGGCTGCTCTGATTTCATAACCGATATCATTTTCGAGAACCATTTGGTCTTATCTTTCTAAGGTATCAATTGCGTCCTAATTAGTTTAGCTTCAAGTCTTCGTTTTTTCCTCTGTATCGCCCACAATTTCATCAATTTCCTCTTTGTCTGGATTAACCTAAGGCAACAAAACGTGGGCTGGACCACGCTTCTGCTTAATATGCAATATTCAATGCCTTCAGCGGCCATATTTAGAACCTCGGTTGAAATCGATTGGTCACCTGCGAGGCATTTGCATAGATATTTATTGGCGAATAGCAGATGGTCGCAATTTTTTTTCTGCTATTAAATACGACTAATTACTGTCCAATAGTGCTTATTATTTATACTTTTGTGTTAGTCTCATAAATCTAATGTCTCCAGTTTGTCTTATGTTTTTGCGTTAATAATTTGTTTTTTATTAATTTAAAGGATTAAGCTGATCACTAATAAGCTTGTCCTAATAACTGATCACGTTTAAAGTATTCTTTTAGCAAATTTGTCACAGAATGCACCTATTCATCGTTTGAGCGGATATTAACTTCCTTCCGATCTTGACGTCTTTGACGTTACAGCATGCTTGTATACTTGACCTCATCCGGGGGGAAATTGCCGAGTGCTTCCTCTGGGAATTGCATAGTCATTTATCGAAGGCTTCCATGGTTATTAATGTTAACCTTAATAAGCGTATCTCCTAAGTGCTTTTTTCGTTAATGTTATTCTCGTATTCTCTTATGTAGTAAATAGTTTGAGAAGGTCACACATTCATATAAACTGTAGTAGCACATACCTACCAACATTATTCAAATAGCTTCATAACAAAATATGAATGATTGTATGATACTCGTTTCAATTTCTGTTTACCCTAACTAAATACTTAATAAGACCAGATTTTTTAAAATTAAACAGTGTCTCTCTTGACCACAGAAAACGAGATCCGTGCTCCTGACCATAATCTGTTCATCGTTCGTTGAGAATAGTTAGTTTAACCCAATGCCAAACAATGTTAGTTCATATTTGAACCAATAACTAACTACATCCTTGTCGTACACATCAACGTAGGTAATCACACTTGTAAGATAAATATAAATATAAGATTTCTCAACATCAGAAGTTGCAACACGCCTAGTCTTTTATCTTCTTTATCTTAGTAATTTCAATTCTTTTGTGTGGATAGTTCCATTACAATCTGCGAAATCAATCGCCATTGTACTGTTTACATATAAATTACACAGAACCGCGCTTCCAATTTATCTTTTTAGAATAATAAGGTCACTCTCGCTTTCGTTTCACGTCGGCAAATCATAATTCATCTCGAGACAGACAAGAGTTATTTCATTTTCATCTAATTCATTTTTTACTGTGTATTCTCGATAGCTCTCTGGAAAGCTTTATTAACTTAAAAGTAGCTTTAACTGCCAGTACGATTATTATATCTCATAATCTCAAAACTAATTACTACAGCCTGTCATCCATTCTAACCATAATAGTGGTAATCTAGTTGTTCACACATGGTTGCATGGCTTCATTGTTTAATTTTTTAGTTTGTGTTTCTTTTCGTACAAACTGTTCCTTTATCTGAGTATTTCGTAACTATTCTTATGTCTTATTAGGTAAGATTATTGTTTCCTATAACATTAATCTCGTGTTCGTTGAGATAGTTCTGTTCCGGCGTAAATATATAACTTGTATTGTCTGCTATGGTAGGTCGTTGACTCTTTGAGTTAGTGACTCATATAAGCCCACTTTCATTAACCACTGTTTAAAGTTACTATTCAAAGTATTTTGTCTATTTAACTGCGCTTTGGTCAATTCTAATTATCAAACTGATTTCACTTTCATAACATCTTCAAAATCATCACAAAATCAATTAGAGGGCTAATTGATTTTGTTTCGAGTTATCTTTCGTAGCTAGCTTATAAATACTGTATTACTTTAGTTATTATCTCTAACACAATTTCACGACTAAAAGTTATTCAGTTGCATGTCATCTCCATAATTAAGTGTTTAATAGACGTTGCGTAATTCTTTTTTTTTATGTAGTATTCGTCTTTTATATCAGTTTGTATTATTAGAAAATATATTAAGGTAACAATATGTTGTAACAGGTTTCTGAATTCATATATATTTTCTTAATTCATGCTATATTTCAAGATATCTCTGTTTTCAGGCTCGAGCATGGTCATTATTTCAACACGTTTATTTTCATCGTCATATCTTTTATAAAAGTAAATCGAGATGGATCGAGTCTTATCTCATATCATCATGCTTGCCGACACTGCAATAATCGTAAAATGATTTTATTATTGAAAATACACCCTCGAGGTAAGCCGTAGCCGTTTTTAGCGGCTGTTCCATATGTGAAATGAGCAAAATAAAAGTTACCTCAGCATTCCGATCGGATACTGTTCTGCGTAAGCCTTACTTTTAATTCTTGGGCTATAATTAAAGTTATCGAAACATTAAATCAAAGCCCATTCTACCTCCACACTTTCTAAAGAATGTGTTTGCTATCTAATGTAAGAAACCAGCATAACATCTGACCTAAATTAGTTCGATTCATTTACATCACATATTAGATTACATAATGATTGTAACAAGAGGATACATCAAGACACGAACCGGTGTCATGAAATCCGATTCCTCCGATAGAAGAGTTTCCACAATAGCTACGAAGGTCGGAGCATAACAGCCAGTGCCGCATTGCAGGCTCCAATGCATCCCAGACATAGGTAGATAATATTGCTACTATACTAGGCATGAACTAGGAATATGGATGAAGTCGGGCCTTACTCACGGGGTTAAGATTCGCTACAATGCCTTTTTTTTTATAGTTGGTATCCGATACCTTCAACTCGGAACAAAAACCTCTGTCGTAATAGTAATGTAATGTAAAATTATAAATAAATTACAGAAGGGAAATAATTATTTGGTTTCTTATAAAAACTATAAAGCTATATTATATAGCTAGTTGTCATTAAATCAGACGGAGTAACTCTATTTTCTGTTAAAAACTAATTTTTATATTTAACCTTGTTTAACTTCCATACGAAGACTCGTTACAGAAACAGCATAGAAGCTTTAGATAATAATTTATTATAGTTATATCAAAAACATTTTATTTATAACTTTAAACACCAGGTGGAAACACAAATTTTAATGGATTTGACAGTTTCAAAACGCATTTTATGTGCATAGTTACTTCAGAAATTTTCAAATTAGAAATGTAATTTCTCTTTTTGCATTGCAATCAAAGTTCGATCACACCCGAGGGCTAACCACTTTTTTTACACTAGAAAAAAAGGAAACACAATAACAGTAAACGCCGCTTTTCCCCCCTCCTTTTTCAATACTATCTTAATTAACACCAGCATCATCTGCATCATCGACATCGACAGTTTCTTTTTCCATCATCTCACGTCAAGAATCGCTTCGTCACGGCAATGCTTTGCTATTATAACATCTTTTGTTACAGAAACTAACTCATTTATACATTTAATGTTGACTTTCACTCATTATGTCCACGCCTTTTGGATAACCGTGATAGATAATAGATCAACTATTGGTTTGGCCACATTCTCGATTGTGTTTGCTTATTGCATGCTTGGACTGTTTGTGTGGTGGATTACTGAGTATTTGGGACTGCTATATTTGTTTTGTCGTATTCGTAGTGTTTTTTCAAAGCCTATGTATGAATTGCCATTACAATGAAAATTACTATAGTGCACCCAAAGTATTTAATGTACCTTCCAAAAACATAACGACAAACATTTCGTGTTTGTACAAATGCTAAAAAATATTTTAGTAAATGCTACTGAAAACCTTCTACTCAAATAAAATCATAAGTAATTTTACGTATTGCTCGTGCCCCTTTTAGCATCATCTCGTTAAAGCTTCACCATCATAAAGATGATCGGTGTGAATGCCCTCGTGGCTACATCACCCCGTCCATCAGTCGATGCCATGCCGGTCTAGACCCGGCGTCTCACTCCAATTACTATAATAGTTGGGTGCATAATTCGCGAAATTCCATGACCACACTTTCACCGGTGTAAGTGCTCGCTTTGCTTTCATGTGCCTAATGGTTAGAGAGTAAATGCCTCGCTAGCTTTTTTTGTAACTCTTTGTAATGTTTAATCTGTTCTTGCATTTGTTACGTTAGTTTTGTAACTCATGTTATTTCCGCAGCTGGTAGTTCTAAATCATAATAATTATACTTCTAAATTCTTATGGCATGTGCCATTAACCTGTGATCCGCAAACGATATTATGGTGTTCACGTCTTTAACTTTAACGACTACCCAGTTCAAACAGATGCTCTATTTTAGTGCGCTACTTCCTGCAACGCGATCGTTCTGTCAATCGTCCAAATCTGTCACTATCTATCCCTACGTCGTTTCCTTCTGTCAAAATATTTTTTACTCCCATCGACACACTAGTGTCGTCTACGATGTGTTAGAGCGCTTATGTCTTTTCGAATAGAGTCTAAAATCAACGTTGTATCGTTTTCGTAAAACTAAAAGCATCTATCTATTTTGGAAAAAGCATTACTTTGAATAATATCATCCGCTTAAGGAAACGTTTAATTTTAACAGTCCTGTATAACTTCGGGTGGCTACAGAAATAATTCGCTTGATTCAGTTTCATTGTAATCTTGATTAATTGCTTAAACGTTTGGACGTTCGTTTGTTTCATTAGCCTTGGAAGCAAGTAATTTAAGTATAATTAATATAGTTCCCTTGGCGTTAAAACTTTTCTCATAAATTATTTTCAATGAGGCCTAAGGAGTGATTTCTGGCCTGGCCGTTACTATCCGACACATCTTTTGAACTTTTACGATAAGATAATGTCTACTAATTTTCTTTTTATCCAGTGGCTCTACAAATAGCGTTCACTCACTTGAAGTCTATTCGATTTCAAAACTAAGTTTATCAATGGATTTTTTTACCAAGCGTTTTATTAACATATTTAATAGTTACCTGATTACAAGCACGAGTTGGTACTGTCGGTGGCATTGACATAATCAACGAAACCGCGAGCTCATCGCATTGAAGCCACGATATTTTCCCATATACATGCCGTTAACTATGCAGCTAAATCTATTGAAAAAATGGTGAGATTATTACCCTAACCGTTTTATTTTAAGCCAAGATTCCCAATCACAAATGTTTATATGGGTTGTGGCAGTCGTAAGACATACCTACTGTTGGAGGTGCCGAACCTAGTACAAATGGGCATTAATATGTTATCCTTACCCTAAAGCTTTAACCTTTATCTTTTGCATATAATTATCATCTGACTGACTACTGAATATTCGCCACTTCAAAAACAAGTATAATCTTCGTTGTGGCTTTACTTCTATTAGGTACTTTCAAGCCGTAAACAAACATTTAGTGGCGTATGTATTATACTTAGGTATCGTAAGGATAAAATGTACTTTTTGTATGCTGAATAACATTTTATAAAGAAATTACATTATTTACGGGTGTGATCTTAAAGGTGCGATTTAATGGTGAAGTTATGCTAGCCACGGTAAGTAATTCGCAGCAAGCATGAGAACAACCAGATCGATGTACAAAATGATGAGAGCGTTGACATCCTTAATAGCTTCACTTAAAGACGTCGGCTGTAGATAGTTAGGATTTGCGCGAAAATTGCTCAATCCAATTATTATGTGCTTCTAGACTGAATTGTTTATTTCCGCAGCAGTAAAACCTCTGTACCCTGTACGGTGCCCTATATTTATAATGTGCAGTAAACACAAGCTGACTGTACACCTACGCTCACGTTTCTATCGTTCATTGTATGTCGGAGTCCGAACCTATAAATCTACTGGCGTAATCTTCTATTCGACAAGAAGTCTGGTCCAGAATATTTCTACTTTAGATTAACACCCTTACAAATTAACACTCCGAAATAGCTACCCAGTGTTTTGTCTTGTTTTATCACATCAAACTCGATAGAGAAAAACAAAACACTAAATAATTATTCCTCCGCTATACATTGCTTAATTAGTAAGATGGTCTGTTAGTCTGTCATTCATGTCAGTGAGTCGGTCATTTTTTAATATTAAAATTAGTACAATTGTAAAATAGGCCAAATGGTACCAGTTAATTTAGATCATTGAACAATTTATGACGTTTTATTACCATTTTTTATTCGGATTTTCTAGAATTTGATCACAATACTATTATTACGTGGCTTTCTTTAGTTTCTTAATGTTCAGTATTAATTAAACTGTGATTCACTCTTTGAAAACACGGTTTCATACATTCCTCTATATGTTGTTAATATGTTGTTGATGTTGTTTTTAATCATAAGCTTATTGCAGTACAAATTTAGGAGACCATGAACAAAAAAAGAATTCAGAAGTATATCGAGCTCTTATACGCCCCCATAACAAGATTTACGTAACCATCTATGCTGAAGCTCTGAACGGCGACCTTTTCTTCTAATCGCTTCATTTACGCAACTAAGGTCTATGACCGCAGTCCGCACTGCAGGTCTTGTTTACCTTATTTGTGGAACCTCGTGTGTTGTGTGGCATTAGATTACATCATTGATCGGCTATATTGCATCTATAGCTATGAGGATAATTGCTAGAAATTAGTAATCTTAAAGCATTGTAAATTGTAATTCGAAGAATTTACTTAACAAACCCGAAGAACTTTAGTAACTAAAGGATTGGTATGACGTATACAACATGGGCTGAGTCTACATAGGATAGTGATGATTGTAACAAAATCTAACCTATGTATACTGATTTCTGATGAAACAAAAGGCTAATTACGATTTCCAAGACAATTATCTATGTAGATAAGCTCGAAAGGTCAAAAAAATAGGGCCTGGCTTCCGGATGGAAAAGTAAAGAGCCATCGAAACGTTAAAACCCGACGGAAACGGGTCGAGGGGTTTCCGCATTGAAATAACTTCCACAGTTCTTCAGAGAAGTATTGTTCTCTTAAGCAGTTTAGGGATGATTTCGATTCAGTCATTCATTTTAACACGGTGAAAAAACAGACGGTTTAAGTTTTATTGTATCTTCCTGTTTCTGCTCCAAAAATAACTTTTATTAATAACTTCCTCTATTTGCATGAATATTTACTCTACTAGCAGTAGAAATTAGCTCTTTCTTCTGAAACTGTTTTATCTAACCTTGAATGTGTCCAAAGTAAACAGATACGCTATTTCCATTACTCGTTTACGGTGTGTTGCGACCGTGGCCAGTCTAATGTGGATGATGTGTTTAACATATGGTCTGCCTGGCTTTTTTACATCTATTCCAATGTTGTGTAACAATCTATTACGTTCAAGCTTTTAATTCATGTTGTTAGTAAACTTCTCACCAAAAACTTCATTTATGTTTAGCTGTAACACTTTCATTCACTGTTTCGACACCAGCGCCTTCCCGGCATCGTTAGTTTTCGTTTTGTTTCCGAAAAAACATACTCGAAAATATAACAGTATCACGAGAAGTGCCGTCCATCACCTGGCTACGTTCCAACTATTATAAGATGGTGATAATAAAATGTTAAACCTCCCAGTGAGAGCCCTTCGGAATCTAAATCGGTTGGCATAGTAATTGCTGACCCGATTTGCGTTCGAGTATCTGGACCGAGTTTCTGATAAATATTTGCATATAGTGGACCAAAGTACGCTTTACGATCCAATTTAACGTATTATGAATAACTTTCTTGCCGTCGATTAGATACTATATTTGTAAGAGTTACAGAACGGTATCCAATACATTCTCGTGTCTATTGACGCAATCGACTTGCCTAAATCAAGAGCCAAATTGTCTATAACATTGCCGAATGTCTAGGTGCTTCCAATTTCGTAACAATGAATTAAAAACATAATCTTCCATTATAAGTGATATCAAAATGAATTCCCGGGACTATTACAAAGTGTCGTTCGGCAACAGAAATGACTCGAGGGTCACCACCATGGACAGCCGTGAGATCCTTGACAATGAAACCGAATTTAACGCCAACCAGTTCAAATTGTTTGACGACTTCACTACGGATCTTCGTATCAGCTACAACCCTATGAGGAACAGCTACCATCAGATTACCAGGACTGGTATCAGGAGGGCTGGTGACCCAAATGATTCTGGTGTCGATATGGAGAATGGGAATCCTCACGATGATGTTACCGTATCTAACGATGCTGATTTGGTAAGTAGAATAATAAAGGCAATAGAAATCCTTCGTGGCATAATTTAGAATGTATTTTGTTTTTAGAAGGTACTCAATTCGACTGTATTTTTTATTTATTTGAAAGCTGCTGCTTCCCGTGTGGTTCCATTTAAATTTGATCAAGATCTGACAAGTAGTTTTTGAATTATCCTTAATAATGCGTATTTCAATTTCGACTATGTTGATGATGTCATTGGGATTGAGACTGATATAATTAAAACTTTTGTTTTAAGGAACTATTATTAAAATGTAGTAGCCTTAAAATCCAATATACAATAATTCACTTTAGTAGGCGTGTGAAAATGTACGTTGAGACTTATCCCTATCATAACAAACTAGCTAATAGATTTAAAATTTTCTAGTTTAGCTTTCCTTTCGTTTGTCTATTTTATTATATACGTTTGTACGGGTTTGTAGGTAGTAAAGTAAATAAAAGTGGATATTGGTAGCTAAGATAAACAACGAATGTCATTACTAATATATAAACTATTATAAAAGTGCCAGTAATATAGATTATTACAAAAAGGCTTCTTACAACATCTAACTCAAAATCTATTTTAATATTATGATCTGAATTTGCCGAAGTAACAAATCTAACCAGGCGTATATTAGAGGCGATCCTTCTAAACATTAAATATTTTATCATATCATTGCATTTTGCAAACGCTCATGCCCCCTACTACTGTCATTGTGTCGTTTAGTAGGAATAGTTCGGTGTTTTATTTTCCTCTATTGAGTTCGAAATGGGCAAAGATAAAACGAGAAAACTTGATGCGAATGCTAATGCACAGTTATCTTACTTAACCTCCGACACTTGTATACTATCTACATATTTACTAATTGTTTGTGATCGCAAATTGCAATGTCAAAGTGTTATCAATCGTCTAGCGCTAACTACAAGCTACGACTGGATCCAATCGTGCAATTAGCTGCGACGCCGGCATTGTGGCCACCGGAACATAGACTAGACTATCTATTGTCTATCTACCTATCTATGTATCTAATCTGACTGGCTCTTTAGTTGCATTTCAAAACCTAAGGCTGATTGCTAAACATTCTATACTAGGTTACCAGGTCTGTTAAATACAGCCTTTTGTTCTTTGAACATGCCTCAACGAATTTAACGTCTTATTACTTAATTTAAGGTGATAGGATATTTAATTTTGCATGCAGGGTAGGTCAAGTGTGATTTTTGTCAGGGATTTTTTTGCATTGTAACTGATTACCTTGCCCTTTTAACCAATTTTGAGAACCTATGAAAACATAAATTCTTGAACTTTATTTACTTTTGTAAATATGGCCTCTGTGGTGTGGTGGTTGAGCAGGTTGGCTCTGAACCCGGAGGCGGCGGGTTCTATTCCCGCGGCAGGACAAGTATTTGTGGACAGAAAAAAAAAGCGCAAATACTTGTTTTGAGTCTGGGTGTTGTGGGACCATGGTCCTCGTGGTTCTTGGGTCCCTAGTCACGGGTAATCCTTGTCAGGGTCCAGGATCTACGTATGTGATCGTTTGGCGTTATTATTATTATTATTCTGCTAAGCTATAAAGATACCTAATATCTGTCTTGCGTTGCAAACGCAGCATTTGTAGAAATTTTTGACCTGATTAAATCAGTTGGTTTAGTTAGAGAAATACGTCTGCGCATCACATTTCATTGTAAATTAGCTCAAAACAATCCAAAGGGAGCTTGTTAATTAATAGGACAAGAGGGTGACGCAACGCAACCAAAGTACCACATTGTAGATTGTTGTAGCCAGTGATGACTCATGCGCCATATGAAGCGCTCATAACCCCCATACGGGTGGTCAATGGAGACGTGACATACATATACAAAGTCGCTTTGTTCCCCTCAGTTCTGGCTCCAGTACCCGTTTTTGTCAGTAGCGTTTCCAAAAGGTTGCATTAAAATATTTTTGCAGTACATAAAGTTCCATAAAGGCGACTAATTCATTTCTCCGGTAGGTACCTTCATATATTAAAACGTTGTGTACGTACCTTTACTTGTTTTTTATCACTTATTTTGGTTTGTATATTTGGTTTGTTGTTTTTTATCACTTACTATATTATATTCTTATTTTATTTTATTTTTTTCTTTTTTTACTTTTAATATAGTAAGCGGACCCGCGACGACACCGAAACGGCCCCAACGGAAAATCAGCGCTGGTCGTACGACCAGCATTATGTTGAGTTGGGACCGATTCATGGCAACTGCCAATTATACTATTTGTTACGAATACTTAGTATAGTGTATTAATTTATTTGTTGCCATGAATAAAAACATTTTCATTCTTTCTTTAAAATGCATCACATTATATATAAAAATGCCGCTAGTCTGCCGTGCCTAGATTGAAAATATAAGTAAGGTAATTCAAAGTTTACTCAATAAATAGCACAATGTTGGGCCGAACCGCGTAATTATTATCCGTAGTTAAAAATATTATACGCATGGCTTCCTCGGCGATGTTTGTGCGTGTATATCTCGTGCTTTTTTCGTTACCCGGTCGACCGGTATTTTTATTGCATCCACAAATAAATACAACCTTACGTACTATACGGCCGACTGACCTTGACCAGAGATTTAAACCGCTCTTTTCGGCCACCATGCGTCTGAAGCGGATTACCTTAAGACACTTGAAGACCTTTACTTTGACCTGCATACCTTAAATGGATTTGGTTTTAATAGCTTTCTTTCGAATTGTTTCAGTTGGAGAACGAAGTGATGGTAGATCCTTGGAGCAGCATGGAGTCAACTAATTCGCCTTTAACCGATTCAGGACCGTCCGCCAGCGAAGACTGCACCCCCTCCAGTTCCAGCGAACCTCCCCGTGGCCCTCTAGATGCATCTTCCCCTCTCTCGACAGTAGCGTGCCGTTTGCCAAATCCGAAAGACGTCAAAACCTCAAAATATCTTCCCTTAAAGGCAGACAAGACACGCTCGCGAGACCTTACTTTAGAGCTGGAGACTGTAGATCCACATACACGTAGATCACATTTTCTTGACGATGATTTTCAATCGTCTTCCAAATCGAATATCGAATGCCGAATACCCAAACCCCACTTTTTGGACCATTCGCCGTCGCCGGATGAGTTCGATGAACGCAGTGACATCACCAATCCTAATTTCTTAGATGACGAAATTGACGGCGACGATAACCAAGTGCAAAAGAAAGCCGGTGCCCTCCCTAAGAAACCTCAGAAACCCTCCTCCTCCACATTTTCTCCACATGAAGACAGACCGCACAGGACAAGTTACCGAACGACATTGCACTATGGTCTGGAAAGTGCAGCGAGGTCAAGCGAGCGTGACAAACGTGCTTCCCAACTGTATCGCGGAACATGGCCTGGGGATCGTGATGACTGGACCGGCCACGATTCTGCGAGCGTCCGAAGCTTCTCTAGCAATGGATCTGCAGACGGGCCGAGGCCATCCTCTAACTTAGAAAACAAAATGGAGTGCGTGTGCTCTTTAATTTCTCTTCTAAGTTTGTCACCAGAAAACAATGCCGATCTGAGCGGGCCCCTACTAGATATGAGTCGATCAGTCGAGAGCTGCATAGCGATGAGGCAAGCTGGTTGTATACCCCTACTAGTACAATTAATTCACTCGAAAGTGCCTAGAGAGACTCGAGATCGAGCCGCGAAAGCGTTACGAAACATCATCCACACGCAGACTGATGACAAAGCTGGTAGAAGGGAGGCAAGAGTATGGAGACTGTTAGAACAAGTTAGAGAATACTGTTACGTGCTAGAAGACTTAGTTGAATCGAGAAAGGAAGGAAAAGAAGCCATCGAAGATGATACTACGAAGCATCCGAGTCAGAGTGTAGCCGCTTTAATGAAATTGTCTTTTGACGAAGAGCATAGACACGTGGTCTGTCAATTAGGAGGGTTGCAAGCATTAGCGGCTCTTGTCAGCGGTGATCAAGCCGCACATGGAAGCAGAACTGACGATAACACATGCTTGACTATGAGAAAGTACGCTGGAATGACGTTGACCAATCTGACATTCGGCGATGGCAACAACAAATCTCTACTATGTTCCTTCAAAGACTTTATGATGGCGCTGGTCGAGCAACTAGAATCACCCAACGATGACATGAGACAGGTGTGTAACAAAACAGTGACTAATCAAACAATGTTCCTGCATCCACGTCTTGTCTATTCTGCTTAATAATTCTGGTTTTCTCTATTTTTCAGGTAACCGCGGCGGTTCTTAGAAATCTATCATGGAGAGCGGACGCCAGCAGTAAACTAGTACTAAGAGAAGTGGGAGCCGTCAAAGGTCTCACGAAAGCGGCAATGACTTGTCAGAAAGAAGCTACTTTAAAGTCCGTTCTTTCGGCATTATGGAATTTGACAGCTCACTGTTCAATGAACAAGGTAGCCTTGTGTTCTGTTGACGGTTCTTTGGGCTTTTTAGTCGACATGCTCAGTTACAATTCCCCGACGAAAACGCTAGCGATCGTGGAGAACGCAGGCGGCATCATGAGGAATGTGTCGAGTCACATCGCCGTCCGCGAAGATTACAGGCAAATTCTCCGGGAGAGAAATTGCTTGAGTGTCTTGCTTCAGCACCTCAAGTCTCCGAGTCTCACTGTCGTCAGCAACTCGTGCGGCACTCTTTGGAACCTCTCCGCTAGGTGTCCTCAGGATCAACAGTTCTTATGGGACCATGGCGCAGTTCCCATGCTCAGAAGCCTTATTCATTCCAAGCACAAGATGATAGCAATGGGCTCCGGAGCTGCCCTCAAGAACCTGCTCAATTCAAAACCTGGAAAGACGCACATTATATCATTAGATACCACAGCCAGAAGTATGAATCTCCCAGCTTTGCCGACGCTGGGAGCGCGCAAGCAAAAGGCACTGGAGCAAGAGTTGGACCAAAACTTGGCTGAAACATGCGACAACATCGAACCGGCCACGTCACCCACAACGAGCAACAGAGAGGAGAAGAACCTCTTCACGGCCACAGAGAGACAGATCGCGATGAACCTCGAAAGGCATCGAATGACATCGAGCTCTCCGCTCATGGGCACGCTGACGTTGCAGATATCCCTCAGCCACAGCGCCCACCTGGCGAGCTACCTGAGCTGCAGCAACACCTTACTGAAGGGCGCCTTGGTGTCGCGCTCCGCCGGCGGCAGCGCGGGGAACGTGAACAGATCCGACAGCAAGGATTCCGTCACGAGCACCCACTCAGACTCTGTCTTCGAAAGGGTCATGCGCACCGGAAAAGTGCCCGTCCCGACACCCAGAAACAAAGACTTGATGAAGAGCGAAATGGGAGGAGAAGCATTCAAAACTTCAAAGCATATGTCCAAAGATGGCACCTACCATCGGTACCCGGTCCAGCCACCCATCCCGCCTCCGAGGACAACAGAACTAAGAACAAACTACACGGAATCCGGTTTTGACGTCGACCAGGATTCTTGCGACCAGCCCATCGACTTTAGTCGAAAGTACTCGGAGACAAAAACTACCGAAGCCGAAGTAGAGAAGCCTAAAGCGGAAACTAAGAAGTACGCGAAGAAGGACAGTGGAAGCACGTACGGTGATTACCAGGAGACAGATCTAGATCAACCCACAGACTATTCTCTACGATATGCGGAGCACCAATCGGAAACCGGGTCTGATTCGGAACCTCCTGGCCTTTCGGTTCATGAAGACACGATCAAACACTTCGCGACTGAAGGAACCCCATACGAAACTCCCATCATATTCTCAACAGCTACATCCATGTCTGATCTACGGGTGATCGGGAAAGAGGGGAAACCGAAGACCGTTTCTAGCGTCAAAGAGAACCCCGAAGTGATGACCCATTCAGATGAGAAAGACACCTGCTCCATTGAAGACCCGCCGAGGCACGACAACGATTTAGCAGCTACCACTCCCCAAAGCACCTCTGTGACTGAACCTGTTCCAGAAAAGCGAGGTGTCTTTGACACCAAGTTTAGCTCAGGAATGATCAGTCCAGAGAAGCCAGTGAACTACTGCGATGAGGGAACTCCAGGGTACTTCTCCAGGGTCAGTTCTCTGAGCAGCCTCGGTGAGCCTACGGAAGAAGATAGCTTGGCCAAGAGGAATGCTATGGCGACCATCAACGTAGATCCTAGTCCTCCTGAACAGGGTGCTAGCATCACAAAAGATAAAGAAGGTTAGTCACGTTAAACCCAAGCAGCCTTATTAATAAACACGAACTAGCTTTAGACTAGTCACACCATTTTTTGTCTCTTTCGATCCAGCTAAATATTCCAGTAGCAAAAAACGGACAAAAGCTGAAGTAACTAATCCGAGACTAATACCCGTTTATTAATAAGGCTGTATTTGTTTTTTTTTTAATTCATAAGTAAAGAAAATACGTTACGTTATATCAGAATAGTCAGACTTCAATATGTTTTGAGATAAGGTCCAAGATTAAAAAGCAATTCCTGAACGAAATGCGATCAATATGTCGTGGGTTTGAACACATCGTATCATATATGTGATGAACGACATCGTGATGAATTGAATACAGTTTTTAACGTTTAGCTAAAGTTAAAAAATTAGACGCCAAACAACATTTACTTTTTAGTAGGTGGTAGGACTTTTTTGCAAATTTCTTCTAGGTCCAGTTATTCTGCCGCCAAGCAGTAGTACGAAAGCACTACTGTGTTCTGGTTTGTAGGGCAATTGAGACTTTATGATCTGATGAACGAATGTTATTGTGTGTATACCAGACTGTGCTGATGTCTCAGGAGAATGTGCGCAGTGCGCGAAACTTTATATTTTAGAGTTCCGAGTGACACTTCTGTTATGGGCGGCCGAGTCGCTTAACTTCAGGTGAACGACTAGCTCGTCTCTTAACTTCTCTTGTTCTGGCTCTGATAGCCTGAGTTAATATTGTATTATCATACACACTTTTGGACAGTACTTATCTCGAATACAAATCAAATTCAAAACGTCAACCTCGTATTACTCCTTCAATCCAGGATCGAAAGCGGTAACGTTCGCAACGGAGCCAGTGGCTACCCCCGGGGCCGTCGGCAGCGGCGGCGGCACGCCGGCGCGATACGTGGAAGAGACTCCGCTGATGTTCTCGCGGTCCAGCTCGCTGGGGTCGCTGCCGGACTGCGACCATCAGGACGACCAGGGATCTGTGTTGTCAGAAGTCAGGTTAGCATTAACGGCCTACTTTTATATGTGTATGGCTGTGGTGGTTAAGTAGGTCAGCTCATAACTGGGAGGTGGTGGGTTCGATTCCCGCTGCAGTAAAGACAAGTATTTGTGCATAGAAAAGTCAAAACCAAAAGATTTTATTCCAAATAGGCTATTTTTATACAAACTATTTTTAGTTTTATTTGTTTTATACATGTCACATTAGTCATATTAAGTACTTAAAATTAACTTATTATATTAAAAAAAGCGAAGTTCTGTCTGAGTATTGTGGGACCAGATTAAGGGTCTTCGTAGTTCTTTGGTAGGAGTTTTATTTTTTGCATTGTGCTGGATTGCTTGCAAGTGAGAAAAGATACCTTTTTTTGCAAACTCATTGATACCAATGAATATATTTTAATATTAACTACTTCGTAATTTTATATGCTTAGAACATCCATTGAAATTTTAAAGTTTTCTGATTTTGACTTTTAATAGTGCTTAAAAATATCCTTTTTGCACAAAATTATATTACGAAAAAGAACTAACAAAGTTCTTTTTTGATCACAGAGCAGGAAAAAATTACGCTCGCACCCAAATAGAGGCGCTTTGCTCAATAATTTTCATACAATACAAGTGTGTCACGTCACGTTAGTATAAAATCTCTTTTATTTATCTTTGCACATGATATAATACAGTACATATTTTGACAGAATATTAAGTGTTTTTTTTTTTTCATATTATTTTTATTAATTTTTTTTTGTCTTTCTTTCTTAAAAATGACAAACGAAATGTGGTCTAACGTAAGCTTATTTACGGTTAACCACAAAAGATTTAAATAAGCCTTAAATTAGTGCTAAACTGTTGTTTTGTATTGTCGAACACACGTTTGTCGTTTGTCTAGGCTTAGACAGTAATTTGTGGTAACATGGTAGATTTTTAAAATTGTCTCATTAATGTTAACGCTTGGCGCCCATATATACCAAAAACTACCGCCGTGGCAGGAAGCACAGATTGTTTATTGTTCCTAGGTGTTATTACTGTTGCTCGCGCAAGGTCCCCCTATACCGCGATCCCTTGCTGCTCTCAATGCCCCCCTGGACGCCAACCCGGAATGTGATGTGTTCACTGATGAATGATAGGTGATTTTGCGGGAGTGCCTGGTATATTGTGAGGTGAATGCATGATAGTGGAGTTTAAACGTATTAAATTATTTGTTTTATTCCCGCGACTATGTATCATTAATTCTAATTTTGATTATTATTTACTATGCATACGTATATTTTGAAAAACAATATGACAAATGTGTTTTCTTTTTTTTGTACAATCTAATTTATTTTTGACTGTTTTGAGTAGACTTTTTTATTATCTATGTTTTATTTCTTTCATTTTTATTTAATTGTAATTTATTTCAATCAAATTTTAATTGTATTTATGTAGTAATTAGTGTAATTGGTGTAACCGTACTAATTAATGAAATAAATGAATCAAAAAAATATCAGGGCTGACGAAGTTTTTGGCAGCTACCTGCACTAGGGCCCCTGCCGGTATCCGTACGTGCTGCATAGTGTATGCCCGCCCCCGTTGCAGCCGCCTGACGTCCGGCTGCATGTCCCCGAGCGAGCTGCCCGACTCGCCGGGCGCGCCCGCCTCGCCGCGCGCCTGCACCGCGCCCCCCTCGCCCCCCTCGCCGCCGCAAGGTAACCGATTTTTTTTTAACGGGGGAAATGCGATGGAAGGAAATGAGGGCATTTCCCCCTGGGGTATGTGGGACTCGAACCCACTAAAACCCCCCCGTGAGCCCTCGTCCGCCGTACCGGGGGCGAGAAGGGGTCGCGACTGCAGTCCGGCCAACTCGCCCCCGAAGGTAACCGATACTGCCGCTATTTGACCGAGCGAACTTAAGAATAAGAATAAGTTTATTTGATACAAACGTCAGTTACAACAGGTTAGCTATGTAATTTAGACGAGCTTGTACATACAATATACTTAATACTTACTACTACTTAAACATGATTTTTAACATTACTTAAACATATTATTATTATTGTTATCTTCTACTATATAAAAATAAGTCGGGTTTTCCTTCCTGACGCTATAACTCCAGAACGCACGAACCTATTTCCACGGTTTTGCATTCGTTGGAAAGGTCTCGGGCTCCGTGAGGTTTATAGCAAAGAAAATTCAGGAAAAATTCAGGACAAACCAACATTTTAAGTAGATGGCGCCGGTGCGTGATACATTGTTTTTCGTATATTATAAAATTTTTAAATAAACGTCCACCAGAGCGAAGCCGGGACGGGCCGCTAGTATAATATAGTTAATAAAGTTTATAGTTAAGTGATACGGTCTGAAGTAAAACTTCTTTAGTTTAGCTCCATCTATCGGCCAGTATAACTTTGTTTTTGCATTGTTTAATGTTAATGTTGCCATCTTGAAAATTGAAAATTGTCATTTTACCGGACATACTAATGTGGTGTGCTAGCCCACGAAAAAGTTTACATACCAGTTTAATAGAGAACTTTTCCAGCTAGTTGCTAGGGGCAACGAATGTTGTTGATATAGACTACACATTAGAGAAAATTTTATTTTCCGCATTTTGGTTTTTGTAAATATCTTTTTAATTAATATATCTTATACAAAGTCAATCGGCATATCATTAGTTCAGCAAACCTATGGACCTCCTTCTATTACAACAAAAGTATCTAACTTCGCTTTACTGGTGACCTGTTTTGAACCGAAAGTCCACGTTTGCAGTAAATGTGTGTGATTTTGATTTTGTTGCTGATTGCGATAATTCTGATACTGATTCACATAAAGATGTCGCTCTCAACCGATAAGAACGAAGATATTTGTCGTGTGGGCGTGCGCATTCCGCCGTTTTGGCCTGAAAAGCCGGCCATTTGGTTCGCGCAGATCGAGGGCCAATTCGCGATATCGAACATTACTACGGACAATACGAAGTTTTTCTACGTTATCGGCCAACTAGACCCACAGTATGCTTCTGAGGTGGAAGATATAATCATCAACCCGCCCGACACCAACAGGTATGAAAAATTGAAGTCGGAACTTATCAAACGACTGTCCGCGTCACGAGAAAAGAAGGTCAAGCAATTACTTATGCACGCAGAACTTGGAGACCGTAAGCCATCTCAGTTTTTAAGACATTTGCAACATTTGGCTGGACCTGGAGTTCCCGAAGATTTTCTACGTACTATCTGGACCAGTCGCTTACCAAGTAGCACGCAAACGATAATCGCTTCGCAGATGACGTCTTCACTGGAAGCGCTCGCAGATCTCGCTGACCGCATCCATGACGTTGTTTCGCCTACAGCGCACGTAGCATCAACATCAAGTGCCATACCAGGAAGCTCTTTAGAAGCCATGAACCAACAGATTGCTGAACTTACCAAACAAGTGCAAGCTCTAACTGCGCAGGTGAACCGGCATTCACGTGCACCGAATCGTTCAAACAAGAAAACGCGCGGTCTTTCTAGCTCCACACGATCACAGTCGAACTATAGAAAATTTCCTGTGTGCTGGTATCATAGTAAGTTCGGAAATGAAGCAAGTAAGTGCGTAAAACCATGTGATTATCATGCGGGAAACGCGAACAGCAGTCGGTAATGGCGACGACCGATTGCCAAACTTCCGGTCGCCTATTTGTCACGGACGGCGCTACGAAGATGCAGTTTCTCATCGATACTGGCAGTGACGTATGTGTCTTCCCCCGATCGGCACTCAAGGAACGTCGTGAGAAAACAAATTATGAGCTGTGTGCGGCAAACGGTACACCCATTTCTACTTACGGCTACGCTCATTTAGTGCTGAACCTAGGCTTGCGCCGTGACTTTACTTGGCGATTCATCGTAGCGGACGTTACAAAGGCCATAATAGGTGTAGATTTTTTATCATTTTACAACCTCATCGTGGATTGTCGAAATCAACGTTTAATCGACAACACTACAAGCCTTACGTCCCCAGCTTCACCTGCACAGTCAACTGGGAACATTTCATCGGTAAAAGTTATTTCTGGAAATTCCGTATATCATAACATACTAAGCGAATACCCTGAGATTACTCGACCTTCCGGTGTCCACCGTGTTCCGAAGCATAATACCATGCATCATATACAGACTACTGCAGGACCGCCAATTAGCAGCACACCACGAAGACTAGCACCGGATAAATTAAAAATCGCAAAAGACGAATTTGCAGATATGTTGAGGAACGGAACAGCCAGACCTTCAAAGTCACCATGGTCATCACCACTTCATCTTGCGCCTAAAAAAGATAACGGCTGGCGTCCATGCGGTGACTACAGAATGCTCAACGCTAGAACCGTACCAGACAGCTATCCCATTCGGCACATACATGACTTTGCACATTGTCTCTCCGGCTGTCAAGTATACTCGGTTATCGATCTCGTAAAAGCTTATAATCAAATTCCTGTCTGCCCTGAGGATATTCCGAAGACCGCAATCACGACGCCGTTTGGTTTATACGAATTTCCGTTCATGACGTTCGGACTACGTAATGCCAGCCAAACGTTTCAACGATTTGTGGACGAGATGCTTAGGGGCCTTGAAGAGTTCTGCTTCCCGTTTCTGGACGATTTTTTGATCTTCTCACCTGATCAGGAATCACACAAGAAGCACCTTCATCTGCTCTTCAACAGACTCAAGGAATACGGCATGGTAATCAACACGAACAAGTGCATATTCGGTGTATCAGAGGTAACGTTTTTAGGACACAGCATCTCAGCAGCTGGCACTAAGCCGTTACCATCAAAGGTAGAAGCGGTTGCGAATTACCCACCACCAAAAACCGTCAGAGAACTGCGAAGATTCCTAGGAATGGTGAACTTTTACAGAAGGTTTATTCCTGACGCAGCGCGGCATCAAGCGCCTCTGAATGCACTGCTCACAGGATCAGTTAAAGGTTCACATCCCGTGCATTTATCAGAAGAAGCTACTAAAGCATTCATCACCTGCAAGGAAAGTCTCTGCCAAGCAGCACTACTTGCTCATCCAGACTGCCAAGCGAAGCTCGCTATAGTCACTGATGCTTCAGACACAGCAATGGGCGCAGCTTTACAACAGCATAGAGACGGCCTGTGGGAACCTTTAGCATTTTTCTCTCGAAAGTTTTCACCATGTCAACAGAAATACTCGCCTTACGACAGGGAACTTCTCGCCATCTACGAAGCAATAAAATACTTTCGTCACATGGTGGAGGCGAGAGATTTCATTATTTATACTGACCATAAGCCCATAACTTTCGCATTTCATTCACGAAAAGAAAAGTGCTCACCAAGACAGTTCAGACATCTGGATTTTATTTCACAGTTTTCCACAGATATCAGGCATATTTCAGGAAAGGATAACGTTGTGGCTGACAGTTTATCACGCATCGAAGAGATTACTCAGCCCATCGATCTATCCAAGCTTGCTCAAGCACAAAGCACAGATCCTGAACTAGAACAACTTTTGGATAGCGATACTTCTCTGCGCTTGACAAAAATCAAACTGCCTGGATCTCACACAGAAATCTATTGTGACAAGAGCAGCAATGTGGCCAGACCTTATGTGACCAAAGACATGCGACGGCAAGTATTCGAAAACTTGCATTCTTTTAGCCACCCTGGCATAAATGCGACGACGAAACTGATATCGGAACGCTATGTATGGCCTAGTATGCGAAAAGATTGTAGAGAGTGGACTCGTTCCTGCCTAGCATGCCAACGATCAAAAATAACACGTCATGTCTCATCTCCATTAGCATCATTCAGCTTACCTCGAGCCAGATTCATGAAAATCCACATAGATTTGATCGGACCTTTACCTCTTTCACAGGGGTATCGTTACTGTCTCACATGTGTAGATCGCTTCACACGATGGCCCGAGGCTATACCATTACAGGAGATAACAGCTGAAACAGTGGCAAAAGCTTTAGTTCACGGATGGATATCCAGATTCGGCTGCCCTGAAGATATCGTCACTGATCGTGGTCGACAGTTTGAATCAGAACTTTTTAAGCATCTGTCCCACATCATCGGATTTCAACGCAGACGAACTACAGCCTACCATCCAGCATGCAATGGACTCGTCGAAAGATTCCACAGACAGCTTAAAGCCGCTATTACATGTCACGCGACCAGCAGCTGGCTTGAAACACTTCCACTTGTTCTACTGGGAATCCGGGCGGCATTTAAGGAAGACTTACAAGCGACTCCAGCTGAGCTCGTATATGGAGAGACACTACGACTCCCAGGTGACATTTTTTGTCAATCGGCTGATGGTACAGAGGACTTGACAGTATACACTGAAAGACTGCGCACATTCGCCAAAAATTTGTTGCCATTACCAACTTCTCACCATGGGAATAACCGCTCCATATTCATTTTCAAAGATTTAGCAACAGCATCCCACGTCTTTCTAAGAGATGACACCTCGCATCCATCTTTTCAAGCAGCTTACACAGGCCCGCATGAGGTGATAGAACGAGGGGATAAAGTTTTCAAGCTCCGCATAAAAGGCAAAGAAGTCACGGTATCAGTCGACCGCATTAAACCTGCCTACATACTTCGTGAGTTGGACCATTCTCCCGCCGTGGCAGCACCTGAGACCCGAGACGCTCCAGTGACCACCACTCGATCAGGACGAACAGTGCGTTTTCCAGAATATTATCGCCCGTAGGACGGTCTCTGGAGGGGGGTGATGTGGTGTGCTAGCCCACGAAAAAGTTTACATACCAGTTTAATAGAGAACTTTTCCAGCTAGTTGCTAGGGGCAACGAATGTTGTTGATATAGACTACACATTAGAGAAAATTTTATTTTCCGCATTTTGGTTTTTGTAAATATCTTTTTAATTAATATATCTTATACAAAGTCAATCGGCATATCATTAATTCAGCAAACCTATGGACCTCCTTCTATTACAACAAAAGTATCTAACTTCGCTTTACTAACATAATAATAAAAATTTTTACTGTGTCAATCAACTTCCGTTCGCCTCGCATTCACCAGCTTACTGCCCAAGTCAAGCGTAAAGAAGTTAAACTTCACTAAATATAGTTTCCATGGCACTGTATACGGGTTTGTTCGGGGTGGGGGCAGAGAGCGGCGGCTCGGCGTGCTCGGAGCGCGTGTCGCGGTTCGTGGTGGAGCACACGCCGGCGCACTTCTCCGCCGCCACCAGCCTCTCCAGCCTCACCATCGACAACGAGCCCAAGCTCGATAAGGTACCGCTACAACCTAACTTATGGACGTTGCTCGACATCCTATCAACAATCAAATATCACGAATGAGGGAATTAAGCATTTTTAATTAAAGTAAAACTTTTCGTTGCTTACCTTATATACTGCTTATTCATTTCCGTATGATGTTTAATCTACCATTTATGCATTTTTTTGGGTGTTGTGGGAACATGGTCCTCGTAGTTCCTGGGTCCCTAGACACAGGGAATTCTAGTTAGGGTCCAGGATCTATGTCTTGGGCGTTATTATATTAAAATATATATTACTAGTTGCGCCCCGCGGTTTCACCCGCGGATAAAAAGTATTTTGATTATTTGCTCATCCCCACGGGAACATTTCACTTTACCGGGATAAAATTTAACCTATAT
Source organism: Ennomos fuscantarius (assembly GCA_905220475.3). Taxonomy (NCBI): domain Eukaryota; kingdom Metazoa; phylum Arthropoda; class Insecta; order Lepidoptera; family Geometridae; genus Ennomos; species Ennomos fuscantarius. Next base: position 1,780,993 of record HG992032.1, read on the forward strand.
GTTAATCTAGTGTATAAGCTATCTTGGTACCGCATTTTATCCAAATCCATTCAGCCGTTTGAGCGTGAAGGAGTAACAAAAATACACACATACACACAAACACACATATAAACTTTCGCCTTTATAATATTAGTATGATATTTAAAACATGATAAATCAACCGAAAATTATAATCTTTTGAGTAACTAACAGTCACGCTCGAACCTGTGCAATGGTTGTTTAAGGCGTAGGGTAGAGCAAAATAAGCTGGCCAAAATCTGTTTAAAGAAACATCGATTTTAACGCCGTAGACTTAAATATTAATTCAGTCGGATTTCAGCGCGGCGTTTACGGCAAAAGCAATGTGCGCAATACTGATTTTGCCGATTTTTAAATTAATATTTACTGTTATATTGTATTTTTCAAAACAATGAAAAGTCTACAATAATTGAATAATGGTTTTGCGGAGATTGCACCCATTACTGTGCCACAAGTATGAGCTTAATAGAAGAACTACCTAATAAAAACCCAACAATCTATCTCCATTTATATGAAATAAATTTCGTTTCATTACTTTTGTGAATATATGTTTGATAGAAACTGCATATGCATTTAATTTTTTTGGAAAGTTTGCTTTTTTTTCCTATCGAGCCTTATTTATTTATCTTGTGTCGGCGAATGTCACAGATAAACGATCACATACATAGATCCAGAACCCTTACTACCTATATACAGGGACCCAAGAACTACAAGTACCATGGTCCCACAACACCCAGACATAAAAAAAAGTATTTGCGCATTTTTTTCCTGTACACAAATACTACAGGTAACTTCAAAATATGAATTACATGACATATTACATTCAAAGCTCGAAATTCTCTAACTTAGTCAAGAGACATGCCTAAAATCACCTTGTTTGTTCGCCTTAAGGTCTTGATCTTCATACTATTTATATACATATATTTTTAAAGCACTTGTAATAATACTATCCCAACACTTGTGTTTTTGTTTTATAGGAATCACTCCCGAAACTACCAAGAGTTAAACAAGAGTCTTCTATCGTACCAGGTGAACTAGAAAATGCATCAAAAATGGAGAACAGGTAAAAATCTGGAGCTATACCCTGTACCTTCAGGTTTGGCAGATATTTAATTATTCTCCTTTTGTTTTCAGAGGACTTATGAGGCCTATGGGTATTTCAATCCCCATGCGACGCGAGCCTATCAAAGGTAAATTCATAACAACTATTAAAAATAAATTAATATTTGTGTACATATCACACAGCGCCATCTAGCCCCAAACTAAGCAAAGCATATACTATAGTAACCAGATAACTGACGCAATACTTAGATACTTTTTGTTTGTATATATACATAGAATACAATATAACACACAAACACAGAAAAAAATCGATGCTCATCACGCAACCGTTGGTCCTGTGTGGGAAACGAACCCACAACCTACAGTTCAGAAGGCATGGTTACTGTCGACTGAGCTATGGGGCCTGTCATGTAAATCTTATATAATAGAAAGTCGTGTTATTTACACTATTTATAATTTAAGAATGGCTGAACCGATTTGACTGAAAATTGGTGGGGAGATAGCTTAGAACCAGGAGACGGACATAGGACTTTTTATCCCGTTAGATCGCGTTTTAATAATTCACTCGTGCGAAGCCGGGGCGGGTCAACTATTGAACCGATTTGGCTGACAATTGGTAGCTTAGAACCAGGAGACGGACAGGATATTTTTTATCTCGACTTTTTTATAAGATTTTTGTTTAGATATATATATTAGGTCTTTACCTATGAAATTGCCGTTTTGTTTGAAAAAAGTTAAAGTATTTTTTTTTCGAACTTATTTATTTCTTTTATTCAAAGTAATCACCCCTGCAATCAATGCATCTTTGCCAACGCTGTAACAGTTTATGGATGCCCTTCTTGAAAAAATCAGCAGGACGGGAGACAACAAACTCTTCAAAGGCGTTTTGTACTGCCTCTCGGGAATTGAATTTTTTTCCCGCTAAAAAGTTGTCCAAATTTTGGAAAAAGTAATAGTCGGTAGGCGCAAGATCTGGTGAGTATGGCGGATGAGGGAGAGCTTCCAAACCCAACTCATGCAGCTTAGAGACGGTCTGTTGTGCAGTATGGGGTCGCGCGTTGTCGTGAAGTAGCAGTGGAGACGACCGATTGACCAAAGCTGGTTGCAGACGTGCGAGTTTCGCCATCATTGTGGTCAGTTCTTCAATGTACACATCTGCAGTAATGCTCTCGCCGTTTTGTAAAAAGCTATGATAAATCACACCAGCACTAGACCACCAAACTGTGACCATCACCTTTCTAGGGGTCATTTTTCGTTTTGCACATTGCTTTGGTACCGAACCAGGATCTAACCAACTTGCTGAGCGCTTTCGATTGTCAAAAAGAATCCATTTTTCGTCGCACGTAACAATTCGGTTCAAAATTCCTTCATTTCTGTGCCTGTTAAGCAGCGCAAGGCAAGTCTCGACGCGTACGTTGCGCTGGCGATCGTTAAGTTCGTGGGGCACCCATCTATCAAGCTTTTTTATCTTGCCAATCTGTCGCAAATGGACCAATATTGTTTTGATGCTAACATCAAAAGCTGCTGCCAGCTCAGCTGTAGATTGAGATTCATCAGCTTCCACAATCGCCTTTAATTCATCATTGTTGACCAAAGTTTCCGGACGACCACGAGGTTCACTTTTCAAGTCAAAATTCCCAGAACGTAACCGAGCAAACCAATAACGGGTTGTACGTTCGTTTGTACAGTTCTCTCCGTAAACGTCATTGATGTTACGTGCCGTTTGTGCCGCGTTGGTGCCACGACGGAACTCATATTCCATAATTACACGAAATTTCAAAGTATCCATTATGAAGAAAAATGTTGAAATGTAATGAAAATACAACGCTAATCAATAAACAAAAGACTTATATTGTAAATAGAATGTCATATTTTTAAAACAATATTAATTTGAATTTAGAATTCATAGCCAATCAAAACTTTTTTTTTTTTTAAAAGTCTGTACTGCAATACGGCAATTTCATAGGTAAAGACCTATTATATAGCTTATATAGTGGATCAACAATAAGCACTTTTTAATTCTATGCTTTGTACAATAACTTAATTTTAAGTACCTTACATAATTTTGACTTGTAAAAGTGCTAAAAATAGCCTATTTTGACTTTTGAACACCTATAGGTTACTTTTGTCCGCGGGCGAAACCGCGTTGCGCGGCTAGTATGTTATAAAAAAAATAATTATTAAAAAAAATTGCTTGTTAAATGTTGATATTTCCACAGAATCCCAAACCCCGACCGAGGTGTGCAAGGTGTACTGCACCGAAGACACGCCGGCCATCCTCTCGAAGGCCGGCTCCAACTCCAACCTGTCGGCGCTCTCCATCGAGTCGGCGCCCGCTCCGGCCGCGGAGGCGCACGACACTTCCGATAGCTCCAACATGAGCGACGCAGGGGATCTGTTGGAGGAATGTATACAAAAGGGTATTGCTAAGGTAAGCTTTAGTAGCTCCTTCGCCTAAGGACGAAAAAGAAGGACGGAAAGTAAGTGGCGATTGTTTCGTCACCTTTGAAAAACTTAGGATTCTAATTGTGAAAGAATTTTTCAAATCGGTCCAGTACTTTCAGAGCCTATTCAACGCAAGTAAGCAATCAAATTTTTATAATATTAGTTTAGAAAAGAAAACATATTAATTTTCCTGATTTTCGTTTCCAGGTTGTAAAGAACAAAGGTCTTCCCGAGGCGTCTTCCGTCAACCACTATCGAGATGATGTCTATGTAAGTTCATCTTATTGCAAGTGTTATGTTGATTGCTTTATAACATAATGCATAATATGCATAATAATAATATATATAATAATACTATATATTATATAGTATTGTTATAGTATATCCTTAGCGAATACTGAATGCGTAATTAATTTTTTGAAAAGATTTAGCTGCTATCCATTTTCTGTCCCATAATCACGTTCCTACAAAAATTTATTGTAATGTTCAATGGTTACCAAATTAATATTTACGACTTAGTTCAAAATTAGAATGTATTCTATGTATGTACTTACAAACAAAAAAGTATCTAAGTATTGTATCAGTTATCTGGTTCCCATAGCACAAGCTTTGCTTAGTTTGGGGCTAGATGGCGTTGTGTGAGATGTCCACACATATTATTATTAACTACACCAGTACAGGGCTAACTCTCACGAGCTACAGTCAGCGCCGAGCCGCCGCCGCCGCGCGCGTACTCCTCGAGGATGGGCATCTATATAGCCCGAACACCGGTCGAGTTATTCGACTGTAGCTCGTGAGTGTTAGCCGTGTAACTTGTAGTTGACTAAAGCCCGTGTTACAGAACTACGATTACTTCCAGGCAAGATAAGGATTATCCTTTTTTTATGTTAAGGAATGACGTGACGCGCTAACCGTTCGTCTGATGTTAAGTGACACGGCTGCCCATATCAGCCATGTCACTCGGAACTCTACTTCGAATTTTACGTGATACTGCACTGTGCACATCATCCTTAATGTTGTAAGCACCTGTTAAGGGTATATACATCAGAAAAAAATGTATATGTTTAAGATCTACTATAGATAATATTAAATATATATACTGTTGGTGTTTCATAATAAATAAATAAATCCTGAGACATCATGTGAGATCAGGGTGATCACGAAAATTTGATTGCAATGCAACAGGAGAAATTTTTATGCTAACCATGCACATAAACTGCTTATTCAAACCGTCAAATCCATTTGTTTTTCTATTGGTTGCAAGCGAGTTGTGTGATCGCCCAGCAGGTCGTAAAGTCTCATTTGCCCAGTAATTACACCAGCTACAGTGCCCTTCAAACAGTGCTTGTGCACTACTGCTTGGCGGCAGAATAACTGGCAAAGCCGTGGTGCCTACCTAGACAAACTTTGTAGTAAAGTCCTACCACCTGGTTTAGTTAGTTAGTTTAGTAGTTCTGTAATATGGTCGTTAGTACACAGATACTACGATCATCGGCCCAGTTAAAGATTATCATTAAAGATAATATCGAGAGCAGTCACTTTAGTTTGGATCCCGCCGTCTAATTTTGATAATTTTCATTTATCCGATTTCAGCATTCGCTACCGCCATACTTGCGTTCTTCGACAGAAACTGTCAAGATGTCTCACGAATTCACCAGGAACGCACGCGATAGGTAAATTTTCATTTTATATTCAGATTTTCAACAGGTTTTTACCAAATAGGTCGTCCTTTTCCTCGTCCCTTTTCATCATAGAACTACAAGGCTTGGTGATTCGTTACATCCTTACGTCGTTACTGTACCCCAAGTCCGCTCTAAGCGTTTTGCTGACTCATTCATAGTCCGAACGGCCAAGGAATGGAATGCTCTACCAGTATAGTGTTTCCTCCTAGGTATAACCTGGGTCTTTTTAAGTCAAGAGTGAATGGGCATCTCATGGGCAAGCGTGCTCCACCTTAGACAACTTCGTCACTTACCATCAGGTGAGTTGTTGTCAAACATAAACATGCCATTTTAGCATTAATTTTTTTTTTAACTGTACTGCAGAATTATTATTATCATTGGGCTGCATTATAAACTCCATCCACTGTTGAACATAGGCCTTATCCCTAAAACGCCACTTTGGACGTTTATTGTAGACTTTTTGTCATAGTCACTGCACTATAGATAGGTAGATAGAGAACTTTTTATTGTTGCAACAATTAAATATGCAAGTATTAAGAAAACCTTATAAACTAGTGTTACGATGCGTGGTCTTATCGCTGACAGCGATCTCTTCCAGACAACCTTTGGATGGACAGTATCAAATGCAAAAGAGTATGAGAATATAAGAGAATGCTCCTGCCTATTCCCTGGATATCCCCTTAGCTAGCTCATGGGATTATTCCCATACCGGGAGCACGCGTATGTAATACTAGCTTCTGCCCGCGGCTTCGCCCGCGTGGCTTATAGGTAAGGAAGAAGAAAATTTTTCATAGATAATTCAACCACCCATTTCACCCTTTTAGGGAGGGTAATTTCGAAAAACCCTTTCTTAGTGGATACCTACACTTTACAAAGAACACACTCTCCAAATTTCAAGTCTCTAGGACCAGCGGTTTAGGCTGTGCGTTGATATATCAGTCGGTCAGTCAGGACTTGGAATTTGATATGTATAGATTATGATTTTTGAAGGTTGGTATGTTTGTACAGTAGCGGAGGCTCGAGCCCGGCGCCCCCGCTGCCGCCCAAGCTGGCCGCCGCCCCCGCGCCGCCCCGCCCGCCCGCGCAGGCCGCGCCGCTCGAAGGTACGCGCCGTGGGAACGGGACAGCGCTATGCACGCCGCATAGCTGCGTCCTTCTTGCGAATAAAAGAAACAGTTCCAAAAAGTATTTCGTTACTTCCATCTCGTGTAGAACTAGGGGTTAGTCTTAATTTGAGAATCTTTAAATAGTCTGAGAAACCATGAAATATTTTTAAAGTAAAACTTCTTTCCTTGGCTTGGGGAGTAAGCTGGTGAATGCAAGGCGAACGGAATTTGAAGTGGTTAACGTTGATCTCCATTGTTAACACAATAAAGGTAAAAATTACTTAAAATTTGTATTATTATGTTGGTATGTCCGGTAAAATGACAATTTACAATTGTCAAGATGGCGACGTTAACATTAAACAAAGCAAAAACAAAGTTATACCGGATTTATGGAGCTGAAGAAGTTTTATTCAGTTGTGTGGTGTAAAGCACACTCGTTTTTTTAAATATGGATATCTCACCTGTTGGTAAATATTGAGTCTGTTCTTGAATACTCCTACAGCCTTATTAATAAACACGAACTAGCTTTAGACTAGTTACACCATCTTTTGTCTCTTTCGATCCAGCTAAATATTTCAGTAGCAAAAAAGGACAAAAGCTGAAGTAACTAACCCGAGACTAATACCCGTTTATTAATAAAGCTGCTAGATTATATGTCGAAGGTAATACCGTGCAGAAAGCAAGTTCCGTTCCTTAGATGTAGTGAACATTAGTGTAGTGCCATCTCTAGTAATCTTAGCTACGGAAATATGAATAATCTTATTATTATATCAAAATCATTAATTTATATTGGATAATAAATAATTATTATTATTATCATCACTTTAATAGAGGTTAACCATTTGGCCGCAGCGAACTATGTTCAACAATACCGATTTGTCGAGAACGGGCAGATATTTAAGTGAAGCCACAATTGTATCGTAAGAAAATAAGAAATAATAACCCTCGAAGATCACATACATAGATCCTGGACCCTAACTAGGATTCCCTGTGTCTAGGGACTCAGGAACTACGAGGACCATGGTCCCACAACACCCAGACACAGAACAAGCGCTTTTTTTCTGTGCCCAAATACTTGTCCTGTCTCGGGAATCGAACCCGCCACCGCCGTGCTATGAGTCGACTCCTCAACCACCACACTACAGAGGCTGTCATATATAGTTACAATAATGTATATTTTTTAATCTTTAATATTTAAAAATGAATCTCTATTTCCCTTGGTCATTGCATCACGCATAAACGGATGGAACATTTTCGCTTTTTTTTGTGGAGAAGGTTCTTATGAAAGAAAAAATTAAGAAAGTTGAGCGGAAACTTTGAAAATTGTCACCACGCGGATGAAACCGCGGGGCGTAGCGTAAAATATAAATAACATACTCAGAGCATTAAGTCCTCCTTGTACATTATTTTGTGCTAAAGTATAAATAAATATATATATGTCATAGTTCGCCTTATGTTAAACAATACGTTCGCTTTAACATTTTCCATACAATGCCACTAGGATGCCTAAATAGGCTATTTGACTACTATTAAAAATGAACAAATAAATATTATTTTCATAAAGTAGGTTAAAAATGAATGTAATCATTGTAAAAATAAGTAAAATCGGTAAATTAATCACGGAGTAGTACGCTTTTAAAGTTTCATCGCCTGTCCCTTTCTCGCAAAACAGAGATCGCGCTGAGCTTCCTCACAGCTACTATGAAGGCATGGCTTGTGACGTCACATGCCAAAAAGATTGTATGTAGAGCTACCACAGCTTAGTAATGAGTTACTGTGAGGACTGGTAACTGACGTCACTGCGTGTTTGAGTTGTCTCTTTCTATTTCTGTATTTTAAAATGCCTTTAACTTAGTCATTTTTTGAGATATTCAAGTTTTGTTTTCACAGTTATCTATTTTTTGAGGTATATTATTTATGTATGTAATAAAAATATAGTAGTCAAATAGCCTATTATAGTTTTGTTTCATCTGGCGACATATGACAGCATAGTCAACTATTAATAAGACCGAGATTAGGTCATGTTCACATTTGCTACAATACACTTTTGCTTAGCGACAAAATAACCGGCAAAAATGAACACTTGCAGAAAAGTCTTACCATTTAGTAAACGTCTTAGATTAACGTAAGAAATCAAATCATCCTTTTTTACAAATTGTATTATATAGTACGTAAACATTTCGCTTTTAACTCGATGTTTCATAAACTTCCCGCCTTTTCACGGAATTTAGTCAATGAACTCGCGTTTAACTGCGTCTACGTTTTATTATTCTTAATATTCGATGTGGCCTCCGTGCCCGTCTTGTCAAGGCTTCGCATTACGTATTCAATCACGAACACGCGAGTCTTGTTCACTGGCTGCAAGTCATCGTTGTACGTTTGTTTGTCTTTGTCGCGAATAATTTTGGATTAGTTTGACTTTGTTGCGGATACAGTTTAATGTAAGCTTTATTTCCCAGGTCGGAAACACGAAAGTCGGCTGCCGGTTAAGACGCAACGGGCGTCCCGGTCACAGCTGCCGTCCGCCCCCGGCCTCGCCCGCAACGACTCGCTGAGCTCGCTGAGCGTGGAATCCTTCGGCTCCACCGACCGCGAGTTGTTCGAGGAGACGGTCAAAGCTGGCCTCTCCAGTGTCAACCCGAAAGCTAAGTACACCTTAGAAAGTAACAAGGGAAAAGCTCATTCAGTGGAACGTCCTTCAGAGTTCAACCGACGCAGTCGACACCATAGATCACTCGACAGAAGCGACAAGATCGCGCATCAGCATCCGAAGATCCGAGATCCCGAATTTGAGAAAAATTTAGCTTCCGGGGCGTACAATCTGAAGCCCTCCAATAAAATGAAGAGATTAGAACAGGAGCTCGCCAGCTCGAACGCTCGGTCTCCGTTCTGCTACGAGGCAGCGTCCCATCACTCCCGGTTTAGAGCCGCCCTGTACTGCGACGACGGGCCGCCGAGCTTGCCCGCTCGCATCGAGTCTCCGCGCCGCGCCTTCGAGCGGACCAGCTCGCTCAGTTCATTAAGCAACGACTCCTTCGGTTCCACCGACAAGGAGGTGTTCGAGCGCAGCGTCCGAATGGGCATGTCCAAGGCACAACCTAAAAAGAATCAGGATAAGATTCGAGTTCGAAGCGACGACAGATTGGAAGTTAGAGAGCACCGGCGCAGGCGTCGCGAGGCGAAGGGAGCGCTGGACAAGATGGTCGGAGAGGATTCGAAGGATCGAGCGATACTGGAGGAGGTTATAGCTCGAGGCGCCGGGGAGCACAAACAGTCAAAAAACGTCCCGGAGCCGCCTGCGGGGCCCGCGGCCGCAGGCGGCGCCCCCCCCGCGCCCGCCGCCACTGGCTCTAGCGCGCCGCGCGCCGCGCCTCCCCTGTTCCCCCGCCGCAACGAACTGCCCACCGTCGACTCCGCCAATACCACCCTCGACTCCAACGACGACGTGGACATGGACCGATCCAACGAGTTCCTCGCTCCGAAGTCGGCCAACACCACCATTGAATCCGAAAAGGACGAGTTGAACAGATCGAACGAGTCGTACGCCGATGTGTTCGACGGCTCCTGGAGCGATGTCGGATCGCCACCGAAAAACTACGACTCGGGCACTCTCACTAGAAAGGGCGGGAACAAGCTCGAGTGGACCGACATCAAGTGCACGGACAAACCTCCCGAGGATATCTCTCGAAAGGAGGACACGTGGAACGATAACACGTGCCCCGATGACGTCACGTTCCCCACGATAAGCGGCTCCGTTCATATGGTATCCTCGATCAGAAGCGAGGTCGTCGACCCCGGCATGGCTCTCCCGGATCTACTCGAAAAGAGCGAAGCTCCTACGATGTCATTCTCTCGACCGGATCTGACCAACAAACTCGAAAACGACCTCTTCGCTCAAAATTTGCAGATAATTGAGAGTACCGATAGAATAATGCTGGATAGTATCCCCGAGCCCAGTTTTAATTCGTTAGTCGACGAGCAGAAATACGACTCGATACTGTCGGCAGAGATAGAAAAGGAAGCTGCGAGACTGGCCGCGCAGCTTAAAAACTCGCAATACCACATGGAGACTAGCGTCACGTCCCTCGCTTCATTAGACTTAGACCATATCAAACCGCCTTCGAACCTCGGCAGTTTGCTATCTCTCAGCGCATCAGGTCACTGGGATGAAACTTCGCATATGTCCAAGAAATCCCAGCGCAGCCGAAAAAAGTCTCTTCCAGTCGGTCTAATGGTCAAACGCGCACTCACAAATTCCATGCATCACGGCAGCTCGGAGCACCTTGACAGTAATCCGGCCAGCTTCCTTGACAATGTCAAGCCGCCATCGGAAATGGAACATATCGATATGGAAAGCAGCATGGTCTCCGTATCGAGTATCGTGTCCGAAGTGGCGGAACTGAAAGACAAAACTCCCGTGGTGTTCGACTTCAAGCAGCCAGTCCAAGACTTCCCGCTTTGTAATACTTTCTCGCATATGTTCCACGATCTGGATAAAGTAAACCCGCCGTCACTGTTCGATGAAATGGCGGAATCGACGCTAGAAATAGAACAGACCACGGCGCAGCAGGTCTTCGACGATTGCGTTTCCACCCTCAATGTAGTCACCGATATTCCGTCTGGTTCAGAAAACTGCACGCCATTACCTTCCGACATTAGCAGTGTAGAATCTACCCCTAAAAGACAGCGAGATCCGAAATATTTAACGCCTAAAGAAAAGAGGCACGTTTCCAAGGACCGGTACCAAACGTACACGATAACGGATACGGTGACCGAAAACGACGTTGTTTTAGAAGTCGAAGACGAGTTCTTGACATGGACAAAATCGGATAGCGGGAGATCAGAGGAATTCGTAACCGCTACCTCCGGACATAAGTCTAGGAGAAAACTCAGCGCCAAGCAACGGAGGTTAGAAGACCGAGCTAGATACCAAACGCAAACCGTTGACATACACACTATCATGGCGCAGGACTCTGTAGACCTCAAGGTTGATCCTTCGATCGAAAGTCTGAAACAGCGACTTGCAGCCAAGAAGACCATGAAGCAAAAACGATTAGAGGATGCCGAAAGGTTCAGAACGAGAACGTTGAGTGAAGACATTCCGCCTTCGCCAACCTTTGTCACGAAAGATGCCAATTTTGAGAACGTTGAGACGACGACGGGCTACGACAGTTTGTCCTCCAACGAGCCAAATCATCAGCAGATATTGGACGATAGACAAGAGGACGACGTGTTCTCAAGGGATGTGGACAGCGGACATAATGAAGACGACTTTGAACTTAACTCCACCCAGATGCAAACATACACGAGAAGCTTCCGGAACTATTTGCCGGTAATCGAAAGCCCGGCCGCCGTCGACATGTGTGTTGTCAACAACTTAAAGAATATAGAAATGACGGCGTCGTACCGACGCACGCTTCAAATGCAGAACGACAGGAATCAAAATCCAAGTAGCAGCGACTTCGCGAGTTACGAAGGTGACAGCAATTCGGAAGACAAGCCACACTCGGAGTCCGATACGGAATCCCCACGACCTAAACCGAAGATAATCAAACCATCGAGGCGGGATGACAGTCTAGACTCGAACGACTCTTTAGACAAGGAACCGGAAGCCCCTAAGGCTGTCAGGGGTCGCAAAAAAGCCATGTACGTGTCGCCTTACAGAAGAAACGTCCCGGCTCCAAAGAAAACAGTCGCGCCTGTCGTTAAACCTGCGCCGAAAAGCGCTGCGCCAGCACCAAGACCATCCACTTCCTTCAAAGCTCAGACGAGTGCCAAAACTCTAAGCAAAACTCCAGTGGCTTCTAAAAGCGCCAACACTTCACCCAAAAAGTCACTGCCAAATAGATCGCCAACCAAAGTAGCTCAAAAGGCTATTGCCATTCCTCCCGTTGCCACAAAACCACTTCCCTTGGAACGACAAGGAACTTTCACGAAGGAAGAAAGTTCGGTGCCAGCAAAAGATCTGCCAGTGTCGGATAAAAAGCCCACAGCTCAGCGGTTAACGAAATCTGCCCCGCAGACTAAAGCAAACACGTCGCCCTCTAGGCTGCCGCAGTTAAATCGGTACACGCGTCCGTCTACATCGAAAGTTCCTAACAAGTCTCCTACCAAAGTAGCACGGAAACCGGAAACATCTATGAGAAACTCTGCATCCAATCACAGCTTGCAAAGCAACGAAAGCGGGAAGACTATCACAATAGCGTCCAGAAGCTCGCGACAGGGAAGCACGTCCAGTGTAAACTCGATACAATCGACTTCCAAAGCGTCCGCAAAAGATGTCGAGAGCAAAATAGCTAACTTGTGGAAGAAAGTGGAGCAAGTGAAGAAACAACCGGCGAAGGCTGATAAAAGAGTTTGGATAGAGAGTGACAAGACGGAGCAGCCGCGGCTGATTAGAAGCTCCACCTTCGAAGGTCAGCCGAAGCAGGCCCAAGTGTCCACGGCGACTAAGCAAAAGTCTGCGATAGGCATAAGAGTATCTCAAATACCTAGTCTGAGACCTAAATCGACTCCTAATAAGCCAAGTCAAGCGGCAAAGAGACCCACCACGACGCGAGTGTTTGTTAGGAAACCAGTGAATGGACAAATGACTACATAAATCTACTAATATTTATTTTGAGGGAAAGCTAGTTATTTGTACTTCTGATGAAGCTGTATATCTAAATATAATACGAATGTATTAAATTTTTTATTAATGTAAAGATTGAAAATGGGCTGGTTCGACTGAGACCAATGCTTGATAGAAATTAATTAGTAGGTCAATTTTGACTGAAAATTATCAGAAGTTGGAGGGAATGTTAGATGAAATCATATTTTTTTCCATTGTGATTATTTTTTACTACGTTCTGTCCGAGTGCATGTTACTCTAATGACAACAATAAGCTAAAATAGATTTAAGTAGGTACCTGTCTAAGATTTATCAATATTTAGAACCTGTTGATTTATGATTGAGTTTATTTGATTGAAAAGAGTTAGTGATTATAGTTAGTACACATTTTATGTTTATTGTATGTATATCTGTTGCATTTATTCATTTAGATTCTAAAACAGGTGGACCTATTTTGGTTGTCAACCGGAATTTTTAGTTCTTAAGAGATGTATTTAAAGACGTACCATTTATATAACTGGCATAATATTTTTGTATTACGAAGTACCTATGTATAGTTCACTTGAATTTTTGGATAACTTAATGTAATCGGAACGCAATATCACAGTAAATATTAATTTGTAAGTGTTGGTAAATAATCATTTTTGAACTCGTTAGTTCCGTGCGCACAATCGTCAATTCATAAAAAAATCAATAATGCTTTATTATGAGGTAACTTACATAATGCACTCGATTTGTTTGATTTTTGTTACTACAAGCTAAGGAATTTTATAAGCTCGGCAACTTTTTAAACTTCACTAAATAAATAGCTGAAACATGAGTTTTCACGCTAAATATTACCATGTGAAGTAACTACTATATCAAAATGTTCATTGTAAATATACCACGCTAAATTATAGTATGTAAGTTTACCATAAAGTGATCTGTATATTTTCATATATTGCGATAGTATTCATTAAATTCAAGTTCGTTGCTTCGGAGTAAAAACGAAGGCCCGTGAATATATTCTTGGTGCATCAAAAACGGCACCATTGGTTAACAAATGTGCTGGTTTTAAGGTCTGTTATGGAGCAAATACATAACTAAGGATATATTCATATTTGCATTGACTTTTTTACGTCTAGTCAGTTTATTTAGATAGTCGACGAAACTCTTTGTAATTTTGGCAAAAGAAAGTAATGTTTACACTGATCTTATCCGAGCAATTCGGCTGCGCGCGATAAGAGTCCGTTCGAAATATTTACCCGACGACTGGGGAAGTTTCATTTCAGATGTACTTACTCAAATTTAATGTACTATACTTACTGTAATGTTTTAGCAATAATCGCGTTGCCTACACTGCGGGTTCGACGTAATATCAATTAGTTTTTACCATTTTTCTAGTATTCTATTTGGCTTCCTGTAGTAAGGTAGTGGAAATATTGTCTTATTTTAAAGACCGTATTAAATAAGTCGACGCCTCAGTTTGATTTCGATGTATAAACGTAGAAAAAATAATCGTGCAATTTCTTGTTAATGCAAGATTGCGTCTGACGACAGATAATAAAAATAATGTAACTCTGCGGTTTCGTTATTTGCGCTAGTAATTATGGAATGACCGAAGTGGACCTTATTCGAATAGTAATACAGTCCTCAAATTTTTATTTATAACCATTTCCAAACTAAAACCATCATACCTATAATAATGTACTATGTATAATCATGTCGATATTATCATGATTAGTACTGATTCTTAGTTATTATTAGTGAGTTAGATGAATTGTTCTGTTATAACCACATCGATGTCATGTCATGTCAGTCGCCATCGTTTACATTGTATAAGCCAGTTTAGATAATTATAATAATTAGTTGTAAGTGCGTAAACTTGATGGTAAATAAACGATATTACCGTATAATATGACTTTTATTTCTTACATTGATTTTTCTTGCCAGTTTGAGGAGATTCTCATTGAGGTTGTATTTTTTATTTTTGTTTGTTATATCTCCGTCATTTATAAACCGATTAGTAATATTCTTTTTATATTTGAAAGGATATACGTTCAGATTTGTCCCATAGAAAATTTATCAAAATCGGTTCTATTGTTTGGTTTTTTAACTGAAAATAAATGGAAAAATATATGGGTGATAGTATCATTCAAGTACTACTCAGTATGAAATTAAGCGAAAGTCGCTTTAATCTCTTTTTATTATAGGAAATTATTACACCTTTAACAAAATTGGCACGCTATAGAAAAAAATAACTACAACTATATTACACGGCTAACACTCACGAAATACTGTCGAATAACTCGACCGTTAGTTGTAGTTATGAATACTACTCACGTCAGTTTCTATAATAGAAAAAAATAATATAGATATCGGAGAGCGGACTGCAGGGGCAGCATTAAAACGTGTGGATCCTGTGCGGAATAAGTCGATTAGACTACTTATCATGGTTCGGTTCGCTTTTAAATAATCTCTGAAATTTTCTTCGAATAATTTTAGTCGAAAATGCTTTCTACAAACAACCTATATAATAAGGAGTCCATCAAATTATTATTCTAATATTTTGAATTCCAGCCCTGAACCTAGGTGCTAGGACCATATTTTTTTTTAAATAATCTTGTTAGCTACTTAGTTATATTATATCATTAAATTATTATTCAAAAGGGTATGTAAATAAATAAAACCAGTCTTAACTAGTCAGATTGTTTATTATGTGAAAAAATCCAATCAGAATTGAACAGCATCTACAATAATAACTGAAAACATGCATAGGTACATCGTTAATTCGCAATGATATCAAGAAATAGCATCATATGAAATATTGTAACCTACATCCCTTATATAATGTGTTTAACGTACAAAATAAAAGTAATATCGTGTAAAATACAATTATGCATTAACAAACCTATTATAACTGTTATCCATGGAGGCATGCAGAGGTAGTTCGGTACACATTTATATTATACTGGGCTCTCTAGACAACTATAAGTTTATTATCATAAATTAGGGTGCCCAGTTGGCCAAACTATTTTCTAAGCCGGTTGTTCCAGTTTAACTATCAAACTATTCTTTTGCATAATGTAACGTGTCCTAGTACTATGTATGTTTTTATTTTATTTATGATAGTCAAAAAAATATTTTTGGAGGTGTTATCGACTTGCCTTGTTTTGGATTGTGCCTTGAATTGTGTTATTATAAACTTATTTTTTATCTAGAGAGACTTCTAATGCTATGAAGATTAACAAACTTGAACTTAACTATTACAATAGAAAACAAACCCGAAACTATATTGAAAAAGGTATTATATAACAGCATCTCTATTTACAATGAAGCTTGACGAGCAAAATACAATTTATCTTAAAGTATATTTCTCGATATTTCCAATAATTATTTAAAACATCTAAGCGAAAAAGCCAATCGATTTTATCCTTTTCACGAACGCAAGCAATAGGATAGCGGTTTCTATGAAATGAAGCAAAAATAGAAAACACCTTGTAAAAAAAGGCTTATTTAAAACTACAAGCGTCCAACCAATTTTCATATCCATAGCCAATTGGAGCCGCCCCATGACAAGCCCTGTTTCAGGCTGTTTACCAACAAGACCTCAGCGATGAAAAACTCAAAAGCAAAGGTAAAAACAAGTTTCAAAATATCTATCCCAATTACACGCAGCATTTTTATTGATAAACCCTCAAAACATGTTCGAAAAATTTTGTTTCCCCAAAACTTCACAAATCCCATCATTCTATTAGCCTTCCATTAGAATCGTACAAAAACAAAACAAAAATAACGACATAAAGCTTATTAAATGAGCAAGTAACCTCTTGTCAGCAAAACAGTTACGAAGGCGTCCAGAAGAAATTCCTCCATATGCTTGTTCGGTGTCCAGGATAAAAAGCTTACAGAATTTTATACAAATGTTTTTCACAATACCAATTACGACGTCAAATTAATCTGTTAACTCTAGTTATGTATACTTAATATGAATTTTATAGACCTCTATAAATGAAGAAACACCTTTGAATGAAACGAATTTAGCTTAATTTACGTGTGGCCGGGCTTAGGGAACTGGGGGTCGCAGTTGCTTGACATCTTCCGTCTGTCCCAAAACAACGCGACAGTACAAGGCCGTCA
The DNA here is from genome assembly GCA_905220475.3 of Ennomos fuscantarius. NCBI lineage: Eukaryota > Metazoa > Arthropoda > Insecta > Lepidoptera > Geometridae > Ennomos > Ennomos fuscantarius. The sequence continues at coordinate 1,798,035 of HG992032.1, forward strand.
GCCCACCGGATCCACGGGTTAAGGCTCCATCTAACATGTGAAGCGCGTCAAGAAACTTTCATACCAAACATTTTTACGACTAGCATCACGTAGCTGTTTCCTTCTCACTGCCTCGCCACAAATGTTTAACAGAATTCACCTAAACCTGCATTGTCTTACGTAACCGATGAAGATTAACCTTTCCTTTAGACGAGGAATTTAACGAGTTAGCCAACTTTAAGCGCGCTACATTAAATTGTAGCTTAGTATAATTTTTGTGTACTTAGTAGCAGTGAAACTAAGTACAGAAGATGAATATTAAATTGAAAGTTGTAAGCCCGGCCAAGAGAAACCTTACATTAGACAGATTTAGCCGGAACTATACTGTACACATATCGGGTATTGGGGTAGTATTATGCCATCTGTTTGATGTTTATCGCTTACTATCAAGTTATCATATAACGCATCCGATAAAATAGAACCACAATACCCTGTGTTCGACTATACTCTAAACACCTAAAAGCTAGGGACAAATACGGTCGCAAAGAGCACAACGGAGCCATTTTCCGATGATACACCGATCGTTTAGCGTGACTTGTGAACTTCCATTCCTTCTCTTTTCCAGATGTTTTAGTACTCGACGGCGGAATGGAATGATTACTTATGAAAATATGCAATTGTTCTCTTTGCAACGAAAATTACGATATTGGTAAAATATTTCATGATTACAGTAGTTTCGATTAACTATTTATATTGAATAATGAAAGCCTCTCTTGAGGAATATACTTATATTGTATGTGAGTTATACGCTATGTAATATGTACTATATCTGTGTCAAGCTCGCCTGGAACTGACAGCGTTGTTCACTGCGCGGTAGCGACTCTTGCACGTGCTGAGGAACGGCGCCAGCGTCCTCTATAATATACACAGAGATATGCTTAAATACTAATCTTTTTTTTGTATTTTATATTATAGACACACAACAATTATACTTGCGATAATTTAGCCGCTATTTAACCTAATTTTGTAAATATAAACTACATGCATCACACATAAAAGAATTTTAGAATTTAGATTAAAAGTCGACTACCGCCCAGTTTTCAGTGAACCAATCTGGCGTGATTGCTCAGCCTGCAACTTGCACTACCCGAACTGTATACTGAATGATTCTTTATTTCATTAATTGTACGGCGCAACCACTCGGCCGCGGGGGGCCAAGCGACATGTCGGATAGTGCAAATAACTAATTTTTGTATTTAGAAGCACCGCGTCGTCGTGCCGCGCATGCCTTGCCTTCCGAGTTTACCTGTCCGGTATTGATCGAATTAACAATTTTGCACGTCTGCCTATTACCACGTAAGGCGATTGAGGCGCCAATTTTGCATGTTTATATCAATTTTAGTCGATTTTCTTGTCGAAGCCTATGATTCTCGATAGCTACACCTTGATCTGTTACGTTATTATTTTGCTTTCGCTCATCTGACTTTTTTCCGCAAATATCCCCGACTTATAAGTCAAATTCAAGTTCAAAGAACTCATAATACCTAACAGTCTTTGGATACTTTTATCACTAAGACCCCTCCCGTCACTTGTAAATAATTCTCTCCAAAATATATTTCGGAGGTAAATATTTTCATTTTCTTTTAACATTTACATCAACATTTAAGTCGCAGCTCGGTTTTGCTTAAGTAAACATTATCGTGTGTCCGCGCCCGCTCTGATAGCGATCCATATCGATTTGTACCAACGTTGCGTTACACTCGGCGGCCGCCCCGGCGCCGCTCGCCGCGGGCCAGCCTTGCAATCTATTATATCTCAATAAACAACAGTTATGTTTGTACTCGTTCCTTACGTTACATCCGCTACACTTAACGTTAAATATACAATAAAAAATATCACAGCACTATCGATTCACTTACTCTAAAACCGCGTCGCTTGGCGACGCAATTTTCAATAAAAATATAAATAATAAAAAGGAATCGAAATACAAATGCAATGAGCACGCCACCATTACGATGGAACAAACAACAAATAATCCTCGAAAACCATAAACGCACTAAAACCTATTTTGGATTATGTAGATGCGACATTATTTCAAGACTTAACTAAATTCGCTTTGTTTATTTAAAAATATGTCGTTACCAAAAAGACATCGAATCGATATTTGAGAGTTCTTAAATTCATTTTCCATCAGTGGCCTCAAACGAAGCTTAATATTCCATTACTAAGTGCCGTAAATCAAGTACCAATTATTTACAAAGCAAGTTTGTTCGCCAAAACATCTTAGCCTAACTTTTCTAAACAATGAATTTATGAATATACAAAAAAGTGATTGAAACCATTTTGAATTGTGAGTCATTCTTTCTCTGTGATATAGTTGCCATCAACGTCGACGCTCGTGCGCGTCGCATTTCGAGAATAACTCTCACGTCAGCAAATAAACGATTTACTACAGACGGTACTTTACACCAAACAATAAAAAAAAATCCTGGGGTGAAATGGCACATTTTCTTTTTTTTTCGTTTTTCTTTTTTTTTTAAGCAACATTCTAAAGCAATCTTACTCCTATTACATGAGGTAGCATTATTATGAATATATGATTAACGTTAATCATCTAATGTTTGGTGGGAATAATATTTATATACGTTATAAATGTAATCAATAAACAACAGTTCTTTAAAATAGTTCCTATGGATACTTGAGGTATATATCAGTTAGCGTGAGGTAGGCGAGTGCGCGACCAGACAGTGCATACAATAATCGCGAAAAATATACCACAACGTTCGTTGTTAAAATATTCATTTATATACACCGCCTGGTCGTTAATACTATAAAACCATTTAAAATACTATACTATATAACCGGTATCCTGTACAATGTTTTGTATGCAGTGATATAATATATGCGCCATTTTTTTATGGTTATTCGATACACATAGACACATACTAAATATTTACGAAATAGGTACATTTGGGTTCTTGAATTCGCATTATAACGTGTGTTTATCAACAGACAGCATAGCGTCATGGCACAATGAAGGCTAAGGCGAAGGCCCTTAGTATTTCCTCAGGGAATCCTAGTTAGGGTCTAGAGAGATGCTTTTTTCCATTAGTTTATGAGATTTTAAGATCACTCTAATAAAGATGTAACGTTATTGGTTTATAAGTACCGAGCCCACGAGGGCACGGATACAAGGAAGCTAGGTGAAACATCAGCAAAACGCAAAATCCTATAACTTTTATGGAAAGTATGTACCACCATCTTTGGACGCCTCTGATATGAAAGTGACAGAAAAAAAGACTCCCGACAATTGAAGGGGTGAGAACAAAAAGGGTTTAACTGTCAAATTGATAGTTTCGAGAAATTGACTTTAAACTTCAACGGCGTCATTTTAATGTAGAGTGCTTTTAAGGTAATAGAAAAGGTTTATGTAAGTTTCAGTTGCTTGAAAATGTTTTAATTCTATTTTAAAATACTAAATATAGTACTAATTCATACAATTACTGTAAAAATATAATATAATAAAATATAATATAATAAAATATAATATAATAAAATAAATATAATAATGTTTTTATGCTAAGAGAACTGTATTCCTGTGACAGATAAACCGTTTTTAAACTCAAAATCTCGAGATTTAAGCTTCATTCCGGTATGTTGAGAATGTATTATTATAGATAATTTCACGCTGAATCCAACGATACCCATAACTCAATTTGTGACAAAAATCAGTTAAACCCTTTTTGTTCTCACCCCTTCAATTGGGACACAGGTACAGACGTAACTAAGTTTCCGTGGTGCCAGATGGACACAGCAGTTGGTATAGTGTGTAAAAATTCATAGCATTTTCACTTCGAGGCCACTGGGCTTCCTAAATCTAATGGATATATCATGATATTGGCTAATTTCGTTACATTCGACCTGACATTACGCCCTTTTGGTAAACGCTACATGCGGTAAAAGCTGGTCTGGACCGAACTTTACACTTCCGACCCGTGTTACAGCTGCTGTAAACTGGTAGCACCACGGGGACTTACGTCTACCACGCTTTTTCTGTCAAACTATCTCAAGTACTTTCCATTAATTGGCAGTCCAACGTCTGTCACTCACTTTCCCACCATCGACGAAAAATAAATTATAGTTTTCATTCCCAACAGCCCCTATGCGGGGTGGTTAGCACAATAATTAAGAATAAGTATCAACCACCCCCAGAAGGGGCGTTTAGGTGGGGGCGGTTGGGAACAATCCTTGGATTTTACGTTTCATTGTGACTGTGTAGCGCTAGCTTTACTTACTATGTCGTCATTATTAAAATTACAGAGATATACTAGCTAATGCTAGTGACGGTCGATTTTTTTAAATCAACATTTCCGCGGGCGCCGATTGTTTTATCAAAGTACACTTTTGATATGATGGAAAGCACACACAAAAACAATGCAAATTCAAGAAATCTGAACTAATTACAGACATTCGACATTCAACTTTTCTCATAAATCTGAGTTTAGATATAAACAGTTCTCGTAAAATATCGAATTACGTGAATATTTCAACATATGAACAATCTGTTCGTATCATTGTTCTCATCGTATTGAAATACTTTCGTTATGAGAGACGGTTGCCAGAGGCCTTGAGTTTCACAATTAGGAGCGGTTACATTTTGGAAATTATGGTTGTTTAGGTTTTGCACGTAAATCTTGGCGGCTTCTTCGGCTTTGATGGTGAGCGTTGGGTCAATGTGTGGCAGGATTTGGTTAGTCGGGTTGATGAAGTTGTTACACACCAGTCCCTGGCCTTGGTTCGTGAAGCCTAGGCTGTATCCGGGCAGGTAGGCCGTGGTTAGTGGCGCGGGTTGCTGGTAGTATGACACAGGTAAGCTGACATGGGCCGCGTCTGAAATGAATATTGCATAATGTATATATGTTTCACTGATATAAGCTCAAGGTATGATACTTTACCAAATACCAAAGTTGTACTTACTAGCATTGAACATTGAATTGTCGACAGGCATCATATTTGCGTATTGCATAACCCCAGTTTCAACCGGAGCCAGTTCAGAAACATTAGCTTGTGCTTCCACTTGAGATGCGGCTTCCATTTCCCCGCTCATTGCTTCAATGTGCTCCACTATAGCCGTTATATCGCTGGTATCGTCGCTCATCAAATTTCCTGTATTGAATTCATCTGTCAAGTTAAACTCCTTTTTGTCGACATTAGAAGGTACTACCATATCAATATTGTCATCCCAGGAATCAATTCTATCAATAACAGCATTCACAGTATCGGTGACCGATATTAGCTCGCCAGTGGCGGGATCGCGGATGCTGTGTTCAATATCAAAATCATTGATCGATCCATCCTTGGCCTCCCAGGTTTCCGGACCACCGTTGATATCGATGCTGCAATCGTCGGAATCGACATAGGTGTAAAAGTCTGAGAATTCTGAACCAGCAGATTCAATGCCCGACTCCACTTTAGGCTTGGAGTGTTCCGCTACAAGCGCAGCGGTGCGCTCTGTATTCAGCTGTTTGATAGTTTCCTTATCAATTCCATGGATGCGGTTGAGATGCTTGCTCCAGTTTGGGTAGTTAGCAAACATTTTCGGGCAGACGGTGCAACTGTACGGCTTGCGTCCGGTATGCATGTTGATATGCTGTTGAAGTTCGTGGGGCTTTGCGAAACTTTTGCTGCAGTGGGTACACCTGTAGGATCGTGCCTCTGAATGCTGACGCAGGTGCTGCATGAAGCGGCGACGGACAGTATAAGTTTTGCCGCACATTTTGCATACATGTAATACGGTTTGAAAGTGTGTGGGCGCGTGCTTGACTAGTGGGTGCTTGTCGCGGTACTGGCGGCGGCAGACGGGGCACGAGTAGTGCTTGCGGCGGTGGACGTCCAGGTGCCGCTCGGCGGACGACAACGACACGAACTGCAGCCCGCACTGGCGGCACCAGTTGTCCAGGTTAGATTTATGGTTCTTCAAGTGCAGTATCAAATCTTTTGGTTTCTCAAATCTGTTGGAATTAAGAGCCACTGAAATGGTAACCGTAATCTAATACGGACGATTTAGTAAACAATAATAATGTTGCAGTGGTTGAATAAAAAAATATAAAAAAAACGCCCAACGGTCACATACATAGATCCTGGACCCTAACTAGGATTCCCTGTGTGTTCCCAGGAACTACGAGGACCATAGTCCCACAACACCCAGACTCAAAACAAGTATTTGCGCTTTTTTTTCTGTGCACAAATGCTTATCCTGTCGCGGGAATCGAACCCGCCGCTTCCGGGTTATGAGCCGACCTGCTCAACCACCACACTATAGAGGCTGTCAAATATTGTTGAATGATAGTTTGGTTTAACTGAGATGTGACGTGAGCCACACACGTCTATTATTTCGTCGCCAGCATAAAAGGATTACAACATCCAAGCTATTATTAAATAAGAACCTAAAACGTTACATGGAACAAATAAAAATTCGCAAAGGCTCATAAACATTCGCAAAATAGCCTTAAAAATGACAGGTTTGCCATAATCACAACACTTGGGGTGGTTGTATTCACACAAAGTTGGGACCACACGGCTGAAGGATCCAGACTGATGAATTTATTGAGATTTATTAAAGACTGATGATATTTTGGTACAATAAGATTAAATTATGATGGTTATATTATGATTAATTAAGGCTAATATATTAAAAATTATATGTAATCTTCTTCTTCTAAATATATTTAACTCAAAGGTGACTGACTGACTGACTAACATAGTGATCTATCAACGCACAGCCCAAACCACTGGACGGATTGGGCTGAAATTTGGCATGCAGGTAGATGCTATGACGTAGGCATCCACTAAGAAGATTTTTCCCATTCAACCCCATTCAACCACCCATTACACCCTTAAGAGGGTAAAATGGGTGGTTGAATTATTTTCTCATAGGCCACGCTGTGGGCGAAGCAGCGAGCAGAAGCTCGTATACATATAAGTAGTGGAAAGTTTCGTAGTTTTTTTGTTTATGCGGCTTACACGCCAAAACTGTTGGACCTTTGGCTGAAATTTTGCATACAGATTGCTAACATTATCAAGGGTACTTTTTATCCTGGGAAGTGAAGATTTCTTGAGGGTGAGCTCGGTAGAAACCGCAGGGCATCTCTATTATATAATAAACACAAATAGAAGTAAACAAAAAGGACACTTACTGTTCAGCACAACCAGCTTCTGTGCAATGAAACATTTCTTCATGAACTATCCTCATGTGCACCTGCAGACGGTAACCAGTAATGAAGCTAAGATCACACTGACCACAAGGGAACGGCTTCACTGCTGTGGTATCACTGTGATACTTTTCTGTGTGGATGACTAGCAGTGACAGGCGGGGATATGTCCTGTTACATTGATCACATCTGAAACATCAACATTGGATTCAGGAAACAACAACCACCAAAGCAAGAAAATGTGAAATTCCACAGAAATCATTGACTGGCCCGATAGCTCAGTTGGTAGTATCCCTGTCTTCTGAACTGCAGGTTGTGGGTTCGATTCCCACCCAGGACAAACATTTGTGTGATGAACATCGATGTTTGTTCTGTGTCTGGGTGTTTATATTGTATTCTATGAATGTATTTACAAAAAAAAAAAATCTAAGTATTGTATCAGTTATCTTGTTTCCACAGTACAAGCTTTGCTTAGTTTGGGGCTAGATGGCACTGTTTGAAATGTCCACTCATATTTATTTATTTATTATTATCAATAAACTAAAATGGGTGTGTTTATTTATTTATGTTGAAATAAGGTAATGCATCTAGCAGAATAAAATGCACAGTGCATCCTACGCCGGACATCATGCAGGCTTTTATCAAACTCATTCAGAATAAGAATGTTGATATTTGATAGATTTTTGAGTTGCTTTGCAGAAGTTTATCATAAGCATAGTATATTATTAATTACCTATTATTATTCATTTACTTAGCTAGTTATGTAGAAATATTAAAAAGTTGATTTTATTTTATGTAATGTTGAAAAAATGCTTACTGGTATTTATCCTTGGAGATATGTCCATAACAATGATCTCCTAATAATGCATACTTCACATATTGTTTACTGCAAATGTTGCAACTGTAGACAATTTCTTTGTCTTCATGCTCTGTTGCGAAATGTAAGTCTATTTCCCCTCTGTTTGGGAGTAGCAAGTTGCAATGACAACAGACAATCCCACCCAAGATTTTAATGGAGCAGTCTTCGCTAAAGTTTGTTGGCGTTGTTGTTATGTCAGATGGAACCTTTTCATCAAAATGTTTTGTCAAATGTTGTGTAGCTTCTGATCTATTTTTTTGTACCTCTTTACAAATGGGGCAAGGGTAGTGAATCTCACAGTGGAGGTCAATGTGCGCTTCAAACATGTCTATGGTTTTGATCACTTCTCCACACGAGACACAGTTATATGGGGGCTCATCTTTTCCTCCTTTTAATACTTTGGCATGAATAACTTTATGTTTTTCCAAATCTTTATATGTAATGAATCTGGAACATATCATCACATATGATGGTAAACCTAGCAAAGTTTACTTATGTGTATTATTACTAAAATTATCCATTTATACAAACTCATAATTAATATCTGTGAGTATATTAAGATACTATGAAATACTATTACAATCAGTTTAAAATAAAAATTTACTCACTTGTCATCACATGAGCTGCATTTAAAGTCATGTACGGAGGAAATGTGAGAATTTAAAACAGACAATTTACAAAAACTTTTGGAGCAACGATTGCATCTGAAAATTTTAAAATTACATTTTATACAGTCCTATAGGAGCATTATATTAACAACTAATCAATCTATTGAAGAGTAAGTGCATAGATCAAATGGAATAATACAGTATTATGAACAATATACATATGAATGAACCTTGCACCACTCAAACAGATCAATGGAAAAAGTCATTTTACTCAAGTAATAAAATATAGTAGTACATACTGAAACTTATTCTTCACCACATGGTTGAGGTAACAGTGGTTGCGGAAGTTTGGGTAGCTGGATATTTGCTTCTTGCATACCACACATGTGTATATTATTCCTTTTAACTTATGTAAAGTGTAATGAGTGTCATAATCTTTTTTGTTTCCAATTATTGTATTACAAACATGGCATAAAATTCCACCGGTTTTGTCAATAGCAGTTGGCTTTGGTATATAAATTTCGAGCTCCTGGCTAAGTCGGTCGTCGAGGTCGAGGTAAATGTGAGAAGCTATGGATGAAGCCATGGCGTGCGATTGCGATCCCACGATATTATGTATGATCCATCTATTCTGAATTTACATCTGTGTCAAATGGAATCGAAAGCAACTCTAAACATCGTTTTGTAATTTAATTTGCGGCTCCATGTTTATATAAACTGTAAAATATCTGAAAAACGTAGATCATTAGAGGCGGCCGCAGCTGCTGTGCTGACCTTGACGGATGAATTACTTTTATCAGTATTAGTGCAAATAATACGTTATGCGAAATATTATGCGCGGCGATAATTACACTTTTTAGCACACTACATTTTTTCATTCAATTAGTATTTTAATTGTAGCTCCGCTTACCCTTGTTGAGACTTCTGGGCTTTGAATTCGAGGTTGTTCAGCCATTGTCGGGCACAACACAAAATTGATTTCAGGAATCTCAAGCTAAAAGAAATGTATACTCACAGATTCTTTATAAATAATAAAAAACTGTCTGCCGAAAATCGCACTCTACATTTTACATTACAACAGCAAGAAAACGATAACAATCTAATAAAACCAACGCCGGACAACAAACAACGCCAAGAAAACGTGCGTGTAGTTAATGATTTTTTTCCGAAATGGGTTTTGTGAATTTGGTCATCTTAGCATAGCAAATAGAGAAAGGCTCCTATTCTGCTAAAGGAGTAAGAAAGAAAGCTTAGCCAATGGCTATGCTAGAATTATTATACGTTTGCGTATAACTTGGAACAAATTATATAATTGAACCCATCGAATTGAACCATTCTCGATTTGTCTCGTAAGTCTTATTTAATCTTGTTCGTATACTCTTTGATAAGTCGAGTTTTTGTCAATCAAAGTCAATGTCAAAATCGACCTACTGTCACAAGTAAATGAAATACTCTGTGGTAGGAAATCAATATTTAAGAATACAACTCTGCTTTGGAAATAACAAAAATAAATAAAATTGATTCTATTTTATTTTTCCTATAAGAACAGACGGGAATAAACTTCGTGTTTTATTTTATTTGTAGAGGAAAATTCTGTGGGACCTGTACAGTGCACTTGTGCCGCTTATCACATATGTTTTATGAAGGCGTATGTATAAAATAATTTGTTGATAATTTCCTAGATAGTTTTATGGCTCTTTGGTGAAGCCAAAATAAAAATAAACGGGACTTTCAGTCAATATTAACCCGTAGTATGTTATATTGCTTATTTTTAACATTAGCGTGATTCTGTCTCTGCAGGCAAATATCAGTATAATAAATCTATGTTTTGAAGTCAATGTCAAACATCGTCTTGGCACTTCGCCAAAAGATCTCCTGAAATAGTTAGCACTAAGATTGACGTGCGTGAGCTTTATAAAAGCTTGGGCGCGCCATTTTCCGTAATATACAAGTCAATACACTGTCTTGTGATGGACCGCTTGCGCCCACCAAGCTTTCACGGCTCGATGCGCAGCCGCGAGTCATCATCGACAGCCGGCAGCGACGCCAGAGAGAAAATAAAAGACTGCTGCAGGAAATTCACAGCATTCATGTTCACCCAAGTGGGTGTGGGTGCTCTAGTTGTCTGCTATGCAATCCTTGGAGCAGCTAGCTTCATGCACATTGAAAAAGACAGCCCCGATGAACAGCTACATGATGTGAGGAGATGGAGGCAAAGTTGTGCTGAAGAACTTTGGAATATAACTGTTGATTTGAACATGTTCAATGAAACGGGCTGGGTGGAAAATGTAAACAATGTGCTGAAAGTTTTCCAGAACAACATTACTGCTGCAGTACACACTGGTTACAGTGGTAGAGCAGCAGAAGACATCTGGTCCTTCCCAGCTGCTTTGATGTATTCCTTGTCTGTATTCACCATGATTGGCTATGGAAATATTGTTCCTAAAACAGTGTGGGGTAAACTTGTCACAATAGCTTACGCTTGCTTTGGTATTCCTATCTATATCCTCTACTTTTGCAACATGGGCAAAGTGCTAGCAAAGACCTTCAAATGGCTGTACATAACTGCCCATGAATGCAGTCGGCGAGATGATACATTATTTGAAGATGGAGAAGCACCACCAGTGAAGAGAAAGATCACAGTTCCATCCACAGCTTGCCTTTGGGTAATATCCTTCTATATTCTAAGTGGAACAATAATGTTTGGAGCATGGGAGAAATGGAACTACCTGGACTCAACATACTTTTGTGTTATCAGTTTGTGTAAAATTGGGTTTGGCGACTTTGTTCCTGGTGCAAATATATCCGATTCAGCTGGAGGCTCACATCTGAAGCTTGTTATAAACTTTATTTATGTTCTTCTTGGCATGGGACTGGTTGCTATGTGCTACAACCTGATGTGTGAAGATGTACGAGTTAAAGTCAGGGAGCTGCGGCAAGATTTGAAAAACTGTCTTGATGATATAACTCTTAAGATCACAGTATGCATGAATGACACTAAGTATTATCATCAGAAACAAAGTAGACACATAAAATGATTTTGTTTTTTCAAAGTCTGTTTCTTCAGTATTTTTAACATATTCTTGTCAGTCTTAATTTAATTATAGAATAAAAAGTGGGTGCTAGTGTAAGAATACTTTGTAATAAATGCATTTAATGTGTGATGTTGCCTTTCATTTATAAAATTCAAAGAACAGAGAGACATAAATATTTTATTGCAACAGCAATAACTAGGCAAAGACTACAAGTGAATTTTTGAACTGAATTTTGATGGTGTAACCCAAAAGTATGGGGAATAATAAAAAATGGTTAAAGCAGCACACCAATTTAGATAAAACTGACACATATAAAATTTATTTTTATTGTTCATGTTGGGAATCAAACCTCCGGAATTTCAATAGGTTATTCCCATTTGCATCTACCAATGTATCATCTGTATGTATTTGCTATTATTTGGATATTGTACAATAAATTACACAGTGTGTTTACCAAAATGAAGCATAATATTATTATCAACTAGAGTCATTCTATCTATTAGTCTGCATCTTCTGAACACTATATTATTGTCAACTTTCCAGTGAGGCACTGGAACTACGAAGTGTGGCAGGATGCTTCCACTGCGGCTGTGGCGCGTGGCTGGGTACGAGGGCCGGGTCAATGACATGCTGTTCCAGCCGGCTGCGGTCCGGCCCGCCAGCCTCGCGCCTCGGGATCAGGAGACACTTGTGTTCTTCGGGGGAGATGTGCAGGTTCAATATACTTGTAGCTGTATAAAAGATGGCAAAGTCACAGTATTACAATCCATATTTTAAAACTGTGGTTGAGTAATTAACTATCCAGCTTAGTATGGTCGATCACGTGATTACCGCCCTAATTAAAGTTTTTGAACAAAGCAAAAGGCTATATGGGATAGGAAAATCGGCTGTGGGATCGAATCCTCCAATGATTTAATTTTTTAAAATAAAGGAACACGATCTCTTCCATTCCAGTGCTATGGCATCGCCATCATCAACCTCATTTTTATTTAATGTCAGGCGAAATATTAGCCTTGTGTAGTTCGCTAACGACTTGGCTCAGAATAGCGCTCTTTTACGCGTACTAGGTCCCGGTTGGTTCAGATTTTAGTTGCTGTTGGCGAACTAAGTAAGTCTAAGCGAAACCGGGAACGAGATCGCTGAGAGCGATCGTCTTCCCCGCTCCTGGTCGAGTTGGGAAATAGTGAACTAAAAGAACGACCTAGTTCACCAAGGATCGGTGAACTAAAAGAAGCGCTCCCTATTGCGACTATAATGCGCAAGTCTACGATATATAAGCAAAAATTGGGTATCAGACTCTGCCTAAAAACTGAATAGTCCTAAGTGCTGAATATTTTGAATATACTCTACTTTCGTTTTTGAAAAACACACAACATCCCCCTTCTCCCTTCTCCAGGACTATCCAGAAGTGATGCAGATGCACCGTGACAACCGCAACTATCAGCAATGGAACCTGGAGCGAACGGCGCGCCTCCTTGGACAGAACTTCCCGAACCAGCACATCCTCGTCGTGAGGCCAGCGAGGTACTGCCATAGTCAGTGGCGTAGCTAGGTAACCAAAGGTCCTGGGGCAAAAAATAAAATAGGGCCCCAAATAAATATTTAAAACCATATTCTTCGAGTTCCGTATTCGACTTTGACGTATTTCGAATATACTCCATATTCCAAATGTGGGAGGAATTGTCACGAGTTCAATTTATAGTTTGTAAGTCAGAGTCCGAGGGGCCGCCTGAGATCGGGGGCTCCGGGGCGTCGTCCCGCCTAACCCTGCGGTAGCTACGCCACTGGTCATAGTGTGATGTGGATGCCTACATATAAATAATAAATGTAATAAATAAGTATGGTGAAGACACAACAGCGCCGTCTAGCTCCAAACTGAGCAAAGCTTTTTAAATTTACCCATATTGGATGCGCAGTTTTCATTTTTAACCCCGACTAAACAACAGGCATGTTGTAAGTTTTACGTTTATTCCGTTTGTCTAGTATTCGAACTAACGAAGCTATTTTGATTTTTCTTTATTTGTTTGAGGGTGTTCTTAACTATTATCAAGAAAAGCGGAACTCGTACTCGTAGAACAAAAGATTTAAAATTGACGTTGTGTTGGAATTCCAGAATTCCTCCACCCTCAGGTTAAGCTTTGTCTTTACCAACATGACCTGGAGGGTGATCAAGGAACTGTGATTGCAACGCAACAGGAGAAATTTCATTCCTAATTTGAATATTTCCATGCACATAAGCTGCGTATTGAAACTGTTAAATCCATTGTTTTTAAATTTGTTGCAATGAAGTTACGTGATCGCCTAGCTGAGCTAAGTTTGCTTTCTTAATGGTACAATGCAGCCGCGTCGCGTGCAGTATAATCGGCACAGCGGGACGACACGTAGATTTAAATAAACTCCAGGGGCAACTTGTCCGCAGGGTCGAGTACAAGAGCTTCAGTTGCTACGACAACTTCGTTCCGAGCAATAACGCGGGCGTCCCCGAGCATACACCTACGCATAGCTCGCTGCGTCATCTCGAGAGGTAACTTTTTTTTTCTGTTTTGACCCCACAGAGGTAACTTTTTTTTCTGTTTTGTGTATTTAGCCTGTTGTAAGTTTCTCAAGTTAATTCATATTATATATATATATACATACATGTGTGACAAGTCAAGTCATAGTCCAGTCTAGTCAAGTCATACTCCTAGTAAAGAGGTGGCAACTTTGCCAGAAGCTTCTATGGGGTTTAGGAAATGATCCGAAAAGAAGCGTTTCACCATCATTATACCACTTTCCCACATTCATGCCTGTATTCTAGCACTTAACGAATAATGCACCAATGAATGAATGAATGCCACCAATTTTATGCACTAACACTGAAAATAACAAAAGTTTTGGATAATAATACAACGCGGTGACGCGATCTTTTTTGTTTTCCCGCATTGGCCACATTGGCCTCATCCATAAAACGCCACTTTGCTTTGGACGCTCACAAAGAGAAGGGTTTTTCATAATAGGCTATGGATTGCTACATTTTTTTTACTGCCATTGACAGCCTCTGTGGTGTGGTGGTTGAGCAGGTCGACTAATAGCCTCGAGGCGGCGGGTTCGATTCCCGTGGTACCAGTATTTGTGGACAAAAAAAAGCGCAAGTACTTGTTTTGAGTCTGGGTGTTGTGGGACCATAGTCCTCGTAGTCCTGGATCCCTAGACACGGAATCCTATTAGTTAGGGTCGCGAATCTATGTATGTGATCGTTGGGCGTTACATATTTTTTATTGCCTAAATAAATAATATACCTAAAAAAATAGACGATGATGAGGATGATATCGTCACACTGATTGTGTTACGCTGGTATCCTATACCGGTGCCGGGCGCGGTACCTGAGCCAAAAGGGCTAGACTGGTCCGGTGATCCTAGCGCAGCCGATACTACGGCTGCTATAGGATCATCCGGGTCGCTCAACGTGTCTCGGGCGGCGACGACGGGGTGAAGGATGACTGGCTACGGATTGCAGAACCCACGGGAATAGATAGATATGTATAATGTTACGAGTTACGTGCTGACGTTCGCGAAAGTCGCCGCGGCTTGCGTTAGTAACTGGCTCCTAGAAGATCCTTCTTCCATCGAATATGTCCAAAACCGGTCGGAGTAATTTCGACTTTTAACTGACGTAAGTTTAGCCGTTATTTATCTTACAAAATGTATATCGTTGTGTAATTTGTTTCAGACTACTCCAAGGTGTGAGCGCTCGCCTCAAACAGATGCCAGTATCGGAGCTGTTGGAGGCGGTGGCATGTCTCAGCTTACCCGAGGAAATAGATATCGAGGAGCTTCATGTAAGTACACTCGTCTCTTCATAAATATACTTCTACTAAAAAAAAAACAAGTGTGCTTTAGACCACACAACTGACGTGAAACTTCTTTAATTTACTCTATCTATCGGCCGGTATAACTTTGTTTTTGCTTTGTTTAATTTTAATGTCGCCATCTTGACAATTGTAAATTGTCATTTTAACGGACATTCCAACACAATAATATAAAATTTTAACTTTCTGACTGTCTCATTTGCCCTGTAATTTCACTAGCTACATTGCCCTTCAAACAGGAACACGGTAGTGCTTGCACACTACTGCTTGGCGGCAGAATAACTGGCACAGCGGTGCTATTTACCTAGACGAACTTTGCATAAAACTCTTACCACCTAGTATTTACAAAAACAAGACGTATTACAAGTATTGTATCAGTTATCTGGTTCCCATAGTACAAGTTTTGCTTTTAGTTTGGAGCTAGATTGACTGGCCCGATAGCTCAGTTGGTAGTAACCCTGCCTTCTGAACTGTGGGTTGTGGGTTCGATTCCCACCCATGACAAACATTTGTGTGCTGAACATATGTATTTGTTCTGTGTCTAGGTGTTATATTGTATTACACGTATGTATTTACAAACAAAAATATTTAAGTATTGTATCAGTTATCTGGTTCCCATAATACAAGCTTTGCTTAGTTTGGGGCTAGATGGCGTTGTGTGAAGATGTCCACACATATTATTATTATTATAGATAGCGCTGTGTGAAATGTCCACAAATATTTATTGAATATCTCCAGAGCCCGGCGCAGCAAGCCGCGCCCGCGTGTTCCAACGGCGCGGCCGCGGACCCACACAAGCCGTGAGTAGGTTTAGTTCCAATGGATGTTGTGGTACACCTTACTTTATTCACTAAATGGCTGCACAATAGGATATCTTTTGACAGCCTCTGGGCGCGGTGGTTGAGCAGGTTGGCTCATAACCCGGAGGTAGCGGGTTCGATTTCCGCGGCAGGACATGTATTTGTGAACAGAAAAAAAGCGCAAATACTTGTTCTGGGGTGTTGTGGGGCCATAGTCCTCGTAGTTCCTGGGTCCCTGGGCATCCTAGTTATGGTCTAGGATCTATGTATGTGATCATTGGGCGTTATTATTATTATTTTTTTTTTTAATTAAGTTATATATATTCCAAGAACACAAAAAAGCAACAACCAAAGAATGTCTTCTGTTGTTGTTAATAGTTTTTTTTAAAACAGATTTAAATAAATAAACCGTAAAATCAATAAACCGTACCCTACAGAGCGGCATATTCGCATAAGCGAAAAAGCTCTTAAAATAAAGAGATAAAAAAAATTGGACTCGTGGTTTCGCATGCGTGGACTGCAGTTTATCGAGACAAAAGTATCTTATGTCCTTTTCTAGGGTTCAAACTATCAACACATCAAAATCTGTCTGCTTGTCTTGACTGAGCGAATTTATGCTATAAGTCTATACTTATATAGATATGGATTATCTGAAAACATTATAGTTATAAGCATTTTAAGATACAAGAACAGAAAGAGACAGCAAAAAGAGAAGCAAGTACGTCACATATAAGTATCATCATATAGTTGCCTTCACCCGTTCGCCGTTTTTCTATATTGACCTCGATAAAGTAAGCAATGTGTGTCCAAAAAACACAAATTTGTTCAGCCGTTATGGCGTGAAAGCCACACAAACAACATTTTATGTTTATTTATTTAATTTTTTTGTATGGCTATAATTTGTACTGGAAGTCATGGAACTAAACCTGAAACTGGTTAAAATGTAGGAAAAGGAATCTTTGGTCGCGGGATCGTACACTGTCCATAGTTCTTTATTTCCTTTCGAAATATTAAACAACAGAACCTAGAAGAACTCTGGGGAAACTCATACCACCCAGTCAAGTACTACTTAAATTTGTTATAATAAGTACAATGACATAACATGAAAAAGTAGAAAATTGGGAAATAAAAAAACGTGGGTGCTTTAGACCACACGACTGATGTAAAGCTTCTTTAGTTCCATCTATCGGCCGATATCACTTAGTTTCTGCTTTGTTTAATGTTAACGTCACCATCTTGACAATTGTAATTTTACCGGGCATACCAATATAATAATGCAAATTTGTGTCCTTGTTATGTTGACAACGGAGATCTACGTTAACCAACAACTTTCATCTTCCGTTCGCCTCGTCAGCTTACTCCCAAGTCAAGTGTGCGTAAAGAAGTTTTACTTCAATAAATATGTTGTACGATCGTCAGTGAGTGCGAAGCGCTGTGGTGGCGGCCGCGCCTGTCGCTGGAGCAGTCGCGGCTGACGCTGGTGGGGTTCAGCAAGGGCTGCGTGGTGCTCAACCAGCTCGTCTACGAGTTCCACTACACCAAGACCCTGACGCCCGGGGACTTGCATACCATGAGGTAAGGGTCGTGGGCCGTGTGGTACTGGTTTAAGAAAAGGACACCTTACCGTAGGACCCGGCTAAGGGAATATCTAGAGCAGGGATGGCAAACCGTATCAACGTGCCATTTTTCTAAACAATTTTTTTTTAAATATGTAATGTGGACATTCACAGCACCACCATCTAGCACCCAACTAAGCAAAGCTTGTACTATGAGAACCAGATAGACGGAGATCCAGATTCTTTTTGTTGGTAAATAAATACAAATGGTTTTTTTCTTAAAAAATTAACAAGGCTTTATAGGTTGGGATAATGAAATGAAATAGGCTATTTTTAGCACTTTTTTATCCTAGTTGTTGATGTGCCAGAAAGCCCGTGACAATGTGCGGTGTTATCACTCCAACCGATATGAACCAGTGAGCGTTATCTCGCAGGTTCATGGAGCGCATCAGCGGCATGTACTGGTTGGACGGAGGCCACGCGGGCGGCAAGAACACCTGGCTCACCGCCCGCAGTCTGCTCGAGACTCTCGCCAGGCTAGGTACCGTCTCACACAAACATAATAAAGTCACTTGATAGCTCGTGAACATAATTTCTCCAATAAACACGATTCACTAGCGGGGGCAGAGGGCGGGGGCAGAGGGCGAGGTAACAGTAGAGTACTACATATTACTTATTCTGTAGGCATTCTCTATGCTTGCGATTGGCCGATCACGATAATGACGCAAGAGCAAGGATCACACGAGACAATGTCATACGAAATTACAAAGAACAGAGTAGGACGGAGCAAAAGACATCAACGGGTTCCCGCTTCTTCTTCTTCATAATGTTCGTTTTTAATTTCAAAATAGATGTACTAAGTTTTCTCTAATTACCATATGAAAATTGCTTACTTGTGGAATCATATGCCATCCTTTGCACAGTCTTGCTATTCTCCCCGCACAATTTCACTGATCAATAACTAGTTTTTCTAATATTCTGTGATTTTTTTCGTGTTTCTCCGCGGAAATCCAAAACAAAATTGACGTACTCGCAAAGGCTAGTAGTGGAAATCAACTACTATTTTTCGTATGAGGGGAAGTTGTATCATTGGTCGAGTAGATTTATAGTCAATGGTCTCACAGCATCATCATACCGCCGCATCACATCCCGCTAGTGAGCCCACAGGCACAGAGGGCAGTGACCCGAGACTCGTGGCGGTATCTCTTGAACCTTAATAGTTATCCGATTGAAATTTTCACAGTATATCCGTTTTATCTTTGTTAGATAATAAAAAATCAAAAAGTGGTATTTAACTAAGTCGACCGATATAGCTCTTAGAATGAGCCAGTTGAAATGACAATTGGCAGGGTATATCGCTCGTAGAACTGACAACGGATGGGGAGGAAAGGTTCTCAAGTGGTGACTACGAATCGGAACACGCAGCGTAGATCCTCACTAGGCGAAGCGACGATCTGGTCAAAACCGTGGGGCGCCGATGGATGCAGGATGTAAGCAGCCGCTCAATGTGACGCTCTGTGAGGGAGGCCTATGTTAAGCAGTGGACATCTTCAGGCTGATGATGATGTGACAGTATCTCATATATCGCAGCCTCTGTGGTGTGGTGGTTGAGCAGCTCGGCTCATAACCCGGAGGCGGCGGATTCGATTCCCGTGACAGCACAAGTATTTGTGCACAGAAACAAAAGCGCAAATTCTTTAAGTCTGGCTGTTGTGGGACCATGGTCCTCGTAGTTCCTGGGTCCCTGGACACAGGGAACCCTAGTTAGGGTGCAAGATTTATGTATGTGATCGTTGGTCGTTTTTATTATTATTATATCTGTGGAAGTAAGTTGTCCATTGTTGTCCAGGAGTGAACATCTACATCCACGTGAGCCCGTACCAGGTGCACGACGAGGCGCGTCCCTGGATCGGGCGCGAAGAGAAAGCATTCACGGGATTGCTCAAGAAACTGGGCGCTAAGGTATACCATACTAGTAGTTCGACACGACACAGGACATTTCAAATGTTTGCCCACAATTTTTAATGATTTGGGCATTATTGAAAACTTGCTGCGCCCCGCGGTTTCACCCGCGGATAAAAAGCATTTTAATTGATTACTCTTCCCACGGGAAAATTTCATTTTCCCGGGATAAAATATAGCCTTAATGTTAATCTAGTGTATAAGCTATCTTGGTACCGAATTTCGTCCAAATTCATTCAGCCGTTTGAGCGTGAAGGAGTAACAAACATACACACATACAAACTTTCGCCTTTATAATATTAGTGTGATGAACAGATAAAAAAATATTTTATATTTATTACAATATGTGAAAATGAAAAAGTTTTTGAAATTCTTGCTATAGTGATGTGGCTAAAAGCCAATAGAAAAAAATTCAACGTGTTTTTAATAGCAGTCAATTTGGCTTGTCATGTCGATTATCATAACTCTTTTCCAATAATTCACTTCTTCTTATTTAAGAGTCCAGCTCTTGTCGGTGGAGTAATCGCCATCGTTCTCGGTCTTCGGCCAACGTTTTAACCTCTCTGTACGACATGACATCTATTTTTTCTTTTATTTGACCTGTGTAAGCCCTTCTAGGTCTGCCTCTTCCTCTCTTTCCTTCTATCTTTCCTTCTATGATAGAAGGAATAATTCACTATCTAATAATAATAATAAATATTTGTAGACATTTCGCACAGCTCCATTTTGTTTTTTAATACCTAAATAAATTGAAAAATACTGAATATGAAAAATCTGTTATTTTTTTATATAAGCATCAGCCCAAAACGTTACCATTACTGGGACATTAATTCTACAATTATTTGTGATTCATGAACATGCCGGTTTCCTCATGTTTTCTTTCGCCGTTGTTAGAGCGAGTGTAAATTCTGCAATTGGTGCAAGGCCAAGAGGGATTTGAATCGGAGTGCGTCAGTTTGGAAGTCGCACTAGGCTACCGCTGAGCCGCACTCACTCTATGTACACTTAAAATCCTTACTTTGAGATCCCATTTGATTTATGAACGGCTGTGACGCTTAACATTAGACGAACGACAGGCTTGTCAATTTATTCGATTGCATTAAAATAAATGTGTCTAATCTTAGTTTTCCCGCCAGGTGTCCCGTTATATCCACGAAGGCAACGCCCCCTACTCCCTAAACACGCACTTCGAAGTACTCGCAAACTTCAAGCGAGTGCAGGATTCTACCGCCGAGCCTGCGCCCGACGGGACTTAGGCCTTTGCCCTTCTTGGAGCCCTACAAGCGGCGAGAAAGCCAAGTAATGTGACACCATGACCAAACTTGACACGGAATCTTTGGGTAAATTGTTTTAAAATGTTGTATATTTTATAAGCTCTATAAGATACAAAAATGTCATTCAATCATTGAATGAACGATTTTAAATGTTGTAGTTATCACGACGTAATTTTAAAAGTTCAAACGAAAGAATTTACAATATTGAACGATAATACTGCATTGTATGAGAGTTCAAAATAGCATCAGTTAAATATGCATTGATTAATAATTTCAAAATCGCTTACCGAGTCCCTCACGGACTGGTTACATTTACTTCGTCCAATTAAAAGTGTACGCAAAGTAAATACAAATACATTTAATTATCGTGTAAAAGATCGTGTATTTCCAAACTTAAACACAATGTAATGGTCGTTTTCGACATATTTTGCTATCTGTATGGGTGTATTTCCCGCTGTCTCCATTGATTTCTTATAGGGACAGAGGGAATAAAGTTTTCATTATTGTTGTCATCGAATCTGAAGTTGGGCCTTAAGGATGTAGTTGCTTATTTCTTACAGGTGTGTGATAAAACAGCGCGACCATTTAACTAACTTCGTTAGACCTAGTGCTGGTTTTAGTTTGCGAAAATAACATTGACTAAGTGAACGTTTTAAAAAAACGAGTGTGCTTTATAACCACACGATTGCGCAGTACATTTCTTCAAATTGTGTGTAAAACGCGCACGCGGTCTACGCGTTAACCAGCAGCAAAACCCATACTCATAATGAGAGCACAGTTTATAAACAACGTAGGACCAACAGTCCTTTGAGTGCGGTCAGATTAAAGAAAACGAGTGTGCTTTAGACCACACGACTGAAGTAAAACTTCTTTGGTTCATCTATCGGCCGGTATAACTTTTGCTTTGTTTAATGTTAATGTCGTCATCTTGACAATCGTAAATTGTCTTTTTACCGGACATACAAACATAATAATACAAATTTTACGTAATTTTTAACTTTGTTATGTTGAAAATGGAGATCTACGTTAAGCAACAACTTTCAACTTTCGTTCGCCTCGTCACGCATTCACCAGCTTACTCCCAAGTCAAGCGTGCGTAAAGAAGTTTTACTTCAAAAATGAGATAGATTGAGTGATGAGTGTAAATAGCCAATGGTATGTAATGAATGAATTCGTTTATATAAATTTGCAACCAGGTTTTGTAGTTTATTTTGAAATGTTGTATATTTAATTAATGTAAATGGTTTTTATTTTGCCGCGTTAATTAATAAACTTAAATAAATAAATAATAAATAGTGTCTCTAGGCAGCATAGCGCACAATGTTATAAGCAAATTCGATAAGTTTTCTTTTTTTGTTATTTAATTTTAATTTCATTGTTGTTTCTAGACTAAATCTGCCAGGAAATGCTTGGTTGTACAATTGTGGTTATGACACGTGAAAGTTATTGATAAGAAAGAAAAGGAAAGGACTGAACAATGTCAATTGACAGCGAAGGAAAGTTTGTGATATGCAATAAGTACCTATGAACTTGTAAACGTTATAATGGATTGGATGGGTGCGCTTGAAGTTTTTATAAATATGGAGTAATTTGTGTGTATAATGTAATTTTGTCAAATGTCATGTTGGCTCTACTTTTATCAAGAAGAACATGACAGATGACAGATGGGATACCCTGAATAATAAGGAAGTATTTAGATTTCTGAGTAAAGCCGCATAATTTATTAGTAGTAAACGAAGTTGAATTTTGGATTTGAATTTTGCCATGTTGTTTTGATGTACAATACATGAATGGACAAGAATGTGTGCGTGTGTGTCATCAGGTGTGGAGATTTAAGGGTCAGATAATGTGGCTACACTTTTTGAATGCATGCAAAGCATGGGAATGGGATATATTGGATTTGAGTACGTCTCTTATCAAATTTAGGTATAAACAATATAATATATATTATGAATGTATATACGTGTTTTAATCCAGCTAGAAGTTACCGGCTACCGGCTACTTGTCCCTAACAACATGGGAAGGAATGGTATTTCATTTCACATATAACACTGTAGTTGATCTCTATAACGTATCTATTATAAATACAATTTTTTATACTTAGGTTCAATTAAGATATTTTTATTGTATTGTAATCACGATGATTTACTTTCAAGTGAGTACAAAATTAAGAGCTTTTGATTATACGATTGTGAGCTTTAAAAGCTGCTGTTTGCATACAATATATTAATATTTTTACTTAACAGTACTATTTTTTTACTTTAAGTGATAAGTTAATTTATAACACTTGAGAAGTGAAATTATTTTATTTATTTTTACTAACGTTCAGTGCATTTAGTGTTAGTATTTATATTCCTAGGGCCTAAGACTTTATGCTACGATTACAATATCCCGAATTTGTGTGTAGATTAGAGAAGACATTTTTTTTGTAATTATTAGAACCGATTGTAGTTTTAAATGATGCAGTAATCAGAATAAATATAGGCTTTAATACAGCATGTCCTCATCCATCTCAAAAACGTAAATTGTACGTAGTTTTCATTAATTTATCTACTGCGTGCTTTTTCACATTATCTCGTATGGTTATCGTTACCGTAAACTTTCGTCTCTCTCACACAACTGAGGTCTAATAGACACGGATATGGTTGGATATCGTCTCTTTCTGACATTGGCGACCAGTAACTACCACTTTATTAGCTCCCAGTAGCGATGTGTGAGAACGGTTTAAAGGACAAATGAGACAAGTCGCAACTTACAATCTTTGAATTGCATAAATTATGTGTACCCTAGTCACTGTTTACGTACTATTCAGCCAGTCCATGGAACGTGAGGAGTTACGTTATGCGACTTTTTGTCGCTCTGTATCGCAGCCTTTATTTTAAGTTACTCTATGTATTCCATTTGGCCAATGTTGTAGAAAAGTATGAACCGTTCAGATGATAAATGTAAAATTAATCGTATGTAAGTTTATGTAGTAAATAAATGTCTATTTTTAAAGGATTTCTGTTTTTTGTCTTTGTCCTGTAATGTTTATAACCTTGTTTTTTTCACCCATCCTCCTCCTACATGTTCAGTCGGACTGGGAATAAACCTGATTCGTTTTTTGACAAACACGTTTATGGATGAATATAATTAAGGATCAGAGAATGATTTCACTTTCGTTAAATGGGGATCAAAATTCAAATAACAATTAAATAATATTTTAACAATCTTCAAGTACTTGATATGAGCTACGAATATACGATCCGATGAAAAAGAGAATAAAAATGTTTCTCCAACATGTTTCACGTATAAAACTTAATAAATATTATGTGCTACCTATGTCGCGAATAAATGTAATGTTTGAAATAAAACCAAGTCAAATTAACTCTGTAATTTATTTATCTCAAATTCATCATACAATAAAAAAAACCCGCACATACCCTATAGGAATATTAGGCTAACATCCAATGCAAGAAAAAATCATAAAGTTAGGAGTGTAGACACAGCCTTACGTGTAGTGGGGCAGACAGACTGGATATAATACATTTTCTAAACAAATTGAGTGTATTAGAACAAAATGCTTCTTACACCTCAAACCAATAAAAGGAATATATTATATCATTGTAGTATTTCATAGAGGGAATAAAGACATAAAAAAAGGAATGATTTCATGACCACTTGAAAATTGAAAACTTAAATATATAGGTACATGATTGACAATAAGCAAATGAGAAAGACGATGCAACTTGATGATTAAATATCCGAAAATTGATAGGTATCATAAGTGGAGTTTTACCGATAAAATTATTTATAGTACATTGTTACACTAGGGATGAAAGTAAGTCTTTAACCCGAGATTAAATTCATTACGAATACAAGGAAAGTAAATATAAAAACATGGATTAGCTAACGAAAAAATTAGTGAATACAAATCACTGCTAAACGGAAGTATAAACAAAACTCGAAAAAACAAATGCAGTTCGGAATGCCGCTTTCTCGTTTTTCATCATTGAAATGGTAAATATTTTTCTCAAATCAACGTTATTTTAAATAGTTGAAACTAAATTATAATGAAATCATTTAAAGAAATATATTCTTTAATGAATACTTAGCTTTATGTTATTTCAATTTTATACCGCGCTGTAATTGCGTGGCTGTAGAGAAATTTGGAAAATGGTGCAATGGAAATGTGAAAATATTTTTTTTTATACTTTGACTGCTCTCAGTTGAAAACGATTCTTCCTACGGCTGAAAAGCATTACTTTCAACCCGCTCCTCAGGCAACTTCAGACCTTCTTCACTTAGTATGAGTAAAAAAGGGAAAAGGGTTTGTGACTTGAGTTTGACCCAATGGTGCCTGATCCTCCTGACCCACCTGATCGCCCGGTTTTCAAGAGCTTTTAAACGGAAATTATATGGATGGAAGCCCCAAAAAATCTATAGTGTCTAGAGAGATGGCTGATACCTCCATTCAAAATATCTATGTCCCAGCCTAGTGATAGGTATAAAAGCGTACACTGAAACGGACAAAGATCCATTTATGGTCCACATTTCGCGTTCTGAACCGGACCCCGCTGCAGGAACAACAATTAGGCCAATTAAATTTGGGAAGTTCTTATGTCAAAATAAAATTTCAAACATATATTCTGACAGCGTCAGGAAAGTAGACGGAAATAAAATTAGTGTCAAATTCAAGAGTGCGGATGATGACAACCGATTTTTAGTGAATCCTGGTTTAGGAAAATTCAAATATGAGGCGCATTCCATCATATAATATGGGAATGGGTGTGGTCCGATATGTTCCAGTGGACATGTCGATGGATGAATTTGTAGAATCATTAGTTCTCCGCATTGGATGTGGATCGGTACTAAAGGCTCGCAGACTTAACCGCAAGGTATTAGACGACGGCTAGGTTACATGGGTTCCTACTCAAACAGTTGTCATCACTTTCCAAGGGCACCCTTCCAAGGTATTTTCATTTCACACCTCCCTCCCTGTGGAATTATATCAATACCCCACAGACATGTAACAAATGTTGTCGGTTTGGTAATATAAAGTAGGTCGAGACCCAGTTGCCTCAGATGTGCACAACCGCATTCTGGTGAACTACCGGCCATTACGGAATTACCGCGAATAGCGAAATTTAGGAAACGTGGTTTGGATACTGTGGAAACAGCGGCGAACATTGCAAGCGAGAACGGGCACGGGCTTCATGCCTCGTTCTCATTCGACAAACTAGACGGAGTTGGTAACTTATTAAATTGAAAATTCTGCATCCGTCGTGTGAATTACCGAAAGAAAAGGCTTGGTACTGGAAAGGAGCAGCAATCTTCGTCAGTGACTCTTGAGTGACTTCTCTCTATGAATGTGGTTTGGATCAAGGAAATGTGGACCATATATTTTTCAGTTGATCTAAATTACAGTTTTCATTGTATTATATTACGTGGGTGGGTCAATAAGTCCGTGATTTTTAACATTTTCCGCCTCTTTTGTATATAAGTAAATACTCTATGATCAATAACCATCCTTCAACAGATTACTGTCAGTTTCAATTTTTTGTCTATGGCAGCCTTAGAAAAAAGAAAAACGTGGAACTTTTCATGAAAATAGAAAAATATGTATTTCGAGTGCTCATTAAGCATTATATTTTTCGAAAAAAAACCATTACTCTAACCAAACAAAATCTGGATAAGTACTAAGGGGACTCCACGCCATCTATTTCTATGATAACAACGTGGTTTACTGAATTCCGTTGTAGTCGCACAAGCACAATTGACGCAGAACGTCCTGGACGCCCTATTGAGGTCTATAAAATACCTATAAACGGAGAAAACACTAGACATAATAAACACTTGAGGGAAGTGCGACGAGAGATATCGTTTGGAATAACATCATACAATGAAAACTGTAATTTGTCAGTGAAAAATATATGGTCCACACTTCCTTGATCCAAACAACATTCACAGAGAGAATAATAGTGATTAATTGGGAAAGAATTATTAGGATTAGGGTAATCCTAAGTTTCGTTAGGGAAACCGGAGTACAAGAGTGGTTCAAGCGTAAACGACAAACAACTGAAGTGGTCAAAACTAGGATTTATGAAGAGGCTGAACATCACCAAAACATTTTTTAATAGACATACAGCCTTATTAATAAACACGAACTAGCTTTACACTAGTTACACCATTTTTTGTCTCTTTCGATCCAGTTAAATATTCCAGTAGCAAAAAAGGACAAAAGCTGAAGTAACTAGCCCGAGACTAATACCCGTTTATTAATAAGAGGGTTAGTGTTTAGCCATGCACTAAGACCATGTCTTGAATAAAGCCGGTTCAAAGGTGGTACATAAATCATGAAGATATATTTGAGAATGGTCAAGAGATGTAGACGTCTGCTATCCGCTCTCTTGGCGACGCGACACCGAATCGGTCTGACGTGTATATACGAGTAATAAATAGGTAATATTCCGTGTTGAAAATAGTGTTAAGCGGAAAAATATAGTTTCGTTGATTATTATTCGGAGTTTAGTTTTATTTCTATTTGATTTTCGTCCCCCGACATAGCGTAGGCGCGAGTTCACTTACCTACTATTATTTCTGAGTTGTCGTTAACACTAAGGTAAAACAACATTAATACCTAGTCTGGTACATTGAAATAAAAGGTCTCTAAAATTAGAGAGAATTAATTTCAAACCCAGGTTTCCTGTAATCCTTAATTTTAGGAAACCTAGGTTTGAACGGAACTGATTGGAAAAAATGGACTGAAGACAACTTTTAGAGTCAGGAAAAATAATTGAGATATATCGTGCGATTTTACGAATTTAATGGCTTCTAGAATGGCGACAGAATCCCCTGTAAAAACTAAATAAACCGGAGGACGCTTGTAACCTAAAATAATTCTAGTTGATGGAACCAAAATATCTCACTGAAAAATCTTCTCGTTTGATGTGCTCTTTCTATGTGTCATTGACAAAATTGTGGTTACCTCTCTACAAAGACCAAGACCAAGAGTTGAAGTTGATGAAGTATCCCGAGTCTGATACAATTAAAATTATGTGTACTAACACAACGCATAATTAGTTTTCAGTCAAATGCGACGATGCTCGACAGTTTCAGGTATCGCATAAACGAGTAAAGTAACTGCATTTTTACGGAATTGGCCGTATTATTAAACTAAAAGCGAGTTAAATTAGTTGCACTGGCCCTTCTCTCTGCTGGTTAGCTGAATGTTGAACTACCCTAAGATGTAAATTACAATATCGTAACTATAACAACAATATTTTAGTGAAATAATCTTATATAATATTACAATAACAACTTTGTTACACGGGTGATTTTTGCTTGACTTTCGGGTTTGAATGTATGGATATTAAAATTTACAATAAATTACAACTAAATGAAATCATTATCATAAGAGTGAAAAACTGAAAAGTTAGATATCGGGAAAGAACCCTAACTTACACTAATACGACAAGGTGGTCTATCGTAGATACAAAATCCTAAATCTAATTTGACTTTTCTAAAAACATTGTCCTTTTCTTACAGTTCATAAAAACAAGGACCGTTATAGTTAGCTCTGTCAAACAGCAGAATCGACACGTGTCGTGGAAATCAATGTTAGGGCATCTAATTTAAGAACATTATTGACAAAACTTCTTTTAATTGGACAAGTGATTTAAAAGAAAGTTTACTTGCAAAATTAAAATTTAATACAATGCAGTAATAAAACTTAATCTAGGAAGCCGCTACCAGTAGGCAACGTGTCCAAAATGCTGGCGGCATTGCCCCGTTGAGTTGCAACTTAGCCTTTGGATGTGATTTAAATCAACACTGTCCTGTCAACTGCATGGGACCACGCTAATTGATAGATCATTTTCCTCTTGCAGTTTTGTTTTATCCTGTTACCTCTAAGTTCGGAAACAATTTTCACTAGCTACTCTAAGAACAACTACAATATAATGCTAACCATATCGGGTTTTTAAACGCAATTGTATTCTTACGGCGACTTAGATGCGAGCACGTTACAAGTCGAACATTCGGCATGTAGTAGCGAACCGAGCAGCTGATAGATGGAACAAATGTTCACAACGAACATATGCTCATGTTAGCCGCCACCTTTATGCAAAATATTGTCAACTATTTCAAGCAGTAAAAGTTAAATACAATGCGCAAGTAATCGTGCGAAAAAATGTTTCAAATGTGCTATAATGTTGGCTTGAACACTGCGCACATGTTCAATCAAAACACTGCTCACATATTTTGGAACTGTCCGTCTTTGTCTAGCATGAGTATGTTAGGGTTTTCCTTCTCGAACTCGGTTGGTTTCCTGTCCCTTTGCTGGTCGGTCCACTCCCCCTCGCCGGCGCCCCACTCGCCGACCTTGTCTCCTATGACATCCACCTCGTTTCTAGCTCGGATTTTCTCCAACTGGAACACATTTGATAGAATTTCTGTGTAGATAACAGCAGGGTATAAAAATCGTGAATTATAAACCAATGAAAACGCAAGAAATGTTGTATTATTTTCCAAAACTTGTTATTTTTGTGTTGGTGCATAAAATTGGTAGCATTTTATTCGTTAAGTGCTGTGTGTGCATGAGTGTGGGAAAATGATATAATTATGGTGAAACGTTTCTTTTCGTGTTGTTTCCAAAACTACATACAAGCTTCTGGTAAAGTTGCCACCACTTTACTAGGAGTATGACTTGACTAGACCAGACTATGATTTGCCTTGATGACTTGGACTGTGACTTACCTTGACACATATATATAATATTAATTAATTAGAGAAATTATCAATTACTTGACACCGGCTAAATACACAAAAGTGTGGAGCCAAAACCAAACAAAAAAAATGTTCAGCTGGGGACGTCTTTTATCTGATGATTATGTTGATGAAATCTATCAATCTACGATTTTAAATAATGATCACTGACGCAATGGGCGCGAGAGTAAAAAACCGCGCACACCTGTTACCTCCGAGTCATGTTTGGCGAACTTTTCGAACATGTTCGCGTACACCTGCTTCTCCTTTTGCTTCTGCTTCTGTAGCGCTGTTTTGCACATTATTATCTGGTTCGCAGCTGCCTGAAACGTCAATAAAATAATGAAGGACACTCGCAAGCCAGTTCGTCTTTTATTATAGCTAACTAGTTGTCCCGCCCCGGCTTAGCACGGGTGTATTAGTAAAACGCGGTCGAACCGGATAAAAAGTATCCTATGTCCGTCTTCTGGTTCTAAATTACCTCCCCACCAATTTTCAGCCAAATCGGTTCAGCCGTTCTTGAGTTATAAAGTGTAACTAACACGACTTTCTTTTATAGTGTTACAAAACGCCCGTAAAGCCGAAGGGGTTTAAATGGGGCCTTATAACGAGTCCATTCACAATATTTAAGAACCGTAGTAACACTGTATAACATGCACAAAAAATTTAAAAAAAAATGTAATTTTCGCTGATGTGAAAAACCCTATTTCAGTAAAGTTAAAGGGCAAACTACGCAGAATGTTTCTACCTAATTCGCGGAACGACAAAATTTTTAAAAGACCTAACCTAACGAAACAACCTGAACGAATACTTACTTTGGTTATGATATTATTTTATTTATTTTTTAGTTAGAAATCATCGTTATTTTGCAAAAAAAATGTTGGAAAAAATCTCGAAACAGGATATCGATTAGAATATTTTAAATTGACAACATATTCTTTTTTCCAACTTGACATTTTTTGAAGCCAGTACTTGAGTATAGACATCCTTGTATTGAGGTAGCAAACGTTTATGAATAAAAAATATAAAAAAATATTAAAGTAGACAATTGAAGGGGTGAGAATAAAAAGGATTTAACTGATTTTTTTGACCAAATGACTTATGGGTATCGTTGGATTCAGCGTGAAATTATCTTCAATAATACATTCTCAAAATACCGAAATGAGGCTTAAATCTCGAGATTTTGAGTCTAAAAATGGTTTATCTGTCACAGGAATACAGTACGCTTAGCATAAAAACATTACTTTATTTCTTTTATTATATTATATTTTTAAAGTAATTGTATGAATTAGTACTATATTTGGTAATTTTAAATAGAAATAAAACATTTTCAGCAACTGAAACTTACATAAACCTTTTCTATTACCTTATAAGCACTCTACATAAAAATTACGCCGTTGACGTTTAAAGTCAATTTTCTCGAAACTGTAAATTTGTCAGTTAAATCCTTTTTATTCTCAACCCTTCAATTATTAGGTAAAATAGGTACGTAGGCCTTTGTGTTAAATAATCTGGTTCCCGACATGACAGTAGTAAGTAAGGGTTGACAACATTTTGGCTTTGATAATTTATTATATTTTTACGGGGTATT
Organism: Ennomos fuscantarius; assembly: GCA_905220475.3. Taxonomy (NCBI): domain Eukaryota; kingdom Metazoa; phylum Arthropoda; class Insecta; order Lepidoptera; family Geometridae; genus Ennomos; species Ennomos fuscantarius. The sequence continues at coordinate 1,829,503 of HG992032.1, forward strand.
TTGTAACACGTTGTATATATATATATTTTTATTGTAAGGAATGACGCGACGAGCTAACAGTTCGCCTGATGTTAAGCGACACGGCTGCCCATATCAGTTGCAGTGTCACTCGGAACTCTAAAGTGCAGAGTTTCGCGTGACACTGCACTGCGCACGTCATTCTGAAACATCAGCACAATCTAAGATTACTAGACTGTGAAATCAGGTCATAAGTCTCATTTGCCCAGTAATTTCACTAGCTACAGTGCCTTTTAAACTGGAACGCAGCAGTGCTTGCGCACTACTGCTTGGCGGCAGAATAACTATAATAATAATAATAATATAATAATAATATGTGTGGACATCTCACACAACGCCATCTAAGCCCCAAACTAAGCCAAGCTTGTACTATGGGAACCAGATAACTGATACAATACTTAGATACTTTTTGTTTGTAAATACATACATAGAATACAATATAACACCCAGACACAGAACAAACATCGATGTTCATCACACAAATGTTTGTCCTGGGTGGGAATCGAACCCACAACCCGCAGTTCAGAAGGCAGGGTCACTACCAACTGAGCTATCGGGCCAGTCAACTGGCAAAGCGGTGGTACCTACCTAGACGAACTTTGCAGAAAAGTCCTGCCACCTAGTAAAATATATAGATTATAAAGCTTCATTTTAAACTACTTCTTATTCTTCTCGTATAGGCTCAAATAGTTAGCCCCGGTGTCATAATTTTTAGACATCTAAAATGCTTCTGACTTGACGTAACGACTTGTTTTACGACAACAGTTACTTAACGTTCGGTTGTAAATATCATACTTTTGTAGTAAGTATAAACTACTAGTTAAGTCTCTCTGACGCGTATTTCTTCTTTTGTAGTAAGTATAAACTACTAGTTAAGTTTCTCTGACGCGTATTTCTTCTTGTGTAGTAACTATAAACTACTAGTCAAGTCTCTCTAACGCGTATCTCTTCTTTTGTAGTAACTATAAACTACTAGTCAAGTCTCTCTAACGCGTATCTCTTCTTTTGTAGTAACTATAAACTACTAGTCAAGTCTCTCTAACGCGTATCTCTTCTTTTGTAGTAACTATAAACTACTAGTCAAGTCTCTCTAACGCGTATTTCGTCTGTGCTTTACATATGACAAGCGTTGAGGATAAGCCCAACTAGCCGGATACTTGTAGCTTCGTATTCGAAGTAAGGAGTAAGGAGCGCGACCTGATTGTTATTAAACAATTTTGAGGGGACTGCAATTTTCTTATGATACTACATAGTTGCGTATTAGTGCGAAAAGTTCAATATCGCTGGTTGCCAACAAAGAAGGAAAACTTTGACTGGCCCGATAGCTCAGTTGATAGTATCCCTGCCTTGTGAACTGCGGGTTGTGGGTTCGAGTCCCACCCAGGACAAACATTTGTTTGATGAACATAGGTGTTTGTTCTGTGTCTGGGTGTTATATTGTATTCTATATAATAGGTCTTTACCTATGAAATTGCCGTATTGCAGTACAGACTTTTTCAAACAAAAAAAAGTTTTGATTGGCTATGAATTCTAAATTCAAATTAATTTTGTTTTAAAAATATGACATTCTATTTAAAATATAAGTCTTTTGTTTATTGATTAGCGTTGTATTTTCATTACATTTCAACATTTTTCCTCATAATGGATACTTTGAAATTTCGTGTAATTATGGAATATGAGTTCCGTCGTGGCACCAACGCGGCACAAACGACACGTAACATCAACGACGTTTACGGAGAGAACTGTTCAAACGAACGTACAACCCGTTATTGGTTTGCTCGGTTCCGTTCTGGGAATTTTGACTTGAAAAATGAACCTCGTGGTCGTCCGGAAACTTTGGTCAACAATGATGAATTAAAGGCGATTTGTGGAAGCTGATGAATCTCAATCTACAGCTGAGCTGGCAGCAGCTTTTGATGTTAGCATCAAAACAATATTGGTCCATTTGCGACAGATTGGCAAGATAAAAAAGCTTGATAGATGGGTGCCCCACGAACTTAACGATCGCCAGCGCAACGTACGCGTCGAGACTTGCCTTGCGCTGCTTAACAGGCACAGAAATGAAGGAATTTTGAACCGAATTGTTACGTGCGATGAAAAATGGATTCTTTTTGACAATCGAAAGCGCTCAGCAAGTTGGTTAGATCCTGGTTCGGTACCAAAGCAATGTGCAAAACGAAAAATGACCCCTAGAAAGGTGATGGTCACAGTTTGGTGGTCTAGTGCTGGTGTGATTCATCATAGCTTTTTACAAAACGGCGAGAGCATTACTGCAGATGTGTACATTGAAGAACTGACCACAATGATGGCGAAACTCGCACGTCTGCAACCAGCTTTGGTCAATCGGTCGTCTCCACTGCTACTTCACGACAACGCGCGACCCCATACTGCACAACAGACCGTCTCTAAGCTGCATGAGTTGGGTTTGGAAGCTCTCCCTCATCCGCCATACTCACCAGATCTTGCGCCTACCGACTATTACTTTTTCCAAAATTTGGACAACTTTTTAGCGGGAAAAAAATTCAATTCCCGAGAGGCAGTACAAAACGCCTTTGAAGAGTTTCTTGTCTCCCGTCCTGCTGATTTTTTCAAGAAGGGCATCCATAAACTGCCACAGCGTTGGCAAAGATGCATTGATTGCAGGGGTGATTACTTTGAATAAAAGAAATAAATAAGTTCGAAAAAAAAATACTTTAACTTTTTTCAAACAAAACGGCAATTTCATAGGTAAAGACCTAATATATTTACAAACAAAAAGTATCAAAGTATTGTATCAGTTATCTGGTTCCCATAACACAAGCTTTGCTTAGTTTGGGGCTAGATGGCGTTGTCAGATGTCCACACATATTATAATTATTATTACTTCTCCATCGCAACGCACGTGTGGTGGCCGGAACACTAAAATAAATTAGAAGCCAAAAAATCAACCTTCCTAAAAAGTCTGATAAATTTCTTAATTTACATACCTTATTATGAGGTTCGGCTTCGACCACCTTCTGGAAGTCCTTAACAGCCTGATCAGCCTCCCCCAAGCCGAGCAATGCCTGCCCTCTTCTAAACAGGCCCTTCACATTATCAGGGCCGTAGCTCAGGGCCTTGTTGGCTTGATCCTTGGCCTCGAAGTAGTGGGGCGGTGTGACCTTCAGGTACACCAGGGCGAGGTTGAGGTGAACCGAGAGAAGGAGCTCCTTCGCTTGATCCTTGACCTCGTCTGTGTCTGTGCCCGATTTTGCCAAGTCTGTTAAAGAATTTTAATGCCATAAAAATTAAAACGGCACACATAACTATTGGAGCACAGAATTTTATCAAACCATAATTTTGTGTAACCTCGACTATTCGACCAAATTACAAATTACTTTGGCAAATATTATAAACAGGAAAGATTTGTATGTAAGTATGTTTCTAACGAATTGGCTCAAAAAGTAATGGACCGATTATAAAAATTCTTTCACCATATGAATTCTAATTATCACTTATTAATATAGGCTATTTTAATTGCAACAAAAAATAAGGGAAAAAATAAGGCCGTAACTAACGAAAAATTCTTACCACCCAACAATCCGATGACTCTCTTGTACATCTTGATCGCCAACAGATGTTTCCCCGCCTTAAAGTAGTCCGTCCCCTTCTCCTTGTAGATCTTCGCCTGGCTTATCTTCTCGGGCCCATCCATCGACCAGGCCTCCTTAGCCAGCTCGAAGTTCACCAGCCGGACAGTAAACTCTAGGGCGCAGTTAGGAGGCACGCCCAGCTCCTTGTTGCCTTCAGATTTGAAGGCATACTTGGGTTGGACTGTGATACGGGACTTCTCGCCTTTGAGAAACTTTTCTAAGGCCCTCTCGAGGCCCTCGCAGATGTTGTGATTGCTTCCTTCCCCGAGCGAGAACGTGACTGTTCTGTTGTCGAATACCGTTCCGTCTTTGACTACTTTGCCTTCTAGTTCGACTGTAATGGAAATGGTTAGTGTCAACTCTATGTAGAAGTTTATTTTAACACGAGCTTCTCTACCTGCGGCTTCGCCCCGCGTGGCCTATAGGAAAATAATTCAACCACCCATTTCACCCTCTTAGGGGTGGAATTTCGAAAAACCCTTTCTTAGTGGATACCTACACTTCAAAAACACCCCCTCCAAATTTTAAGTCTCTAGGACCAGCTGTTTAGGCTGTGCGTTTATATATAGGTCAGTCATTCCAGTCAGGACTTTGAATTTTATATGTATAGATAGCCGGCCGAATGCTGACAGGCTGTGAGACATTTCAGGATGACGTGCGTAGTGCAGTGTCACGCGTAGGGTTTGGGTCCCGGGCCGTCTCGTGTCTCGAAGTCCCGGAACTTTTCGTGATTATCTCTCGTCCGAAACTCTCGTCTCGAGTCTCGACCCGAGAGTTTCGGGTCGAGACTCGAGACGAGACAAGATTGTCGAAATAGTCATATAATCATTATTATTTTCAAATAATTGAAAAAGGCTAGCGCAATCTTAGTTTAATGAATAATTACTTCGTTTACTACGTAACTGCACGGTACACAACAGAGGATGGACTTACTATAAGGGCAATCACAAAGAGTAAATTTATTCCTGAGAGTATTAAAGTCCCAGGAATTCCCAAGTCGTTTTTACATTAGAGTTCCGAGTGACATTGTATGTGAGATTGCATCAGTTATGGGCGGTCGTTTCGCTTAACATCAGGTGAACGACTAGCACGTTACACCATTCATTGACATAAAAATATCAGTAGATTAAAACAAACCTTTTCATACAACTGAATAAATTAGGACATATTGTGGTTATGCGAAACCTTATCTAAGCCAGACTACACTGGTACATTGTTCACATTTGTGTTGTGTGAATACATTTGAGATAATATTACACTCAGGAAATATTAGTTGCCGGGTTAGATACAATAGAAAGTTTGTATCACGTGGATTGTAGATCTAGTTTCAAATGATATCAATGGCCAGAAGATGTTCGCTGCTGAACATAGGCATCCCCATTAAACGCAACTTTAGAAGCTCATCATAGGAGAGTTATCCATAATCAGCACACTTGTCAGGTGACTTGGTGATCGTAGATAGTAGTAGTTCGCGTTGTTTCCAAAACTACAAAGAAGGTTCTGGTAAAGTTGCCACCACTTTACTAGGAGTATGACTTGACTTGACTGGACTATGACTTAACTTGATGACTTGGACTGTGGCTTGGCTTGACACAATATAATATTAATTAACTTGATAAATTATCAATTACTTGACACTGGCTAAATAAACAAAAGTGTGGAGCCAAAAAAAAAACTAGTACACACTGGTGACAAGAGCTCCATCATTGGGACTGTCGAACCCAGTTCCCTGCTCGATGATGTGCCGCAGGATAGACTTGTTCTTGTTAGGGCTCAGGTCTTCCACTTCCCATTTGATCATTTCAATCTGCAATCAAAGATTTTGGTAAAATGTTTATGTCAAGGAATCTCTACTATCATCACACTTTAATTTTATATTCGAAAGTTTATGCAATCTTTCTTCACACCAAAACGTCTGAACCGATTTTAATCGAATTTAGACAAAGGTAGCTTACATGGTAGATACATTATATTATAAATGAACACAGACTAACATGAAACCTTGGGGCACATCTATTACAAAATTTATAAATGGTATAATATTATTTTATAACTATTTTTAAAATGTTCCTGTAACACATGTGTTGTGGTTTTGTTTTCTTATCAACCATGGTAAACATTGATAACTTGACTGAAAATATACCAAAATGTAGTTGAGAGTAGATTGTTATGCAAGGGATGAAAGGGTTCTACTTAGACAGGAGATTACTAAAATTAAAAATGGTAATAAGAGTTATTACAATTGTCTTGAAAAATTATGAAGTTATTTAATATACATTGTTGCATTGATTTTGTGGTGTAAAATAATACAGCCAGGTTTCACAGCTTCTCTCTTCTCTATTCCCTTCAATAGGATTAGGGTGTAAAACTAATTATCCCATGTGAAACCAAGGCAGGTCAGCTAGTAATGAAATGCATTTATGTCTGTATCTGTAATAGGGACCTATCTAAAATGAGTAAATAACCACCCCCAAATAAATTAAGAATTACTTATTTCATTTATTTTGGGGTGGTTAGGTTAACCCTGCATTCATATCTTAGGGGTATTGATTTAACATTAGATGGAAAATGCCGTGGCTGTGATGTAGATTATACAAATATAATATAACATACCTCAAACTGCAGAACAGAATTTGGTGGAATCTTTGGGGGGCTGCCAGCTGCACCATATGCATACTTCGGAGCACAGGTAAGGACACACACCTCTCCCCTCTTCATAGTAGCCACTCCAATGTCCCATGCTTTGATCACGGATCCTACCAGCAAAACCATATCATTATTTTGAGTCTAAATGACTATAGCAGGCTTTATCTGGGTTTTATGGTTTAATACGCATATATGGAAGAAATTTTATTTTATTGATATAAAACTTTTTTGCACACACTTGACTTGGGGAGTAAGCTGGTGAATATGTAACGAGAGTGTTACGGAAATTGGTCAGGTGAGGCGAACGGAAGTTGAGAGGGAGATATAAGTTAGTGAAAATATAGTTTAGAGTTATTTCATATAGAAGTTTTACTTTAGTTGTGTGGTCTAAAGTACACTGTTTTTTTTTTTGTTCATTTATTTTTAGTCTCTTGCCCATGCTATACTGAGTTCATGCTGTGGGCAGGCTGAATATTACTGTTTGAAAATCTCTTGAAACTGCTTAAGGTTAGAATATACAAGCAGACCCATAATTGACATTTGAAACTATGAAGGGGCAGTATCACATGGCTGCAGATTGGCTTTAAAAAATGAAAACATGTAATACAATTGATATCATAGTACAGTTGTTGAATAAAATTAGTTAAGCCCTAACTCATGCACCGGGACAGTTGCAAAGCTGAAAATAAATCATATACTGTGTCACATGGTATCACTATACTGTATCAATAGCATATTTAAATTCAAGTGTTTTGTAGAGGTTAGAATCTGAATGATTTAGCTTGACCTTTCAAGTACAAAATATGGAGATGTCGTAATTTGAAGACATGTGCATTAAGTTTACTATTTGGACTAAATTTACTATTTAACCGTGACTTTTGTTCACAAGTTTAGACATCTATATTTATAGATGAATATACTTAATCTGTTTTTATTTTATTTTGTAGTATTTTATGTTTTTTAAGTTAACTAAGTTACTTAGTTAGCAAAGAATTTTTTTTAACCTAAATTTAATATGAATGGGTCCAGACCCAGCATGATTACTTTACACTTTACTTTTTGCGGTAAGAAAGTTCATAATATGTGATAAGTACTTACCCTTTCCCAAATTGAACTCGAAAGGCTCGTTCCTATCCTTGCTAGAGTCGAACTTGGTACCATCTAGCAGTGTGCCCGTATAGTGCACAGTAACCTGGCATCCTGGACTAGGAACATCAGTGCCGTCACCCTCTCTAATGATTCTCTTCAGCACACCGCGGTCGCCCGCTTTCGTGATGTCTACACCTTCGTCAACGGTCATTGTTCTGCTATATTAAGTTCTTGTCTATCTAAGGACGACCAAAGTGCGATACGACGACAAATTATAAAGTATGATCGACGCGGATACGACCAAAGAACCGCGAATTGCGTTAAAAACTAGATGCCTAAATACTTGCTATTATGTAGCCAAAGCACAGAATACTATTAAGGCAAAGAGTATGTAACACAGACCCAGTGGTCTCGAATGATCTCGAACAATCTATAACATCAAGAGCATACAGTGGGCACAGGAAACCAGAACGAGATAATGCTATACGTAAAACTGAGACCACAAAATCTATGCTCTGAATCTTTAAAATTTATACTGGAACAAAACAGCCACAAAGAAAAAGTAATTAGTTAAGTGAGGTTATGTACACAGAGTACTTTTCTGTTATGTATTGGACGTTAAAATTGATTGAGCAAATACACAAATTAAAAAGTATAGCGCATAAATTGAGATTGTGATTTGTGATACCTATGCTGTTTCGTTTTGCTTAAAATGTCGGATAAAGAAAAAGTGCGGTATGCTATTGCACCCGAAGACGTGAACGTGCGATTTCACAGGTTTCCTCTGCCTGGAAAACGTGGATTTTTGAAGAGAACGAACCTTAAGGTAAGACCTTCCCTATGCCATTCGCTGCGTTCGCTTGATTCTCGATTAGTAAATTAAATTTATATGTATAAAAGAATTCGTATATAAACATAGGTTTTTTTCAGGGTACGAGTATGGGCTGAATACTGCTATCCAGCCGAGAACTGGACTTCTGTAGAAGCACTAAAACCCTCCACAAACAGCATCATTATGCAGTAAACACTGCTGACAGTTCATACACCAGCAGCTCTAAGGAGCGGTTAAATAATTTTCCAATCCCGATTGGAGCAGAAGGCATATTGTTGAAGTTCCGTCAGGGACAATGTGCAACTTCGAGTGTAAGTTAATTAGTAAATAGTATTTTAGTAGGTACTAGGTCCTTTGTATCATGTTTTCAATTCAATTCAATTATAATAAATTTTAAATATTGTAAACATTTAAAAAACGAAACAACAAAAATATGTCATGACTGTAATGTTTCGTGTAGCTTCTTCTTTACAGATGTAATTGAAGCCACGGATCGGAGTTTTCTATTCTACTTTGTGCTGGATTGCTTGCACTAGTAGTAGGAAAGAGAACTTCTTTTTTCCAAACCCACTTAGTAATAGGATTGCTATATGTAATATCTGACATTAAGTACTTTGTAATGTTACCTATAATAATTATTCTTAGAACCTGCATAATTTCATTTTAATATTTTAAGTACCTACCTAATATCATTGTGACTTGTAAAAGTGATAAAAGTAGCCCATTTGCAATAAAATTTCCATTTTTTTTTTAAAGTTTACTCGGATTCAAGTTATGTGAAAACAAATTTGCTAGTGTTACTCAGGTAAATATGTTATGTAATATAATGATATCATATATTTCAGATATTATGTGGTTTTTATTTATTATGGTACTTTACCTTACGATTATTATAAGTAAGGCCCGTATTACAGAACAATGCTCAGTCACTGATTGGTTCTTAGGTCGAGATTTCATTTATAACAATACCAATTTGTGAATGAAATCTCGTCTTGAGCGCCGATTCACGACTGAGCATAGTTCTGTAATACGGGCGGTGTAATAAGGATTTTAAAGTGAATATATATTTAAATTACGTGCACATAAATTTTAAAGTTCGCACCATAAAATTTGAAAATTTGCGCCAATGTCTAGTTCGCCCGTCAAAAACTCGAGCGCTAGTGTACTCTCGTGTTAGCATTTTTTGTGTATGAAGTATATGTATGTACTTGTATTATATGTATGTACTTCTTTCCGTAAGGATAATAGTATTCTGTGGTCTCGAATGTCAAAGTGCGAAACAAAGAGTAAAATAACTTGGTGCGAAATCGGTAGAATTGCCCTCTAAGGTCCGTATTACAGAATAATGCTCAGTCATAGATCGGTGCTTAAGCAGAGATTTGATTCACTAATTGATCACTTTATGAATGAAATCTCTGCTTGAGCGTGATGAAAATGAATATTTACATACATGAATATTTAGTAGCTACCATTAAATTATAACGACATATACTATATTTACTAGGTGGTACAGCGCTGTGTCAGTTATTCTGCCGCCAAGCAGTAGTGTGTAAGCACAGCAGATAGATAGTCTCTATAGGGAAGTTCTATATTTTTATCTGTTATTTCGATATTTAATCCTTTTTTCCATTAGTGTATTCCTTACTTTGCATTCGGTCATATTACATTTTTCTAACATTTTCTCTATTTGTTACCTAACCTATTTGTCTGTTCAAGCAGAGATTTCTTTCATGAAGTGATCAATTAGTGAATGAAATCTCTGCTTGAGCACCGATTGATGACTCAGCATCGTTCTGTAATACGGACCTAAGTCTCGGTAGTGTAAAATCATGAGGTCTTACTCTTGTACTTAAGTTTTGGACATTTTGTTATTTGGTAGGTTGGAGAGGTTTTAGTAAAAGTGTTTATAACATAAGAAGCTGCCTTTTATTGCTTTAAATTAATATACAATAAAGAATTAGAAAATGTAGTTAACATTTTTCATTCGACATTAGAGATGTGACAGACGTTATTTTTTAAACCATAGAATAGTGAAGTGCACAGAGTACTTGTTAGTCTCACAAAGAAGTTAATATACTTTCAATAGGACATCTCTGTGTTGTTTGTACAAGCTCATATTTTTATACACGTATAAACACAACATCCAACAATCCATGTATAATAGAGGTTGTATTCCCCTAATGATTCCCTGCAACGTTATTTTAAACCATAGACATCTTTTTTCTTTTATGGAGACACTATTATCTATTAAACGAAAATGTTAAGGATTGCCAGTTTAAAATGTTTAAATTGCTAAATCAGTAGAAAAATCGGCACTTCCCATGTATTCTCGGAAATCGTGAAAAAATCGTTGCATTTCGGTAGAACGGAGCTCATATCGGTAGAAACACCGAAACGACACTGCCAGACCAATTAGAGGATACTATGTATGTATCACAGACCACTTAGGAGAGACTATGTAGCTCATGGGCCTAGCTAGTATCATGGGTTGCATTGAGTCTTAAAACTAGTTTGGGAAGTTTTGGCGGGAAAGCGAAAAAGATTGCGTCACTACATTGTATTATTTTCCAAAACTTGTGTTATTTTCAGTGTTCGTGCATAAAATTGGTGGCATTTTATTCGTTTAGTGCTGGATTACAGGCGTGAGTGTGAGAAAATGGTATAATGATGGTGAAACGTTTCTTTTCGTGTTGTTTCCAAAACTCCATAGAAGCTTCAAGTAAAGTTGCCACCACTTTACTAGGAGTATGACTTTGACTAGACTATGACTTGAATTGATGACTTCGACTATGACTTGAATTGATGACTTCGACTATGACTTGACACATATTTGCGTGAAATGTCATTAACTTGATAAATTATCAATACTTGACACTGGCTATATACACGGAGGTGTAAAGCCAAAACATAAAAAAAAATCTAATTTGTGCGCTTACAGCACAGAGTAATTTCTACAGTCGAATCAAACCAAGTTAAGCCGTTTTATCGACACGATCGATCTCTCAGAAAATTGCAGTATAGAAGTAACCATTACTTCGTTAATAATATTTACTTTTCACTACCTACATTATGTAGTTTTAATGTTAATATATAATAATAATAGTTTTAAAATGTAATAATGCACACATATTCATTATTATATTTCCACTGCTTTCAAAATTGATTTTAATCGAGTATGAGATTGGCACCGAAAATTGCAGTGTAAAACGCTATTCCTACTTTTGACCGAGAAAAATGATAAATTGAGCATGAACGTGACTCGACTCGACAGTTTGGATTTATTTTTTTACATTGGTGGTTTTTAATGCAAGTTAAATCTGGCGGTGGGCCAATGGATAACTACGGATAACATGGTAGTTATCCATTGCGGCTTTAATTTTACGGGTCGGGTCGGTTTTGTGTTCAATGGAACACGCAACCGACCGCTACTGTAACATACTGACGAACATTGTACCTCCTCCTTTTTGGAAATCGGTTAATAACAGATATTTTAAGTCAGTACTTACCTACGAAAGGAAATACCTCTATTACCAGCTCCAACTTTACAGGTGGAGTTTGAACAGTTGATTTTGTTGTGTTTATAGCCCAATTAATGTTGCACTTGATGTTGAGGACAGATTGGAACTATTGGAAGTGAGTTGTAAGGTACTGAGCGGCTCACTTTTCACAGGCAAGAAAGATAACAACTCATGTATAACACAAACTCATGCATTGTAGCGATAGCTTATATAATTCTATGAGGCTGACTATAATAATAATAACGCCCAACAATCTCATACATAGGGCCTGGCCCCTCACTAGGATTCCCTGTGTCTAAGGACCCAGTAACTACAAGGCCCATGGTCCCACAACACCCAGACTCGGAACAAGTATTTGAGTTTTTTCCTGGGCCCAAATACTAGTCCTGCCATGGGAATCAAACCTGCTGCCTCCGAGTTATAAGCCAACCTGCTCAACCACCACACCACAGAGGACTAAAGGGTAGGTTATAGCTGACTTGTGGTAAAATGTGGCCAGATCTTGGTAAAAATTGACAATTTTTTTTATTGTTCATTTATTCCCTAATGATTTAACCAACTTTGTGGTTTACTTATATTGTTAGAAAATTTTATAACTAACATTTATTATCAATAACATGTGATTTTATTCATACTAATAAATTTTTAAACTATAATTTTAAAAAGTTTTAATAGCCAACCTTGGCTGAACAGGTTGTAGGTACTTATAGGTAAAATATAACAATAGAAGGAACTTACTCTGCTTATAGATAATAACAATTATTGTTGATGTTCTAAAGAAAATAATATTTGCAACATACAAATTTTTACAACCCCATAGAAATCACATATACTTACTATGTACAATAGTTGAAAAAAAAATAATACAATAGTCAAGTTAAACTTATCTTTGTCACAATTTACAATTATTATAGCATTTATTGACATAATACCTATAATGCCTTTCATTGCTTTGGGATAAAAGTTTTTGGTTTGGCTTGTATAACCATTCATCAGATCCATCACAGCAATCGCAGATGCCATCGTTAACTCTGCTGGATGGAACTTGGTTCACCGTTACCTTTTTATGATGTTGTGTATCACAGTAAAATGTTCCATCTACACATGCACTTGTGCTAGGCTCATCGGTACCATCATCACAATCACAAAAGTCATTGTTTACATCCTCAAATGGAATCTTCTGTTCTGATTTTAAACACTTGAACTCATTGTATGAATCTGGTCGGTATTTTGGCATGTGTGAATAGAGTACACCCTTTAATATTCCTTCGTTATTCACGTACTTATCGTCTTCTGACCTTACATGTGCAATCAAATTAATTATTTCTTCATTTTCGAAAACTGGTACAACTGTCTTTCGATTGTTTCCTTCTGAAGTAATGGTCAAGAAGAAATAAAGTTGATACAGAATAAAACACGCAGCCATACACACAGTGAGGATGATGATATTTTTCTTCTTTTTTAGACCCATATTTGCCCAAGTAATAATAAATTTTTAAATTTCATTCATTAATTTTTATCTCAAGATTTCTCATAACACATTTCTGTTATTATAAAATAAAAATAAGTAAAAATTTCGGAGGAAATCTATAACATTAATATACTCACAGATTTCACCCTATTTACATACACTATGCTACATACAGGTAACTCAAAAAAATTATTGAAAATGTACATAAATCTACTTGTGAACCGATGCTAATCTAAAAATATGTAGCACTACGATGCTAAGTACGCGGTGATAACACAGTATGTTGGATTCGTATCCGTAGCGTAGTAGTTTACTCTTTGATAGTTGATAGCCTGACATTTTTTTTTGTATGGCTCCACACTTTTGTGTATTTAGCCAGTGTCAAGTAATTGAATCAGTGTCAAAGAATTTCTCGAGTTAATATAAATATATATATATAAAGTCAAGTCAAGTCACAGTCCAAGTCATCAAGTCAAGTCATACTCCTAGTAAAGCGGTGACAACTTAACCAGAAGCTTCTATGGAGTTTTGGAAACAACTCGAAAAAAAAAAACGTTTCACCATCATTATACCAATTTCCCACACTCATGCCTGTAGTCCAGAACTTAACGAATAAAATTCCACCAATTTTATGCACTCACACTGAAAATAACAAAAGTTTTTTTTTTAAGTTTTGGCTCCACACTTTTGTTTATTTAGCCAGTGTCATGTAATTTATCAAGTTATTGATATTTCACGTAAATATGTGTCAAGTCACAGTCGAAGTCATCAAGTCAAGTCATAGTCTAGTCAAAGTCGACGCGATCTTTTACCGCCAAAACTCCATATTTCTAAGGTCCGTATTACAGAACGATGCTCAGTCATCGATCGGTCCTCAAGCAGAGATTTCATTTACTAATTGATCACTTTATGAATAGAAAGTAATACAGCACTTACCGCATAGAATGCCACTAATTTTATGTAACACTGAAAATAACACAAGTTTTGGAAAATAATACAATGCGGTGACGCAATCTTTTTCGCGTTCCCGGCAAAACTCGTATCTTTTCTTAGTCTGTGCTTCTAATTGAACGCAGTATCTCATGTACCTAGCCTATGTTCTACCTAAACATATACATAGTATCCTCTACTTGGTCTGTGTACCTAAATGTAATATTTTTGTACATATGTATGTACTATATACCTCTTATACTTTTTATTGTAGAAGTGTTAAGTGTTGTTGTCGAATATATAAGAGGAGCAGAAGAGTGGGCTATCAATGGAAATTAGAACGATAATAAATGTGCAGTCATGAGTTATCTAAAAGTTGATCGTCAAGCCTCTTCCTCCACCGAGAATAAGGAAACGGACAAGGAAAGTAATGAGGACCTCGAGGTATGTAAATGTTTTATCGTAATGTTTATAGCCAATTTCATTGACAGAAACAGTAGACCCACGGTAATCCGACAGATGTTTTGCAACCAATACTTATACTACTCTATGTTTTGCAAGGCGGTGTCGGGTTGAATGAATTTATCGGGCTTTGTAGTACTGCCACCAATCTCGGGTAGTCCAGAACTTTTTTGGACAGGAGTACCTTGTAGTCCGACAAATTACATTTTTAAGGCTGGTAATAAATCTACTTAAATGTTTATCATCATATATACCCGTATGTGCCGTAGTTAGTGAATTAAACAAGTCAGTAAATAAGCATAGTTATGAAGTTAATGTTAAGAGAGATGTGCAAGTTAGCCTTGACGCTCAACCTAACTCAACTGGTCCCAGAAACAACAACAACAACAACAACAACAACAACCAGATGTTGACGGCCATACAGCCAATTGCTAGTACCTTCTGTTGACAACTGATCCAGACTGATACTCTGTTTCTTCTCTTCACATGAAACTCTATTGTCTGGCCTAACAGGATATGGCGATACAAGTCAGCAGCTTGGGATAAGATGCGGTCTTTCTTTGCATCTCTCTATCTTCATATGTATTTAATGCGCATGCTGGTGACCAGCATATCCAGTATCTAAGGGAAACCATGATTGGGTCCATGAATTCAACTTTACAAGCAGTTTTCGTATGGGGCAATGCCAATCTAGTAAAATTCTGTGCGTGCAAACCCAGGCGTGTCTTTTCACCGCAAACGGAGTAAAAAAAGAGCCCACTCCATCTGGCTCCTTTGTTCCGTGGTGTATCTGTAAATCTAGGAGACCACCTTGAGCTTTTAGGTGTTGATCTTATGTCAAACCTTAACTTTGGATCCTATATCGAGTCTAAAGCCAAAATAGCTTAAAAAAACTCGGCATTTTGTCCAAGGTAAGGCGGTACTTCATATCTGGACAACTTCTTAATTTCTATCAAGCACAGGTCCACAGATCATGTATGGAGTACTGCGCAGCAGTACCTGTGGGACGGGTCTGCCAAGTACCAGCTTGAGGCTCTAGACTCGATTGAACGGCGTGCCAAAAGGCTCATTGACGATGACACTTTGGTTGGTGAAAGGCTCGCGCTCGCGCCGACGTAAGGTGGCAAGTCGGTCGGTCTTTTACAGATTACACCAAGGTGAATGCGCACAAGAACTGCATGATCTCATTCTCCCATCACCATTCCACTACCGGACTACTAGACGCTCGGCTAATCCTTTCGTGGTCGAAATACCACCTATTCGTACCAAGCAATTTGATTCCACGTTCTTAATTAGAATGGCTAAGGAATGGAATGCCCTGCCAGCGTCTGTGTTTCCGGCAAAATATGACCCGGGCGTGTTCAAGAGAAGAGTGAATAGGTATTTACTTGGCTAGCATGCTATACCTTCGATCACATGGTCACTTCTCATCAGGTGAGAGCGTGGTCTGGTCAATGCTAGACAAGTTTAAAGTAAAAAAAAAGTTAAAAAAGAAATATTTTCGACACGTTTGTTTTTCACATTTTTCCGAATAATGGCGAGTGGCCTCCACCCGGCTGCGCCGCGATTTGCGTACTAAACTACCAACACAAACTTGGCGGCTGTAATAACTTGGTATTCATTCATTATTCATTCTATAATTCTTCATTTATCTGTTCCATACGATTATCAACGTTATATTCAAGATCAAATAGTGTTCTTATTGAATAACGGGACCAAACTAAAACAACATTTTTATAGGATTCATTGGCACGTAATTTACCTCGGTCCAATCAAAACTCAAAGCTTATGCACCATCGCTGGTGCATTGAACATGTGAAAAGTGGTCAATTTCTTGTTTGTTTTTTTTTATAAAATCAAGAATAAAGGGCTTTATCGCCATTTGCGATTATGCCGCCCTGGTTATTTCAACTAATACTAATACTTAGCTAATATATGCTAACTTAATATTATAGATCAATTCAATCCCTCTCTATAAGTTTGTACATCATTCTTGCGGAGTCTTTATGTTTGTTCTTACTAGAAATTTACCATTGCAGACGATTTACTAAAAGAGTTTATAAGGCCTTTTTTTTTCTTCAGGTGGATAATTCAAAAAGTGTGTTGCTCAAGATTGCAACTCTGTACGCGGAACAGTTAATGAGTGACCTGGTATTGGTAGTGGATGGTGTCAGCTATCCAGCTCACAGGCTCATACTATGTGCCAGCAGCGAGGTTTTCCAGGTATGCCATACCACAGCACTTTTAATAACGTTTTCATAAATAAAAATAGGATAGAAAGGAAAACATTTGATTCTTTTTTTATATAAATAATTTCTCATGTCATATATTTGATATTATCAAAAATGTTGAAATGTGTGAGCGAGAGAGAGGCTGCAGGTATCATAGACTCAGATACAGCCTTATTGATAAACACGAACTAGCTTTAGACTAGTTACACCATCTTTTGTCTCTTTCGATCCAGCTAAATATTCCAGTAGCAAAAAAAGGACAAAAGCTGAAGTAACTAACCCGAGACTAATACCCGTTTATTAATAAGGCTGTTAAACATTACGCTTGTATTCTAAAACAACGTTTAGTTGTGAATTTGGTGCAAATGTCGACATTTTTTAAATATGGAATTGACCACCAATCTACAAAAGTTGACTTAGTGTAAAAAAATTAAAATAAAAAAAATATTTAAAAATAAATAAAATATTAAATAGGCCTTAAAATATTTTATTATTTATCAAGTTTGTTAACAAAAAGTTAAAGTACTCGTTTACAATTAGTAATTATTTTGAGTTCTGTGGTGTGGTGGTTGAGGATGTCGGCTCATTAACCGGAAGTGGTGGGTTCGATTCTCGCGAAGTATTTGTTAACAGAAAAAAGCGCAAATACTGGTTCTGTGTCTGGGTGTTGTGGGACCATGGTCCTCGTAGTTCCTGGGTCCATTGATACAGGGAATCCTAGTTACCATTCAGGATCTATGTATGTGCGATATTTGAGCGTTATTTATTTATTTATTTTCAGATAATGTTGATGAACCGCGAGTGGAGTGAATGGAGAGAAAGTCGTGTTGTTCTTACGGAGACTCCCTCAGCTGCTTCTGTCTTCCCACTATTCTTAAAGTAAGCTTAATCTTCACATTTGTCTCTTGTACAGTTTTTAATTGTTGTAAAGCTGGCGTAAAAGGTTTGTTTTTGGATGTAATCGACACGACAGCTAGCTGTCAAAAGGGACCTTTCACATTATGATAGCTATACATATTATAACATATAACGGCTAATATATTAGATGAGAAAAATTCTGGAAAAAGTTTCTTGGATTTTTTTTTTGTATAATCATATACAGCCTTATTAATAAACACGAACTAGCTTTAGACTAGTTACACCATCTTTTGTCTCTTTCGATCCAGCTAAATATTCCAGTAGCAAAAAAAGGACAAAAGCTGAAGTAACTAACCCGAGACTAATACCCGTTTATTAATAACGCTACTAATGTTTTCATGATTTCACCCGTTGTTTTCGCGTTTTTTTTCCGTGTATTTTCTTAATTTTCCGGGATAAAAAGCATTCCTTGATAATATTTTTTATATTAGCGTGAAAACTACACAAAAACAAGACGAAGTTTTGCTTATATACAGGATGTCCGGTAATTAATCGTCCATCCGGCAGACAGCATCACGACCCTTCTAATTTTGTTGTTGGACAAATCGTATGGTAGTAGCGCGTTGCCAACACGAATACTCAACAGCCTGCGATGTGGTAGTTGAGCCGATTGGCTCATATCCCGGAGGTGGCGGGTTCGATTCCCGTGACAGGACAAGTATTTGTGGACAGAAAAAAAAGCGGAAATACTTGTTCTGTGTATGGGTGCTATGGGACCACGGTCCTCGTAGTTCCTGGGTCCCTAAATACAGGGAATCCTAGGATCCAGGATCTATGTATGCGATCGTTGGGCGTATCGGCGTATAATAATATAAATAAACATTTGTGGACATTTCACACAGCGCCATCTAGCCCCAAACTAAGCAAAGCTTGTGCTATGGGAACCAGATAACTGATACAATACTTAAATACTTTTTGTATGTAAATACATACATAGAATACAATAATTATAACAGCTAGATGTAGAACAAACTTTGATGTTCATCACACAAATGTTTTTCCTGGGTGGGAATCGAACCCACAACCTACACTTCAGAAGGCAGTGTTCTGAGCTATCAGGCCAGAATAATAGACATAGGTTCATGTATACATAAATACATCAAACTTTAACTCCATGATATCATATTGTCATGTTATACACGGCAATCTATGAATTTTTTCAGGTATTTTTACACGGGCCAAATTCGAATATCTCATCAGACCGTACTTCCAGTGCTGTCGCTCGCTGATAAATATAATGTTAAGGTATGCTTTCATATTATTGATAGTAATATTTGCCTGAATTTTCTATCCCCATGAAGTTGACTTGAAGGTCCTTGGTATCATCAGTTGAACTCTTTACTGACCCTGATAAAATTCCATGTCAGTAAAGACAAGCAGCTTCATTGATATACATATCCAAAACGAGTGTGCTTTAGACCAAACAACTGAAGTAAAACTTCTTTAGATTCGTTCCATTTATTGACTGGTATATATATAACTTTGTTTTTGCTTTGCTTAATGTTAGTGTCGCCATCTTGACAATTGAAGGGTTGAGAATAAGAAGGGTTTAACTGTCAAATTGATAGTTTCGAGAAAATTGACTTTTAACTTCAACGGCGTCATTTTAATGTAGAGTGCTTATAAGGTAATAGAAAAGGTTTATGTAAGTTTCAGTTGCTTGAAAATGTTTTAATTCTATTTTAAAATACTAAATATAGTACTAATTCATACAATTACTGTAAAAATATATTATAATAAAATAAATATGATAATGTTTTTATGCTAAGCAAACTGTATTCCTGTGACAGATACACCGTTTTTGGACTTAAAATCTCGAGATTTAAGCGTCATTTCCGTATTTTGAGGATGTAT
The DNA here is from genome assembly GCA_905220475.3 of Ennomos fuscantarius. Lineage (NCBI taxonomy): Eukaryota > Metazoa > Arthropoda > Insecta > Lepidoptera > Geometridae > Ennomos > Ennomos fuscantarius. The sequence goes on from HG992032.1 coordinate 1,849,083, forward strand.
TATTGTAGATAATTTCACGCTGAATCCAACTATACTCATAAGTCATTTTGTGAAAAAAATCAGTTAAACCAGCGCCGAGCCGACACCACCGCCGCCGCGCGTACTCCTTGAGGATGGGCATCTTTATTGCCCGAACACCGGTCGAGTTATTCGACTGTATCTCGTGAGTTTTAGCCGTGTAATAGTTGTAGTTATGAGTACTACTCACGTCAGTTTCTATAATATTAAACCCTTTTTGTTCTCACCCCTTCAATTATGAATTGTCATTTTACAAATTAAGTCGCAACATAACAAAGTAAAAATTACTTAAAATTAGTATTATTATGTTGGTATGTCCGGTAAATGGCAAATTACAAATGTAAAGATGGCGACAGTAGTTATACCGACCGATAGATGGAGCTAAAGAAGCTTTACTGCAGCCACGTGTTCGAAAGCTATCTCTTTTTTTTTTATTACAGTAGTTTTTTTTACACGTTTTGTTAAATGGTTTTTGATGCGGTTCTAGGATCTAGTAACGCTATGCCTCAGCTACATGTCGTCGCACATCCCGCACGCGGCCAAGCGCGGGCAGCTCATCTCATGGATGCAGTACACTATGGCTTGCGGGCACAATCATGTCGCCCGGGTGAGTTTGCAATTTATGAGCTCTATTACAAAGTGTTAAAGTTGGAGAAAAAAGTTATGTTCTGTGGGGGTAATTTATTCTATCTTGTCTTCCATTGTCAAGCTTGTTCCTTTCTAACTATGGTGCGGTAGACTCCTAGGAAAACTAGGGGTCACTGAATAAATATATGTTTCGATCGGTACAGATAATCGGTTACTAAGGAGGCCATAGCGGCGCGGTCGCCGCGGGCAATAATTTATGTCGCGTTAGCATTCTGTGCCCCTACATGTTCATTGAAAATATTTAATCTCGAGCTTGGGCGAAGATTTGAAATTTTGTTTTTGTGTCCGTGGCGTAACGGCGCCGTCAATGTGGCCATATGGTCACAAGGACATATGGACATAAGGTCCCATTTATTTATTTATTTTTTACCTGTATATATATACAGGCTGTTTCAAAATAATGGGACCTTAAAAATAGGTAAAAATTTTTGTGCTGGTTTGATACCAGAAAATATTATGAAATAATTTGTACTTACAGCTCAAAAGATGACATATGTCAAAAAAAACACGTTGGCTTCAATCTCTACCTTATTTCATACCAGGGACAATTTTTTCCAAAGTAATTTACCAATCAAAAAATGATTATGGCGAATTTAAAAAAATAAAATCTGCCTTTTGTGATGCAATAACAATTAGTGACTAAACTTATTGCTTTACTATGTTTTACTAGCTAATTATAGGTTAAATTAATTAAAAGCAACTTGAAAAGCATTTTATTACATAAAAATATTATTTGCAGCGTGAATCAAAGTAACTAAAAGTTCTAAACCTGTTTTTGCAAATCAAAATATTCTTTTTTTTTTTAAATGTTATTGAATGATGTGACGAGCTAGCCGTTCACCTGATGTTAAGCGCCACGGTCGCCCATAACAGAACAGTGTCACTCGGAACCCTATAACATAGAGTTACAAAGCGACACTGCACTGCGCACATCATCCTGAGACATCAGCACAGTCTGGTAATAAGATTACTCGATTGTGAGATCATAAAGTCTCAATTGCCAAGTAATTTCACTAGCTACAGTGCCCTTCAAACTGGAACACAGTAGTGCTTGCACACTACTGCTTGGCGGCAGAATAACTGGCAAAGCACCACCGCTTTGCCAGTTATTCTACCTACCTAGACGAACTTTGCAATAAAGTACTACCACCTAGTAATCTTCAATCAAAAATTAATAATATTCAATCAAAATCTCCAGGTTAACTGGATGATAATGTTCTCTAGCATTAAGTTCGCCTACATATAGCTCGCTCAAAACTTTATGAGCTCTCGGAAGTTAGTTGTAAGACTTAATGTGGCAGCCTATGCGAAAATTGATGAATCCCATACATATAGCACTCGCAGCAAGGGGAAGCTAGCACCCGTAAAACGGTCACTCGCGAAATCTGACAAGATGACGCATGTCATGGGGCCGACGGATGAGATGACGGACCAGATGAGATAACGGAGACCCCAAACTTGGGATATTTTAAGCTAGAGCTTAAGCGTTGGCTTATCAACCAAACATTTTATAATTATGCAGAATTTTTAAATAATAAGCATGTATAATAGATTAAATTTATATTAGAGTACTTTTAAATTATTGACATTGCTAATTTTAATTTTATGATATCTTATTTTGACATTCCCTCGTATTATTAATTTTCTATGTAATGATATGTTATTTTGTACCGCTTGTATTGTACAATTCTATTTATATTATTATCTAATTTCAGACGTGTATTTTATATGAATAAATGACTATTGACTATTAGCGCGGATGGCTGCGCAGTACGCATATTATAGTTACTGCATGGCCGCTTTTACAATGCACTCTACTGTACCATATGCAGTTTGGTACTCGGGCCTAACTTCCGAGAACTCATACAGCCTTATTAATAAACACGAACTAGCTTTAGACTAGTTACACCATCTTTTGTCTCTTTCGATCCAGCTAAATATTCCAGTAGCAAAAAAAGGACAAAAGCTGAAGTAACTAATCCGAGACTAATACCCGTTTATTAATAAGGCTGATTTTTAGAGCTGAGTTTTGCGCGAGCTATACCAATATTTGTTGTTTGTGCAATAAAGAATTTTCTATCTATCTAATTTTTAAATTGTTTTGATAATGTTTAACTTGTTTTTTCAAAAAGCCAGACTCGCGCGATCTGCAGCTCACAGAGCCATACTAGCTAATTATTATTATTACTACGTATATATTTTTATTACTTATTGTTCAAAATGTTTGTGGAGCAGAGTTGCCAGAACTTCGTGAAGTGGAACCTGGAGCGCGTGTGGTCGGAGTGCGAGCTGGACGAGCTGGAGGGCGAGACGCTCGTGCAGCTGCTGCAGCAGAGCGACCTCGTGCTGCACAACGAGATGAGCCTCTACCAGTAGGTATCATCACCGTCACCATCACCTCATCGTCGTCATGAACATAAGATATATAGATAAACTCTTTATTAAAACACTACATTAACCAAACATTAAAACTAACAAAAAAAATTTTTTTTAAACACGGAAAATTGCCTTTATTTTCTAAATACTACAATGATTTAATAACCAATACTAAAAACTACCTACTACTACTACAAAAAAAACATTTGGACTGACCGCGATGACTTATAGATAGTACAAATGTTCCAGCCCACTACCAGTAGGTAGCGTACCCAACATTGCCCCGTTGAATTGCAATGCGTTTATTCGTTGTGCCAAATAAGTGCCAGCATTTTGGTCGTCGCGTCGACCAGATGCTCTGATAAACTTTTGAAAACGCGATGAGGTCCCGCCCCCCAAGGACCCAGAATCTCAACACCAAACGGCTCAAATATGTAACCGCTACCGAGATTACTATATTTGCGCCGTTTTAGCTGCTCAGCGGAATAAGCCGCGGCGCCCTAACGTGTGTCTCAGGAAGATGTGACGGCGCCATAGTGTCGACGCAAGTAGCGTCCCATTCTAAGGGCCGTCCCATCTCCAAGGAAATAAAAAATATATTACATATATATTATACGAGCTTCTGTCCGCAGCTTCGCCCGCGGCGTGGCCTATGGGAAAATAATTGCATTTCATTTGTAAAGTATAAAGTTTCGCGTGACACTGCACTGCGCACGTCATCCTGCGACATCAGCACAGTCTAGTAATAAGATACTAGACTGTGAGATCAGCTGGGCGATCACGTAACTCGATTGCAACTAATAGAATACGCAGCTTATGTGCATAGTTAGTAAGGAAATTTCTGCAATGCAACAGTGCATTGCAATCAGATTTTCGTGACCGCCCAGGTCATAAAGTCTCATTTGCCAAGTAATTCTACTGGGCAAATAAGTTTATTCTAGCTACAGTGCCCTTAAAACCGGAACACTGCAGTGCTTTGCGCACTACTGCTTGGCGGCAGAATAATTGGCAAAGCGGTGGTACCTAGACAAATATTGCAAAAAAGTCCTACCACCTTTACGCATTATATTGTATAAGTATATTTATATTTACGAATATGTATATTATGTATTATATTATTTAATTTATAATTTTAAAATATATATTTAACGCAATTAAGATAGTACAGTAGTATCAACATTCGTGTGCGCATACATAAATCTGAATTTACTTTTGTTTCTTTGTTGTTTTTTATTATCGTTTTTCTAGTGACTGTCATGTAAAAAAAAATATGTTTTTCTTTCGAAATATAGAATGTAAATCCGATTTTGGCTGTAGGTTTAGCATGTAAATAATAAACTTTGTTACTTAAGGGCTGTGGATTTTGTAAAATAAATAAAATAAAATAAAACCTAGTAAAACTACTTGTACTTGAATTTTGGGCAAGTACTGAATAAATGTCGGTATCTAATATTATGATTATATAGGTATTAAAATGTAGCTCAATATATTGCTAAAAATTAACTATTTGTTATTTAATTATTGTTATTAGATTTTAAATTGTCATACACCACCGTCTACTCTTTTACATTTGATACAGTCTATCCAATAGTTATCTGGAAGTCGCTGTCAGTGATAAGACCGCCTATTATATCACTATAAGGTTTTCTTGACACATACATTTCTTTGGTGGAACAATAAAGAGTTCTCTATATTTTATTATATTCTATAATATTAATATAAGTAATGAATGTTATTCCAGATTCGTGGTCCGATGGCTGACCAAGCAGAGAGAGAGGCTCAACAACAGCGATGACCTCAGCGAGGAGGAGAAAAGGGCGCACTGGGAGTCGTTGGTCCCGGCCGTGTTTTCGCATATCAGGTATTATTAACGTAAAACATAATTATATTTAGAATTCGATACCGAATAGATTATCTAATATCTTTAAACGAGCAATTCTTGCATATATATATATAATTTGAATATTGGAAACGGCTCCAACGAGCTTACTGGGCAATCGAGACTTTATAATCTGATCTCATAGTCGAGTAATCTTATTACCAGACTGTGCTAATGTCTCAGGATGATGTGCGCAGCGCAGTTTCGCGTGAAACTGACACTTCTGTTATGGGTGTGTTGCTTAACTTCAGATGAACGACTAGCTCGTCACATCATTTCTTTACAACACATAAAATAAACAATTTTGATGGAATATTTAGGGGTTTCGTCGTTTTATCCAAGGTAAATTTTGCCACCTACGATTTCGTCGCCATCTAAGAGGTCATAATAGCTCAGGTGGGAAACCGGGCGGTCCCGAAGCCAGAACACCCCGGTTCGAGCCCAGATGATTGTTTTTTAATACTTAATCTTAAATACTTTTTTAATATTTATTTATTAGCTATACCTATCTTTGCATAGCTTACATTTGAAAGTATTTTTTACCTTTTCAAACCTCACGTCTCCGCTATTTTGAAAAATAAAACATTATTATTGAACCTGTTCATAAAATATCTGCTCATAAAGTTCTAAATATCTTTAATTTTTTGAGTTTAAATTTCACCTGTGTTGGTTGATAAATGGGACCTGCAGAGGAGACCATCCGGACATGTGCATGATGGAGATACGAAATCATTTTTGTTCAATCTGAAACAGACGAGTCAAAAATATACCTTCAATATATAAATTATATGTGAATCAACAATTTATTTCTAACATAGCAATAAATTGATTACTGTGTAAGACCTTTAAAGAAGTATACATTACGTACATTGTATATTGTATACATTCTTGTAGCTTCTTTACAGTTGTAATCGAAGCTTCGAATCAGAGTTTTCTGTTCTGCATTGTGCCGGATTGCTTGCACCAGTAGTGAGAAAGAGAACTGCTTTTTTTTCAAACATATTGTCAATTTTAATGCATTTTTTTTTCATATATTTTAATGGGCTTGCTATATATTATTTGACAATAAGCACTTTGTAATTTAATACGCTTAGTGAAGTAACTTAATTTTAAGTATCTAATATATTTTTGACTTGTAAAAGTGCTAAAAATAGCCTATTTGCAATAATTCTTTTGACTTTGACTTTGACTATACCGCAATAAAAAAATCTTAATTTAAGTACTGATTTAGCAAAGTTGAAGTTTTATTAGTATTGCTAGTAATGTAAGTAAGTATTTGTATTGTCGCAGATTCCCAATGATGTGCCCGAACCAATTAGCGAAGCTCCTGCTATGTCCTCTGACCCAGGAACACAAAGAATTCTTCATGGAACGGATGGCGATCGCTATGAGCTATCAGTCAGGTAATTTTAGTTCTTCAATCTGTTGTTCATTCGTTCATTCATTCAATAATTGAAGTACACGAAGGCTTTTTGTCATATCCCAGCATTTATCATCCTCTGTGGTGCGGTGGTTGAGCAGGTCGGCTCATAACCCGGAGGGGTTCGATTCCCGTGACAGGACAAGTATTTGTGCACAGAAAAAAAACCCGCTAAATACTTGTTCTCTGTCTGGGGGTATTGTGGGACCATGGTCCTCGTAGTTCCTGGGTCCCTAGACACGGAATCCTAGTTAGGGTCCAGGTACTATGTATGTGATTGTTGGGCGTTATTATTATTATTTATGTATGAAACTTTCTTTGGATGAATATGCTATTTTGTAATAGATAGATAGATCAACACTTTATTGTATACCATGAAAAAATTTTTCAACAAAAATAAAAACTTACTTATTTAAGGCTAAGGCTAGTACTAATAAAGTAATAGTTAAAGTTTGTACTTATGTATGGAACTGTGAAACTACTCATTTGATTATGAAAATTCTTTCTCTGATAGAAAGTTATCCTATCATCCTCAGAGAGACATCACTCAGTTGATAGCTCCTTCTCAGGGTGCCACAGTTCTGCAGCAGTAAAGTAGTTGATACTTTGCTGATTCGTTGTATGGAGTTTCGGAGTTAACATAAAAAGAGGCGTTTTTTGTATGCGGTACGCCACAGTATTATTGGATTGTCACTTGTGCTCTTGTGTTCATGAACACTTTTTAATAATTTTGTGTTTATTTATGTGGTTATAAACACTAGAAGCGCCCTGCGTTTTTACCCACAAATTTTCCCCCGGGATCTCAATTTTCCAGAAAAAAGTATCTTGGACATATAAGCAACTAGTAATGTATGCAAAATTTGATCTAAATCGATCCAGCGACAGAAACAGACAAAGTTTTACTTATAAGGTAGTAGGGATTAACACTTAAAAATACATCTGTTTTGGTAGATAACACCAAATCCACAACGGAATATTTTCGCGTTCTCGTCAAATCTTTAGCCGTCTTATTACGGTCGCAAGCTTAATATAGGTTTAGTAAGTCCTGTCTTAAGGCTAGTCTCGAGCTTAGATTTATCTTTGTTTATGACAGCGTTTAAGCTCAAATGAGATGAGACTCAACTCAGATAAGATGGTCTTACAAACCGGACACAAATCTATCTTAGCACTCCTAGCTTTCCTATACCTACTATAACTTTTACTACACTCGATAGTAGGCAATGTATTTTTAGAATAAACTCTCACTAGGGAAACAGGACTTACTAAACCATAATTAAACCTCCGACCAAAACAAGATAGTGGTCCTAAACAATCGTCGCACTGTTGAGTGGGACCGAATGGCCCTATGAAACCAGCGCGTGGTTGAGTGGGACTGCGTGGCCCCATGCGACCGGCGCGTGGTAGAGTGGGACCGCGTGGCCCCATGCGACCGGCGCGTGGTAGAGTGGGACCGCGTGGCCCCATGCGACCGGCGCGCGGTAGAGTGGGCCCGCGTGGCCCCTGCGACCGGCGCGGTGAGGGACTGAGGGCACTCCAGGGCAGTACTCGCTAGTGTGGGGCCCCGCGGCGCGCGCGCAGCTGACGCCGCGCCTGTACACGGAGGACACGTGGGGCGCCGTGCTCGCCGTCGACAACTTCCACTCGCTGCCCTGCTACCACACGCGGACCTTCATCTTCTCCTCGAGGTACGCCCTCACCACACCGACGGCCCCGACGGTACACCAACCAGGACTATGCTGAGTTGTATTATATATATATGGGCTTCTGACCGCGGCTTCGCCCGCGTGGCCTATAGGAAACGAAGAAGATCAATTTTCATAGATAATTCAAACACCCATTTCATCCTCTCAGGGTGGGTTTTCGAAAAATCCTTTCTTAGTAGATACCTACATTTTACGAAGAACACATACTCCAAATTTCAAATCTCTAGGACCAGCGGTTTAGGCTGTGCGTTGATATATATCCAAGTCAGCCAGTCAGTCAGGACTTTGAAGTTTTATATGTATATATATATTTATATATATATTGTGTTTTATTTTATTCTTATTTGAAAAGATAGTTTGCATAGTAACTATGTATTGAAACTGTCAAATCCATGCATGTGTTTCCATTGATTGCAATTAAGTTCCATGATCGCTGACCTACTGGGCGATCACGTAACTCGATTGCAGCTCTAAGAAACACAATTTTGTATGGATTTGACAGTTTGAATGTTTGTGTATAGTTAGTATGGAATTTTTAATATTAAAGGTCTCTTATTTATTATAACTGGGTTATTATATTGGGGATTTGGGTTGTCTGGAAGACATTGTGACACTTAATTTTTAAGTTTGTGCTTATAAATTGTTCCTGTATTGTGGTGTTTCAATAAAGAGTATTATCTTTCTATTTATCTACATCATAACTCAAGTGTACGTTCACCAGATCGTCGATAGCAGACGTGGGTTTACAAGACAAGCTGACGGAATGGACCGTAGACTTGTACCCGAAGGGGGTGTGGTTCCAGAAGAGCCTCCTGATCAACTGGACCCGGAACTACGACGTAAGGCCACCAATACGATACAATATGCGAACTGAAACCATCGTGAGTGTAAATCATACTGGGATGTGCTAAACGGCTGATCTCACGGGAATATGGTGTCTCGATGGAACGTTATTTAATAGAGCGTCGAAATGATTACAAGGTTATTAATAAATCTAGATTAAACACAATTTCAGAATTAGAGCTTCCAATATTAATTAAATGACAGACGACAGACACGACTGAAGTAAAACATCTTTAGCCTTATTAATAAACATGAACTAGCTTTAGACTAGTTACACCATCTTTTGTCTCTTTCGATCCAGCTAAATATTCCAGTAGCAAGAAAAGGACAAAAGCTGAAGTAACTAATCCGAGACTAATACCCGTTTATTAATAAGGCTGCTTTAGTTTAGCTCCATCTATTGGCCGGTTAATTTCGCCATCTTGACAGTTGTAAATTGTCATTTTACCGGACATACCAACATAATAATAAATTTTTTTAACTTTGCTATGTTGACAATGGAGATCTACGTGAACTAACTTCGACTTCCGTTCGCCTCGTATTCACAAGCTTACTCTCCAAGTCAAGCGTGCGTAAAGAAGTTTTACTTCAAAACTGATGCGAAGCCAGCGCAAAAACTTCAGTAGTTCATTAATCCGACTATGATGAATGAAACTATATATAATAGGTCTTTACCTATGAAATTGCCGTTTTGCAGTACAGACTTTTTCAAACAAAAAAAAGTTTTGATTGGCTATGAATTCTAAATTCAAATTAATTTTGTTTTAAAAATATGACATTCTATTTACAATATAAGTCTTTTGTTTATTGATTAGCGTTGTATTTTCATTACATTTCAACATTTTTCCTCATAATGGATACTTTGAAATTTCGTGTAATTATGGAATATGAGTTCCGTCGTGGCACCAACGCGGCACAAACGACACGTAACATCAACGACGTTTACGGAGAAAACTGTACAAACGAACGTACAACCCGTTATTGGTTTGCTCGGTTCCGGTCTGGGAATTTTGACTTGAAAAATGAACCTCGTGGTCGTCCGGAAACTTTGTTCAACAATGATGAATTAAAGGCGATTGTGGAAGCTGATGAATCTCAATCTACAGCTGAGCTGGCAGCAGTTTTTGATGTTAGCATCAAAACAATATTGGTCCATTTGCGACAGATTGGCAAGATAAAAAAGCTTGATAGATGGGTGCCCCACGAACTTAACGATCGCCAGCGCAACGTACGCGTCGAGAATTGCGTTGCGCTGCTTAACAGGCACAGAAATGAAGGAATTTTGAACCGAATTGTTACGTGCGACGAAAGATGGATTCTTTTTGACAATCGAAAGCGCTCAGCAAGTTGGTTAGATCCTGTTTCGGTACCAAAGCAATGTGCAAAACGAAAAATGACCCCTAGAAAGGTGATGGTCACAGTTTGGTGGTCTAGTGCTGGTGTGATTCATCATAGCTTTTTACAAAACGGCGAGAGCATTACTGCAGATGTGTACATTGAAAAACTGACCACAATGATGGTGAAACTCGCACGTCTGCAACCAGCTTTGGTCAATCGGTCGTCTCCACTGCTACTTCACGACAACGCGCGACCCCATACTGCACAACAGACCGTCTCTAAGCTGCATGAGTTGGGTTTGGAAGCTCTCCCTCATCCGCCATACTCACCAGATCTTGCGCCTACCGACTATTACTTTTTCCAAAATTTGGACAACTTTTTAGCGGGAAAAAAATTCAATTCCCGAGAGGCAGTACAAAACGCCTTTGAAGAGTTTGTTGTCTCCCGTCCTGCTGATTTTTTCAAGAAGGGCATCCATAAACTGCCACAGCGTTGGCAAAGATGCATTGATTGCAGGGGTGATTACTTTGAATAAAAAAAATAAATAACTTCGAAAAAAAAATACTTTAACTTTTTTCAAACAAAACGGCAATTTCATAGGTAAAGACCTAATATAAAAATGAACCTCTATTTCTCTTGGTCATCGCATCACGCGTGAACGGATGGAACATTTTTGATAATTCTTTTTTTGTTGTGTTATTATTGTCAGGTTCTTACGAAAGAAAAAAATTAAGAAAGTCAACAAATTTTCCCACCAAGTGGTCGCAGCTAGTAGTCGATAAAAATTACGTCAATGCTAAATTTTGCACGTTTATAAATAAACTTAGATAAAGCACGTACAATTTCATCTATTTTCATAATTAGAGCTAACAATGTTAATGAAATGATGATATGAATCTGTTTGTATCGCGTTTAACGGAGAAAAAGTTAAGATTTCAGAGTCTTCGCTTGAACTCACAGTGAAATTAAATGTCAAATGGTCAAATTTAATTGAATTGAATCTTAGTTAATGGCTTCTGTGGCAGTTTCTCCACAATTTCGCCAATGTTAGGTCACTATAATAGTAGGCTTAGACTTGACATTGTCACGGTGTGGGGCGACGAATGCGCCACCGAGGCGTTTAAAAATTAAAATAGTTGCCCAGTACAATTTTTGCGATTTTTAAATTTCCGAAAAAAATAGTTTATTACGGAACGATTTCGGTTGGCCCCGGTCATCAGGTAACCCTATTCCCGTGAGTGTTAGCCGTTTGTACATTCCACACCATTATACAACCATTTAATAGGCAAGCTATAAACCCATGAAAGTTAGTAGAATAGTTTTGGAGGCGATCACGGAACTTTATTGCAATGCAACAGGAAAAATTTCATTCCTGATTTGATAATTTCCATAGTAACTATTACCAACTGGCCCCACCGAAACAGCTTCCACTGGGGCTGGTTGCTACTATAATTAAGAATTGGTAGCAACCACCACTCCGGGGCTGGTTTCAGTGGGGCTATTTGAAAATAATTCATTTGGTCCAGCGTGGCTTGGTCTCAACTTGGTATGTGTGCTTGGGTTTAAATGGGAAAACGCACTGATGAAACCAGTCACAGTTACGAGAGAATTAGCGCAATTTTTATTAATATTTCTTCATTTATTATTACAAGATTTTATTGTTATATAACAATATGAAGAATGTTAAGTGAAGATGTTCAAAATGACCTACTTTTTAAATTTCATAATTTCGACTCCGCACCTCGCCAATATAAATTGAGCCTTAGTCGCTTCCAACTAGGTGGTGCGATGAATCCTATGATAATGGAGTTAAAGTTAAGAGTGGTGTTGGTACACCACTAAGCGTAGTCTTTAACTACTGCCAGCTACTTGGTGCAATTTTTTTATAAAACTTAAAACTTGTCTAGCATTTGACCACGCTCTTACGCTCATGCTAGCCAAGTAAATATCTATTCACTCTTCTCTTGAACACGACTGGGTCATATTTCGCCGGAAACACAGACGTTGGCAAGGCGTTCCATTCCTTAATCGTTCTAATTACGAACGTGGAATCAATTCAATTCATCGAAACTCCTAGTCGGGAGCCGCTAAGTGATGATGGAAAAAGCCTAGGTCCTGATGGTAAGCGACAAGGTGCACGCTCGCAACCAAGAAACCTGTTCACTCTAAAACATATAGATTATAGCCCTTCAGACAAATGCTGGTAGAGTTCCACTCCTAAGCCGTTGCAATATAAAGGTCGAATCAAAACGCTTGGTATGGGTAGGAGGGGTGGCAACTAAGTGTTAGCGTGAGGTGTGATGATGTTTGTGACGTCACCAGGTCCCCGAAGTGGTTCTGCGTACGGTCCGCATAGCGATCACCTGCCAGAACTGCCCCGAGTCTGCCCTCGACGAATACGGGGAGGCCGATCCTATGGAGGAAGATGTCAGGGTTAAGGTAAAAATGCGAATAAAATCAGGAGTACCTCAACTTTTTTTATCCATGATTCTTCAACTACACGTATGTGTCTTCGACTCGTGTAACTTTTTTTTTTAACGTCCTAGTGCTGTTGGTCTCTACCGACCCTTACAGCGTTACCGGGCGGGAGGGCAGGCGCTTAAGGTGCCCAAAGCAAGCAAGCCAAAGACTAAGAGACTGATTGCTTTTTCTGTTGAACCAGCTGACTCCCCCTCTCAGCCAGTGTTGCCAACCAGAAAAAATAATGCAACCACCTTAATTTAGAAAAAATAATATGTTTATTACTATATAAACTAATACCTTACTATTCGCGCGATTAAGGAGAATTTTAATATTTTTATTTCTCACTCCCACTCCACTTTCGAACTAGTGATATAGAAGAGAGAACCATTGTTGTTTCTTCATCTTCCGTCAAACCGCTTTTTAGTGCGCTCCGGGCATTGATCTAAAATCACAGTCCATAGATTCTTAGATAGTTTTTCTTCACTAGTCTATTCCGATTAACTTAGGTATTCAAAGATAGTTTTTTTCTCCAGTTTGATCCACCTGTGTCTTCAAAGATAATTTTTTTCCCTAGTTCGATACGTGTTTTCAAGGATACTTTTTCTCATCGATCCAGCGCTATACTATCTATTCATAACCGATCGGTAAAGTAAGGCAGCTTACGTTACAACAAAACCTGACACGGGCTAAACAGTTGTCTAAACGAAAATGAATGAATGAATCCCCGTTCACTGCTATGAAAGCTATCATATAATATGATTGGTAAACCGTGTTTTTGTCCGTTTTGCAGATCGGCATTCTAATATGGGGCGTACAGAAAGATGTGGAGCATATCGCCTCGGTCGTCGAACGAGTGCACCGGTTCTCGCCGCAAAACAGGTACGATACCTCCAATTTAGATTATTAACATGTGATTTACTAATTGTGTAAACACGCACACACAAACACACAAACACACACACACAAACACACACACACACAAACACACACACACACAGAGAGACAAACTCATAATTTGTCTTATATTTAGATACTGTTTATTTTTATGATGTTTTGTAAAAGTAATTAGTATGACATAGCTTAGAGAAGCCACTGACTCCTGAAACACATTTTCCACTAGTTTGGGAGTCTATGGATTCATTATAACTTTGCAACCAATAGTGTCAATAAATAAATTTGTATCTGTATTTTTTTTTTAGATTTGGCTCCACACTTCTGTGTATTTAGCCAGTGTCAAGTAATTGATAATTTATCAAGTTATCGATATTTCACGCAAATATGTGTCAAGTCACAGTCGCAGTCATCGAGTCAAGTCATAGTCAAGTCAGTCTAGTTAAAGTCATACTCCTAGTAAAGTGGTGGCAACTTTACTTGAAGCTTCTATGGAGTTTTGGAAACAACACGAAAAGAAACGTTTCACCATCATTATACCATTTTCCTACACTCACGTCTGTAATCCAGCACTTAACGAATAAAATGCCACCAATTTTATGCACTAACATTGAAAATAACACAAGTTTTGGATAATAATACAATGCGGTGACGCATTCTTTTTAGCTTTCCCGCCAAAACTCGTATTTGTATTTTGTAAAGAGTTTTAATCAATTTTAAATATATAAATAATTAATTTTTAAATCTCGTTTCGAGCACAGATTATCGATTGAGTTTAGTTCTGTGATACGAGCCTAATTATCGAGCATACGGGCCGCGGTACAGTGTGTCGTTGCCGGCAGAGTGTTGAACATCGACGACGCGCTGGACTTCGACGAGCTGAACACGCCGCTGTACACGCCGCCCGCCGCGCTGCCCGCCGCCCCGCCCGCGCAAACCAAGTACGGACACTCACACGGACATTCTTACTTTTTTTTGGTTGGCTTCACACTTTTGTGTATTTAGCCAATGTCAAGTAATTGATAATTTAAGTTAAAAGGTATTAGATATATGTGTCAAGTCAAGTCACAGTCCACATCAAGTCAAATCATAGTCTAGTCTAGTCAAGTCATACTCCTAGCAAAGAGATGGCAACTTTACAAGAAGCTTCTATGTAGTTTTGGAAGCAACACGAAAGGAAACGTTTCACCATCATTATACCAATTTCCCACATTCATGCCTGTAATCCAGCACTTAACGAATAAAATGCCACCAATTTTATGCACTAACACTGAGAATAGCACAAGTTTTGGAAAATAATACAATGCGGCGACGCGATCTTTTTCGTTTTTCCGCCAAAACTCCACGGACATTCTTAAATACGTTATTCGAATTTATGACCCCTCCACAGTCCTTGGGGGTGATCACGAAACTATGATTGCAATACAACAGGTGAAATTTCAATACTAACTATGCACATAAACTGCGTATTCAAACTGTGAAATCCATACAAATTTCTGTTTTTATCGGTTGCAATCGAGTTACGTGATAGCCCAGCTTGTCACAGCTGGTCACATTTTTGTGAGACCTAGTGTGTAACGTCACACATTTTGCAATTCTACATTAGACATTTATGAAATTCTAAATGTAGTGTTGTAATACTTCAATATAAAATATTCATGTCTTCATGTGCGTTACGTACAGCGTCCCTAGTGGTAACAAAGGATTTTAAACAATTTTTTTACGATTCTCGACAGTGTAAAAATTTGAATGTCCCGGGAGCATTTTTTTCGCCATTTTATATCTTTTGCGATCACCAAGCCGCCTGCCAATCGTGGTGATTATGGCAACCCCTTACGACAAGCGTCCAGTGGCGTCTTATGGAGATCTGTGGTCAGCGGTGGAGGTGTTGCGGCTCGTGTGAGGGACAGAGTTTGTTTTATTTGACGACGCTACATTCCAGACGTTGCAGCAAATGCAGCGAGAGCGGCGGGTTCCCCGAGCCGTGCCACCTGCTGGGCCCCGATCGAGATCAGCTCAGGGTAATTTTATCTATACTATTAAACATATTATAAAGATTTTACCGTTTATAGAAGTATAGCGATACTTCTATCTATAGTACATATAAAATTCAAAGTCCTGACTGACTGACTTACGAGTATATATTAACGCACAGCCTAAACCGCTGGTTCTAGAGACTTGAAATTTGGAGGGTGTGTTCTTTGTAAAGTATATGTATCCACTAAGAAAGGGTTTTTCAAAATTTCATCCCTAAGAGGGTGAAATGAGTGGTTGAAGTATCTATGAAACATTATCTTCTTCGTTTCCTATAGGCCTCGCGGGTGAAGCCGCACGCAGAATTCACATTCAGATTCACATCAACAGTTGGAAGCAGATAAAAAAGCGTATATACTTATTCTGTGTCTGGGTGTTGTGGGACCATGGTCCTCGTAGTGATTGCGTCCCTAGATACGGGGAACCCTAGCTAAGATCCAGGATCTATGTACGTGATCGTTGGGCGTTATTATTATTATTGAAGTAAAACTACGCTGCTTGACTTGGGGAGTAAGCTGGTGAATGCGTAACGGGGCGAACAGTAGTTGAAAGTTGTTGGTTCATGTCGATCTCCATTGTCAACATAACAAAGTTAAAAATTACTTAAAATTTGTTTTATTATGTTGGTATGTCCGGTAAAATGACAATTTACAATTGTCCAGATGACATGAACATTAAACAAAGCAAAAACAAAGTTATACCGGCCGATAGATGGAGATGAAGTTTTACTTCAGTCATGTGTTCTGAAACACTCGTTTTTCATTATAAGTAAGGTGATTAATATAATACTTTTTTGCAGATACAAGTAGTCATACTTCCCCTGACCGACCATTGCGTCGTCGGGCCGGATTCGACGCTTCCCTGAACAAAACGCGGCGTTTGCGACGTCAATCGATGACGTCATGGAAAACGACCTGAGAACTGTCACCGTAGATGTCGAACATCAATGAGGAAGGCTCACTATATTAAGGATACCAAAAATACTAAGAAAAACATTGTGATTATATTTTTGATATCGTTCGTTAATTATTTCAAAGCAAAGTATAATGTGTTTTAAATAAGAATAGGATTGAAAATCCGCCATCTTGAACTGCTTTAGCTAACAACTTCAGATTTATTAAGTCTCCAAAAAAGTTTAGAATGCAGTAACAAAATAAGCATAAACAATTTCCAGTATATCTCTGCATCTATAATTGACTTATGACTATTATTACTTATGATTATTCGCACTTAGCGTTCAAATCACAATAAAGGGCTTAGGAACGAATGGATAGTGGTTCAAATCCCGTTAATGAATCACATTTTTTTTGAACATTAAAAAATCTATTGTTTAATATTTGTGCCAACGCTAGTTTTAACGCACTTCAAAACGGAGGAGTTTCTCATTACTCTAGAACAAAAATTGCGCTTTTGCATTTGGTCTAGTTCTGACAATAGCATCCATAAAAAAACAATATAAGTATGAATTCAGTTTTTTACGCTTTGTGTTTGTTATACTTGGTTATAGTATGACGTTAGTTATAGAGTCCAGTCCTATTTTTATTTGAAATGCATTATGTCTTACCACTTAAAGTTTACCGGATTTTGATGAGATTTTGGTGATGTCCCCATTCATTCATTTCATATCAATAATTCTTTATTTTAATAAATATCACATGTTACGTACAACTTAGCGCTAGAATCTAAGCTATAGCTGTCTTAAAATTAATGTTTTACAAGCTAAAGACCGCCTATTTAAACTTTTAGTACAAGAAAAAATTCAAAGTTCTCATTGAATCATAATCGAGGGTAGTTACATTTAGTTTTAACATAATTATTGTTTATTTGTACTTCTGAGCTACTTCATACGTTTATGTCCCCATTGACGTGTGGCCGAGCGTACCGTTCGATTTATGTAGCGCACTATCACACACAATTATTATTATTATTACTGTCGGAAAATACTACGAAATGTAAAATGGAGGTTTTGGCGGGAAAGCGAAAAAGATTGCGTCACCGCATCGTAATATTTTCCAAAACTTGTGTTATTTTCAGTGTTAGTGCATAAAATTGGTGGCATTCTATTCGTTAAGTGCTGGATTACAGGCGTGAGTGTGGGAAAATGGTATAATGATGGTGAAACGTTTCTTTTCGTGTTGTTTCCAAAACTCCATAGAAGCTTCAAGTAAAGTTGCCACCACTTTACTAGGAGTATGACTTTGACTAGACTATGACTTGACTTGATGACTTCGACTGTGACTTGACACATATTTGCGTGAAATATCATTAACTTGATAAATTATTAATTACTTGACACTGGCTAAATACACAATAGAGTGGAGCCAAAATATTAAAAAAAAAATGTAAAATGGTTGGAACATTTTCTAAAAACTTCGGCGTTATTTTATGTATTGGAGCAAACGAATGTCGTTTATACCGCACTACACACACACACGACAGCCTCTGTGGTGTGGTCGTTGAGCAGGTTGGCTCATAACCCGGATGCGCCGGTTCGATTCACGCGGCAGGACAAGTAATTGTGCATGAAAAAAAAGCACTAATACTTGTTCTGAGTCTGGGTGTTGTGGGACCATGGTCCTCGTAGTTCCTGGGTCCATAGACACAGGGAATCCTAGTTAGGGTCCAGGAACTATGTATGTGATCGTTGGGCGTTATTATTATTATATTATTATTACTACCGAGTAGTGTTCAAAGCTTTAATATCAGCTAAGTCAATACGAAAATTTCTCATTTGTGAGTTGTTCCTCATTGTTCGGTGTTTTGACTGTCGTTAAAGTTTTCTACGCAGAAACATTTCACCGATATACGACTGTGGAACTTAATGTGTATCTTACACATGTAGTGCTAAAGTTCACTTTCGAATAGCCTGCAACGACAAAACGTGTTACATTTCAGTGTATTAGTTACGGCTAGACTATCCAGACTGGCTAAAGCTACTTAATACTTGGGTTGTACATACCTAGTGTGAGCTATACATAATCTTCTTATATTTATTCATTGGTGTCGATTTTGTGTCGCATTCTCTAAAGTTAAACGAAATTAACATATTTCCGTCTTTTCATTTCCCCTTTATCAGAAGAGTACCGCCATACTTTAAGTTTACTTTAGTTTTAGAGAATGCGACACAGAATCGACACCAATGTAATTTTAATACTATGCTTATTTTAATTTGTTACCTTTGGCTTTGTCATCGCTAAGGAGCCATCTATAAATTATGTCATATAAATTTCATGGTTTTTTGACCCCTTCCCTGTCCTTGTCACAGCTGGTCACATTTTGTGACCCCCTACCTAGTGTAAAGTCACATATTTTGCAATTTTACATTTATAAATTTATGTAATTATATGTATGTGTGGACATCTCACACAACGCCATCTAGCCCCAAACTAAGCAAAGCTTGTACTATGGGAACCAGATAACTGATACAATACTTAGATACTTGTTTTTGTTTGTAAATACATACATAGAATACAATATAACACCCAGACATAGAACAAACATCGATGTTCATCACACAAATGTTTGTCCTGGGTGGGAATCGAACCCACAACCCGCAGTTCAGAAGGCAGGGTCACTACCAACTGAGCTATCGGGCCAGTCGAAATTAAAAATGTAGTGTTGTAATATATAGATATAAAACATGTTTTTTGACAAAATGTTATGTCACACAATTTGGGACCCCTCCCCGCCCCTTGTCACACTTCGTCGACCCCCTCCGTCCCCCTTAACGTGTGACGTAATTTATGGATGGATCCTAATGGAAAAAAATTCCCACGTCTATCTAATCTGATGTCTATCAAAATTTCCTATAAGTTAATTTTAGTCTAACATAGTAATTTTTAAACGATATCATTTTTCAAAAAATTAACCGTATATCCTTACTAATTATATAAAAGCGAAAATTTTGTGTGGATCACATTAAAATGGCTGGATATATTTGGATAAAATTTTGCACGCGAATTGCTTACATTATCGGGTTCAACACGGAATAGTTTTATCTCGGAAAATACCGCATTATTGCGGAAAAACTGGTAAGATACGCTTGTGGGTGAAACCGCAGGGCGACGCTACAAAAAAACAAATAATGTATTATATTCTCTGTGTGGTGGTGGTAGGTCGGCTCATAACCCGGAGGCAGCCGCAGTCGATTCCCGCTGCAAGACAAGTATTTGTGCACAAAAAAAGCGCAAATACTTGTTCTGAGTGTTGAGGGACCATGGTCCTCTTAGTTCCTGTTCCCTAGACACAGGGAATCCTAGTTAGGGTGCAGGATCTATGTATGTGATCGTTGGGCGTTTATTTATTAATTATCTACTTACCCAATGGTCTTGTAGTAAGTATACGCAATCTTTATATTAAGGTAGCAAACAATGGTGCAACCTGTGATACACAGCTGTCACAGGCCCAGCGCATTCTACGTCACCATACGACCTTTACTCAAACGACTGATTAAACATGTATCTTACAAAATAATTTATAATATACCTGTCCTTTTATTCGTAAAGGTTTTATGTTTTCTCTCTCGCTTTCACGTGTCATAACTGTCGGCGAGTTCATAGATAAGTTTTAACTGTAAATTGGTAACAATTAATTACTATACTAAATTTAGTCGCAGTTGTTCCCACTGGTCAGAAATGGGAAATAAAGTATTGGAATCGGCGATAAGTAATGCATACAATATACGAGTACCGTCGGTAGCTGTATAATTGATCTCGGTTATGTTTTTTATTTGGTTATTTTAAAATAAGGTACAGGAGCCAATGAAGGCCCACTTAATTTCAAAACCTCGTGAAATCTTGCAGATAAATAAAGTATAGAAAAAACATAATGGAAGTTGTAATAATAATAATTAAAACACACTTGCATTATTGTCTATGGTACTAGTAGCATAAACCCGCGAAATTTAAAATGTTTCGTTTAATCATAACTGTATTTTTTTTAAAGTGGGCTATCCTAGGAGCCGGGCCATCTTCGGCGACACTACCTTACATGATGTCGATTCTATGGTTTAACTCATTAATTTGACAGTTTTAAATATTGCGGTCTCTGTTGCTTTGATCTAAATGCAAAGGATGGCTACAAGTTTATCGATACTAGTTATTATGTAGAGTTATTTATTCATATCTCGGTGTTCATTAGTTGTTATTATAAACTTACATTTAAATTTTGTTAAGTTTAGTATTTTTATGTCAAAGAAAAATTCAAAGCGAATTGGAGACAAAGAAACGGGCGTTAAGAAGAGTTAAAGATTCTTTTAAGCATAAATGAAACTGCAGATTCTAGTAATTAATTTTATTAATCATATTTATAATGTATAATGAATGGACGTCGTTACTTGTATACTAACTATTAGGGGCCATCCGTAAATTAGGTCACATGAATTTCATGGTTTTTTGACCCCTCCCCGCCCCTTGTCACACAATGTCACACTTTGTCGACCCCCTTAACGTGTGACGTAATTTATGGCCCCTTAGTCAAATAAATATAGGAAACGTGTGTGTAACTGGGAATATTATAACAAATATAAGCTTAGTGAAAGATGTGGGAAAACAAAACTGCATAAAGGTAATTGTCATATTTTAAGCACATAGAGGTAAGGGTTCCATAGATTATAGTTACTGCCGTACTAAGTACATGGCCGTAGGATATTTCGTTTGTGTCGTTATTTATTTGTATCAAGTGCAATTATCGAACTACTGTGCTGCAATGTTTCGTTGTTTATAAATTATATTTTAATTTTCATGTTTCTCGACGAGAGGCGGATTGTTTCACTGCGAACTTTCTAACGGTTTTGACTGTTTGGTAAATTGTTGTATTATGAATTTTAATAAATAAAGTATAGCTATGAATTTTCTTTTATTTTAGTTTAGTATCGAGGGCTTGTTACATAATCTGACTTTTGACTTTTTCCTAGAGTTATTAAAAACAACAAATACATATGCAAATAAAATTTATTCGATAATATGATCGATACACAAACAACATAGATAAGTATTACATAAAATTGTGAAGCACAATAAAAAAAAAAAAAACATTTACATGCTAAAGCAAAATTTGGAAGAATTGTTTTAATTACATCAACTTATTTACTTTCTATTAATTTATATTTATGGAATCAAAAGCAATGCTAAGTCTTAGACGGTAACCATCTCCATTTCTTGAGCATTTATTTTAGGTAGCGCATTTGGCATTGCGGGGCTAAGCGCATTTAGTTTCTGCTTATCTACCACATACGGGGAAAAAATTGCGGAATTACAAATACCTATCAATTTAATGATACACGAAGATCGATAAAATGGTTTATGGAAAAGGCACATAATTTAAATGAAACAATGGAAAATAAAATAGTTCATTCTAATGTGAAGCAAAGCAAAATACAACCGCTAAGGTTTTCATTTGAAGTAATATGAGGATAAAAAATGTTAGAATGGTGTGGAATTAAATAACGTACGTCGCTATATGCCCGCATCTCCATATTACGAAGCCTTAGGTCACTTTCTGACCATTTGACTTGACTTATTCTAAACTATTCAGCATAATATACATAAACGAAACTAAGTTCCGCGGATAAAAGTAGACATTAAAACGTAGCATTTATACATACACAATTGGGAATAGTATGAGTTATTAAAATAAGAACGCCACGAATCATTTGAAAATATTTCAGTTATATCCTTTGTTGACAAGTAATGCTTCCTGATTTAATTGATAATCAGAATTTATGTAAATGCTGAAATTGGTGTCTTTGATTCTACAAAAGTAGTTATATAAAGTGGTCAAAAATTATTATAATTATTGATAACTATTCAAAACGGTTTGTTTCATTCAAATATAGTACACAATATTGCTTGCAGGGCTAATATGATTTGGTTAAGAAGATAATTTAGCCCCAAAACTAGTACGAGAGTTCGTGGCGAACGCTTATAAAACAATATGACGCACCATAGATAATAAAACACAAATACTTAAGTACTTACACTAAGTACATACAAATGCTTCAAATAGGACTTTTCTTAATTAATAACAATCTCAGGTGTTTCAATGAATTCAATGTATATGGAGAATTTCTAAAAGATAAAAGTTATACAATTTAGTGAAAAGCAAAGAGTTACATTGCTTTTTGGTATGCACAGTCTTAAATTACTTACATAATAAACAATTAGTTATGTCTTTTAGAAATAGTTTTATTGTCCAAGATACATTCATTCGAAAAATACTTTCGGTGTATGTTTTTTTATTCATATCAAAATCTTACTTTTTATCACAGTGTTGTTTCAGCAATGAGAATACGCGAGCTTAACTTCCAAATAAAGATAATGGACCGTCCTCAAAAAACACAGCTAAATGAAACAAGAGGAAAGAAAATGAGGGAAAAATAGCTGGAGCTTATGTCGAGCTATTCATAGTATAGGCAAACATCGAAAATTTTCCTTTTGGAAAATTAAAAAATGTCTACTTGTCTTACATTAAAAACCGTATACAAAATATCTAGCAAGCATTAAGCGATTCATATACTGCTAACTAAACTTTAAATTCTCGCTATATTAAACACTGAAATATGAACCATATCGCCTATAAAATGTGGAACAATATCGTTCAAAATCCATGGTTTGTTCCCGACGCATGTCTTGTAAAATGACTCTTTAAAATCGTAATGTCGGTGAAGGCAGTCATAGGAGCAGCTCCTTCGGGAAGAGATTCATGGATGCATAGTCCTCCAATACCTGAAAAGACATTACATAAACGAGTGTGCTTGTGACCACACGACTGAAGTGAAACTTCTGTAGTTTAGCTCCATTTTTATTGGCCGGTGTAACTTTGTTTAATATTAATGTCGCCATCTTGTGTGTTGACACACTCGATTGTAAATTGTAATTTTACCGGACATACCAAAATAATAATGGAGGATGATGACTAAGAAACTTATTTCCGTATTATATTCCTACCTAAAATACTTAACTATATATACAACGTGTTACAAAATACCCTGTAAAAAATATAATTAATTATCAAAGCCAACATTTTTGTCAACCCTTACTTACTACTGTCATGTCGGGAACCAGATTATTTAACAGAAAGGTGTACATACCTATTTTACCTAATAATTGTCTACTTTAATAGTTTTTCTATTTTTCATTCATAAATATTTGTTACCTCAATGTCAATGACAAGGTTGTCATTATAGATAGATAGATAAAACTCTTTATTGAAACACCACATTGTAGTAACAATTTACAGGCACAATCTTAAGCATTAAGTGTCACAATGGGCGGTCTTATCGCTATTATACTCAAGTACTGGCTTCAAAAAATGTCAAGTTGGAAGAATGAATTATTAATTGGTGATCATTTCTGATCACAAATTAATTTGTGACTACACATGCTACCTACATACCTCTCTAAGCTTTTTTTTCTAACTGCATTTCCACAGACACCTGGGTCCGTGCTTTATGTTAAATTATTTTCTATTCTCTTTTAGATTCTCTGGACTAGGTATCTATGCTATAAATACGCATATTAGGGTATTATTGTTAGCTGTGCGATCATGGAACTTGATAGAAACTTAAATTTGTATGATTTGACAGTTGGAATACTAAGTTTATTTACGTTTATGATTTTTTCTTTTTAAAATTAGGATCGAAACTTCTCTAGTTGCCTTGCAATCAAAGTTCCGTGATCACTCCCTACTTCCTATGAATAATTTGTTTATATAAATAATTTGATGTTAGTTAGTTTTTATTACTACTCAGTTATAATATTGTTACTAAAAAATTTTTCGGAAGCTTAGCAAACGTAACACAGGGTAACCTAGTACGGATGCTAAAGTGCTTAGATATCTTATGTTTGTAACTTACCTACCTAAGTTTAAATAGTTACCAACTGCTTTTTTTAAAGATGTTTTCCTTTTATTTATATGATATTTAGTTAATAACTATTTATACCTAATAATTATAAGCCACTAGCATAAGATTGTTATTTACTTATTGGCAAATAAATAAATTACTTAATTTATAAATTTAGCTTATTATTAAAATGTCACCTCTCTAAGCTTCTCCGCGGTAGGTCGCGGCACGTCGAGCGGCAGCAGTGGCGCCACCTTGCCGCCGTGGAGACACAGTTGCTTGTTCAGCAGCAGCTCCGCCCCCGCGCTCGGCTCGAGCGGCGTGTGGGCGAGCGAGTACACGCGACAGATGTCCGCCCACGCGGTCAGGTGCTTGTCGTTCGCTTCCTCTGCCACTGACGCTATGTCTTGCTATTGGACCAATCAACAAATAGTATAACCCAAAGAGAATTTCCAGTAAATATGAATAAAGGCAGAGATTGGCAAATCAATTAATAAATAACTACAAAACTACACATTAATGAAAAAACATAATATTCAGCTATAAATCAGATATTGTCATATATACATTTTTTACTAACTCTTAACCACCTGATATGCTCAAAATGCGATCGAAGCTATAATACTATGCAACACTCGTAAAAATTTACGTAATAAACAAGAATTTATTGTGTGATAAAGTTTTAAATAACTCTTCATATATGCAAACAACAGGCAGACAATTTCGCCCCTCTTCCTATCGGCCCATTAGCTCAGTTGGTTAGAGCGTCGTGCTAATAACGCGAAGGTCGCGGGTTCGATCCCCTCATGGGCCAATATGATTTTTGTTATTATTCATTTTGCATCAATTTAAAATAGTTTTGTTTTGTATGGGTATAAAATTTTAAGCTTTTGGACCCGTATATAATAATTTAAACAACTTTAAAGTAACATCCTCAATTCTCCAGTTCAGAAAAGTTAATTTACACCCAAAGACAGAACACTTATAAGTCAAATTTCATCAAGATCAGTTCAGAAACAGAAAATATACCTTAGCAATGGTCGAGATGGTGGTTCCATAATAATCATGGTTGATATTAAATATCTGAGCGACCATCTCAGCAAGTGATCCTTGCGTGGAGTTGGCACTATCCACCACGTTATATGTCTGGTGGACAGCCTGAGGACTGGTTCCGAGGATCCAGATAGCTCTGCAGAGGTCCCTTACGTGGACCGTGTTCATTTTCAGATCAGCTGTCCAGAGGAGCTTCATGGTCTCTCCGAGGTGCTTGTAAATGCCACCATAGAGTAGCCGTGGTGCTGTGGGAACATTACGTTTTGGTACAAAAAATAAATAACACATTATTAATTGTTGTGTCTGAAAATAGGTTTTATGTTAGTTAACAGTCAACCTCTTTTTGTATTGTTTTATTCTTCTTTCTTTTCTAATGTATTTGATTGTCTTTTGTTTTTTCACTTCTTGTCGTGCTCCTTAGCTCAATAAATATGTACTTGAGTTTTGGCGGGAAAGCGAAAAAGATCGCGTCACCGCATTGTATTATTTTCCAAAACTTGTGTTATTTTCAGTGTTAGTGCATAAAGTTGGTGGCATTTTATTCGTTAAGTGCTGAATTATAGGCATGAGTGTGGGAAAGTGGTATAATGATGGTGAAACGTTTCTTTTCGTGTTGTTTCCAAAACTCCATAGAAGCTTCAAGTAAAGTTGCCACCACTTTACTAGGTGTATGACTTTGACTAGACTGACTTGACTATGACCTGACTTGATGACTTCGACTGTGACTTGACACATATTTGCGTGATATATCGATAACTTGATAAATTATCAATTACTTGACACTGGCTAAATACACAATAGTTTTATTAAACATAATATTAATCCTGGACCCTAACTAGGATTCCTTATATCTAAAGAAACAGGAACTACGAAGACCATGGTGCCACAACGCCCAGACTCGGAACAAGTATTTGCGCTTTTTTTGTGCCGGAACACTTGTCCTGTACCCTTTGGTTAGTAGCTTGTTTTATCGGTGGTTTATTTCACATTTTTTTTACTGACGGGTTCGGACTGACTTGCTTGGACGTGATTTTGGGTCGACATTCATGATTTTAATAATTATTATTTACAAGGTGTTGCTCGCGGCTTCATACGCGTGCGTATATTTATCGATATTAAAGGTATCCAAACATTCATAAAACATTGAACAAACACAGAGAGTTACTTTAAAATTTATGATATTTGTATGGATTCTATGAAAGTGATGATTAACCTTGGATTGGCTGCGTGGTCCCGATTTGATAATAGTACCACCCCATCTCTTCCCTCAGTTGCCGCAAGCACCGGCTAAGAGAATATCCAGGGTAATGGTAGCAGAATTCCTCTCGGTATATTAAAATCTTCTGCGATCACCATGCCACCTGCCAGGCGTGGTGATTATGGCCCTTATCATAAGCGCTCAAAGTGGCGTTTTATGATGAGTAAAATGATGACATGAATAGCATCATCTAGATAAAAAAAAACTCACTCAAACTCCGTCTATCACCAATCCCATAAACTATGGCAGGCCTGATGATGGTGTACTCCAGCTCGGGCTTCAAGTTCTTCAGCTCCTGCTCGACCTTGCTCTTCATGCGGCCTTCCACCGTCCACGGCTCCACGGGACCATCCTCTTTGTGAGGCTACAAACGAAACTGGGGCTTATTTGGAGCAGCACACTTAGTATAGGTTTATCACGTTTTGTAAAAGTTTGTATGTGTGTTTTTGTGTATGTGTGTATGTGTTACTCCTTCACGCTCAAACGGCCGAATGGGTTTAGATGAAATTCGGTACCAAGATAGCTTATACACTAGATTAACATATAAGCTACAATTTATCCCGGTAAAGTGAAATTTTCTCGTGGGATGAGTAAATAATTTAAAAAAAAATCCGCGGATGAAACCGGGGGGGCGCAACTAGTTAATAATAATAATAACGCCCAACAATCAAATACATAGATTCTTGGATTCCTAGGATTCTAGGATAACTAGGATTCCCTGTGTTAGGGGTTTTAGTGGGTTCCGAGTCCCACATACCCCCTGCCACCACCCCCGTAGTGTGCGAGGGCATTTCCTCCCTCAAAAAAAAAAGGCTATTTTGATTGCAAGAAAAAAATAAGAATCCCTAGTCATAGATGAAATAAGAAAAAGAATTCATACCTTGTCAGTGCTGTACATTTGCCCGCTGGATATCTCCACAAGCCTGACCTTCTGTTTGGCACATTGCTTGGCCACGTTCGTGCTGAGTGTGAGTATGCCTTCCGAGTACACGGCCTCGGTCTGCCCCACGCGGGTTTCTCCGGCGCAGTTGGCTACGAGAGCCCATGGGGCGCCGTTCCCGGGGTCTAGGGCAGTCGCGCATGATGCTGGAAGAAATGAAAATGAAATTAAAAAAATTAAAATTAATTGGCATAAAAATAGTTAGAGGTGGAGTACCTGTTTCAAAACTAGGCTCAAGACCCGTAACACAGGAACCAAGACTCTTCCGTCGGAGACATATAATAATAATAATAATATCGCCCAACGATCACATACATCCTGGACCCTAATTATAGGATTTCGTGTTTAGGGACCCAGGAACTACGAGGAGCATTGTCCCACAACACCCAGACTCAGAACAAGTATTTGCGCTTTTTTGTTTGTGCACAAATAATTGTCTGGCTATTACGAGAAATGTGTTTATAAAACCGTCCAATTCAAAAACATTGCTCAAAAATAAGTCAAGCGTGCGTAAAGAAGTTTTACTTCAACAAATAACGCCCAACGAGCAACATACATAGATCTTTACAACTTAGAAATATTATTTTGTCTCAATAATTATTCTATTAAGTAAAATACTTCAATTTATGTAGGAGAATGAGAGATAACTCACTGAACGCATTTCTCTCCTTACAACGCAAAAATAATCAGTTTGAAATAGCCAGCGAATTGGATTATTTTTATGTGAACAGATTGCCAAATAGCAGGATACATAAAAAAATTATGTAGGATTAGTATCAAAATATGTATATTCTTTGAAAAGAATAATTGCACGTAAGCGCCCTTACAGGGTTCACGTAGCTTGTGTTAGCTGACACGAAGTTTTTTTTTTTATGTTAAGGAATGACGTGACGAGCTAGCCGTTCGCCTGATATTAAACGACACGGCTGCCCATATCAGCTGCAGTGTCACTCGGAACTCTAAAGTATAGAGGTTCGCGTGACACTGCACTGCGCACGTCATCCAGAGACATCAGCACAATCTAGTAATAAGATTACTAAACTGTGAGATCAGATCATAAAGTCTCATTTGCCCAGTAATTTCACTAGCTACAGTGCCCTTCAAACCGGAACACAGCAGTGCTTCAGTACTTGCGCACTACTGCTTGGCGGCAGAATAACTGGCAAAGCGGTGGTACCTACCTAGACGAACTTTGCAGTAAAGTCCTACCACCTAGTAAATATGTGTAATAGTGTATATGAATATGAAAACAAATAAATGAACTTTAATACCTATTATTTCAGTTTTCATACATAACTGACGACCGTTAAGGAAACGTAGGCATTAGCGAAGCGGTAAATGGTTAATTGTTTAGTATGCCGCGCGCGATAACGTAACAATGGGTAGACGACCTGTATTTATTTTATACAGCATTCATTTGATACACAATTGTATGTAAATAATTACGTAGATTTGTATGAAGGATTTGCCTGTGTCCTACGAAAGGCTACTCACACTGTATGTATTATTACTAATAGATTATATTCATACATCCTAGTTAAGGTCCTGGATCTATGATTGGTGTAAAGTTTCTCGTAGCTTCTTCTTTAGAGTAATCGAAGCTTCGGATTGGAGTTTTTTTTCTGCATTGTTCCGGATTGCTTGCATCAGTTGTGGGAAAGATAACTTTTTTTTTCGAATTTGCATATATAATATTTGACAATAAGCACTTCGTAATTTTATATGCTTGGTACAATAAATTAATTTTAAGTACTTAATATAATTTTATCAGAACTTCAACCTTGAAACGGAAAAGTATGTTATAAATAACGCACAACGATCACGTACATAGACCCTGATCCTGATCCTGGACCCAGGAGCTAACCTAACTAGGATTCCCTGTATCTAAGGACCCAGGAACTACGAAAGCAAATTACTTTTGCCTCAGCATCCAAAATTCTTCATTGATACCAAATGATTGTTATCTTGCTACTTATTGCATGAAGCAATTTATTATTTCTCCTCATAAATGCCATTAAAAACGAATTTAACTCGGTAAAAATGTTAATTCAAACTGACTAGAACTAATTAATACCTTGCATAACAGATTTATTATGCATTAGAATTCATGCCATGTGGCTATTATGCATGCAAAATTACTTGGAATCATAATATGAGGCCGCTAAATCTCGGTAGAAAGTGATGAATAATTAATGGACAAGATTATCTACTGAAATTCTACTTTAGCTTTTAATATTCTTTATGAGACCTACCACAATAACCGATAGTTATACGACCTATGGTCTAATACATAATAATATTTAAATCTGCTGTAAACCACATTTTATTAGCTTCAAACTATTAACACTACCGTCAATTTATATACTGGAAGTCTGCAAATTTGTAAAAAGATACCCCCAATTTTTTACAAAGGAAGTAGACCAGCCACGACGTTACGAAACAAGATTTAAACACAAACTCGCCGTACCAAATTCTAAGCTAAAAATACATAGTTCAGGTCCCAACTCAATGGCAGTAAAAATATATAATAAAATCCCGGAAGCAATTCTCACCCAAGAAAACGACTCCGTTTTTAATAGGGTTTTAAAAGATTTTTTGATAAAAAAATGCTATTATAATTTGACAGATTTCTTTAACGATAAAAGTAAACTTCTTTAAAATTAACTTTGCCCAATTGTATTTGTAGATATATTGTTTATTTAATGGATCGGCCTGGTCTGCACCTAACCTGTTGCTATACCCTAATGGGGTCACATGTTTCGCAAACACACCGATAACACCTAATAGAAAATAAGTACATATTTTGGCAATAAATAATTGAGAATTGAGTATTGAGTATATTGCCTGTTTGAAACCGATTTAGATGACTACCAAGGACAAGACAGATTACTTTTTCTGAAATTTTATGTTTTCCACTTTAGTTTTATTTCCGATGGAAACATGAGTTGCCTGTGCTTGATTGTGTGGCTTTCACGCCACAACGGTTAACCTATTCTTATGAAATTTTGCAGACAGGTTATTAATGCTATCGAGAGCAACATAGAAGAGTAAGGTCTGTATTACAAAACGATGCTCAGTCATCGATCGGTGCTCAAGCAGAGATTTCATTCGCTAATTGATCACTTTATGAATGAAATCTCTGAGCATCGTTCTGTAATACGGACCTAAGAGTCTATGCACACGGCGTATTTAATACGCACAGTTGACGCGCGTTTACGGCGCGTTTAGAGCCTGTTCAAAGGTGCGTGGCTGCGACTAATCTCGTTTGAAGCGCGTATAGGCACGTAATCTGAGCCTCGTCTGCGCGTTTAAAATACGTCGTGTGCATAGGCCCTAATAGTTTCCATGTAGAAATGAGTAAATAACGGGTGAAATCATGATGCACAACTAGTATAGAACCATGTACCTCTTGGCTCTAGCATTTAATATTTTCGATTTATTATTGAGTTTGTTGTAAATATATACAAGTTGTTATGATTTCAGTTCTGTTGATGTTGTATTTATATGAAGAGCCTGCTGCATACTTCTAACTTGGCAAAGATCCAACAGTCTCCTAGTATTTTTGCAATTTTCTCACAATTATTTTTATTAATATCTTTGTGGTGTGCTAGCCCACGAAAAAGTTTACATACCAGTTTAATAGAGACCTTTTCCAGCTAGTTGCTAGGGGCAACGAATGTTGTTGATATAGACTTCATATTAGAGAAAATTTTATTTCCGCATTTTGGTTTTTGTAAATATCTTTTTAATTAATATATCGTATACAAAGTCAATCGGCATATCATTAATTCAGCAAACCCATGGACCTCCTTCTATTACAACAAAAGTGTATCTAATTTCGCTTAACTGGTGACCCCGACGTGATTAACTAGGCTTTACTGGTGACCTGTTTTGAACCGAAAGTCCACGTTTGCAGTAAATGTGTGTGATTTTGATTTTGTTGCTGATTGCGATAATTCTGATACTGATTCACATAAAGATGTCGCTCTCAACCGATAAGAACGAAGATATTTGTCGTGTGGGCGTGCGCATTCCGCCGTTTTGGCCTGAAAAGCCGGCCATTTGGTTCGCGCAGATCGAGGGCCAATTCGCGATATCGAACATTACTACGGACAATACGAAGTTTTTCTACGTTATCGGCCAACTAGACCCGCAGTATGCTTCTGAGGTGGAAGATATAATCATCAACCCGCCCGACACCAACAGGTATGAAAAATTGAAGTCGGAACTTATCAAACGACTGTCCGCGTCACGAGAAAAGAAGGTCAAGCAATTACTTATGCACGCAGAACTTGGAGACCGTAAGCCATCTCAGTTTCTAAGACATTTGCAACATTTGGCTGGACCTGGAGTTCCCGAAGATTTTCTACGTACTATATGGACCAGTCGCCTACCAAGTAGCACGCAAACGATAATCGCTTCGCAGATGATGTCTTCACTGGAAGCGCTCGCAGATCTCGCTGACCGCATCCATGACGTTGTTTCGCCTACAGCGCACGTAGCATCAACATCAAGTGCCATACCAGGAAGCTCTTTAGAAGCCATGAACCAACAGATTGCTGAACTTACCAAACAAGTGCAAGCTCTAACTGCGCAGGTGAACCGGCATTCACGTGCACCGAATCGTTCAAACAAGAAAACGCGCGGTCGTTCTAGCTCCACACGATCACAGTCGAACTATAGAAAATTTCCTGTGTGCTGGTATCATAATAAGTTCGGCAATGAAGCAAGTAAGTGCGTAAAACCGTGCGACTACCATGCGGGAAACGCGAACAGCAGTCGGTAATGGCGACGACCGATTGCCAAACTTCCGGTCGCCTATTTGTCACGGACGGCGCTACGAAGATGCAGTTTCTCATCGATACTGGCAGTGACGTATGTGTCTTCCCCCGATCGGCACTCAAGGAACGTCGTGAGAAAACAAATTATGAGCTGTGTGCGGCAAACGGTACACCCATTTCTACTTACGGCTACGCTCATTTAGTGCTGAACCTAGGCTTGCGCCGTGACTTCACTTGGCGATTCATCGTAGCGGACGTTACAAAGGCCATAATAGGTGTAGATTTTTTATCATTTTACAACCTCATCGTGGATTGTCGAAATCAACGTTTAATCGACAACACCACAAGCCTTACGTCCCCAGCTTCACCTGCACAGTCAACTGGGAACATTTCATCGGTAAAAGTTATTTCTGGAAATTCCGTATATCATAACATACTAAGCGAATACCCTGAGATTACTCGACCTTCCGGTGTCCACCGTGTTCCGAAGCATAATACCATGCATCATATACAGACTACTGCAGGACCGCCAATAAGCAGCACACCACGAAGACTAGCACCGGATAAATTAAAAATTGCAAAAGACGAGTTTGCAGATATGTTGAGGAACGGAACAGCCAGACCTTCAAAGTCACCATGGTCATCACCACTTCATCTTGCGCCTAAAAAAGATAACGGCTGGCGTCCATGCGGTGACTACAGAATGCTCAACGCTAGAACCGTACCAGACAGCTATCCCATTCGACACATACATGACTTTGCACATTGTCTCTCCGGCTGTCAAGTATACTCGGTTATCGATCTCGTAAAAGCTTATAATCAAATTCCTGTCTGCCCTGAGGATATTCCGAAGACCGCAATCACGACGCCGTTTGGTTTATACGAATTTCCGTTCATGACGTTCGGACTACGTAATGCCAGTCAAACGTTTCAACGATTTGTGGACGAGATGCTTAGGGGCCTTGAGGAGTACTGCTTCCCGTTTCTGGACGATTTTTTGATCTTCTCACCTGATCAGGAATCACACAAGAAGCACCTTCATCTGCTCTTCAACAGACTCAAGGAATACGGCATGGTAATCAACACGAACAAGTGCATATTCGGTGTATCAGAGGTAACGTTTTTAGGACACAGCATCTCAGCAGCTGGGACTAAACCATTACCATCGAAGGTAGAAGCGGTTGCGAATTACCCACCACCGAAAACCGTCAGAGAACTGCGAAGATTCCTAGGAATGGTGAACTTTTACAGAAGGTTTATTCCTGATGCAGCGCGGCATCAAGCGCCTCTGAATGCACTGCTCACAGGATCAGTTAAAGGTTCACATCCCGTGCATTTATCAGAAGAAGCTACTAAAGCATTCATCACCTGCAAGGAAAGTCTCTGCCAAGCAGCACTACTCGCTCATCCAGACTGCCAAGCGAAGCTCGCTATAGTCACCGATGCTTCAGACACAGCAATGGGCGCAGCTTTACAACAGCATAAAGACGGCATGTGGGAACCTTTAGCATTTTTCTCTCGAAAGTTTTCACCATGTCAACAGAAATACTCGCCTTACGATAGGGAACTTCTCGCCATCTACGAAGCAATAAAATACTTTCGTCACATGGTGGAGGCGAGAGACTTTATTATTTACACTGACCATAAGCCCATAACTTTCGCATTTCATTCACGAAAAGAAAAGTGCTCACCAAGACAGTTCAGACATCTGGATTTTATTTCACAGTTTTCTACAGATATCAGGCATATTTCAGGAAAGGATAACGTTGTGGCTGACAGTTTATCACGCATCGAAGAGATTACTCAGCCCATCGATCTATCCAAGCTTGCTCAAGCACAAAGCACAGATCCTGAACTAGAACAACTTTTGGATAGCGATACTTCTCTGCGCTTGACAAAAATCAAACTGCCTGGATCTCACACAGAAATCTATTGTGACAAGAGCAGCAATGTGGCCAGACCTTATGTGACCAAAGACATGCGACGGCAAGTGTTCGAAAACTTGCATTCTTTTAGCCACCCTGGCATAAATGCGACGACGAAACTGATATCGGAACGCTATGTATGGCCTAGTATGCGAAAAGATTGTAGAGAGTGGACTCGTTCCTGCCTAGCATGCCAACGATCAAAAATAACACGTCATGTCTCATCTCCGTTAGCATCATTCAGCTTACCTCGAGCCAGATTCATGAAAATCCACATAGATTTGATCGGACCTTTACCTCTCTCACAAGGGTATCGTTACTGTCTCACATGTGTAGATCGCTTCACACGATGGCCCGAAGCTATACCATTACAGGAGATAACAGCTGAAACTGTGGCAAAAGCTTTAGTTCACGGATGGATATCCAGATTCGGCTGCCCTGAAGATATCGTCACTGATCGTGGTCGACAGTTTGAATCAGAACTTTTTAAGCATCTGTCCCACATCATCGGATTTCAACGCAGACGAACTACAGCCTACCATCCAGCATGCAATGGACTCGTCGAAAGATTCCACAGACAGCTTAAAGCCGCCATTACATGTCATGCGACGAGCAGCTGGCTTGAAACACTTCCACTTGTACTACTGGGAATCCGGGCGGCATTTAAGGAAGACTTACAAGCGACTCCAGCTGAGCTCGTATATGGAGAGACACTACGACTTCCAGGTGACATTTTTTGTCAATCGGCTGATGGCACAGAGGACTTGACAGTATACACTGAAAGACTGCGCACATTCGCCAAAAATTTGTTGCCATTACCAACTTCTCACCATGGGAATAACCGCTCCATATTCATTTTCAAAGATTTAGCAACAGCATCCCACGTCTTTCTAAGAGATGACACCTCGCACCCATCTTTTCAAGCAGCTTATACAGGCCCACATGAGGTGATAAAACGAGGGGATAAAGTTTTCAAGCTCCGCATAAAAGGCAAAGAAGTCACTGTATCAGTCGACCGCATTAAACCTGCCTACATACTTCGTGAGTTGGACCATTCTCCCGCCGTGGCAGCACCTGAGACCCGAGACGCTCCAGTGACCACCACTCGATCAGGACGAACAGTGCGTTTTCCAGAATATTATCGCCCGTAGGACGGTCTCTGGAGGGGGGTGATGTGGTGTGCTAGCCCACGAAAAAGTTTACATACCAGTTTAATAGAGACCTTTTCCAGCTAGTTGCTAGGGGCAACGAATGTTGTTGATATAGACTTCATATTAGAGAAAATTTTATTTCCGCATTTTGGTTTTTGTAAATATCTTTTTAATTAATATATCGTATACAAAGTCAATCGGCATATCATTAATTCAGCAAACCCATGGACCTCCTTCTATTACAACAAAAGTGTATCTAATTTCGCTTAATCTTCAAACCACCTTGCTAATTCTACCATTTCCCTTCCTTCAATAACCACTGTAAAAAGATCTCTTCAAAGTATGTGAACACGCACACACCGGTCAATCTCTATTGTCACACTCCAAAGCTACAATCACTCAAGCCAAATTACCTATTGTGTTGAACTGCAAGCTTATTTAGAATCAGCACTGACTTATTATTCCTTAAAAGTAATCTTCTATATAAAAATAAGTCGGGTTTTCCTTCCTGACGCTATAACTCCAGAACGCACGAACCGATTACCACGGTTTCGCATTCGTTGGAAAGGTCTCGGGCTCCGTGAGATTTATAGCAAAGAAAATTCAGGAAAAATTCAGGACAAACCAACATTTTAAGTAGATGGCGCCGGTGCGTGATACATTGTTTTTCGTATATTATAAAATGTTTAGTAAATAAACGTCCACCCGAGCGAAGCCAGGACGGGCCGCTAGTGTATTATAATAATACTATAATACATTATTGATATAGGAGTTTTTTAAGTGAGATACCTAGATTTGCTGCCAATATGTTGGGTACTGTATCCTAGTAACAAAATGGAGAATTTGGACTGTATCTATATGTCAGCGAGGCCAGTATCTCTCCAAAAATTAGATGAGTTGGTATGATTGTTATTAGGGTAAAATAACGGTGCATTGACTGTCAAAAATCTATGCTATTTTAGATGATAATTTGGTCATGTGAGGTCTAAAAGGAAACCAACATAAAAACAGATGCATTAATATTTGTTGTTTGCATTATTGTGTAGATAATGAAGAATGGAAGTGAATTGTTCTCTTTGATAACATTATTATTCTTATTATTATTCTCAATGCCAGTAAAATGGCATTGACACATTTATGAGTATTTTTTAAAATTGTTTTCAATAATGTTCATTTTTTAATGAACTATACAAGTTGTTGTATTGAATGAAATAATTAACAACCTCATACACTTTGTATCAAAATAATGTATCTAATTCAATAGTTTTTTTTATACGCTTTTATTCTTTCAACTAACTAATACAATAATATCAACTATTACTAAATCCTACACTACACTTATGTTACTTAATTAAACATAGAAATAAATAAACATAGTGATGCGCTGAATATTCAGTGATTAGATGCAATTATTCATATTCAGCATATTCTATGCAGTTTTTTCATGTTCTGTATCTTTTTAAATATTCACACACTATAGATGCTTCATCAGCATTCTGTATCAGATTTCAGAGATAGATTTTTGCTGGACAGGTCCTACCAAACTACTGAGGGTTTGATTTGGTCCTCTGTCTAAACTAAAATTATTGTTCTTATGGAAATGCACTATTAACATTAAATTAAATATAAAATTTTCATTTATTTATAAAGAATGGTTTAAATTAAATTTGACAGAAATCAATTTACATTATATATTAGCAATTACAGAAGAAGTTTTTGTTTTGGTAGAAATGTAGCTCAGAAAATTCAAAATAAATATTTCAATTACAGTGGAACTTGTGTTGAATTTTTATTTGGCAAAGATCTCGTAAAATGAATGAAATAGTTCCAGCTGAATATTCAGTTTGGTAAGCGCTGAACCAAATAATGTTTGTTATTCAGGTCTGTTCAAAAATCTATGTTCAGCGCATCCCTATTAAAATATATATTATTGATGCTAATTATTTAATTTTAATTATTGAGCTAATACATAAAAATATTATCATCAAGAGCATGAAGATATAAACTGATGAAAATGGGCCTCTCCCACAGAGCACCACCTTGAGTGGCTGTGCCTCCTGCATCCATCAGCTTGCCACAGTTCTGCCAGTGCCAGATGTTGCTCTGCCTAATGGAGGCTGGCCTACACATCATCTTACAGTTCATGGTCATCACTTGAGTACCTTCTTCCTATCAGTTGTCAGTTCCACAAGCAATGTGTCCTGCCCATGGCCATTTTAACTTGCTAGTTCTAAGTGCTTGGTAAATTTAGTTCTTCTATGGATCTCTTAATTTCAGATCTATCTTACAGGGGTACACTAAACATAGGTCTCTCCATAACTCATTGAGCAATTTTGTGCTTACTAATGAGGCCAATTGTAAAAGACCATGAAAAAAATAAAATTAGGTAAGTAGATATGTGTTAAAAACAATTCATAAAATAAAAATTATTTTAGTTTATTTGTAACAGTATAAAAGTACCTACTGTTATAGGTAGAGGAAAAGTTTCATTCAAGTTATTATAGCGGTACACGGTACTGTTTAATTATTTTACATTACCGTTGGCTTGTGGATAACTTAATTATATACCGAAGACAGGGTACTCACTCTGATTAATAAGGTTAGCGCTCTTGTATTCCACGCGGGGGTCTTCAAATGCTTTAGTGTGCACGGGGTTCAGAAATGCCAGTTGCGGAGGGGTTTTATCCACCACCCGGAGCCCGCTCACCAAATCATTCGTTATCAGGTAATCAACCAAGTTCCGGCCGATGAAACCGCACCCTGAGACAAACCACAACACAATCAGAACAACCGAGAACTTTTAGTCGAATGATGACTAACACCTTCGGTAGACCGTTATGAAAAAACAACATCACAAAGTGTTAACATTATTAGAAACAAATGAAATAATATTCTGGGCAAATATTGACATTAACTTCTTCTGGTAAAGCACTGTTTTACCTCCTAAAACCACCACTCGCGGTTTTGAATGATCGCCGGCAGAATCGGACATTTCGCCAGTTGCTAGCCGTTTTACAAAATACGAATGACAAAATACAATGACATGAACATAAGTGACAAAAATCTTTGACAGTGACAACGTGTCAGACAGTTCTTTTTAGTGTTGCAAACATGACCAAAACTGCCTAAGACGTGTTATTATTGAATTTATTTAGTGACGTTTTCAACAATACAGACGTCCCTTATTAAATTAATATTACAATGTAACTTAATATTTCTTTTTATAGGGACTCAGTACTTGGGTAGATGCAATTTCATGTTTAATTCCTGCAATTTAGGAAGATTAGCTTAATTTATTAATAAGCTCATCCACACCTTGTAGACCCGTGGAAATCTCGCACAGTCCGTTTTTCGAGATCGTTTCTACCACACACCTGCAAGTTGTGGAATGAGCTACCATCTGAGGTATTCCCGCTGAGGTACAACATGGGGCACTTCAAACGTCGGGTTAATAGAGTCTTGAAAGGTAGGCAACGCACTGGCAGCGCCCCCGGTGTTGCAGGTGTCTATAGGCGACGGTAACTGCTTACCATCAGGCGGGCCGTATGCTTGTTTGTCTGTCTATGTTATAAAAAAAAAAAAAAAGATTTTCGATAAAATTGGACTTAATCAGTTTGTAGCAACTATCGGGTTTGTGTCAACTATCGGGTAGATTTAAAATATTATTCAATGCCTCTACCTAGCGGGGTTCATTATTACTACTTATTCTAGCTTTATCACGCTCCAATAGGCTATGTAGCGTGTTGTAGAGCTACTAGGTACATTATACTACATAAAAATTCCTGATACTTACATTCAAATTTTTGAAGCCACCTATTTTACGAAAATTACGTAATATGAAAAGAAAGGGTATTTATTACATAGGAATTTAATGATCAAGAAGCAAATCATTTTCTACCTGGAGCATTAACTAGTAATGTGATTTTGTGGGGCCAACTTGCATTGAATCAATCACATTTTAGCTTAACAATGACGTAAGAGCCATGCGTGCGTGAGAGTGTGTGAGAGGGATTGGTGAATTTCCTATTTGAACTGGTATTACAATTGTACTTTCCGTTCCAATGCACGTAATTAAAAAATGTATTGTGCAAAATTACAATTCCAAGAAAGTTACAGATCAATGAATATTCATTAGGAGTTTTGGCGGGAAAACGAAAAAGATCGCGTCGCCGCATTGTATTATTTTCCAAAACTTGTGCTATTTTCAGTGTTAGTGCATAAAATTGGTGGCATTTTATTCGTTTAGTGCTCAATTACAGGCATGAGTGTGGGAAAGTGGTATAATGATGGTGAAACGTTTCTTTTCGTGTTGTTTCCAAAACTATATAGAAGCTTCTGGTAAAGTTGCCACCACTTTACTAGGAGTATGACTTGAGTTGACTAAACTATGACTTATCTTGATGACTTGGACTATGACTTGAGTTGACACATAGTATATAATATTAATTAACTTGAGAAATTATCAAGTACTTGACACTGGCTAAATACACAAAAGTGTGGAGCCAAAACAAAAAAAGTGAAATATTCATTAGTATAGAGTGGAATCACACAAATAAAGGCGAAAGTTTGTATGTGAGTATGTGTGTATGTTTGTTACTTTTTCACGCTCAAACGGCTGAATGGATTTGGATGAAATTCGGTACCAAGACAGCTTATACACTAGATTAACATATAGGCTATATTTTATCACGGGAAATTGAATTGAATTTTCCCGTGGAATGAAATACTTTTTATCCGCGGGTGAAACCGCGGGGCGCAACTAGTTTACTATAAAACTTAATACTTGGACAAAAACAAAAAGCAAATAGATTAGGCGTCGTAGGTACCATCCAACTCACTAGGTTAGATTACAAACCACAAACTAGATAGAGATACTAGGTGTTTTTTTTTTTTAATTTTTTTTTTTTAAGGGGCTTTTAAACAAGGTTATGCCAGCCCCATTGTACCCTAACTATACATACATATTTATAAAAGATGAACCAAAAAAGAACAAAACATATAAGAGTTAAAAGAAAAATAAAAAAATTGTTAAGCATTACGTATGAGCTGGAGACAGGGTGTCGCCAGCTCATAAATAATTTGGGCCTCGCTTGAGATTATATAATACTGGTTAGATGCACTCTACTTTATGTACGTAGTACTTTTTTGTAGTTGTTTCCCTACATTTGGGTTGTCTGGAAGAGATTGCATTAAGCGATAGGATCGCCCATTGTTAACACAACACAACACTTAATTTTTAAGTTTGTGCTTGTAAATTGTTCCTGAAATGTGGTGTTCCAATAAAGAGTTTTATCTCTCTATCTATCTACTTTTACATACCTAATTATTATGTGCTAGGTACTATTACATATGTAGGTAATAGTTAATTTAAAAAC
The DNA here is from genome assembly GCA_905220475.3 of Ennomos fuscantarius. NCBI lineage: Eukaryota > Metazoa > Arthropoda > Insecta > Lepidoptera > Geometridae > Ennomos > Ennomos fuscantarius. Next base: position 1,890,021 of record HG992032.1, read on the forward strand.
AGTTAGTTAGACCATGATAATATTTTAAGTATCTTCTAAGTGTTTTTGAAGTAAAACTTCTTTACGCACGCTTGACTTGCGGAGTAAGCTGAAGGCGAGGCGAACGGAAGTTGAAGTTGGTTCACGTAGCACGTAGATCTCCATTGTCAACATAACAAATTTAAAAATTTTGATTATTATGTTGGTATGTCCGGTAAAATTACAATTTACAATTGTCAAGATGGCGACATTAAACAAAGCAAAAACAAGGTTATACCGGCCGATAGATGGAGAGAACTAAAGAAGTTTTACTTCAGTCGTGTGGTCTAAAGCACACTCGTTTTTTTATGTCGACATGTTTTTGTGATATTGTGATAGTAAGTGTCTTTATATCTTAAAGAATTACCGATAAGTGGCACGGCAGGAGTTTTGGCGGGAACGCGAAAAAGATTGCGTCACCGCATTGTATTATTTTCCAAAACTTGTGTTATTTTCAGTGTTAGTGCATAAATTTGTTGGCTTTTATTCGTTAAGTGCTGGATTACAGGCGTGAGTGTGGGAAAATGGTATAATTTATTTATTTATTTAATGATGGTGAAACGTTTCTTTTCGTGTTGTTTCCAAAACTCCATAGAAGCTTCAAGTAAAGTTGCCACCACTTTACTAGGAGTATGACTTTGACTAGACTATGACTTGACTATGACTTGACACATATTTGCGTGAAATATCATTAACTTGATAAATGATCAATTACTTGACACTGGCTAAATACACGGAGGTGTGGAGCCAAAACAATAAAAAACAAAGTGGCACGGCAGACAGCAGCTCTTTCCATGCAGCCGTGACCTCCAGGTCACAGGTCAAGGCTGGCATCAGCACGGAGAAGGCGAAGATATCCACGTACATCGCCAGGATATGGCTATGCTATATTTGCCGAAGCCGGGTTATTTTTCAGAATAACAATAATATACCTACATTTGAGGACATATCACATAACTTCATCTAGCCCCAAGCACCGAGGCATTTCATTTGAATCAATTATCTTGAAAAGAGTGTATTTATAAAGAGACATTTGAGACCTAACAGCCTTATTAATAAACACGAACTAGCTTTAGACTAGTTACACCATCTTTTGTCTCTTTCGATCCAGCTACACATTCCAGTAGCAAAAAAAGAACAAAAGCCGAAGTAACTAATCCGAGACTAATATCCGTTTATTAATAAGGCTGTAAGTGTTTAATATTCTATTCTCTGATAAGGGGTGTGCGTGTTTTTATTTTAAAATTGGTAAATAAGTACTTAGGTGACTAAAAGAGATATTTTTTAAGCTGACAAGGTATACTGACTTCTAATTTTTATATTTATCTATTTTAAATTATTAATGAAGGATTAGGAAAGGTTGAAGATCGGGTTCATATTCAGCAGCAAGTATTTATGATTATTATTATTATATAACGAGAGGCTTATGAATGTATGCTTATGTCTATTTGACATGGCTTAAATACAGGTTGATATTTGAAGGAGCTCATAGCTACCTACTTGTCATGCCAACATGCCAGTTGTTTTTGGTGCGAGCACTTGTATCGAAACCTAAGCAAACGAAGGGGTTTTGATTGACTGCTGCGCTCGAGGTTCAAATATTGCACAAACACCGAGGGGATTCAAGCATGTCCAATATCATACTATTTATCTTTGGGCCGCAATCAGACAATCTACCCTCGTTGCTTGTGTGAGAAAGGTTGGTTAGAAAGAAAACTAAGCTATTTCTATCTCTTTCACTGCTGCGCTCGGAAAATCGATGACCTCTTCTTGTTTACTGCGCTCCTAGTAATAATGGGTAAAATGGCGGATCTTAAGAAGGGGTTTGAGAAGATCGCGCCATTTTCAATTAATTGGAATGGGAAGTCAGTTGGGAATAGTTTCATTCAAAACTATGCACCACCGACCTATGTGTACAAAAAATATACTAACAGTGGATTTTGAACCTTGTTTTTTAACTCGAGAGAATAAATTGCAGTGTGATGTGAACAACACTAGTGCGTAACACCTAGCTGTCATTGGTCTGATAAGGAAGGGAAATTTTATTACACTACATACAAAAACAAGACAAATTGCAACCTATATTTTCTATGAAATTGATTGTTGTTTTTTACTAGATATCTTATCTCAAAACCGAGAATGTTTCCCTTTTTCCACTTCAGATACCGTTTGAAGCCTTTTCAGGCAGGTTTTCCTGACATCCGAAGTACCAGGATATCATAGAACCTGAGGCATAAATAAATTCCTTTACACCAAGCTGCGAATGAAAGCCTGCTTAGTAACTTGTTGGAGGTCTCTTTTATTCTAAAAGGTGCATTTATCTATTATTTTTATATATTTATTTTTTAAATTATTACTTCATTGTATGTTAGCATGAAGTACCAGGAGACCAGAAATACTGGGTGGTAAATACTTAATAAATAATAAAAATAACATTTTCACTGCTCTTGCTCAAAAAGTCCGCCATTACAGCGCTCTAGCGTGGGGATAAAGTACGAGCTTTCAAATTAAAAATGAATCATCAAAATCGATTCACCCAATTGAGAGTTCTGAGGTAACAAACATTAACAAAATATAGTCGAATTGAGAACCTCCTCCATTTTTTAAGTCGGTTGAAAATTATGGATGACTGGGAACAACCCACCATACGGCGAAGGGAGGCAGACGTCTTTAGATTGCCGTCCCATCCATTCCTCCTTTCCCCTCTCCTTTCCCTTCCACAGGATGAGTATACTCATTTATGGTCTTCGTTGCTGGCTATATTTAATCGCATTGTAAAATAATATTACTTAATAAACATAAAACAATAAAAAGGGAACTTAATCAAACAAACCACTACCAGTAGGCAACGTGCCCATTATGCTGCCCATTATTTATCCTTTTCAAAATTTAAATCGCATTGTATGGATCACATCACTTAATAATGGGACCATGGTCCTCGTTCTAGTTCCTGGGTCCCTAGACACAGGGAATCCTAGTTAGGTCCAGGATCTATGTATGTGATCGTTGGGCGTTTAAAAAAAAATTACCTATATATACTGCTGCGGAGAGCGGCCATCATCACATCACACTAATATTATAAAGGCGAAAGTTTGTATGTGTGTTCGTGTGTATGTGTGTATGGTTGTTACTTCTTCACGCTCAAACATTTTAATGGATTTGGATGAAATTCGGCACCAAGATAGCTTATTTTATTCCGCCACATTTTATCCCGGAAAAGTGAAATTTTCCCGTGGGATGAGCAAATAATTAAAATACTTTAATCCGCGGGTAAAACCGCGGAGCGCAACATTCTGTATGGGCGAAAAATCTACAAATCTGAAATTTTATTTTGTAGTTAAATAGCCTATTATTATAATTTAATAGCCTATTAAATGTCGTTGTCGATTGTTTCAAATATTGCAGCGTAGCTGTAGTAGTGGTCGTCTTTACCACATATATATTTTCATACATTAATACTTAATTAATTCAATTGACCAAGATACGATAATGTGCACAATGCTGATACCGTATCCAAATAGGTAAGTAGGCCTACTTACTTTCTTAGCTCTTGGTTTGGGGAAGAATTCTAGCAAAAATCAATATATGGGTGGAGATTAGGTTTGGCGTGGGTACGCATGCGCACTAGCCACGCCGGTAGTGTGGTAGTAGCTCCCGAATGGCGCGAAACCACTTTTCCCTTGTCGTGTTCGCCTGGTACCGCCGCCCACAAATCTGAAATTTTCTGCCCTCCACCAGGTTTCCCGGAAGTGAAAAACGTTCTCCACATCCGCTTTTTAGGGCGGTCTGAAAGTCCATGACACCAGCGCTTTGTGAACAAGTTCTTTCATGAAAATCACGAATTTCAAAAAGAACAGTGTGACAGTAAAGTGGGGTTATGTTTACGTTTACTGCGCATTCTCCATGCGCACTGCAACAGGTTGGTTTGATCACGTTTCGCTTGTTTTTATTTTTTTCATTCAAAGGTTTTGTACTCAAGAAGGAAATAGGCAATTGACGCTTATTAGTTAATAATGTAATCATATAATAATAGTTATATATATAATCAGTCATATTATGGCATATTGACAGCTTCTGTGGTGTGGTGGTTGAGCAGGTCGGCTCATAACCCAGAGGCGGTGGGCTTGATTTCCGAATGAAGACAAGTATGGTCACAAGCACAGAAAAAAAGCGCAAATACTTGTTGTGAGTCTGGGTATTGTAAGACCATGGTCCTCGTAGTTCGTGGGTCCCTAGACACAGGGAATCCTAGTTAGGGTCCAGGATCTATGTATGTGATCGTTGGGCGTTATTGAGAAAATGAGAAATGAGAAAAATACATTTATTTGGATAAAGGCAAATAAGTACATTACATTAGGTTAGAAAAACCTAGGTCCCCACACTAGGCTCAGAGCCCGTATTATGCGGTCCAGGCCTCTTTCGCCGGAAATAATATGGGAAATGCCTAAGCTAGGTTACAAAAATTTATATAAATTACAAATAATTTTAAATTTAAGATTAAATTAAAGTTATTATTAGGTATTTATATATTTATTCCTATTTATGCGATGAAATAATTATTTACCCAAATATATTTTTAGTGCAAATTATTTCATCATATAATAAGCGAGGGTAATATGTAATTAAGTATACTGTAAAAAAATTAAACAAAGTCGAATAATTTTTTTTATTTAATTCCGGAATGTTACACAGAACGCATTTAATAATACACAAAATGTACCAGTAGCATAATCACTTATTTAAAAGTAGATTGTAGGTATATATAGAAACAAGTACAAAATTCTTACCTGAAAATTGATATGTAACTAAATCAGATATAAATTATTAGGGGTAATAATAACAATGGAACCCTCACAAATAAACCAGGATGTAGATTTTTCAGAAATAGAATACATACACACATACATACGTACATACATTTAAAAGAAAAAAAATTCGTCCAACAATTTTCTAACTCTACGACAAATAATAATTCTTCTTTGTGCAATTTCATCTGTGAAATACTCTGCTGAATGAAATAAATAGTTTCGCAACCGTCCAAGGTATTTTCAGGATCATTTCACAAATTCGACTTAAGTCGTAAATTACCATCACTTTATGAGCGTTGATTGGCTTACATTACGCACAGATTATAGAAAAAAAAACAATACATTAACGCTCAAATAATACTTATAAGGAGTTTTGGCGGGAAAACGAAAAAGATCGCGTCGCTGCATTGTATTATTTTCTAAAACTTGTGTTATTTTCAGTGTTGGTGCATAAAATTGGTGGCATTTTATTCGTTAAGTGCTGGATTACAGGCATAAGTATGGGAAAGTGGTATAATGATGGTGAAACGTTTTTTTTTCGTGTTGTTTCCAAAATTCCATAGAAGCTTCAAGTAAAGTTGCCACCACTTTACTAGGAGTATGTCTTTGACTGCACTATGATTTGACTTGATGACTTCGACTGTGACTTGACACATATTTGCGTTAAATATCATTAACTTGATAAATTATTAATTACTTGACACTGGCTAAATACACAAAAGTGTGGAGCCAAAACATAAAAAAAATAATACTTTAATTAATTTATCAAATGTTTTTCTTTAATCTGTGCTTGACATTTTTATCTATGATTCGATTTGGCCGATTATCCTAAGACATAATTTTACATTAAACGAATCTGCCTCTCTTTTATTTACACTTACATCTACCTACTCGAATGTAGAAATAATCAAAAAGCAATGCTTATATCTTAAAAAAACATAAAATACATGGCATTCCAGCTGGTTCCAAAGATTTTTCGTATTTTATTGAAAATGCGATGAAAAATATCCAAAAAAATTGTACAACTTTGTATCAATAAAGTACCTCATTTGTGTGGGCAAATTAGAATCTGTAGGTAACGTCCACTAGAAAAATGAAAATTCATTTATAATTATCGAATTCAGTCACAAAATTTCACAAAAATCGGTTGTGAAATTAGTGGTTGTGAAAAGGATATTATACGAGTATAAGTAGAATGTACAATACCATTGTCACACGAGATACCTAATTTACCTGCCTGAAAAGCGTCGATGCGATTACCTACATTTGTTAAACAAACTTGTATGAAGATCTCAGGCAATTTCTTTAAAAAACAGCCGAGAGTAGGAACTTTTGTTTATCTCCTCCAAAAGTACCTCTCACTAACGGACCTCCCTACAAATAAAGCAATATGACTAGTTTCCGTCAGTTCGGTTTGGTCCGGTTCATACCGGTTCGTGGGTTTGGATCTGTGTTGGTTCCACTGTTGGGCTGTTTGGTCTTTTCCCGTCTCTCTTTTTGTTTGGTAGAGTGATACAAAAGATTGCGTTTGCTGAAAATAAAAGCAATTACTTTATAATAATTCGATCAAAAAAGATACAAGAAATTTTTTCTGAGTCAATGTTGTTACATTTTGTATGCAAGAACTTCTGCGAGGCCAAAATCAATAGATTTTTTTTATAATGTCTTTTTGTGACTTTAACTTTAAATAGTCAAAATCGATTTGAATGAATATAAAAAAATAATGTTACAGTATATAATAAATAAATTGCGTGAATCATTACGGGGTACATGATGTATGTATGTATGTATGTATGTACATATGTATGTATATATATATATATATATATATGTATATGTATGTATATATATATATATATATATATATATCTATGTACATACATACATACATACAAAACAAAAATAACGTATGAAATCAGAATCTTATACATTATTGTGTGACATTAACTACTCACCAACAAGTAGACTGCCGAACAAGTAGAAGCCAGCTCCACAGTTGATTTCAAGGAACACGCCGATCAAGTTGGAGCCGAACATGGAGCCCATTCGACCGAACATCATGCCAAGGCACACTGCCATAGCTCTGGGGACGAAAGACTTTCTTTAGGAATGATAGAAAACTCTGCGCGAAGTTTTAATAATGGTTAAATAGAACAGTGGTTGCAAGTTGAAATGGTAATGGCAACATATTATCATCCACAGAACTGACACCTCATGGGGAATATAGATTCTCGAGTGGTGATAACCAACCTGAAGATGCAGCGTAGGCCCTAGGCGACCTGGTTAAAACCACGAGAAGCTGATGGATGCAAAAGTAAATATAAAGTTTTAAAGGGAATTTCAGAAGTTTTTGTAAGCCCCAGCAACGGTATTTTAAGACTGATTCGCAAATTTTTTAGACTATCATAAAAACTTTTTTATTACACACCTGTACTTAGTAGGAAATATATCCACCGCCACAGCGTTCATCAGTCCAATACAAGCTCCGGACATCTGGAAGATTGCAAACAGCACCACAGCCACCTGCTGGTTGTAAGCCAGGTGGGCTCCAACTCCGCAGAGCCCAGTGGCACCCAAGACTACGATGAGGATGAGCTTCTTCCCCAAGAAGTCTACCAGGAAGCCCACCAACAGATACATGGACGAGAAAACTAGTCCGATGTAAATGGAGCGCTCGAAGGCCTCAGTGTTCATTGTGTCGTTGCAAACGTGCTGGAAAATTATAGATCTTTCTACAGTTTTGAAGATATCATAAAGGGAGAGATGGGAAATTAATTCATATCGCCAAGCACCTTTATGTTTTGTGATTCGGTGTATACTTATACTAAAAAATACTTAATAAGTACAGGTGTGCTTACACCGATTTTCAGTTGAAGGTTTTTCATAACTATTTGGGTAGATACTTATTCTCATAGAAAACGAGAAGGGTACCCTTCTATAAGTCGCTATAATCACTACTGTACTCACATCAGTGGCATTGCCAGCTGGGAGTCTGCTCGCATCTAAAACGTCGCAGATCTTTGTTTCCGCTCCGTCATGGTTCGCCAAGGAGTTGAGGATACTTGGAAACCACACATAGAACCCGTTCGTACTGAAAATAAATAAAAAACCTAATGATATCGGATTTTGGAACCAATCTCGTTGAATTGCATCGTTTCAGAAAGTGCCAACAATGATTACCACACGACACGATGCTAGATTTATGATGGAGAAAAGGAGTCAACAAGCTTTCACGGTGATCAGGTCGTGGTAGACCGTATCGTAGCTCAGATGTTTAGATTGATTACTGCATATTTTAGTCAAAGATGAGTTCAATTCCAGTGTGTGTTACAAAATTATTCCTGCTCAGAAGTATATTGCAAAAGTGAAGAGAGTGAAGAAAAGTTAAAAAAAAATGAATATCTTATCCTGTATTTCAGTCTCCAATTTACTTTCTAGCACATCACTAGACTTTCTTGTCCGCCACTGAACGTAGGCCTCACCCATCAGGGGGTTACCTATAACCACGCTTCGCTTGCGTCTTGGTGATCGCAGATATTAATGTACCGATGAGAATGCTGATATCCATTCCCTGAATATTTATTTAGCTAGCTCTTTAGGATAGGAACTCAAGCCGGAACCACAAATCGTCACTTCTTAGCATTGTGATTTCATATTTCAGATGTAGATATACTTACGCAGCAAATATGCCGAACTGCACAAAGCAAAGCAGACAGATCCAGGGTAGGAAGGGCATCTTGAAGAGAGGTACTGTCTGCTCCTTCATGGATGTAAGGATTGCTGTGAACCCAGTGCTCGTAGACTTGGAGGTCTGGCTCTCGACCACCAGGGACTTCACCTGGAATCGACGAGCTCATGAAGTTCAATTTTTTTCTAAACTCATTGCCATGTTTTAATGATGTATGCTGTGTTGTCACAACAAACTGGCACGATGGCAGGACGAGATCTTTGATTGTATTGACATCTAGCAAGACGGCTGACGTAGATTGCCCACGAGCCACGCCAGTTTGTTACAACCTTCAATTTAGTACAACGATTACTACACTCTCACATTCTTGACCTTTTACTTGAACTTCTTGCGATACATATAAATTCATATCGGAAACCCTTGGGTAGAAAATTTTAATCCTATGGGGCCAATCTAAACTCTAATGCTAAGGTTACATAAGATTACAAAGATCAGCAAATATTATGCCTGATTAAAACTTAAATGCAAGCCATCATATCCGAGCAGAACACAATCTACACCTTCTGATTTTGTAGTAGCAAAATAATACGAATTTATTGTTAGTTTTGAGATTTTCAAGACATTTAAAAAGCTATAAACTTGGATAATGTAATAAATTGACTGCAGTTGTAAGTGGATTTTTGACACGTATTTTCTGGTATTTAATATTATTCTCAGTCATTACAGTGAATGATATTGTTGGGTACCTACTTTACACTTTAGTGAGCAGTTCTTGCAGAAGCGTCTTTATAGTTCTACTGGTTAATATTTTGAGAAGAGTCCTCTGCTGCAGTCTTATTACACCAAAGTATATGAGACTTAACCGATGAAACGTCAGCGCGGATCCCCTTGTGTAATGGATTTAATGATTAATGAAGTATGTTATGGATAAAATGTGTGAACCGTCTCGAATTTAATAAAGTAGATTAACATTCACACCAGTAACACTTACTTCAAAGCTATCCTTTGACGCTCTATTATTCGCAGCATACATAATTTTTACCACTTCCAAGGCTTTTTCGGGCTCTCCGGAAGCGTTCAAGTACTTGGGGCTTTCTGGAGCAAACCATAACAGCGCTGTAGCGATAGCGAAGGGCATTGCGAAGGTCACGATGAGGAGTCGCCACGGACGGTAGTAGATGTCCAGGAAGCCGATTGGTAGGTTGAATTCGAGAGGCAGAATCAGCCAGGATATACCTAAAACGAAAAAAAAACGAGCGTGATTTAGACCACACGCTGAACAAAAACTTCATTTATTAACTTTGCTTTGGTTTAGTATAATGTTAATGTCGCCATCTTGACAAATTGTAAATTGTCATTTTTCTGGACATACTAACATAATAATATAATTTTTTTAACATAACAAAGTTATGTTGACAATGTTCTATGATCTATTTGAGAGAGATCTATTTGAACCAACTTCAATTTCCACCAGGTTCAACTTCAATTTCCTCGACAGGTCAAGCGCGCGTAAAGAAGTTTAACTTCAAAAAAATAGAACTATAGGTACATAGGTATAATTTTCCTTAATGAGTCTTTGCACTTGCTGCGTGCGCCGTAAAGTTAGATTATCATGATTATAGGTTATATACTCCAAGGATTTATAGGAGCATGATTACATGACGTAATTCTTTAACATAAAAAGATAACTGGGTAGCGGTTACATATTTGAGCCGTTTGGTGTTGAGACCCTGGGTTCATGGGGGCCGGGAGCTCATCGCTTTTTCTAAAGTTTATCAGAGCGATTGGTGGACGTGTGAACAAAATGCTGGCACTTGTTTGGCACAACGAATCAATTTAATAAATATTAAAGCTATTAAATATAAACAAATAAAAAACGAATTTAACGGGGCAATGGTAGTAGATGAGCATTTGGACTGTTTCAAATGTTTTGTAGTAGAAAGAAGAGAGAAAGAATAAATGCGCTTTTCTCATTTGGAAAACAGTCCAAATGACTGTCTCAAATGTTTTGTAGTAGAAAGAAGAAAGAAAGAATAAAGGCGCTTTTCCCATTTGGAAAACAGTCCAAATGACTGTCTCAAATGTTTTGTAGTAGAAAGAAGAAAGAAAGAATAAATGCGCTTTTCCCATTTGGAAAAAGCGCCTTTATTTCTTTTATATAGTAAGTACTTACCACGTAGTAAACAACTGTTTTTTCTCTAATCTGTGGTACCCGTATCTTTATTGCTAAATTAATTGTTTTGACATTGGCTGACGACATGATGGTTATAGTAATAATTGAAGATAGCTACCTATACGATACGATGACTACCTATAATGATGATTATCTGGAGGATTATTACAGAACTTGGATTGCATTGCAACAAGTTAAATTTCAATCCTAATTTGATAATTTTCATACTAACTATGCACATAAACCGCGTATTGAAACTGTCTAATTCATACAATATTGTGTTGTTCAATAGGTTACAATAAAGTTACATGATCGTTTTTTTTGGCGGGAAAACGAAAAGCTTGCGTCACCGCATTGTATTATTTTCCAAAACTTGTGTTATTTTCAGTGTTAGTGCATAAAATTGGTGGCATTTTATTCGTTAAGTGCTGGATTACTGGCATGAGTGTGGGAAAGTGGTATAATGATGGTGAAACGTTTCTTTTAGTGTTGTTTCCAAAACTCCATAGAAGCTTCTGGTAAAGTTGATACCGCTTTACTAGGAGTATGACTTGACTAGACTATGACTTGACTTGTGACTTGACTGGACTTATATACATATATATTACTTAACTCGAGAAATTATCAATTACTTGACACTGGCTAAATACACAAAAGTGTGGAGCCATAACAACACAAAAAAAATACCTGATCGCCTAGCTGATGTTATCTCTATTTTTGCACCATTTAGTTGTTCCTACAACGAAGTATTATTAGTTTCGACATCAATGCTACCTGTTAAGTGTTTTTTTAGTATAAAAAACAAATAAAGACGAAGTTTTACTTTTATGTAAGTAGGAATATAAGCAAGTAGGGATGTAAGCTGTAATGTGCGAGGGTGTTGGACTTACAAGGTAAAACCACGGTCCCGATGCCAATGAACGAGGACCCGAAAGCCACCATCTTGTCCCTATGCCGGAGGTTGTTGAACTCTCCCAGGTAGGTATACGCTACGGCTGAAGATCCTGCAGTACTAAAAATATCACAGAACATTATATTGTTATAAACAGTTATGAAATAATGACAGCCTCTGTGGTGTGGTGGTTGAGCAGGTCGGCTCAAAACCCAGAGGTGGCGGGTTCGATTCCCGCGACAGGACAAGTATTTCTGCACAGAAAAAAAGCGCAAATACTTGTTCTGAGTCTGGGTATTGTGAAACCATGTCCTCGTAGTACCTGGGTCCCTAAATACAGGGAATTCTTGTTAGGATCCAGGATCTATGATCATTGGCGATTTAAAAATATGGCTCTTGTACTCTTTTTCTTCTGTACATGGCATAGAGACATATTGTGTTATTTTTTTAGTTCCACTGCTGAAGAAGACAATGAAATTTTTTCAAAGTAAACAAATGACGTGTCAAGGTTTATCGTTGGCAATCCATAATAGTTGCAGTGCCGCCCGTAACTCTAGAGTTTCTAGATAATAAAGTTTAGTTGACTGCACTGTGACACTGCATCTTGAGACATCAGCAACTACAGTATAGAATTTCTAGACTGTCCAGGGGTTCTGAGTGCAATTTACTACATAATATTCAAGCCGATGCCGATCAAAATAATAACCCGATTCTTCCACATCAACATCAAAAAATTGTCAATGAACTTTGGTGGTATTGTATTTCAGTTATCCGATAAAGCAGCTGTGATCAAATCATTATTTAGATGGTCTATTAGAGTATTACAGAAAAGTTGGTTTTGTAATGTCAAAGACTTACAACACAGCGGCCAAGAACTGCAGTATGGCAAAGGAGATGATTTCCGGCGAGAAGCTGGCGAGCACAGACAGGATGGCTGAGAGCAGCATGGAGTACAGCATGATGGGGCGCCGGCCCCGCGTGTCCGCCAACCAGCCCCAGAAGTAAGACGTCAAGATTATAGCTAAAATAACGCAAATATATGCATAGATAAATTTACTAAATTCTTACTTCACTTTTAGTGATAAGGCCATTGTGGTACCTGTTATATAGTACTCTAATATACTAGTTTTACTTTGTATTAGTATACGCAATAAAGACATTTTCTATTCTATTCTATTCGCTGCACGGGGCGCCGGTCTGATGGGTGGACGACCTCGGTCGCAGTAACAAGAACCGAAGTCGGGGAGGACTTGGCTGACTGCTAACGCGACCCCTTCTCGTTCCGGCACGGCGTAAGACGGCTTACGGGGGGTTGTAATGGGTTCGAGTCCCACATACCCCTGCCACCACTCCTGTCGTGGCAGGGAAGAGCGAGGGCATTTCACACTCTCAAAAAAAAAAAGGGTCACTGGTTCGATGCAAACCGTTTACCTTCCTTTTTAGCTTCCAAACATGTTCTAAGAATAATTTTGATTATACTTACTAGTTTAAATGTAGGTATTGATTCATCGTTAAACTGGATAGAAAGAACGAATCTAAATTTATTTTCCTTTAAACTTACAAAAAACATCTAAGTACGTGCTGACGTTCGCGAAAGCCGCCGCGGCCTGCGTTAGTAACTGGCTCCCAGAAGAAGGACATCGGATATGTCCGAAACCTGGTCGGAGTCATTTCGACTTTTAATTGACGTGAGTTAGACGTTATTAATTTTACAAAACGAACAAAAATTGTCCATCTAATGTAAAAAATACGATTCCCGTACGCCCTTTGTAATTTCCACCGTCATTATGTAGTTACCTTATCAATGTGTCCCTTTTACAATCTAGTTGCCTTTCAAACATTCAGTGTTCAAAAATCAAACAAGTATGGTATGGGGTTTAACTTACCAGCAAAAGGTATAGCAGACAGCCAGCCCCTCTGCTGCAGTGAGAGATTTAGGTCGCACTGCGCCGCTGGGAGGACGTACCCCAGAGCCAAGCTCTGCATGATCATGCCCATTAGTACCAGTCCACTGACCAGCATGTGAAGGATGTTGTAGTAGCCGAAACCTGGAATAAGGTTTTATCATCATGAAGACTTCCTCTGAACATAGGCCTCCCCATAGAATGCAGCTTTGAGCGACTGCTGGTCTTGCACGGAACAGCTTCCCGTGGATTTGACGAAGTCCTTCCTTAGTACACCTAAGAGAGTGGAATATATTGCGTTTTCCATTTTGTGGTCACCACCAGAGAACCTTTCTTTACCATCGGTTATTGGCCTGCATTCGGAAAATAAATAAAATAATAATAATTTATGAAAATATAAATACATACATATAAATACATTTTACACAGTAAAGCTTGTGCTATGGGAACCAGATAACTGATACAATACTTAGATACTTTTTGTTTGTAAATACATACATAGAATACAATATCCAGACAACATCCAGACACACAACAAACAACTATTGTTATTGAAATTGAAGAAATGTTTGTCCTGGGTGGTAATCGAACCCACAAACCATAGTAGCAGAGCTACTGCCAACTGAGCTATCAGGCCAGTAAAATCCAACGTAATAAAAGCTTATTTTTATGGAATAAGTGAAATTTCTATTCACGCCTTTTTCAAAATGGTCCGATGAATAATTGTTTAGTTTGTTTTAAAAAAATCATTCGTTTTCAATTATTTATTTATAAAAAAAATTAAACGAAATACTTAAAAGTATTTAACTGTGTACATTTATAAATAATATTGTTATTATATGGGTTTAAATTAAGTGAATGCGTGAATACTGGCTTAGTTACGTATTACGCCACATTAACAAAGTAAACATATAAAAATTACTTGCTTTGCTTTGCTTTATTTTTCAGCAGCTGCAGATTTTAATCCTCGTAACTCCTGAACAATGATAGATAGTGTTAAATTAACCTTCGTTAAGCAAACGAGGGTTTGTTGTCTTATCATGAGGTAACAAAACATGTGCGGAGGTGTGGGGTTTCCCAAACACCTGACTTTCTGCGTATCATAACTATTAAACAATGTTTGGTTAAGATTCAAGCGAGATGCAGCTATCTAACTATGTACGTAGTGGATACTATATTATATTTTATTCTGACGTGTTGTCGTAACGGAATTTCCTATTAAAATTTGTGTTTCCTGGATTGCTTGCGGAAAGGTTTTAGTGCTACTATTTCAGCGGTGAAGGTAAATGTTTACCTTCACCGCTGTGAAGTAACCGGCATGTACAGGAACTGACCATCGAAGACGGGTTAATCCACCAATTCGTACTCGGTCAGCGTTGTGCATTATGGCAAAGCTTTCTTTAAACGTGCTAGTGCTGTTGGTCTTTACCGGACGGAAGAGTAGACGCTTAAGGTCAAACCGTCAAAAGTGGGGGGCAACTAGCTTTTTTTTATGCAATGGAATGACGTGACGAGCTAACCATTCGCCTGATGTTAAGCGACACGGCTACCCATATCAGTTGCAGTGTCATTCGGAATTCTAAAGTATAGAGTTTCGCGTGACACTGCACTGCGCACGTCATTCTGAGACATCAGATCTATTAAGATTACTAGATTGTTAGATCAGGTCATAAAGTCTCATTTGCCCAGTAATTTCACTAGCTACAGTGCCCTTCAAACCGGAACACAGCAGTGCTTGCGCACTACTGCTTGGCGGCAGAATAACTGGCAAAGCGGTGGTACCTACCTAGACGAACTTTGCAGAAAAGTCCTACCACCTAGTAAAAAATAGCTCAAAGGTTTTTAGACATGTAGCTAATAAAATTGTAAACCAAAATATAAATGATAAACCTAGGTACTCATTATACTCTAATAGACATATTGTAATATTACATTCATAGATTTATTGCACAACATCTGCATTAAACAGTATTCAAACTACTACTTCAAACTACTATTCAAAGATATATATATAAAATACTATATAATACTATATAATACTATATATACTATATAAAGATATATACTATTATTAGATACTTTTTGTTTTTTTTTGTTTGAATAAGCGGCAAAAACATCATCATCCAGGATCGTTAAATTGAGGTTCAATTAATATTGTCATAAGTTCACAACTTCAAAAGTAAGATCAATTGGAACTAACGATATTCTGACGTCATAGTAATTGCAAGAAATGGCAAACAACTTCATTAGTGGCACCAAAATATGTGTATTAATTAGGTTTAGGTTAGTGTTATTGATCAATAATAATAATAACGTCCTGGACCCTAACTAGGATTCCCTGTGTCTAAGGATCTAGGAACGGCCCCACAACACCCAGACTATGAAAAAGTATTTGCGTTTTTTTTTCTGTGCACTTGTTATTGGGTTATAAGTGGGACTAGAACCCACTAAAACCCCCCCGTGAGCCGTCTTAATGTGTACTGAAACACTTACCAGCCAGGAGCATGGCTTCGTCGAGTGTCGCCACGGCCAACTTCTCGTACTGTTTCTCAGGTTCTTTACTGAACGTCATTGTGAAGAACTGAAACAAGTTTTTTAAGGAATAATTCTGTAAACATAAAATATTATTTTTTCTTGCAATTAAAATATCCTATATTAATCAGTGATAATGTAGCATTCCAATGATGAAAGAATTTTTAAAATCGGTCCAGTACTTTTTGAGCCAATTCGTTACAAACATATGACACACAAATCTTTCCTCTTTATAATATTAGTAGAGAAGTCAGGATACAGATATCCAAAACTTTAATTATTTTCTATGATATTATAACTAATTTAACACTAAACACTACCTAGTACAAAAAAAGACTATATACTAGCCACGATGACCTATAGATAGTCCAAATGCTCCAGCCCACTACCAGTAGGTAGCGTACCCAACATGCTGCATTGCCCCGTTCAATTGCAATGCTGATTCGTTGTGCCAAATAAATACCAGCATTTTGGTCACACATAGCATCGACCAGGTGCTCTATTATTATTATCATCATCTATATATATATATATATCAACACAAATTGCTCACTTGATTTCCATTCACAATAATTCAATTTTAATTCATTTCGTTCTTAACTTTTGCAGTACCTATATATTTAATTTAAAACATTGCCTATGGTACGAGTTAGATTCAGGTTTCGATAATAATATAATAACGCCCAACGATCACATTCATATATTCAGGACACTAGCAATAAATAACTAAATATGTGTGGACATTTCACACAGCGCCATGGGAACCAGATAACTGATACAATACTTAAGTAGGATACTTTTTGTTTGTAAATACATACATAGAATACAGTATAACACCCAACACAGAACAAACATCGATGTTCATCACACAAATATTGTTTGTCCTGGGTGGGAATCGAACCCACAACCTGCAGGTCAGAAGGCAGGGATACAACTGAGCTAACGGGCCAGTTGTTTTGGTTGTTTTTTGATTACATTAGGTTGACAAGGAAAACATGTCGGATTAGTTTTTTATGTAAGTTTTTTAATGTTTACTTTGATTTTCGCCACATGACCCGCTTCTTTTATACATCTCGCACTTTATTATTTCCTACAGAAACACTGAGTTGAGCTTCATCAGCAACAATTTATCCATATGTAATAAATATGTACCTGACTATAATTGACTGGCCCGATAGTTCTGCCTTGGTAGATTGTGGGTTCGATTCCCACCCAGGACAAACATTCGTGTTATAAAAATCGATGTTTGTTCTTTGTCTGGGTGTTATATTGTATTCTATGTATATATTTACCAACGAAAAAGTATTTAAGTAGGTATTGTATCAGTTATCTGGTTCCCATAGTACAAGCTTTGCTTAGTTTGGGGCTAGATGGCGCTGCGTGAAACGTCCAGACATATATTTATATTTATACCAGAGCTAAATTATTTTTCCACTGCTGTCATAATGTCTTTTACTCACTCATGATTAAAGTATTGTATGTGTATTGTTTACTAGGTGGCAGGACCACCGCTTTGCCAGTTATTCTGCCTCCAAGCAGTAGTGTGCAAGCACTACTGTGTTCCGGTTTGAAGGGCAATGTAGCTAGTGAAATTACTGGGCAAATGAGACTTTATGATCTGATCTCACAGTCGAGTAATCTTATTACCAGACTGTGTTGATGTCTCAGGATGACGTGCGCAGTGCAGCTGTCATGCGAAACTTTACACGGAGTTCCGAGTGATACTGTTCTGTTATGGGCGGCCGCGTCACTTAACATCAGGTAAACGACTAGCTCGTTACATCATTCAATAACATAAACAAATTGTAATACCTAATTTATATCAGTGATGCCCTTTTCGTCCTCCCGACAGTATTGTGTAAAGGATATCAACAATGATATGATAAGATACGCGTAAGAATTTGTAATTTGTTAACTCCGGGCTCTCATTGTTCTGTTTGTCGTATTTAATTTTGTGTCATTTTTGTTAAACCAATACGCAGAAGCATTCAAAATACGTTATTTTGTTTATTCTATCAAAAGGTTTAACCCGTAAAAAAGCTTAGTGCCTATGTACTGTTGTAATGCAATAGGTACTATGACTTACAATATAAAATTTGACTTTTTTTGTCTTTTTTTAACGGGCATAGGGGCATAGTATCTTTATTCTTTCAACTAAACACTACAATGATATACCAACTACTACTAAACACTACCTACTACAAAATGAAATAAGAATATCTAGTGGTGGATGGATAGCATGCAATAAATTAATAGAAAAAAACACCGTGGACCAGTTATAGTGCGTTTATACATATAGGACAACATGTTACGTGTTTACCGTTTACCTGATTTTATACGATCTCTAAGGTCATCTAGTCAACAGAAACATGTGGCGTTCATTAAATTTTCAAATAATATCAATATGTAAGTGTGATATGTAAGTCCTAGGACTTTTGCATTTTTTATGGACAATTTATGGGAGACAAAATCTTGACTAAAGCAAAAATTTTTTTTGCAATAGGCTATTTGACTACTATTAAAAATGAACAAGTAAATATTATTTTCATATAGTAGGTTAAAATTGAATGTAATCATTGTAAAAATAAGTAAAATCGGTAAATTAATCACGGAGTAGTACGCTTTTAAAGTTTTATCGCCTGTCCCTTTCTCGCAAAACAGAGATCGTGTTGAGCTTCCTCACAGCTACTAAGAAGGCATGGCTTGTGACGTCACATGCCAAAAAGATTGTATGTAGAGTAGCTCTACACCACAGCTTAGTATTGAGTTACTATGAGGACTGGTAACTGACGTCACTGCGTGTTTGAGTTGTCTCTTGCTATTTCTGTATTTTAAAATGCCTGTAACTTAGTCATTTTTTGAGATATTCAAGTTTTGTTTTCACAGTTATCTATTTTTTGAGGTATATTATTTATGTATGTAATAAATATATAGTAGTCAAATAGCCTATTATTCACGACAGCGCCGTAGGTACTAGAGATAAGGGTCTAAATTTAGAAAAGTAATTAAAAATGTTTCTTCCGCTCAATACATAAATAAAAATATAAAGGCATGTATTAAAAAAAATAGGTTTTTTGTTTGGGTGCCAATAACATCTTCAAGGATTTATAACAGTTATTCTAGATTTATATTTTTTTAAAACGAGTTTCTGCCCGCATCTTCGCCCGCGGTGTGGCCTATGGGAAAATAATTCAACCACCCATTTCACCCTCTTAAGGGTGAAATTTCGAAAAATCCTTTCTTAGCGGATGCCTACGTCATAACATCTACCTGCATGCCAAATTTCAGCCCGATCGTCCAGTGGTTTGGGCTGTGCGTTGATAGATCACTATGTCAGTCAATCAGTGAGTCACCTTTGAGTTACATATATTTATATAGATGTAAAATATTGTATAAAATTTTGTTATAGATAATAAATCAATTAATTTCATTGAATATTATTTTATCTTTTTACTTTAATACGCCTATTATCCCGTGTCCGTGTCCTTGAGTGGAGACCGCGACTTGGCAAACGTAGTGTAGGACGCCCGCCGACTAGGTGGAGCGACGACTTGCGCCGAGTGGCTGGCAGTCATTGGATGAGAAGAGCTGAAGACCGGGCTCAATGGCGTACCTTGGGAGAGGCCTATGTCCAGCATTGGACTAACACAGGCTGATGATGATGACGCCTATTATAGCTATCATGCAGCTAGCATGAGATAAAATCTAGACAATTAATTAAATATAACCTCAACATAAAAATCTGTTACAAATAAGTAGATACAACCAGATAGATACAAGCGGGTGCTTGATGGTAAGCGCCGCTGTAAAATGGTGTGGCCACAAGTGGAGATGTAAGTATAATTAGATATATATATATTATATAGATATTTATATAGATTAAAAGCGCAATTTGTCTAATAGATGGTACTAGATGGGTACTAATTCTATGATAAAGAAGTTTTACTTCAGTCGTGTGGTCTAAAGCACACTGCTTTTTTTATAAAAATATAGCGGCATATGATGATTATATTCACCTCCGTGGACCACAGATATACTGTGGACCTACTGGATAATATACAAGTGATTAAGTATGTTAATTAATTATAATAGGTCTTTACCTATGAAATTGCCGTATTGCAGTACAGACTTTTTCAAACAAAAAATAGTTTTGATTGGCTATGAATTCTAAATTTAAATTAATTTTGTTTTAAAAATTTGACATTCTATTTACAATATAAGTCTTTTGTTTATTGATTAGCGTTGTATTTTCATTACATTTCAACATTTTTCCTCATAATGGATACTTTGAAATTTCGTGTAATTATGGAATATGAGTTCCGTCGTGGCACCAACGCGGCACAAACGACACGTAACATCAACGAAGTTTACGGAGAGAACTGTACAAACGAACGTACAACCCGTTATTGGTTTGCTCGGTTCCGTTCTGGGAATTTTGACTTGAAAAATGAACCTCGTGGTCGTCCGGAAACTTTAGTCAACAATGATGAATTAAAGGCGATTGTGGAAGCTGATGAATCTCAATCTACAGCTGAGCTGGCAGCAGCTTTTGATGTTAGCATCAAAACAATATTGGTCCATTTGCGACAGATTGGCAAGATAAAAAAGCTTGATAGATGGGTGCCCCACGAACTTAACGATCGCCAGCGCAACGTACGCGTCGAGACTTGCCTTGCGCTGCTTAACAGGCACAGAAATGAAGGAATTTTGAACCGAATTGTTACGTGCGACGAAAAATGGATTCTTTTTGACAATCGAAAGCGCTCAGCAAGTTGGTTAGATCCTGGTTCGGTACCAAAGCAATGTGCAAAACGAAAAATGACCCCTAGAAAGGTGATGGTCACAGTTTGGTGGTCTAGTGCTGGTGTGATTCATCATAGCTTTTTACAAAACGGCGAGAGGATTACTGCAGATGTGTACATTGAAGAACTGACCACAATGGTGGTGAAACTCGCACGTCTGCAACCAGCTTTGGTCAATCGGTTGTCTACACTGCTACTTCACGACAACGCGCGACTCCATACTGCACAACAGACCGTCTCTAAGCTGCATGAGTTGGGATTGGAAGCTCTCCCTCATCCGCCATACTCACCAGATCTTGCGCCTACCGACTATTACTTTTTCCAAAATTTGGACAACTTTTTAGCGGGAAAAAAATTCAATTCCCGAGAGGCAGTACAAAACGCCTTTGAAGAGTTTGTTGTCTCCCGTCCTGCTGATTTTTTCAAGAAGGGCATCCATAAACTGCTACAGCGTTGGCAAAGATGCATTGATTGCAGGGGTGATTACTTTGAATAAAAGAAATAAATAAGTTCGAAAAAAAAAAATACTTTAACTTTTTTCAAACAAAACGGCAATTTCATAGGTAAAGACCTAATATTTTATTTAGGTAATAATAATGTAGATAACCTGTCTCATAACCTGTCAGTTTACTTCCACTACAGATCATATAATATAGATACTAGCACCACATAAAATATAAAAAAAATATAAATAGGAGATTAAATGATAAGATTTATGACAGTACATTAATATTCACAGATGTTTGACCATTACACAGTAACCTGAATGAATCTCTATAATAATAGTAATTAATGATGAATTAATTATATAATATGTATACTAGTACTTTGGCAGAAGTTGTACGTACTACTAACGACTTATACCTAATAATAACGAGCTTCTGCCCGCAGCTTCGCCCGCGGCGTGACCTATGGGAAAATAATACTACCACCCGTTTCACCCTCTTAAGGGTGAAATTTCTAAAAATCCTTTCTTAGCGGATGCCTACGTCATAAGATCTACCTGCATGCCAAATTTCAGCCCGATCCGTCCAGTGGTTTAGGCTGTGCGTTGATAGATCACTATGTCAGTTAGTCAGTCACCTTTGAGATATATATATACATATATCTAAATCTTTAGGAAAAAGGGATTAGACCGACTTCAATCGCCTAAATTTCGTACTGAGAAATAGATAGATAGATAGAAAATTATTTATCGCACAAACAACAACCATAGAAGGTACATAGGCGAACTTAATGCTATAGAGCATTATCTTCCAGTTAGCCTTGGTGTATTTTGAAAGGCTTAATGCGGTAGTGCATTGATGGGACATAAAAAAAAGAAAAACAACAACTTGACTATATGTCAACTGGTGATAGTATAAATAACACCATAATAAATATACAAAATTAAATACAAACAATAATAACATTATAATACATATTATATATACATACATATACTTATAATTATATGGATTGCTTTCAGTTCACGACTTCATCCTTTCAAATAAAAAAAGGAATCTTAACTAAACTCCTCTTGCTCAAAAAGACCGTCTTTGTAACGTACATAAAATAGCATAATATCATATTATTATCCTCTAGAGCATAAAGTTTTTTTTACACTTATCTCCGATAGCAACAAGCCTACGCAAACGAAAAATTCTAAGATATTATATATTTCATAAGAAAAATAATCATAAATATAAATTCGACTCATTAACGTTTCTTAAAAAGAAGAACATCTTTTAAATATTAATAAATTAAAATGATAAAATATTAATTTTAATTGGAAATAATAATATTTAAATAATCTTTTATATAACGTAATACAGTGTAGTGTTGTACAAAGACTAACTGCTATAGTGTTAGCAATGTTTTTCATAGTAATAATACTAATAATAATAATAACGCCCAACGATCACATACATAGACCCTGGACCCTAACTAGGATTCCCTGTGTCTAGGGACCCAGGAACTACGAGGGCCATGGTCTCACAACACCCAGACACAGAACAAGTATTTGCGCTTTTTTTCGTGTGGCAAAATGGCAGATTTCAAGGAATAGGTTAACTTATAAAACGTTTAACGCCCAAAAATATACAAAGTATAGACAGGAATCTAAATTACACGGGCAATACATCTAGTTCTTTTATCATTTTAAGTACATTAAAAATCCTCTGACATGGTTGAGCAATTACAATGACATTTGCCCAAATAAGATTATCGGTCCTCAGGCAATAATGTGTGATTTTCCGATGATTCGATGATAGTTAGCCGCGATAAGGTTATATTTTTATGTAGTCATTAACATTAGGCCAGTGGCGTGTCCATAGAACGATAACGAGAAATTTGTTTCCGGAAAATGAAGGAAAGTTTTTCATCAGGTTTTCGATACTATTCTTGAAGACGAAATTCTTCAAACGAATTCGTACCTACACCGTTCACCGTTCACCGTACGTTTTTGAAATAAAACTTCTTTACGCACGCTTGACTTGGGGAGTAAGCTGGCGAGGGGAACGAATGTTGAAAGTTGATGGTTAACGTAGATCTCCATTGTCAACATAACAAGTTAAACATTTGTAGTATTATGTTGGTATGTACTCGTATGGGGTAAAATTAAACAAAGCAAAAAAAAGTTATACCAGCTGATACATGGAGCTAAGCTATAAAAGTTTTACTTCAGTCGTTTGGTTTAAAGCACACTCGTTTTTAATTTTTCTGTTCCATGACAAGACGGACAAACATTTCGAGTATATACTAGCCGCGATGACCTATAGACAGTCCAAATCCTCCAGCCCATTAAAATGCCATGAATTCCTCTCCAATCCTTCCTTCTTTTCTTGTCTTTGTCTTGACTAATTTCTAAGTCAAGTCACAGTCCAAGTCCTCAAGTCAAGTCATAGTCTAGTCCTAGTAAAGTGATGGCAATTTTACTAGAAGCTTTACTATAGAGTTTTGGAAACAATACGAAAAGAAACGTTTCACCATCATTATACCACTTTCCCATACTCATGCCAGTAATCCAGCACTTAACGAATAAAACGCCACCAATACTATGCACACTGAAAATAACACAAGTTTTGGAAAATAATACTATGCGATGCGGTGACGCGATCTTTTTCGTTTTCCCGCCAAAACTAAAAAAAAAACACTTTACCGTGCACACACGGTGAGCACAGGTCGCTGTTACTGCAGCGAGGAGGCTGTTGGTACTGCAGCGAGGAGTTTCACCTCGCTGCAGTGGTTCTCCGTTTTCGTAAATCAATCATAGCCTAGTTTCACGAGCGTGTCTCCATTTCACATACCATCTGTGTATGCTAATTGAGAATCGTTTAAATTAATATCACATATTATATATAGCCGACAAAGAGATTAATATTTACTGCTCGGTCCATTTGCATGATGTTTTATAATTAGGCAAAACGACAAAAGTATATGTAGTAGAATTAATATAAAGTAGTATAATTGTAAAGTAAAATTATTGTATGTGTCTCTAAATATGATTTTTATGTAAGCTACCCTAGAGAAATAAAATCATTGTTCATCCAACTTCCTAGTTTTATTACAGTATAGAGTTATAAACTGTAGTAGTATAAACCGTAGATATAACTTAGTACCCGTCTGTACTTAAGTTTATAGCTCCTAATTCGCACTTATACCTCTGCGATATACCCGAATGCATTGCTGTAGGTATGTCATAGGGGGGCGAGTTGGCTGGACTGCAGTCGCGAGCCCTTCTCGCCCCGGTACTGCGGACGAGGATTCACGAGGGGTTTTAGTGGGTTTGAGTCCCACATACCCGTGCGAACTGCTAGGGCATTTCCCCCTATCAAAATAAAAGGTATGTCACAGAGGGATAGATAGATAGTGCGGTAATTTTACGATAATTAAACCAGCTACATCTGAATTTCGCTTCTTAGTTTCTAAAAAAATCTGAACCATTATAGCTCTTATTATAATTATACGAAGGGTTTATATAAGTCAAGGTTATAGTTATGGAGTGATATTCGTGGCGGAATATCGGTCAATTAGATAAGATAGACTGTACTAGAATTATTTAAGTCGGTATCTCAAATAGGTAAATAATACCAGCAATGCCACACAGTGTCTTGTGTTTTATTTGTTAATTTTTTCTGTCATCGCGGTAATACTTGGAATGATATTATGGTAGTCACTTGGAGTAAGTCTCGGCATTTCAGTTGGTTCTATAAAACAAATTGGACCAATGTTTCCACGTTTCACCGTCACACATCAACCGCTATTTTATAAAAATGACGCACCACTGACATTTTTGCAAAATTAGTAGAATTCAACGTTTATTCACGCGAAAATTATTTTAGTTTTAGCGATAGAGTCGCCTATTTGTTACACCTATTTGTTACTAAAGTAAATATTTTTTTGGAACCTTTTAATAAATATTAAAAGAGAATAAAGATCGTACTATTTATTTTTCACATTATAATTTTGGGATCTTTAAATAAATAAATAAAGTACACTTCCCAAAATGTACCGCTGTCAATATCCACATCTGTAATTGTCAGTTTCCCAAAACTACTGCTTCCCAAATTGTACGTTACAGAAAATGACCACTTCTCAAAATATCTCTTTCTCAAAAAGTCCGTTTCTCAAAGTTGGCCGTATCCCAAAATCTCCGGTTCCCAAAATGTGGGTTTTAAATTCTTAGTATCACACTAAATTATAAAAATTCAATTAACGTACATATTTTCGTTCAATGGTTGGCCTGCAACAAGGATTTTTTCTCTCTGAGACGGTCAGCGGAGTCGACCGACTCGGAGAGTAAGAAGGATGACTGAGTGAGGACAAAATTTTTTATATTCTTAATTAAGTACTTTTTACTGCACTTTTAGATTATTTTTATTTACATTAAAGCGATTATTTATCATTATTTATAATAATAAGGTAAATATCTAAGTAGGTAACTAAACCAGTTGGTACATAAGCTATAATAAACAAAAACACGTTAAGAAATAAATATAATGCTTGGATTAAAAAAATCTAATAGGTCGATTTGCTTACTTGGTGATCTTGCTTAGCAGTTTTTCCGATATGAATAGGTAATTGCGGCTCTACGAGTTGGCTATTATGGGTTCGCGATGTAGCGAGCTGCTCTATAATCATTATGAACAATTTATGTATGAAACTCAACTCACCGTTATAATAATTACGGCTCATCAGTCACCGTTAGCACCCTTATTCTACTCTAATTTAACCTCAATTATCGTAAAGTGCAAGATTAATAAAAAAATGCAAGAATGTTTCAATTTTTTTTCGATGTGACCGTGTCCAAGGCTGGAATATCCGAAATGTATCCTTTCTCCACCGCGCCAAACTGAAGAAGTAATATATGCGTGAGGTCCTTGTAACTAAACTTGTTTTCGGCAGGTCGTAGGTATTTAGGGACACCGTATCGAGACTGGTTCTGACGAAGAGGGGACTCACGCAATTACTTCATGACGGCATCTTTTAATGACCTATTAAGATACAAAGCTGAGCTTTAAGGCGTACTTACCTACACTAAATAAAAGTTAAGTGTCGCTGTATATCTTATTTACCGTGTAGTAACTCTAAAATATGTCTGTTATACAATATAATACCTATTCATGATCTTACATCCAAGTTAATGAGCTAACTGT
The DNA here is from genome assembly GCA_905220475.3 of Ennomos fuscantarius. Taxonomy (NCBI): domain Eukaryota; kingdom Metazoa; phylum Arthropoda; class Insecta; order Lepidoptera; family Geometridae; genus Ennomos; species Ennomos fuscantarius. The sequence continues at coordinate 1,916,474 of HG992032.1, forward strand.
ACCTAAGCTTTGATACTACTTGAGACTGACACAATAATTATGCAAAAAATAGTTTCTAGGCTTTTTACTTAAATAATTACCTTTACGACGTTACTGACTAAATGACGTGACGAGCTAATCGTTCACCTGATGTTAAGTGACACAGTCGTCCATAAAAGTTGCAGTGTCACTCGGAACTCTATATATCCTAATTCAGAGTTCACGTGACACTGAACTGCGCTCTAGATATAGACTGAGATCAGATTATAAAGTGTCATTGCCTAGTGATTTTACCTTCAAATCGGAACACAGTTTTGTATGCACTAAACTGCTTTGCGGTTAAAAAAAACTGCCAAAGCGGTGGTTTGAATCACAAAATTTTATGGGTACCTCCTAACTTGGTTTAACGACTTTTGACTTACGTCAAAAGCCGGGACCATGCCCTTCGACGCTTTTAGCAGTCTGACGTAGATGTTGATTAAATTACAATTTTTTTTTAAATATAAAATCACATATAAATATTCTTTTGTTTTCAGGAAGAGATCATCACTAAATAGACTAGGGTGCATGTACCACTAGTTGACCAATTAAGCGGTTTTATTCCCAACATTCTTTATAATTTCATAATTTAATATTATTAGCGATTCTGCTTGAACACAGTGATTGTTTAATGAGAGTACGTACGAAACGCAATGAACAAAAAACTCAAACTCCAATAGGTTTACTACAGTTTTAACTCAAAGTAAAAAAAATATATTGTACCATGTCTTGACCACTAAACTCTAATAATTGACCATAAAAAAAAAAAATATATATCTAGTATATATATATATATATAGTAAAATAAAAAATATCTACCACCCTGAGTTGCCACACAACCTTAGTATTTTCGTATTCTTACATTTTGGTCAGCTATTAGTGTCTGGTCAGCTAGTGGTACATGCACCCTAGACATGATGACATAATTATATCAGATACTGCATTTTTCCCACGAAACGATCTTGACTGACTTGACTTTGCACAGAAAATATATATAAAATATATTTATATATAAAAATGAATCTCTATTTCCCTTGATCACCGCATCACGCGTGAAAGATCTTGTATCAATCTTTTTTTTGTTGTGTTTATTATATGGTCAGGAGAAGATTCTAATAAAATTTTCACCACGCGGGTGAAATCGCAGGGCGCAGCTAGTAAAATAATAAAATCTTAAAATAACTTGAAAAACGAGAAACTATGGAATATAATTACGTTTTTACTGTTAATAAGTTTATTTAATAAACCTATTCAGGCTCGAACGTCATGTTTCGGCATCTGCGTCAGATGAGATAAGGTTTGGGCAGATTTATTAGGATAGTACATCATTTAAGTGGGTTTACCCACACTAAACCAAACCTGTACATGTGCTATCAAACTACTGTATTAAATTACAATATGGTAATGGATTTGTTTAGTTTAGGGCTAGATGGCGCTGTGTAAAATGTCCACAGATATTTATTTATTATAAATAGTCAAAACTGAATTATTTGTTTCTCAAATTCTTAGTCAAGTACCGTAAATGCAGTTTTTCATACGAATAAACCAATTTTGAAAACATTTATGCCACTGCTCCGTCTTGAACTCGAAAACCCGTTATTCGAGTTCACTACGGTTTACCACACTCTTCGACAGCCCTTTCTGGGATGAGAATCATTGCCCGCTTAACTGGTTCTTAATTTTTGGGAACAACAAAAAAGATGCCACGTGTTAAGTGGCTGGTCAAGCTGCCACACTAAATTTGATACCTTTTCGTTGAATCTGGTAAGCATGTCATTGCACCAAGTATTGAATATGTTATTTTCTTATGCAATTTGTGATGATGGAGTATGTTTCTTTAACCTTTGACCATGATTTTATCAAAATACCTGCATCGTTGTAATAAAAATTCAGAGTTAGCTCATTCGAGATTAAATAACCAATTCATAGAAATGCCCCAAAAGATGAGTTTTTCGTACATGGTAGTACGTAAATTATTTAGTTGTAACTTTGTATGTATTTGAAAAATAATCAATTTGACGTTAATTTATTAGTAATGATATCATTTCATTTATTTTATGACTTAAGTAAGACTAGTGTGTCATTGACTTGTAGCTTACTAAAAAAAATGTTTATAGGTTTCAACCAACTGGGTACGCCATCGACTAGCAGTGGCTATGTAATAGCCTTGCGCATTTAAGTTCGCGACAGGGAGCGCTCCTTTTAGGTCGCAGGTCGTTGGTGAACTAGGTCGTTCTTCTAGTTCACTAGTTCGCGGCAGGACCGAGAGCGGGGAAGACGAATGCTCTCGGCGATCTCTTGCCTAGTCCTGCAAGAGCGACCTACTTAGTTCGCAGCAGCCAAAGAGCTGTAGTTATATCTACTACTATGCTCTCTTTTGTTTTTATAAACTTGTTATAGCTTTTGTTGTAATAACTACTAACGTATTTGCATATTTATTTATTAATTTAATGCCATTGTATGGTATTTAAGAAAAATCGTTTTTTTATTAGTACCTATAGGTCCTCGTCTACTTAGATAATGATAGAAAAATATTAAACTAGGTAAGTACCAACTAAAAATATGATATAGGTGACTTAGTTTCGATGAACATGAGTAAGGATTTATTAAAACTGTGTAGGTATTCTTAATGATTATTAAAGTGAAAAAAAGTATTTAAAGCCAACCAGCATTTATGTAATCGATATTTAATGTATTCTAAGTAAGAATGATGTGTATGATCATCGCTCTCTCTCCCGCTCGCGACTAGCGCCTCGGAGCGCGGCGCGCTGGGGAGCGCGGCTCTCTAGCCGCTCGCTGCAAGACGGTCGGTCAAAGAACGAAGGAACTAAAATCAGACGCAACCGATACCTAGTTCGCGTAGTTCGCACAAAGGAGCGCTCTTTTGAACTAGGTCGTTCGCGACCTACACAAGGCTACTATGTAATCAATATTATTTAAAAAAGGCTTTGTCCTGCCTGACTGGCTATGTATGACAGAAAACGGACAGTCCAAACCGCTCGAAGTGAGACTTGATGCTGAAGTGTGTGATACAGACTTTGTTATATATGTATTATGTTATATGATGGAGGTCCATGGGTTCGCAATTAATCAATGTAATTGGCTCTCAGCCATTTAATTAAAAATTTACTTTTACTTTTATAACCTAATACTCAAATACTCATTTATTCATAAATTATGACGTCATTCATTTTAAAAGTCATGACGTGTATACGTCATATATTTTACAAGTCAATTTGAGTAATACATATTTAAATAGCGATAGTTGTAGAGTATACATTATATACAACAACAGGAAAATAAAACATAAAAATAAAATAATAAGTACGTACATGTCTATTTAGAAAATGACTTTTTTATACAAAACAAATAATAAATCATATTAAAATATAAAATTTAAAATTAAAAAAAAAGTAGTACTACTTTACTAGACTACTCATACATAGTAAGTTTACAAGTATATATGGTTACTGAAAACTCTTATACCTGCCGTAAAGTTTGACAGCTCTGAGTTCGCTTATCTCTATATGACGTACTGACCTTAGTTCGAACTTACCCAAATGCGTTGCAACGTCATGCGAGCTGACAAATTTCAGTGCAAATGGGCATAAGAATTAAATTAATTTATCCAACAAAAATATTCCTTATTAAATATTCTTTAAAGTAGATTACCTGCACATGCATTGGAACCTTGAGGATAATTAGATTTATTACGTCATTTCTAAACAAACAACAATCATTTGGAGATAATTATACACAGGTAAAACAAGTACATGTAGAAATAAATAAAAAAATATTTAATATTATTAGATTTGTAACATGAAGTACCATAGGATAGGTACCAGGAGATTAGAAATACTGAAGAAGTGGTCCTAGTATTATGAATATATAAGTATATACAATTTGGCAAGACTACTGGGAAAAATAAGACCTGCGCAGTGTTACTATCAGGAAGTATTGAAATAAAATCGCGATTCACTTTAAGCGACATCGTCACTTCCAATTTGTTGATATGTTGCAAACTGTATGGCATTTTTAGCATTAAATAATGTTTTAAGAAAAATTCCCAATGGGCCCATTACCACTACTATATAAAACTACCGGGAACGGCCTATTTGTGTAATCGCAGGATAATAATACACCTATTTTCCACGCAAGTATCCATTATTACAATGTTTCCATATTTTTTAATAATTCACTTAAAGCTCGAACTAAATTAATTATTCAATAATTATGAGTTTAGTTTTTAAGCCTTTATTGTTATTTAGGTCTTATAGTAATTGTATCAATATTTGTCCACAGTTTAATGTACACCATTTTTATATATTATTTTTCATTTTAAATGTGTTCCATTATTGTAATTAAAAACTTTTTTAATACTTACTTTTTTCCGTTCCGTGCGTAGCGGCCAGTACGCGCGCGGTTGCCGGCCTCTCACGTTAATATAACTGATACCAACTTTTGCTCTGTCTTCGGTAATTATAACGATTTGTTATCGCTGTTTATGAGCGATATCAGTCCGCGGGAGATCTTAGCGAACTGCGGGTCATCTGGCGGTTTTTTTACGTGTTTCGTTCTTTTGCTAATATCAATTGAAAGGGATTTGGTATCTAGGTACCTACAAATTTTTCAATTTGGTATTACAGCTATCGGTTTTAAATGTTTATAATACTTACTGAACGGTTTTAAATGTTTATAATACGGCTGAACAGTTTTGTTTGTGTATTAAGCCAGTGTCAAGTCATTGATAATTTCTCGAATTAAGTAATATATATATACATACATATATAATATATACATCAAGTTAAGTCAAGTAAAGCGGTGGCAACTTTACCAGAAGCTTCTATGGAGTTTTGGAAACAACACGAAAAGAAACGTTTCACCATCATTATACCACTTTCCCACACTCATGCCTGTAATCCAGCACTTAAAGAATAAAATGCCACCAATTTTATGCACTAACACTGAAAATAACACAAGTTTTGGAAAATAATACAATGCGGTGACGCGATCTTTTTCGTTTTCCCGCCAAAAATTACTAGCTCTAGCTTATTACATAGAACCCTGCGGTAAAATATACAGATAATGCGATATTACCGTTATTAGGTACTTTAAAATATTAAAAAAAAACGCTTTTATTTAATCTTTATGAAAATACTATAAGCTTATTGTTTGCTTGTGGATTATGGGATATCTCAACCAATGACAAATTAATGAACAAATTATGGCTATGTAAGTACCTAGTTAAATACATTCTGTGAAATAAAAGTAACAAGACCTAAAAATCAAACAAACAAAGAAAGGCATATTGGAATGAAATAAAACATTTAACGTAGAAACAACTATTTATTACTTAGTTTGTATTCTACAAAAATATTAGATGTTATCACACATAGGTCATTTAACTTTAAAACAAACAATAAAACAATTTAAACAACATATTGCTCATGAAAACACTCGTACAAGATAATAATAATATAATAATAATATTTTTATTATTATTATTATTATTATTATTATTATTATTATTATATTGCTCATGAAAACACTCGTACAAGATACGTCATAGGTACTCGCACACTCATCATCTTCACTCTGTTTAAAAATATTAACCTAAAATAAAAACTTAGGTACCATAGTAACTGCAGTATTCGTACTGGAAAGATTTATTTTCTAATAATAGACTGGAAACGATCTTGACAAAATGACATCTTACATGAACATTAAAAGTATAATAATAATTTATGTTTTGTATCCTTGTTCTTATCACACTAAATTATTTGTCTCGCTTTATCAGTATATATCGATCTCTCTCAGTTCACGTGCCTAATAGAAAACAATAAACTAAATAGTTATCTTCATCATCATTCTGGCACATCCATTCTTCATCACCTTCTTTGGCGTCATCATCATCACTGGAGAAGCTGTTCCAGTGACCCAAGGACGTTCTCCGCTATTTTAAGAAGTTGGGTGACTACAGTAAATAGGTTGGTAGAGGTAAATGCACAAATCACCCCCTACGGGATATCAATGTAAGACTTTATCGCCAACATTTAGATTAGAATAAGAAAGTACTTGTTTTAGTGTCTAATAAAGATAGTTTACGGGCGTAGTGACAGCGGGGCAACTACACCATAGCACAGAATATAAAATAGTGCTACACACATATACGCATAGGCTATGCTTGTAGACCAACAGCCTACGAACGTAGAGCGAAAAGCTACGCGCGTAGTCGTGACGCGTGAGTGTATCCTAGAGTGAGAGTATACGCGCGTAGAATGGATGTATATGAACGTAGAGCATAATTATACGTCGTTGAGCAACGCGCGTGGAATGGATTTATATGACGTACAGCAAAAGTATTGTTGTAAGAAGCCTTTTTGTAATAATCTATATTACTGGCACTTTTATAATAGTTTATATTTTTGTAATGACATTCGTTGTTTATCTTCACTACTAATATACACGCCAAAGGAGCAACATCTTTTTATTGAAATTTTATTTTATCCACTGCCTAAGAGCCCCGTATATAATAAAAGGTTATGGGCCTGTGGGGTTAGTGATAGAAAATTAATTTCTATTAATTTTAGGCAGCGCGAAACCATAATTTTCAAGAAAAAGTAACGATTGTGGGATTTCGTGTTTTCTTTGATCGGGAGCCGATATAACGGGACGTATGCACAATGGCTGAAGACCTGTGTGGATTCAGCGGGATTAGAAAATTGAAAGGTACGTCCGACTACCCAGATTGGAAATTTCAAGTAAGAAATTTGTTAGAGAACAGAAATTGGTGGCGAGTCATTGAGTGCAATGATGACGATGTGATACTAAAACATGAGGACATCGATCGCAAAGCTAGAACCACAATCTGCTTGTTGCTGGAAGCTGAGTGCTTTACGCATGTATATGGTGCAAAAACAGCAAAGGAGACTTGGACTAACTTACAGAAGGCATATGAAGACAAAGGCTGGGGAAGAAGGATTTCATTACAACGCATGCTTTGGCAATGTAAGCTTGAAAATTTTGAGTCTATGGAGAAGTACATAACAAAAATTATGTTTTTATCGCAGCAGCTAGCTGATATTGACGCAAAAATATCAGAAGACTGGATAATCTCCATATTGCTAAGCGGACTGACTGCCGAATATGGTCCCATGATCATGGCAATCGACAACAGCGGACAGGTAATGAAACTTGAGCAGATCAAAGCTAAACTTCTTCAAGAAAATAATCGCCGACGTGATTGTGAAGCAGGAACAAGTTCTGAAAATGCACTTGTTGTTAAAAAGAATACTGAAAAGAAAGAGAAGGTATTCAAGTGCTTTAAATGCCATAAAATGGGGCATAAGGCCTCAGAATGTAAGAAAAAGATCCAAGCTAACATATGTTGTGGAGCACAGAAGTTAGAAAAGACAAATGACAATTGGTACGTTGATAGTTGTTGCTCGAACCACATGACTAACAATTCGAAAGCATTGGAGGATTACAGAACCGACAGAAGTGGTTTGAAGGTAAAGATCGCCAATGGAGAAGAGTTACCGGTACGAGGCAAAGGTACAATACATCTAAAAAGCAATGAAAGCATAAAATGCTCATTGAGCAATGTTCTGCATATTCCGGAATTGACTATGAATTTATTATCGGTGAGTAAACTTGTAGATAAAGGATTTTCTGTTAATTTTAGCAAAGAGGGTTGTAGCATTAAAAACTCGTTGAACAACATCGTGGCAACTGGTCAAAACGTCAACGGGATTTATAAATTAAAAGAAAATGACAAGTCACCGACATGCAATCTTACATTGTCAAATCAAGATTGGCATAGAAGATTGGGGCATATGAATACGGAATATATGCGAATTTTAAAGAATATTGTGACTGGTCTTGAAAACATGGAGACAACAACAGATGTATCGTGTGTGCCATGCATTGGTGGTAAAATGAGCAAGCTACCGTTTCCGAAAACTGGTACGAGGGCGAACGACATCCTAGAAATCGTTCATACAGATTTGTGTGGCCCGATGGAAATTGCATCATTCAGTGGATCAAGGTACATGTTAATATTTATTGATGACTACAGTCGGATGACGCACGTTTATTTTCTTAAACATAAGAGTGAAACTTTTACGAAATTTCAAAAGTATAAAGTTCGAGTTGAGAAAGAAACCGACAGGTCAATAAAATGTATGAGATCGGACTGTGGTAAGGAGTATTGTAACAAAACTTTTGATGATTTTCTGAAGTCGAATGGTATTCAACATCAGACGACGGTGCCCTATACACCCGAACAGAACGGTGTAGCAGAAAGAGCGAATAGGACTATTATCGAAAAAGCGCGGACTTTACTCATCGATGCGAATTTGAGCAAAAAATACTGGGCCGAGGCTGTGAATACGGTTGTTTACTTAAAAAACCGTAGCCCGACTAAAGCAGTTAAAGACTGCGTACCAATACAAAAATGGTCAGGAAAGCCAGTAGATGTCAGTCATTTGCGAACATTTGGATGTGCAGCGTACAATCTAGTCCCGAAACAAAAGAGACAAAAGTGGGATATAAAGGCAAAACCATTGATTTTTGTGGGATATCCTGAAGATAGCAAGGGATATCGATTAATAGATCCTAAGACGTATGAAATCACTGTTGGTAGAAATGTAAAATTTTTAGAGAATGTTTTTCCGGGGGATAATGTAAATAGCGATAAGATTTGTAACTTTTTTCGTATGAATTTATTGTCATGTTTTAGTGAAAGTGACGATGAATGGGAACAATGTATGTCTGATGCTGGTGGTGCAGACGATGTAGGTGTGCGCTTATCAGAACGTGAGCCTACTGTGGTGACAAATGAATGTGTCCCTGACAGTCAGCCTGCAACCATGAACGAGCGTATTTCTGTGACAGATGTGTGTGAACCTACAGGGTTGAATCGCGAGTCTGTTGTTGCAGAGAGCTCGACTGAACAGCATGATGACGAAAGGCGCTATCCTCGTAGAGATAGGAAACAAACAGAATTTTACAATTGTCTAACTGTTGACTTGATTTCAGAGAGTGACCCTTTGACATTGAATGAGGTCATGACCCGACCGGATCGCGATCTATGGTTAGCGGCGATGAATGATGAGTTAGAATCATTGAAAGAAAATCAAACATGGATTCTTGTCGACCCTCCGCGTGATAAAAAGCCAATACGGTGTAAGTGGGTCTTTAGAATCAAACGAGACAGCGATGGCAAGGTGACAAAATATAAAGCACGTCTGGTCGCGAAAGGTTTTACACAGGTATGTGGTGTAGATTATAATGAAACTTTTGCGCCGGTTGTACGAAGCTCAACTTTACGCTTGCTGCTCTCGTTAGCTGCTCAGTATGATTGGCATGTTGATCACTGGGATGTGACAACAGCATTTTTATACGGTAGATTGAAAGAAGACATTTTCATGTTACAACCAGAAGGCGCGGTTGTAAAAGGTCAAGAACACAAGGTTTGCAAATTGCAAAAATCTCTTTACGGCCTAAAACAAGCTTCACTAGCTTGGTTCAATGAGTTGAACAAAGAGCTGGTTGAGTTAGGCTTAGAGCAATCAGTAATAGAACCGTGCATGTTTACAAAATTCGAAGGCAATAAACGTATTATAGTATTAATTTACGTTGACGATATTTTTGTTTTTTCGAATTGTAGAAAACAGATTGATAGATGTAGGGTCGGTTTATCTTCGAAATTTAAGATAAAAGACCTGGGTGCAGCTAGGCACGTTCTAGGTATGAGGATGCGTAGAGATGAAGGTTTAATTGTGTTAGACCAGAAACAATACATTTTAAAATTGTTACAAGAGTTTGGAATGTCGGACTGTAAGCCTGTGACAACTCCGATGGAAGTAGGACTTCAATTGGCGAAAGGTAACTCAGATAGTTGCACTGATGTTCCCTATCAGAGTTTAGTGGGGGGGTTGAACTATCTAGCCAATTGTACAAGGCCCGACATTGCACATGTGGTAAGCGTGTTATCACAGTTTAACTCGTGTTACACTATGGAACATTTTAACTATGCGAAGCGTGTATTACGTTATTTAAAGTATACGCTTGATTTTGGCTTGTGTTTTAAAAAGGCTGAACATATGAGACTGCGAGGATTTGTAGATGCAAGTTGGGGAAGTTCATATGATAGAAAGTCTTACACTGGAATGTTGTTCAAGCTAGGTGATAGTGTGATTTGCTGGGAGAGTAAGAAACAACAGTGCGTTTCGCTTTCTTCCACTGAGTCTGAGTACGTAGGGCTGTCTCAAGCAGCGAAAGAAGCAATATATTTGCGTAGTTTGCTTGCTAGTTTGAGAGAAGTGAATGTTGTGAATGAACCTGTCACTATTTACAACGACAACCAATCGTCACACATGATAGCTTGCAACAAAGTGAACCATAACAGGACGAAGCATATCGACATTAGGTATCACTTCATTCGTCAGGCGATAGAGAACGATCAGGTTAAGATTGAGTACATGCCAACGAATGAGATGGTTGCAGACATATTAACAAAGTGTTTGCATGGGCCTAAGATGCGATATTTTTTAAACGACTTATGTTTGCAAAATGTTACTTTAAAAGTAAGTAAGTAATATAGATTAAGGGCGCGTGTTGTAAGAAGCCTTTTTGTAATAATCTATATTACTGGCACTTTTATAATAGTTTATATTTTTGTAATGACATTCGTTGTTTATCTTGACTACTAATATACACGCCAAAGGAGCAACATCTTTTTATTGAAATTTTATTTTATCCACTGCCTAAGAGCCCCGTATATAATAAAAAGTATACCTGCATAGAGTAAGAGTGTACGCGCGTAGAATTGATGTATATGGAAGAAGAGCAAAAGTATACGTGCGTAGAGCAAGAGTATACGCGCGTAGAATGGATCTATATGAATGTAGAGCGAGAGCATACGTTGTTGGATTATACGCGCGTAGAACTAAAGTATACGTGCGTAGTGCCCGTAGATCGAAACTGAGTGTGTCCTGCACAGTGTCCTGGCGTAGAGTATCAGCGCAGCAGCTTCACACTTCCTTAGTGAAGAGTAGCTTTTAACAATACCAGATTACACCACATTGTGGATAGTTACATTTTGGTGTAATACTAGTACGAACTAATGCGTAAATAAACTTATAGGATAGTTTCACGATCATCAGCATCGTGATTTCAGTCATCTTCAGTCAGTAAAAGTAATAGTTATGTTATTTGTTCTCATCCGCTGTCCGCCTGCAAAGTTTCGCAGCTTGATGCTGCCGGCTTTTCGCTGGGCAGTAAGAAACATAGCCCAGCGCATACTGTAAACAAAAAAATGTATTTATTGGAACTATAAGTTGCGGTTTGGTATAATGAATTACTCTTATTTTTCCCGTGGAAAATCGTAATTTTCTAGCATGTAAGTATATAAATAAAATAAATGTGTGTGGACAATTCACACAGCGCTATCTAGCCCCAAACTAAGCAAAGCTTGTACTATGGCAACCAGATTACTGATACAATACTTATATACTTTTTTGTTTGTAAATACATACATAGACACACCCAGACACAGAACAAACATCGATGTTCATCACACAAATGTATGTCCTGGGTGGGAATCGAACCCACGACCCCACAGTTCAGAAGGCAGGGTTACTACCAACTGAGCAATCGGGCCAGTCGATATTAGGTAGTTCTTACAAATTACTCGTCTGCGTTAAAAAAATCATCTAAACCAGTTCAGCCGGTGTGACATGATAGTCACGCAAACTAGTTGGTAGGACTTTTCTGCCATGTATGTCTAGGAAGGTACCACCACTTTGCCAGTTATTCTGCCGCCAAGCAGTAGTGCGCAAACACTGTTGTTCCGGTTTGAAGGGCATTGTATCTAGTAAAATCACTGGGCAAATGAGACTTTATGACCTGATCTCGCATTCTAGTAATCTTAATACTAGACTGTGCTGATGTCTCAGTATGACGTGCGCAGTGTATTGTCACGTGAAACTTTATAATTTAAAGTTCCAAGTGACACTGCAACTGATATGGGCAGCCTTGTCGCTTTACATTAGGCAAACGGCTTGCTCGTCATTTCACTCTTTAACATAAAAAAAACAAACAGCCATAACATAATTTTACTTTTATTGTATAGGGATGAGACAGTGCTAAAATATTAATAAGGCTATTCTTCAGCCTGTCGTAAGGGGCCGTTCAAGTATTACGTAAGCAGATTTATTACAATTATTTACCCCCCCATCCCCCTTGTCAGCAAAAGTAAGCAAAGCTCTTACCCCCTCCCCCATGCTTCCGTAAACATTTTCCAATTAAAGTATTGTTTTTTTTAATATTATAATTATAATGTTTAGTGTCAAGCAAAGACAATGTGAGGATTGCTATTCGTGTAAAAAGGTAAATAACTACCGATGACGTAATCATCATCTAGACTCCCCTACCCTCCATGTCATCCAAAATAAGCAAAGCAAAGACCCCCCCGCCTCCCTATAGTGCTTACTTAATACTTGAACGGCCCCTAAATAATAATAAAAAAACATCATGACGATACTTGCATATACCTACTTCATGGCTCTATATATGACGACATGTTTATACTATCTATAAAACTCCGTAATGTATAAGTTTTTAGTCATAAAAAATACATAATCCATGCGGCTAGTTGAAGATCTAGGCTATAAATAAAACCTATCTTGTATGTGTGCTGATCGTATTTATGATTATACCTGGTGGCAGAATTATAACGCCTATAGCCTAAAATATGTATTTATGAAATCCTGAAAATATGTATTTATCCTTACCCCGGTTTGTACTTAAGTTTGTCAGATCCTAAGTTCACACTTATCTCCCTAGCTCCCGGTTTCTCGTACATTTTTCAAAATTATATCCAGTCAACATGCTAAATACTCTACGTTAATTGGTTAAAAGAGCCGATGATCATCAGGCAACCAACGAGCGTCCAGTATATGGTCTGGAATGTTGACACGAACTTAACAAACATATACGAGAACCCAAAGGAAAGTGTTGCTTAGCTAAGTTTGTATATTAATAGACTTTGGTACAGACGGGCATTTTTGCGTATATAATTGCTGCTAAAAGTGCTGTGCTTAGATTATATATAAATATTTTAGTATACTCGATATCGAGTACAATTATTATGCATGCAGCCTCTGTGGTATGGTGATTGAGCAGTTTGGCTCATAGCCCGGAGGCGGCGGGTTCGAATCCCGCGACTGGTATTTGTGCACAGAAAAAAAAGCTCAAATACTTGTTCTGAGTCTGGTTGTTGTGGGACCACGGTCCTCGTAGGTCCTGGGTCCCTAGACACAGGGATCCCTAATTAAGGTCGATCTATGTATGTGATAGTTGGGCGTTATTATTATTATATTCAAATAAACACGTATACTAGAAGAACAGTACTAATTAATCAACCTATATGATATAATACACCTGTGGAGTTAAATATACACCACAGATAATTGCATTCGCTAAACTTTTCAAAACCAGTTCGATCAGCATTGGTATTGAACCTTTTTTCTCTAGTTTTCCGTTTGAGTATGTCATGGTAGTAGGTCACTGCATAATAGGATAATGTAGGTAATGCGTACTTCCTTCATAACATTACCTACCAATATCACATGATTATAAAATACTAGTTGACCCACCCTGGATTCGCACGGGTGAATTAGTAAAACGCGGTCTACCGTTATAAATAGTGTAACTAACACGACTTTCTTCTAAATATATATAACTTAAAGGTGACTGACTGACTGACATAGTGATCTATCAACGCACAGCCCAAACCACTGACGGATCGGGCTGAAATTTGGCATGCAGGTTGATGTTATGACATAGGCTAAGCTAAGAAAGGATTTTTCGAAATTCCACCTTTAAGAGGGTGAAATGGGTGGTTCAATTATTTTCCCATAGGCCACGCCGCGGGCGAAGCTGCGGGCAGATGTTCGTTTTTATATATATAGATTAGGACGGAGCGGGATTCGAAAATAAGTATCACTTTGAATGTCGTACGGGCTACCACCAGGCCACACTCGCTCATATCATCATCGGACATTCAGACTTGTATAGGTATTAATTAGTTTACTTCGAAACATAGGCATTTAGGACGTTCCTAATGTCTAGTTAATATATTTGCTGCTTGTATAATCACATAACATATGAAAAGATACTTTATGCAGCTGATTTTACCATCGAATTGAAAAAATGAAGAGGTTCTCAACTTAGTTGTATTTTATTATGTCATATTACGACAAAACAATAAAAGTAGCGAGTAATATGTGCCGATTTACTACGGATTTTTTCAACGTAACTTTCACAACGAATTATACAATAGACGGGTTATAGATGGGTAATTAGAGCAGGAAAACAAAGAAGATTTGACCCCGAAGCGTATTTTTTTCCTGTTGTAAGGTAATTATTGATGATTACTGTTTATAATAAATGTGCAAACAAAACTGCGGGCCGCGAGATACCTGAGTGTCGTCAGACGATGCTATTACGTCGGACACCAAGGTGAAGTTCATGTTTGATAGATCACTGTTCCAGCACGAAGAACCACTATAATAATAATAATAATAAGAGGTTCCTCACTCTGCAGCCCTAACCACCGGTAGCTTGGGCCTTGCCCCGCTGCTGACGGCACACTAGGTTTAGGTTTTTTATTGTATTTTTGTAATGTTACTTTTATAGAAATATTGTAAAAAACTTAAATTTAAGATTGTGAAATAAATAAATGAATAATAATAATAATAATTAAATTACAATAATAAATTCGTTGTTCTCATCTTGCTAACGGAGAGTACTTACACAGACGCAACCTAGTGGCCAGGATCATCCATCAGCGGCTTGCCCTCAATACGGCCTTGTCGAGTCCGAGGTGCCGTACTACAAGTACACACCGGGGTCGGTTCTCGAAAATGGCCGTGCATTGCTCTATTGGGATCGCTCTATCATCACGGACAGGACTATTGTAGCTAATAAGCCTGATATCGTGCTGATAGACCGGTCCCAACGACGGGCAGTGCTCGTTGACATCGCCATTCCGCATGACGAGAACCTCGTGAAGGCTGAGAAGGACAAACTCAGCAAGTACCTTGACTTAGCTCACGAGGTAACGGCCATGTGGAGTGTTGACTCAACGAGCATTGTTCCGATAGTTGTTTCGGCGAATTTCGGTGAAAAGGCCTTATAGCGAAGAGCCTCGACCAACACCTCGAGAGGCTCTCGTTAGACGGTTGGATCAAGGGTCAGATTCAGAAGGCAGTACTTCTTGACACGGCACGTATTGTCAGGAGGTTCCTCACTCTGCAGCCCTAACCACCGGTAGCTTGGGCCTTGCCCCGCTGCTAGCGGCACGCTAGGTTTAGGTTTTTTTATTGTATTTTTGTAATGTTACTTTTATAGAAATATTGTAAAAACTTAAAATTAAGATTGTAAATAAATAAATAAATAATAATAATAATTTTTATTGACATAAAACAGATTTTGTTTTTCTTTTTTCCACAGTTATAATTTTTGTTACATACTGGTACACTATGCAGGATCTAAAGCTCAACCCTACATCGATTTTGATGGTTGATAATAACGCCCATAATAATAACGCCCATCGATCATATACATAGATCCTGGACTCCTGATTGCCTATGTCTAGGGACCAGGAACTATGAGGACCTTGTAATTGACGTGAGTTTAGCCGTTATTTATCTTACAAAATGTGTCATACTCACGATAGTTTTCAAACTAAAATAATAATAACGCCCAACTATCACATACATAGATCGACCTTAATTAGGGATCCCTGTGTCTAGGGACCCAGGACCTACGAGGACCATGGTCCCACAACACTCAGATTCATAATAAGTATTTGCGCTTTATTTCTGTGCACACTAGGTGGTAGGACTTTGTTGCACAGTTCATCTAGGTAGGTACTACCGCTTTGCCAGATATTCTGCCGGTTGTGTGCAAGCACTACTGGTTAAATATATTTATTTCTCATAAGAAAACATTTCACTTACATGAGAACTGTCTAACATGTACAAAATAATTATTGTTGTCGCACAAAACAGATAATCTTAAATAAAAGTGAAGTTATATTTTAGTAGTAGGGTAGTTAAAGAAAACTGGTCGTTTTACGTGTGATTTTGTTCGATACTGGCTACCGGCTAGCACACAGCGATAAGCATGTTGCTTACATAGATCAAGCGTTCCTGGAAATAGCTCGAGCGCACTTTACCATTTGCATACTTTTATTTTATTTTTTTGAGGGGGGAAATGCCCTCGCACTTCCCTGCCACCACGGGGGTGGTGGCAGGAGGTATGTGGGACTCGAACCCACTAAAACCCCCCCGTGAGCCCTCGTCCGCCGTACCGGGGCGAGAAGGGGTCGCGACTGCAGTCCAGCCAACTCGGCGGCAGGCCCTTTCGGGCCTCTCCGCGCCAATGGATGGGTGACCTTGCTCACCAAGGTCACCCACCAGACGTGTGGGGCCGTGCAAGCCGGCGGAGGGTCCCCCGACTCTCCACCAGTGGCCCCACTACGGGGGAGGGAGGAGGTGCGCGTAACGCCTCCTCCTTCCTCCCGCTCGTCTGCGCCGGAGCGGGTCAGCTCCAGCGGCCTCCTCTCTGACCCGCTCCGCGGTCTCCTTCTGCGCCATCACGTACTCGCAGAAGGAGACCACCGCCTGCCACGATCTCTCGCTGTCGGGCATGGCTCTCACCGCGCTCGGCAGCGAGAGATCGTGGCCTACTGCCATGGAAAGTGTGTGCCGCTGCGGGTCCCAAGCGGCACACACTTCCAGTGTGTGGGGCGCTGTATCCTCCAGCGCCCCACACTCATGGCAGGCAGGGGTCGCTTCCCGCCTCGCGATTTGGTGCAGGTACTTTCCAAAGCATCCGTGCCCGGAGAGCACCTGCACCAATCGGAAGGTCAGCGACCCGTGGGGCCGCCTCACCCACCTCTGGAGGACCGGACGGATGGCCTCCACCGTCCTTTGCCCTGGGACCGGTGGAGCCAGGTCCTCCACCCACCGCCTCAATAGGGTGGCCCGCGCCTGCTGCCGCATGCGCCTAACCTCGTCCCACCCTGGGGGCTCTCCCCGAGATCTCCTCGCCGCCACGAAGTGGTAAACTTCGGCGAGGATCTCGGCTTGGAGCTCCCAGGGTGGGTCACCGGCTAGAACGCATGCCGCTGTCCAGGACACCGTTCTGTAGCCGCGTATCGCCCTCGTCGCAATAACCCGCTGCGGACGTCGCAGCAGGGTTTTGTTACTGCGACTGAGGGCGTCCACCCAGACCGGTGCCCCGTACAGCGCCATACTCCGGATTACTCCGGAGTATAGACGGCGACATACGGCGCTTGGGCCACCCACATTGGGCAGCAGCCTCCCCAAGGCGGCCGCAGCTCCCACCACTTTTGGGGCCAACTGGGCAAAGTGGGCCCCAAAAGCCCATCTCCCGTCCAGGGTAAGGCCCAGATATTTCATCTGGGCCTTAACCGGGACGGGACCATTTGCATACCTATGTCAACTATTAAAAAAAAAAAAATCTAGGTAGTGACTTACTAATATTTTTTTTTTTTCTATGGACATTTCACACAGCGCCATCTAGTCCCAAACTAAGCAAAGCTTGTACTATGGGAACCAGATAACTGATGCAATATTTAGATACTTTTTGTTTGTAAATACATTCATAGAATACAATATAACACCCAGACACAGAACAAACATCGATGTTCATCACACAAATGTTTGTCCTGGGTAGGGATCGAACCCACAGTCCAGAAGGCAGGGTAACTACCAACTGAGCTATAGGGCCAGTCAATATTATAAACGCGAAAGTTTGTATGTATGGATGTTTGTTACTCTTTCACACAAAAAATTCTGAATGTATTTAAATGTAACTTGGAATGCAGATAGCTGATTGTTTTGTTTTTCAGCGCAACTGCAATTATCATTTAAATTATATCTGTGCCCTATGAAATATTCAGTAGGAAACGTTAATTATGAATATTGAAAACAGTCTTGGCATAGAAAACTGGATTACTGCCTTGGTCTACTTATAATTGTTTTTAATTACTGGTCGTCTACCACAATTCATTATTTAAAATAATATTGTAATTCAATTTTCGATCTAGGCTCTATATTATTAAGATCACAATCATTATTATGCTAATGCCCTAAAGTTTGATAGCTCATAAGTTTGCATTTATCTCGCTAAAACTTACCCGACTGCATTGTAAAAAGTGCCTACGTATATGTGTGTTTTTTATGTTAGTGAATAATGTGACGAGCTAGTCGTTCGCCTGATGTTAAGCGACACGGCCGCCCATAACAGAACAGTGTCACTCGGAACTTTAAAATATAAAGTTTCGCGCGACACTGCACTGCGCACTTCATCCTGAGACATCAGCAGTCTGGTAAATAAGATTACTCGACTGAGAGATCAGTTGGGCGATCGTGTAACTCGATTGTATGGATTTGACAGTTTCAATACGCAGTTTAAGTGCATAGTTAGTATGGAATTTTCTCCTGTTGCATTGCAATCAAAGTTTCGTGACCCAGATTATAAAGTCTCAATTACCCATTTATTTCACTAGCTAAAGTGCCCATCCAACCGGAACACGGTAGTGCTTGCACACTACTGCTTGGTGGCAGAATTACTGACAAAATGGTGGTACCTATCTAGACGAACAAAATTGCAGAAAAGTCTTACCACCTATGAATTTAGGAGCTGTCAAAATTTAGTGCTTGGGTATTAGTGTGCGCTTAAGTCTCATTAATTCAATGCATTTCTGTTAGTTGCATAATAATACTTGTATTGTATTGCAGTATCTATACAATAATTTATGTAAATAAAATTTGGTTGTACTCTCACTAACATTGTAAATAAGTGTTGGGTAAACAGCTACCTTTATCAGATTAGAATAATATAATTGAATCATCAATACTAAAGCGCAGCTTATTAAATTTTTGGAAAATTATGTTGTTATGTCAACAGTAATATATAAAAATAAGTGTAATCTTTCGTAATCTTGTCTTACTAGATAAGAGCCTCAAAAATAATACATATTCTTACTTCATTGTAATTACTAGATATATTTGCTACCTAGAACATCAGATATCATAGCTAGGCAATGATAAGAGGCAGTAAAGTAACTAGAAAAGTACCCAGCTAATACTATAATCCTTGTATACTGCCTAGGTTACGATATGGAGGGCTATGAAAAACAAATAACAGATATGTTAAGTAGGTATTTGTCACTTGTTTATCATGGGTACCGTTATCTGCAAAACTGTAACAGCCTTATTAATAAACACGAACTAGCTTTAGACTAGTTACACCATATTTTGTCTCTTTCGATCCAGCTAAATATTCCATTAGCAAAAAAAGGACAAAAGCTGAAGTAACTAATTCGAGACTAATACCCGTTTATTAATAAGGCTGTAGCAGTTCTAGAATATGACTAAGGTCAAAGAATATCATTAGGATAAATAGTACGCAGTGGCGTAGCGTGGACTAATATAGACGTGGGCAAGTCGCATCAGCGAGGCCCCTGTTCTTTCGTTCCCAAGATCTACCCAATAAATCTATCTTACTAAACATGCTTTGACACGACATACCTACTTATGATAGTGAAAAAATATAAATGCGCGGTGGGAGAATATTGAAAAGCGTATAGATTTGAAAAAAAGGTTTTATTTTGTAACTAAAGTATTTAAGTTTTATACAAAAGTAATGTTCTTTAGTTTTTTGCTTTACAGAAGTCCTCTAGTAAGGATTTGTAATTGATTTTAGCAGCTAAATCTGCTTCGTTTGAGAGTATTGCTAAAGGAGACAGTCGGTCCTGCTTCATACTGTTTCAAAAAGTAGTTTTTTATAATTTTTACTTTCTTCTAAAAAATTCTTACGGGGAAAAATAAATGGGGATTTTAAGTCTAGTGGCATCGCATTTAAAGAAGCCTCGCGAGGGCCTTTAAGTGCGAGACCGTAGGCGAGAGCCCACTTTGCCCACGCCTAGTGACGCCTCTGATAGTACGTAGGTGGTTACTAAATCATATAGTACCAAAACTACAAGCCTTTATTTTTTACAAACTAATAATGAAATATATATTTCACAATATCCGATATACACATGTATTTTAAGACTAACGTAAGCAAAGCGGATAAAAAGTATACCTCTTAAAATAACAATAAAATATATTTATTTCAGGCAATTTACACCCATATACAGAACAGAGTTTACCGCTGTTTGCCAGCAACCTTTGTTTTGGCTCTACACTTTGTGTATTTAGACAATGTCAAGTAATTGATAAATTTGAAGTTGTATATATTTATATGAAGTATATGATACTTCATATATATATGTGTCATGTCAAGTCACAGTAAAGTGGTGGCAACTTTACCAGAAGCTTCTATGGAGTTTTGGAAACAATACGAAAAGAAACATTTCACCACTTTCCCACACTCATGCCTGTAGTCCAGCACTTAACGAATAAAACGCCACCAATTTTATGCACTAATACTGAAAATAACACATGTATTGGAGAATAATACAATGCGGCGGCAAGATCTTTCTCGTTTTCCCACCAAAAACTCCCCTGCGAACAACTTATATATTACTAGACTGTATGATTAGGTCATAAAGTCTCATTTGCCCAGTAATTTCACTAGCTACAATGCTTTTCAAACCGGAACAGTAGTGCTTGCACACTATTGTTTGGGTACACTTGTCTAGACGAATTTTGCAGAAAAGTACTACCATCTAGTAAACACACTTCAGTTAGACCGTTATCATGGTGCTTGCAATAGCATCAACATATCGGAAACAAAAAAATTACACGGTAATTAAATATTCTAATACATTTATATATAAAAAAATCTCTATTTCTTTTGGTGTTCGCATCACGCGTATGTTCGAATCTGTTTATTATTGTGAAGGTTCTTATAAAATTAAAATGTTAGTTAGAAAATTTTCACCACGCGTGTGAAATTGCGGGACGCAGCTAGTAAACAATATTTCAGAAACTTACTGAACGTTAGAAGCGCGAACCCGTAGAAGGTGGGAGTGCAGGCTACGGCGAGGAAGTACCCAGCCGCGTTGGCGCCGGCCGCCGACCCCGCGCGCCCGGACATCATAACTGCTCCCACTGCTGTGCCTCTGTATAAAGTCAAAGTCAAAGTCAAAGTCAAAGTCAAAAGATTTATTGCAAATAGGCTAATTTTAGCACTTTTACAAACATTTACACCATTATCATCATCTCTTGACTTATATTTTTTTTATGTTTGTGAATGATGTGACAAGCCAGTCGTTCACCTGATGTTAAGCGACACGGCTTTCCATAACAGAACAGTGTCCCTCGGAAACGGAGCTCTAAGCCATAAAGTTTCGCGTGACACTGCACTGCGCATCCTGAGACGTCAGCACAGTCTGGTAATAAGATTAATCGAATGTGAGATCAGATCAAAAAGTCTTGTTTGCCTAGTAATTTCAGTAGCTACAGCGCCCTTCAAAACGGAATATAGTAGTGCTTGCTTGCTCACTACTGCTTGGCGGCAGAAAACTGGCCAAGCGGTGGTACCTAGACGAAATTAACTGTTTTGTAATAATTTTCTTTTTTCTTGACATGTAAACATTGAATAATTGATTATTGATGGACAGCCTCTGTGGTGTGGTGGTTGAGCAGGAGACGGCGGGTTCGATTCCCGCGGTAGGACAAGTATTTGTGCACAGAAAAAAAGCGCAAATACTTGTTCTGAGTCTGGGTGTTCTGGGACAATTATCCTCGTACTTCCTGAATCTCTAGACACAGGGAATCTTAGTTAGGGTACAGGATCTATATATGTGATCGTTGGGCGTCATTATTATTCATCACCATCATCATCATCTCATGACTTATCTTTCAAGGGACTCAACCATCTCGTATTTTCCACACATGCGTAGGTATGTATTGCCTACTCGCAAAACGTTTTTTATCACGTAATTATTAGATAAGAGATATTACGAGATAGTAAACTTGTTATCAACCACCTCCTGCGATGGTGATATCATTATATTGTCAGATATTACCAACGTAACGTATAAGTTTATTACAACCACTTCAATAAAAGATTTAAATTTCGTTTATTTTAGAGAATTTTGACGCAGTCTCGGGACTTAGTAACTACGAGCACCATGGTCCAATAACACCCAGACTCGGAACAAGTATTTGCGCTTTTTTATGTGCACAAATACTTGTTCTGCCGTGGAAATAGAACCCGCCACCTCCGGGCTATGAGCCGCCCTGCTCAACCACCACACCAAAAAGGCTGTAAAAGTATATCAATTCAAACAAAAAAAGAGTTTTCCAAATCCAGTTTTGGGGTAAAGAACATCCAAGCTAATTGAGAACCTGCCCCAAAAAAGTTCCCCAAGCCCGGTTGAAAATAAATAAAAAGTATTGATAATACCTTAAACTGGTAGGAAATAAATAAACCGCATAGGCCGTGAGTGGTCCAATACCCAACGACGTCACTTGTAGCGCCGACATCGCAACTCCTGCCAGGATCCTGGATAAAACAATAAACATTTTGACACTTGAAGCTTAGAATGAATTAGGAATATTTAGGTTAAAAACCGTTATATATTTATATTTAGCTTGAAAGGTAAGAAATAAATAAAACAGAAACCAATAAAAAGGGAACTTAATCAAACAAAGCATAGGTAACGCGCCCAATTATTTTGCCATTCAACATGGCAATGCTGCCAGCAGGCAGCATTGCCATGTTGAATGGCAAAATAAATGGTTAAAATAGATCCATAATACATGTGACGTGGTCACCTCACAGATGTGGCCGACCATGGCTCAGTGGTGGTGTCAACTTGTTACCAGCGATCATGAAACTTGAATGCAACCGAAACATACATTTGTATGGATTTAACATTTTAGTTTATATGAAAACTTCGAATAAGGAATAAAAATGTATCCTGTTGCATTGCAATCAAAGTTCCGTGAACCTCTATAAGTTGAGTTCAAATTCTAAAACGAGATTCAGCTTTCGGTGAATAGAAACATCGAAATATAATAATAATAATGAGGTGGAATTGGAAGAAGCAAGCGCGGCTCAGGGGTAGAACGAACGTTTTTCAAACCGATCAACTATAGGAACAGTGGTCTGCAACTTGCGGCTCGCGAGCTACATGCGACTCTTTGAATGTGAAGCGTCTCTTTTGTTCCATACGCAAATATTGATTATTTTATTTTAAATAAAAAATTGCTTCAACACAAGGCAAGAATTTTTTTTGTGGTTCTATAAAAACTTTGAAATTTTGTAAATTGTAATTCTTCCGACTCAAAAGGTTGCCGACCTCTAACCTAAGTGAAAATTGCACTCGGCCCTGCAACGATGACTTTCCAAGTTCTGTGCGGAATTAAGACTCACTCTTCCAACGGCGAAGGGAAACATCGTAAGGTAACCGGCATATTTAAGAACTAGAACATAGTTCGGGAACGTGTGTCGTCTACCAACCCACTTGGCGAGCGTGGAGGATTAATGACCTACACTCCAAACATATTGGGCTGACAACGATGAGCATGGTGGTACCTCTAGGTAAAATGGCATTTTGGTCGCCTGGCCACTACCCTCAAATGATATCACCAAGCGTTTAACACGGAGTAAAACGCTTTCTGTATTAATGTAATGATCAAGCAGTATGAATAAAAGATTTTTTGATTTTGAAGATTAGTTTGATTTTGATTTTAAATCTAAATATATATAACTCAATAATTAATTAATGGGAACGTTGCCTACTGGTAGTGGTTTGTTTGATTAAGTTCCCTTTTTATTGTTTTATGTTTATTAAATAATATTTTATTATAACTCAAAGGTGAATGACTGACTGACTGACATAGTGATCTATCTACGCACAGCCCAAATCACTGGAGGGATCAGGCTGAAATTTGGCATGCAGGTAGATGTTATGACGTAGGCATCAGCTAAGAAAGGATTTTTCGAAATTCCACTCTTAAGAGGGTGAAATGGGTGGTTGAATTATTTTCCCATAGGCCACGCCGCGGGCGAAGCTACGGGCAGAAACTCGTTTGTAATATAAAACTTCTCGTATTTATAGTAAAAGTAGACAACAAAAAGTAAATAGGTAGGGAAAATGAAAAAAACGCGTATGCTTTAGTCCATACGACCGAAGTAAAACTTATTTAGTTTAGTTTCATCTATCGGCCGGTATAACTTTGTTTTTGCTTTGTTTAATGTTAATTTCGCCATTTTGACTCATTTTACCGGATACACCAACATCATAATACAATTTTTTCACTTAGTTATGTTGGCAATGGAGATGTACGCGAACCAACTACCGTTGCC
Organism: Ennomos fuscantarius; assembly: GCA_905220475.3. NCBI lineage: Eukaryota > Metazoa > Arthropoda > Insecta > Lepidoptera > Geometridae > Ennomos > Ennomos fuscantarius. Next base: position 1,940,858 of record HG992032.1, read on the forward strand.
TCGCTACGTATTCTCACCAGCTTACTCCCTAATTCAAGCGTGCGTGAAGATGTTTTACTTCAAAAATAGTATCACACTAATATTATGAAGGCGAAAGTTTGTATGTGTGTATGTTTGTTACCCCTTCATGCTCAAACGGATGAATGGATTTGGATGAAATTCGGTACCAAGACAGCTTATACACTGGATTAACATATAGGCTACATTTTATCCCGGAAAAGTGAAATTTTCCCGTGGGATGAGTAAATAATTAAAATACTTTTTATCCGCGGGTGAAACCGCGGGGCGCAACTAGTTTTTAATAAAACATTGTCACATCACTGCATCTCCTCGATTGCTATTAGTTTTCGTAGGAGTAATTTGACCGAACACTGTCCAATGTAACTACAAGAAATCTTTGCAAGTCCAAACCTTAAAGCCACCAGAAAAAGCTACTACCAGGGAAGACATAGTCAGTAAATATAACAGAGCAGACCTACCACGCTGACATCTTGGTATATCGTCCTACACAACGCGCTCACTATCATGAATCAGAACTGTTCTGCCAAAACACACCTGTTAGTAGTGAGGCCGGTGATCAGACAAGCTACTCCGACCAAAGAGAACATGGTCACCAGGAGAGTTTTCTTGGACAGAGGGCTCATGCTGCCGCCGATGACCACGACGCTGTAGATCAGCGTGCTAATTATCATTATGTAGAATGCGTCGTGGGAAATTGTGTCCATGCACGTGTCTGGGCTCGTCTGGAAGTATTAATATAAGAATCTAAAACCCAATAATCGACAATTTTACTTACTAGGTGGTAGGACTTTACTGCAAAGTTCGTCTAGGTAGGTACCACCGCTTTGCCAGTTATTCTGCCGTCAAGCAGTAGTATGCAAGCACTACTGTGTTCCGGTTGTCTCAGATCCGAGCTCAGTCTCCGATGTCTCAGGATGATGTGCGCAATGCAGTGTCACGCGAAACTTTATAATTTGGAGTTCTGAGTGACACTGTTCTGTTATGGACGGCCGTGTCGCTTAACATCAGGTGAATTACTAGCTCGTCACATCATTCACTAACATAAAAAATAATTCAAAAATGCCACCTAGACATATACTAAATGATTAAAACAGATCTAATCTAGCTTCGATGTTTTGCACAAGTAACATAAGTATATTTAGCCGATAGGACTATATAAAGATTTGAGACCAAATATTTGACAATTACTAAACTTGAGTGACTTCAAAATTACTGCATAAGGTTTATTTTCGGTTTACGCAAATATGACCATGTCTCACACTTTCGCGCTAAACTCAAGTGGCTGCCAATACGTCTTCGCCGGAATACTCATATCCTTTCTCTTTTATATAACATACTGTTTAATCCATTAACCCCTCTCTATTTAAAGGAACGATTTAACTTCTGGCACAACTCACATCAGCGTAACCTTAGATCAACAGAAAATCTTTCACTAAAAATGCCTATTCATACTTCTTCTTTTTATGACAAATCTTTTTCTGTACAGGCCGTACGCCTTTGGAACGCGCTTCCAATTCCAGCCAGACAGGCTCAGTCGTTGGCTATATTTAAATCCAGCGTTAAAAGTTTTTATCTTTCACAGTTGTAATACTATTGGTAGTTTCATCGATTTGTACTTATTTCGTTATTATGTAAGTATTTATAATTTATATGTTATTATTATTATGTATGTATTTATACTTATATATTATATAGTATATATGTATCAGTTATATTTCATTTATTGATTATTTATTATATGTATCTATATTATCTTTATTTATTTTTATTTTTTATAAATTTCATTGTTTTACAATTTCACTCACACGTTAACACCACCGACCTCTATCTCTCTAACAATTCTTTCCATCCAAAGGTTGACTGGAAGAGATCGCTTTTAGCGATAAGTCCGCCCATTGTACTATAGCTTTAAGTTTCTTCATCTGTAACTGTTTTTCTTCTGGTGTACAATAAAGAATTTTTGTATTGTATTGTATTGTATTGTATTTGACAATTACTAGGTGGTAGGGTACTTTTCTGAAAAGTTCGTCTAGGTAGGTACCGCCGCTTTGCCAGTTATTCTGCCGCCAAGCAGTAGTGCGCAAGCACTGCTATGTTCCGGTTTGAAAATGGGCAAATGAGACTTTATGATCTGATCTCACAGTTTAGTAATCTTACTAGATTGTGCTGATGTCTCAGGATGACGTGCGCAGTGAAGCGTCACGCGAAACTCTATACTTTAGAGTTCCGAGTGACACTGCAACTGATATGGGTAGCCGTGTAGCTTAACATCAGGCGAACGGTTAGCTCGTCACGTCATTTATTAATATAAATCGACAAATTGATCAGCGAAAATGCCACCAAGTCATAAACTAAAAGATTAAAACGGGTCTATTCACGCACACAAAAAAAATTAGCCTCTATGTTTTGCACAAGTGATATACGTATAAATTAGCAGAAAAGACTATGTAGAAGTACAAAAAATTGGTATACTCAATAGTTCCTTTAAGATCTTTGAAGGAACTGCGTGAAAAAAAAAACATGCCCTAGTTCTTCAAAGAAATTGTCAAAGAAACTACTAAGAATAAACGTGCTTGGATCGGTGACTGCTACATAAACTGGTAGATATTACAACTGAGCGTTACTATGTTTCAAAGGGCGTCGTTGAGCCATCAGTTCCGGTCCCTGTCATAAGGCTGCAGTCGTTAAGCTAAGTCAGAAGAAGATAGTTTAAACACCAAGACCGCAGATTGTAAAATTCTATAGTAACCAGGGCTAACAATTTGCCTATGTATACCTCGCGCAAAACTTTATGAGCTCTCGGAAGTTAGCGCGGATGGCTGCGCAGTACATATAATATAGTTATTGTATGGCCGCTTTTACAATGCACTCAACTGTACCATGCGCAGTTTGGTACTCGGGCCTAACTTCTGAGTGCTCATAAAGTTTTGCATGACCTATAAGAAGGCAAAGAAATGAAGGAGGGCTCTATATAAAGTCTTACCGCATTGTTATCGGCAGGCAAGTTTATGAGAGTACAAATGGTTCCACCTTCTCCATCAGCTCCGTTCATCACCTTGTTTATTGTGTCCGGAGCTAGCAGGAATAGGCCGTTTAATCTGTAAGAAATGAAAAGTTACAATTCAGACAAAGTTCGAATGTTGATGGCACAGATATTAATTATGAATTAAATATATATAACAAAGAGTGCGCTTTAGACCAAACGACTGAAGTAAAACTTCAACCATCTATCGGCCGGTATAACTTTACTTTGTTTAATGTTAATGTCGCCATTTTGACAATTGTCAATTGTCATTTTACCGGACATACCAACATAATAATACATAATTTTTAATGTTTTTTTGTTGACAATGAAGATCTACGTGAACCGACAACTTTCAAAGTCCGTTCACCTCGTTATGCATTCACCAGCTTACTCTCCAAGTCAAGCGTGCTTAAAGAATTTTTACTATAATAATGTTAAATTTAAGTTCATCAGAGACTTACTGTGAGAACAGCCCGAACATGAGGAACCCAGTAAGAGCGAGCCATTTCAAGTGCGGTGGTCGGAGCAAAGACAATGCAGATTCGTTCATTTCCTCCGGAGCTAGCTCACATCCCGACCCATCTCGTTCTGGCTCAAACGCTTTTGCTGACTTTGTCTTCAGTGATTTTACCTGAAAGTACAATATTTTACGTATAGCGTCAATTCTTGCTAATACTGAATTATCAGTTACTAGTATTACCACTTAATTTTTAAGTTTGTGCTTGTCAATTGTTCCTGTAATGTGGTGTTTCAATAAAGAGTTTTATCTATTTATCTATCTATCAGCATATTACTAGAGAGAGAACTAGAGTTGGCAAATATGATATTTTCATTAAAATTAGAGCAAGATATGACAAACTCATCATCATCATCATCATCATCATCATCATCATCAGCCCGAAGACGTCCATGCTGCCGCGTGACCGGCTACTGGCCTCTTGCATCCATCAGCTCCCCTCTTTAGGGGTACAGTTACGCGGTAGGGTTGCAGGTCATCTGTACACCTAGTGGAGCGCCGGCCTACGCTATATACGCATAGCGCTATACTTTGGTGGGAGACGCCTATGTCCACCTATAGTGCTTTTTTTAAGTGTCCCTATCGCCTGACCACTATCTCACCAGATGGATTATGGATGGTTGGATAGATACTTACACCAAAACTATCCCCCGGTAGTCTAGTATTGACTTCATAAACCCGCCTCAACACCTCCAAAGCCTCTTGCTCCTTGCCCTTGGTCATCAAGAATTTGGGGCTCTCTTCGGCTGTGGTCAGCCACAGTGCGGAGAGGAGTAGAGGGGCTGCATATACTGCGGTCAGGAGGCGCCAGGGGCGGAGCTCTAGCGAGCCGAGAGAATACCGCCAGTCCGTGGAGAGGACTGCCCACGCGAATACTGAAATTGTGATTGGTTTTACATAATGTTGGTTATACCTACACATACGGGAGATTTTTTCCGGTAACTTATACTACCTAAGAAATAGACATTCTTTTTGACCCCAGACGAGTCATAGTTACCTTATTGGCATTCTCAAAATTATCACAACATTATGGGAAGTGATCAAACACGTAAGTAACCTTGATGTAATTGTAACACAAAATCCTATTCAAATTTTTGGAAGTACGCTGCGTATTGGAACTTTCAAATATAATCATAATATATACTAACCACACAGGTACAGAATATTCCCTCCGCAAAGACACTCAAATAAATAGAGACTTTAGCCCCAACGTAATAAAGTGTAGTTGAGCTCGCATAGCGCTACAAGCTTACCCTAAAGAGCTATCCTTCTATCTCTAAAGCGCTTCTCTTCTAACACGTCACGCGTAATGGACCGGTCCGGTATGTCAGGCTAGTCCCATGTACTTATAGCTTCTTATATAAACAACATGTCAAATACATGTTAAATACTATACTGTCATCATCATTATCAGCTTCTATTAGTTCACTGCTGGACATAAGCCTCTCCCAAGACACGCCACTGAGCCCGGTGTTCCGCTCTATTTTTCCAGTTGCTACCAGCTACCTTGCGTGTGTCATCGCTCCATCTTGCCGCAGGACTTACTTCGCTCGCTTCGGATTCGCGGTTACTCCAGAACACGCCAAACGGTTATCAGTTCGTCTATATTGTCTTTGTATATAAATCTGAGAGTAAGTTTATATACCAGGGTTAAGCGTGGAGAACAACATCACCAGCCCGTTGCACAAGAGAACAGATTTGTCACGGTTCCGTCTCGGCATCAGCTCGCACTGGTACGCGAACGTCAGTGAGGATGGACAGGATAGACTGGAATCAACGATTAAGCATTAATGATGGAGCCCTCATAGTGCTTACTTCTAAAATGTCTATAGTGCCCGTCGGAGCTAAAGTATCTTATTTCTTTAGAATGTACGACGCGTTGCAGCTATAGGTGATTCAATCAGAGGGATAAGTGCGAACTTAGGCGTTGTCAAAATTTAATGCGGCAAATTGATGCAGAGGAATAGGTATTCTTAGCTGGGGTAAGCTAGATAGCGGTAAAATTCTCAAAACTGACATTTTGTCCGTGGTTACATAAACTCATGACAAAATGTCAGTTTTTTGTTTTTTGTCGGGCTTTCATTTTTATTTCAGCAACAATTTCCTTTTTTAATTTAAGTTATAGTAGGAGCTCCCTTTGCCGTCGTATCCATTCACATTTTCCCCTATCTTTTTCCGTCTCCTTTCTCTCTTCCCTTGAACAGGGCCAGAGCGTCAAATGAATTAACCATGCAAAGCCAGGACGGGTCAGCTAGTAAAGCTATAATAATCCACGCTCATTAAAAACTTACAACATAGAAGTAGCAAGCTTGCAAAGTGCGAAACTGATGAGGTTTGGCATCATAGCAGCCGTCAGCCCCAAGATGCCAGCTATTGACGAAGACAGCAGCAGCACTGGTTTCCGACCCAGGTTGTCTGCAGCGCGGCCCCAGAACGGTGCCGTTAGTATTACGCCTGGCAATGTAACAGAGCTAGTTAGTAACTAATTAACAGACTGAGCAATTTTTTAGATAGACAGATAAACTCTTTATTGAAACACCACATCTTAAATAATAAAAAAAAGTGAACAAACTTAACCAAAGTGTAAAAATCGCTCAGAGCGATCTCTTCCAGACAACCAGACAACTTCTTTTTTAGTAATTAGGTAATAATTAAATTTTATTAATAAACAACTTAACTAAGCAGCATTTTCCCCAGGTTCTTGTAAGTTTGTTAAATTCAGGTCAACAAATACTGAACACTCATTGGTTGCCGGTTGATCATCTGCCGTTTTCAATTCAACCAATGAGCGTACAGTATATTGGTGTGTTGACTGAACAGGCGTTTGACAAATGTACGAGAAACCGGCAGCTAGAAAGGTGTCTGGTAACAGGCATTTTATTCGTTAAGTGCTGTATTACAGGCATGAGTATGGGAAAGTGGTAATGGTAATGATGGTGAAAAGATTATTTTCGTGTTGTTTCCAAATCTCCATAGAAGCTTCCAGTAAAGTTGCCACCACTTTACTAGCAGTATGACTTATATAGACGACTAGATTACTACTACAGACTGTGACTTGACACATATCTGCGTGAAATATCAATAACTTGATAAATTATCAATGACTTGACACTGGCTAAATACACAAAAGTGTGGAACTAAAACATACAAAAAATGTATAGTTGTGGTCAAAATATATCATACGAATCCTTACCAATATTTGGAATGCATGTTATTATTCCTCTCATGCTGTCCGGTACATCCAGGTCACAGACCGCAGCTGGCAACACAAACGCAATGCCTATCATCTCCAGCATGGCAGCCACGAGTACAGACAGCATCAGAGCACAGTGTATGAACTGGTATCGGCCAGCGCCTGTCAAAATGATTTTAGCAAGTTACAGGTGCGCGCAAGAAAATATACATCCAGAGAAAAACATCAGAAGAAAATATATGATAAACCGTGTATTGAAAAACGTTTTTTATTTGCTACTAGTGTCGGTGATTTTGAAGAAGTCATAAAAAAGTCAGTAATTCAAAAGTTTGCATAGAGTTTTGGCGGGAAAACGAAAAAGATCGCGTCGCCGCATTGTATTATTTTCCAAAACTTGTGTCATTTTTAGTGTTAGTGCATAAAATTAGTGGCATTTTATTCGTTAAGTGCTGGATTACAGGCATGAGTGTGGGAAAGTGGTATAATGATGGTGAAACGTTTTTTTTGTTTATGTTTCCAAAACTCCATAGAAGCTTCAAGTAAAGTTGCCACCACTTTACCAGGAGTATGACTTTGACTAGACTATGACTTGACTTGATGACGTCGACTGTGACTTGACACATATTTGCGTAAATAACATTAACTTGAAAATTATTAATTACTTGACACTGGCTAAATACACAAAAGTGTGGAGTCAAAACATAAAAAAAAGTTTGCGTAAAACTTGTTTTAGGGTATGTAAATACTGCGTCTGAAAAATCTGTAAAGAAGTCGTTTTAAATAAGGTTTAATAGCCTTATTTAAAACGACCTCTTTACTAATTTTCACAAGTCTATCAGATCAATTTACGCAAACTAATCAGAAACAAAAATACATTTCGTCGAATGTTTGACCACTCAAACTTAGCTGTACATTTGCGTTTTTAGTGCATAACAAAACGGAATTACCCTAACTTATTTACAACTCAATTATTTGTTTATCATAGGCAGGTAGTTCTGATAATTCACACCTACTGAACACTTGTGAATTGAGTGTAAATCAAATATTTTCCTGCTCGTCATATGCAAAGAATTACGTGTTAACACGTTTATAGTTGAGTTGAGACGCGAAGATTCACTGTTAGTGTCCATTGGTATTTACATTTAGGATGTGATATTTATTGTAAAAAAATTAGGTTTGTATTTGGAATTTGCCTTTGGTCTGGCTTTTTCTGCTTAACAAGAGAGATGTAATACATAGTTACAATTTAATTGTTGTGCAATGCCACTTTCGAATAGTCTTAACTCCAGCAAAATATAATTTAAAAAAAAAAAATTACTACCAAATTAGTATAAGATTGTTATAACTGTGCCGTTGGCAGTTAATATTAATGATTATAAATATATTTATATACAAAAAAGTTACATGAATTATATGTATAAGTACACAGAGTGTTCAAGAAAAACTTAACGTCTAAACATGATTTGCTGTGAGGCTCAAACTAGGCGATAGCCTGTGTCTTGAGACTGAGATACGAATTACCTAAAATGAGGTTGAAGTAATGCCATATGTACCTTAATTTAGTCTAAATACAAGAGAAATTATAATAATAAAAAAGTATGAGAGTATATAATTATAGATGGTAAGAAGCAACATAATTTCTGTAAAGAACATAATTTGAGGAACAATTACTACGTTTACCACCACATAATTGTGTATAAGATATGGCTACTTCATACTAGTACTGTTTATTCTGAGCCTCGGTTCTGGACCGAAGTGGTAACGAGAGAGAGAGAGACTTGGTGAGATTTAGATGAGATTCGGACTGTTTATCCGTGTGTAGGCTTGAAATTACATTTCATTTTATTTTAAACTAGCGGCCCGCTCCGGATTCGCACGAGTATAAAATATATAGCCTGTCATTCACTGAACCGACGCGCTATTTATAGGCACGCTCCCGCCCCGGGCGGCCGGAACCGCCGCAAACGCTATGTTTTTTAAATCTGTAATATCTTTGATAATATTCATTTAAATCATATGCTGTAAAGGGGCATATAGATATATATTAAATCAACAATATATTTAAGGTATTTTATTAGATAAGGATTAATGCTGTATTGGTTAAAATCGTTTCGAAAATTAGCCATTATTTGTCGTAAAAAGTAAATGACAAAAAAATTTATGTATTGTGGGATATCCATAAGAGATAGACATATACCATAGCGGAGTTTTCTGTAGACCTTTTCAATGTGTACAATACTTAGTACATTATTTTGATAAATGTCGTAGGGTTCCTGCATTTGCAATGTAAGCGGAAAATTTTTAATTATTTACGACATCACATTAGAAACCTCAAAAAAAACCAGTATTTCTCGACTATTTAATGGATGTTATTATTATACATATAAACTTTCCTCTTCAATCACTCTATTTTAAAAAAAACGCATCAAAATCCGTTGCGTAGTTTTAAAGATTTAAGCATGAAGGCGACTTTGTTTTATACTATGTAGTGATAAGAATTAGGTGCATTAAATAGGAATGTTGATCAATATGGTCGTGCGTACACTTACAATATTGAAAACTTAGCTTGGACATTTGCAATAGAAATTAGAACACTCAGAAAACTTTATTACTTATTTTAAAAAAAATGCAAGAAATGACCGTTCCAATGAAATTTACCAACCGAAACATCTAAAATAATTAACACAAATATGAGAGGATTTTTTCTTACCGGCCATATCCAATGCTTCCTCCAAGTCCACCTCCATCTTCCCTTCCACGCGTGGTTCCTTGTCGGCTGGCTTGCGATCGTCCATGAGTATAACCCTCTCCTTCGCCCTTCCCCCGCTGCGAGCGTAGATACACTCGTGATTAAAGAGAAACGCTGATTGTGTGGACTTACTACTATTTTATTCATGTAAAATATTACTACCATCACCGAATAAGTTGTAAGTAGGTATCTACTACCAGGAGTGTTTCAGAGTTTCGATACTAGTACTTACTACACGGGACTCAATTACTTAGGATAAACGTAGGTAATTTAATGGTTCTTTTTTTACTGCTTTTTTTGTTTCGGTTTTGGCTCCAAACTTTTGTGTATTTAGCCAGTGTCAAGTAATTAATTTTTCAAGTTATATTATATATAATATGTATGTTGTCAAGTGTCAAGTCAAGTCACAGTCCAAGTCATCAAGTCAAGTCATAGTCTAGTCTAGTCATACTCCTAGTAAAGTGGTGGCCACTTTACCAGAAGCTTCTGTGGAGTTTTGAAAACAACACGAAAAGAAACGTTTCACCATCATTATACCACTTTCCCACACTCATGCCTGTAATCCAGCACTTAACGAATAAAATGCCACCAATTTTACGCACGAACACTGAAAATAACACAAGTTTTGGAAAATAATACAATGCGGCGACTCGCGCTTTTTCGTTTTCCCGCCAAAAACTCTTACTGCTTTTATCTTACACAAATAAAACAATACAAAAGAAGATAGTAAAAGAGGTTTTAAACTAGTTATACTGATGCCCGTCTTAATAAAGTTTGACAGCTGTTAAGTTCGCAGTTATCCCTCTATACTTACTGCAATGCATTTGGGTATGTCATATAGGAAAAAACCAGTGTGCATTAGACCACACGACTGAAATAAAACTTCTTTAACTCAATCTATCGACCGGTATAACTTTATTTTTGCTTTGTTTAGTGTTAATGTCGCCATCTTGACAATTGTAAATTGTCTTTTTACCGGACATACCCACATAATAATACAAATTTTAAGCAAATTTTAACTTTGTTATGTTGACAATGGAGATCTACGAGAACCAGTATAACTCTCTCTTGCCCCTACAGTAAATTACGAAGCGTAACTCTCTCTTTTATCATCCCTAATTTATATATTCCTCTCAACTTCCGTTCGACTCGTCACGCATTCACTAGCTTACTCCCCTTTTTTTTTGAGGGGGGGAAATGCCCTCGCACTTCCCACCACGGGGGTGGTGGCAGGGGGTATGTGGGACTCGAACCAACTAAAACCCTCCCCGTGAGCACCTCGTCCGCCGTATTAAGGGCGAGAAGGGGTCGCGACTGCAGTCCAGACAACTCGCCCCCCGAACTAGCTTACTGCCCAAGTCAAGCGTGCGTAAAGAAGTTTACCTTCAATGAGTGCGAGCTTAGGAGCTGTCAAAATTAAATAATTACGAGTATGAGTATTTCAAAAAAGAATTTAAATATATGCCTACATATTCAAACACCGCGGACTAATAAAGAGAGTAGTTGTGGCACGTTACACGAGCGGAACATGGCGTGACTATTGTTTCCATTATCATTATTACCGCTTTGCTATAACTTTTTACCTTTGATAAGCAACGATTATTAACTAATTGTTTAAACCTTCTGAAGCAAAACTTGCGCGCGCTTGACTTGGGGAGTTAGCTGGTGAATGCGAGGCGAACGGAAGTTGAAGTTGGTTCACGTAGATCTCCCTTGTCAACATAACAAAGTTATAATTACTTAAAAAAATTATTATTATATTGGTATGTCCGGTGACAATTTTCAATTGTTAAGATGGCGACATTTACATTAAACAAAGTTATACCGGCCGATAGATGGAGCTAAAGAAGTTTTACTTCAGTCGTGTGGTCTAAAGCACACTCTTATTTTAAACCAATGTTTCGTATATTTAAGATAAATTAACAATAAATGTTTATGTGGTTATACAACTGGTCTTTGACTGAGTCACAGGTCAAAATGAGTGATTGTATCACAGTCGAAAGGGGTCATAATGTTTTAGTAACAAATTGTCTAATGCCCCTTTGATAACTCTTAAGTTTGCACTTATAACTATCACATACCTACTGCAATGTACCTATTTGGGTTTTTTTTTTGAACGAGCTAATGCTGTTGGTCTCTATCGACCTTTACAGCGTCACCTTCGCTTAAGGCGCCCAGTCGTCAAAAGTGGGAGGCAACTAGCTCAAGGGTACCCCTGGGGTGCGAGCCTCGGCTTGGGCCGTTGCCGGGATAAGAGGATCGAGAAGACTACGTCCACTGGAAGAGTGGACCCTATTGAAAGTCGCGACCGTTCTAGCTAACCTACGGGGGGTACGTCGACCTCGCCGGCGGGGTCGGTGTCTGATTGTGTTACGCTGGTATCCTATACCGGTGCCGGGCGCGGTACCTGAGCCAGAAGGGCTAGACTGGTCCGGTGATCCGCAGCGCAGCCGATACTACGGCTGCTATAGGAGCCCGAGACACGTCTTGAGCGACCCGGATGACACGTCTTGAGCGACACGGATGTACCTATAATGTACCTATTTGGGTATGTCACAGAGGAATAAGCGGGAACTTAGGAGCTGTCTCACTTTAGTACAAACGGGCTTTAATGTTAAATTTTATAATTTAGACATGGTACTGGTATACGTAACACTTGGGACCTAGCATTCATCTTTAACTCAAACAAACTAAAATATACAGCCTCTGTGGTGTGGTGGTTGAGCAGGTCGGCTCATAACACAGAGGCGGCGGGTTCGATTCCCGCGGCAGGACAAGCTTTTGTGAAAAGAAATAAAATACTTGTTCTGAGTCTGGGTGTTGTGGGACCATGGTCCTCCTAATTCCGGGGTCCCTATACACAGGGAATCCTAGCTTGGGTCCAGGATCTATGTATTTAACGCGTAGGTATTCATTTTAAGATTGACGTTTCAAAAAGTATATTGGGTTCCAACAGACGTTTTTATTATCATTTGATCTAAGAAGATTATCAACTTGTTTAATTATAGATTAAATATTATCTTATTCAATTAATACATTACCTTAAGTTGATAATTAATTACGTAAAACATTTCAAGGAAATGCCTAATTATGAATGTATGATTGCAGTTGGTCATCCTTTTCAAGAGGATTAGTTTTCTTTTATCATGATCTTACGATTTTGAAAAACTTTACGCGCGCTTAACTTATATACGGTCCAGGATCCAGGATTATGGGGAATAAGCTGGTTAATGCGAGGCGAACGGAAGTTAAAGTTGGTTCACGTAGATTTCCATCGTTAAGATAACAAAGTAAAAAAATTGTACCATTAATAATAATAATAACGCCCAACGATCACATACATAGATCCTGGACCCTAATTAGGATTCCCTGTATCTAGGGATTCAGGAACTACGAGGATCATGGTCCCACAACACCCAGACTCAGAACAAGTATTTTCTATTTTTTTCAGTGCACAAATACTTGTCCTGCCACGGGAATCAAACCCACCACCTCCAGGTTATGAGCCTACCTGCTCAACCACCACACCACAGAGGCTGTCATTATTTCATAACTGTTTATAATAACATAATGTTCTGTGATATTTCTAGCACTGCAGGATCTTCAGCCGTAGCGTATACCTACCTGGGAGAGACACAGACACAGAGGCTGTCAAAAAAATAGGTTACGTATCATTTTTTTTTTTAAACAACACAATTAAGCAATTCTATAATAATTGTGAGAAATAACACGTCAATTTTACGTTTTTATTTTATTTAATTAAAACGGTAAATCGATATATACTTCTAATAGCACCATCACAGATCTCAGAAACTAAAAGATATATCTGTATTAGAACGACAGTTTACGTAATAAATATTCACCTACTCACCATAAAGATACAACATAAATTCCTGTAACAACAAATAAAAAGGGCTAACCCATGTAGCATAAATAGTAGTATAAATTACACTAAAATCTAAAATAAAATATAAAAATTAAACAAGTCCTCACAGTCAGCGTTATTGATATTTCAAAATAGATAATGCAATATCAATTAAGTCAGAATAACTGAAAGGTTTAGATTAGATCCGACACACTTATGAATATCCGAAGTCGCACTACTAGGCGATAACTGATAGTGTACGCCGTACAGCCTTTAGTCATGTGTGGAACTATTATGACCAGCATGAGGCAGGCAAAGTAAAAATATTGCCGTATACTCTCAACAAAGCGGAGTTTCCAAGTAGCGATAGTAGTAAAACAACATCTTTGCCCTGAGGGCAATTAGGATATCATTCGTGTAACCACGTCTAGAATAATGATGACATTTGTTTAGCAAATATCAATATTTTTCGTTGCGATTAAATGCACTAAATACGTCTAACTATAAGTGTTCTGCTCATTAAGACACTTCTTATATAATAACTAGCTTCTGGCCGCGGCTTCGGCCTATAGGAAAATAATTCAACCACTTATTTCACCCTCTTAGGAGTGGAATTTCGTAAAAACTTTTCTTAGTGGATATGTACGCTTTACAAAGAATACACCTTCCAAATTTCAAGTCTCTAGGACCAGCGGCTTAGGCTGTGCCTTGATATATAAGTCAGTCAGTCAGGACCTTGAATTTTATATGTATAGATAATAATATTTAAATTATCCATGCCTTCTGAACTGCAGGTCGTGGGTTCGATTCGAACACCCAGGACAAACATTTGTGTGATGAACATCGATGTTTGTTCTGTGTCTGGGTGTTTATATTGTATTCTATGTATGTATTTACAAACAAAAAAGTATCTAAGTATTGTATCAGTTATCTGGTTCCCATAGTACAAGCTTTGCTTGGGGCTAGATGGCGCTGTGTGAATTGACCACACATATTTATTTTATTTTATTAATATATTCCCGACTTTTACTCACGAATAGTGTGTCGGTTTCTCGTGGTTTGGTCCGAGTCACCACTGCGATCTCGCTGCGTGAACTCACATCCTGAGGAAGAGCATCGGATATGCTCGAAACCTGGTCGAGAAATCGACACACTATTCGTGAGTTACAGTCGGGAATATATTAATTTAACATTAACACACTCATGAATACATAATAAGTATATGACGGCGGCTACGTCCAGTTATAAACAGCGGGCAGTACCGTAATTTACCCTGTGGCAGCATTTAAATTTATTACAGTGGCAACCCCGGCAACTGTCGTCGCTGCCCCACCCATCTGGCTATATAAAGGGATCGCTCGGTGTACTACGATCATTCTTGTTCCAGACACGGCGCGGTGTGGACATGCTGAAAGCCTATAGTTATATAGGTTGCAACCTACCCACAACCCGTTTCTGTCGACATGTATATTTTTCCAAATTAGAAATTATGAAATAATAATAGTATAGAATAATAATAACGCCCAACGGTCACATACATAGATCCTGGACCCTAACTAGGATTCCCTGTGTCTAGGGACCCAGGAACTACGAGGACCATGGTCCCACAACAGACGCAGAACAAGTATTTGCGCTTTTTTTCTGTGAACAAATACTTGTCCTGCCGCGGGAATCGAACCCGCCGCCTCCGGGTTATGAGCCGACCTGCTCAACCACCACTCCACAGAGGCTGTCAAATATAAATCCTTAGAGTTTTTATATCCTTTTCTTTCGATATTGTGTTTATAACCTTATAATAAAATGTTTAGTGCTACAATAAAGATAATCCGTGTAAAAGAAAACTTTATTGCACACTAAAATTCGGAGTGTGAGTGTGCGATGGAATTGCATTACACATTTTAATTCCCTCGTGTCCTTTTTACCGCCGCACAACACAACGCCGGGAACTCCCCATTCATGTATGGTGGGTATTCCTCCAATCCATTTTACATTACTAAGCGTTTCGTTTCAACATTTATCGTGCGGGCGTCGGAATGGAACAACTTACCAGCGTCCAGAGTTTATTGTTGTTTGTTCGTTTGTTTGTTCTGTGTCTGGGTGTTTATATTGTATTCTATGTATGTATTTACAAACAAAAAATGTATCTAAGTATTGTATCAGTTATCTGGTTCCCATAGTACAAGCTTTGCTTAGTTTGGGGCTATATAGATGGCGTTGTGTGAAATGTCCACACATATTTATTTATATATCCTTATATCCAAAAAAAAAATACTTTTTGGATTTTGAAAATTGAAGGTAAGAAAAAACTTATTCATGGCAAAAGTTACGGATAAGATAAAAGAAAGCACGAATCGGTCCCAACTTAGCATAGTGCATGCAATCAGCGCTGGTCTCCAATGGGGTTTTTTCGATCTCATCAAGAACCTTTTTACAATCAATTGTTTCTAAGTGCGTTAATTGCAACGTGTCAACAGGTTTACCGCCGAGTAAACGCCCGGTTTACAACAACTACAGTTAAATCTGATATAGTCAGACGTAAGACCTTTAATTAGGCCCCGAAACAATTGAACGGAATTTGATGTTTAGTGTATACAATGGTACTATGTGATCGCCGAAACCACTTTCCTCTAACTACTAGGAGCTAAGAATCCTAAGTGCCTTTGTGGGATAAACGATTTTTGAATAATCATTTACCAAAAACTCAAGAACATGTGCACACTAAAAAGATTAATTGAAAATTTTACATTACATTTAGATTATTGGTGAAATTAACTTTTTTTTGTTTGGCTCCACACTTTTGTGTACTTAGCCAGTGTCAAGTATTTGATAATTTCTCAAGTTAATTAATGTATAATTATATGTGAGTCAAGTTAAGTCACAGTTGAAGTCATCAAGTCAAGTCATAGTCTACTTTAGTCAAGTCATAGGTACTCCTAGTAAAGTGGTGGCAACTTTACTTGAAGCTTCTATGGAGTTTTGGAAACAACACGAAAAGAAACGTTTCACCATCATTATACCACTTTCCCACACTCATGCATGTAATCCAGCACTTTACGAATAAAATGCCACCAAATGTATGCACTAACACTGAAAATAACACAAGTTTTGTAAAATAATACAATGCGGTGACGCGATCTTTTTCGTTTTCCCGCCATAACTCTTATTACCATTATTCATAAAATCAGTAAATTATGAAACTGTGCCTGCTTATTTTTAATAGCATAGACAAAACAAGCGTTTACTACAAGGAATCTAGGAGGTGTAATGAAACAATGACAAATGACAATGACAAACAATGTCAATGACAAATACAAAGAGTATTTACTGCGTTCTAGTCCTTTGACTTTGACATGTCGATTATAGCCATTCATTATTTACTACCTTTTAGCAGACCACGTGTTTTATCCATAAAAATATTAAATACTAGTTGCACCCGTGGCTTCACCCGCGGATAAAAAGAATTTTAATTATTTGCTCATCCAACAAGAAAATTTCACTTTTCCGGGATAAAATGTAGTCTATATGTTAATCCAGGGTATAAGCTATCTTGGCACCGAATTTCATCCAAATACATCCATCCGTTTGAGCGTGAAGAAGTAACAAACATACACACATACAAACTTTCGCCTTTATAATATTAATGCGATATCTTTAGAGCTTGTCCATTTTTGTGTTTCGATATTGTGTTTGTAACCTTATAATAAAATGTTTAGTGCTACAATAAAGATAATCCGTGTCGTTTCAATGTTGTGGTATATTTATATTATCCTACCTAAATCCATTACGCACTCATTTTTAATAGACATAATCGGTACTTAAGATTTATTATTACCTATGTAAGTAGCTCTATAAAGTGACTTAATTATCGTGGATTTCGTGAAATACATTTTAAAGTAGATGTGTCCGGCTTAAATCACGCGTGTTGCTAAATTTTTTAAAGTAAAACTTCTTCACGCACCCATGACTTCGTCGCATTTACCAGCTTACTCCCCGTAAGCTGGTAAATGCGAGGCGAACGAAAGTTGAAGTAGGTTCAAGTAGATCTCCATTGTTAAAAATTTAAATAGTTAAAAATTTGTATACCAACAAAATTATACGACGATAGATGGAGCTAAAGTAAAGAAGTTTTACTTCAGTCGTGTGGTCTAAAGCACGCTTATTATTCTTTCAGAACTACCGTACTATCTTTGCAAAAGTGACTGTATTCTTTTTGCCTTACGTTGGCTTCACTGGGTGCTAATTACTCTGAAATATGGCTCAGGCATAGCATAAAGCCTATATTAATATAGTATGTAAAAAATACGGGTGTAAGGACGGGACGCAGCTACTAATATTTTGGACTCTATCTGCAACAGCCTTAAGGATCAATATTAATAGCTCCCCATCAAGGTTAACGTCTTAGGCGAATAGAGAAATAATACCTAAATTAAATTATCTGCAAAATAAACGAGTACTTACATTTAATTCGCGAGTTATTTGCTTTGGATAAAGGCGATCTCTACAAATATAATTATGTAAAAGTAAACTTGTGTATGGTTTTTTTAGGTGCTGCTCGTATGGTTATTTTAATTTTTTAGCTTTTTATCCTAAACGACCGATTTGGATTAAATTTTACACGCAGAATGCTTGAACCAAAACCCAAATTGGATACTTTTATAACAGTATTTACTCGATTCATTTTGTAATAGAAAGCTGTCGTTACTTAAATAATCAATCGTTACGTTTGTAAAAAACGTATTCTATCAGTTATCTGGTTTTCATAGTAAAAGCTATGTTTAGTTTCGGGCTAGATGGTGCTGTTGGAAATGTCAAAAAAAATATTTTATCTATAATTAAATTGTGTCGTTTATGTAAACTAATATAATTTATATACACTCACTCTATATCTGTTTCCCTTGCTGTGTTCATTAAATTCCTTTGCAGAAAACCCAAGTTTTTAGTTATACGATCCATTTTGACATTTGCAAGCAAACACGTGATCACGTACAGACAGGACGTCTCGCCCCTGCCGAATAAGTAACAATTAAGGAAATTATTTGTTAGAGAAATTGATATTGGCACGTAAGCACGACTTGTGAGAAAGATATACAAATAATAACTTTAATGTAGATTGTTTACGCTATGTACGGTCTCAGTTTTAATCATCGCGATAATTTTAATTTATTTAGATATCTACTTGTGTGCATTTCTCAGCTTTCTGTCTTATCATAGGGGGTGAGACAGCGGCCGTTATGATAGAGGGAGAACAGTTAGGTCATGGTTCAAGCACTAGCATTATAATTAAATATGATTTAGTTTTGGGTTCGATTCCCGCGACAGGACAAGTATTTGTGCACAGAAAATAAAGCGCAAATACTTGTTCTAAGTCTGGGTGTTGTGGGACCATAGTCCTCGTATTTACTGGGTCCCTACACGCAGGGAATCGTAATTAGGGTCCAGGATATGTGTATGTGATCGTTGGGCGTTATTTTATATTATTATTATTTAGCCGATCGCTAAAGTTTTCACTAAACTGCCTTAGACTGCCATACCTATATACCTTATGTAAAATACAATGTATGTATATGGCAGTATTAGGGAAAACATCAACGATTGCTATATGTTGGTATTGTAATTATGACAGTTTAGCCACTAGCCACACACAAAATATAAAATTATAATTATTCCAGTTCCTAGAAGATTATTAACTTTGATTACCTATTGCACGAAATCCACGCGATGAAAAAAGGTTTTTCATCCCCTGTTTTTGTGTGGGATTGGGAGCTACCCTTATAATTAAAAAATGCTTCTTTAACTATCGCTGTGCAACGTTTCATGCAAGGACATTAATAATCATTAAAACTTTAGCAGCCTTATTAATAAACACGAACTAGTTACATCATCTTTTGTCTCTTTCAATCCAGCTAAATATTCCAGTAGCAAAAATAGGACAAAAGCTGAAGTAACTAATCCGAGACTAATACCCGTTTATTAATTAGGCTGAAAAAGTATACTAGAGAAAACTAAAAACATAAATGATTTAGATGAACAAACAGACAGATATGATGAACTTATAAGGGTTCCTTGTAGCAATATATAATCCTAAAAATAAATAAAACAAAGCAATACCAAGAATTTAATTCAGTACTGTAAGAGTGTTCTTTGCAGGTTTAAGTTTATTACGAAGCTTCTTAGTCAAAATGAGCGATAGCTCTCCAAACTAGCGATGAGGAAAGTTGTCAATTGCTGTCATTAAAACAACAATTGAAAACCAATAACAAGCAGTAAGATTGGAGTAGAGTACCTAGAAACAAAAACATACCTAAAGTCGTTATGTTGCTGGCTGCCGGGAATGCACCCTTACGTCATAATATCCATTTATTTCATTATAGTTTATTGCTATTATCTACGAAGAATAATGTAATTTATACATTATTCAAGTAAACACATGAAAAGCGTCTATCTACATTTAATTATTTATCGTCGTGCAGATATTATTTTGATGTACAATGTCATTGACTTGCTAATGACTGTAGTTTGTAAATTGTAGTACATATATACAGGTAATGCGTTGCGAAGTAATGGAAATAGAGCTGTAGAGAGATAATAAGCTAAGTGTCAGCTTCGTGGAGCGTCGGCTCTGTCCCTGACTGACATAGCTCAGTTGGTATTAACTCTGCCTTTTGAACTGTAGGCTGTGGGTTCAGGATTCAGGACAAACATTTATGTGATGAACATAGGTGTTTGTTCTGTGTCTGGGTGTTATATTGTATTCTATGTATGTATTTATATATATTATTTGACTGGCCCGATAGCTCAGTTGGAAGTAGCCCTGCCTTCTGAACTGTGGGTTGTGGGTTCGATTCCCACTCAGGGCAAACATTTGTGTGATGAACATAGGTGTTTGTTCTGTGTCTGGGTGTCATATTGTATTCTATGTAAGTATGTATTTACAAACAAAAAAGTATCTAAGTATTGTATCAGTTATCTGGTTCCCATAGCACAAGCTTTGCTTAGTTTGGGGCTAGATGGCGTTGTGTGAGATGTCCACACATATTATTATTATTATTTACAAACAAAAGTATAAAAGTATTGTATCAGTTACCTGGTTCCCATAGTACAAGCTATGCTTAGTTTGGGGCTAGATTTACACACATATTTACTCACACTTTGTATCCGCGGGGCTCAACCACAATACATGTGTACGTACATATATGTAAATAATGTATGCAAGTAGTAAATGTAGTAAATGTTTTGGCTCCACGCTATTGTGTATTTAGCCAGTGTCAAGTAACTAATAATTTATCAAGTTAATGATATTTCACGCAAATATGTGTCAAGTCACAGTCGAAGTCATCAAGTCAAGTCATAGTCAAGTCATTGTCTAGTCAAAGTCATACTCCTAGTAAAGTGGCGGCAACTTTACTTGAAGCTTCTATGGAGTTTTGGAAACAACACGAAAAGAAACGTTTCACCATCATTATACCATTTTCCCACACTCACGCCTGTAATCCAGCACTTAACGAATAGAATGCCACCAATTTTATGCACTAACACTGAAAATAACACAAGTTTTGGAAAATAATACAATGCGGTGACGCAATCTTTTTCGCATTCCCGCCAAAACTCCTACACACTATTATGTCAGTATTTTCGAGAAAGTCGAGTGACAGCTGTTATCTTCAGGTTGTCATGTTTACGTAGACCCCCTGAACGCGTTGATCTCTATGTAACCATCAGCAGTCGTAGAATTGGCTCTTGTAAATAGAATGTTGCACTGCCGTTATCTAGAACAGCAAAGAAACGGGTTTTACTCACATGAATGAGTCAAATTATGAAACGACGTGTATTCGTTATATACATACTATGTATATTCATATAATCTGCTATATACTTTAACGAGCTTCTGCCCGCAGCTTCGCCCGCGGCGTGGCCTATGGGAAAATAATACAACCACCCATTTCACCATCTTAAGGGTGGAATTTCGAAAAATCCTTTCTTAGCGGATGCCTACGTCATAACATCTACCTGCATGCCAAATTGCAGCCCGATCTGTCAAGTGGTTTGGGCTGTGCGTTAATAGATCACTATGTCAGTCAGTCAATCAGTCAGTCACCTTTGAGTTATATATATTTAGATTTTAGGCAAGTATTGAATAAATGTTTTTTTATTCTATTCTATTCTAAACTAGTAGTTAATCCCCGCGTTTTCACCCGCGGATATAAAGTAACCTATTTTTCAGGAAACAGACGCTGGTGGATCACATACACAGATCCTGGACCCTAACTAGGATCTTTGTATCTAGGGACCCAGAACCTACGAGAACCATGGTCCCACAACACCCTGACTTAGAACAAGTATTTGCGCATTTTGCGTGCACAAATATTAGGTCTTTACCTATGAAATTGCCGTTTTGTTTGAAAAAAGTTAAAGTATTTTTTTTTCGAACTTATTTATTTCTTTTATTCAAAGTAATCACCCCTGCAATCAATGCATCTTTGCCAACGTTGTGGCAGTTTATGGATGCCCTTCTTGAAAAAATCAGCAGGACGGGAGACAACAAACTCTTCAAAGGCGTTTTGTACTGCCTCTCGGGAATTGAATTTTTTTCCCGCTAAAAAGTTGTCCAAATTTTGGAATAAGTAATAGTCGGTAGGCGCAAGATCTGGTGAGTATGGCGGATGAGGGAGAGCTTCCAAACCCAACTCATGCAGCTTAGAGACGGTCTGTTGTGCAGTATGGGGTC
This sequence comes from Ennomos fuscantarius, assembly GCA_905220475.3. Classification (NCBI taxonomy): domain Eukaryota; kingdom Metazoa; phylum Arthropoda; class Insecta; order Lepidoptera; family Geometridae; genus Ennomos; species Ennomos fuscantarius. The sequence goes on from HG992032.1 coordinate 1,962,953, forward strand.
GCGCGTTGTCGTGAAGTAGCAGTGGAGACGACCGATTGACCAAAGCTGGTTGCAGACGCGCGAGTTTCGCCATCATTGTGGTCAGTTCTTCAATGTACACATCTGCAGTAATGCTCTCGCCGTTTTGTAAAAAGCTATGATGAATCACACCAGCACTAGACCACCAAACTGTGACCATCACCTTTCTAGGGGTCATTTTTCGTTTTGCACATTGCTTTGGTACCGAACCAGGATCTAACCAACTTGCTGAGCGCTTTCGATTGTCAAGAGGAATACATTTTTCGTCGCACGTAACAATTCGGTTCAAAATTCCTTCATTTCTGTGCCTGTTAAGCAGCGCAAGGCAAGTCTCGACGCGTACGTTGCGCTGGCGATCGTTAAGTTCGTGGGGCACCCATCTATCAAGCTTTTTTATCTTGCCAATCTGTCGCAAATGGACCAATATTGTTTTGATGCTAACATCAAAAGCTGCTGCCAGCTCAGCTGTAGATTGAGATTCATCAGCTTCCACAATCGCCTTTAATTCATCATAGTTGACCAAATTTTCCGGACGACCACGAGGTTCATTTTTCAAGTCAAAATTCCCAGAACGGAACCGAGCAAACCAATAACGGGTTGTACGTTCGTTTGTACAGTTCTCTCCGTAAACGTCGTTGATGTTACGTGTCGTTTGTGCCGCGTTGGTGCCACGACGGAACTCATATTCCATAATTACACGAAATTTCAAAGTATCCATTATGAGGAAAAATGTTGAAATGTAATGAAAATACAACGCTAATCAATAAACAAAACACTTATATTGTAAATAGAATGTCATATTTTTAAAACAAAATAAATTTGAATTTAGAATTCATAGCCAATCAAAATTTTTTTTGTTTGAAAAAGTCTGTACTGCAATACGGCAATTTCATAGGTAAAGACCTATTACTTGTCCTATCGCGGGAATCGAACCCACCACCTCTGGCTTATGCTCCAATCTGCTTTACCACCAAGCCGCAGAGGCTGTCGCTATGCAACCATTCACGTCATGTTTCAAACTCTTTCCAGCGCCTGTCATCGTAATGATCGATCGGCCAAGAAGGTTTCCGAAATAAGCCAATGACCTGACCGCAGTTGTAATTTATATGATACAACTCTAGAGTATCTATCTAAGCTCTAGTGGAGGAGAGAAGTCAAGGAGACAGTACCATGTATATCATCGATATAATCCTGGACTACATAGAATTTTGGTGCTAAAATAAATTATATAAGTGTAATAGAATGGGCAAACTGCTGATTGGTCGACAATAAGCAACACTGGTGATGTAGTTAAGGTTCCGTAAAAGAGCTATGTCTCGTTTTGATTGCACAAACATTTGCACATTTACGGGAATAGAATCTGTGTAAGTAATAATAATAATTTAATATTAACGCTCAACGATCACATACATAGATCCCGGACCCTAACTAGAATTCCGTCTCTAGGGACCCAGGAACCACGAGGACCATGGTCCCACAACACCCAGACTCGGTACACTTTATTTGCGCTTTTTTTTAACTGTGCACAAATATTTTTGTCCTATCGCGAAAATCGAACCAGCCGCCTCCGGGTTATGAGCCGACTTGCTCAACACCACAGAGGCTGTCTCTAACATATCATGTTATAAAAATATAGACGATGACAAATAGGACAAATTCTGTGGATGACAATTTTTGATAAAAAAGAAAATTATGGAACAAAAAGTAAAACATTCACATCGGTTGGTTGATTGTGTTTGGATTTATATTTCTTTATAGGTATGTATTTACAAACAAAAAGTATAATATAAATATTCTATCAATTATCTAGTTCCCATAGTACAATCATTGCTCAGAATGGAGGTAGATGGCGCTGTGTGAAATGTCCACAAATATTTGTTTATGATTTAAAACAGTATAGCTTTAGCGTAATAGCGTCATAATTTCCCGCTCGTAATTCTAACGTTTCCTTTCAAAATGCGACTGCTTCAGGGTGGTACAATAAACAGTTGCAGCTGTCGTTCAATACAAAGTTTTAGATCAACAAAGATACAACAAACAATCATAACACACATTGCAAACATAGAAACTCCAGCGAAAACATTTCCACCTATTTTTAGAAGAATCTCGTACAAACAAAAGTGTACGCACAATGGAGTTTGAAGACACTTGACAGATGCGAGTATACTAATGGTGACGATGGTCTTTAATTATCTCTGATGAGACAACTTGTGACGTGTTGAAAGTGATATATAAGGTGAGAAAATTCCTAGAGTCGTGGTTGTTGCGACATCTGAGCCGTTACAGGGACACCCACTAGTAGACGCGCAGGTCTTTGTAGCTGACTCTTCGGCGTAGTATCGTCTTTTAAATTAATGTTATTGGTAAGATGAACAGTTTTACTTTGGAAAAATAGATGACCTAATAGATGATGCTAAATAATCAAAGTACCTATTTAGCTGTGATGGTCTAGTCGACCGATAAAGACACTATGGTTTACTTTTGTCAGCACTTTCAATTTTTTTTTGGAAAATTATTTTATGCTACAAAAATAGGTATACCATAGACCATGTCCTTCGCAGTTCTTGGGTCCCTAGATACAGATAATCCTAGTTAGGGTCCAGGATCTATGTATGTGATCCACCAGCGTCTGTTTCCAGAAAAATAGGTTACTTTATATCCGCGGGTGAAAGCGCGGGGATTAACTGCTAGTTTAGAATATAATAGAATAGAAAAACATTTATTCAATACTTGCCTAAAATCTAAATATATATAACTCAAAGGTGACTGACTGATTGACTGACTGACATAGTGATCTATTAACGCACAGCCCAAACCACTGGACGGATCGGGCTGAAATTTAGCATGCATGGTAGATGTTATGACGTAGGCATCCGCTAAGAAAGAATTTTTTGAAATTCCACCCCTAAGAGGGTGAAATGGGTGGTTGTATTATTTTCCCATAGGCCCCGCCACGGGCGAAGCTGCAGGCAGAAGCTCGTTAAAGTATGTTATTATGTGATCGTTGGACATTATTATCATTATTTTTTAGCTTATAAGCTGGACCAACACATAGGATACTTTATATCTGCGGCTGAAACTGCGGGGCGCAACTAGTCGCAAATAAAAATGGAAAGTAAATTTTTCAGCAGCAAGATGTGCAAGGCGGTAAAATCAATCGGAGATATTGAAATCGTGGAGAGGAGTAAACAGAAGCCTGAATATGCAGCCACTGTAGAAGATGCCCTCTCTAGTACTGGTAGGTAATAGGTACACACAGAAGCAAAGCTTTAGTAAAACGGTATCCATTCTATATAAAGTTTATGCTCTAACGCAGGCACCAGATTTTATTACTATCAAATCTTCAAGGTTTGTGACTTATGGAAACTATATCCATTAACTTAAGACAATAATACTTATGAAAATATCTGGAAAATTGACTTATTACCCAAAGCAAAAAAAAATCGTTTTTGATTTTGAACCGTATGTGTGTATGTATACATACATGTATCGTGTACTACGTACTATGTACGTACGTACTATGTACGTAAGTTCATATATACCCTCATAACTCCCAAATTACTTACAGAATTTGACAAAAGAGATATCGTTGGAAGCACGATAGAAGCTCTTTAATTGTCCGGTGGTTACACCAGATTGGATAAAAAAAGGTGGTAAACTCTATTATAACTTCTTATTCAATTTAGTATAACATCTAAAAAGGTGTTAAATATTTTTTTGAATGCTGCTTTACCACAGACTCCTCCGGGTTCGTTCTCTCATATCTGTACATTCTAGGCATTAATTATTTACTATTGAAAGTATTCAGTAGGTATCGTAACCTGATACTAACTTTTCACTCCTTTGCGGTTGTACAAGAAATAACCTTCTTATTATTATACAATCTCTCACTGATAATCCAGAACCTTGACCCTGATTATTATAGTAGGTACGAGTCTGATAAGTAATTATCTAATTATTGAAACACATTTGTTTATTTATATGGATGGTATTTAGCTGTTTATTAAGTCTTTTGTTAGGGTGCTGGGTGTTGGTATGCTCAGCCTGTGCTGAACCCCTCTCAATTGCACCCGCTATTAGACATGTCTTGGATGATCCCAGATGGTCCGTACACATAATTTAAAACGCAATGGTAATAGGCAGGCGGTCGAACCCGTTGTATTTGTGTTAACAGCTGCGATAGTATGGTGTATCGTTCCTAGTATTTTTGTATCATCACTGGTTTAGTTTAGGATACAAACGCAATCAAATTTGGGCATCGAACGTGCCGGAAAATTCCTATCCAGTAAGTTGGCTTCAATCGATTGTGGGTTTCCAAGGTCAACATTACTATAAGGTTTCATTCGTGTTTTTATAGTTTGATAGGCTTGCGCTTGACCACTATCTCACCAGTTCCACCAGCATTGGCTTGAGTTGTCCTGACAATGACTCAAGCCAATGCTGACATTCTAATATTCATCTAATAGCTTTCAAACATTAGCAAATCAGGGTATACCAATGCAGGGCAATCGTTCGGTTTTATAACACCCACATAACTGCCTGGGTGAGCTGAGAGCCCGAATACCACAGAATACTATTACTCCTAGCTGGCTACTGCCAATGCCGTGTATGATTCCATTGTCATCAAGGCGACATTGGCAGTGACAGCTAACGGCTCTCGTGGCGCAAGAGTACGCCGCCACAATACCATTTAATGCACTTTCAGGTTTTGGAAAGTACAACTTTGGCCTACTGCTGGTATGCAGCTGGACACTCCAGGCGATGGGCATGGATCTGTTCGGGATCAGCTTCGTGGTGGCGGCTGCCGTCTGCGATCTGGAGCTGACAATGCAACAGCGAGCTCTACTCACCGCCACGCCCTTGTGTGGTATGATACATTTACTAAAGATTACACACCACACATCATCGCCACATCACTCGTATACGTAGCTGACAACCGATGTGGAAGAAAGGTTCTCGTGTAGCGACCATGAGCTGGAAGACGCTGCGTATAGGTATACTACCCCCTACCCCTATTAGGTGGACTGACTGTCTGGTCCAAACTGCGGGGAATCGATGGATGCAGGAGGCAGCCGCTCAAAGTGGTATTCTATGGAGGCCTATGATCAGCAGTGGGCATTTTCAGACTGTTGATGATGATGACGATAACACGTAACTTCAAGATCCTATTCATTTGACGTTCGTTTAAAACTAATAATTGTTGCTCCAACGGAAGATCCTTGCACAATACTCGATAGTTTTGAGTGTCTATTGGGCTACATCGACGTGTCGTCACGCTTGAGTCAATCAAATTATTATTATTAATCCGAATAGCGTAATAATTTGGTTGATGCAAGGAGTTTTGAAACTTACATGATACTTGGAGATAAAATTAAACTTAGGCGTAGCTACACACAGCAACTTAAAAACTTTTGTGAAGAGGGTAAAAATACATGAAGATGAATCCCGCTAAATTTGAATAATCTAGGAGACTTGATGCCTGTTCACTCTTGAGTGTTTTAGCTCTTGTCTTAAACGTATTTTAGGCGTGGTACTGGGCGCCCAGCTGTGGGGCTATGTGGCAGACACCCGAGGTCGGCGGCTGACGCTGACGCTGTCCATGTCCATCGGATTCGTGTTTGCAGCTCTCAGCAGCCTATCTCCTGACTGGAAGACCATGGCCGTGCTGAAGCTCATCTCTTCCACTTTGTAAGTAAAATATTTTGCTTCTCGTCCTTTAGAGAAGGAGAAATGCAAAATTCATTCAATCATGACCGTACGTTACATTTCTCAAATAAAATCAAAATAATTGTTTATTTGCAAGAATACAACTTATGATATGAGCTGCGTAAAAAAGTGCTACGGGAAAATTGCTACGAATCGTTGTAGAGGTACAAAACCGCTACGAAAAAGTGTACTACAGAAGATAATTATTGCACCAGATACAGATATCGCGACTTCTCTTGCGAGGACTACAGTATAACCACGATTAAAGTATCCTACACCTATCTTATGTCTTTCCCCAGATTTGGACACAATTAAATTATATACAAGTAAAATTTGGTACAAGATAATTAAGCAGGTGAATACGTGTATTCAAACTGCAAAAAGACGTCTCTACACTTGCGTGGTATGATAAACTCTGGTGACTTTGTAAAAGTTGGTAGAGACCAAACATTTATTCCGATAAAATAAATTATTATATATATCGACATTTATATAATACGGGCTTCTGCCTCACAGCTTCACCCGCGGCGTGGCCTATGGGAAAATAATTCAACCACCCATTTCACCCTCTTAAGGGTAGAATTTCCAAAAATCCTTTCTTAGCTGATGCCTACGTTATAACATCTATCTGCATGCCAAATTTCAGCCCGATCCGTTCAATGGTTTGGGCTGTGCGTTGATAGATCACTATGTCAGTCAGTCAGTCACCTTTGAGTTATGTATATTTAGATTAGCCAGATGTCACCGCAATCCTGGTTATTTAGATACTTATTTCATACATGAGGCAATATTATGGGTACCAATGCGTATAAAGCTTGATTGTTGTTGGACTCTTTTGTAAGCCAGCAATGGAAATTAGGTTCAATTGTTTTGTAGAAGTTGCCTCATTTCAAAAGTAGATAGTATGGTAGATAATATGGCATTGAAATATAATTTTACGAGGAATGTAATTGCAATGTTATTGTTGTAGTTATTACAGACGCAGCTGTCGACGTACGATTTATAGTTGGAACAGACGATAACCTTTTATACACCAATAAGTACTTTGTAATTTTATATGCTCAGTACAATAACTTAATTTTAAGCACCTACTATCATTTTTATTTGTAAAAGTGCTAAAAATAGCCTATTTGCAATAAAATCCTTTGACTTTTAATGACGCCGAAACATACAAATAGGTAGCGTGTTCCAGGAACATAATTGTTCTTTATCCCTTTCATAAAACATTATTGATCTATGCGAACTGAAAGTTTGGCAACTTGGACGTTATTCTCACTATGTTTGTGAACATAAAATAACAGATACTATAATGAGATTATAAATGCTGAAGAATTGCTACTACTAAGTGTTACCAGTGTATCTGTGAAATGTGGATCTTGCGAGTTTGTAATTTTTACATCGCATTATCTTTTACGTTTTCAACCCTCACGAAACCGCCACAAATAAAAAAAAAAATTGAATTATTAATCATCAAATCTGTTTATAACATTTCACGATAATCGGTTTAGAAATGCGATCTGCATATAGTGAAGAGTAGTCGAACATACGAAGTCATTTTTGTCCAAGCGGAAACGTAGACGCTTCGAGATCGCTCTGTCAATTGATGGCCCGTGGACAGCCCATTTTCTCGTCAATCGTTCTTAAAAAAGTCGAATATTCGATATGTCAGTACAGCGAACCGAACCGCTGATGGATAGCAAAAAGGTTCACAACGAACGAGGATCACAATTACTCGATTGTTCGTTTTACGGCAGATTCTGGATATGACAGATTCTGTATATGATAGTTCTGAATATGGCAGAATTATTTTATGGCGATTTATTTTAATGCAGTATCGTGCTTATATCACTAAAACAATGGGTATGTTGTAAAACGCACTCAACACATAAAACAAAGATTCAGGTAAATAATCTTAACTCTTCAAATATAATAGCACATCTGTATAGATTTTGTTTGAAGGAAATTAAAATTAAAAATAAAGTCATGCGTTAAGAAAGAGCACGGACCCAGTAGTCAGAGGTAAAGCAGAATTATAAAAAAAAATTACAAGCAGATCCCGAAAAATGTGCAGTTTGTATTGTTTTTTCTTTTGGTCCACGTAGATGTGAATAGAATTATGAATAACCTACAAAGCAGTATCGCCGAGACAACAATCAGGCATTTAATAACGTCATGGAAGAGACAAGACGCCGCTTTTATCGGTGCTCCTTATCATAAAACAAACCTTAAGATTACGTACCTAATTGATTTACGACTAGACTGGTACCCCCCGGGTAATAGGTACTAAGATGTCGCGAGTATGCGCAAATATAAGAAAGTGTAAATTTATACATGATCTACAACCTTGTTGATATGACTGAATCAGTGTAATAACATTTGAGAATGTCTAACCGCATTATTTAACTGTTAAAGCCTGTATAAAGAGCCTTATTTAATACTTTAATTATGCGAACAGCCAAAGAGTGGAACGCTTTACCGGCGTCCGTATTTCCCGAAAACTATAACCTTGGAGTCTTCAAATTGAGAGTGAACAGGTTCTAGGCAAGCGTGTTACATCCTAGACCACATCGTCACTTACCATCAGGTGAAATAGTGGTCAAACGCAAACCTATCAATCATTCAAAAAAATGATATATATATATATAATGATATCTATACGTGTAAACTAGTAGTTATTAGTACCTACTATCACAGATAATATAATACCATACTAGGTATGTAGTTACACGATACTTTCGTTCAGTTTGGTTTCTATTTAATAAACTTATGAGTTAAGTTATACGTCACCGTCGCTGCTGCTGTCAATGAAAATAAGTAGGTATGTGCTGGTGTAGTCCAATCTATAAAAACACATGTTTTTATACTAACAAAAAAAATCCATAATGTGGTTGGAGAAATGAGCGTAATCTTATTACTAACTGCGCCCCGCAAATTCACCCGCATGGTGTAAATTATCTAATGTTCCGCTCAACTTTCTTAATCTTTTATTTCGTAAAAACCTTATCTTAAAAATAATAACGCAACAAAAAAAATAATTACCGAAAATGTTCTATCCGTTCACACGTGATGCAATGACCAAGGGAAATAGAGATTCATTTTTATATTTTTACATATACTAGCTACGCTCCGCACTTTTACCCGCGTGAAACAAGAACCATCTCCTGAAAGTAATAAATGCATTAAAAAAGAATTACCGAAAATGTTCGATCCGTCGCCCGTGATGCAATGACCAAAGGAAATAGAGATTCATTTTTATATACTAAGATAGATAGAAGATGAACCGAAGTTCCTTACGAAAAACTTATTTGAAAAACATTGGTAATTCATGAAACGCCTGCTAAATAATGAATGCAAATAGCCTTATAGAATGAATTGCTATAAATTGAATATTGTTCCACAGTACTTCAGCGAGCAACTCGGTTACCTACACATTGCTGGGCGAGAGCTGCTCGGCGCACACCCGCGGCCGCGCCATGCTGCTCTGTACCTGCGCTCTCATGTGCTCGCAGGGTGTTGTAGCTGGTAAGGATCTGCCTATAATTCTGCCTGGTGACGCTGTAAAGGTCGGCAGAGACCAACAGCATTAGCCCGTTAAATAAAGCTTATAAATCTATCCTTACCGATGTTTTTATAATGCTGGTTTACCACATACTCCTAGGTCCGTGCTCCTTTTTAATATATTACTCACTAGCCGCGCCCCGCAGTTTCACCCGCGGATAATAATAATAATAATAATATGTGTGGACATCTCACACAACGCCATCTAGCCCCAAACTAAGCAAAGCTTGTGCTATGGGAACCAGATAACTGATACAATACTTAGATACTTTTTTGTTTGTAAATACATACATAGAATACAATATGACACCCAGACACAACAAACACCTATGTTCATCACACAAATGTTTGTCCTGAGTAGGAATCGAACCCACAACCCACAGTTCAGAAGGCAGGGCTACTACCAACTGAGCTATCGGGCCAGTAAGTAGCTTATGTGTTAATTTACTAAATAAGTTGGGTATCTATATTCCAAATGTCATCCAAATCCGTCCAGCCGTTAAAGCGTAAAAAGGTAACAAACATCCATACATACAAACTTTCGCGTTTATAATGTTAGTAGGATTTATTTATTACTAGTTGTCCCGCCCCGGCTTCACACAGGTGAATTAGTAAAACGCGGTCGAACGGGATAAAAAGTATCCTATGTCCGTCTCCTGGTTTTAAGCTACCTCTCCAGAATTTTTCAGCCAAATCGGTTAAGTAAATAGTGTAACTAACCGATACTTTCTTTTTGGTACTTACCGGTTTATCGTGTGTTTGTCAAACTCGTGTCAACTTAACACACCAAATATTACACGCTGTTACTCATGTTCGAAAATATTTAAATATATACATTTAATATAAAATGTATTGTTTTTTTTTATAATATGAATTACTGAATGTAAATGAATGCCGCACTGATTTGAATGTTCTACTTCTAACAAAATAGTATGTATCTTTTATACAAAATAAATAATAGTGTAAGTGGAGATGCCCTTCATTTGATTGTAATATTTGCTAAAATTGAATACATTCACATTCACAGTGTACTTATTAAGGCTAAGATTTTTACAGATATTTAAATAGTTCATTTATTCAATTTTATTGAAGCCCAGTCTTCTGAAAAAGACTCAGCTGTGACCGAAGAGGCAGTTTAGGTTAGAGAAAAACCATTGACTAGTTATATCATATATATCATATCCCTGCCCGTAGACAATGTATGATACTGTAGTAATTGTTTACTACTACTATTCTACTAAATATACCATATTAAAAAAAAATGTTTTTCTTTCTAATAGCACTTCAGTAACTTAGTTTTCTTTCATCAATTCAAGAACTTTGTCGTTGTTTATACTTACAATATTGTATCAACATGTATGACCGATCACGTTTTATTGTTACGCCATTTTACTGCTTCGATAAATTACTATCTAGATTCTAAAGTCTTGTAAATCAATAATTGGGTGTTTATTTTAATAAAATTATTCACAATCACATTCTAAATATGTTATAATATTGTTACATCATAAAATGCAATTAAAATTTGAATTTGAATCATTACATACAGCACACAGCATTATAGCACAATAGAAGAGAACTGTCCTCTAATTCTCTTCTATTCTTATCTTAGTTTTTTATTTTGGATTTTTTTAGACTAGGGTGAATAGGCTCATAGGCTAACGTGCTATACTGCTTGTCTGCATGGACATAAAAAAACGTGTTTTCCATTTCTTTTCAGTTCTCGCCTACCCAATCCTACCATTACAGTTCGCGTACCCCATTCCGTTCCTCGGAATCATCTATCGCTCCTGGCGTTTGCTGGCACTCGTCATGGCCCTTCCCTGCGCGTTGACAGCGGGCATACTGCAGATGTACTACGAAAGTCCTAAGTTCTTAGCATCCAGAGGAAGGTATGAGGAGGCGCTGGGAGTGCTAAGGAATATTTACAAGTGGAATACTGGTCATGGTGCAGAATCTTTCCCAGTAAGTATAAGCTTCATCAAGCTATCAAGCTCATTATATAGCCCAGGTTTTTATATACAAAATAAACGACGCACATACGGGTATTTTCCTTATCTACGCGGCCATAAGTCAATTTAATGAAGTGCAAAGAAGGTTAAAAACAATTTCTACCTGCGCTAGGTGACTAATCTGAGAACAACACCCACCCCAACTCACCTTTAACAGGTGCACCTGGCGCGTCTGCTGCCAGTCGGAATTTGGTGGTTCAAGTTAGTGCACGTAGCTATTCTCGGCTTTCGTGTTAAAACATAAACTTTGCAGTCAAATATATATTATTCCACATTCATCTCAGACACAATAGTGATGGATCCTGATACAACAGGTAACAATGCAGTAATTTATAATTTTTCTTATTTTTTTTATTCCTATTAAGTACAGATATGGTATTTTGTAAGAACTTACAAAATTATGGAGAATTTTTCAATATTATTTTTGTTTAATCGAGTATATGTTATAGTACCCAGCTAGATCCGGCTATAATTTCTTATACACTCGAAAGTTTAAAGCTTTGTACAGCATATAACCAAAAAATCAGCCGCGGAAGACCGCGGATAGGCTCAATTTTGGAACATAGAACTTTTTTTTACCTGAAATTCAAAATATGATGATTGAAGGTTGGATCATTTTATGAGAATATGCTTTTGTTTTAGATTCATAAGGTACTTCAGAAGTGAAAATTGTGATCCGTAAGTACTTATTCGACCATTTACAGGCACCTGATTTGTCTAATTTGGAAGACAAATTAAATTTCTTGAAAGGGCAGCTTTTGTCGTGTGAAAATTACACTGAAGACCAAACTGAGAGCTAGAATCGCAACGTTTCACGTTTTAAATCACAAATTAAGCAAAGGTGGTTAAAAGCTCATAAAAAGGAAGACATATTTTTGAAAAACAACCTTGCATGGCTAGAAATAACCTTTGAAATTCTTGTTATTCCAGACAATCGGCCAGGTCGGCCATCTAAATTATTTCAAGAGTCGAGTGAAAGAACTAAAAGAAGAAGAACTGAAGAGGTACGGTCTACTACTGCAAAAGATGTCATACTTCATGCTGCTCAGGTTGAGTTGCGGAAAGCTGGAGAACGAAATACTTCCGAAATATTAAAAGAGATCACGAGCACTCCGACACGTGCTAGAAAATATAAAAATGCTTTTTCTAAATCAGAAGATGTAAAAGAACTCCCACTTACACCAACACAAGCATCATCTATGTTCGTGGAAGCCGATTTAACTCGTCGACAGGAGTAGACTTCGTTTACGAAGTAGTGAGAAACGCTAATAAGAAGTTCTTTCCTTGTTATTCTCTGTTACAAAAAGCGAAACAAGAGTTACTCTTAGAAACCTGCAGAGTAACCAATACCTTCGCCGAAACCGATTTACATTTACCTTTAGTTGATCATACTGTAAGGCGTTTGTCTATTTTCTTAGAAGAAGTGCTAATAAGATTGAAAGAGCATGAAAGAGATAGCCGAGAGCGTAAAAAGAAGTAGATTAAGTTGTTCTTTGCCTGAGACGGTTGCACTTCTCATGCCTGCGATCCCGAATATTGTGATGCCGATTCATGATGATAATGATGACTCTTCTGAAGATGGCATAAACTAAATAAATAAATAAAAAATTTATAATAAGCATATTTTACTTGAAATACATGAAAAATGTTATTTTTCATTATGTGTTATCCCTTAGAATCGAAAAAAAACATAAAATAATTTTGACCGCGTAGATTGACCAAATACCCGTACGTGCGACGCTCACAGTTCTAACAGATCTTAAACATGACCCGTAAACAGAATTTAAGTTGTCTTCATTTTATATCTACGATGAAATTCTTTGGCTATATCTTGACATGGTTCTATATTTCCCAGGTGAAGAAATTGATAGAAGAGAAAGACAACCAGTCCATTTCCAACGGGTCCTTCTTCAGATCGCTGTGGCTGCAAACTGCGCCACTGTTCAGGGCGCCACTGTTGAAAGACACCCTCAAGCTGTTCTATATTGTCACCATTATTTATATGACGTAAGAAAATCTTACAATCTTTTAGTTGGCAAATACAAACAAAGATTTTTTAGGTCAGCACTTTCCCACATGTGTGGAATTATAAAGTAGGTTAAGTCCATAAGCTTTCTCAGCTATAATATGTTTCGGATAGATCAGTGAAGTAACGTCGAAAGAACAGACGAAGTCTATCGAGCTCTTTTAGTTGCAAAGCAAGGCTTGTTTTAAACTTTACTTGAGAAGTTTGAGTTCACACAATTCTCACAGATAATCTTGCTACTTAATTCCTTATTCGTTTGATTACAATATGTGTTTCTGTAAATCCAGCGGTAGTGGGTTCATCATGTGGCTCCCATATATCATGAACAACTTGTTCACGGTGCTGGAGGCTGGCGGAGGCGATGGCATGAACCTCTGCACTGTCATCAGATACTCCAACCAGGACAACTTGATCATCAACGGGACGGTAAGATCTTCAAAACAGTAAACAGTACAGCCGTAGCTTATATTTTTCGTCAGCTGGGCGATCACGTAACCCAACTGCAACCATTAGAAACACAAAGTATGGATTTGGCAGTTTCAATACGCAGTTTATGTGCATATTTAGCATGGAAATTTCTCCTGTTGCTTTGCGATCACAGTTTCGTGGTCACCCTCCTGGTGTCATAATTACTTTAATTATTATTGGCATAATTATCTATGCATAATGTGATTTGTTTGTACAATGTTTATAGCGCTCCGGAGCAATAGTTAATTGGCCGTGGCCCAGTTATCTCGTGTCGCCAATACGTCATATAAAACGTCGAGGTTAAATAATTAAGCGTTTATCTAGATTAGTTGTATACACAAATTAACCACCTGTCTATATGTGATACAGGTTATGCAATGAAGTTTTAACTTCCAGGCTATTGACGACGTCTGCGATGCTACAATCCAAGATACGACTCTCTTCTCAGCTATAACGTACGGGGCACTCGCTAGCTTTTCCAACCTGGTGCTCTCTTTGACGTGTGGAGCTCACAAGAGGCTAGCCATGATGTTTATCCTCAGTGTGTCAGCAGCGTCAGCGGTGCTGCTTAATTTGGTGGCTGTTCCTATAGCTGGAGGGATATTCTTCTTTTTCTTTCTTCTTGGTGCACTCAGCATGGGGATACTGAGCGTATACTTCGTGGAGCTTTACCCAACTTCCGTCAGGTAATTTTGAATTGTGCCTGAGATTTTTGAGTAAAACTACTTTACGCACGCTTGACTTGAGGAGTAAGCCGGTGAGGCAGAAGTTGAAGTTGGTTCACGTAGATTTCCATTGTCAATATAACAAAGTTAAAAATTACTTAAAATTTGTACAAATGTAAATGACCATTTACAATTGTCAAGATGGCGACATTAACATTAAACATAGCAAAAAAAAAGTTATACCGGCCGATAGATGGAGCTAAACTAAAGAAGTTTTACTTCAGTCTTGTGGTCTAAAGCACACTCGTTTTTTTTTATATAATACTACTTATTTTGCATAAAACTGAGGTTTGTTTTGCAGAGGCATGGCGTCCTGCCTGTCTATAATGATCGGCCGACTCAGCGCTTTCTTCGGAGTTAACGCCATCGGCGCTCTCATCGCTGCCAACTGCGAGGCCACCTTCTACGTCTGGTCGCTATTGCTTCTTAGTAAGTGAATGATATATCACTATATCATACTACGTATCATACTGGGCGAGCTAGTTTTGATAAATTTAAGCATATTTTGTATATATGGTAAGAAAAATGTATCTAAGTACTTACCCAGGATTCAAAAAAATCTAGCTTAGAAGCAAACTGCTTAAAACATTATCATCGTTGATAATGTTTTAAGCAGTTTGCTTCTAAGCTAGATTTTTTTGAATCTGGCTGTTTTTAAGCCATTCTTTACTTAATTCAAGGCTTTCTGCATGCTGCTGAAAAGATTAAGCATTTCGAATTGCCTTGCCGTCAACCTTCCTCGAGTTTCTCAAGAAAAAGAGAATTAGCTGACTGGTGGAATGACCACCACCAGTCAGCTAATTCTCGATATTTCGCGAAGCACCTAAAATTTTTCCTTTACGATATCAACGTGTAGAGATGGAGCCATTGCAAACGCCTGTCAAAAATCATAGAGCTTATAATGAATCAATCTTTGTAACGAGTATATAAAAAAAATAATGTACTTATAATAATTGGGTTTACTCGTTCGGTCCAAGTTTTCGCCTCCATGGGGTTTTAGGGTTTTTTTATATTAAGGAATGACGTGACTAGCTAACCATTCGCCTGATGTTAAGCGGCTGCCTATATTTTTCATCAGCACAATCTAATAATAAGATTACTAGACTGTGAGATCGGGGGTGATTACGAAACTTTGAATGCAATGCAACAGGAGAAATTTCCATACTAACTAAATGCACATAAACTGCGTATTCAAACTGTCAAATCCGAACAAATTTGTGTTTCTATCTGTTGCAATGGAATTACGTGATAACCCAGCAGGTCAAAAAGTCTCATTTGCCCAGTAATTTCACTAGCTACAGTGCACTTTAAACCGGAACACAGCAGTGCTTGCGCACTACTGCTTGGCGGCAAATTAACTGGCAAAGTAGTGGTACCAACGAACTTTGCAGAAAAGTCCCACCTAGGAAATTTTTCTTCTGAGGCCTCAGATTTTCGCCTGATGGTAATAATGATTCCTGTTGGCCCCAACCAAATTATCTACATCTGTTTATGTCTCACAAAAGTATGTCGTTGAACAGCATTTGTTGCCAGTGAGGATTGAACTCATGTTCTTAATTTTCAGGTGCAATAGTAATTGCGTGGTTCCTTCCCCGTGACCATGGCTATTCTACCCCATAAAGAAACGGAAACGACAAAGTACAAATATGGTTCAAACTCTTAAAAAAAACAATGACATTGTATTAAAAAACATTGCTGAATGACCTATTTATTTATTTATTGTGATAAAAACCACAAAATCAATGACAATTATCACACAAAGTATTTCATACATTAACAAAAAACAAATCAAATCTATATACCTACCTATATTTTTATATGGTCAAACGTCATTGTAGTTAAAATAGTAGTAATCTTTGTACTCGGTAAAATTATCCTTTCTAAGCTGCGTCACAGATAACGTTTATTTTAGTAGCTGCATGGAACCAGGAAATTTGACGCACCGGATCTGAAGATATCTAATCAGTGATCCTATCGGCCCAGTATTATTTACAAAGTTATCCAAGTAATGCCTACGTCTAATGTAATTAGGTCCCTCTATTCATATTTTTTTATTATTTGAATAGGTACATAATTTAAAGTCCAATGAGATTACTCTATGACTTTAATATCATAACGTATAAGTACAGAAGGGAGTTTTGGCAGGAAAACGAGAAAGATCGCATCAAGGCATTGTATTATTTTCCAAAACTTGTGTTACTTTTAGTGTTAGTGCATAAAATTGGTGGCATTTTATTCGTTAAGTGCTGGATTACTGGCATGAGTGTGGGAAAGTGGTATAATGACGGTGAAACGTTTCTTTTCGTGTTGTTTCCAAAACTCCACAGAAGCTTCTGGTAAAGTTGCCACCACTTTACTAGGAGTATGACTTAGACTAGACTATGACTTGTCTTGATGACTTAGACTGTGACTTGACTTAACTTGACGCATATATATATATATATATATATATATATATATATGTATTTAGCTAGTGTCAAGTAATCTATAATTTCTCAAGTTATATAATGATATTTCATAATATATATATATATATTTTATGATATTTCATAATATATATATATTATGAAATATCATTATATAACTTGAGAAATTATAGATTACTTGACACTAGCTAAATACACAAAAGTATGGAGCCAAAAAAAACAATAAAATACAGATTATAAAATAACACTGTCAGTGAGTGAATGCAACCATCCAGTTAATTATTTTATAAATTAAGTGTAATAATTATTTTATATGTTAATCGTTTTCACGAGAACTTTAATATACGTACCTATTATTTTTAGTTGTTAGCATTAAGTTTGTAGCAGTAAGTTTAATGTAAGTTTTTTAAGACTGATCAATATGCTGATATGATATGAGTGTAAAATAATATAAGTACAGATATTGAACGCGTGGACTGTACAGCTCTAACAGATAGTTTTTGTATTATAATAAAAAAATATTATTAAATACTTAAATACACATACATACTTAAATACTTTGAAAAGTTAGTGCTCTTTTGGGAATACCTACATTAGTATTTTTTTTATATAAGTACCTATAATGTGTAAATAAAAAATAAATATTTAAAATATTGTGTAAATAATGTTTTATTAAACTTTTTATTTATAGAGTGCCTGTACATATTAATGTTTCAGTTAATAAATAAAAAATAAACATACATAAATTCACATACTATTGTTAAATATTTTTGGTGCTATTTTCATTAAGTACTATTCAGGGAATACCTTTGGTGGTATTAGTTCTATTCGGGAAATACCTCATTAGTTATGAAATTCCTAACAGACAATTATTTACATCCTTTACATCAATTTAGTTTTCTACATGTTGTAGATATGCATGGCATGCATAGATAGGCATGGCGGGCAACCTATAAAAGTATAGGCCTTCAGCACGTCCACACCGCGCCGTGTCCGGAGCAAGATTGATCTGTAGTACACAGAGCGCTTCGTTTTTATAGCCAGACGGGTGGAGGACCGATGACAGCTACCGGTGTTGCCACTGTCATCAATTTAAATGCTACGACAGGGTAAATTACGGTACTACCCGCTGCGCATAGAGTTTACAACTCGGCGTTGCCGCCGTCATAGATAACAGATTGTTGATAAATATATTTTTCAAATACTCTAATTGCTAAAATTCCTATTTACAAAGTAGGTAATCATGATTTACGTAATTTTATCAGCTGTGTATAGCTAACTTGTAATGTTTGTGAAGTATGATTAGATTCTGATAGAAATAGAGATAGGCAGGTAATGAGTATCAAAAATGTGATTAGTATTTGAAAATATTGTCGTGAATGGGTATGGTGGGTACAAAAACTTTTCACCTACCCAGACAAAATTTTCTTTTACATTTGTACATATTTATTCAAGAACAAATAATAAGTTTTATACAATAAAACTAAAATAAAATAAAAATCAAGGCATTTGCATAACTTAATCTAAGAAGCCGCTACCAGCAGGCAATGTGCCAAAAATGCTGGGGGCATTGCCGCGTCGTATGGCAATGCTTAGTCTTTGGGATAAATAGAGACCAGCATTTTGGACACATGTTGCCGGGATCAGTCGTTCCGAAAACTTTTACATTTGAGATGGAAATTTTCTGTCTAGCAAACTCGTCCTTATTGCTTACATAAATTTCATGAAACGAGATGATTTGAATGGGATATTTCAGTTTGGCTCCAGTTCTTCATCCCATAGGATTTTTCCTCTATGCCTTCAGATATATTAGTGGGGGCCAACTAAAATAATAGTAGAATTTAAAAAAATGTTGACCAATAAACATATTGAAGCCGAATTTTGTGAAAAGCTTGAAAAAAGTAAGAAGCTTGCTGGATTCGAACCTCGATCGACATCTGAGCGCGCGGCGCGGGCGGCGCCAGCGCCGTTCTAATAAATACGAGCCAAGCCAAGTTTCCTATACTTAGAATTTGTTTCAGAATTTACACGTCTAGTATAAGTATCTAATGTCTAAGTACCTATGTATAAACTAAATAATTAGATATTATGATTGCAATTAATATAAATAAGTAATATAATATTTCTATTGATTTTTGTTTTATTACTTGATAGTATGACTTTTTAATAAACAAGTTGTGTGAAGACTCCCAATTTAACATTCGACTTGTGATAATTCATAAACAGGCAAGTAAAGATTAAATATATTTGATAACTTACCTTTACATTTCATTAAGAATGTAAAATATAAATATGACAAAATTTATATAATAACACAGAAATACGATAAATAACGTAATAAAAATTATCGAAATGCCAATTATGATTATCATTTGGCAGTATACAAAAGTAGCATATTATCATTATATCGCAATTATCATATCCTAAATTATACCCTATACTGTTTCACACGACTTTCCTTGAGTCTTTTCTATTTACTGTTTTCTTTGAAATCTCAAAACAATGATTTATTAGTACTTAATTATCCGCAACAAAGTAAATCTATGATGGGCTATTACGACGAGTGAAAAACAGGGTCTCAGCTGCGATTTGTGGTCAGAATCTAAGCAACGTTTGCAGCGGTCACCGCTTGGTTGAGTGGCGGCTACAAAAACCAGTACATAAATACTTATACAACTCAACGCTGTCGGACGTGCTTCGAGAGCATTTAAGCTGTCGGTCGATTCTAGCTGTTGCCGTAAGATAACAGTTGACAAAACAAGTTACAAGCTTTCTGGTGGTTTAAAATTGTAACACCTGAAAGCTGAACCCTTACCTACATGAGAAGAAAAGGAAGGGTTTTTAGTTATTGTTTTTTCTTTGACGAGCTAACCAATGATGTCAAGTTCGATAGAACTACTGGAACGTACTTTATAATACACTCGTGCGAAAGTTGAAAGCAAATTAATATGTTATTACACTAAGTAACTAATTAATGTTTGATTATAATCTAGACAGAACAAACAAACACGCAAATCACCGAGCTCGTGTATTGCACAAATAATGTTGTACATAGATTAACTACACCGAGATACACACTTGATTGGGGTGAACGTAATGCGCTAAATTGCGATTTAAAAACTTTATAAAATGATCATATGTATTGGGTAATAGCTGAATCAAATAAATTAGAAAACTTACAAAATTGAGAGCTGATCTGTAAAGAAATAAATAAATTTGCTAGAAAATATTTAACCTTGTGCAAAATGGATAAAGATCAGGTGCCTATTGAGGAGGCGATTAACAGAGCGGGTGAGTACTATTTTTTAAATAACATACAAATCTATAACCATATATTGACCGCCTCTGTGGTGTGGTGGTTAAGCAGGACGGCTCATAACCTGGAGGCAGCGGGTTCGATTCCCGCGGTAGGACAAGTTTTGTGCAGCAAAAATAAGCGCAAATACTTGTTCTGAGTCTGGGTGTTGTGGGATCAAGTTCCTCGTAGTTCCTGGGTTTTTAGACATAGGGAATCCTAGTTAGAGTCCAGGATCTATGTATGTGATAGTTGGGCGTTATTATTTAATATTATAACCACTACTCCATTCTTCAAAATCAAATCGCGAACTGAAAGCAATCCATATTATTATTAGTACCTATATGTATTATTGTGTGTATTTAATTTTGTATATTTATTATGGTGTTGTTTATACTATCACCAGTTTCGACATACATAAGTTGTTGTTTTTCTTTTATGTCCCATAAATATTGCACTACCGCATTAAGCCTTCCACGTTACACCCAGGATAACTGGAAGATAATGCTCTATAGCATTAATTTCGCCTATATACCATCTATTGTTGTTGTTTGTGAAATAAAAGAACTTTCGATTCATGTATATATCTATACAAACAAGCTGACGGCCCGCCTGATGGTAAGCAGTATGCCGTCGCCTATAGACACCTGCAACACCGGGGGCGCTGCCGATACGTTGCCTACCTTTGAAGACTCTATTTACCCGACGTTTCAAGTGCCCCATGTAGCTCAACGGAAATACCTCAAAGGGTAGCTCACTCTGGATGTTGTGGGACCATGATAGTCGTATTTTTTTTTTAACGAGCTAATGCTGTTGGTCTCTATCGAACTTTACAGCGTCACCGGGCGGCTTACAGCCTCACCAGGCGGTAACCCATGATCGTCGTAGTTCCTTGGTCCCTAGACACAGGGAATCTTAGTTAAGATCCAGGATCTATGTATGTATGTAGGATCTATGTGATAGTTTAGCATTATTATTATTATTCTACATCTTGTAGTTGTGATTTTCCATAGAGAATAAGAATTTGCTAAGACGAACGAAAAAGTGGCTAATTAGAGCTAATTCTGTGGTTAATTTATTATTTATCACAATTAGAATAAGCATCACTTTTATATTACATATATATTAAACATTGTCAGTACTTATGTAGATAAAGTTCGAATTAAAAGTGTTTTATACATTACTAGTTGTCCCGCTCCGGCTTCGCACGGGTGAATTAGTAAAACGCGATCGAAGGGGATAAAAAGTATCCTATATCCGTCTCCTGGTTCTAAGCTACCTCCCCACCAATTTTTAGTCAAATCGATTCAGCCGTTCTTGAGTTAACTTATACGACATTATTTTATATATATATATTAGCTTAGATGCTTAGTAAGAATTATTCGTCCACATTTTTTTCTGCTATAGAACGACGTAGTATTATGCTTTATATATATATTTTACTACACTATTATATTACTATACTATTATATATATATTTACTTTATATAGTATTATGCTCTATATATTTTTAGTCATAAGTTAAACTACGATTAAACTTTAAAAAAAAAAAACAATATTTCACAACGTAATTTAAAATATTATGAATTATGATTATAATTATTAATACCTTTTGAAACGAAATTAAAAAATCATGACCGATTAGTGGCTGACAGTATACTGTCAGTATCATAATCATAATCATTTATTCATAATATTTTAAATTACGTTACTTTATTATATAACTATTAACTATATTATTATATTATTTACTATTCTACACTGCAGATTCTAGTAAGTATATATTCCGCGGCCAAGACCGTATTTCTTTTCAAACTACCTATATTATGTTAATTTAATTTATTCGTTTTTATAAGTATATAAAGTTACATTACTGTTATTCCTGCAAAGAAATTGAACTTAGCTTGTTCACGCGCAATTCTTCCCACATTTAATAATCAATAAATATGAAATCCGAATTGAAAATCCAGTCTATCCACCGAATACGTTATTTCTTGCTAAAATATTCATTCCAAAAAAATATTTTTAATAAGATTTACAATAATACTTATGAATACCTATATCTAGAATATTGAAAGGGTGGGTACAAGATATACCAACTCTATCCGATGAGTTTACAAACCTTCAAGATGTATCACAGAGAATATCAGAATGAAAGATCAGCACATTGCGGTATATCAGTGTATATCTTCGTCATCCGGTTACACTGATACCACATACCAATAAAATAATCCTATAAGAATAATAAAGATAAGGCATAATTAATGTGCTAATTAATGTATATGATATTAATAAGCCAATCTTCGCGAAATTTATTGTTTGGAGATATTTAGAACTCTGGAGAAGGGCATGGAACACTTTTTATAATTCACGATGTCAGAAGTAATATCTAATTTTCTTAACCAAACTCCGTGTACTTTTAAGAGATATGAAGAGCCCTACAGGCTAGACAAAGAAAACTATTCATAATATTTGTCAGCAAGTCCAGCATGGGCTATAAAAATTGACAACGTGAGCATAATCATTAATTTATAGGATGTCTGTTTGTTTGGGTGTCTTAAACAGCTGATACGATTTTGATGAAGTTTTGCAAATAGTTAATTAATACTACCGAGATCAAATTATACTCGTTACTCTGAAAATTTTGAATTCTCGCGGGGAAATAGGGAAATAGCGGGTAAAACCGTACCTATGGAAATAATATACCTTACCTACGTTGGTACCACTGGGTAGTATCAGCAACATGACATTTTTGGTACCCCGCAGATGATGTCATTAAATGCCAAAACTTACTTGCCCTTAATATACATATATTTAAGGTTTAATTTCCCGCAGGATTTGGCCTATACAGCCACATTATGACGTGCCTAGCTGGGGTGGCTATCATCTCATTCGCATGTATCGGCTACGGAAGCACCATCCTAGTCCCTGCCAGCGCGTGCGAGCTGGAGACCACGGCATCGCAGCAGGGGCTGCTGGCTGCGGCGCCTGTAGTCGGTAAGACGATTACTACATCATCAGCTAGGCGATCACGTAACTTTTTTTTGTTTTGGTGTTTGGCTCCACACTTTTGTGTATTTAGCCAGTGTCAAGTAATGAATTTTTCAAGTTAATTTATATTATACATATGTCTGTTCTATGTGTCAAGTCAAGTCGTACTCCTAGTAAAGTGGTGGCAACTTTACTTATTACAACTTTATTTACAACTTTTTTTATGGAATTTCGGAAACAACACGAAAAGAAACGTTTCACCATCATTATACCATTTTCCCACACTCACGCCTGTAATCCAGCACTTAACGAATAGAATGCCACCAATTTTATGCACTAACACTGAAAATAACACAAGTTTTGAAAAATAATACAATGCGGTGACGCAATCTTTTTCGCTTTCCCGCCAAAACTACCATTTATAGTTACCTACTATAGAAATTTTCAAATTAGTAATGACATTTCCCCTGTTGCATTGCAATCAATACTTCTAATACAAGGTAACGAGTAAATAACCAAGCTACAAGAATATTCGTTTTTGGGCAGAGTCCAGTATATGCTGGGCTGATTCTTGCTCGTAACGACCAATTATACATTACGGCAGATACGCAACCATCGACGAAAAAGGCGTATAGGCGCAAAATAAACGCGTGATATTAGGAATGCAATACTGACGTATCAAAAAACATTTTAAAAGTTTTGTTTTCTCTATGAAGTCAAAAATGTACTTGCTTAGTGGGACTAGGGAGTGAGACACCGACGGTACCGTCAGCAAGCTGCATATGAATTTATGTATTATAAGGATGTGCTCCCATTAAGTTAGTGGTGCGCGCTATTACAGCATTGCAGCCTCTGTGGTGTGGTGGTTAAGCAGGTTTACACATAACCCGGAGACGGCGGGTTTGATTCCCGCTGCAGGACAATTATTAGTGCACAGGAAAAAAAGCGCAAACACTTGTTCTGAGTCTGGGTGTTATGGGACCATGATCCTCGTAGTTCCTGGGTCCCTAGACATAGGGGATCCTAGTTATGGTCCAGGATCTATGTATGTGATCGTTGGGCGTCATTGTTGTTATTATTATTATTTATTTATTTATTATGTATTTACCTACAGAATTGGCTAAATTTTTCCCATCATGTAAACTGAATAAATCATATTATTGAGTTGGTACTAGCTTCCATTGAGTTCATCATTGGAGGTGTTTGGAATTGAATAAAAATCTGTGCACATATAGGAACATATCATCAGCATTACCAACTGCAAGACAGAGTGCATTTATTGACATAACTTACAGGTTCAGAACGAATATGGTAATAAATGACCATGCAAGTAAAGTCTAGTTTGCTCAGGTATATAAACTGGCCTAAATTATCCTCAACTCACGCGCCTCTCTGCATACCTACAGTTCCAGTTTCCATACAAGGTGCAAGTGCAGTAAGACTGCACAAACGAGTTTCTATATTTCTACACAGTCGAGGTCGTGAGTGTTTTTATTTGGTTAGACCCTGAGCGTAGTAAAGAGAAAATTTCGTAGCAGGTGTGTAAAAGATATGTTATTTTTCAAACATCATTTTAGAGATTAAATTAATTAAATAGGTAAGACGTAGGAAATAACCTGATGGAAAGTACCTACGCAATACGCTGGGAAAATCGGGAAGATATGTCCACTGGAAGATTCTTAATAGAAAATTGGATATTTAGAGCTTACGGAAGATACGATAGCTTTTTTGGTTTTAAACCGTTTTAAACGTATAGAGCGACAGTGTAAAAAGTGATCGGTGTCAGAACGAATCACATCCTTACTATAATAATATATATAATAATATGTGTGGACATCTCACACAACGCCATCTAGCCCCAAACTAAGCAAAGCTTGTGCTATGGGAACCAGATAACTGATACAATACTTAGATACTTTTTTGTTTGTAAATACATACATAGAGTACAATATGACACCCAGACACAGAACAAACACCTATGTTCATCACACAAATGTTTGTCCTGAGTGGGAATCGAACCCACGACCCACAGTTCAGAAGGCAGGGCTACTACCAACTGAGCTATCGGGCCCGTCATATACTATGTTACCCACTATAGCGTGGATGTGTAACGTAGTAACGATGAAAGATTCCCTTTATACCACTAGTGTCCAGGGGCTTAAGCACTATTTTAGCAGTAATCATACAATTTATGCAACTGGTATAGGTGCTCGTAAAAAGGTACGTGTAAGGTTTATCCTTAATAAACCTACATTAATTGACGTTTGCCCACGCTCGCGCTATCGGCCGCTAGCAATAAATATGATCTTTTTAGAACCCGATAATCAAGGATGCGAACAAAACGCTACGAAATCGGATGCATACATAATTTTCCTTCCTCTTGGCATGCATGAAAGAATGTATTCAGTAATTTTATTAAAAGAAACTTAAACAGATGATTGGGGTTTTCTCATGATGAGTATCGTATAATTAATAAGTACGAAGACTAATTATGAATGTCAGCGTTTCTTTCCAAGTACTAGTATTGTACACTAATATTATACAAGTACAATATTATTATATTTCAAATTCTAGATTTCCACATTATTAAGTACTGTAAAAGTGCTAAAATTAGCCTATTTGCAATAAATCTTTTGACTTTGACATTAATTTAACAAATTTGTAACATTCCACTGTCCTAATTTTCCATCACCGATTTATCTTATAGGACACAATATAGATAAAAAAGCGACACAGTGCATATAGAGCTAGACTTATCATTGTAGGTCAGAGAGACAATTTTATTGTTTCCTATTGCGTGTTACAATAATACGTCTTGCAAGAATTGAATAAAAAATAAGGGTAATAAGGCTTCGATTCGACGAAGGAGTGGAGGCTGAATCAATAGTCACTTCTGTTGTAGTAGAGCCCATCTCTCCACTCCCACTCCAAAATGCCCTTTAGATCACGCGATCATGCGAAGCGACTGACGCATCGCTCGTACAACCATTGACACTGTCGCGCTATCACATTGCGTTTGGTCGGGTAATTTACGCGACGAAATCGCATCGTACGATCGTGCGAGCCATGGTCAATTAGGACGACGACTTAGAGGTACGATGTATACATATCTAGCTTCTGCCCGCGGCTTCGCCCGCGTGGCCTATAGGAAAGAAGAAGAAACATTTTCATAGATAATTCAACCACTCATTTCACCCTTTTAGTGGTAGAATTTCGAATAACCCTTCCTTAGTGGATACCTACACTTCACAAAGCACACAATAAATACTAACTAGCGACTGCATCTGCAAAGGCAGCACATCACAATTGAATACCGTTATATGATCGTGCTATTCAACACATTGGATATTTTTGAAAACCATCTAATTAGAGGAAATTTCAGAAATACCACATATACATTTACCGCTTTCATCTCGGAAGAGAATTGCAGCGCCATATGTATTTTAGAAACTAACTATAACTATAAAAACTATTTATACTTACATGCGCATAACTTATTGGAGTGCCTAACTTATCATAACGGCAAATTTCTATTGACAAATTCTAATTGAACGAATTAGTAGGATATGCCGATACACTGAGGACGTGGGTGGTCCTATCGATGTCGTGTATATGCCTGGCCTGTTAGCTCAGTTGGTAGTAGCTCTGCTTTGTGACCTTTAGGTTGTGGTTTTGATTCCCACCCAAAACAAATATTTGTGTGATGTACTCGTACATCTAGATGTTTGTTCTGTGTCTGGGTGTTATATTGTATTCTATATATATTTCATATATATATATATATATATGGCACTACACACAGCGCCATCTAGCCTCAAACTAAACAAAGCTTATACTATAGGTGTTGGCGACTGGCCGAATATAGGCATTTCTTTTTAAATTTAAATTATTTTATTTTTTTACCATTGACGTTAGTGTCACGTTCAGTTTGGAATTTATTTTGGTTGCGCACAGTCGCTTTAATTTTATATTTTCTTTGTAAATATTATAAATACAGAGTTTATTGATCCTGACACCATCGTATGCCTTTATTTCTCCATATACAGTCCACCGCTCGCTATCATTTTTCCTTCGAGCCGGATCATTTTTCCGGTCGCCATTATTTTTTATTTTACTTTTTCATTGCATTTTAAAATTTCTGTCATTGCGTACGATGGTGTCCACGCGTAACCAAATGAAGTCGCTATTCGTTCCAAACACGAATAATTCTCGTGAAGTGCACCACCGCGTAATTCATTCTCCCCAAACAATGCCGCGCGACAGCGCCCAGGCAGGGCCATCAAGGGGTGATGAAGTGGCCCGAAAGACTGACAACGACCAGGGAAATGCTACAACCATTGCTCAGCAAGAACTAAGCGCGCTCCCGAACAGTTCCTGTCTGCAAGCCCAGCCACAAGTACGATCCAGATGCACTAGTAAGAATTATTCAATACGCACATCAAGTTCTATGTCACTTGCGCAAAAGCTCGCCGCAGAGGCCGAGTTTCAGCAGCAGCGCGCGGATAGGGAACGTGAACGTTTCGAACGAGAACGTGAGCGTGAGCGTGAAGTCGCGCTAATACAAGAAAAGGCGGAAGAAATGAAGCTGCGAGCAAAACTCGCCGCGTTGGAGGCACGTTCAGATAAGTCTTCACGCACTCGTAGTTTATCTCACATTTCACATAGCAAAGATCGTGTCGCAACGTGGGTCGACAATCAACATGTCCCTCCATCTCACCCACGTCCACAGGCATCGACACACGCTGTTGCACCTGTAGCACCCGTAGCTATTCCATCATCATTACATTATATCCAGGGCGACGCCATTTCGCAATTAGCTCAAGCTATTGCCACAATGCCCGACCGGCTGAAAAGAACAGAGCTAGTTCCTTTTTCAGGCAATATAAATGAATGGCTTGCTTTCAAGTGCACGTATGAGCGAACTAAATCATCTTTTACGCCCGCAGATAATATAGTTCGCCTAATCGCCGCCATACGCGGTGACGCCAAGATAGCCGTTTCATCTATCTTGTGGGCTGCACAAGATCCAGAGGAAATCATGGCCGCTCTGGAAGAAAACTACGCACGACCCGAGCTGTTGGTGTCGCATGAGATTGCCGGCCTCCGTAGTTTAAAGATAAGTAACGCAGAACATTTAAATACGTTGGCAAATAAGTTGAGAAACTGCGTAGCTACTATGAAGCTACTCAATCAGTACGAATATCTATCTTCAATCGAACTCCTTCGCATGGTACTCTTAAAGCTTAACGAGCACACAAGAGACCGCTTTACAGATTATGCTGCTACACACAAGCCTTTCGAGCCAACAGTGACCAAACTGGAGCTTCTTTCTAGGTTTTTAGTTATAGAAGCCGCACGACAATTGAGCTACAATTTTTTAGCCGACGTGTCACCGGGCTCTTTATCTAGCAAGAATGCTGTAGGCTGCTCAAATAGTAAGGTCACACCAGGCTCCTGTTTTAACAAGATTCCTTTTTATAAATCTTTTACACATAAAGAACAGATTCATGCAACGACATCTAGCGGGAAAGTTGCAGAATGCGCCTATTGCAAACGTGGATCGCATCCTGTTCAAGGACCCCACTCGGTTCAAACATGTAAGGCATTTTTATTACTTTCTGTTGACGATAGATGGCGTTGGGTCAAGGAGTCCAAAACATGTTATCGGTGTTTGAAGTCAAACCCGCACAAATGGAATGACTGCAGAGCAAAGCGTTGCGGTTTTAATGGCTGTGATAGACGTCATCACAAACTCCTACACGGCGATAGTTCAAAGCAATATTCGTCACTTTTAGTCAACAACGCTACTGCATCGCAGAGCTCAAGCCACCACAACGTAGTACCTCACCAAGGAGGCGACGCCGTAGCCGCTACGTTTACCAATAAAGCAAATGTTTCTGATTATTTGAATGTAGGCAGCACATCTGATGTTTTTATTGGTACAGGGTCTGGGGTACCAGTGGATTGTAAACGAGGTTTGTTGAAAGTGTTGCCAGTCATGTTGGAGGGTCCGCGCGGTACGGTTGACACGTTCGCGCTTTTGGATGAAGGCAGTACCGCTACGCTAATAGATGGTGACATCGCCACGTGCATCGGGGCAGAGACTACGGGGCAGCAACAACTTCGGGTTAATGGCATAGGTGGTATGTTTTTAGACACGGAGGTACGCTATGTTAATTTCTACATACGGGGGCGTAATTCAAGTGAGCGTCACCGTATACAGGGCGCACGTAGCATTACGCCACTTCGCCTTACGCCGCAAAGTACAGATACGTTTAATTTGTTAGAATACGAGCACCTAGCTGATCTTGCCGACCTATTGACATACCAAAACGCGACCCCAACCGTTCTCATTGGAGCCGCGGATTGGTATTTATCTGTTAGCCGTGAGATGCGTGTAGGTAAGAAAGATCAACCCGTGGCGTCAAGAACAATGTTAGGCTGGGTACTGCATGGCGGCGTGTCTACGTCATCGAAGCCCGTAGATTTTATACTTCATGTTTCCGACAACGACTGCGCACCGCAAACAAGCGATCTAGACTACGCATCACGAACGTTCGATGGTCTCGAAACGCTTGTCAAGAAACAGTATGAGATAGATTCTATAGGTATTCAAAAACATGCCCCGTGGCAAAATAGTGATGATACACGTGCAGTTACATTAATCGAGTCTTCAGCCCGTAGACTAAGCTCAGGACGTTTTGAGGTTGGCTTACCGTGGAAAGAAAATTTGCCCACAAACGTACCCGATAGTTACCCTCAAGCGTTATCGCGTTTTAAGTCCATCGAAAAACAAATGGCAAAGGATGAGACGTTTGCTTCGGCGTACAAAAGTTTTATAAACGGTATTATACAAAAAGGTTACGCCGAAGAATGCGATTCATCTTCATGCCACGAAAGTTATTTAGCGAATAAGTGTTCTTCCAACGCACCCATCAGATGGTACTTGCCTCATTTCGGTGTGTACCATCCGCAGAAGCGTAAGTTGCGAGTCGTACACGATGCAGCGGCTGTTACTAGAGGTGTCAGTTTAAACAATATGCTATTACAAGGCCCTAACCTATTGCAATCTTTGTTAGATATTTTGTTCCGTTTTAGGGAGGGACCGATAGCGTTTAGCGCAGATATTAGAGATATGTTTCCACAAATAAAAATAAAGGAACAGGATCGAGATGCACTTCGATTTCTATGGCGCGATAATACACAGAATGCGGTAAAAGAATACAAAATGTCATCTGTAATTTTTGGTGCTGTTTCTAGTCCATTTATAGCTTTGTTTATTAAAAATAAAAACGCCAAAGATTTCGAGCACGTCTATCCTGCCGCCTGTCATTCGATTCTGCACGATCATTATATGGACGACTATATAGGAAGTGAATTTGAACTGTCCAATGCTGCGCGCTTAGCTTCCGATATAGTCACGGTCCACAAGTCATGTTGCTTCGAAATGCGCTCTTGGGTTTCGAACGTACCAGAAGCCCTCAATTTGGTGCCTAAAGAGCTACATAACAACTCAAATGATGACGTTCACTTACCTTCTCATAATGACGTAGGTGCACTAGGTATCAAGTGGAATCCGTTCGACGACACTCTAGGATTCCGTACAGGCCGAAAAGACAAAGTTATGAAGCTAACTAAACGCGGCCTACTTGCCAGTGTCATGAGTGTTTACGATCCTTTGGGTTTGATTATGCCAATAGTTATCCAGGGTAGAATTTTGATACAAAAACTTTGGAGAGAAGGGTGTGACTGGGACTGGCCAATCTCTTCCAAGTATGAGGCCGAGTGTAAGGACTGGTTTGACCAGCTCGCATCATTAGATAGCCTACGTATTCCGCGCTGCTACGAAGTTCGGTCAAGCCGGTGCGACGCTCAGCTTCACGTCATAGCCGATGGAGGGGAACAAGCGTACGCTTGCGTCGCATATTGGCGTTTCGCCCACACAGATGGCTCCATAAACCTCGCTTTGATAGGTAGCAAAGCGCGTGTTGCCCCCTTGAAGCCACTCTCTATTCCACGCTTAGAATTACAGGCGGCATTAATAGCAACGCGTTTTGCACAAACAATTTTAAGTGCCCACCGAACGCAACCGTCTGTTGTCTACTACTGGACTGATTCCACTACGGTCCTAAAATGGATCCGTAGTGACGCGCGTAATTATAAAGTTTTTGTAGCCCACAGATTAGGCGAAATATTAGAATTAACTAATCCTTCTAATTGGAGGTGGCTTCCTAGCGAAGTCAACATCGCAGACGACGCTACGAAGCCAAAACGTTGCAACCTCTCTTCATCGCACAGATGGTTCACTGGCCCTTCGTTTCTCCTCAACTCATCATCAGAATGGCCATGCGAACCCGAGTGTATCACCATTACCGACGAAGTTTCACGAACTGCTGAATTGAAGCCCGAGTTTGTGGGGCTTCTAGTAGACATCCCATTACTTTATCCACCGGTTCCAGATGTAACGCGTTTTAGTAGCTGGTTACGATTGTTAAGAGCAACGGCTCGTGTTATTCAGGGCGTTAGAAATTTTTGGTCACGGTCTCGTTCACCGCGTTTACTTGCCAAATCAGTTGAAAATTCTACGTCCCTCTCGCAAATTTCAGCCGCAGACATGGTTCAAGCCGAGAAGATGCTCTTCCAAAGCGTTCAGGCGGATAACTTTGCTGAAGAATTGAAGTCTCTGAAAGCCTCGCAGCCAGTTCATAAGACCAGCCGTATAACAGCGCTCGCCCCAATCCTCGACAACGACGGTCTTATTAGACTTGATTCACGCATAAGGTTCGCACCCGGGGTGGCTGAGAGTGTCAAATCTCCGATCATCCTCGACGGCCGTCATCGTATCATTCACCTAATGATTCTACATAAACACGCTGAAGCTGGTCATGGTAATCATGAACTTGTTTTAAATGAGATTCGACAGAGGTTTTGGATACTACGAGCAAGAACGACCATTCGCAGCGTAGCCAAGGCCTGTTTACAATGCAGAAGATACAACGGTCGACTCATAACGCCGCCGATAGGTAATTTACCCGTCGAACGCCTTGACCATCACACAAGGCCATTCACACATGTCGGTCTAGATTACTTCGGCCCCGTGGAAGTATCAGTGGGTCGACGGCGAGAAAAACGATACGTCGCCTTATATACCTGCCTTGTCACCAGAGCTGTACACCTGGAAGTCGTCGCTTCATTATCATCCGATGCTGCTATAATGAGCCTCAGGCGCATGATAGCCCGGCGTGGGACTCCCTCTACAATATTTTCGGATAATGGCACTAATTTCGTCGGAGCGAATCGAGAACTTAAATCACTCTACGATGGAGACGTGGAGAATTTTGCAACCAGCCGCATGATCTCGTGGCGCTTCATACCACCTGCTTCACCTTTTATGGGCGGAGCTTGGGAAGGATTGGTGCGCTCCGTAAAGTCAGCCCTGCGTGCCACATTGAAAGAAAGAGCGCCACGAGAAGAAGTTTTGTCTACCCTACTTCTCGAAGCAGAAGCTATATTGAACTCCAGACCACTGACATACGTTCCGAATTCATCTGATGCCCCTGAAGCCATAACACCATTCCATTTTATTATTGGCTCGTCATCAGGGGCTCCATGGCCCGTCAACCTCTCAGATTCAGATCTAGTCCGCAGATGTGATTGGCGGCGCGCACTGAGACTCGCTGACCATTTTTGGGCGAGGTGGCTGGCGGAGTATTTGCCAACGCTGATACCACGGGGACAACACAGAAGTGGAATGAACAAGAGTGGAGTTTGCGAGGGGGACGTAGTTCTTATCGCCGATAGTACTTTGCCAAGGGGTCTTTGGCTTCTTGGCAGGGTGGTCAAAACATTGGCAGGCGCTGACGGATTTGTTCGGGTTGCTGACGTAGCAACCAAGGGGGGAATTTTGCGCCGACCAGTCCGGAAGCTCCTGCCACTTGTAGCCGAACCTCGGCCAGTTGCCACCAGCGTTTAGTGTTCCACTGGGGGTTCGGAATGTTGGCGACTGGCCGAATATAGGCATTTCTTTTTAAATTTAAATTATTTTATTTTTTTACCATTGACGTTAGTGTCACGTTCAGTTTGGAATTTATTTTGGTTGCGCACAGTCGCTTTAATTTTATATTTTCTTTGTAAATATTATAAATACAGAGTTTATTGATCCTGACACCATCGTATGCCTTTATTTCTCCATATACAGTCCACCGCTCGCTATCAATAGGAATCAGATAACTGATACAATACTTAGATTCTTTTTATTCGTAAATACATACATAGAATACAATATAACACCCAGACATAGAACAAACATCGATGTTCATCACACAAATGTTTGTCCTGGGTGGGCATCGAACTCACAACCTCCAGTTCAGAAGGCAGTGTTACTACCGACTGAGTTATCGGGCCAGTCAAAATGTTTATGTATTTATTCCAGGTTCCATCATAGGCGTAGTGTTATGGGGGTACCTAGCGGACACGCGCGGGCGGCGCAACATGCTGCTGATAGCCCTGCTGGGCGGCGCGCTGGTCAACAGCATCGCCAGCATATCTGTCAACTGGATCATGCTGATGGTGCTTCAATTCTGCGCTTCTACCTTGTGAGTACTGAAAAAAGATAAGGTACTAAAACTGCGGTGTTGATTGGCTCGTGGCGAAATATAGGAAAGTTATATATAGGTACTACATATTTTAGTACCATTAGTAACTACTAAATATTTAACTATATACTAGTTCATTTGGCTTCTTAAATCACACTAATCACTCTATTATACAGGCGAAAGTTGTGTGTTTGTGTTTGTGTGTATGTGTGTGTTTGTGTTTGTTACTCCTTCACACTCAAACGGCTGAATGGATTTGGATGAAATTCGGTACTAAGATAGCTTATACACTGGATTAACATATAGGCTTATACCGCCTATATGTTAATCCAGTGTATAAGCGATCTTGGTGGCTATCGTGGCTATCGAGGTTTTGGCGGGAATTAAGTATTTATGTGGTTTTGGCGGGAAAACGAAAAAGATCGCATCGACGCATTGTATAATTATCCAAAAATTGTGTTATTTTTAGTGTTAGTGCATAAAATTGGTGGCATTTTATTCGGTAACTGCTGGACTACAGGCACGAATGTGGGAAAGTGATATAATGATGGTGAAACTTTTTCCGTGTTGTTTCCAAAACTCCATAGAAGCTTCTGGTAAAGTTGCCACCGCTTTACTAGGAGTATGACTTGACTAGACTAGACTATATAGATTATGACTTGACTTGATGACTTGGACTGTGACTTGACTTGACACACATAGTATATAATATATTAATTAGCCAAACCAAAAAAATCTAAGTACGTGTAAACTTCTTCCAGCGCGTCAGGCCTATTTTCCATGGCGATGTCACTCCTGAGTGAGAGCGTGCCGATGGTGAAGAGGAACCTGGTGGTGCTGCTGGTGTCCAGCATCTTCCTCCTCTCGCAGGGTATAATGGCAGGTAAACCGCATTCAATATTAACCCATGAAATTGCCGTTTTTTATGAAATGTTACCGTTTTTTTTTCTATTATTTTATTTCTATTGATTGAAGTAATCACCCATGCAATCGATGCATCTTTACCAACGCAGTGACAGTTTATTAATGCCCTTTTTGAAGAAATCAGCTGGACGGGAGGCAACTAATTCTTCAAAAGCATTTGCACTGCCTCTCGGGTATTGATTTTTATCCCGTCAAGAAGTTATTGAAATTGGTTAATAAAACCCATATAATGTCATAATATGTAATAAAATAAAATAATATATAATCAATCAATCAATCAATCAATCAATCAATCAATCAATCAATCAATCAATCAATCAATCAATCAACCAACCAACCAACCAACCAACCAACCAACCAACCAATCAATCAATCAATATTTGTGGACATTTCACACAACGCCATCTAATCACGCCATATCTGTAACGCCAGGTAGAAAATAATTTGTAAAGGAAAAATTACGAACAGGCTGATTACATGTGATACTGCTATAAAAATCATAATTAAGCACTACAATTGTTACAACTGTTACAACTGTTACGTGTTTGCACAAGCGTGTTACGTGTGTACAAGCAAGCTTTTCGCTTAACATCAGGGGAACACATGGTCACCACGCGTCATTTAATACTCTTACTTCTCTTAATCTCTTCTTTCCCCAGTTCTGGCGATACCAGTCATCCCTCTTAGCTTTTCAATCTACCTCCCCTCGCTGGGCATCTACTGGAACTCCTGGCGCACTCTAGTGGTGGTGTACTCGTTGCCCAGCCTCCTCTCAGCCGTGTGGCTGTTTTTCATGAAGGAGAGTCCGAAGTTCGTATTCTCGCAGGGCGACGAACAGCGGACGCTCGAGATCTTGAGAACTATACATAGGATCAACCATTTGAGAACTGGAAAGGTGTTGGAAGTATGTACTTGCGATCCAATTAGTACTTCTTTGTCTAACCAATGACTCCGACGTCGTGCTATGAATTGTTGTGGTATATTTCTAGGTCAACAGCATTCTAAAGGAAGAAGTGAAGCAGGAGCAAAGCACAGAGAAGCAGAGCCAGATCGTGCCGCTGTTCCGAGCGCCTCTGCTCAAGTACACCATCATCATGACGCTGCTGTTAATGTTTCAACAGTTGAGTAATTATATGCCTCTCCTAAAGAACGCTAAATTCTTACTAAGGTAGACTATAACTATATTGGAGAGTGAACATGGATCATAACTTCGTAGATCAATACAAATTCTTTAAGGAATTATTGGAGACGAGGTAGGGTTTGTTATTGCTACAAGAAAGAGAATGAGAACTTCCCCGCACTTTTAGGAAAACCCCATAGGTAAATAAACCTTTCTTAACGTTTGGATGAATCTCTATCACACAGCCAACGCTGATTTTGTAAAATAATAGGTGCTTATTTGTGTACATAATTATTAACCTGCCTATATACAGGGTTACAGGAAAAATCGTGCTAGATCCGTTAAGGGCGTGCAGTACCCACCATTTCTGACTTATTTCACTATGAAACACCCTAGCCTAAGCTGCCTGCCACCACAGGGGTGTGCGAAGAGCGAGGGCATTTCCCCCCCTCAAAAAAAAAAGGGGTTTCATAGTGAAATAAGTCAGAAATTATGGGTACGCCCTTAACGGATCTAGCACGATTTTTCCTGTAACCCTGTATATCTAAGTAGCTCTGTATATCTAAGACGTACTCAATATTGAAAGCCATAATAGCAGAGCCTATTTCTGTATTGATAGGTAAAACAAAGAAAATTATCTCTTTTGTTGATGCATAGTTTTGTAGTGTGTCGATACGTGATGGTCATATTGCCTGGTGGCCATATTCTCTTTTTATAACCACCTGTAAAAAGAATCCTATATATGTCCTATATATATATGATATCCCTGTGAATTATCACAGTAAGTCTCAATCAACCGCACCTTCACAAAGTTCCACTTGTGCTTTCAGAATAGGAGCATTCGTAGTGTGGCTGCCTACCGTGGCGAACCAGTTCGTTACGATCATACAGACTGGAGAGGGTGCCGATCTCTCACTCTGCGGCATCATCAGGGAAGGTATCAACGCGCCGATTGATGTGAGCTACATTTTATTTACTGTCATGGCAACATATAGGGACTTGGCCAAACGTTTGGTGGAAGCATCAGGTGACCAGAATGCTGGCTTTTATTTTGCACAAAAAATAAGCATTGCCATTCAACGTGCAATGCTGCCAGTCTTCTGGGCACTTTCCCGACCACCAACGGGTTATTTTAAATTTTTGGTTTGTTTATTTTGAGTTCTTAGGTATAGTTTATAACCGACTTCTTGTGAAGTCGGTTGTAAAAGATTCACCATTTATTTATTTTATGTATGTTACCCCAGAACTTTCGACTGGGTGAACCAATTTTAATGATTATTTTCTGCTGGTGTCTCCCGTGTGGTCCCATTTAAATTTAATCAACATCTGACAAGTAGTTTTTGAATTATCCTTAATAATGCGTATTTCAATTTCGACTACATTGATGACGTTCTCATTGGGATTGAAGTCGTTCCTTTTATTAAAGGAATTTTTCCAAAGGATTATGATTATGACTAGGTTGTTTGTGTTTGGACTACACATATTAAAATGCTAAGAGAGACTTTCTAAACTAAAGTATTGCTGGTATTTCTATCAACCCTTACCGCGTCACTTGCAGAAGTCGTGCCAGCCTCGGCCTAGGCCGTTGCTGAGACAAGAGGATTAAAAGGACTCCGTTATCCGGAAGAGTGGGTTCTGTAAAAACTAAGAGAGCTTTGTCAAAGAGGTATCGCATTTGTCTATCATATGCAGAGTAGATTGTTGATCTTCGAGAACATAATTCCACGGAAGAGTAAAATAGATGGGAGCACTGTCCTAGTTCTAAAAATTATAATGACTTTATTAATAGGTACTAGCTGTTACATTTGTTTCATCTGTCATATACTTTCAAATAGGCTACCTATAACCTCTGTAACATTAACTATTATTATTTCAGCCTGACGCAGTACCTTGTGCCCTGAACATCACTGCGTTGCTGATGGTGTTCGGTGTTGGAGCGCTGCAGTCTATCGTTAATCTCTTCCTTAGCATAGTAAGCTATATATACGAGTATAGGTAGTATAGTAGGTCTTTACCTATGAAATTGCCGTTTTGTTTGGAAAAAGTTAAAGTATTTTTTTTTTCGAACTTATTTATTTCTTTTATTCAAAGTAATCACCCCAGCAATCAATGCATCTTTGCCAACGCTGTGGCAGTTTATGGATGCCCTTCTTGAAAAAATCAGCAGGACGGGAGACAACAATCTCTTCAAAGGCGTTTTGTACTGCCTCTCGGGAATTGAATTTTTTTTCCGCTAAAAAGTTGTCAAAATTTTGGAAAAAGTAATAATCGGTAGGCGCAAGAATTGGTGAGTATGGCGGATGAGGGAGAGCTTCCAAACCCAACTCATGCAGCTTAGAGACGGTCTGTTGTGCAGTATGGGGTCGCGCGTTGTCGTGAAGTAGCAGTGGAGACGACCTATTGACCAAAGCTGGTTGCAGACGTGCGAGTATCGCCATCATTGTGGTCAGGTCTTCAATGTACACATCTGCAGTAATGCTCTCGCTGTTTTGTAAAAAGCTATGATGAATCACACCAGCACTAGACCACCAAACTGTGACCATCACCTTTCTAGGGGTCATTTTTCGTTTTGCACATTGCTTTGGTACCGAACCAGGATCTAACCAACTTGCTGAGCGCTTTCGATTGTCAAAAAGAATCCATTTTTCGTCGCACGTAACAATTCGGTTCACAATTCCTTCATTTCTGTGCCTGTTAAGCAGCGCAAGGCAAGTCGCAATCATTGTTGACCAAAGTTTCCGGACGACCACGAGGTTCACTTTTCAAGTCAAAATTCCCAGAACGGAACCGAGCAAACCAATAACGGGTTGTACGTTCGTTTGTACAGTTCTCTCCGTAAACGTCGTTGATGTTACGTGTCGTTTGTGCCGCGTTGGTGCCACGACGGAACTCATATTCCATAATT
This sequence comes from Ennomos fuscantarius, assembly GCA_905220475.3. NCBI lineage: Eukaryota > Metazoa > Arthropoda > Insecta > Lepidoptera > Geometridae > Ennomos > Ennomos fuscantarius. Next base: position 2,001,722 of record HG992032.1, read on the forward strand.
ACACGAAATTTCAAAGTATCCATTATGAGGAAAAATTTTGAAATGTAATGAAAATACAACGGTAATCAATAAACAAAAGACTTATATTGTAAATAGAATGTCATATTTTTAAAACAAAATTAATTTGAATTTAGAATTCATAGCCAATCAAAACTTTTTTTTTGTTTGAAAAAGTCTGTACTGCAATACGGCAATTTCATAGGTAAAGACCTATTATATATAGGCTCAGGGGTTCTGCATGGCGAGCAAACTATAAAACTATAGGCCTTCAGCATGCGCACAGGGCTGTGTTCGGAGCAAGAATGATCCGTAGCACTTTTTTTTTTTTTTTTTTTTTTTGCCTCGGCTTGGGCCGTTGCCGGGATAAGAGGATCGAGAAGACTACGTCCACTGGAAGAGTGGACCCTATTGAAAGTCGCGACCGTTCTAGCTAACCTACGGGGGGTACGTCGACCTCGCCGGCGGGGTCGGTGTCTGATTGTGTTACGCTGGTATCCTATACCGGTGCCGAAAGCGGTACCTGAGCCAGAAGGGCTAGACTGGTCCGGTGATCCTAGCGCAGCCGATACTACGGCTGCTATAGGATCATCCGGGTCGCTCAAGACGTGTCTCGGGCGGCGACGACGGGGTGACCAATCCGTAGCACTCTGAGCGCTTCCTTTTTATAGCCAGATGGGTGGGGGAGCGAAGACAGCTACCGGTGCTGCCACTGTAAAAAAATTAAATGCTACCACAGGGTAAATTACGGCACTGCCCGCTGCGCATAGAGTTTACAACCGCCGTCATATATAATAAAATAATAATAACCGTAGCATAATCTAATAATAATAAGCTTAGTCAGGATGGAGGTCGATAGTGGACGATGAAAACTTGGGGTTCCATATATTTAGATCAATCGGATCAAGTGAACTAGAGTCTACGGAGGGAGGAGGTGCGCGTAACGCCTCCTCCTCCCTCCCGTACGTGATCTTACTAGTAAAGCCAACTTTTGTACCACCCCCTTTTTTCGTTTTTTTTTTTTTTAGATTTGGCTCCACACTTTTGTGTATTTAGCCAGTGTCAAGTTATTGATAATTTATCAAATTATCGATATTTCACGCAAATATGTGTCAAGTCACAGTCGAAGTCATCAAGTCAAGCCATAGTCCAGTCAGTCTAGTCAAAGTCATACTCCTAGTAAAGTGGTGGCAACTTTACTTGAAGCTTCTATGGAGTTTTGGAAACAACACGAAAAGAAACGTTTCACCATCATTATACCATTTTCCCACACTCACGCCTGTAAGCCAGCACTTAACGAATAAAATGCCACCAATTTTATGCACTAACACTGAAAATAACATAAGTTTTGGAAAATAATACAATGCGGCGACGCGATCTTTTTCGTTTTCCCGCCAAAACACCTTTTTTCGTTTCTATCGGTCGGTTTTCGTAAATTATAACAGTTAAACCAAGAAGGTTACATATCCAATTTTGGTTGTAATTTTTTTTGGGTTAAACTAACATCAATTTAATGTGGAAATCATAATTACCAGAGGCGATCACGGAACCTTGATTGCAATGCCACAGGAGAAATTTCATTCCTAATTTTAAGACTTCCGTAGTAAACTATAGGCACGTAAACACTGTGTATGTATTAACACTATCAAATCCATACTTTTCTTCTTCTATATTTGTTGCAATCAAGTTCCGTGATCGTCTAGTTTATTTCTGACATATTCGATGTCCTTCTGGAAGCCAGTTACTAACGCAAGTCGCGGCGGGCTGCACGAGCGTCGACACGTAGCTGTATTGTTCCGTTCCAGCAAAACCTTAAAGACGACACGAATCAAACCTACTTTAATTGATTTTCTCACCCAGTGTACCTAATTTATCCTTTTTTTGTCTACATCAAACTTGCCTAGCATTAGACCACGCTCTCACCTGATGGGAAGTGACGATGCGATCGAAGGTGTAGCGCATGCTAGCCAAGTAAATAACTATTCACTGTTCTCTTGAACACGCCCGGGTCATATTTCGCCGGAAACACAGACGCTGGTAGGGCATTCCGTTCCTTAGCTGTTCTAATTAAGAACATGGAATCGAATCGCTTGGTACGAATGGGTGGTATTTCGACCACGAAGGGATGACTTAGCCGAGCGTCTTGTAGTCCGGTAGTGGAATGGTGATGTATTATATTCCTTCATATTCCTGTCCAGATCGTGAACAAAGTCGGTCGCCGCAACATAGTCTGCGCGGTGGCGTTAGTGTGCGGCGTGTCCGGCATCATTGTGAACCTGGTCCCGAACGCGATCGGCAGCGCGGTCATGTTCGTGGTCATGCTGCAAGGCATCGTCGTACTCGGCATGTACACAGCTATGATCGTTGCACTGTTTCCCACACAATACAGGTAATTAATACTAGTTGGAAGAAGGATGAAAACTGATGGTCTTTTATCAAAGGCTCGATAGTATATAATCTGTGAGCTTAGGAATTGGTATAGCTCGCGCAAAACTTTACGAGCTCTCGGAAGTTAGGCCCAAGGTCCAAACTGCGCATGGTATAGCATAAAGTTTTGCGCGAACTGTACCGATATAAACTCCTAAGCAATTGATATCTTGTGCAAAAATGATTCTTAGCTATAGTAAAGTATGGTATTTAATTTGAGTATTAGGTTATAGGTAATATGAAATTATCAACCAGATCCTATACTAGGGGAGACCCTGTGTTACAGGAGCCAATATATAAAATATGAAATGAAATGATATTTATTTTTGGAAATAAAAATAGGTGACCACCTACTCAAACATCGTTTAAGAAATTTAGGAAAACTTTTTTCTGTGCACAAATACTTGTCCTGCCGCGAGAATCGAACCCGCCGCCTCCGGGCTATGAGCCGACCTGCTCACCCACCACACCACAGAGGCTGTCAACTATGACACTATATCTACGAGGACACTATTATGTATTTAACATAAACAGTGCTAAATTTCAAAATATTTCCAGGGCGATAGCCATTGCGATTCCACTAATGGGCGGTAGAATCGCCACCTTCGCGTCGATCCAAATCCTCAATCTGATGCTAAACAGTAGCTGTGAAGCTGGCTTCTACCTCTACGCTTCCATATTCACCAGTAAGTATAGCACCTTCCTTTTTTATTTACTAGCTGACCTTCCTTGGTTTCACACGTGTTAATAAGTTATAAGCTGTCCAAGGTAATAGGGAAGCGAGAGAGAAAAAGATAGGGGGAAAGAATTAGGTAATCACTGTACTGTCGCAAGGAAAGACAAAAGCATGGGAGAAAGTATAGGGGAAAAAGTTTAATAACTGTACTGTCCAAGGGAAGACGGAAGTTCGAGAGAAAACGCTGGAAAAGATTAATCGATGTCATCCATTCATCTCCACTCTCTTCTCTTCAACAGGATAAGAGAATTTAGGGACAGACAGGAAATTTTATTCTTGTTTGTCCCCTCGCGGGAATTGGGGATAAGCGTTGTAGTTGCCGGCAATATTTTATCATTGCGTATCGACATGTCACGTATATTACCTATATAAATAATAGCATATTTTATTTATTTCCAGCATCAGCGATCATAGCATCGTTCCTGCCCGATGACCGCCGGTTACAGCCGCCACCGCAGGTCGCATCGGAACCTGAACCAACCAAGCTTGACGCACGCCCTAGTGAAGAGAAAACCAAAGAGTTTCATAGTACGATGTCACAGTTATAAATAAATAAAATAGGTACTTAAAAACTTCATGTGTTGTTTTTATGTGGCATCAGCAGTCACCGCTAGGACGTGTTACTTAATAGCGGAACTGGAGGTCTTAACCCACATGAAAGGGGCTCATAGTAAATACTCGCCATTATGAACAATTATATTATAGAGCCAACCCTTAATATGCGATAGCTGCCATTTTTCTTATAGAATAACTGAGGTTTCATCGGGATTACGTGTTGTTAGCATACCACAAAAATAATCTTCGTATTTCTATCTCGAATATAATCGACATCAGTGCATCCGTTTATTCATAGCATTTTGATTAAGGGTACCTCGCAAGAATGGGTATAGATAATAATAACATCAACTTGATTTTATACTTATAGGCTCAAGGTTATGCTTAGGTTGCAAGCTATATAACTATAGGCCTTCAGCATGCGCACCATGCCGTGTTCGGAGCAAGAATGATCGTAGTAAACCGAGCGCTCCCTTTATATAGCCAGATGGGTGGGGCAGCGATGACAGTTGCCGGTGTTGCCACGTTAATAAATTTAAATGCTACCACAGGGTAAATTACGGTACTGCCCACTGCGGGTAGAGTTTATAACTGGACGTTGCCGCCGTCATACTCTTTGCTTCAACTTTTGGTTAATAGCCTTTGTGAAGAGGTAACCACAATTTTCCTAATGTCACGTAGAATGACAACACATCAAATAAAGATTTCAGACAATAACACAAACACACTAAGCAAGATAAATCTGAAAAAGTTGCTAATATTATTTTGAAAAATATGAAATTTTGGCAGATGTGGGTAATGAATAATAATAATAATAATAATAATAATACGTGTGGACATCTCACACAACGCCATCTAGCCCCAAACTAAGCAAAGCTTGTACTATGAGAACCAGATAACTGATACAATACTTAGATACTTTTTGTTTGTAAATACATACATAGAATACAATATAACACCCAGACACAGAACAAACATCGATTGAACATCGATGTTTGTTCTGGGTGGGAATCGAACCCACAACCCGCAGTTCAGAAGGCAGGGTCACTACCAACTGAGCTATCGGGTCAGTCAGAATATGAGGTCAGCATTAAATCTCCTAAATGAATCTAAAATGCTGAAACAAAACAAAAGGTATACATACTACGTATATTATCGATGGGCGTTTTTATTATACTGTTTTTACAACAATTAAACTATAGCCTTTTTGAATTTCATAATCGCTCATTGTATGTCAAATGTCACTCACTGTCAGCTGACTTCAGCCATCTTATCTCACTTGATAACTGTCACTGTCAGTCAGTTATCAGAAATTGCGGACGGTGTCGATTGGTGTCGATCTCGTTTGGTGTGATAACGAGCGGACGTATCGCTCATTACCAAACAATTTCTAAAATAAAATCATCGATCGCACGACAAGTTCTTGACCTGACCAACGTCCAAGGACGCATTAGTCGGCTTGCCCCGAGGTATTGTCGTTTTCTCAGTTATCTTGATCAGTGTTTTATATTCCGTCGCGTGGTGTGTTGTGTAGTGGTGTATAATGATGTTCCTCCAGTAGCCCTCGCTCGATCTTCATTGATTTTTCCATAAACCGAATAAGTAAATATTGACTACCTTTCTTTAAATGCTATCGCCCTAACGTAACATAATTGTATTTCCACGACAGTGCTAAGGTGGAATCGTGGAAAGTTGCGGGGAAAGTGTATTGTGGCTAGCTCTCACCACTTACGAAGTAATGTTGTAGATAGGTACCTATAAATATTAAAAGTAACAGCCTAACAGTTGAGCCTCGATTAAGGTATATGGTAATACAGTTTTACTTTACATTTTGGTTTGCTATATATTACAATTAAAGGCATTCCTGAACTTTGTAGCTATTTATCTATCTTCATACCATAGCTTGTAAAAAATCACTATAGACCTTAAACTTCGTAACTTAGGTGAATTCTGTAAGTTTTTCATTACCTTATCTGCGTAAAAGTGACAATTAATACCAGCTTTATAATATTTGCGGATATGAATATAAAGAACTTATTTATATAAAAATAAATATATTAAATGAATGTAATGAAATTTTTAATATAGGATGCAACATATTATACTATAGATAAAGTTGTGAACTCTATAAGTCACACAGAAATAAATCTCCAATGTAAAGTATCAAATAACTTCTGATCCTGGCCATAATCCTATTACTAAAAACAATGTATAGAATTTCTTATGTAATAATGCTTTAGAATTGTGGATCTTACGGAAATGTCTTAAGCTTATTATAAACTATAGCTACCCAATGGATGTTTTCCTGTCCCAATTTTATGTATGAAAAGAAAACATATATACAGTTTTCATTAATTTGGAAATCATTCAAGAAACTTTTCCAAAAAATTTTTTCTTTCAACTTTTTAACGGATGTGAGTTCAGCCGTTATTTATCTTACATTTGTTCATATCTGGATAAGACATTTATGTGTGGTTGAGATTTATTCACCCATATCAGCAAATCATTATTCATTCAATCATTATCAGCAATTTATTATTGATTCACAGATCTACCTTTCTTATTGTAGATAAACTGATTTCTACAGGAGTAGTTTTAAATAATACCAATTTTTAATTTAAGTAATACCAAAGTAAGTTACCTATGTTCACACAGGATACAACTTGGCCTCTAACCTGTTGGATCCTTTTAATTTGCAATGACAATTGATGAATTGTTATCCTAGTATTGGGTGTTGTATGTTAAACATTCCCTAAGTTAATCATATTTCAGGTTTTGATTCTGGAGTTGACATCACAAGCTGGGGCCATGGCGAGCAGTTCCTGGGAGGAGTTCTTTGCAGTCCATCTACCACCACCAGACTTTGAAGACAACCGGTCTCTACTAAAAGAATTCTGCGAGAGACATGACAGCTATGGGAACAAGATCGTGTTGGTCACTGTAAGTGTTCTAGAGAAATCTTGGAAGGTTGAGAATCCAAAGTTTTTTGAAATCAACACCCCCATTACCAAACTCAAACCAATTCTGCATGGGTTAATAAGCAGTGATTAATTTTTCTGTAAAACCACCTAGTGTCAAACAACTTAGCAAGTAAAGAAATCTTGAATATATCATGTAATTACAGCAAACAACTTCAGAAACACCTTGAGTTCCATCACAGTTATTAATAGATTGGAAGATCAATAATTTACAGGTGGGTCAAGAAAACAGGTGTGCTACAAGGGTGTACCAAATTTAAGAACTTAGTTGTTTTTTCAACTGACTTCTTCTTTCTTCTTTTCCGTCAATTTTCAAAAAAGCTATCGTGTGTCCTATCTTTAAAGCTGGTGACAAAAGTAGCCCATGTAATTATAGACCCATTTCATTGTTGTCAACGCTCTCCAAAATCCTGGAAAAGCTAATGAAGAAGAGAGTTATGCAGTTCTTAGAAAGAAATAGCCTATTGAATAAAAACCAGTATGGTTTTAGAGATAATAAGTCAACAGAAGATGCGGTCTTGGCACTAACATCATTGATAACATCATACATGGACAAAGGCAACAAGTGCCTAGGAATCTTCCTTGATCTACAAAAGGCATTTGACACTGTTTCTATTCCTATTTTAATAAAAAGACTGCAAAATGTTGGTATCAGGGGAACACTTGACTGGTTCACTGACTACTTGGACAAAAGATCGCAATGTGTTCGCGTTGATGGACAGGAAAGTAAGATGGCATCGTGCACGTATGGCGTACCGCAGGGTAGTGCACTAGGACCTACACTATTCCTCATTTATATTAATGACCTATGTTGTACTGCCTTGCGGGGCTTGGATTATTTATGTTTGCAGATGATACGGTGCTGCTCATACACGATAGAACCTGGGATAAAGCTATAGAACTAGCCGAGAACAGTTTATCCATTGTAACAAAATGGTTAGAGAACAGCCTTCTATCATTAAATGCATCCAAGACGAAATATGTGTGCTATAGTATGACATCTGCTGGAGCGCCTGCTAATAACACCACCTTAAAAATACATACCTTTCCATGTAACCGCAATACACAGCGATCTACCTTGTGTAGATGTGCTACCATAACAAGAGTTGATTCTATTAAATACCTCGGTGTATTGATAGATGAACGACTGAACTGTAGGCTTCACATTAAATCACTGACTGCTAGAATAAGAAAACTCATTTATATATTTAAAACGTTAAGATCTGTTGCTGACCCGAATCTATTAATTCAAACCTATAAAGCGTTATGTGAGTGCCTAGTTCGGTATTGTATATGTGCATGGGGAAGTGCAGCTAAAACTCACATTATCACCGTTGAACGTGCTCAGCGTGCTGTGTTAAAAGTGCTTCTGTATCTGCCTTTTAGACACCCTACAACTTCAGTCTACGAAAAAGCAAATGTTTTAACGGTGCGTAAAATGTTTATATATGAGAGCTTACGTCGCTTTCATAAACATGTTATACCAAACCTACCTGACTGTACTAAAAGGATAGATCATGTACCCATTAAGCGAGTTAAAACTAGATTTGCACAAAAGGAATACGAAGTAATGGTTCCGCACCTTTACAATAGTTTGAATAAAAAATATAATGTTAAAAAATACAGTAATAATGAATTTAAGAAGATTATTTTGGAATGGTTAAAAGATTTTGATTATGAAGGTATTGAAACTATGTTAGCAAGTTATTATTTTTAAGTTTTAATTTTAAAATAATAGAATTATTATATTTATATTTAACAAACACATATTATATTGTATTTACATAGTATTATTTATAATATTAAATTATTTATATTTATAATATTAACATTTATAATATTCACACTCACGCACGCACACTCCAATACACACACACACACACACACACACGCACCCACACACCCACACACACACACACACAATTTGCCTTATTCTTAGATATTGCTTATTTTTATGATGTTCTGTAAAACTAATTAGAGTGACATAGCTTAGATAAAATTAATAATGGGAGAAGCCACTGACTCCTGAAACACAGTTTCCACTAGTTCGGGAGTCTATGGATTCATTATAACTTTGTAACCAAATGTGTCAATAAATAAATTTGTATTTTGACTTTGACGAGGAGGTTCTTTATTTGGTTGTTTTTTTTAAATGTTGATCATGTTATATTTCCATTCCATGACTAACTAACATAAAGCATGTTCACAATGCAATAAGTTTAAAATGTTTTGCTGTGTGAGGTGCTTGTTAGGATAAAAGTTAAGGCATTTTTCATTTGCAAAAGGAATGTGTGGAACGGCGCAAGGTCTAAGGTCTATATCAGCCACCAAAATACAAAAATATATGGCAACTAGCAGCCCACCCCGGTTTCGCACGTGTATTTTATTAATATATAGATGGAATAGAATTATTCCATCTATATATTTTATATTCTTTCGTCTATGTTCATCAGGGATAATGTAGGATTCTAACGGTGAAATATTTTTTATAAATTGGTCCAGTAGTTTCAGAGCTTATTCAATGCAAACAAACAATCAAATTCTTCCTCTTTATAATATTAGTTTAGATAAATGTAAAAATGAAAGAATTGAGAGACCATTCAATAGATTAAATAAACAATTTACAATTTTTGTTCCCAGTCCGGCGGAACAACGGTTCCTCTCGAGCACAACACGGTTCGATTCGTAGATAACTTCAGTGCAGGCACAAGGGGTGCCGCATCCACCGAGCACTTCTTGGAGCAAGGGTACGCGGTCATCTTCATGCATCGTCTGAAGTCGCTGGAACCATTCACGAGACACTTCAACGGGCAGAAACTGCTGGATATGCTGGATATACAGGAGCGCGGGCCTAATACTACCATCGCAGGTAATTTATATTTTAATCATAGATACACTTGTAAATGAATAAATGAATGAACGCGGGAATGAATGAATGAATGAAATCTTTATTCATTCAAATATAGTTTACATATAGTTGGACACAAATTTACGTTTTTCTATATTCATGTGGCAGTGTTAAAAAGCGAAGCCAGTCGTGTGTTCTTCCAAATCCATTTCAAATTACTTTTGATATATCTATAACCACAGAAGAGATAATAGCACTGATATAGAAGTTTCACTCAGCGAAGTCACTTCAATAAGTAGCGACTCTTGCTACATCGCAATAAAGTGCAAATCAGCTCGCACATTGCTACAAAACTACCTTAAAAATGTGCAAGTAGCGAATTTTGAGATGGGAAGAATAGATACTTTTCATCACTGCAATCTACGCAGCACACGCCGCGGGCAGCCAGTATTGTATAAAAACATTTTTGTTCCAGTAAAACCGGACAGCGTAGACGTTCTAGCTCCAATCCTACTTCGGTACAAAGCCGCTCACGCTGCTGGCGCCATCTTACATGTTTCCTTTACAACCGTGTCAGAATACTTCTGGTTGCTTCGCGCCGCCTGCGAGTGTCTCGCTAATCTCGGTCCGAGAGCGTTGCTTTACTTGGCCGCCGCAGTCTCGGACTTTTATGTGCCTAAGGAGAGGATAGTAAGTTGTAATTTTAAAAAGCGCCATCTGTTAAGTAAAATTGTGAACTTTTGATTTATTGCGACGCGTGAAGTTTTTAAATGTGATTGAATGATTAGAAAATTTTCTTGATAAAACGCCATGCTTGGCCATAAATAGCAATGTGCATAATAATCAACTGGATGATCATGTAACTTTTATAGAAATTCAACAGGCCAAATTTTTTTTTTTTGACAGCCTCTTTGGTCTGGTTGTTGAGCAGGTCGGCTCATAGACCGGAGGCGACGGGTTCGATTCCCGCGGCTAGACAAGTATTTGTGCACAGAAAAAAACGCAATACTTGTTCTGTGTCTGGGTGTTGTGGGACCATGGTCCTCGTAGTTCCTGGGTCCCTAGACGCAGGGAATCCTAGTTAGGGTCCAGGATCTATGTATGTGATCGTTGGGAGTTATTATTATTATTATTATTTGATATTTATGTAAAGTCTCCATTGCACATGATCTGCATATTGAAACTTAAATCAAAACAAATTTGTGTTTCTCTGCTACTTCAGTTGATCTGCAATTGGATCTATCCATGCAATAGACATATCAGACTTTGAGATTGACACGGCACCGACTCTATTTCAACGCCATCTATTGTTCAAAACTGTAAACTAGTGTCTTCTTCAGTACTCATTACATACTCATACGAAAACGTTGTACAGTCTTGTTAAAATTTCAAAATTGAAAACCTGATTAACTGTAGAATGCGCTTGAAATCCCTTCTATTGCAATAACGTTTATTTTTAAATCTAGAAAAATCTTTCTTTCCAGCCAACCCATAAAATGCAGTCGGAGAGTGGTCCTCCAATCATACAACTACACTTGGTGCCCAAAATGCTCGCTCCATTGGTCAATCTGTGGGTGCCATCAGCGTATGTGGTCTCATTCAAATTGGAGACGGATGAAAGTATACTGGTGACAAAAGCGAGATTTGCGCTTGAGAAGTATAAACATAAGGTGCGTTTTACTATCGAACTTTAATTTGTTTCATTTCACTTACTCGTTTATATATAGAAAGAGAAATAAGCCATAATTTCCATCACTACTTAGAAATTAGAAACCAGAATGCTTTGCAGCATATTTCATATAAGTATTTTAAATTGACTTCAAAAAAGAATGCCGCGCGTCGTTATTTCCTGGAATTCGATCCCTAATAGCGACACTATCCAAGGGTGTATAAAGAGTGTTATATGATAATAATACAGGTGTTTTTTTTTTTTCAAAATCAACGGATTCTTTTCTTAACACTCACGGCTAACACTCACGAGATTCAGCAGAGCAGAGAGAGATTCTATTCTGAGCCGGAAATATTGATTTTTCAAAAATCTAATAAAGCAATTTTCATTTTCATCATTTTATCATGAAACTCCTTTGAGAGTACTTTTCGCTATTCCTCGTAGTTTCAGATTTGACCTACTTCGCCCGCTTGAAAAATTCACCCTGTATACCTTTAGATTAGTCTCATAGAAATTTCGTTAAAACCGGAAGGTTTCTGAATCAAAAAACTGAAAAAAACGAGTGTTCTTTAGATCACACGACTGAAGTACAACTTCTTTAGTTTAGCTCCATCTATCGGCCGGTATAACTTTTGCTGTTTAATGTTTATGTCGCCATCTTGACAATTCTAAATTTTCATTTCACCGGACATACCAACATAATAATAAAATTTGATATGACATTGAAAATAGAGATCTATGTGAACCAACTTCAACTTCGCCTCGCATTCACCAACAATATGTCATTCAAGTACTTCTCAGTATGGTATTAAGGTGTTTGAACCCTATTTTTCAATATATACATTTTGTATGTTGTGTGTAGATGGTGGTGGCGAACCTGCTGCAGACGCGCCACCACCGCGTGTGGCTGGTGTCGCCCGACTCCAGCCAAGAGATCTCACTGTCCAGGGAGGAGGTACACGCAGGTAGGTGCCCTCATGGCTCAGGTGGCAGTAGATCTGCCTTCTGCGCTGTAGTTTATAGGTTCAATTCCCGTACAGGACTAACTGTGTTGTGTTTTTGTTTTATTTGTAACGAGCTTCTGCCCGCAGTTTCGCCCGCGGCGTGGCCTATGGGAAAATAATTCAACCACCCATTTCACCCACTTAAGGGTGGAATTTTGAAAAATCCTTTCTTAGTGTATGCCTACGTCATAACATCTACCTGCATCTCAAATTTCAGCCCGATCCGTCCAGTGGTTTGGGCTGTGCGTTGATAGATCACTATGTCAGTCAGTCACCGTTGAGTTATATATATTTAGATTGTGTGATGAACATAGATGTTTTATTTTGTATCTTATACTAATTAACCCGCCCCGTCTTCGCAAGGGTGAATTAGTAAAAAGCGGTCGAACGGGATAAAAATCCTATGCCCGTCTCCTGGTTCTAAGTTACCTCCCCACCAATTTTCAGTCAAATCGATTCAGCCGTTCTTGAGTTATAAATAGTGCAAATAACATGACTTTTTTTATATATATAGTTGACGGGCGTCTGAGCTAAAGTTTTACAGCTCTTAAGTTCGCAATTATCTCTAGTCTTCGATTTCTCGCGTGTTTGTCAAACGCTCATCGGTTGAAGACGACCAATGTTCAGTGTTTTGTGGGCCGAATTGACACGTATTTAACAAACGTACAAGACTCTGGGCGAAGGTGGTGAGTAAATGTGTATTTAAAAATAGTGATGGTACAAGATTTGCTTAGCTTGAAACTAGATGGCTCTGTGTGAATTGTTCGCCACCATTATATTCATAAAAAGTTAAGATTCAATTCAAGCTTCGCCCGCGTGGCCTTTAGGGTACGAAAAAGATTTTTTTTCATTGATAATTCAACCCAATTTACCCTCTTACGGGAGGAATTTCGAAAACCCATTTTTTTAGTGGAACAAACAAAGAACACACCCTCAAAATTTCAAGTCTCTAGGGCCACCGGCTTAGGCTGTGCGTTGATATATAAGTCGGTCAATCAGGACTTTGAATTTTATATGTATAGATGGCGCGAATTTAACATCGATGTATCAAAGACGAAGATCGCCATTGCCCCTGTTTTTCATGTAATACTATTTTTATTCATCAAGACCCCGTGTGTCCTTTCCAGGCGTAGACATAGAATCGTACATAGTGAGCGAGATCGTGAGCTTACACCGCTCGCATTGCGCGGCGGCGGGCGAGGCGGGGGAGACCGCGGGGGTGGGGGCGGCGGCGGGGGCGGGGGCGGGCGCATGGCCGCGGTCACCCCGCTGATGTTCCCGCGTCCGCCGCCGCCTCTACCTCACTGCCGAGTAGCGGCCGCCGGCGGACGCCCGCGCACACTCGCGCCTCACCCTTATTTTGCGGACTAAAGGACTTCTACAACGGACGTGTGAGTTTCTGTGATTCTATTGCCCATCTGCATTAAAGTTGGACAGCTCTCAAATTCGCGCTTATCCATATATATACCCAGTAGATACGTCATACAGAGATAGGTGCTAACTTAAGAGCTGACAATTTTTAGTGCAGACGGGCATATTGAGTATCCTACGGCCTTGTTTATAGAAAGTTAACATGTCTTACCAAAATGTGTTTTGATGAGCATGTGATAGACTTTATTTACACTTTAACAGCCTTATTAATAAACACGAACTAGCTAGTACACCATCTTTTGTCTCTTGCGATCCAACTAAATATTCCAGTAGCAAAAAAGGACAAAAGCTGAAGTAACTAATCCGAGACTAATACCCGTTTATTAATAAGGCTGTAGATGTGTTACATACGTCACGTAAACGTATTGCCTCAAGAGATAAGAGACACGCGATGAAAAGAGGGTACTTGAAAATTATTTTAGACTGAAAATTATTACAGCGCTGTGCATGCTGAATTGCACTTTATAGCGCAGTACCGAGAGTCGCAATTCATTTAAATGGCCTTACGTAGTAACTCTTCTGTACCCGTACTATTCAACGTTCTGCAGTGAGACTGACTGAACAATAGGCTATTTGACTACTATTAAAAATGAACAAGTAAATATTATTTTCATAAAGTAGTTTAAAAATGAATGTAATCATTGTAAAAATAAGTAAAATCGGTAAATTAATCACGGAGTAGTACGCTTTTAAAGTTTTATCGCCTGTCCCTTTCTCGCAAAACAGAGATCGTGTGGAGCTTTCTCACAGCTACTATGAAGGCATGGCTTGTGACGTCACATGCCAAAGAGATTGTATGTAAAGCTACCACAGCTTAGTAATGAGTTACTGTGAGGACTGGTAACTGACGTCACTGCGTGTTTGAGTTGTCTCTTTCTATTTCTGTATTTTAAAATGCCTGTAACTTAGTAATTTTTTGAGATATTCAAGTTTTGTTTTCACAGTTATCTATTTTTTGAGGTATATTATTTATGTATGTAATAAAAATATAGTAGTCAAATAGCCTATTGAGGTTATAAAAGTTATAAAGACATTTTCACTTTTTATGAATAAGGTTGAACTTGTGTGGAGTGGTGGGAGAGTGCAGTGTTTATTTATTTGCTATTTAGCTAAATAGTATGTAAGCTTCAATGTTCTGATGAATATTTTCGTGTTATTTTTGGGAAAGACAAAAGTAGATTACTTTACATACTCGAAAAAGTGTATACTAACCCAAAATGTATTAATTCATGGTTACTAAGGCTAGCCAAATACCACAGACAAACGAAAACATATCTAAAAATATAGCCTAGCTACGTTATGGAGTGTATTTCAAGTACTAAACATACAAAAAAAATTGTATGTACAAATCACCTAATATATTAGTGAGAACATGTAACATTTACAAAACTAAATACTACAGTGATATACCTAATAACTAATACTAAATACTTCCTACTACAAAAAAAATCATTTGGACTATATACTGGCCGTAATGACCTATAGTCAGTACAAATGCTCCAGTCCACTACCTGCTAGCAGCATTACCCCATTGAATTGCAATGCTGATTCAAAAAATTCCATTCCTTTGCTGCTCGGATTATAAATGTGAGTCGAACAGCTTTGTACGAATCGAAGGAATTAAAAATACATACAAATGTATGTGTATGATAAAAATAATGTACACGAATAAGTTACATATGAATCCCCAGGGGGTTGTTATGTAATAAGTTACATATGAATCCCCAGGGGGTTGTTATGTAATAAGTTACATATGAATCCCCAGGGGGTTGTTATGTAATAAGTTACATATGAATCCCCGGGGAGTTGTATTGTAATAAGTTACATATGAATCCCCAGGGGGTTGTTATGTAATAAGTTACATATGAATCCCCAGGGGGTTGTTATGTAATAAGTTACATATGAATTCCAGGGGGTTGTTATGTAATAAGTTACATATGAATCCCCGGGGAGTTGTTATGTAATAAGTTACATATGAATTCCAGGGGGTTATTATGTAATAAGTTACATATGAATCCCCAGGGGGTTGTTATGTAATAAGATACATATGAATCCCCAGGGGGTTGTTATGTAATAAGTTACATATGAATTCCAGGGGGTTGTTATGTAATAAGTTACATATGAATCCCCAGGGGGTTGTTATGTAATAAGTTACATATGAATTCCAGGGGGTTGTTATGTAATAAGTTACATATGAATCCCCGGGGAGTTGTATTGTAATAAGTTACATATGAATCCCCAGGGGGTTGTTATGTAATAAGTTACATATGAATCCCCAGGGGGTTGTTATGTAATAAGATACATATGAATCCCCAGGGGGTTGTTATGTAATAAGTTACATATGAATTCCAGGGGGTTGTTATGTAATAAGTTACATATGAATCCCCAGGGGGTTGTTATGTAATAAGTTACATATGAATTCCAGGGGGTTGTTATGTAATAAGTTACATATGAATCCCCGGGGAGTTGTATTGTAATAAGTTACATATGAATCCCCAGGGGGTTGTTATGTAATAAGTTACATATGAATCCCCAGGGGGTTGTTATGTAATAAGATACATATGAATCCCCAGGGGGTTGTTATGTAATAAGTTACATATGAATTCCAGGGGGTTGTTATGTAATAAGTTACATATGAATCCCCAGGGGGTTGTTATGTAATAAGTTACATATGAATTCCAGGGGGTTGTTATGTAATAAGATACATATGAATCCCCAGGGGGTTGTTATGTAATAAGTTACATATGAATCCCCAGGGGGTTGTTATGGAATAAGATACATATGAATCCCCAGGGGGTTGTTATGTAATAAGATACATATGAATCCCCAGGGGGTTGTTATGTAATAAGTTACATATGAATCCCCAGGGGGTTGTTATGTAATAAGATACATATGAATCCCCAGGGGGTTGTTATGTAATAAGTTACATATGAATCCCCAGGGGGTTGTTATGTAATAAGTTACATATGAATCCCCAGGGGGTTGTTATGTAATAAGTTACATATGAATCCCCGGGGAGTTGTATTGTAATAAGTTACATATGAATCCCCAGGGGGTCGTTATGGAATAAGCTACATATGAACCCCCAGGGGTTATTATGTAATAAGTTACATATGAATCCCCAGGGGGTTGTTATGTAATGAGTTACATATGAATCCGCAGAGGATTGCTATGTAATATTTTACATACATGTTAAAGTAATAGTCCCATCCAATACTTGATAAAAAATTAATTGATAAAATTTCGTTGAAATATTATTCATTACTTGACTGGCCTGATAACTCAATTGGTAGTGGTTCTGCCTTCTGAACTATGGGTTGTGGGTTCGATTCCTACCCAGAACAAACATTTGTGTAATTAACATAGGTGTTTGTTCTGTGTCTGGGTGTTATATTGTATTCTATGTATATGTTTACAAACAAAAAGTATCTAAGTATTGTATCAGTTATCTGGTTTCCATAGTACAAGCTTTGCTTAGTTTGGGACTAGATGGCGCTGTGTGAAATGTCCACAAATAAATATATTTATAATTTATTATGAATTGAATAATTTGGTATAGAGGTATATTATTGTTATAGTATTATGACTATGATAAATTATTTTTATTATTATTTTGAAGTAAAACTTCTTTACGTACGCTTGACTTGGGGAGTAAATTGGTGAATGCGAGGCGAACGGAAGTTAAAGTTGGTTCACGTAGATCTCCATTGTCAACAAAGTTAAAAAAAAATATTATTATGTTGGCATGTCCGGTACAATGACAATTTACAAATGTTAAGATGGTGACATTAACATTAAACAAAGTTATACCGGTCGATATATGGAGCTGAACTAAAGAAGTTTTACTTCAGTCGTGTGGTCTAAAGCACGCTCGTTTTTTTTATTTCTGAATAGGTCCGCGTCTTACCGCGGTCTTACCTGATAGAAAGTGACGACGCGCTCTATGATGGTACATGCTTGCTTAGAAGATACCTATTCACTCGCGACTCAAAGCGCTCCAGATTGTACTGATCGGGAAACAAAGACGCTGAAGTGTTCCATTCCTTCGCTGCTCGGATTATAAATGTCGAGTCGAACCGATTTGTGCGTATCGAAGGAATATCCACCGTAAATAAATGGAATTTAGACTTATTATCGATTTATTCAACATTATTGTGCCCCAGTAGATAATTATATAAATATATGAATAGATTTTATATGTCTTTGAACAAATTATATACTTGATGTAAAATACATAAATATATAATCTTTTAGAGTGTGTAATGTGTGTAAGTATATTGAAAACGGTTCAAAATATTCTATCGAATAATCTTCCAATATTTTAAAATGTATATTAATGTTAAAGTTGTTTCTGAGATGATTTTTTGGAAAATATGGCAAGTAGGAATAAATCGGAGGTTATTAAATGTTTCGAAACTTTAATCTAGTATTAAATCTAGACACCTTATTTTAACAAAATTATACATCAATTTAACCATAGAAAGCCAATTATAGGTTCTGACGAGTAGATCTAAATATAGTTAGAAATTTGTCGATGGTCAAACTCGATACAAAATGATCAGATGAAAGATTAAACTAACATATCGAATTGTCTTTTCACAATAATATACAACATACAACCCAAAATGGTTCGCTCTATTTTGCCGGTGACTATTGTATGCCAACTATTTGCTATATTTTCTGTTACAAATGTTAATACAACGTCACATAAATATATAAACAAATCTGCTTTAAAACTTTCAAAAATATAAATTCCGGTCACAAACGTTTCTTGATCGAAGTTCTACACCGATAGTGACGAAAATATTGTATAAATATTTTTTATTAGACTATTATTACATAATGTGTTTAATAATAATTTAATCATTTTGAAGTATTATATTAATCTCGAATATTAAAAATATATCACAATGTTTATTATTGTTACAATTTTAATTGCATCACGATTGAGTATTACTTGCGTCATTAAAAAGTAGCTCTGACGAAAGATGAAGAGATGCATTTTTACTATAAAAAAGTTTCTCACTTGCACCACTTCTTTGAAATTATGGTGAGAGTGAGATGCAGATATAAAATAAAAATCACAGAACTTTTCTTTAATGCCGCGGGTAAATTACCTATTTAATATTTGATTCGTTGATATTATAGAAAATTTTATCAGTCATTTCGACCAACGACACCTTGTATCTAATTTACGTAATACATACGTACGTTAGATACATACATATCATTAAGAATGTACGTATAGCCTTTTTAAAAACTGACCGAAGCTATGTTAAGATGCAGGTACAGTAATATGCATTTTGAGCAGTGGTACAAGCCGAGTTAATTTACAATAAGTTTTATAAAACGAAAAAGTACATTGTATATTCTATGGAACTAACCTGGTACTCTGAAAATTATCAAATATTCTATTAATCGTGTATTTAAAGTTAAATAATTGATGTAACGTTATCTGTACTGAATTTAGAAGGGTTTTTATATAATCTATTGTATTGTCAGGTGTTTTAGAATGGAGTTGGTTTTGGATATTTGTGTGTTGTAATTTTACTGCTGAGCTATTCCATTTTTTTTAAATGTTATTGAATGATGTGACGAGCTAGTCGTTCACCTGATGTTAAGCGCCACGGCCGCCCATAACAGAACAGTGTCACTCGGAACCCTTAAACATACGAGTTACAAGCGACACTGCACTGCGCACATCATCCTGAGACATCAGCACAGTCTGGTAATAAGATTACTCGACTGTGAGATCAGATCATAAAGTCTCAATTGCCCAGTAATTTCACTAGCTACAGTGCCCTTCAAACCGGAACACAGTAGTGCTTGCACACTACTGCTTGGCGGCAGAATAACTGGCAAAGCGGTGGTACCTACCTAGACGAACTTTGCAACAAAGTCCTACCACCTAGTAAAGCCATATAGCTGAATCAGACTTTGCTGCATAACTGTAATGATTTTGGTACATTTTGAGAATCCACATTATACACGTCGCACGTGCTAACATGGCATCTCGTTGGAATTAAGCTTCCCCCTAGCAAAGTACTGACTAGTATTATAATATCTGTGGCACCGATAATTCGTTACGGTCGTATTTCGCGATATTCTTTTTAATTGTAACTAACTATCGTTGATATTTTGACTTGTTTGAAACTGACGTCATCGGCACTGTCTAAGCGATCATGGAACTCAAATGCAACAGTTGGAAACACTTTGTATAGATTTGACAGTTTCAAACGTAGTTTATGTACATAGTTACTGTGGACATTTTTTAATTAGTAGTGAAATTTATCCACTTGCATTGCAATGAAAGTTTCGTAATAACCCCCAGGTGCCAAGCTAGTGTGACCGAATTGCGATGACGTGTGATGCTGTGATTTCTAAAGTAACGCCATCTCTCGTATGTGTTTTGTACCTATTTACGACGTAACTTCTATAAGTAATCATTTTACTGATTTTTATTTATTTCCATATTGATTTTAATTTTTGACATAAATTAATTTTCATATTTGCAAAATCTGTGGCAGTAATCTTATTTTGCACACAAATATGCAATTAACTGTTGAAGGTAAATGTTTATATCGTGTTGATGTATATTATGCATATTTAAAAGAATTTTGAGAGGTTGGATTCAGAATTTTATTAGAAATACATTTTAACCTAATAAGTTAATATTAACTTGACAAGTTGAGTTGTAACATAGCAAGTTGATTTTAAACTAAGAAGGCCCACTTGATAAAAGATAACTATGAATGGGTTACGCCCGCCTCACACTTTGTATATTGATCTCATTTTATCTGGGCTTTAATCTCTCTAAACCGGGTTGACGCAAGTGGGCCTATTTATCATTAATGTTGAGCTGAAAAACGTAATGTCATTAAAAATGACAAATTTTAGACAGCAAAGTGATCAAAATATGTGCAGTGTATGTGGAGCTTGGCTGGATTGTAATCAGCTTATCAAAGCCGTGTGGCCTAACAAATTAGGGGACCATTAACCGCTGCTCTAAAGATGTTTTATCAGTCAAAATGACATTAAAGATTCTGTTCAAAAACTAGTTTATGTGGCTCCTGATCTTGTTCATGTCGCACGCACATGACACTGCACTGATGTATCTCACTTCTAGCTCAGCATATTCGCCGGTAGATGGCGCTAATCTCAATCTAGCTATTGACAATTATTACCCGAAAGAATAGTAAAGGCGCATAATCACATCCAAACTGAGATCAGAAGATATTTAAATACATACTGAATTTCACGCTCGTACATAAATTATGTAAAATGTGTATATTGTAAAGTTAATCTGTATAACTTTCGCCAATAAAGAAACGATATGACCAAAACTTTTCGAGTCCTCTGAATTAGGTGAACGTGAATTGGTGAGTGATACGTTCTTACGCAAAACACGTGCGAAACATAAACTAATCGACTGTATCTGAAGGATTCAAAAACAGTGATCAAAATAATGGAATTTGATTTATTTCGTAGCACAAAAAACAGCAAAAAGGTATCTTCATTGAATAATGATACAGCGATAGAAAATCAAAGAGAAGTACATCGAGATCTTAGAAGAGAAACAAGATCATAGACATGTTTCGTAGAGCATGAATACATGGAACTAAGATGGAGATAAAAGACAATCTCAGACTATAATGGTTTATGTTAACGTGCTTTTTCAACAGTCGCTCTTAAACCAAACCAAATCATTAAAAATAATCATGAAAATGAACTAAACATGTTTGTTACATAAGTAGTTTCTACATCTGTGTTCTGCAACTACTTTAAATCATTTACAAACTTACAATGCTTTAAATACTGAGAGATTTTGTATCAGCAGTCACCTTTTCAGTAGGACAGTACATAGTACATAATATTCCGTCACTAATTTTATCTCTTATAAAGTGATGTTTGACATCGATGTGTTTGGTCTGTGCAGACTGATTATCGCATGACAAGTCACAAGATTTATACCTAAACATTTATGCAAAAAGAACGTATAAATAATGCCTCTTTGCAAGCATCAGATAAAGCCATATATTCCGCTTCGGTGCTACTTAGTGCAACGTTGTTTGCGGCTCTCTCATGAGACAACACTCTCACCTATTTTAAACACGAACCCTGTATAACATCTATTTTCCTCATACCCATCCTAGTCAGCATCAACAAAAGCGCTTAAATCTAATCTCTTCCCTTTTTTAAATTCCAGACAATATTGTATTTTACTCCTGCCGCGTAACTGTTCTGAAAATCGGCTTCGCCTGCCATCCTGCATGCGCCAATTAACAAGTCCACGAGTGCAAACAAGATAGAACACGATTACCATCTCCACCAGACTTTCTTACCTTTGATATATCTAAGGATCCTCTTTGCTGCTTTCCAATGCACCTCATTGAAGCACTCGTTGAATTGACTGAGGACACTGAGCGAATGTGCAATGTTGGGCTTTGTGCACACTGCGATGTATATGAGGCATCCCAATTAACTTTTGTAATAATAAGTGCTTGGTCCTATATCTTGTAAGTTTTAGTCCCACTTCCATCGAAGTTTTTGAATTACAATCACTCATTTGAAATCTTTCTAAAACGGTTTTTATATAACCACTTTGATCAAGGTTGATCTGATCATTCTTATAATCTGCATTCCCAATACATATATAGCTAGCAGGTCCCAAATCTTTCATCTCAAAGTCATTCGCTTGTCTGCCGCCGCCACGATGATTGATTCCACACAATCTCAAAGATCTAATATTAGTAGATTCCTTATTGAGAATTTCCAGTTGTGATAATCGTCTACACCTAGTAGTTTTTCCAACGGTAACACGTTTGAGTTCATCATATTAATTTTCCAAAAATAACTAAAATACGCCCATGCGTTGTAATTAACGTAAAAAGGTTTTCGTGAAAATGTTAATTATAACTGACAGACTGCAGTGAATTTAGTTCTGGGCCCATAACCTGAAGGGTTTTGGACAAAAACACAGGGATCAAGATAATAGAAGTAGATTTATTACGTAGCACAAAAAACAGAAAAAGGTGTCTTCATTAAACAATGACAGCGATCAAAAATCAAGGAGAAAACTTATTTAATAGTATCATGCATGATTTTGTTTAGAAGGGAGGCGCGTTAAGGCTAAGGAAGAGGAATTCTGTATAATACCTAGGTTCAGAGGGCTCAAAAAATATCACCCTTACCTCATGGGTGTCGAAAATGAAACTGAAAAAAAATACGCTCGCGGTCCTATACAGATGAAAGTAATAACAATATGCTGTATATAGGCGCCAAGCGGTTACACTAAATACAATTCTATCTATATAAACCCATGGTGAACCATAGAAATTCTATTCTAAAACATCCAAGCGCTAACACTAAACACGATTCTATCTAGATAAACCCATAGTAAACCATAGATATTCTATTTTAAAACTGCCAAGCGCTAATTCTAAACACAATTCTATCTAGATAAACCTATGGTAAACCAAAGAAATTCTATTCTAAAACTTCCAAGCGCTTATACTAAATACAATTCTATCTAAATAAAACCATGGTAAACCAAAGAAATTCTATTCTAAATCTTGACACGCTTGAATTGTATGAAAAGTGTTGAGCAAGGCGCGTGAGCGTATTTTTTAGTGGTAAAGGTGATTGTTTTCTTTATTGACGCGTCGTATTATGAAGTTTTTTATCGAGACTCTTCCATGTATATCGTTACTATTGTGCCTGTTTCTACACTGTGTTGTATTACGTGATGTGTTTGTAACAGACGTGGGTACCTATCGTTGTGATATTTGTATATCTATTGACTCCGTAGCGGTATAGAGGGGACTTTAGACGTGGATTAAATAGTTTGTCATATTTTAATGTACTGATTGTTTTATTTGAACTTCCTGATTTAAGATCCGAAAATTAGTTCCTTATTAAGTTACTCGTTTTATCTATAATCTCTCCTACAAATATTACTGTAGCAACCACAGATATAAAAGTAATATAAGTTGCAACAACCTCTTCCGGGGACACCTTTCAGGTACTGTATTGCAATTTGAAAGCACTTGTTATTTATTACTACTCGACGTCATCATTTTCTATCTAAAAATCTGTAATTAAGATCTTTTTGCTAATATTTATACAAACTTCACTAAAGATAAAATAGTAATAAAAACACAAAAATAAATAATAGTGACATAATCTTATTTCGAAGTTGTCATGGCCCGTCAGAATTGCACTGAAATATTTATAAATACATAAGAATACGCGTTTGTGGTTACACTAATCCAGTACATTCCGTTTTGTATTATTTTTGTTCTAAATTGTTCAATTATGGTGAGTAAAAACCGTAGTAGTAGTACTAAAAGTAGTAACTTACTTAGCAGGTACTGGTAGACTTCTTCAAAGCAAGCCACTATCTTATGGCTTATCATCATGTAAATAGTGTGATTTCGGTACCACCACCACACCATTTTTATTTAACATAGCACTCACTTCGATGTGTACCACGTAACGTATCTGATACTGTATCAATTGACAAGCTAGCTGCTCGCCCGCGGAGCACTATGCCCGCAGCGTCCCGCCGGTTGGCGGTTTTTGCGCGAGCACAAAGGAGCTCATAAGCTCGTACCCACTTGTAGATAAATTTATCAAACCATTACACACTACAGCTCTAAGCGAGTACCCAGCTTAAGATATTTAACACCCTCACTCAGCTAGTGTGGGAAAGGCGCCTTTAGAAGGCAGCGTAGACAAATTTTAGATGCGCCGTACATGTCTTCCAAATATTGCCTCAGTTGTGGTAATGTAGGCGTTCCCTTACCTAAATTCTGTATCAAGGCTCTTCAGTACAGGTTTCTTCAAAATTAATGATTATTGTGAAATTAATTGTCGTGTAATAAATGTAGCGTATAAGGGTTGAAAATGATAATGGTGTTAAATTTCACTGTGCGTTTCACTGACTTACAGGAAGATGAAATAGAAGACATAGTCGGTGACGTCAAGCTCACAGACTCTCAAAAAAGTGTAGCCACATCTAATGTGTATTCAATGGACTTCACGGACAGCAGCTCAGACAAAAACAACTCTTCCGGTAAAAACACATACGTCATAGAACAGTACGACAGTGACGACAGCGAATCATACCCAGTACATGAAGATGAAACCGTCATTGATCTTAAAGAAAACAAGACTATCAGAGTAGCTAACGTACAGTGTGAGGTTACTAACAAAATTACCAGAGCCGCATCTACAAGTCAAAAAAATTGTTCCATAGTAGCACAAGAAATGTTTACACAAACCAGTAAAACAATATTTGAACTTGCCCAAGCCGATGGTAGCAATAAACAAACGCTAGAAACACAAACTTCGTTCATTTCAATTACGGAAAACAGAACGATTGAGTACAGAATAGAAATCCCAAATGGTCGTAAACACGTAGATAGTAATTACCAGGCCTTTCTAACAAATTCACTAGAAGATGAATCATCAAAATTCCAAGTACCTGATTCAGATACTATAAAATCGAATGAAAATAGTAGTGAAGTTAGTTCAGAAGATAGAATCATAAACATTCTCGATGCAGAATCCAAGGAAAACATCGCGAGTGGTGAAGATCAAGAATATGAAAAAGATACGAGTTGTTTCGAGGAATCGATTGATTCTGATGTAGAACAAGACTCATTGATGGAAGTCAAAGATGGTGCTGACATCGACATCTGCAGTGAGACAAGTGACGTTTCTAAATCCATCGATAGAGAAATTGAAGATCTTTATCACAAACTAACTGAAAGCAAAGAGTTACATGCGATGGAGAGAATGGAACAAGAGGAACGGCACAGAACTTTGACTCCTTTGACTGAAGAGTCCGCTACGAAGAGAGATAGTTTGATGGATATAACTACTGACAGCAAGCATATTGAAAACTCAGTGGAAGATTCAGAAAAAGACGTTGTGTTTAATGACTTTGGTGGAGGAAGAGTTAAAATGTTGCCTAAAGAAGAATATAGAGGAGAATTTAAATTGCCTCCTATACAAAATCGTTCTTGCCCTAACAGCCCGCATCTAAACTTCCTTTTCTCTGTGCATCCATCGAATAAACTGAACAAAGCAGGTACTTTGCCGTGCCTGTACGAAGCTTCTGAAAGAGGCTACGACATGTGGGAAATTGAACCAAAGGATCTTGGGTCTGGTGAAAGTCCACTTATTAGTGGAAGGAGTGGTGAGTTTGGAGATTATTTTTATTTTATGAGTAAGGTAACCTACCTTATCTAGACCTACCTATTTTTAATGAGGTCCAGTCCAGCCATTCAAATGCATTACATTCAGTAAACTATACACGTTACTTCATTTTGTATGAAATGAAAAAAATGCTATGATATTTTATGCTGTCTTTTTCCATCTCATTAGTGAACTGAGCAGCAGAAATACAGAAAGCTACAATTGTCACACGAAAAAAAATTGTTTGTATTTACCCATTAGCCAGGTTAATAAACTGACAGATGCATTTGAAAACTACTGTTTAAATTATTAACATGTAATAATTGACACAGATCCTATAAGAAACGGCAGCATCCACCTACCCCCAATCCACATCGAAGGGTATGTTGTGAACAGTAAGATCAGCAACATTGGTGGCAAGCAGGCTAAAATTAAGCCCGTACGGTCTCCCACTGACATGCAAGAGGACATCAGCATCAAGAAGAAGATTAAAGACCTGAAGATGACCGCCAAGAATGGAAAAATGATGAGGCAGTCTAAGTATGTAAACATGTAAGTATCGTACATTTATTTGCTTGTTCTCAACTAATGGTAAGTGACGGTGCGGTCTAGGGTGTAGAACTTTTGCTATATAAGATCCTTTATCACTCCCAATTTAAAGACTCCAAATTTGCATTTTGGAGACTCCGCCAAAACGTTCCAATACTGTTTGGCTGTTTTACAAGTTACAAGTGCTCATTAGTGCTGACTTTATCATTAATATTACAAGTAATTAAGTATGATTAGAACCCATAATGATACTCATTCTTACAGTTCTATATTCTTTTTTAATTTTTTTGTGACGGTCTGTTTTATTGAGTAGCTTAATGTATTGGTTCTTCGTTCAGATCAGAGAGTAGAAGTTGCTCGCCCAGCAGCGGCGAATCCCACGAGAGCAAGCTCTGTGACGCGGCGGAGCGCGGCTGTGAAGCGCTCTGCATGGAGCTATTGAGAAGGCTACGATCTTCTTCTTGGTTAGTTGGCCGAAAGTTCAATAACCATTTTTTAAAGCTTGTTACGGTGGAAAAAATGCTAAAATACCAGCCGTTACTGTATTGTAAAATCCATTTAAGTAATCTGGAGAGAGCTCTTGTCCTAATATTTCATTACGTTAATTTTTTTTAAAACGACAAACTTTATGGATAATAATATATATATAATTTAATTTTCTTTAACATAGTTGTACGTAATTTTCGACAAACATTACGGTGCCATAATTTAATTTTGTTTAACGTAGTCTCACGTAGTTGTAAATAGCCTTATAATTTGTTACTGGTTTTTTAGGTACGAAGTTTCAGATACTTTAACTGAAATTCCTAAGGTTATGGAGAAGTTTTGGGCTGTTATAGCTGAGCATCGGATAGCAGATCTAATAAGACAAGTAAGTCTATTATTTATTTTCCAAGAAGACCTCTACATTATATGTGTTTTTCATTTAGAGAATCCCTGCAATATGGCGTTGTACGGCGGCCATCTTGTATTAGGTAATACAAGATGGCGGCGATTTGACGCCATAACATTAAAATAGGCGGTCGTTAATGCTTGTGAGATTAGTTTGACTTCTTCGTCTTCAGGTGAGTGCTCAGGTGGAATCTCCTCGAACGCAAGTGGCGCGAACTGCTTGTGGAACTCTCGCCTGCATATTGAAGAATACTAATTACACTAAAAAACCAGTGAGTAGCATATTGAGCTCCTTAGTTTTACACATAATACATTAGTAATAGTTATGATCGAGGATTACCATACTGTCTTCGATCGCAACTAGACTAATGCCACACCGGATAGTCTAAGTACCTACCTGACTACATAAGTCTCAAATTTTCATGCCACTTTCAATAGTAATATATATTCACTCTTCCAGTGGACCTAACCTTCTCGATCCTCTTATCCCGGCAACGGTCTCAAGCCGAGGCTCGCACCCCAGGGGTGCCCTTGAGCTAGTTGCCTCCCACTTTAGACGGCTGGGCGCCTTAAGCGCCTGCCCTCCTACCTAATTAAAAAAAACGACTAATTTTTTAATTTTAATTTAATTGTTTAATTGCCGCGAAAAGACAAGTATTTGTGAACAGAGAAAAAACATTAATTTTTGTTTCGTCTGGATGCTATGGGACCATGGTATTCATAGTTCTTGGGTCCCTAGATACATAAAGTTTCTCGTGACACTGCACTGCGCACTGAGACATCAGCACTATCTGGTAATAAGATTATCTACTCGGCTGGGAGATCAGATCATAAAGTCTCAATTGCCCAGTAATTTTACAGTGCCCTTCAAACCGGAACACAGTAGTGTTTGGCGACAGAATAACTGGAAAAGCGGTACCTACCTAGAAGAAAAGTCCTACCACCTAGTGAAATGTATGTGATCGTTGGGCGTTGTTTATCATTATTATTTATTTATTTTCGCGTTTTCTGCAGGATTTCTTCGAAGCAATAAGTCTTCTGTTAACAAAGACCGGCAGCTTCAGCCGGCCAGTGCGACGGGCGGCTAACGTGGCGCTCGACGCGGTGATCTCTGGCGTTGAACTCAGTCATGCTGTCACTGCGCTGTGCGTGCATGGTGTCGAGTGAGTACACAATACACATATCATCAGCGCAATACGTTCCCACTGCTGGGACGCGCGCATTCTCTCTAGTGGAAAAAATGCGCTGGCGTAGTGCAGTTTGGTGGATGACTCTTATGCTTGAATTTTTAAAGTAAATATTTACGCAACCTTGACTTGGGGAGTGAGCTGATGAATGCGAGGCGAATGTAAGTTGAAGTTGGCTCACGTAGATCTCCATTGCCAACATAACAAAGTTTAAAATGTGTATTATTATGTTGGTATGTCCGGTAAAATGACAATTTACAATTGTCAAGATGGCGACATTGACACTGAACAAAACTAAAACAAAGTTATACCGGCCGATAGATTGAGCTAAAGAAGTTTGGCTTCAGTAGCGTGGTCTAAAGCACACTAGTTTTTTTTTGTTAATTCTCACGGTAGTGTTGGGTGATGGGTTGCAGCCACAAGAGCCCCCTGGTGCGGAGCGCCGCGGCGCGGCTGCTGGTGGTGTCGTGTGCGCTGGCGGGCGGCGGCCGGGCGCTGCTGCGCGCGCGCCCGCCCTCCGCCGCCGCCGCGCGCCGCCGCGCGCTGCGGGCGCTCGCCGCGCTCCTGGATGACAAGAGCACGGACGCCAGGTGGAACAAGCTTTGTAAAGTAGTGTGTTAGAACTGTAGATAAATACTCTACTAGCTTCTGCTCGCAGCTTCGCCCGCGGCGTGGCCTATGGAAAAATAATTCAACCACCCATTTCACCCTCTTAAAGGTGGAATTTCGAAAAAGCCTTTCTTAGCGGATGCCTACGTAATAACATCTACCTGCATGCCAAATTTCCGATCCGTCCAGTGATTTGGGCTGTGCGTTTTATTATTGCGTAAATTGTAAGTTTTTTACATTTATGCAAGTGTGTAGTGCTGTAATGTTTTATATGATTTTTTAATCAACATATGATTTCAACAGAAAATGCATTTGTCCTATAATTCTGGCCCTCATCTGAAATTTCTTGAACTTTCTGGCCTTTAAGAAAGATGGCCCACCATTGGTCTACATAGTGAAATACAGCTCGTACGTCTTTTTATTTTGAGTTTTCGCAATATATTTGTACTTATAGCCCCTTAAAGCCGCAAATTTGTTGCGTTATTTATACACATTTATATTTTAATCTGAACTGTTACCAACACTATTTTGGTTTAGGTGTGGCAACATTATTTCCTGCTTGGGTATTGCTAACTGCCAAATCATGAATCGAACTAGCAAGTCGTAGTATAACCTATGCTATAAAACAGCTTTTGACTTAAAATGCCACGCGTGAATGCAAGGCAAAGAATTTAATTTAACCAACGTGTGATAGTGCTTATGTTGCTTGCTTATCTAGCGCCTTATAGCTTAGCAGGTTAGACCTTGTAGCGTAGTGCGTTAAGCTTCGTAGGCTAGCAGGTTATGCCTCATAGGTTAGCAGGTTACAGCTCGTAATTTAGCGGGTTAGGTTGCGTAGCGTAATACGTTACGTATCGTAGCGTCGTGCGTTAGGCCTTGCAGTGTACCATGCTAGGCCTCGTAGCGTAGCAAGTATTGCCGCGTGCTACGGTAGTTTACACCTATCAACTCAACAAATATCATGCTTCATTGCGTAGTTGGTTACGCACGTAGTGTACCAGGTGACGTCTCGTAGCATAGTAGGTTACGTCTTGTAGCATTTGGGTACATCATAAGTGCATCAAACTTTAGTGTAGACTGGCAGTAGTTTAGTACGTTAAACCTCGTCGCATATCAGGTTACGCCTCGTAGCGTACCTAGTTATGTTTCGTAGCAGCTTCGAGGCGTAGCGTAGCAAACTGTGGTTTTTAAATACAATTTTTGTCTCTAGAAAATATGCAGAGCGTCTATACTCGATGCTTCGTCCGCTCGCCAACTTCGAAGCTTACTACCTAACGGACGTAGAGGTTGAACTCGCGTCGCGACAGATGAAGAAATACGACCGAAGCCTCATGTGCGGCGCTAAAGACGCTAGGTGACGTACAGGGAACCTTGGTCGTCCTTAAGGTAGATAATACCTTAAACTGATGTATGTTTGCCGCCAACATCCTACGTCCGTGGCAGCTATAATAAGCTATACTAAGTGTAGTAATGTGGTAAGTCGCGAATTGTATAAATAATTACTATTGTGCAGCGTCAGCATGGTAGGTACGCCCGGCTGTGATTGGCAGTTTGGTTTCGTTTAGAAATTGCTTAGTTTTGATTGGCTAAGATTTACATTGATAAAGCGTTAGTGACATAATCGTAAAGCATTGTCACTTTGATATAATTATGAACTTAATTGAAAAGTAATAAGTGTTATTTTGTAGATAATTGATTGTTTTTGAAATTGAAAAAAACAACCCGTTGTAATAATATTGTGATGTCGAAGCTTTTGTTAAATTGTTTTATTGTAATTTTTGTATTAATTAGAAGCTTTATGCTTTGTTAAAAGAGTGTTTTGAATATATTAGTGCTCTTCTGACGCATAAGCTTTTTGTTATAAATGTAACTGGAGCTAAAGTCATTTGCGTTTAAAGAATAAAAAAATAATTGTATAAGTCTAGGAATTTTGATATAATTATTTTTATCCTATTTTTATGTTAGTTAATGACGTGACGAGCTAGTCGTTCACCTGATGTTAAGCGACACGGCCGCCCATAACAGATCAGTGTCACTCGGAACTCCAAAATATAAAGTTTCGCGTGACACTGCACTGCGCACATCATCCTGAGACATCAGCACAGTCTGGTAATAAGATTACTCGACTGTGAGATCAGATCATTAAGTCTCCTTTGCCCAGTAATTTCACTAGCTACAGTGCCCTTCAAACCGGGACACATGGCAAAGCGGTGGTACGTACCTAGACGAACTTAAGTACCTACCTAGACAAACCTTTAGGGTCGGTTAAACACAATCAGCCTTATTAATTGACGGGTATTAGTCTCGGATTAGTTACATTAGCTTTTGTCCTTTTTTTGCTACTGGAATATTTAGCTGGATCGAAAGAGACAAAAGATGGTGTAACTAGTCTAAAGCTAGTTCGTGTTTATTAATAAGGCTGATAGGGTTATAGAGTTTTGTATTTTACCAAGAAATTAGCGAAAATAAACTGTATTGCTCACAAACCCGATCCGCTGCGTGCGTCTAATAAAGTTAAGATACGTGATTAATTAAACAGCAACGAACGTCATAATTTTGTTCGTTACATAAACAAATACGCAAATAACTGGACGCGCGCTACATAACCATGGGACCTACTAACTACATTTATGTTCTCTTATGATATCGTACTACTGTTCCTGCTTGGTCATCTGACCACACGAAAACGCCTTTCCGCATTTAATCTAAAAAAATATTCTATATGTCAGGGAGAAAGAAATTGGCTGATCCAGTCATAATTACACTGCTGAGATTTTTGAAGTAAAACTTCTTTACGCATGCTTAACTTGGGGAGTAAGCTAGTGAGTAAGGCGAACGGAAGTTGGTTCACGTAGATCTCCATTGTTAACATAATGAAGTATTTTTATTTTATTATTAGGTTGGTATGTCTGGTAAACTATCAATTTACAATCGCCAAGATGGCGACATTAACATTCAAGTAAAAACAAAGTTATACCGGCCGATAGATGGAGCTCAATGAAAGAAGTTTTACTCGAGTCGTGTGGTCTAAAGCACAAATATTTGTATTTATATGAAAATAGGTACTACCCTATATTATCAGGGAATAAAAAATTATACTAAAAAATTTCATCATAATTTATCTAAATATTATATATATAATTCAAAGGTGATTGACTTACTGAGTGACTGACATAGTGATCTATCAACGCACAGCCCAAACCACTGGACGGACCGGGCTGAAATTTGGCATGCAAGTAGATGTAATGACGTAGGCATCCGCTAAGAAAGGATTTTTCGAAATTCCACCCTTAAGAGGGTGAAATGAATTATTTTCCCATAGGTCACGCCGCGGGCGAAGCTGCGGGCAGAAGCTCGTTTACCATAAAGTTACAAAAGAATCCTATTTTATCAGCCTTTAAATTAACAAATGAGAAATTTTATATATTATAGAGTAGAACGTACATAGATCTATGATTTAATTGTCACTGTCAACATAAAACCGCTTTCTATCTGGAAATATCTGATACGCAATTAGGTCTTAATAATAAATAATTAAAAGGTTAATTAAGAGTGCGAGGTATTATCTCACTAACCTACCACACACTATCTTTTTGTGCGTACGAAAACATATATAAAACATGAAAAAAATAGTAGGTATGATGCTCATTTATTGTGAAATTTGGCAGCTTATGTCAACCGGTCGTTAAATATACTAGGTTATTTATTCGATAAACTTGATTGGTGTGACAACGGATTATTTTTCATAGGTACTTAATTGAATAAAAATTATCGTATAAAGAAATACGGTGCACTTGTTATATTTGTCTTTATTAATACCAACTCATCAAGTGCGAAGGTACTTGACAAATTATTTCAATTTCAAATGTTTTACATTTTAAGGGTAACGTTTGACCCCATATTTCTAGTGCACAAGGCCGTAGATTAGAGTGCATACGCACTGGGCAGTGCAAGTGCACTCTTGAAGATAAGACATTGAACTGTGACTTGTTAATTTGTTATTGTATGTTATTGAAGGATTGCTGACGTGTAGATAAACGCACAATTTAATTAATTCAGTCTTGGGATAGTTGGCGTTGCTGAGATATAATAGAATATAATATTATTTATTGGCCATATAATTTGCCTGTTACCTACACAAGGTCAGATTACATTTTAAATTATAATTTATTATCAATAATAATTATCCTTACTATGATTGAAATTGAATATAAATTTAATAAATAAATAGTCGTCCAGCAACAACAATAGATAACTTCACTATAAACGAATTATAGGATAATAATAGTAGATAACAGTATTACATAAATCCAATTTCACAAATACCATACTATTTTTTAATTCTGTTAATCTTCATACAACTCTAATGATGATTCCGTTATTATTAGGATAGCAGCCCACTATAACACATACGAGTACTATTCAGTTACTATTATGCTTGTCTGCACTAAAGTTTTACAGCTCCTAGGTTCGCACTTATCTCAAAGCCCCCGGCTTCTCGTACATTTGTCAAACTCATGTAAAGTCAACATGCCATTTACTCTACGTTCATTGGTTGAGACTGTCGATGATCAAACGCTCATTGGTCGAGACTGTCGATGATCAAACGCTCATTGGTCGAGACTGTCGATGATCAAACGTTCATTGGTTGAGACTGTCGATGATCAAACGCTCATTGGTTGAGGCTGTCGATGATCAAACGCTCATTGGTTGAGACTGTCGATGATCAAACGCTCATTGGTTGAGACTGTCGATGATCAAACGCTCATTGGTTGAGGCTGTCGATGATCAATCGCTCTTTGGTTGAGGCTGTCGATGATCAAACGCTCTTTGGTTGAGGCTGTCGATGATCAAACGCTCATTGGTTGAGACTGTCGATGATCAAACGCTCATTGGTTGAGACTGTCGATGACCACACAAGCAACCAATGAGCGTTCAGTATTTGGTCTGCCAATTAGACACGAATTTAACAAATGAATACGATAAATCGGGGAAAAGTGTTGCTTAGCTAAGTTGTATTTTAATACGATTTTAATGCAAACGGCTATTAGTAGGTTAAATAAATTAAAGCGCTCATAAATAAGAATAGTTATGAGCGCTTTAAGTGTTAATTGCTTTCGGCTATGCGCACGGATAGTCAAATTTAGAAAAAGTCTCTACTTTAGAAAGTAGAGACTTTAGAAACTTTCGAAAGTTGACTATCCGTGCGCCTAGCCAAAAGCAATCTATGTGACAATTTATCTATTTTATTTATTTAAGTATCGTCTTTGGTAGTAGGTGCATAAAGTTCTTATTGACAGCCCTCAGTCAGGTATAAACATTCAGGTTTGCCTTTTTTTTTGTTAGTCATCATTTTTATTAGTAATTGTTCTATTCCCGACGAATATAAATCCAAAAACACAAATCATAAAATTATTCCAGCCGTTCTTGAGTTATAATTGATGTAAGTCGTGTTACGACTTTGTTTTATATAAGTAGATAAGCATGGCTTATGGCATGGCATTTATTGCATTATAGGCATTGCTAATTATTTTTTTAGGCAGAATATGTTGTTATCGCTGAAAATTGATAAGCACATTGATAAACTTTTTGGATTAAAATTAGATCGATTTTATTTTAGAAAAAATCTAAAGTTATTAGTAATGTTTTATTCGGTTGTTCCTGTTTTTCGTTTTGTTTTCTATTCACATTTTTTTTTCTCCTGATTATTTTGATCCGTCACGTTGCATTGAGCTTTCAAATATAGTGCTTTTGATTGATTTTATGTTCAGACCTCTCCTTAAGAAAATTTGACAAATGAGATAATATCGATATAGATATATACAATCATCTGTAATAGTTCGTGATCATTTTCTATCCACGTTTATGGATTGGTTAAGCCGAACCCTCGGATTTATAATGTCCAATTTTAATTTCCATTTTTAACTTACGCTTGATTAGCCAAGTAAAATCAAATGGATCGAATTGCTATAAGTGGCCACAGATCCTATAATATAGGATCTGTGTATCCTATAATATAGGATCTGTGTAGGTGGCAAACGTTTCTTTCCGACCCGAACGACGCGCGGGTCTATGGAGTTGGAATCGTAATATAATCAACATAATCAGAGATCGTCAACATAAATAATATAATATAATAACGCCTAACGATCACATTTATATAGATCATAGACCCTAACTAGGATATTCCCTGTGTCTAGGGGCCCAAGAACTACGAGGACCATGGTCTCACAACACCTAGAATCAGAACCAGTATTTGCGCTTTTTTTCCTGTGCACAAATACTTGTCCTGCTGCGGGAATCGAACTCACAGCCTCTAGGTTATGAGCCGACCTGCTCAACCACCACACCACAGGCTAAAGGATAAACCCTTTGTTTCACGAAGCTGTGCTTCCAAACGTCATTTAATCTAACGCTCTAACCCCAGTAGCCTCTTCTATCTTATTGCCCTTTCATCTGCTCCCTGCCACCCACGTCGCGCTATCTCCAAGAGAAAGAGCCGCGCAGGTCATGAGGTTAAATCACAACTGTTACTATCGATCTTATATTCTTAGCACTAAAAGCTATTTTACCAGGCTCTTGCAATGTCTTAATGGTTTACATTTCTAGTGTGAATTAGTTTTGGATACGTAAGCATCGTACGAGGCGATGACGTGGGAAGTGTTATTAGTTTTATTGATATGTTATTTATAAGTCACTGTAATAATTTATTTCCTGTCCGTCTCATAATAGCAAAAACTCAGAATGATTATAAAGCCTCACAGCTTGAAGCCTCAGGCTGATGAGATCGCAGGATTACAAGATCACAGAATGACGAGACTGACGGGTGACGAGATCCTGAGGTCTGAATCTCACTTTAAAGGATCTGTGGTAATTATTTCATGCGTTAAAAATAAATAACGCGAATGATATAAATCATGTATACATGTGTGTTAGCATATCATATGGTATACCAAATTTTTATCTCTAAGGCAGACTTAATATATTATTTTTCCAGTTATCTTTCTAGATTATTCTCAACGGCCCAGTGGCGTAGCTTCCCAAGGGCTAGACGGGTCAGTGCCCCTGGGCTCAGCTGCCCCTCGTATTCTGACTTACAAAAACTAGTGAAAATTTCTCCCACATTCGGAATATAAATAAACCGAGTACGATAAATCTGGATTACGACAAATCACGACGAATATGAAACAAACGATTTTAAATAGTTGGGGCCCTAGTTTATTTTTTGTACCAGGGCCGTTGGTTACCTAGCTACGCCCCTGCAACGGCCCCAACCCTAGCGGGCACCACCGGTGACGGTTGCTATCATTATTACGATAACGGGAGGCAGTACTAACCCAAACATAGGGATGGATGTTATGTTTTCTTTATCAAAAACTCGTAAATCCTACGCGAATTATCTCTTCTCTTACAAGTTTACTAATTGGATAAAATTATAAGTAAGGCGTGATAAGGACAAAACTTTTTATATTAATTTCATTATAATGCTTAAAACAATGTTATCTTAAACTAAACAATAAATACATAAATCAAAACAATACTACTTTACGTAACTACCTACTTTTAATTTAACGATTAGAGGCCACTTAGGAACATTTTTACTTACAAAGTGATACAGTCAGCGCTAAAATTAAAACATTCAAAAACTACAATTTTCTAAACTATTACGGAAAAGACAAATATTACCTACCTATTTACTTACACATATGACTTATTTATCTTTTAAGCTCTTTAACTTTATATTGTTTTACTTCAGACTGACCGCACTACACTTGATTTCGCTTAAACCTAATTATGACTACATTTAACGGGCCCCTAATCTATTGAAAATACCACATTGAATGATTAAGTACACGTAATATTTGCATCGCGGCGCGTGCAGGCCCTAATGTAGGCTAAGACGACAAATGATACGGGCCAGCTGTTTTCACACGTTGCTTCTAAAGGCATATCATCTGGGGATCTTCTCGTTTCTTCTTTTTGCTTCTCGATGTCGACATCATTGTATGGAGGCTTTACTTTCACGCAGCACCCGGTGGACAAAACCATCGCTGAAGCGCTTTGTATAAGTACTTAATACGCTGTGTCGTTTTCTTGAGCTTCCTCCACTAAGGTTTATCGTTTTAGCTTTGACTCTGCAAGAGCTTCTGATTGCTGGCTACCTTATTTTCTGCACTTTATATTTAGTCGGCGCGTAGGCGCAGATTTTGAGCATGCAGAAGAAGGCTGGTTTCGTTTCGGTAACGGCTTCAGGTCTTCGTTTGTGTTGGTGACGAGGTCGGGCCTCGATCACTGACGATAGCAGAAGAACTGCCATCAGGATGGATAGGACAACGTGCAATAGACGCATCTTAATTATAATACAAATTCACTGGGATTAGCGTAGAGTTCCAGCTCGATTAGTAAAGTAATTCTAAACAGTTTAACTGTTCAATATCGGTGCAATTTCTATTATGTTTGTACACAAACACGGAATTCAATAAATACAAATTAAAAGGCTTAATGAGCTTTGTTCGTTATCGTGTGGCGTGTGGTGGTGCACTGGAGATTGTTCTAAGATCTCCGTTTTATATAGAGCCGGGGTTATCTAGCGCGTGGCCGGCGATAAGGCCGCAGAATCCAGATACAAGTTCGATGACTGCTGCCCAATGTCAATCGAGAATGATACCGCTTATAGTAAAATTATCACGAAGATTCGGTAGGTAATTAGCGCGTGCTATGAAATCTGTGATTGGCTAACAATCAAATGCCGCTACGCTTTATTTAATGTCTGTAATGAAAGATGGTATATAGTCTTTTATCTAAATGAGATATTTGCTTGACAGTAATTAGTTTACTCCATGTCATCATCCATTGATTATTGATGAGTAAAGGGCATTGTTTTTAAATTAAGGTTTATTTCATATTGTAGGTACTCATAAGTTAACTCGAAGACAAAGAATACTTTGTAGCATCTCTGTTTCATGGCTGGACAATTGGATATGTGTAAAAAGCACAACCAAAGTCAACAAAAAGCACTTTTTACATATAAAATAAATCGAAAAACAGGAATAACCGAACCATAATTACTTAAATACTTTAGGTTTTCTAAAATAAAATAGTTCTAATGACAATGATGTCCCAAAAATATTTTATGGTCTCCAAATTTTCAGCGATAACTACTCACTTTTTTTAACAAATTAAATAGGCACTGGGGACCTCTGGGACCACTGGGAGGACTAGTTTTTATAGGAATAATCAGATGAAATATTTATTTCAAATCCGTATTTCACGTAATCCACAAAAAACTCTCAAAATAAAAACATATTCATGCGCAGACCCAGTTTGACATCAAATCTTAATCTGCGATTTTCAACTTAATCAGAGGGCTATAGAGATCCCGCCAAAAAGTAACGTGCAGATAGTCCCGTATTTCCATAAAACATACCTACTTTTAAAGTGACCTATAACAGTGGTGGCAAATGGGAATTGAAAATCCCATCTGCTCCCACTCTCCTTACGCAGTCTTATTAGTATTCGTCTCAGTCTATAAATCTAAACGTGTCGGTGCACGGTTTTCATTCATTAATCTAATGTTATACGCAGGGTTTCACATTGTTTTTATCAAAAGGAACTTTCTGCCTAAATATTAATGCTTACCTAATTAAAGTAACTTTCTAGAGGATATTGTTATTCTTGGTGTTATATTATGATACAAGTTAGTCGAACTTATTGCGCAGTTGAAACTACTTAGCCTAGCTTAATCTGAAATTCCTGAAAACTGAAATCATGTTCCGATAATGTATCTACGAATATCTTGTGGGCGTGCGAGTACGTATATCTCGCAATCAATATTATCTCTACGGAATCTATGATAACTTGTTTATCCATTGGATTTTCTTATTTAATAAGATTACAAGGTTTTGTTGATAAACACAGGTACATAAATTAACCTACTGTTACTTTTTTTTTTGAGGCGGGTAATGCCCTCTCACTTCCCTGCCACCGCGGGGGTGGTGGCTGGGGGTAGGTATGTGGGACTCGAACCCACTAAATCCCCCCCGTGATCCAAACGCCGCCAGGGCGGGGCGAGATGGAGACGCACTGTATTAACCATGTTGCGCCGCTAACCCAACTCTCCAAAAAAATTCCCGTTACCTATCCCAACTCCAATTTTACTCCAAAATTACTTATCTAATGTACTTAATTGTGAAACTGCGTCAAGTTTTCTCGTCGCCCATACCACAATGCCTGAAGACAAGTCTTTAATGTGCCTTTTCGACCAATGATGATCTACGGAGCGGAAACATGGCCACAGTGAGAGAAATTCGCAAATTTATAGTCGCACAGCGTGCTATGGAGAGAGCGGATTGGAGTTTCTCTGGTGGAAAAACCTAGGTCACCGACATAACTCAAAGTAGGCTGAAGTAATAAAATGAAATATATATTTAATTCGAGACACACACAATGTAACACCATAAAATAAATACAAATGGAAACAATACAACAAGACAAAAGAAGAAAAATGTGACATTATGTGATGTCAGGAATAGGTTCCGGCTCAGCATACAACTGAGGTTGAAAATTACAACCTCAGTTAGTGGCAGTGGGTTGGTCACATCTCTAGGAGAGATAATCGTTGGGGTAAGCGCACCTTTGAGTGGTGACCACGACTTGTATGCGTGCAGTATATAGTCAGTGGTAAAGGTGTTACAAATTAGTCTGATTTCATCACACTCCAACTTTTCGAACTAATTTTTTTTCGAATTAGATTTCTTTGGTTTTTCTCTACCTAATTGGGTGACCTACTTAAATGTACATTAACGAAATAGTTTCAGTAGTCAGTATTCATAACTCAACTAATCTTCAAGTATGATTGCTTAATCCCACAAGTATTCATAAATTGCGCATGTGAAAATTGCGACGTAAGACAATTATTAATTTTTTGGCGTTATTAATTTTATCATATCAAAATGTATAATTGTAATCACCGCTGATCCTCACGTTCATTGTACATGGTGATAAAACCTCGATTGTAGCCCAACGAATGATGAATGAGTGACCTCTTCGACATTTCTTCAAATATACCAGTGAAGAGACTGTTTAGCTTCGCACACTGGGTTCCGTATCTTTAAAAAAAAACATGAATCGCCTGAAATGGGATTGGATTGCCACTGCCCGAGGTTCGAAAGCTGTCATTATTCGTTTTGCTGTTACCGGAATATAGAATCTTCAAAATACTGAAAATAATAATATTTATCCTGCTAATTCTTACTACATGGTATTACTAGTTGCGCCCTGCGGTTTCACCCGCGGATAAAAAGTATTTTAATTATTTGCTCATTTCACGGGAAAATGTCACTTTTCCGGGATAAAACGTAGCCTATATGTTAATCCAGTATATAAGCTATCTTGGTACCGAATTTCGTCCAAATCCATTTATTTTGTAAGATAAATAACGGCTAAAACTCACGTCAATTAAAAGTCGAAATTACTCCGATCAGGTTCCGGACATATTCGATGTCCTTCTGACGAAGCCTGGTCGGAGTAATTTCGACTTTTAATTGACGTGAGTTTAGCCGTTATTTATCTTACAAATCCATTCAGACGTTTGAGCGTGAAGGAGTAACAAACATACACACACACACAAACACACATACAAATGTTCGCCTTTATAATATTAGTGTAATAAATGTGAATGTTTTTGTGATAGGTTGTAGGTATAGCTAGGTGACTATGTTTTTTCTGCCATTCGTCGCTGAAACAGCACAGTTTGATAAAATATGGTCATGGGTAACACTTTATGTAGGTACTAGAATAATGAGTTTGGGATAACTTTTAACCCGGGTTTGTATTTTTATGGTTCCTGTGGCATAGTGTGATCATTTTCCAGATGGGTAAACCCATGGGGAATAGTTAAGTGTGCAATAAGCCACCTTGCAGGGAATGCTTATAACGGTTAATTTTTATTTTTACTGATGGAACCCAACAAACGCGCCCGGGAGCGAGAGATTAACCGATAGCATAAAAACTCGCAAAAAGCAGTAAAGGCCGGTATATTGTGCCAATACAATTGGTATTACTTTAGAGCATGATTTTTTAATTAAATTTCTTTACGCACGCTTGAGTAAGCTCGCAAGCAAGGGAGAATGCGTGACGAGAACGAGAGAGGGAGAGACGAGAACCTGGTGAATGCGTGACGGGGCGAATGGAATTTGAAAGTTATTGGTTCATATAGATCTCCATTGTCTAAATAAAGTTAAAAAAAACTTTAAATTTGTATTATTATGTTGGTATGTTCGGTAAAATGACAATTTATAGTCAATATGGCGACATTAACATTACATAAAGCAAAAACAAATTTATACCGGCCGATAAATGAAGCTAAAGAAGTTTTATTTCTAAAGGACACTCGTTTTTTAAAACGTATAATATACTTGATTAATAGGCTTGGGTTTGATAATTTTTTCTCTTGATTGAACTTTTTAACATTTCGTCGACAAAGAAATGTAAGTCATTAAAAAAACGAGTTCCCATTTAAATCCCCGCTTTCCGTTTCAAAGATGCAGATTGAGTTACCTATTTGAAAGCTCGAATAGACCAAAAGTCTCCCAAGAAAAAAGGTGTATGGCGATTATTGATAAAATACCTTATGAAATAAAAATCCCAACATTGAATTTTAAGTTTATAACTTTTAATTTATAGATAAAGCTTGTTTCTTTCACTCCTATAAGATAGGTTACCTGTTGAACGAATGAAACCAATTAGATAGGTACTTCGAAATGTTAGCGCACCTCGTGTTATATGATTTAGGTCAATGATATGAAGAAACCTTGGTTCATTTTACAGTAACTAACGTGGCCAGACCCCTGTATCTTAATTATCTAACTAGGTTAAATAATGTTTCGTCTGCAAACATTATCTAGCTAGCTGGATCTTCACATCGGGGTCGGCTATGATTTTTCCGGTTAGATACTGGGTAACTGTAATAGTTGTACATTAGTTGACTATCCCTTCCCCGGCTTCACAAAAAACCCAAGTAGTCGATTTAATTACCCAAACCGGGTAATTTGATTCTCGCGGTAGGACAAGTATTTGGTTACAGAAAAAAAAAACGTGCAAATACTTGTTCTGTGTCTAGGTGTTGTGGACCATGGACCATGGTCCTCGTAGTGCCTATGTACCTAGATACAGGGAATTCTAGTTAGGGTCCAGGATCTATATATGTGTTTGTAGGTAGATAGTGGTCAAACGCAAATCTATTAAACAATATTTAAAAAACATATTAATAATTATTATTTAATTAAGCTTTCTGTGTAGAACATAGTTTTAAAGGAGTATGAAAAAGTTTTAACCGCAAAAGCAACCTCTTCGATCTTATAAATTAGGGTGGTTTTATATTTTCCTGCACAAAAACTATGATTTTCTACGTACGTATATTGGCTTGTAATTGACACAAAATACATTCGTGAGTAAGTACATTCATTGTAACCCTGGTATTATGCGAATGAGAAACGAAGACCTTGTGTAGTAAATAAATAACGTCCAACGATCACATACATAGATCCTGGACCCTAACTAGGATTCCCTGTGTCTAGGCACCCAAGAACTTCGAGGACTATGGTCCCACAACTCCCAGACACAGAACAAGTATTTGCGCTGTATTTTTTCTGTGCACAAATACTTGCCCTGCCGCGGGAATCGAACCCACCGCCTCACGGTTATGAGCCAACTTGTTCATCCACTACACCACAGAGGCTGTCTGTCACTGATGTAGGGTAGGTAAAATCATTTTTCTAAATAGCAACGTATGGAATCTATCCTTTTGACGTAGGCACCGAAATGATCACAATTATGTACATTTTCTCTACAAAAACTAGGTATCTAAGTGCCTGCTGTGAAGTTACTGGTATAAGTACCTATATTACATATCTAATTATGACCACATGTAACGCTTTCGCGGCGTATGCTACCTACTTCATCTGAGCTGGTCTAGCCTACAGTGTGACGCACAGAAATCCCTAATATTATTTTTTATTTTTTTTTTGAATTATTCAGATTTTTTATATTTTTTTATCAGGTTTATTATTAGGGACCTTAATTATTCTGATTAGAAAAAGAATCATTGACCTGAACTCGTTAATCTACGAAGATGTTTCAACGATTTGCCTTTGAACGATATTAAGACGCAATTTAAATTATAATTTCCCATTATAAAAAGTGACGGAATTTTGTAGATAAGTAACGTGATAATACTCGTGTGATGCAATAATTGGCAATGTTGAGAGAGGTACATTTTGGCTTTAGGTTTAAAAATTATCGCTGTAGCATCCATAATGAGCAATAATAATAATATTAATAATACGCCCAACGGACACATGTAGATCATGGAACCCTACTAGGATTCCCTGTATCTATAGGGACCCAAGAACTACGAGGGCCATGGTCGTACAACACCCTGACACAGAACAAGTAATTGCGCTTTTTTTCTGTGCACAAATACTTGTCCTGCTGCGGAAATCGAACCCGCCACTTCCAGGCTATGAGCCGAGCCGACCTGCTCAACCACCACACCACAGAGGCTGTTGAATGAATGTCCAACTTGCTAGCTATATTTTATATATCTGTGTATTAAGCACAAGTATTAAAAACTAATATAAAAGGCTTTCTATAGAACGGAAAGCTACCTTCTTTCTATATACCAGCTGGGGTGACAGATGGGCGATGCCGCACCACCGCGCCGTTATGGCAGATAGATTAAAACATCTTGTTTAGATAAATTCAAGAAAATAATGATATTAAACGTTACAAACGTAAGAATGAAAAGGTAAGGAATACACAAAACCAAATGAGATAGAGCGTACGCAGACGCTAATTTAACTGTAACCTATATTTTAAATTAATATGTTCCCGACTGTTACTCACGAATAGTATGTCGATTTCTCGACCAGGTTTCGAGCATATCGGATGCTCTTCCTCAGGAGGTGAGTTCACGCAGCGAGATCGCGTCGGTGACTGTAACCTGTAACCTATATATAGTATGCATTATGCAAAGCATTTTCTATCTATATATCTATCTATCTACCTATACGTATACGTAGATAATTAACAAATTTATTTTAAACTTGACATTGCGAGTATCTTGGCTTGAACTACCCAAATCACTCATTAGTCCCGACATGGCTCGGGAGTGATAAAAATAATTAGCGTATTGTAAAAGCCTGCTATCTCTCGTACGATGTGGATTTTTGGACATATTATAATTAAACGTACAACGTGCGTAAAGTACCGCTTGTTGCCATTTATGAGTACTTGAACATGATGAAATATTTCAGGAAAGTTAAGAGATTGTTAAAATGTAATTTTTAATGTAACGTTGTCGTATAATAGTGTATTGTCACAATGGTCGACGGATATCTGCTAGGCGATTATGTAACTTAATTGCAACAGATTTATTTATGGATTTGACAGTTTCATACGCAAC
This sequence comes from Ennomos fuscantarius, assembly GCA_905220475.3. Taxonomy (NCBI): domain Eukaryota; kingdom Metazoa; phylum Arthropoda; class Insecta; order Lepidoptera; family Geometridae; genus Ennomos; species Ennomos fuscantarius. Next base: position 2,046,267 of record HG992032.1, read on the forward strand.
TTATGTGCATAGACTTTTGTGTCTATCTGTTGCAATTAAGTGACGTAATCACCTAGCTCAGGAGTCTGTATTTAACGTACGTATAAAATAGGTATCTACCTTAAAAATATATATCTTATTTGTTACGGAAGAATAACATGAATTTTTCCACAAAAATAAACAAGCGGAAGAGTCGGGAATCCCCAAATAATGAATAACTAATCTTTCCTATAACACAAACCTACCTATAATTATTCTGATCCGAAGTAAACAAGAACTCAAGGCTTTGAATATTTCCATCTCTGTCCGTTAAATTTTTTATTTCCACTTGGTACAATAATAATAATAATTACGCGCAACGATCACAAACATAGATCCACGACCCTAAGTAGGATTCTGTGTCTATGTATTCAGAAACTACGAGGACCATGGTCCCACAAGTCAGAACGAGTATTTGCGCTTTTTTCCTGTGCACAAATATTTGTCCTGCCGATCGATCCCGCTGCCGCCGGGATATGAGACGACCTGCTCAACCACCACACCACGGAGGCTGTACCTATTCAACTAAATCGTAAGAATGTTCCAGGAGCCAGGGAGATTTTTTTTGAACGGGCTAATACTGTTGTTCTCTACCGACCTTTACAGCGTCACAGGGCGAGCAGGCGGGTGCTCAGTCGTCAAAAGTGGGTGACAACTATCTCAAGTACACCTCTGTGGTGCGTGCCTCGGCTTGGGCCGTTACCGGGATAAGAGGATCGAGAAGACTACGTCCATCGGAAGAGTGGATTGAAAGTCGCGACCGTAATGCTAACCTATGAGGGGGTACCTGAATCAAACCCCCATTTGTCCCTTAACTGCGTCTGCTAGATAAATGTGGCATCACAAGTACGTTTTTTCAAATGTTGGTGCTCGATAAACGGGTCTATTTAGTAGATATTACCTCGTCTAGAGATACATCAATGACGTTTGCATAGATTATTTAGGTAGAACCTTAGGCATAAGTCCACATTGGTGTCGATTCTGTGTCGCATACTCTAAAGCTAAACGAAATTAACATATTTCCGTCTTTTTCATTTCCTCTTTATCAGAAGAGTACCGCCATACTTTAAGTTTTGTATAATGGCATAGGATAGATAATACAATGTGTAGGTACCTACGTAATACATAGGTACCTAACTAAATTATTAGATAGAAAGGTAAACAATTTACGAGGCAAATTTGAAATTGTGTGCTTGAGTCAGCCGTAGCGGTCTCTACGGTAGGTTCGGCCTTATCGCTAAGGTATTTCTACCAGGAAAGCATTTAATAAGTTTTGTATGCTATCATTAAATAAATAAATAATATTTATTAAAAAATTTATGAATTATGAATGAAATTATACTATAAATCTTAGGAAACTAAAGTCTTAGAAAATTAGGTGCCTGCAGTAGAATAAACCTGTGCCACAGGCGGCGTAAGTGCTAGGTAGTCTACTACGAGTATATGTGCGTGCAGAATTATTAACAATGTTTAACCAAAGCGTATATAGACAACGGGCTTCTGCCCGCAACTTCACCCGCGGCGTGGCCTATGGGAAAATAATTCAACCACCCATTTCACCCTCTTAAGGGTAGAATTTCGAAAAATCCTTTCTTAGCGGATGCCTACGTCATAACATTTACCTGCATGCCAAATTTCAGCCCGACCCGTCCAGTGGTTTGGGCTGTGCGTTGATAGATTACTATATATATATCAGTCAGTCACCTTTGAGTTATTATATTTAGATATATTAAACACGGCAAATTGCCTTTATTTTCTAAATACTACAATGATTTAATAACTAATACTAAAAAACTACCTACTACTACTACTACAAAAAAAACATTTGGACTATATACTGGCCGCGATGACCTATAGACAGTCCAAATGCTCCAGCCCACTACCAGTAGGTAGCGTATATTAATAACTTTGATAAAAAACTAAATTGACATAATATTAATTATTTGGGTTTACTATAGTATACCCAAATTATTACATCATTATGTTACATATCAGGGTCATGGGTGCTATTTTAAGCAGTTACAAAATATACAATATGTAGGTACTTACAGCCCGCTAATGCAGTTATGAAGGTACAGCTTAGTAAGTACTTAGTTTGAACCTACCAATAATACGTGTCTGCATACCATACTAAGCAGTTAGTCTGTACTAACTAGTCGGAGGTACAATTAACTAACAAGTTTTATTACGTGTTAAAAGCACAGTTTACCAAGCATGGTTCGTACGTTTCAGAGGTAGTCAACTAAGTAATTAGTTAGGTCATTTATATATATATATATAAATAATAATAATAATAAATATGTGTGGACATTTCACACAGCGCTATCTAGCCCCAAACTAAGCAAAGCTTGTACTATGGGAACCAGATAACTGATACAATACTTAACACGCTCACTGCGAAACTATTTTTCGTAGACTTTCAGCCAGTGCGTATGAGGTCTTTTCGAGTCAAGATTGAACTTCTTTGCAGTGCGTATGAGACCTTTTCGGCCTCACAAAATATTGTTTCTAAAAAATACCTTAAATATAGCTCAGAAGAGACAATATTGGCTTGAAACTTTACCATTATAAACTTAAATAGATGTTTAACTTAAACTAAGCTTCGCCCGCAGTTATGACATTTCGGTATTGAATAAATTAAAAAAATATATATGACATCTGTTCTGCCTCATTTCGCACTGAAAGAAAGTTTAATTTGTGTCTCGACTAGGGATGGGAATAAAACAAAATTGCAGTCACTATAAAATTATAATATTTGTTTTTAATTAAAGTGTTTTTTATTAAAACAGGGCAAGCAGTAGGATTTGTCACACACTGTCAATCTTATTTTCTGACTTTGCAATAGATGGAAGGCAAACTTGAACATTTTCCAAAATTTTTATGCTGTTCTCAGAGGTATTTCTGGTTGAAGATATCCTCCGAAACACTTTTCTATATTTTAACTGTTTCACCTCATCCGATCCACTTGACGAATCTGAATCACATAATATGAGTCTCTTTTTACACCGTTTACGGTTTGATTTATCCATAATACGAAAACCAAATACTTTAGGTACACTTATATTTCGTAAAAATGCGAGCGCACCGGCTAGCAGCGTGCGTCCGTATCGAAACTTATCACGTCACTACGCTAAAATGCGCGGCGCCCGCGCCGCCCGCGCCTCACTCCGTGCGGTTATGAGGCCTACAATTTTTGAGGCAGTTCAGACCTCACTTCGCACTGAACGTGATTAATTTCTATCCAGTGCGTATGGGACCTAATCCATCTCATATAATATTGTCTACGCCATTATGCTGGGCTTCGTAAGAGAAGCAATTTTATATATTTGTCTCTGTTGTACTCATAGAAATGTTTAAATAGTCGCCCCCCGCACAGAGTGAAAGCACGCGATTATGACTGCCGCACCAGCGGCAAGTTACGCATGTGGCTTGTTAGACCTCATAATGCAGTGAGCGTGTTAAATACTTTTTGTTTGTAAATACATACATATACTACAATATAAATTTACCATATATATATATAATTTTTTATTTTTTTATTTAGGTAATCGTGGCCAGTATATAGTCCAAATGTTTCTTTTGTAGTAGTCGTAGTAGGTAATTTTTAGTAATAGTTATTGAATCATTGTAGTATTTAGAAAATAATGGCAATTTGCCGTGTTTAAAAAAAGTAATTAGTACATGTCAGAGGTACAGTTATCTAAGTAGTTAGTGCGTGTGAAAAGCAAAGCTTACCAAGCAGTTAGTGGGTGTATCACGGGTCACCGAGACACACCCTCCACGTGCTCAGAAGCGTGTTTACAATTTATTGCTCGTACGTCGTGTTTTTGTCCATCATGTCGCCCTGACGTCGCTCCCCGATTGATAAGAAAGTAATGTTATTACTTTTACACCTCATATTTATTTACTAGGGACGAACACAGATTAGAGAGAAAACTTACTTTGTCCCCACACTTACTTTGTGCTCAAATGTTGAGAAAATCGTAGTTCATTTCCGATGATTTGCATTTCGCTGGCGGTTGGTAATATATACCCATTGCTGCTTAGTAAGAGATAAGGGTTTTTTTATAATCTGCATTTCCACAGACACCAGGGTCCGTGCTTTTTGTTAAATTATTTTTGTAAATTTATTAATTTTATAAATTTAGCCTATCATTAACATAAACATATTAGGTCTTTACCTATGAAATTGCCGTTTTGTTTGAAAAAAGTTAAAGTATTTTTTTTTCGAACTTATTTATTTCTTTTATTCAAAGTAATCACCCCTGCAATCAATGTATCTTTGCCAACGCTGTGGCAGTTTATGGATGCCCTTCTTGAAAAAATCAGCAGGACGGGAGACAACAAACTCTTCAAAGGCGTTTTGTACTGCCTCTCGGGAATTAAATTTTTTTCCCGCCAAAAAGTTGTCCAAATTTTGGAAAAAGTAATAGTCGGTAAGCGCAAGATCTGATGAGTATGGCGGATGAGGGAGAGCTTCCAAAACCAACTCATGCAGCTTAGAGACGGTCTGTTGTGCAGTATGGGGTCGCGCGTTGTCGTGAAGTAGCAGTGGAGATGACCGATTGACCAAAGCTGGTTGCAGACGTGCGAGTTTCGCCATCATTGTGGTCAGTTCTTCAATGTACACATCTGCAGTAATGCTCTCGCCGTTTTGTAAAAAGCTATGATGAATCACACCAGCACTAGACCACCAAACTGTGACCATCACCTTTCTAGGGGTCATTTTTCGTTTTGCACATTGCTTTGGTACCGAACCAGGATCTAACCAACTTGCTGAGCGCTTTCGATTGTCAAAAAGAATCCATTTTTCGCCGCACGTAACAATTCGGTTCAAAATTCCTTCATTTCTGTGCCTGTTAAGCAGCGCAAGGCAAGTCTCGACGCGTACGTTGCGCTGGCGATCGTTAAGTTCGTGGGGCACCCATCTATCAAGCTTTTTTATCTTGCCAATCTGTCGCAAATGGACCAATATTGTTTTGATGCTAACATCAAAAGCTGCTGCCAGCTCAGCTGTAGATTGAGATTCATCAGCTTCCACAATCGCCTTTAATTCATCATTGTTGACCAAAGTTTCCGGACGACCACGAGGTTCATTTTTCAAGTCAAAATTCCCAGAACGGAACCGAGCAAACCAATAACGGGTTGTACGTTCGTTTGTACAGTTCTCTCCGTAAACGTCGTTGATGTTACGTGTCGTTTGTGCCGCGTTGGTGCCACGACGGAACTCATATTCCATAATTACACGAAATTTCAAAGTATCCATTATGAGGAAAAATGTTGAAATGTAATGAAAATACAACGCTAATCAATAAACAAAAGACTTATATTGTAAATAGAATGTCATATTTTTAAAACAAAATAAATTTGAATTTAGAATTCATAGCCAATCAAAACTTTTTTTTGTTTGAAAAAGTCTGTACTGCAATACGGCAATTTCATAGGTAAAGACCTATTATATATAATACAGGAAAGGAGAGCCAATAACAAAAAAACATAAGTTCTTATTTCTAATTGTGCATAAACCACGAGCAAACCAGCTTCCGCAAGCAAGAGATAAGGTTCGTATTCCTAGTAATAAAATAAAAGAGGAACACAAACTTATCTCAAACTGATTTTTAAAAATCGTGGCCGCAACAGGCAAGGCAAGATTTCGTCTTGTGATGAGAAAATCTTGTCTGCGTCTTAAGTGGTAGATACCTAAGTACATACGTACTATCTGCGCCCCACTGTTTCACCCGCAGATAAATAGTATCCTATGTGTTAATCCAGCGTACAAACTATCTGCGTTCCAAGTTTCATTAAAATCCATTCAGTAGTTTTTGCGTGAAAGAGTAACAAATATCTACACGTCAATATTATACAAACTTTCGCGTTTATAATATTAGTAAGCATTAGAATGTGATGAAAGTTTGGCGTCATATTTTGTCTGTCAAAATTACACTCCAGACTGATCATATCACATCACAGCACAGGTTTAGCAGCAAGTACAACTTCATATAATGTAGGGTTACCCCTCCACCTTGGTGCTTAGTAGCACACTTTTCTTGATGAAAAGTTTCTATGTTCAAGTTATTTATTATATTTTTATGGCCTTATTTTCTCATCTTCTCTCTCAAAACGAAGTGGCATGGTTTTAAAACTTGGAACCTTGTGCCTACACTCGTGCACGTGCCTGCTTGAACACTTCACAGATAATATCCTTTAAATTTTGTTAATCCACCCTTAATACATATGAAAATTTAAAAATACGTGGGTTATGGAAAAAAATCGAGTGTGCTTTAGACCACACGACTGAAGTAAAAATTCTTTAAATTGATGATCTTTAATGTCATCATCTTGATAATAGCTAATTGTCATTTTACCGGACATACCAACATAATAATACAAATCTTAAGTAATTTTTTACTTTGTTATGTTGATAATGGAGATCTACGTGAATCAACAACTTTCAACTTCCGTTCGCCTCGTTACGCATTCACCAGCTTACTCCCCAAGTCATGCGTGCGTAAAGAAGTTTTACTTCAAAAATCAACATTATGGACCGCCATTTTCGGATTCTTATCAACGACCTACCATGCATTATATCAGTCATAGGTACAACTTCAAAATGTAGGAGCGTTTATCTGAATCATCAATTATTTCGACATAAACTAAATACTTATTACTCAGCCATAAATAAACTGCGACATTTGCGTAAGTAGGTACCTAATATGTAGGTGTATAGGTATAAGTTCTTCCGATTCTAAATGGAACTGATAAAAAACATCGTATGATTTGGTAATAATCAGCCTTAACGATTACGTAGATTTATATCAGTATCACCTTGTTAACAGAGAATATATATTTTAATGGTTTTAATGTAAAGGAAAATAAATGTTTCAAATTTTACTTTACGTTAAATATGACGCGGGAATCGAACCCGCCACCTGCTTGTGCATCTTGGCAACAAGACGGCGACACCAATTTATTGTAAATTGCCAACATTACATACCAACATAATCGTATAAATTTTAACTAATTTTTAACTTTGTTACGTAGACCACGTGAACCAACAACTTTTAACTTCCGTTCGCCTCGTTACGCATTCACCAGCTTACTCTCCAAGTCAAGCGTGCGTAAAAATATTTTACTTCTAAAAGAACTTTTGATTACGCTAAACAGTACACACTATTAATTTTTACTGCTCTAAATCATAAATCTGTATGTACTAAGTACATAAGTAGGTAACATTAATCTCAGATTTCGTAATATTTTTGGTCAAAACCAACGCCGTATATTGGTTTGTTTTCATTACTTTTTTGCCTCACATTTAGATTAGCTATCTAATCGTCTGTTGTTTAACGAAATGAGATTATTTCACATACGATGCATCGGACCACCGGCACAGGAGAAAATCGACTTTATTATTCTGATGATAAGTATAAGTAGTGGTGTGGAGGATCACGTGCTGACCTAGGATGTTTTATAAACAATCTGCGAACAATAGCAGTTAAATATTACCTACTGGAGGCATATCAATCATCGGGGAGATAATACTTTTCTCGAACTGAATTTACTGAGTATTGTTATTCAACTTACATTATAACTTTGTAACCAATTGCGTTAATAAATAAATTTGTATTTGGTTTGTATATTTACTAGAGCTACAACTTTTTTTATGATATTGAATTATATAATGAGCTAGTCGTTCACGGCGACACGGCCGCCCTTAACAGAGTATCACTCGGAACTCGTAAAGTTTCGCGCGACACTGCACTGCGCACATCATCCTGACATCAGCACAGTCTGGTAAAAATCATTTATTTTTATTTCAATAATCGTTAATAGAAAACTAAACTAGACCTAAGAACTTAAAATAAATGAAAACTAAAATTTTAAAATAAATCGTTGGTCGAGGGGAAAGTTCCCAGAATGCTGGCAGCATTACCACGTTGAATGGCAATGCTTATTTTTTGTGCAAAATAAAAGCCAGCATTCTGGTCACCTGATGCTTCCACCAAACGTTTGGCCAAGTCCCTATAATTATGTTGCCATGGCAGCCGGCCCCCATGGACCCATTGTCTCCACCCCAAACGGCACAAACATGTAGGCCCTGTCAAGGAGTGCATATTTGTGTCGTTTGAGGTTTTCGGGATTAATAAGATCTGTAAATAAGTATATGTATATTTAATATGTATCTGTAATATCGGTCTGGTAATAAGATTACTCGACTGTGAGATCAGACATGTCATACTTTAAAAAATCTTCATAACTGCAAAATTAATGGAAATAAATGAGCTAACATCACAGTCGATTGACTCATCTATCTCCACCGATTCACCTCTCAAGCACAGTTATATACGTTTAGGTAGGTATATACGTTTAGACGTACAATCATTGTAACGTAGATAATTACTCTTAATTTAGTTGAAAAATTAAACGAGATATATTAAAAATTGCTTTAAAAGGTTATCTGCGCAACTTTGACTGATTATAAATAGATACGACACTTATTCTCAGTCTCATTCATGAAATCTAACCGGGGTCATGTACTCAAAACACAACAATTAATTGTACCTACGTAGGTACAAGTTATGTTGCGATATAGAATTATAGATATTATAGAACAAGTTTTGTGGTTTTATTTTAATTGTTAATAATACGTACTTACCTATTAATAGGTAGGTACGGGATCTTTGCCGTGATTGGATTGATGTATTCATTCAGTCGACCCGTGAGTCCCATTAGTTCCCAGACCACAGAGTATATAATAGGTCTTATGCATACGTATCAATATTTCTGGCACAATAGGCTGCTATAAGGGGCTGCGCGACAATCCCAATAGTGCCTTGGGAACTTTTAGATTACATTACATTTTAGACTACATGAGTCTAAAATACTCGTTTTTTTTCATCATTTTAGATCTTCACGACGAAAACCAATTCTTATTAATCCATCGTGCCATCCCGAGACATGCGACACTATTAATTTTAGATATAAGTACCATCGGTACCATTATTATTACTTATACCTAATAATCAGGTAGGTATTTATTTGAGTACAAGTGTTACTAAGTAATTAGTTTCTTAGATTTACGGTTTTATATAAGTATTGTAGAGAAAACAGTTATTGTTATGACAGTCTTAACTAGGAAGTTAAAATATATCTGTTTGACGTGCCATCACAAGTTATCGTGCGTCAATTACAGATAACGCAAGTTTCCCTTATTGGAACCCAATAATTCAATTGATGGATTAAGCTATTCATATCGTTATCACAGGTCGCTCCAGTGGCAGTAACGGATCAAAGCCATTGTGTATAAACAGTTAGTTATTTTCCGTTGATATGGTAAGTTTTGTTTAACGTTATTTTTAGCTGTGCATGCATGAATGCTGCATTTTGCGTCATCGTCAGTAAAACTTGCGTACGTATCGCAAGGTTTACGAGTTTCTTTGGACATGCGTTAGTGCTTCGTATCTTTATAATAGAGGTGACAACGTTCATACATTTAATTCATACAATTTGTGCGGAGCATCATTTTTAAGCGAGAACGTTTTTAGGAAAACGTTTATAAAAAAGGAGAACTTTTGTGTCCATTGCTTACTAAGTTAATATACAAGGTGGCATTTAATTCACTCTTTTCTTTAAATGTATGTACTCAGACCATGCTATAGAATATTAGTACAAGGTCCAATTAAAAAATAATAATAATTTTGTTTTAGTATTTAGTGCCTCTTAAAATAGCTGCATGGCAGCCGAAATGTCTATAAACGGTAGGTACACACAGCGCGGGCACCAGCTGAGCGCTTTGTAAATGTTTCGTAGGCAATAAAACGCCTGCTTTTTTCAATGTCACAAGGCTTTTCTTTAGAATTTAAATTTGATAATACCTAGACTTAAGTTTTATTTCATAAGTACTTTTTTTATTTAGTTATATGGGAACGTTCTATAGCATGGACTGAATACATATATTAAAGGAAAAGAACGAATTAAATTCCACCTTGTATACTTGACTGGCCTGATAGCTCAGTTGGTAATAACTCTACCTTCTGAATTGTGTTAAGAAGATAAAACGGGTCTATTCGCGCACAAAAATTATCAAAAATTATTTGGACTAGCCTCGTCCACCCCGACAGTCCCGTCAGTCCCCTCGTGACCGCGGCCAATGTAACTTGGAAACGTCGAGGTTAGTCAAAATAATGTTTTGATAATTTTTGTGCGCGAATAGACCAGTTTCATCTTTACAATATGTGTTCACAAGGTTATTACCAACTCCCTACTACTACTACCTTCAGGTTGTGGGTTCGGTTCCCACTCAGGACAAACATTTGTGTGATGAACATAGGTGTTAGTTCTGTGTCTGGGTGTTATATTGTATCCTATGTATGTATTTACAAACAAAAAGTATTTAAGTATTGTATCAGTTATCTGGTTCCCATAATACAAGCTTTGCTTAGTTTGGGGCTAGATGGCGTTGTGTGAGGTATCCACATATATTATTCTTATTATTATTATTTAAAAAGTTCAAGTTAAATATATAAACCCAAGTTTTTTCTAAGCTTACACAGGGAAGGAAACCGAAAAAAACATTACTGACTTAGAGGACAGATTAAATAAAACGGCGCCATTAACAATTCTTACTTTAATTTATTGCAGACACACTGTCCCCTCCGGTGGACCCCGCCTGAACAGAGTGATGACCCAACTTACATTCGTTACAAAATATACCTACATATTTACAAGTACACTAACAACTTAAAATAAAATAAATAATCGAATTTCATCTAATAACCGAGTACAGAACCGGTTGCAGCTATGTTGCGTCGCTTGCGATGATCTGCGCAACTTGACTTGCGATTAAAACCACAGGGTTTAGGACATGCAATTATGCATCATATTTGTATAATTGCAAAGTCGTGCGTCACGCATATCTACAAGTTTGAACGCTGAAACAACTTTGACACACAATACATAAAATTAAATTGTACAAAATGTTATAAAAACTATGTTATTTACAGATATATTTAAGATTACCTAAATGGGTGATCATTAATTTACAGTTTACCACTGTCCTGCCACAAGGCTTAGGGCATCATTACTTGTATAATATAAGCTAGGCGATCGTGGAACTTTATTGCAACCAATGGAAACCCAATTTTGAATTTGACAGTTTCAATACAGTTTGTTTTATGGCTCCACACTTTTGTGTATTTAGCCAGTGTCAAGTAATTGATAATTTCTCAAGTTAATTAATATTATATAATGTGTCAAGTCACAGTCCAAGTCATCAAGTTAAGTCATAGTCTAGTCTAGTCCAGTCATACTCCTAGTAAGTGGTGGCAACCTTTACCAGAAGCTTCTGGAGTTTTGAAAAAAACGTTTCACTTTCATTATACCACTTTTCAACACTCATGCCTGTAAGCCAGCACTAACCGAATAAAATGCCAACAATTTTATGCACTAACACTGAAAATAACACAAGTTTTGGAAAATAATACAATGCGGCGACGCGATCTTTTTCGTTTTCCCGCCAAAACTCCATATACATAGTTTTATGTGCATAGTTACTAAGAAAACTTTCAAATTAGGAATGTAATTTCTCTTGTTGCGTTGCAATCAAAGTTTCTCGATCACCCCACAGGGCTAAGATTGCTTTATATGAATCTGTTTACGCTGTTTCAACTATCAATCTTGCGGCACACAAGGACAAAAAAATAAACATTCCGAGTTATAAATAATACGAGATCATTGTTTTATACGTGTACACAAAATACATATAATTCGTATGAACACAGCTGGTGTGATTCAACATAGAAATTGTAAACTTTACTAAGATTTATCGAAAGTAACATCCGAATGATTTTACCAAAGATGATTTACTTCCACACGCTTTGGTTAAATCATGATAAATCCGATATAACCCAGTGTCAATGTATATAAAATCAAAGCTTAGTGAAATCACTTCTTAAAGGATCATTTGAATGTATGTGCAAAATGACCACTGTAAAGCCATCTTTAGTGAGATAAAATGAAAATACAACGCGCGCCATTGGAAAAGCGAAAGAAAAAGTCAGAAAATATTGTTTTCCCACTGTAGTAGGAGTGAGACAGCAATAGATGGTTTTGGTTCTTTCAGATCTTTTCTTTAACAGCGCGTGTTATTTATTACCTAATAAGTAAAGTACTTATCACAGTTTAAGTACATTATAATTGAGACTAGTTAAATATTCATTAACACTAAATTATTGTGACACTGGGCTTTACTTTTTAGTAATACATTCGATATGTAGCGAAAAACCAACAAAAATTAACAGTCACAATTATGTAATGGCCGCACCAAAGTCATTTCAAAGTATTTATTTATTTATAATATGGACGTATTTGCAATTATAACATATTATGAAATACATATCCGCACCTTCATTAAGTTTGTCTTATCGTAGTAATATGCGGAAAAAAAACGAATAAAATAAATATTTAAATGGAATTTTCACCAATGTATATATAGGCTGACGGGTGATTGCAACCTATATAACTATAGGCCTTCAGCGTGCGCACCGGGCCGTGTCTTATGCCCGTCTTCACTAAAATCTATTAAAAAGCAACACCTAAACAAAGTCTGGTTTACGCACTAAGTTCCTCTGTACCATACAGTTAACGTTAAGTTACCCCCAAAACTGATGATGCGAACTAAGTGAATGAAAGAACGATAATTTTCCATGGTTATCTATGTTTGATGCTATAAAAAGTATTTTACCAAAGAGTATATAAACACGCTATGGTAGAACTTTTCTGAGAGTTCTTCAAGGTAGGAAGGATTACGGCTTTTCCGGACAGGTATGCTGCTCCAGCTGCCGCCAAGTAGTAGTGTGCAAGCTTAGTGCAAGCATTACTGGTTGATTTGATAACGTGACACGAAAATATATTAATAGTACCTACTACGTACATACGTATGGATCGACGGACAGTGAAAAACTAAATGGCTCAAAACAATAATATAGTTAATCGTGTTGTATAAAAAAGTGGCAATTATTCATAACTTCAGAGTTTAAAAATAAATGCAGAAAAGAAAAGATCGGCTAATTTCTCCGAAGAGCAAAAGTGGTTTGTTCACTTTTGACAAGAAAATGTAACAATCAATAAAAAAACGGCCAAAGCGTCTTTATTCTTTTAACGAAATACTACAATAATATAACAGACACTACTAAACACTACCTATTACTAAACAATCATTTGGACTATATACTGGCCGCGATGACATATAGACAGTCCAAATGCTCCAGCCCACTACCAGTAGGTAGCGTACCCAACATGCTGGCAGCATTGCCCCGTTGAATTGCAATGCTGATTCGTTGTGCCAAATAAGTGCCAGCATTGTGGTCACGCGTAGCATCGACCAGGCGCTCTGGTAAACTTTGGAAAACGCAATCTATATTTCGAGACGTGTCGGGTGCAGTTTTCATTCAAAAATCCATTGTTTCTCTATAACTTGGGCGTTCAAAAAAACAGTATAAAATCATAATTGGCGAAATTATTTACATTCAATGTAAAGATTTCTTGGAATTTAGTTAATATTTAATTGACATGACCGTTTTGTTTGATACTTTCACTTGTTAGGCGCTTGGTAAGCGTACTTAGAAAATCGATGACTTACAAGTTTGTGCAGACGGGCATACGTATTCTATCAGTTATGGTTTCAATAGTACAAGCTTTACTTAGTTTGGAACTTTGGAGCTAGATAGTACTGTGTGAAATACCATATATATTTATTTAGTTATTCTCATAAAATGCGTTTGAAAATTACTACATTTTCGTTCCGAGAAAGAAAATTAATCTTCCATTGCTTTGTCAAGGAAACTTCATTCATTTCAAGGCCATTTTGCTGGCTTTAGGCGCACTCTTAACTTACAAGGCAACTTATCTCCGCCGTGGAATCTTTCGGTGTCTCTTTCTAAATAGGTCATTCCCGGCATTATTAGAAAAGGACCGGGAAAATTCAACTGAACAAATACATCGATGGCACTGGATTCTGTGGTTACAGAATAGGTAATAGTGGTAGAAGTTTTATAATTAATCCAATGTATAAACTATCAAATGACTTTGGTCTACCTGTCATTGCACTTTTTATAACTACTCATGTAGCAAAGATTCGTTCATAATAATTATTTTAAGTATAATATTTAGCTAATTTGTTGATATTTATTTATTTAGGCACTTAATTTATATTGCCAAAGTAATCATTCATTAATTTACATATTTAGATAAAATCGGAATACGATTGGAGTAAATCTGAATCTTTGTGGGTTATAAAAACAATTTTATAAAGTAACTAAGTTAATAAGTAATATAAAAAGAGGTAATAAATAAAGTCAAATCTAAATTAAAATATTTACAAAACAAACGGAATTTAATTAAGTAAATAAAAAAATACTTTTACAGTAAAGTTTGTAAAAAAAGGTTAATAATAAGATTGCAGGAGTACATTAATGTCGATAACTTGTACGAAATCTGAAACTAAATCAAAGTTGACAGTTCTAAAAATGTTGCCGTCTCTTTCATATAATAATAACAAGGACCGCTATAGTTTTACAACTTGTCAAATAAAGTTTAATATTTTCAATACAGAATCGACACTAAGGTCCAATTAAATTACTTTACTAAGGCTCATGCAAGTGATGGTAATTAAAAAGTATCCGATACTTTTAGAGTTTGAGAATACAAACTATTTATTAAGATTATTATAAGAACAAAATATGTATAAGTTTAATCTGTCATAAAAATGACATTGAATCGTTTGACGCTAAAAATAAAGAATGTGCTAATTATAACTAATCTATAGATTTTACTTTTGATTAAATGAAAATGTTCTGATGATAAAAAATGCAGTTGTTGCTATAGCCAGTTTGACTACGACTCAGTCCGCTGTCTTATTTTGTTTAGAAATTTATTTTATTTATTCGTCATAGAAAAATTACAACCAAATGTAAAAAAGTAACTTAGATAGGGATCATGAAAGTATTGTGAAATTGTGATGTATTTATGAATTTCTCTGGATTACACGAGCCCTTTGGAAGCATATAGTAAAAAATACCACATAAATATATAAGCGGGGTACCTATCCAAAATGCCCTTCATGTAATTTGACTAATTTTAGGTAGTACTGGATATTGCTACCTGTAGATCACATTTAGTCGCACTGGCGAAGAGAAAACCTTGTCAAAAACATACATTGTAAGGTAATATAAAAAGTCCATTGGTTAGTTAGATCAACGCATGTTTTTAATTTCATTTTACTATAAATTTTTTTCCTCCACCAATGCGAGTTTAACGTATCTTACTACTTACTTACTTGTGTACATTACTATTAAATATATACACAAATATAGTATATAGCCCGTATTAAATATTGATCACAACTGCGAGCTACCTAACTATAACCCCATAATTAGACGCACTCGATCACGTATTTACAAATTAGTTACAATTTGAAATTTAACTAGATATTTACAAGGAGCGTTCGCGAAAACCAGCTCCGTTAAATGTCGACCGATAATGCCTCTCGCGGCAATCTCAGATATGTGTAGTGCGATGTAAGACGCACTTTCGAACAGCAAACCTCAACTACATTCGACCTTTCAAACGAATCGATCGTAAAGTCACTAGAGGCATTATAGTTCGACGTGACGTATCACATATAGGTGAAGACAAGCTCGTAGATGTTAAATACGTGCCGAAGTAAAAAGACGTTGCCAAGTACAATATTTGCTAAAGAAAATGCTGCTTTCATTATAATTATCTATGTTCAAAGTTTCGAAACACAGATGAAAAAACAGTATGCATTTATTACATACCTCCTCTGGAGTTCCTGTTCGCTATTGGACGAATTCCATGAATGAACTTTAAGCAAACAATCGAGAAGCGCGTATTTTTAAATGAATTTCAGGACGCGCAGTTAACCTTGCCCATCGCGTGATTTGACGATTTGTAGTTTAGTGGAAATTTGTGTACTCGTGATTACTTGTTAATTTGATCTGTATTTCGAACCCAATTTTAGAATTTCGTACATAATCATTAGGAACAATAACAATCGTTCACAACATTCAGAAACAGTTGCGTCGTTTTCTATGCACAGGGATATATCGTTTTGTAATTCGAACCGCAACTTGTCTAAGAGTTGATCCTACCGACTTGGCCACACGCCACTAGGGCGCTGTTCGTAGTTTTTAAGCAACGTTTGTAAAGGACGTTTATAACGTCGCCTGGCAACGTCTGTTTACGTCAAACAATTCCCGAACGACAACCCTACGCTTCTGTAGCGACCGGCTCCCGCGCATGATGGATCTTCACATGCTTGTTGTGGTTAGACTTGTTACTGGACGTCTTACCGCAAATGTTACAAGAGAACGGCCGCGCTCCGCTATGCACCTTCATATGTTCGGATAAATAATAACTGCGATGGAAGGACTTACCGCATTCGGGAACCTTACAAACGTAACGTTTAGCGCTTTCGTGTTCACGGACGTGACGTTGGCAATTGTATTTCCTGATGAACTGGCATCCGCAGTAGTTACACGTGAACGGGCGTACGGATCTGTGCGCGTTCATATGAGATACGTATTCTGTTCGTCGAATAAAGGCCCCTTTGCACAGTGAACATTTGTAAGGTTTGGCGGAGCGTGAGACGTGCGTCCATCGGTGCAACTTTAGGTTCCATTTGGTCGTGAACGCCTTGTTGCAAACTACGCACAAGTACGGTCGGGCGCCGCTGTGCGTTAGTAGATGCGCGCGGAGGTTGGAACGAAGATACACCTGGAAAGATACAATATATTGACTCTCGCGGCAAACTCAGATATGTGTAGTGCGGTGTAAGACGCGCTTTCGAACAGCAAGCCGCAACTACATTCGACCTTTCAAACGAATCAATCATTAAGTAAGATACAATATATTGCAGGTTTTAATATTTTTATGATAGAAAGTCGTTAATATTATTATTATATGGTAGGAATCGTTTGCTAGAGTTCCCCTACATAGTAGTAGGGATGGCTCGGGTAGATGATGGCGAGGGAAATGGACAATACACTCCAAGCGGGACGTCAGTGCAGGACTTATCACCCCCATGTAGAATAAGAAGATTAGCACCAAATTAACTTTGTCATATTGACAATGGAGATCTACGTGAAACAACTTCAATTTCCGTTCGCCTCGCATTCAACAGCTTTCTCCCCAAGTTAAGCGTAAAAAAAAGAAAAGGAGAAAGGCAGTGAAAGCGACGGACCTGCTTGCAGACGGGGCAGGCGACGTTGTCGGTGGCGGCGTTGCCCGTGGTGCCGGTGAGCGCGGCGGCGCGGTACAGGTGGTTGTGCTTGCGGCGCACGTGGCGCGTGAGCGAGGCGGCGTGCACGAACTTGTCCCCGCAGTGCGCGCAGGCCTTGGGCCGCGCCTCGTGCGTCTCCTGGTGCCACGCGAACTTGGCGCGCGAGTGCAGCACCAGCCCGCACTGGCACACGAAGTCGCGGACCGCCGACCGCTTGTGGAAGTGGTGCCGGTTCCTGGGCACAGGGATCGTGCTATAGCTCGCGCTAAACCTTATGAGCTCTCCGAAGTTAGCGCAGATGGCTGCGCAGTACGCATATTGGAAAGTCAAGAGATTTATTGCAAGTAGGCTATTTTAGCACTTTTAAAAATCAAAATCACTAAGCATATAAACTTACATAGAGCTTATTTTTGGGTTTTTTTTTTTTTCTTTTTGGCTTCTATCTAAAATCTTAATTTAGCATCACTATTTTCAAAAAACACTGCAATTTTAACGAACGCTCAAAACAAATTTATGTATTTTCAAGACTTAAAAAATTTAATTTGTGTTGAAAAACAAAAAAAAAAACTAATGTAAGAAATTAGAAAGTGCGCATTTTCAAATATTATATAGCAAGCCCATAACAATATGTGAATATGAAAAAAATTCTCTTTCTCACTTCTGGTGCTGGCAATCCAGCACTTTATCACCGATTATGATGAGACTAGGTGGTAGGACTTTGTTGTAAAGTTCGTCTAGGTAGGTACCACCGCTTTGCCAGTTATTCTGCCGCCAAGCAGTAGTGTGCAAGCACTGCTGTGTTCCGGTTTGAAGGGCATTGTAGCTAGTGAAATTACTGGGCAATTGAGACGTTATGATCGGATCTCACAGTTGAGTAATCTTATTACTACTGTGCTGATGTCTCAAAATGATGTGCGCAGTGCAGTGTCGCGCGAAACTCTGTTATTGTTCCGAGTGACACTGTTCTGTTATGGGCGGCCGTGGCGCTTAACACCAGGCGAACGACTAGCTCGTGACATCATTCACTAGCATAAAAAAAAAAAAAAAAAAGACTCACCTGTGCTGCACCATGTTAGAGAACCGGCGGAAGGTGTCGTCACACAGTGTACACTTGACGGGCGTGCGCCCCGTGTGGGTGTTGTGGTGCTCGGACAGCTTTTGCCGCGTTATAAACCGCTTCTCGCAAACCTCGCATCTATAAATAATAAATAAATAATAACGCCCAACAATCACATACATAAATCCTGGACCCTAACTAGGATTCCTTGTGTCTAGGGACTTGGGAACTACGAGGACCATGGTCCCACAACACCCAGACACAGAAAAAGTAAAAATACTATAAAATTTTACTATACACAAATTTCATTTTTTTTATATTTATACTCGCTAATTTACTTGCATGCAGTCTTCACCAATAATTGTAATGACACTTAGCCTTTATGTAATGTAATGTTTGTATTATTACTGTAATAGTGTACATTATATTGGTGTTCAATAAATAAAGTAAATGCTCTTTTGTTGCCGCGGGAATCGAACCCACCGTATCCGCGTTATGAGCCGACCTACTCAACCACACCACAGAGGCTGTCAAAGGTATCAATGATAATGGCTTAACAGTCGTGAGAAACTATAGGGTCACCTTTTTTCCCTTCCCAGCAGGGCTAGGCAAATGGATATAATATCTCTTCTCTGGGGAAAGCGTTTAACCAATGAACATTCACGCGGATCACGTCATAAAACATTTGCTGCGCTTCCATTGGTCAAAACTAGCTTTTTCGAGAGATGTCGATGATGAGATGTTGATTTTTAAAGCACATGCTACGCCCCGCAGGTGACGCTTCTAAGTTGAGATTTTTCGAATGTTCATTATAATCGTAAAATATAAGTATGTGATTCTTGTTAAATTGCAGTTGAAAAATGCAGATAGCTTATACCGGGTGTTGCAAGACTACCCGTAAAGCCAAAAGGAGGTTAAACGGGGCCTTATAACGAGTCCATTCACAATATTTAAGAACCGTAGTAACGCTGTATAACATACCCAGAAAATATATTATTATTTTCACTGATCTACAAACCGTATTTCAGTAAAATTAAAGATTAAATTACGCAGAATGTAGCTACATTTCTACCTAATTCGCGGAACGACAAACATTTTAAAAGACCTAACCTAACGAAACAACCTTAACGAACACTTACTTTTTCATAATACCATCGATAAATCGTTACCGATACAGTTCGCGAGCACGACTTAAATTGCTATCTTCATGGCGTACGCATAATTTTTGTGATATATTTTTTCCAACTTGACATTTTTGAAGCCTGTACTTGAGTATAATGACATCCTTGTATTGAGGTAGCAAACTTTTATGAATGAAAAATATAAAAAAACTATTAAAGTAGACAATCATTAGGTAAAATAGGTACGTAGGCCTTTCTGTTAAATAATCTGGTTCTCTAACATGACAGCTTACTAGGAATGACAAAAATTTTGGCATTGATAAAATTAATTATATTTTTACGGGGTACTTTGCAACCGCGGGCGCAACTAGTAGGCAATGTATTTATAACTTACTTATAGTTCTTGATTCCGAGATGTGTCTTGAGATGTAGCTTGAGGTTAGCGCGCCTGAAGAAACACTTCCCACACTTGAGGCACTCGAGCGGGTGCGTACGTAAATGAGCTGTGAACGCAGCCTCTGTCACCTGAACACGGGGAGTAAAATAACATTAATACCTGAAAAACAATTTCTGTAATTTTTCGTTCAACTTCACTGCAAACGTTTCCGGCGCGTTCCGATCCATTTTAAATGCAATGGCCCGTCTGCACCAAAGCTACTAGGTACGCATTTAATCTAAACTAATATTACAAAGAGTAAAGATTAGATTGTTTGTTAGCATTGAATAGGCTATTTGAGAAATTCTTTCTATCATCCTGAGGAGAATCCTACATTATCCCTGATGAACATGGACAATAGATAAAATAACCATACGAAGCCGCTAGTAATGAATAAAGCCCAACAATCACATTATATAGACTGTGGACCCTAAATAGGCTTCCCTGTATCCAGGGACCCAGAAACTACGCGAACCATGGCGACACAACGCAGAACAAGTATTTGCGTTTTTTTCATATCTCTCTAGACAGCCGATGATCAACAGGCAACCAATGAGCGTTCAGTATTTGGTGTGCCAAGTGGACGCGAATTTAACACCTAGTTCGAGAATCCGGGGAAAGTGTTGTTTAGCTAAGTTGTATTTTGTAGGCTTTAGTGCAGACTGACATTTCTGTATTTAGAATTTAGAATATTACGTTGGAGCCGTGGGGACCGAGTACACACAAAATTTACAAAGACATTTCGGAACACAATTTACCCAAAAAAAAAGCTCTTTACAGGTGCAATCGAAGCTTCGGATCGGAGTTTACTATTCTGCATTGTACCGGATTGCTTTCACCCGTAGTGAGAAAGAGAACTTCTTTTATTTAAAACTCACACATTGTATAATGAGCTTGCTATATTATATTTAACAATAAATTTGTAATTTTATATTCTTAGTACAATAACTTAATTTTAAGTACATAATATAATTTTGACTTGTAAAAGTGCTTAGAAATAGCCTATTTGCAATAAAATCTTTAATTGATTTAATGATTGACTGATCCAGGTAAAGTTGTGCAAAAATAATAACACACATCACACACACTTGAATATATTATTTTTGCACAACTTTACCTGGATCAGTCAAACATTAAATCAATCAAAAGATTTTATTAGTGAATTAAGTAAATGATTCAAGCCCATTTACATAATTTCGCTGTACAGCACAGTAGGATTCTCTGTGTTGTGCTGAATAGTATTAAGAAAGCTATCCCTCTTCGAGCATTTAGTGGGGAGTTGGCAAGGCAAGGCGTAAACCTCTGTTGGCCATTTGACGCTTCTTGGCCATACACGTTATATAAAACTGTTTCACTCGCAACCGCGGCCATTAAGTGTCATTTCGAAGTTTTCTTTTTACTTTTTGGCTCTACACTTTTGTGTATTTAGCCAGTGTCAAGTAATTGATAATTTATCAAGCTATCGATATTTCACGCAAATATGTGTCAAGGCACAGTCGAAGTCATCAAGTCAAGTCACAGTCAAGTCAGTCTAGTCAAAATCATACTCCTAGTAAAGTGGTGGCAACTTTACTTGAAGCTTCTATGGAGTTTTGGAAACAACACGAAAAGAAACGTTTCACCATCATTATACCATTTTCCCACACTCGTGCCTGTAATCCAGCACTTAACGAATAAAATGCCACCAATTTTATACACTAACACTGAAAATAACACAAGTTTTGGAAAATAATACGATGCGGCGACGCAATCTTTTTCGCTTTCCCGCCAAAAACTCATCTTTTCGAAGTTTTGGCGGGAAAGCGAAAAAAATTGCGTCACCGCATTGTATTATTTTACAAAACTTGTGTTATTTTCAGTGTTATTGCATAAAATTGGTGGCATTCTATTCGTTAAATGCTGGATTACAGGCGTGAGTGTGGGAAAATGGTATAATGATGGTGAAACGTTTCTTTTCGTGTTGTTTCCAAAACTCCATAGAAGCTTCAAGTAAAGTTGCCACCACTTTAGTGGGAGTATGACTTTGACTAGACTGACTTCGACTGTGACTTGACACATATTTGCGTCAAATATCGATAAGTTGATAAATTATCAATTACTTGACGCTGGCTAAATACACAAAAGTTTGGAGCCAAAACTTGTGTCATTTCGTGTCGCGAGGTAGTGCTCCGTGAAAATGGTGAATAGTGCGATATTTTTGTGTGAAATGCGATCAGCGACATCAAACTTACGGGATCACGGTCCTATCACAAGTAAGTGTTATTTTAGTCTTTGTAATTTTGATCCGAAAGTATTAGCAGTTACGACAGATTAGCGACAGTTTTACGACGCTTTCGTCTTGGTAGAATGCGTTATACGCTATATATTATAGCTGTGTGCGTATTTTAAGATGGTGTGCAGGATTATTATAGTGTGCGTTTACATGAATAAGACTTCAATTTGCGCGTGCTATGCGTGTTTACCTCGACCCCCGTAAAAATCGGCAGAAAATAATGTCTCCTTTGGTAAATTCTCTAAGGTACCCCCATTTCTCACCTGGTCCACCTTACAAGTGGCGCAGGTGAAGTCCCTCCGCCGCCGCTTGGTCTCCTGCACCATCAGGTCCCGAAGGTCGATCTTCGGCTTGCTCTCCTCGATCGTGTCATACGCCTGGAGGATGGTCGACGCGATCGTGTCTTTGGAGTCCAGTGTAAGGAGGTTTGCTGGAACATAACGGTCATTGCTTATTTTTAACCAACTTTATAAAACGATTTTTTAAAGACTTTTTCACGTTGTTTCGACTTGGGGAGTAAGCTGGTGAATGCGAGGCGAACGGAAGTTGAAGTTGGTTCACGTAGATCTCCATTGCCAACACAAGAAAGTTAAAAATTTGACTGAAGTAAAACTTCTTTAGTTTAGCTCCGTCTATTGGCCGATATAACTTTTTTTTGCTTTGTTTAATGTTAATGTCGTCATCTTGACAATTGTAAATTGTAATTTTACTAAAAATACCAACATAATAATACCAATTTATAAGTTTACTATGTTGACAATGGAGATCTACATGAACCAACTTCAACTTCCGTCCGCCTCACATTCACCAGCTTACTCCCGAAGTTAAGCGTGCGTAAAGAAGTTTAACTTCATAAATTCATTAAAATTGGCCCAGCCATTATAGTTTCAAGAGTTCAGTGACTATGACTAGATATACTTCATAAGCAATACTTTACACGTTATGTTTTACTAGGTGGTAGGACTTTTCTGCAAATTTCGTCTAGGTAGATCACCGCTTTCCCAGTTATTCTGCCACCAAGCAGTAGTACGTAAGCACTACTGTGTTCCGGTTTGAAAGGCATTGTAGCTAGTTAAATTACTGGGCAATTGAAACTATGATATGCTGGGCGATCACGTAACTCGATTGCAACCTATAGAAACACAAATTTGTATGGATTTGACAGTTTTAACACGCAGTTTATGCGCATAGTTAATATGGAAATTCCACCTGCTGCATTGCAATCAAAGTTTCGTGATCACCCCCTGATCTCACAGTGGAGTAATCTTATTACCAGACTGTGCTGATGTCTCAGGATTATGTGCGCAGTGCAGTGTCGCGCGAAACTTTATATTTTGGAGTTCCGAGTGTTCACTGTTCTGTGAAAGACGAGCTCGTCATATCATTCACTAACATAAAAAAAAATACTAACCTGAGCACGACAAGCCGTGGTCGTCAATCTTCTCTTCCTTCTTGATGCTGGTAGCCGAAACCAATCGGCTATACGAGGAACACGCGGGCGCATGCGCGGTCGCCTTGTGCGCTCGGAGCTCCTTTAGCGAAGGGAGCTTCGCCCTGCACTGGGAGCAGGTGTACTGGCGAGCCTTCGGCAGCGAAGGGGCTTCCTCTCTGGAAGGCGATGGAATTAGATCAGTATAGATCGTCATTTTTACCATTAGCAGGGCGATTGACCAATGAACGCCCAATGAATCCACCATTTATGTCCACCGAAGCCAGTCGGCCGGCGCAGTAGGGTGGCTGACAAATTTGATAAAAACGCAAGAAAAAAAAATTAAAAAAAGAAGCGCTTTTTTAAGTTCATCAGTAAACCGACTCATTCCGAGTGAAGCCACGGGGCACAGCTAGTAATGTGTTAACTCACAGGTTGTCCCGTTTCTCGGTGACATCGAGCTCAGACCCGTCCGAGACCCAGCTCTCGCGCGCCATCAAGTCGTAGGTCTCCGCTGGCGTCACGTCAGAATACACCTGCAGAACAAATATAAAACCTTACAACTAGAATAAACAAGTTTTTTTTATGTTTTGGCTCCACACCTCCGTGTATTTAGCCAGTGTCAAGTAATTGATAATTTATCAAGTTAATGATATTTCACGCAAATATGTGTCAAGTCACAGTCGAAGTCATCAAGTCAAGTCATAGTCTAGTCAAAGTCATACTCCTAGTAAAGTGGTGGCAACTTTACTTGAAGCTTCTATGGAGTTTTGGAAACAAGACGAAAAGAAACGTTTCACCATCATTATACCATTTTCCCACACTCACGCCTGTAATCCAGCACTTAACGAATAGAATGCCACCAATTTTATGCACTAAAACTGAAAATAACACAAGTTTTGGAAAATAATACAATGTGGTGACGCAATCTTTTTCGCGTTCAACCTACCTAACTTTACCGCGTAAAACATCAATAAACAAGTTATGTCTACAGTGGATCGCACTAGGCCAGGGATCGGCAACCTTTTGAGTCACAGTTTTTAAAGAGCCACAAAATGTTTTATTGCCTACAATAAATAGTAATTGAAAAATGTGTTTTCTTTTAAATAAAATAAATAATATTTTCGTATGGAACTAAAGAGCCGCAGCTTCACATCCAAAGAGCCACATGTTACTCGGGAGCGCAGGTTCCCGACCCCTGAACTAAACAAGAAAATGGGCGGTTGAAGAGAAATCGCCATTGTTTTGCGTCATAATGTAAGTAATTTTGGTATCTTTCTGTGTGTATTTTCGTGTGCAGTAAGGCATTATTCTATTCTATACCATCAGAACGTCTAGCTATAAAGTCGGTAGAGTACAATAGCAATAGGCCATTCATAAAAAAAGCCTTAAAATGTCAATGACAACTTATTATGTTCAATGTCGAATGAGGCACATGCAAAACTACAGTTTTCACTTTGCCATTCGTCATTTTTGTCACTTAATTTTTTTCTCTATCCAGCCTACTGTACTTTTCTTCGATCATTCCCGATATGTGGGGGGTATCGGAAATGATATCCCCCACATATCTCCTCTTGTCTACACCAGGGGGCCGATCACGAAACTTTGATTGCAATGCAACAGGAGAAATTTTCATATTAACTATGCGCATAAACTGCGTATTCAAACCGTCAAATCCGTAGAAATAAGTGTTTCTATTGGTTGCAATCGAGCTGCGTGATCGCCCAGCAGGTCGACAGTGACATATTTTTGAGAAAGTGCCAGCAGTCGTCGGCGGCCCTTTTTAAATTATAGTAATAATAAATAATATGTGTGGACATCTCACACAACGCCATCTAGCCGCAAACTAAGCAAAGCTTGTATTATGGGAACCAGATAACTGACACAATACTTAGATACTTTTTGTTTGTAAATACACACATAGAATACAACATAACACCCAAACGCAGAACAAACACCTATGTTCATCACACAAATGTTTGTCCTGTGTGGGAATCGAATTCAGAAGGCAGGGTTACTACCAACTGAGCTATAGGGCCAGTCCATTATTTCCGTTGTCCAGTTAACAAGTTAACAGTAACTTAACTGTTCACAAGTGGCGGACAGTTTAGTATTATAAAACAAAAAAAGTACCAATGTACTCGTACTGGTTTTTTTTTTAATAAGAACGCCCAACGGACCCTAACGAGGATTCCGTGTCTAGGGACCAAGGAACTACGAGGACCGTGGTCCCACAACACCCAGACTAAGAACAAGTATTTGAACTTTTTTTTGCTGTGCACAAATACTTGTTCTGCCGCGGGAATCGAACCCGCCGCCTCCGGGTTATGAGCCGACCTGGTCAACCGCCACACCACAGAGGCTGTGGAAAGCAACAAACAGAGGCTGTGTTTAAATAATCTACTTAAATAATAAGTAAAATAAGTAAATGTATCCTTAGTTCACATAGGTTATTTAATAACTACTGTCGTCTCCGTCCATTCAGTTAACACGGTTTATGTAGCCATCAGTGACAATTTACCTCATTAGCTTTTGCCTAAACTAACATCACACTATAATTATAAAGGCGAAAGATTGTATGTGTGTGTTTGTTACGCTCAAACGGCTGAATAGATTTGGATGAAATTCGGTACCAAGATAGCTTATACACTGGATTAACATGTAGGCTATATTTTATCCCGGAAAAGTAAAATGTTCCCGTGGGATGAGCAAATAATTAAAATACTTTTTATCCGCGGGTGAAACCGCGGGGCGCAACTAGTTTTCAATAAACTCGACACAAATCGATGTGAACATAATTATACCTTCTAGCAAAACGTCTGCATCACCCATTATAAACTTATTCAAATTAATGCTAACTAATAACTTCGTCTGTGTTTCTGTTATATCTGTTAACATTTTTACGACTAAGACCTTCATGAAATTTAATGTGGAGATTGAACCCTGAGGAATAACTAAAATACTTAAACTGTAAACGAGAGCGAAGTCGCGGGCAGCAGCCAATGTTATAAGGAAACAAAATAACGTTTCCCTTTGCTGAGCCTCGAATTAACTTTTGCCGTGAGTTAGGTAGGTACATGCCTAAAATAGTAGGTAGCGTAGTGGCAAGCCACAAGTTCATCGACTTTCGATTGTGGAGGTTATGAAGTTGCCTTACAGCAAGGACTAATCAATTGCAAATATCATGCTATAAATAGATCAGGAAAATTACAACCATTTACAGGGAATTGATTCGGATTTATAAAATTGGTATTTAAACATGAGGGAACCTCGTCAGGTTTTTGTAAATATAATAATAATATTAACAGGGATAAGTCTATTATTACACGTCATAACTTTTTGATATAATCCTTTTCAATAAAAACCATGGAAATTTAGTCAAATCAGCTGATCTGTTGACAGCTAAATAAAATATAATAACGCCCAACGATCACATACATAGATCCTGGACCCTAACTAGGATTCCCTGTGTCTAGGGACCCAGGAACTACGAGGACCATGGTCCCACAACACCCAGACTCAGAACAAGTATTATCACTTTTTTTTCTGTGCACAAATACTTGTACTCTTGCGGGAATCGAACCCGCCGCCTCCGGGTTATGAACCGACCTGCTCACCCACCACACCACAGAGGCAGATGATTAGATGGAACTAGGATCTGCCTATTATTCCCACTACTAATGGATGAAACATGGTTCCTAGAGTACCTGAAGTGCAGAGATGACCCTACATTTAAAATTATACAATTAACTTTTCGCAATGCTACGTGTCTTTAAAATAAGGACACTTACCCCATTCCAAGACGACTCCATGTCCCCATTGCTCTCCTGCCCGCTAAGCTCGCCGCGCGGAGGCATGCGCTCGTCCGCACAGATGTTTAGCGGGGGCTCCCCGTCACTCCGACTTTCACTCAACACATCAACTTTACTATCCTTCTCACAGCTCTCTGGCATCCCTTGCGCATCATCCCTCTCACCGTCCGTATAATCCATCCCGTTTTCAGCAATCTTATAGCTCTCGTGAATGAAATTCGGCAGTACGAACTCGTTCTCCTTAGCCGACGGCTCACCCCAGATGTTACAGGAGAACGCTTCTTTGGCGTTATCTTTGAATACCGTCGGGCCTTTATCATCGAAAGACTCCACCCTATCTGGTGTGAAGTAGTCCGCGTATATGTTATCTCCGAAGTAGTTCTCGTTCATCATGTTGACAAACTGCTTAGTTTTACCTGTTCCTTCCAGGTCTAGCAGCTCTCGATGGCTCGATTCCTCGTCAAAGTCAGGCGGCGACATGTTCCCGTAGCTGACTACGTTTATCGGCCGCAGCGGATCCAGAGCGGTCATTTCTTCGTTCCTCTCTTCACTAAATTGTCCTTCGTTGCTAGAACTAATCTCTTCTTTTACATGGATCTCTGGTACGGACTTTTTCTTTGATTCAACCTCAGACTGACCTTCATCAAACCCCGTAAACTCCTCCTTCTGTTTGATCTCCTCTATTGAAATAGTCTTTAACATAGACATTTGCTTATTGCCAGTCTTTTGAACTTGGTTGCTAAAGCTTACAGATGCTATGCTTGATGATGAGCATGGCACTGGTTCCGCTTCCTGCCTGTCCGGATTACTTCCACTGATCCTTTTCAAGTTTTTTATCTGCAAAAGTTTCTTATTCTTCTTCACGAAAATGTTATTCAGTCTTAAAGGGGTACTTCTTAATGGCTTAATTGGCAGTTTAATTTTCATATCTTTGCTATCTACTTCATTACTAATTTTCTTAATTTCAGGCTTTGGAGATACGGAGGTGCGGTCAATAGAGTTGTCCCCACTCTCTGACAGCTCACTAATTGGTGATATGGCAGGTTTCTCATTGCATATTAGATCTGGCACTGGACAGCTATCTCCCAACTCCATATCTAATTTATTATCTACACTACTAGTTTTGCTAGAAGAGTCTTTGTTTGAGGTAGGGCTTGCAATCTTTTTCAGCCCAGCAAAGGAGAGAGAACTATCACCTCTGCTGGTTGAGGGCTGTGTGAAATCGTGAGATTTGATTGAGGGTTCTTCAATGTCAGGCAATATTCTCTCCGGCGATGCAGGTCTGTCTTGGTAATCGGGATCACCAGAACCAGTAAGGTCCATCACTGTGTTTATCATATTTTTGTTATGCTGAACTGGAACTTCCACTTTTATATTGCTAAGAATTTTAAGACCTCTAGTAGTGCCAGGGGTTTCACTTTGGGCTTCAACCTTTTCAGTTATAGTAACATTTGGAGCTTCGGGTTTAGGTATAGTAAAGGTGGGTCCTGGGGTTTTACGTTGTGGATGAGACAATACTTTTTTTGCAGAATTACTACAAGAGTTGACAGATGGTTTTGGCATGATTGGACTGACTTCAATGACCAATGTTTTATTATGCTCATTCAAACTAGGAGCAGGTTTTTGTGCTGTAGTTATAAGAGTACTTGCGTCAGAAAACATTTGTGGGGCACATTGTTTTGGTACCATCTGTTGTGGTGTTGTGTACATACATGAAGCATTACCAAATTGGTCCACTAGCATCACATTTTGATACATTGAACTAGTTTGAGCAACATTTGTCACATTCTCATGACCTGTGAAAACTGCAGGCATAGTGGGGATAAAAGTTTTGGGGTCAATGTTCTGTACCATCTCTTGGTAAAAGTATTGCGAGTTCTGAGTGACAACGGTTGTTCCTGGGGTGAATGTACTAGAACTCAGCTGGTTAAAGTGGTTTTGAACTAGCGGAGGAACTGTCTTCACTTGGGAGTTAGGTAAAGCACCAGTCATAATCATACTGTTTTGCACATTCTTCTGCACAAAGGTGGGTGCTGAGGATCCTACCATCACATGCATAGGTTTAGCGGGTGTCAGGTAAGACATCCCTGTTATGTTATTTTTTACTAAATTTAGCAGGTTACTTGATTTTGGCATAACTTTAACAGGTTCTTGTCTCTTTCTAGTTGGATTTGGGATCAAATTGGGTTGTAATTTAACACCAGTAGCAACAATTGTTGGCACATTGTAAGGAAACCCATTGTTTACATTCATTGCATTATACTCAGCACTGCGAGAATATTTGATTTCTCTGTCTTCATGTTGTTCAGGGTAAAAGGAATACTTCTGGTCATAGTCTACAGGTGTTGAGGGGTAAGAAGTTTGTTGCATTTTGTCAGCTTTCAGTAAAAGAGGAGGGTTGGAAAGATTTGAACTGGATTGGTTTGAGTGCTGGGATGAGCTACTGAGGGTATTGGTCTCATATGATATATTATCTATAATTCTGACATCAGGACTGCAATTCCCAGAAACATTGTTTGATGAAATCAACCTTGGAGTCCTGCTCTGTGTTCTGCTTGGAGTCCTACTTGGTGTTCTGCTAGGAGCTCTACTAGATGTCCCGCTGGGGGCTCTGCTTGATGCCAAACTAGGGGTCCTTGCCCAGTAACGATCCTGCTCAGAGTTTCTATGGCTATTATTCCAACGCCCATGATCTTCAGCGGCGGGGGTCTGAGACCTGCTTCTGTATGATCTCTCAGAGTTCACCGGAGTAGATGTTCTACTACTGGCACAGCTAGTATTTTTATTTGCTATGCTGCAAAGGGCTTTTATAACTTGGTCTTTGGGATGTGTATCCAGATGAGACTCCAGAGACATTCCATTGTGGAGAAAAAGTGTGCACACGGGGCACTGAACCAGCTGATCCATTTTCACGTCACAACCAACGCGAGGTTGAGATTACTGACTGATCAACCTTAATCTTTGAATGAATAAATAAAAAGGCTCGTCACGGAGCCCACACTCAATCAGAAGTGGCTTTCCGAACAATGTCCGTGACGCACATATTTACTATTCACATGAAAGCCTCTCGTATGACCCACAACAACACAAACTTCGCAGCGAGTCGTCTTCTTATCGATCTGTAGGACAAAACACATAGTATTAAATATATACTATACAGCAATAGAGTGCCACATCGAATTTATACACTTGTTCAACGTGCGAACAGAAGACAAAAGAAAACAAAACCCTCAGATAAAGGCCACTGAGACATAAAAAAGTCGAGCATTATGTACAATGAAGAATGAAACGCATAAATACCTTATCCACGGCGATTTATTAACGACACTTACCAATTCTTATGGCTGTTACGTATAGTCCATGGCATAATTAGAATCTTGGATTGATAATTGTAGCTTTTTTACGACTATTCTACTTCTAAAAATATTTCCAAATTGTCAGACATATTGCAGACGTCTCGTTCACGTTCACAGTCACACACAAAACTTTTGTGTTCCATTACACACGTCGATAACGATTTTCTGACTATAGTTTCTGTACATTTTTAGTACCACAATAAAACTGTATAGAACAATTCATGCGTAGAACGAAGCTACACCTTCGGGTTTCCACAGATTGCTTTACTTTTATGACTTCCATAGCCATAGGTACAAGAAAGTAAATGCAGAAGTAAGCATGTTGTTAAATCCGATCTCCTTTCATTTCTGAGTGTTCCGTGAGATGCAGGGCTGTATGTTTTATCAGGCGAAACAATAATGTATAAAGCGCTTCATTTACTATGTCAGTGAGTAAACTGTAAACTGAAAATTCAGCGTTAATGACTTTCAAAAGCACCTTCTCAAGATTGGTTGAGATATGCAAGTTATGATATGTCCAAAGCGAGTTATTGTCGTTGCGAGTTAAATACTAAGAAGGCTGATTTATTGTATTTTACAAAGCGCAAAATGCATGTTCGTAGAAGTTCTAATAACAAATTTTTAAAAATTTTTGCTGAAAATCTAATTGTACACATTAGCCTTCTTTGGTGAATCAGTGTTGGCTACACTAATAGTCGGCTTGTTTGTCGTAAGTATTTCCATCTCTCCCTAGTCTGTGTAGTCACAAATTATAAAATATTTGCCAAAGACCATATAGCCACTAGTATTTTAATCTGTGTTTGCAATACGTAGTGGTTATATGCTCTTTGTTTGCAATTTAAAAAAAAAGCTTGGAATTTACGCTGTGTACATATATTTTGTGATAAAAATTAAAATCCTTTAAATCAAATTGTTCTTCGATTGAAAGTGAATGAATACCTAATTACTAGGACCAAAGTACTTTGTAACTAGGACCTCCAAAACTTAAGCATGTCATTTAATTATGAAGAAATAAGTCATAGTGGTAAGCTGATAGATCCTTCAAACCTCCAATCGGTTAATTGTTATACCACCTTAACACTGAATACGTTTCCAACAAAATGAATTCCTTTTGGTTACAAGTAGTCTAACATACTTACGGTTATTTATATACTTCCCTTATTTTCCGCGGGTAGTCTTAAATTCATTGCTGATTTCTGTAGGTTAATCAGTGTCCAATTTATGTTCTATATATTATTTATTTATCATTGTATCCATGCGTCATTTTAATAAGCAAAACACAATAACATGTATCATATATATACGCAAGGTCTCGCAAGGCAAGTGGTTAGTTGACATGAGTTCAGGAAGGGTGTTTGCAAGCCTGTGTGAGTCGACTCAAAAATAATACTTATATAAAGTGTCAAAAATTCAATATTATTAATTTCAACCAACTTGATGCATACATGTTAGCCTAAAAACGTCATAAACAATGATAATTGAATTATTATTCATCAAATACCTTGATTAACAAGCTTTATCATTCTTGCTGAGCCTCTCTCAGACTCAGCAAGAATTATGTACAAACTTATATAGAGGGACTGATATAATATTAAGTTAGTATATATTAGTTTAAGTATTAATATTAGTTAAAATAACCAGGGGGGCATAATCGCAAATGGCCCTTTCATTTTGATGTAAAAAAAACAAGCTTTCTGTTTTTGACTAACCTTCCGTTAAACCAGGTGCATGTATCTGATTACAGAAGCCAAAGACCTTCTGCGTCAATTTAGAGAAAATAATGAAAGAAGAAGCGAGGATATAATGGAGCTATGGGCCGCTGTATTAAGTGAAGATCTTGATAAACTTGGAAATGAAAGTAAGTTAACCACTCATCAAACAATTAAAAATTTTCCTTGCTGTTGCAAATACTATTGTATTTTTTATTCTAAATATTGATAGATTTTGGTAATATTTTTGTGGTATGTTATTACAGTCACATGTTAAGATTGTATTGCAAAATTCCTAACTCTACAAACTCTTGCATTTCTTTGTAAATTCACAGGTTTCGTCTGATAGGTTTAATGTGTGATCTTATTTTACATGAATAAGATTTTATATTAATTTGCAGAGCATTTGGTGCTGGAACAAATAATATTTGCAGCTTTAGATTGTCACACATATGGAGTGGCATATGCATGCATCTCAATACTTTCAAAGGAGTTCCCTGGAAGTCTCAGGGTGATGAGGTACAATGCGGCACTTTTGGAAGCGAAAGAAAAGTTAGTTCTTATAATATATGACATCAATTGAAAAATTCTTAACTGCAGCTTATACATATACCAGCTTAAGGATTTTTGTTAATATTAGTATCAATGTGTAATAGAATCTGTAACTGGTCTAATTCTTATTTGAAATAGGAATGGTATGGCTGCACAGTCAGCTTGCATAGGGTGATTTGCGCACTTCTGCCAGCCTACCTACTACTACTAGCCAATGTAACTCTTGAAAATTGCAGAGCACAGGCCTCATACATCATACATAGTGATCTATCAACACACAGCCCAAATCACTGGATGGATCGGGCTGAAATTTGTTATGCTGCTAAGAAAGGATTTTTCAATATTCCACCCTTAAGAGGGTGAAATGGGTGGTTGAATTATTTTCCCATAGGCTATGTCGCGGGCGAAGGTGCGGGCAGAAGCTCCATATAATATAAAATGTATTAATTTAATGAATATAAAATTTGATTAGCTATAATGCAAGTGTCATAGAATTTATCATTACTTCTGATAATGGCCAATAACACAATAATGGTTTACATAAAGAACTCTACATAAGTGTGCAGAATGTATAAGTAAATAAATGCATTCCCCATGAAGGATGGAAGCCTAGCCAACATACAAATAATAGCAATATATTTAACCAATAATATACTGTTCCATTATTTTACTGGTTTGATAGCTCATTTGGTAGTAGCCCTGCCTTCTGAACTGTAGGTTGTGGGTTTGATTCCCACCCTGAACAAACATTGATGTGTGTTATATATATTGTATTCTATGTATGTAATTACAAACAAAATAAAAAGTACATAAGTATTGTATCAGTTTTCTGGTCCCCATAGTACAAGCTTTGTTTGATTGGGAAGAGCTAGTCGTTCACCTGATGTTAAGCGCCAGGGCCGCCCATAACAGAACGGTGTCACTCTGAACTCTAAAACATAGAGTTTCGCGCGACACTGTACTGCGCACGTCATCATCCTGAGACATCAGCACAGTCTGGTAATAAGATTACTTCACTGTCAGTTCAGATCATAAAGTCTCAATTGCCCAGTAATTTCACTAGCTACAGTGCCCTTCAAACCGGAACACAGTCGTGCTTGCACACTACTGCTTGGCGGCAGAATAACTGGCAAAGCAGTGGCACCTACCTAGACGAACTTTGCAATAAAGTTCTACCATGTAATACTAAATTTGGCAATACATATTTTTTACGTCTTTTTACTAAGTCAGTGTGAGTGAGAGTCACAAGGATTAAATAACTTTTAGGTATGATGAAGCTCTAGAAGTCCTGGACAATATAATCAAAGCAGATGAAACCAACTCCGCAGCGCGCAAGCGTCGTGTTGCTATCCTGAAGGCACAGGGACAGACAGCTGAGGCGATCAAAGAGCTTGTGGACTATTTGAAGAAGTAAGCTTAATATGTGAACTAAAAATGGAGATATGTGTTCCTTACAAGATGCTAAATCAGAATTAAAAGCACATACGTGTTTATTTTTCTTTTTTTTAATGTTACTAAATGGCATGACGAGCTAGTCGCTCGCCTGATGTTAAGCAACACGACTGCCCATATCAGTTGCAGCGACACTTGAAACTGAAGGTAAAGTTTCGTGTGACACTGCACTGCGCACGCCATTCTAGACATCAGCAAAGTTTAGCAATAAGATGTCTAGACTGTGAGATTAGGTCATAGTCTCATTTGCCCAGTAATTTCACTAGCTACAGTGCCCTTCAAACCGGAACATAGTAGTGCTTGCATACTACTGCTTGGCGGCAGAATAACTGGCAAAGCGGTGATACCTACCTACCTAACGAACGTCTAAACGAAGTCCTACCACCTAGTAAATTCTTTTGAATTTTATGTGCATTAGAGCCAAACTCAGCCGGTCAATCTGAGCTCAATCAAGTTCAATTCAATCTTTTTTAAAAGGAATTTATTCATATTCTCTTATTGCATTGTGTTGACTTTCCGTGGTTTAAACAGGTTCATGTCAGATGTGGAGGCGTGGCAAGAGCTGTGCGAGCTGTACCTGCAGTCGCAGGACTACCCGCGCGCCGCGTACTGCGCCGAGGAGCTGCTGTTGCACCAACCGCACAACCACTTGCTGCACCAGCGGGTTGCCGACGTCCGGTACACCATGGTATGTGTACGGAGACCTATCGGTCTACTATTTGGGTTGGGGCTGGTTTTGGTTGAAATCCGTACTGGCTAAATCGATTTATGGCTAGCCCGATAGCGATATCGGGCTAGCTACCTGCCTTCTGAACTGTTGTGGGTTCGATTCCTATCCAGGACAAACATGTGTGTGATGAAATTAGGTGTTTATTCTGTGTCTGTGTGATATTTTATTCTATTTATGTATTTACAAACAAAAGGTATCTTAAGTATTCTATCAGTTATCTGGTTCCCATAGTACAAGTTTTGTTTCGTTTGGGGCTAGATGAAATGTTCACTGTGTCAAATGTGCGCTGTGTGAAATGTTCACAAATATTTATTTATTTATTTTAGATTTCCCACAGGTGTCTATAGGCGACGGTGACTGCTTACCATCAAACGGGCCGTCAGCTTATTTGTCTGTCAGTGCTATAATAAAAGATTGTGTAAATATTGAAAATCGGATATTTGCAGTGATGAAAAAAAAAATAGACTAGTGTAGCTCATGAACAAACAGTTCAGAAGATAGCTCACGTTCAGCATTTGTTATCATTCAGCAATTCACAGTTCGAACTCGGTGAAGTCGATAGTCAACGCTGACCGCCGGCATGTCTGAGGAGCGGTTTTGTTCAGGAGTTCACAGCTCAGAACTTCAAACTAGGTAGATGTCATTCACGTTTCGAAGAAACGCAATAGAAACGCCACGATACGTAATATGTATGGATTGGAGAGCTATCTTTTGGCGCTAACTTATGATAATCTTACGCTGTATTGTGTCGTTTTTCGTTCTGCCTTTGGAGCAGTGTATAAGAACTTGGCTTTGATAAAGAACGACGCAACGTTAGCTAAAATTCAAGCAGCCCACTCGTTAGTTAATATACATAAATGGGATCAATTTTCAAAATCCTTATTTGAATTCCAGGGTGGAGTGGAAAACTTGGAGTTAGCTAAATCTTACTACTGTCAAGCATTGAAACTGAATCCTGAAAACTTGCGAGCGCTGCTTGGCTTGTTCTTAGTAAGTAGATTAAAAATAGTTTAAAAGTAAATTATTCTTTATTTCAATGATGATTTGATTGGCCCCATGGAAATGTCATCAAAATCGCTTGAGTAGTTTGGTTTTTTGACCAATAATACTGATCATCCAAGTACTTATTGCTGTGAAATTAACTACGATCTCACCTGCTGGGCAATCACGGAACTCGATCGCAACACAGAGAAACACTAATTTCTATGAATTTGACAGTTTGAATACGTAGCTTATGTTGCATTGCAATAAAAGTTTCGTGATCACCCACCTGATGCCCTGACTTGAATCGAAATAGAATATAATAGAAATCGCTAATCGCTTTCTCCCTGGTACATGAAAATTTGCTTCCAGACAACAAATAACTTGCTGAACCACTACAAGTCGAGCGGCAACGCGAGCAAACGCAAGGATGTTTGGAAGCTCAGCCAGTGGGCGCAGAGCCGCGCCTCCAAGCGACGTCTGCGGGAGGATAACTCCACGCCTCTCTCGGAAATGATGCTATCTTTGGCCATCACCGAGTCAGGGTAGACTGGTCACTTCAGTTAACTGAACCTAGGTGATAGGGTCAGAAATGTATAGAATCCGGGTATTGTATAATCATTTTCAAACTTATTTACTCTTAAATACTTCTCAAACGGATGATGCTTTGGGCCGACACCTCCAAGTCAGGGTACTAGTATTTTCAGTAACTAAAAGCAAACTATAGCAACAAGAAAATAATCTATATGGAAACATAATTATAATACTATATGTGCAATTATCTGTATGCATTTAGTAAACTTTTATGTATAAGTGTGGGCAAAGGTAACCTACGATTTCCAAGGCATTCAATTTTCAAGGGGATAAAATTTTCAAATGTTTAAATATTATTATAAGTGGATGGAAGTGTGTATTACTTGGTTATGTTATTCAAAGTTATTAATTTTAAGTACATAACGTATTTATTGTAATAAATGAGTAATTGTCAACAGTTAGTTTCTATTATCTCAGTTTTACAATACAATACAATACAATAATACTTTATTGAACACCAACTAATACATAACCTTAAAAAACTTACAAAAAATGGTAGAACAAAGGGCGGCCTTATCACATTAAGCGATTTCTTCCAGGGAACCTTAGGATGAACAGGAATCAATGGAGCAAAATTGATTTCTCCGAGGTGGGGTGATCACGAAACTTTGATTACAATGCAACAGGAGAAATCTCCATACTAACTATGCACATAAATTGCGTATTTAAACTGTCAAATTCATACAAATTTGTGTATCGGTTGCAATCGATTTACGTGATCGCCCAGTAGTAGACTAGTCACGCGTTACACAGGGGTAGACTAGTGACATCCTTACAATTCAATAACAAAACAAAGGCCATATTTCTGCTCGGTTAAGTTTGTGCTCGGCTGAGAAGCGGTACGATGACGCTAGGATAAAAGGAAAACGAGGATAGACATTTGGCTCAAGCGAAATTTTTGTCGCTAAACATAACATTTTTGGGTTTTTGGCGGGAAAACGAGAAATATCATAAATGTCATTGTATTATTTTCAGTGTTAGTGCATAAAATTGGTGGCGTTTCATCGTTAAGTTCTGGATTACAGGCATGAGTGTGGGGAATTGGTATAATGATGGTGATACGTTTCTTTTAGTGTTATTTCCAAAACCATAAAAGCTCCTGGTAAATTTGCCACCGCTTTACTAGGAGTATGACTTTGACTTGATGACTTCGACTGTGACTTCACACATATCTACGTGATATAATAACTTAAGAAATTATCAATTACTTGACACTGGCTAAATACATAAAAGTGTAGAGCCAAAACAAACAAACTGTCGTTGTTGGTCTTCTACATCCTATAGGTCTATGATTGACCCTTTGCACCTACTTGCCATATTTGTTTTTACTAACTTACAGGTGTTTTGATCAATAGAAATAAAAATCATATGACCTGGGTTTTTTAATTATATTTTTTATCATTTACATTATGTAATACCATAGATCTTAGCTTTGATCGCTAAGTTTGCCGCCTTTTCTTCTGCCTTTTTCTCTTTCCTTTCTTGCCGCGTCATCTCCCCAGCAAAATACTTCTCTCTGAAACAAAATAATCAGAGTTAAATCGACACACTTCTTTTATCAGTTCAATAGATTTATCCAAAGTAAATTTTCCAAATACACAACATTAGCTTCGATATATCTTTTTAGTAAACTAAACAATAGAAATCACGAACAAGTATGCATGTTCTGCTGGGCGATCACATAACTCGATTACAACCGATAGAAACACAAATTTACATGAACTTGACAGTTTTAATACGCAGTTTATATGCATAGTTAGTGTGGAAATTTCTCCTGTTGCATTGCAATCAGTTTCGTAATCACCCCCCAGATATCAGGGGGTGCACTGCCTACTATGCACGTAAACTGGGTATTCAAACTGTCAAATCCATACAAATTTTGTGTTTCTATCATCAGCATCAGCTCACTGCAGTTCTGACCAGATAATTTTTCCCCATAGTGAAGGCCGGCCTATGCACGGTTTCTCATTCGTGGTCGCCACTTGAAAACCTTGATTCATCAAAGTCGAATCTCACCTAAAATTATGCGTTCCCGCATTCGGATCTACAGGCATGTTAGGCACTTGATCATGAACCTTCTCATATGTCAGCAATCTCCGGGCAGTGAGCTTCGACAGAACTTGTTCCGAGTTGGAGACCAACTTCAGGCATGGATGTGAGGGTAGGTGGCACTCTTGATAGTCATCCCTGTGAGAAAAAAACGAGTGTGCTTTAGACTTCACGACTGAATTAAAACTTCTTTAGTTTAGCTCCATCTATCGGCCGGTATAACTTTGTTTAATGTTAATGTCGCCATTTTGACAATTAAAAATTTTCATTTTACCGGACATACCAATATAATAATACAAATTTAAAACTTTGTTATTTTGAAAATAGAGATATACGTGAACCAACTTCAACTTCCGTTCGCCTAGCATTCATCAGCTTACTCCCCAAGATAGTTTCCCGGCTGCACTTGAGAGCAAGCCATACTTGAACAGAGCTTGACATAATTTGGTAAGGAAATAGTTGAACCCTGGAGAAGGAAGGATCATTTGCCACAATTTTTGACGGGCTAATACTGTTGCGTGTCTACGACTACAGTCACCGTCACATAGCGCCCGTCCATCAAAAGAGAAGGCAACTATATAAAAGGCACGGATGGTGTGCGATTTACGGCTACGGTCTTCGCCTGGAGTAGAGCGACGTATGTTTATTGAAAGAGTGGATCCTATGGAAAGTCGCAATCGTAACTAACATACGGAACACAGCCTATTAGGTAGGAAATAAAGTTATGAAACTGTCAAAAAAGCCGTTTTCAAGAGTGAACCGGTGTATATTTTCATGACAAGCATGTCTGTTGCGCGTCATCACTTATTATATAAAAATAAATAATATAAAAAAATTAAAAATCGCGTGTGCTTCAGACCACACTACTGAAGTAAAACTTCTATAAGAAACATAACTCTCTCTCTTTCTATCTTCATTAACGTGTATCTCCTTCTCAAGTTCCGATCGCCTCGCCTGATCCCTTTCCGTAACACTCGTCACGCATTCACCAGCTTACTCCCCAAGTTAAGCGTGCGTAAAGAAGTTTTATTTCAAAAATATAAACTATGTCTACATGTTCATAGACCTCAATGGCTAGGTGGTTAGAGGTGTCCAATTGTGTTACGCTGGTAACCTATACACCAGTACTATAAAGGTGGCAGTGTCGCAACAAATGCAAACGGTATTTTAAGCTTGTTGCCACGTTTAACGCATTCGCATCCTCTACCATAACTATTAAGAGATTTCATACCGTAGGCAAACTTCTTGTGTCATAACCATAACATAAACAAAAAAACTTTTATAGAAGGTCTACAGTAGCTTTGTTGAATTAGCATATTACAATGACTGAAAAATCTTTCCACCCACCTGATCACAGGATACCAGCAGACCAACCGTCTCCCGGTCTCCAGGTGGCGAGCGGCGAAGTTGAGCAGATCGCTGTAGAGGTGTGGCAGGCCGTACTCCACTTTAGATGGGACATGGTTGCGCAGGTGTTCCTCAGCTAGCGAGTAGTTTTCTTTCTCTATGCCAATCTTCTCTGTCGGCTCCCGAACTCCGTATGGGGCTGAATAGTAGATAATCCAAACCTGATTTAACTACTCTCACCTGTCCATAATCATATGCAGTGACGTAGCTAGGCGTAGGCGAAATGGGCCCTAGATACAGGGAATCCTAGTTAGGGTGCAAAATCTATGTATGTGAGCTTTAGGCGTTATTATTCCTAGGAAAATGCTACTGCTCATTCCCTGGATATTTCCTTAGCTGGCTCTTACAGCAGCCGGCGAATAGGTGGGGTGTTCGCTGGTCCTAATATTCTCACACTAGGACTACTGGGTAATATAACCCTAATAATCACATTGGTTAATATGTAAGTGGAATGGCCAAATCCCAAGGATAATATTGGATTGAACTAATTAATTTTGTAGAGGGTAGTTTGGAATCAATCACTGACCAATTCAATATAAACAGTATACCTACATCATAAATATTGAACCTGTTTAACACATCTGGTAAAGTTCAAGAGAAATAAATCTCACACTCACTTCACTATCCGGTAGGTATTAGGTACAAATTACCTCCTTCGGGAGTAATTCATTCGGGGGAACTGATGATGGATTATATATAATTTAGGCATATTCAAATAAATGTGACTCACGATCGGTAACAATAGCGTCAAACTTCACTCCGTCCCGCCAATTCGTCAGTGAGAAATCACTGACTATCACATCGAGGTATCTGCCTTCGGAGCCATACTGTTTCATGTTGCTGCGTATACTCTCTTTCGTGGTGCGCACCTGTGAACACCGTCGAGATACAATCATTGGTTTATAAACATGTGTTTAGAGAGTTCTGGCGGGAATGCGAAAAAGATTGCGTCACCGCATTGTATTATTTTCCAAAACTTTTGTTATTTTCAGTGTTAGTGCATAAAATTGGTGGCATTATATTCGTTAAGTGCTGAATTACAGGCGTGAGTGTGGGAAAATGGTATAATGATGGTGAAACGTTTCTTTTCGTGTTGATTCCAAAACTCCATAGAAGGATCAAGTAAAGCTGCCACCACTTTACTAGGAATATGTTTGACTAGACTATGACTTGATGACTTTGACTGTGACTTGACACATATTTGCGTGAAATATCATTAACTTGATAAATTATCAATTACTTGACACTGGCTAAATACACAGTGTGGAGCCAAATATTTAAAAAAAACTAAGCAAGCAAGACAAAGTTATACTAGCCGACAGATGGAGCTAAAGATGTTTTACTTGAGTTGTATAGTCTAAAGCACATTAGTTTTTTAAATAAATAAAAACTTTGGCTACATTAAAAAGACCATTTTGTATTGATCATGTGTAATTTAACTGTGAAAAGTCAAGTAACCATTCAGGAGCTACTGGTGTAAGTTGTGAAATCTTAAACCCTGGAAATACATACATTGTTACCTTTTGTCCAACCCTAGTTGGTCTTGTTCTTGCATGCAGCATCATGAAGTCTATGTCGGAGCCCCATACATATGCTGAAGTTAAAAATAATGGATAAAATTTTATGATGCCAGTTTGTGTTTACACAAAGAATATCATCATTCACAATTTAAAAAAATATGTTCTGCTTATAGATAAATAATCAGAATGATTTGAATGAATTTATTGATATCCCTTTGCATTTTAATAAAAATCCACTATTTCCTAGTAAAAAACTTGGTAATTAAATTAAAATCTACTTATTTAAAGTATGTTAACTAACCACCAAAATGTGCAGCTGCAACAAACAAAGACCCGGATCCTACAAAAGGGTCCAGTATTACATCTGCAGGTTTAACCTGCGCCTGATTGGCCATTAATATTGCAAGCTGGGCATCCATGCTTGTGTTGCCGATAAAACGCCGTTTCTTGAGTGAGTGTACCTGGATGAGATCTCGCTGACCATCTGCTATCTGAAATTAATTTACAACATTACATTTAACAAATTTACTAATTAGCAATTACCATTACATTAACCATTCGGGTTTGGTTCATGTTTTGGTATACACTATTGTACATACACACATTATTAAAATGTTCAAAACAGGCAGAGTTTCTATTTAGTAATTTTTAGTAATTTTTAGTAATTTATTTATTTATTTGCCAGTAAGTAAATAACAATCTTATGCTAGTGGATTATATTAGGTATAGTTTTCAACTAAATATCATATTTTTAAAAGGAAAAAATCTTTAAAAAAAAAGCAGTTGGTAACTATTTAAACATAGATAGGTAAGTTACAAACATCAGATATCTACTACATCATCAGCTACTACAGCATCCATACTAGGTTACCCTGTGTTACACTTAAAATTTTTTTACTAACAATATTATAACTGAGTAGTAATAAAAACTAACTAACATCAAATTATTTATATAAACAAATTATTCATAGAAAGTAGGGTTACTATATTTATATATAATATAGACAACTATTGTTGTCTCACTTCCACTACATTTTCGGCATAGTGGTGGAAGTGGGAGAATAGCATTTCATTTCATCATACTAAGTTCAACATAGGATTTTGTGATATTACAACTATTTTTATTTACTATGGTATCTTACCCATCTCCCAAAGAAGACTTCATATGGTTTGTCAGGGACATTATTTGGTTCCACTCCATAAAACTCTAAATATGCAAGGGTAATATCTGGATCCTTTAATTTTATTCGACCCTCTAGAGGCAAATAACTGAATGCCTGAAAAAACACATATTAAAATATATTGCTAAAAATTTACACATTTTGAAATATAGTAAGTAGTATAGCAGAACATTTTCTGTTCATTAAATAATTTAAAAAAAATAATAATACAAGATTATTAACCATATTATAATAGTATTGTTAGCCTGCCCCAGTTGCACCTACCTCAATCTTTTCAACCTTCTCTTTCATAGTGAAATGCTTGCAAAAAGTTTCAACATCTACTTTGA
The DNA here is from genome assembly GCA_905220475.3 of Ennomos fuscantarius. NCBI lineage: Eukaryota > Metazoa > Arthropoda > Insecta > Lepidoptera > Geometridae > Ennomos > Ennomos fuscantarius. The sequence continues at coordinate 2,089,568 of HG992032.1, forward strand.
ATGTTTTCTTTACAGAACAGCAGTTTTCTATCAACTCTTTTGGGCAAATCTGAAAGTCACTGATTTCAAAATACTTTATTGATGGATTTCCAATGTTCATCCATTTCCCAGTTGCATTTTGTAATGAATTTTGAAGGTTATCATGGAGTTGAGTTACAGTTGTTGCTTTAGACCACAGTTCTATGCAGTTTTTCATTAACACAGATCTCGAGGCAATCGCTTTAGCGCATTCTTCAGAAGGGAGTTCTACTATCCAGTATGGCTTGTCTATGCTAGGCTTTTCGATATAATTAATTGGAATGTCCAATAGGGATAGTATACTTTGCATTTCCTGTAAATATACGAAACGTTATTAAATCTATATATATAAAAGAAAGTCCTGTTAGTTACACTATTTCTAACTCAAGAACGGCTGAACCAATTTGGCTGAAAAATGGTAGGGAGATTGTTTAGAACCAGGAGACGGACATAGGATACTTTTTATCCCGTTCGACTGCGTTTTACTAATTCACCCGTGCGAAGCCGGGGCGGGTCAACTAGTAAACAATAAACGGGAGTCAGGAACTCAGGAATAATACCCGGCCAAATGGGTATCATTAGAGTGCACTTGAGTTGATACTTACAGAATGACGGAAATCCAAATGCTCGTGAGCAAACCACAATAAATATCGCCGCCACATTTTACTGCGTGTATTTTTTTAAATCTGTTGCTACTGCATGTAGTTAAAAGTAAAATAATTTAATATTTGATAATAAAAACAAACGAGCGTGCTTTAGGCCACACGTCTTTTTATTTTTTTGTTGTTCCTTGGCTCCACACTTTTATGTATTTAGCCAATGTCAAGTAATTGATAATTTTTAAGTTATTTCATATATACCTATATGTTGTGTCAAGTCAAGTCACAGTCCAAGTCATCAAGTCAAGTCATAGTCTAGTCTACGGTCCGTATTACTAAACGATGCTCAGTCATTGATCGGTGCTCAACCAGAGATTTCATTCAAAACTTATCAATTTTTGACTGAAATCGCTGCTTGAGCACCGATCGATGACTGAACATCGTTCTATGATACGGACCTAAGTCATACCCCTAGTAAAGTAGTGGCAACTTTACCAGAAGCTTCTAAGGAGTTTAGGAAATAACATGGAAAGAAACGTTTTACACTCATGCATGCCTATAATCCAGCACTTAACGAATAAAACACCACCAATTTTATGCACTAACACTGAAACTAACACAAGTTTTGGAAAATAATACAATGCGGCCACAAGATCTTTCTAGTTTTCCCGCCAAAAAAGTGGTACCTACCTAGACGAACTTTAAAGAAAAGTCCTACCACCTAGTTCGAAACATCGAGATTGTGTGGTATAGATACCAGAGCAACAGCAGCCTATATATTATATCAAAGCAACAAATACTCTGACATATCTAATTATCTAGGCTGCAGTTGGCAGTTACACATTATGCTCTCGCTAGAGTACTTCACTGTTCCTTCATGGTACATAAGCCATGCCATAGTATTTAAGGATTTTTTTTCCAAATTATCTGGTCTGTTTCTTGTGTAGTAAAATAGGTTTATTAAAAACCTAGAAATGGGTTACTTTTATCCATATCAAACCCAAGACTTTTTTGAACATTTTTTGCTATGTAAAATTCACCAGTTTAACTGCAAAAACAAAATACAAAATTTACTCAATGGTGCTTATATCTGTTATCAACTACATTTAGACTTTTAAAGCTAAAAGAAAAGAATGTGAAGTAACAATGATAATTTATTCCTCTCTGGTCCATCATCCAACCACATGGACACTGCAATTTCTTAAAATTACTTATATCTCAAACCTATATTACACAGTATTGCTCTTTTCATCTGTAACATTTGGTATTTCCTCTGCCATGCCATCATCAAGAAAGTCCTGATACCTATCATGAAGGAAGTCCTGATAGGCATCTTTAATTGCGCCCGAACAGGCAACATAATGGCCACCAGAATGCTCTGCTACAACTGGCTTAATAAACAGGCTTATGAGGGATTCACTCATTTCTGTAACAAAAAATTATTACATGTGTGTTTAGGCTTATAGGTTGTAATCTGCATTTTGCAACAATGTTAGATTGGTTTTGGAAGAACACTCCTGTCCTGTTAGCTTTTCCTTTAGATAATCAGCTATAAATTCTTATATTTATTTAAGTCAACTAGTGCTGCTATGTAAGTGGCCTATTAAGCCACTCTCAATTTCTCATTTGATACATTTCATCAAATTATGAATAGATAAGTAAAATATATTCTCACCTTTAGGAATTATAGAATCACTTTCTCCATAAACATGTAATGATGGCAGTGTAATGTCCTCATCATAGAAACCTTTATGCACCAGGCTGCCAGATTTGAAACCAGATGCCAGTATTGCAAATTTGAATGTGTATGTCAAATCTGTAATAGCAAATATAGCTGATGTCATTGTACTCAAAGTAGATACCTCTACTTTTTTGTGGTGAGGTCAGCCTGCATGCTATCTTTTTTAACCTCATTTCTTTGATATTGGTGTAATATTTCAACCTCAAAATGATAATTCTAGTAAATGCACTGATAGGTAAATTTTGCAATAATTAATTGAGTGAAGAAATAATAATACACCTAGCATAACCAATGAATAAACACCTCATAATATGTCGATAATATACTTACATCCCTTCTGCAGCATCGCTGCCAATAGCCCAACAAGGCAAGCTCCCTGTGAGAAGCCCATAAAACCATCAAAAGGGCCATGTTCTTTTACTACCTTCTCAACCAACTTTAGGGTGTCCTCAAACCCTAACGCCGGTCCGCCCAAGCACTTGCCACTGAATGTATTATCTTCTGCATTGAACCACCAAGATCTTGCATCTGTAATCAAGAAACCCTTCCTTTATTATCACATTTTGCACATAACAGGGCGCACTCATGCAGGCTATTGTCAGTTGAAAACGCTTTTTGATGATTAACGGTTCTGCACCGATACCATACCTTCATCAGGTGACCCATCTTCACTAACTACTTTATGGGGTGCTGATATGAAAAAAAGCTGTGCGTACTTGGCTACAGCCTTACGAAATGACCCAATCTTCCCCCTGAATACTGTTCCGTTTTGCCGATACCCATGGAAAGCCAAGATTTTCAGCTTCGGTCTATTTTCCTTGTTGTTTTCTGGAGTGGGCTGATCACTTTGGTTAGAATTAGAATTCACCTCAGACATAGTATTGTGATAAGTATATATCTGCCCTGGTTAAAACATACGTAAGTATATAGTTTTCTTGTGATTTTCACGGTAACTAAATTATAGTAAATACATTAATACAAATAGTATTCTGTGATTATCTTCTGCCGAAATATTTCTTCGTAATCTGTGGCACAGACCAAGTAGAGGATACTATCTGTGTTCCGCTCAAACAAAGAGTTTATTATCCCAAAGAGTATATAATCCGCTCACAGAGAAGAACATGGTACGACTATGTCTTATAATTTTTTTTGGTCCTAGCCGAGACAAGAAGGTCATCACTTTGAGGAATTGATCAACAGGGCTAGGTAAAGTAGGATATAGATCATATAATAATAACAATATAATATATAAGGCCACCGTTTTGTTCTGGATTTTTTTTGAGATTTTTAAGGTGCAGTTTTAAAATATGTATTAGTTGGTGTTCAACAAAGTATTATTGTATTGTATAGATATTGTCACGGTATTATATACTCTTTGGTAGATGTATTTTGTCAATATCAGTTATTGTCAATGTCATATACTTTTTGGGCTAGCATTGGCGCCAAATTTGGCAGTTGTCAATCAAAAGTATCGGGCAGAGTACTGTTTATGTTTCTTATTTTGATCACTGATAGATTTGTTTGTAAATTTAATTAAAACTGTTTAAAAATGGAGGATGGTGACTTTGATCAACGTCTCCGGGACTTACAGAGAGAATACCTGGAGTTTTTAGATGATGAGGTATTTTTGGAAGAACATAACCTCTCTCCCATCTCGTAAAACTTTTCCAATATATTGATTTAATTTTTAGGAAGACCAAGGGATTTACATGGCAAAGGTTAAACAGATGATAGCAGATAATTCTCGGCGGTTAATTGTAAGCGTAAATGATCTACGACGAAAGAATCCCGAGCGAGCCAAAAATTTGCTCGAAACTGCATTTGAGGAACAGATAGCATTTCAAAAAGCCCTGAAAGAGTATGTCTCTTCTATAGATCCTTCTTACGCCAAAGATCAAGAGGAATTCTATGTGGCTTTCTGTGGTAGTTTTGGTAATAAGCATGTGACTCCTAGGAGTTTGACTTCAAGGTGGGTTAAATAATATAATAATTAACCATTTACTGTCGATTCCGTCTAGTTTTCTCTAAACCTAATGATTTGTCTCTTGTTAGCAGTAATCGTTTAAATGTCTACACTTTATAAATCCATTCAAAAGTAATCTAAACTAGTACTAAGATTATGTATCTTTTTTAGGTATCTAGGTAACCTAATATGTGTAGAAGGCATAGTAACCAGGGTGTCCCTAGTAAGGCCTAAGGTGGTGCGCAGTGTACACTATTGTCCCACAACAAAGAAGGTGATGGAAAGGAAGTATACAGATCTGACTTCCTTTGAAGCTTTTCCTTCAACTGCTGTGTATCCAACAAAGGTTAGTGTTTAGGAACTTTAAATAAGCACGAATGACTGAGGTGTTAAACCTCATAAAATTATATCTTTAATTTTCCAAAGCCAATATGTAACCTTGATGACTTTAGTGTCATCATGGTGATCGCATCATTAAAGGAAACTCCTGTAAATGATTTTTTTTGAGCAACAATACATCTAATAGTATTTTTCTGGGAGCTCTGAATAGTTTGATGGCTAAAGTCATAATCTTAGTGTTCCTTCTAACACCCATATTTACACCAAAATTTGGGCTTGCACAAGCAATGTTCTTCAATGCTTCATAAATATTTGCACAAACATTGCTTGCAAATGCTGTTGTTCAAATATTAACCTCAAACAATAGATTTTAACAATAACAAGACATGATTAATTTCTTTATGATTAATTGTTGATGTTTGGACAGCCATTGAAATCATGCAGTGGCTTTCCACCAAATGTACAATAATAGACATCTATGAAACAAAAAAAAAATTGTTATTGCACTGCAGCACAGTCAGCACTGTCTGTTATATAGTTATAATAAAAAAAGGGTATAAATATTCCTTCCTTCATTGAAATTAATTTTATTTTTCAGGATGACGAAGGCAATGCACTGGAAACAGAATTTGGATTGTCCCGCTATCGAGACCACCAAACAATTACAGTGCAAGAAATGCCAGAACGGGCCCCAGCTGGCCAGCTACCTCGGAGTGTGGATGTCATCTGTGATGATGACCTGGTGGACAAATGCAAGCCAGGTGATAGGGTGCAAGTGGTTGGGAACTATAGGTGCCTTCCCAATAAGCAGGGAAGCTTCACAGCTGGAACCTTCAGGTAATCTTATAAATTTTTAAAATTATTTTCTCACTCACTATAGTCGAACCGCATAAATGAGGCTTGACTGTGATACTACAGATACATGTATTAATAATAATAATATGTATGGACACCTCACACAAAGCCATCTAGCCCCAAACTAAGCAAAGCTTGTATTATGGGAACCAGATAACTGATACAATGTTTAGATAATTTTTGTTTGTAAAAACATACTTAAAATACAATATAACAACACCCAGACACAGAACAAACACCTATGCTCATCACACAAATGTTGGTCCTGGGTGGGAATCGAACCCACAACCCACAGTTCAGAAGGCAGGGTTACTACCAACTGAGCTATCGGGCCAGTCAAATTAAATTTATCTTTACAGGACAATCCTAATAGCAAACAATGTTACACAAATCAACAAAAACTACAACATAGACATCACATTAGAAGATGTTAAGCTCTGCAAGCGGCTAGCCAAGAAGTCTACCACAAACATGTTTGAGTTGCTTAGTAAATCTCTGGCACCATCCATACATGGACATGATTATATCAAGAAAGCAATATTGTGTTTGATGCTGGGAGGTATGGAGAAGATTCTACCTAATGGCACCAGGCTTCGAGGGTAAGTTTTGATGTGAATTATTGTTTTATTATCCATACTTGCTTGTGTAACTCAGGAATAGTGATAACATGTTTTGTTTCTATCTATTGAGTTTGAAAATAGCAAAAATTAAACAAGAGAAAATACTAATTTATAATATAAATAATATAAAGACTGTAATATACATTTAAGAGAAGGCATGGTCCTATTCTAACTCTGCCCGGACTTTAATTCCAGAGATATAAACATCCTCCTCATCGGAGACCCATCTGTGGCGAAGTCCCAGCTGCTCCGGTACGTGCTGCAGACGACGCCTCGCGCCATCACCACCACCGGCCGCGGCTCCTCCGGCGTCGGCCTCACCGCCGCCGTCACCACCGACCCGGAAACTGGCGATCGCAGGTCATCATCAGGCTATATTAGAATACCTCATTCTTGTTTAAAAAAAATGGTAATTAATGATGTGACGCGCTAGTCGTTCACCTGATGTTAAGCGACACGGCCGCCCGTAACAGAACAGTGTCACCCGGAACTCTAAAATATAAAGTTTCGCGCGACACTGCACTGCACACATCATCCTGAGACATCAGCACAGTCTGGTAATAAGATTACTAGACTGTGAGATCAAGTCATAAAATCTCAATTGCCCAGTAACTTCACTTCATTTAATTTCCTGGTTCTAAGCTACCTCTCCACCAATTTTCAGCCAAATCGGTTTAGCCGTTCTTGAGTTATAAATAGTGTAACTAACACGACTTTTTTTTTATTATACTTCGAACGGGTAAATTAGTAAAACCTGGTCGAATGAGATAAAAAGTATCCTACGTCCGTCTCCTGGTTTTAAGCTATCTGCCCACCAATTTTCAGCTAATTCGGTTAAGCCGTTCTTGAGTTATAAATAGTGTAACTAACTAACTAGTGTATATAACGAATACAAAACAAAACATGTATCGAATGGGCGTCGGCTCAGCATATTGCTGGTCATCGAAGAAATCCAGCGCTGATTTTAGCCTAGACCCAGAGGGGGTAGATCCAACGCACAATTCGAAAAATATTATTTTATTAATACAATAATTGAAGGGATGAGATTAAAATGATTACATTTCAAATAGGGCAAATAGAATGTTGGGGTTTGTTTTGCGCACAGCGAAACCTTTTAGAAATGATGCCACGTGGATTATTTTATACAATTGCTTGGTAAGGTCAATTCTTGAGTATTGCTCTTCGGTGTGGTACCCCATATATGATACGCATGTAGACAGAGTCGAGGCTATTCAGCGTAAGTTTTTGAGGTCACTGTGTAGTAGACTTGGTTTGAGACGTAAGCTTAAGGAATATCCAGATAGACTGAATAAATTCAAAATGAAAACCCTTGTAAGTCGTAGAAACATTATGGATTTGTGCACCTTGTACAAAATTGTTAATGGTATGTTTGGTAATGAACTGTTAATGAATGTCAATTTCAAAGTACCCTCACGTTCTGTACGTAGTATTCAGCTATTTAACATGCCGCCTACCTACAATAACGTTTCACGGAACAGTCCTTTAGTTAGGATGTGCCGCGCATATGATGAATTAAGTAATCCCAGTGACATGTTTTCATGTAGTTTTGCATCCTTCAAACTTGCTATCAATAATTTAATTAAGTAATTAAGTAACTAATATTATGTAAATTTACTTGTATTTAGAATAATAGTCTATTAAAAAATTGTTTATTTATATAGTGTCAAAGATTTCTTAGTTTAAGTTGTGTACGGTTATAATTGGACTTTAGGTTTATATAGTTGTATCAATGTTGATTTTATACTAATGTATGTAATGGCCTATTGTCTGTTACCGAACCTATTACAATAAAATAAAATAAAATAAAATAAATAAAAAGGGTTTAACTGATTTTTTTCACAAAATGACTTATGGGTATCGTTGGATTCAGCGTGAAATTATCTACAATAATACATTCTCAAAATACCGATATGAGGCTTAAATCTCGAGATTTTCAGTCTAAAAACGGTTTATCTGACACGAATACAGTTTGCTTACCATGAAAACATTATTATATTTTTACAGTAATTGTATGAATTAGTACTATATTTTGTATTTTAAAATAGAATTAATACATTTCAAGCAACTAAAACTCACATAAACCTTTTCTATTACTTAATACGCACTAAAATGAGGCCGTTGAAGTTTAAAGTCAATTTTCTCGAAACTATCAATTTGACAGTTAAACCCTTTTTATTCTCACCCCTTCAATTATTCACGTCTCATTCAGTTTTAGTCTACTGTCTGTTACATTCCAGGCTAGAAGCCGGCGCTATGGTCCTCGCCGACCGTGGCGTAGTATGCATCGATGAATTCGACAAGATGTCCGACATCGACCGGACAGCCATTCACGAAGTGATGGAGCAAGGTCGCGTCACGATAGCTAAGGCAGGAGTCCACGCCACTCTTAATGCCCGCTGCTCAGTGTTAGCCGCAGCCAACCCTGTATATGGACGGGTAAGTTTTAAACTGTATTGTCAGCTTTATAAGGTTGGTTTTAAAGTATATGTACTGACTGTAAATAAGGCATACCAAGCTACAGAGGGGGAGGGGAGGATAATCCGCTAGTGTTAGCGTCGTAGAGCGTCATCGCTTACTCGGAGGAAGCTTGCTTGGTGTTAAGACGCATCAAGCCTTGTACATTATATGGTTAGTTTTAGCCACATTTTCAGCAATAATAACAAACGTAAAAACTTGGAGCAATAAAAAAAGAATCATCAAAATCGGTTGATCCTGTCGAAAGCTCTAAGGTTTTAAAAAACAAACAAATATTTTAAAACAGTCGAATTGATAACCTCCTCCTTTTTCGAAGTCGGTTAAAAGGTCCATGATTCTTGAGTTCTCTATATCGCTCATTCATTTCAACATCTAACATTAAAATAGGATTACAAGAAAAAACGTTTATTCTGTTTTTTGTAGTTTTATTTTATTTTATGTAAACATATATCTTTTTACCTACAATATTACTTTTTCTTCAATTATTATTTATTTTAAGTTCTTATGTATAGTTTAGTTTTTTTTTTTCCTTTTCCTAAGTTTAATTATATAAGTAACCTGTAAACATAAGCTTTTATTTAAACATTTTTTGTCGATAGGAACATTATACTTGTAGTTAAACAGATTTCTCATGATTATTAAAATCGTATTTCGCAATCTATGTCGCGAGTACTGAAAATCTTCCAAAATGTCGATATGTGCGAGCGAGATGGTGGAAGCTAAGCTCTCTTGGTTTTTTAGTTACAAATTTGTAATCTAGTTACTAGGTAAGCTATCTTCTTTATCTTCTAGTATGACCAGTACAAGACTCCAATGGAAAACATTGGTCTGCAAGACTCGCTGCTGTCTCGTTTCGACCTGCTGTTTGTGATGCTGGACTTAGCCGATGCAGACCATGACAACATGATCGCCGAACATGTGCTTCGGATGCACAGATATAGGTAACTGTCATCAACAGCCTGGAGATGTCCCCTAGGGGTCATCCATAAATTACGTCACACGTTAAGGGGTGAGAGGGGGTCGACGAATTGTGACATAGTATTTAATTTTTTTTTTATTGTTGACCTAAATTTAGGTGGTGGTAGTAGTAGTAGTGGTAGGGTACTAGGTGGTAGGACTTTATACTAGGTGGTAGGACTTTACTGCAAAGTTCGTCTAGGTAGGTACCACCGCTTTGCCAGTTATTCTGCCGCCAAGCAGTAGTGTGCAAGCACTGCTGTGTTCCGGTTTGAAGGGCACTGTAGCTAGTGAAATTACTGGGCAAATTAGACTTTATGATCTGATCTCACAGTTTAGTAATCTTATTACTAGATTGTGCTGATGTCTCTGGATGACGTGCGCAGTGCAGTGTCACGCGAACCTCTATACTTTAGAGTTCCGAGTGACACTGCAGCTGGTATGGGCAGCCGTGTCGTTTAACATCAGGCGAACGGCTAGCTTGTCACGTCATTCCTTAACATTAAAAAAAAAAGACATCACATTTTTTCAAAATATTTATGTTTTACCAGAGGCGCCCGGTGATTTCTATTAAATATTTTTATCTGCAGAACTAGCAGTTTTCCGTAATACAAATATCATAAATTTTGGCCTCGGCACTAAATGTAAAATTTGGTCCAAATCTGATCAATCATATTGAAATGAAATGAAATAAACTTTATTCCTGACGCACAATATCTCATAGGTAATATAAATACAAAGACAATAGAAACATATATACACAATAATATGCGATACTGCGCGATGTCAGGAATAAGTCCCGGCTCAGCATACAACTGAGGCTGCAAATATTCACATGAAACCAATCAACTTCAACTCTTTGTAAATGGCCTTTGTGGAGAGGTTACCAGAAAAAAAAGTGTCACACACACCATTCATTCATTCACTCAAAATATCAATGATGTATAACTGAATATTCATTCATTCAAAATATTAACCAGTGTATTCCTTAACAGCATTATTTTTAAATTATCACACAGAAATCCTAAAGAGCAAGATGGTGAAGTGTTGCCCATGGGCTCATTGGTTGAAATGCTGTCGACAGAGAACCCGGACAATGACGACGTCGAGGTGAGTTTCCATAACTTAATAGAAAAGGGAAAAAAGTGATCAATTAACAACGAGGGCAAAGTGCAAACATGGCCCGTATCAAGCTAAAATAAACACTTTATAATCAATACATATTTGTACAAATTTCACACAGCGCCATTTAACTAACAGCCATAACAGATGTGATAGTTTACATACATACCATACTACCACAAATACTTAAATAAGGCTTGGACAGTCGTCAAACGTGTGGTTAACAATGCAAAACAGCAGTTGCTTTGTAAATATGTTATGGTTAAACCCATACAGCCTTATTAATAAACGGGTATTAGTCTCGGATTAGTCACTTTGTCCTTTTTTTGCTACTGGAATATTTAGCTGGATCGAAAGAGACAAAAGATGGTGTAACTGGTCTAAAGCTAGTTCGTGTTTATTAATAAGGCTGATATTGTTTTGTTTGTAAGTACATACTTATAATAAAACACCTAGATACAGCACAAACATTGATGTTAATCACACAAAGAAGTGATGCGAGTACAAAACCAAATAACTAAATATCACATGAACAGTCGGAAGACGTCTACTGCTGAACACAGACCTCCCCCATTATTTGACAGCCTCTGTGGTGTGGTGGTTGAGCAGGTCGGCTCATGACCCGGAGGCGGCGGGTTCGATTCCCGCGGCAGGACAAGTATTTGTGCACAAAAAAAAGCGCAAATACTTGTTCTGAGTCTGGGTGTTGTGGGACCATGGTCCTCATAGTTCCTGGGTCCCTAGACACAGGGAATCCTAGTTAGGGTCCAGGATCTATGTATGTGATCGTTGGGCGTTATTATTATTGTTATAACGTCACTTTGGACGCGTATCAATCAAGGTTGCCATAATCACCACGCTTGGTTTGCGGCTTGGTGATGATAGAAGATTTTAATGTACCAATTCTGCTCTGCATTCTCTGGATGTCTTTTAGCTTAGATTCCTAAGAATCGTTACCATCAAGTGAGATAGTAGAGAAACGCAAACAACGGGTCATGTGCCAACAAAGCGATTTGCCTCCTCGTTTATCATGCAAACAGCCAAAAAGTGAAACACTTTACCGACGTCCGTATTTCCCGAAACCTATAACCTTGGAGTCTCCAAATTGGGAGTGAACACTGAACAGGTATCTTCTAGGCAAGCGTGTTACATCCTAGACCACATCGTCACTTACCATCAGGTGAGATAGTAGTGAAACGCAAACAAAGGGTCATCCTATTCTCGCACTCCCGGGCCCACACGGTGACGGTAACTATACAAGGTGGAATTTAATTCGTTCTTTTCCTTTAATGTATATATTCAGTCCATGCTATAGAACGCTCCTATATAACTAAATAAAAAAGTACTTTTAAAATAAAACTTAAATCTAGGTATTATCAAATTACTGCAAATTTAAATTCTAAAGAAAAGCTTTGCGACATTGAGCAAAGCAGGTGTTTTATTGCCTGCGAAACATTTACAAAGCACTCAGCTGGTGCCCGCACTGTGTGTACCGTTATAGACATTTCGGCTGTCATGCAGTTATTTTAGGAGACACTAAATACTAAAACAAAACTTTTTTAAATTGGACCGCGTACGAATATTCTATAGCATGGTCTGAGTACATACATTTAAGGAAAAGAGTGAATTATATTCCATCGTGTATATGACAAATCGTATTGTAGGAGACAAGTCAAACAATCTACGAGAAATACGACCCGCTACTCCATGGCAACACTCGCAACAAAAAGGACCAATTTTTAAGCACCAAGTTCATGAAAAAGTATATCCACATCGCCCGGCTGATGAAACCGAAGCTAACTCAGGAGGCGTCTGACGCCATCGCTGATGAATACGCCAAGCTGAGGAACCAGGATATGATGGAGAGTGATGTAGCTAGGGTGAGTGTCGCAGATCATATCAATGTAACACTTTTTCTTGTTCGCGTGAAACTGCCGATACTGTTAGTATTGTATGCCGGTATATTGATAGTGAAAATTTACAAGACCAAATGCGGGTAGTTGTAGACGACGCCCGTTCTGCACGATGCTGACACTCGCCACTCCAGTCCCCTCGTGACCGCGGCCAATGTAACTTGGTCGAAACGTCGAGGTTGGTCAAAATAATATTTTGATAATTTTTGTACGCGAATAGACCCGTTTTATCTTTACAATATCATATTAATGTAGTTGCAGATATTGTGTGTTTACGACTGTTATTTTTACCTTTATATTATTTAGGGGCCATTCATGAATTACGTCATGCATTTCATGATTTTTTGACCCTAACCCCGTCTTTGTCACAGCTAGTCACACTTGTGAGACAAATAAATATTAACAACAAAAAAGAATATAAAGAACATTTTCTTTGAACGGAATGTCGTACTATTACAGACTCAACCGGTAACGGCGCGTACACTAGAAACCTTGATCCGTCTCGCCACAGCTCACGCTAAATGCCGCCTCAGCTTCCAAGTGACAGAGCAGGACGCCATGATCGCTATCCAGCTCGTACACTACGCTTATTTCAAAAAGGTACGTTAAGATACTACTACTAAAATTATAATTTAATAATTGACCGAATCTAAACAAAAAAAAATTAAGGTTGATCCGGTGAAATAAAAGAAAATACGTCCACACTGGGCTGTATATATATTGAGAAGAAGAACAGATAACGTAGAATTATAGATCAGTATCGCACAGATAGTAAATAAATTTTTCCAACAATCATTATAAATTTCTAAAAAGAATGCTCGAATTGAATTGAATCTTAGGTAGTGGCTTCTGCGGCAATTTCGCCACAATTTCATGTACTAAAATAAATGCTCATTTCATTAAAAAAGAATGCTCATTTAGACAGATTTTTTCTTGGCATCGTTGATAGACTTTGATAGGTAAGTTAGTGTTCGGACCTCAATTTAGAAGAAAAAAAAGATATGTGTTATGTCAATTAGGAAATTGTCATGAGAAAATATATACACTTTTGTTTATCGTTTTTTTGATGTTTTAATTTTATTAATAAAAAAAAAGGTATTTGGGACCCGGGCTGAAGCCCGAACAGTTAGTTAAAAATATTGTAATAATATCTACAATATTTTTAACTCCTTCGGACTCCTTTTAGATACTACAGAAATGTGATATGTCATTTATGTACTGTAAGTTTAATGCTATTTCTGAATATTTCTTCAGGTGCTGATGAAAGAGAAACGCCGTAAGCGCCATGCATCGTCCGACGAAGAAGCAGCCGCGTCCGACAGCGAACAGCCATCACAACCAAAAGCTAAACGGTCGAAGAGAACTGTGAGTTACCACGATAGTACTCATTTCAATATACTGTTTATTAAAAACACTTTTTTTGTTTACATGGCTGCCAAAGCCGGAGTTAAAGTTAAAATGCTCAGATACTAAAAACATGTGCAGAAGGAAACCGGTGAAGGCCAGGATCCTTATGAGTTCTCATCAGACGAGGAAGCGGAACCAGTCCTTCGGGCTGCAAGAGTTCGCGAGCCGGAACCCACGGAGAGGACCACTCGCGCATCCTCGCAGAAAACCACCATCGCGGCGGACAGGTGAGAAAACTGGCAACACATAAAAATCTTTGTATGTGGAGAGTGACATTAGTGACGTTGCGGAACAAAATTCAATAAGTGTTCCCCGCCGCATCCAAGATTTATCGTCAAATGCAGCCTTTTTAAATCTATATTATAGTTAATCTCAGATAGTGTAGAGAAAATAAAAATCAATATCCAAATGTAAAACTCAAATAATTATTGAATTGTAAGCTTTTTAATTTTGCAACTGAAAGACTGTATCCGGGTAAAGTAATAAATTTTAAAATAGTATGGGGAAAAGGCGCCACTACTGACTTGTTTTCCATAAATTACATCATGAATTTCATGATATTTTGACCCCACCTCCGTCCTTGTCACAGCTGGTCACCTGCTGACTGGTGGCTGGTTTGTGAGCCACCCCCCCACTACGTATGATGTCACACATTTTGCAATTTTTCGTGCATTATACAATACTGTTGATAAGGAAGTTGGCGATTGTACTTAGCAGTCGGACGGGTATCGATTTGAAATAATTCCATACTTTATAGACATGTCTGGTATCATACAGCATAAAGCAAAAACTTTAATATTTTTGAAGCCAATTCATAACTTTAATTTAGTTCTAAGTACAACAAAAGTTTTCTACCTATCCTAGATGACTATCGTGAGACCGATTTTCGTTGTAATAACAAAATTCTATGCTCTATGCCTAATCAAATCACATAGTATCATCGACCTTGTGACATAGATTTGTGTATGCAATTACCAACCTTAAGGTGGTAAACATCTTTAGACCGCGAGCATATATATGCCAGGCTTCATACTAAAGTATTCAAGGCCCTTTCTTCTTCACAGACTAACGCAATTCAAATCAGCGCTTCAACAAGTGTTCCGCGACGAGCGAGCAAACTCTCTTCCACTGGAGCGCATCACCTCACACGTCAACGAAAAGTTCTCTCACGCGCCCTTCTCAAGTGGGGAAATACAAGCGGCGGTTGAGAAAATGACCCAGGACAACCAAGTGATGATGGCTGACGATATTGTGTTTTTAATTTAAGGGTTTATGTAAAGGTGTCTTCAGATGAAGCCATGTGAAAATATATCAACAAGCATTCATATTTCATTCAATATTTTATCACCAAACCATCTCTTTTGCAAGAAGACCTAGACTCATAGACTAGCTAGGCTATCACGTAACTAGATTGAAACACAATTTTTTATGGAAGTGACAGTTTCAACACATAGTTTATGTGCATGATTACAATGGAAATTTTCAAATCAGGCATGAAATTTTTCTTGTTCCGTGATCACTCCTCAGAACGTAGGTCTATCGTAGTAGAAGATAGACCTATGTCTTGCAGAGTTGTGGTAAAATATATGTATTATGATAATAAGGATGTAAGATATGCAGACAATTTTTTATTATGTTTATTCATGTTTTAAGCTATAAATATGGTAAAGATCGTTTGAATAGAGTAAAAAAACGTTTTAGCATGTTATGTACAGAAAAATCTTCAAAAAGATTGAGCTGTTTGTGTTTTAATATAAACATTGATTGTTAATTTCATATTGCATTATTTAAGTTTGATCAACTTGCCATTCTTTCCACTAAGAAAAAACTTGATTTATGTATATAATAATATATATTAACATCAAAAATGTCTCCCATAATTATTGACTCAAGCTAATTCATAGGCACCTTAGAAATCTAGATATAATTTTCTAATTATAAGAATTTACAATATAACTACCCCACCTGGAAAAATATCACATTTTCACCGCCTATCCCAAACAAATCCAGTCATATGTATTTGCTTCTGGTAAAGCAAATTGGTACTTATTGTGAGAGGGCTAAAATTGTTTTTATCACAAATTGAACAGTTAAAAATGGTGATTAACTATGTGATCATGTTCAGTTATTTAGTCGTAAGATTTGTATCTACTTTAAGTGAATATGTGAGAATAATCTCAATAAACCTGATTTTGTACTTGGAATTTTGTGTTTGTATCAGAAAACTTACCCAGGAGAATAATTGAAAAATAAAATCAAACATTCAACAGTATAAAACCTTTATTCATCATTTCCTTCCCTTTCGTTTACTTTTGCCGCCTTTTCCTGGTCTACCTTGGTTTTTGCCAGCTTTATTTATTTTCGCACCAAACACTTTCTTCCCTTTGAATCCTCTCTCGTTTTTATCCGAATTGTTGTTGAATTTACCTCTACTCCCTTCTTTATTCTGGAACTTTCCTCCACCATCTCTTCCTTTGAAATTCCTGCCTCCATCTCTGCCTTGGAATTTTCCACCACCCTCCTTTCCTTTGAAATTCCTTCCACCATCTCTGTCTTGGAATTTCCTACCTTTGTTCTGGAATTTTCCATCACTTTTGCCTTTAAAATTCCCACCACGATCTCGGCCTTGAAATTTCCTTCCGCCATTACTATTCTGGAATTTTCCACCGTCTCTTCCTTGGAAGTTCCCTCCTTGGTTCTGGAATCTTCCTTTTCCATCTGCATTCTTTTGTACTCTGCCTGACGTATCTTGACTTTTGTGGAACTTCTTTTTCAACTTGTTGTCTAACCTCATCTTCTTGAAGCCCCTGGGTTCATTGTCGTCCGATTTCCGTTTTCTATTTGGATGTTTGGTGAAGAGATCTGAAAAAGAATAATAATTATGATAATATAGAAACTGACGCGAGTAGTCAGCACTGAGCCGCCGCCACCGCCGCGCGTACTCCTTGAGGATGGGCATCTATATTGCCCGAACACCGGTCGAGTTATTCGACTGTATCTCGTGAGTGTTAGCCGTGTAATAGTTGTAGTTAATAATAATAATTCTGTGGCAATAGAATGATACGGGTTATATGGGTTGGGTCCGAAACATTACAGCTAAGCCGATGGGGCAGACGTGTATAAGAAAACAGATTGGTAAACGTAGGTCCGTATTACAGAACGATGCTCAGTCATCGATCGGTGCTCAAGCAGAGATTTCAATCATAAAGTGATCGATTAGTGAATGAAATCTCTGCTTGAGCAGCGATCGGTGACTGAGCATCGTTCTGTAATACGGAACGTTGAGTAGGACTCGATGGAGATGATGGTGATAATAATAATATAATAACGCCCAACAATCACATACATAGATTCTGGACCCTAACTAGTATTCCCTGTGTCTAGGGACCCAGAAACGGACCATGGTCCCACAACACCCAGACTCAGAACAAGTATTATCGCTTTTTTCTGTGCACAAATACTTGTCCTGCCACGGGAATCGAACCCGCCACCTCCGGGTTATGAGCCGACCTGCTCAACCACCACACCACAGAGGCTGTCAAATATAATGATACACACGGCTATTAACGCGTTAGAAAAGCTAAAACCTGCTACTGAGTCTTGAACTCAAGACTCAGTAGCAGGTTTTAGCTTAAGAGTTCTTAATACTACTGTAAATGCCGAATTGCTTTGCATCAGTGTTAGACCTATCTAACTATATTATATATATTTTACTGAGATATTTTTTTCAAACACTTCATAGATTGACTTTAGTGGCATTTAAAAATGTTAATGTACCTAATTATATTATTTCACAGTATTCTAAATTTAATTTTTGTCAGTGTCAAGTAATCCACGTCTAAGTCTTACCTTTCTCCGGTTCGGCGCCAACTTCCTGGCGGTAGTAATCAGCGTCGTCGTCCTCGTCTTCCTCCATGTCCGCTGTATTCTGTGACTCGGCCGCTGCCAGCTCCATTAGCCTGTGTCATTAATTATTATGTCCACGTCCATAAAAAACAAGAATTACCAAAACACCAGCTCCAAGCCTTGGGCTCCATTTAGAGACAGGCCAAAAGGCTCATGCGTTAGTGGAAGCTAAGCTTCCGAGCTTAGTCGTAAAGATGCTAGCTTATCTTTGTTTTATAGAATGCACTTTGAAGAGTGTGCGAAGGAATTGCACGATCTAATTCCCCCATCTCCTTTCTATCAGAGGACTACAAGATTCACATTAACACGGCATCCATATATGGTTGAAATTCCTTTAACCCGCATTAAGCGTTTCGCTACTAACTTTATAGCGCGAACAGCTAATTAATGGAACAGCTTGCCGGCGTCCTTGTTTCCAGTTAACTATAACCTGGGAGTTATCAAGTCAAAAGTGAACACCTATCTTCTAGACAAGCATGCCCCATCCCATTAGCTTACGTCATTCTTCCATTCTACCTCTGACTCTCAGTTGATTCCTTCTTCTTTTTGATGCCTTCCAGAGCCTTCTGTTTGAGCTGTTCCTTTTCGCGCTCTTTACGTTTGATATTCTCTTCTTGTTGAGCTTTGCGTTTCTCTTTCTGTCGTCTGTAAGAAGTTTTTAAAATGTAGTTTATTAAATACGGTATCCCTATTAAATTTGTGGACATAGGTTTCACGCGCGGAGCGGTTCGGAAAGCACTGGCCCGGCCGGCCGCCGACTGCTGCTTCTTCGCCGTGTCGCGTCCCCGCGCCCCGCGTCTTGCGTCTGGCTCGCCTGTAGCCGGTTGGCTTGCCACAAATTTATAACTAATGCGAAAATCACACAAATCACACTAATGTGTGTGTTTGGTGGCCCTTCACGCCGCCCGCTACAGGTGAACGGATTTTAATGAATTTTTTAGCTTATATGCCGTTCTGGCTGGTTTAAAAAATAGGATATTTTTTAACCGCGGCTGAAACCGCGAGTGAGATCAATAATATGCACATGTGGACACAATAAATGAATATGAATAAAAAATCTGCAATATGCAGCCCACAACAAATTACGCCAACTGGTTTTTACAAAAAGGGGCAGTAAATGGTTGAGACCGATAAGATGTTCATATTATACTCAACCAAAATAAAATTTGAAACACATTTTGTGGCAAAACCATTTGCGGAAGATAATTACAATACTACATACCTTTTCTCTTCTCTCTTTTTCTTAATCACTGCTTTCTCCTCTTCAGTTTTCTCCACCAACTCGTGGAATAATACTTCGCCGTCCATAAAACCGTCCTCTACCTGAGAAATTAAAATTTGTATGGCGCGAGGTGTTGAACTTGTAACTTGTGTAAAAACATTTCCTACTACTAATTTTTAGGGTTCCATGCCCATTTTGGCAAAATGGAACTCATAGTTATCGTTCAGAACTAGCAGAAGAAATCTAATACTAAGGTAATAATATCTCGTAATTCTGTCACAAAAATCAAAAAAGGAACCTCGATGCAATAAAAAAATATTAAAAATATAGATTATTGAACGATTCGTTTGTATTTCCTTTGTCATCAAAACCTAAAGGGTAGTTTCCGCTGACCTAAAATCTTGGATATACATTAAAGTAAAAGCAAAGTGTTGTTGTAAGTAATTTTCACACTATTTTTATGGGATAACCGCAAAAATAGGTTTGTCGGTCATAATTACTTCCCTATAAGCTTATTTATCAAGCATTCTATACACGATAATGAGGAACTAAGGGGACGAAATTAGCTAGTTTCTCGTCATTTTATTTGTTTACCTTTATTAGCTGCATAGATATCCTGGGTCCAAGCTCAAACAGCCTGATAGCTGATTTGGACTCGGCGGCCGCGCCTCGCGTCGCCAAGTTCTGCGGCAGGACTATCTGAGAGTTTGGGTCATCTTCAAACTCGCTCTCTGACAGTAAACCTGCTCTGTAACAGAGGTAAGATACAAATTGGTATACCTTGCTGGACCATGCACCTAGCATATCATTAACAAAAGTTTTTATTGTTACGATGTGGAGTCAAGGAATGCTAAGCAGCGATTCTTGCGTATTACACACAATCGCTCATGTGCATCCTGTGGTCCACGAGACCTTTACTTTTACTAATAAGTAAAGGTTTCATGGACCTAGTTGTGACGGAGAAGAAATTTTGAAGAGTTGGATCATATATAATAACAGTTTACAATAATTTATTTTATTTTATTTTATTTTATTTATTTGACAAAATCCACAGCCCTTAAGTAACAAAGTTTATTATTTACATGCTAAACCTACAGCCAAAATCGGATTTACATTCTATATTTCGAAAGAAAAACATTTTTTTTTTTTACATGACAGTCACTATAAAAACGATAACAATAAAAAACAACAAAGAAACAAGAGTAAATTCAGTTTTATGTATGCGCACACGAATGTTGATAGTGTATTATATTGCACTTGCTGCGTGTGGTGTGTACTGTACTATCTTAATTAAAATAAATATATATTTTAAAATTATAAATTAAACAATATAATACATAATATACATATTCGTAAATATAAATATACTTATACAATATAATGCTCTCTAATGCTAGTTGGTTGACGAGGATACTTATGTTCTTAATCCATCAAAAGTTTAATTACTTCATTCTTAAACTTCATCTTACTCTCATTAAAAACATCAACAGAGTTAAACCTATTGTTGTAGGTTCTATGTAGCCTTGACACAATTGCGTTTTGAGCATAATTAGTCCGGGAATGTGAAACTGCAAATAAGTTTGTATGTCGTGTACGTGTTTTTGGACAACAAAACCTTAAAAACTTCGTTAATAATTCTGGACAGTCAATATGGCCGTCACAAATGCCATGCAGAAAAGCCATGTCCGCTAAGATCCTCCTATTTTCAAGAGTAGTTAATTGATGATAGCGGCATGATTCATGATAATCCTTCAATGATCGATAACATCGATAATTTAAATGCTTTACGAACTTACGCTGTATGTCTTCAATATTTTGTTTATAGATTATATATTGAGGACTCCATATCACACTACAATACTCCATAATACTCCTTACATATGAATAGTACAATACCTTCAAACAACTCAAATCAGAGAAAGGACGACAAACACGCAACACAAACCCAAGACTTTTATACGCTTTGTTAACTATCATTCCAACATGTTCAGAAAAAGATAATTTTGCATCGACCATAACACCTAAATCTCTGACTAAGTCTACCTTCATTATTTGAACATTATTAATTTCATAATTAAAATCTATGATTCTTTTCTTTCTGGTAAATGATATATACTGACATTTATTAATATTAATTCCTATTCGATTCTGCACGTAAAAGAAACTCATTCTATTGAGGTCAGCTTGAAGGTTCAGACAGTCGATCATATTGCTAATTTTCATATATATTTTTGTGTCATCAGCATACATGAGAAATTTGGCATGTTGGAAGCAATTACCGAAATCGTACAGGTAAGAAGCATACAAGAGAGGCCCTAAAATTGAGCCCTGGGGGACTCCAGAAGAGATTTCTATATAATCCGAACAAAACCCACCAACAACAACCGCTTGGGACCTATTACGTAAATAAGATTCCATCCATCTCAATAAACTGCCACGGATACCAAGCTCATAAAGCTTACGCAAAAGTATGATATGGTCAACACGGTCAAAAGCTTTCTCAAAATCCGTGTAGACCACATCAACTTGTGAGCCACCATCCATTCCACTAGTTATGTCATCTATAAAGACACCTAAATTTGTTACTGTTGAACGACCCCTCATGAACCCATGTTGTTCGACAGGAATCGAGGGAGCAATAACTGGATAAATATGAGTATGAACCACCCTCTCAAAAATCTTACTTAAAACATTTAAAATAGAAATAGGGCGGTAATTTTCGACAGCTGTTTTTTGACCTTTTTTATGGACCGGTACAATTAGGGCTTGTTTCCAAATTTTCGGAAAATAGCCAACACACAAACATTTATTAAATATCAATGATATTGGGGTGGCTAAAGACATTGCACATTTATGAAAAAATATCGGAGGTATTTTATCATTTCCAGCTCCTTTTGTAGTATCAATACTACGCATTAATTTAAATATATACTCTCTACTTATCTGAATAGCATGAATTGTGTTAATCTGTAGATTATTCTCTACTGGATTATTTGAGTACTGATTAGCGGGTTCGCTAAAGTTTCTATAAAAAAACGTATTAAATGCAGCACAGATATCTTCCTGTTGGCTCAAAAACTTATCACCATACTTCATTTGCTGAGGATAACCTGAATTATTATGTCTTTTACTTTTAACGAATTTCCAAAAGAATTTTGGATTCGATTTGATCTTTTCTTGAGAGTAATCAATATACCTTTGATAACATTCTGCCTGTAGTTTTTTTTGTCTATCCCTTAAGTCAGAGAAATCACAGTAATCATTAGGATTGTTATAAAGTTTCCAGTTGCGGTGTACCTTCATTTTTTCTTTTATTAACTTTATTAAAGCCCTACTGTACCATATCGGGTATTTTTTAAGCCCCGTACTATGTTTCTGTGGTACATACTTAACTATAAAAACATTTAAAATTGAGTAGAACTCAGTTACAATACTTTCTATATCACTTTCCTTCTCAATAAAAGACCAATCTTGCTGACTTAGCAAGGAATTTATCACATCATAATCTGCTCGATTAAATTGAAATTTTACTTGTGATCGAGGTTTGAATGGCGCTACTAAAATATCAGTAGCCGTAAAGACCATAGCAGGATGATAACGGTCTTCTTTAACCAAGGGCAACGTAGCTTGCTTAATATTTAAAGGAAAGTCTGAAAAAACCAAATCCAAAACATTATTATGACTGTTCAAGAGTTTATTATGTTGCAAAAGGCCCAAGTAAGATGTCTGCGTGATGAGATAAGATGCTGCGTTTTGGATGTCCAGGGATCCTTTTTTTAAAATTATTGGATCTTCAAGATTCCAGTCTACACCCGGTAAATTAAAATCTCCAGCTATCAAAATGTGATCTTTAGGGTGATTTTTAGAAATCATCAAGAGTACGTCAATAAACGAATGAATTCGTTTGGGTAGAAAAGAATTTGGAGGTATATATATTACTGCAACGTGCAGGTCACAGGAAGATCTAAGAGCCCGCGCTGGAACTGTAGTCCATACACACTCCAGGTCATGGTGCTCCCATTCAGGTCTCGCTATAGCCTGCAGCCGAGAATTGCATAGTACCATTACTCCACCGCCAAGCGAACCTCTATCCTTACGTGACATAACATATGTTCCGTCACACAGTTCCGTATCCAATATTCCGTCACAGAGCCATGTTTCTGTGATTAACACGATGTCATAACTAAACAACAATAAATTTTGATAGAACTCATTAGTTTTGGTCCTCAACCCTCTGACGTTTTGATAAAATATATTTAATTCTTTAACTTCGTCATCCATTGATAAAAAATAATAAATAATATTTATACCGATGAATAAATAATATAAAGCGAGCAATAAAATTATATAATAGAGGTAAATAAATTTTATTAATATCTATAACGTACGTACTGAAATTAATTATAAGTTTATAAATAATAATGGCATACATTGAGTTTACTATATTTATTATGGTATTGTGAGTATTGTTCAGTGTAGAATATAAGAGTTTTATTACTGTGCGAGGACAAATATATGTAACAATTTTAACATAGACAGATGTTTGGCAACGTAGTGAGGCTATATAGCTTAATATTACATTATAAAGGTGAGAGTCAGGGTGACAAAAACCATATACAAGTTTAATAAAAGATTCTACACAATCTTCGCAAGATCCGCCGACGAGGCGATGGGAATTGAAGGCGAGGCGTCGCTTTTTCTTACATAAATGCGGCAGTTTTTTGTCCATATATATTTGTAATTTATTTCTTTTGCCTTTAGTTTGCATGAGCTTAACAGCATTTTGTTGTTTTTTGTTAAATGCTCGTTTACAAATATTTTATCCTCCTTACTACCAATTCCCACGTCCTTAGCAGTTAGATTACGGTTCTTCCGAGCAGCAGCTAGTACACGATCCTTAATGATTCGCTACTTCAAGTGAACTATTATGGGGCGAGCTCGGGATGCACTAGCTGCACGTCGCGGTTGTACTCTGTGCGCGAACTCAATGTCACTCTGCTGGATACTAACGCCAACATGTTCCGCAACTTTCATCACAGTATTAATGAGTATTTCTTCTTTATCTTCTGGAACTCCCACAATCTCCAAATTCTGCATTCTAACCCACTGCTGCTGTTTTAAATTTTCTTCCTCCAACAGCGTCACTCTAGCCACACAGGCAGAAAGGTTCTCTTTAAGATTCTTATTTTCTTCTCTTAGGCACTTTACTTCAGCAGCATTAACACCCAGCATTTTCTTCAGGTCCTTAATTTCATTTTTCAAGTCCTCGTACTGCTTGCTAACATAAGTCAGTGATTCTTGGGATGCTGTAAATTGTTCGTTAATGGATTTAAGTTGCTCAGATAATGCCTTCGCAGAAGACTCGACTGTGGTTTTCATGGCTTGTCTCTCAGACTTCATTATATCCATGAACTTCTCTTCCGTAATATAACCTTTCTTGACTTCCTGTTTTTTACGTGACGTGACGTTGCTACTATCAGAAGAGCATTCATACTCGGATTCCGCTTTTGAGAAAGACTTTGGTTGCTGAGCACGCAATGGAGTGTTCGAATTGTCTGACTTCGGCTGCTTGCTTTTGCATTCCTCACACCTCCATTTACGCATATTTTCCTGGTTTAGCGCCCTGTATCGCTTAGGTGAAAGATTCGCACATTGGAGATCATATTTTTGCTTGCAGCCCAAGCAATTCATAAAATCATTGCCTTCTATTTCGGTTTTACAACCAGCGCATGCATATTTGTCCATGGTCGTCAATATAATATATTATTATTCACCGTTTTAATATACAAAACAGCACTGCAACGTTCTCACAAGCAAGTGAAACAGGCAGAGAATATTACAATATGACGCGGGGCTCGTATACGTCACAGCGAGCGAGCGGCGAGTTGTCGTAGGTCAGGAACACAACCGTTCACAATAACCTAAATTATATGTTTATACCTAGTACTCACTGGATTTCAGCCCTTAAGAGCACAAATTACACCAAAATAAAGCACGGATTATTAGCTACTCAACAACATGAAGCACTTTATTGAACAATTCCTATAACTCAAGTTTTTGTAAAAAATGTATGTATAAGATCTCCCACTCCCAGTAATGTAAGAACACATAAAGTTAGCAATAATATAATCATTGCAATATACAACACTTGTCAACAGATTATTAAACCATATATTATTATCTTAGTTCAGTTTTGGAGAAAAAAAAATTAATTTAACCTACTAGGTATTAAGCACCATTATAGAAAACAGCAGACATTTTTATTGTTGTCTCATTCACACTAAATGGGCGGATAAGGAAAAAATATTCTCTTGGTTATGCCAGAATTGCTTTTCCAGTTGTATGTATTATATCTAATTAACAAAGAAAACTAGCGGTTCATTAAATTTCCCTTTTCCCTCATTGGTGGGACAAATATAGTGGGGAAAATGCAAGGGAATAACTATTCAAGAGTACATCGCAGTTTAGTTCATATATCAAATATACATATGGTGTATTATCTAAAGAAAAACATCAATGTTAAGTGGTATATACTTGTCGAAGAATTCAGACATATCCTTGCATCTGTTTAGGTTTGGTATTTTTCCTTGTACTACCTGAAAAGTAGAAAATTCATAACAAGTTAGCATGAGACAAGTTTTTCAAAATAGGTTACCCTCTTTAAATGGGGTTTTGAGACTTACAGTATCATATTTGTCTTTTGATCTGTAAATTCAGATTCAAAGGGATTTCGACAATATGTCACAGAATACTTAATACAGGTACAGAAAATTTACTTCGCGAACTCAAGAAATAACGATTCTTGCTACACGCAATAAAGTGTAGTTTATCTCGCAGAGCACTTCATGCCTACACTAAACAGCTGCCTCTCTTTCTATCACTTTTGACGCGTTACTCATAAAGGACCGACCCGAAAGGCAGCTGGTTCCATGTATTTCCTATAGCGCGTAAATACGCCAGGCCTGACTAACAATACTTCGAGATAAAGTGCTATTTACAAAAAACTATAATCTCTAGTCAGTTCTTATCATTTTACAATGAACTTATTTATGTTCAATCTATTCCATCGCTTATTAATTGTAGTATTTTTTTATATACCTACTAATTCTTTTCTTTCACTTTGGTATAACATTGTGTAAGTACTATTTCAATGATACAATGGTGCATTAAAATGGCTTAAAAATAGCTATTGGTAATGCCTTGTCATGAGAAAATATATACACTTTTTTTTTGTTTGTTCCTGAGATATTTTGGTGATATTTTTGGTGTCGCTTATGTAAAAAGAAACCTCACACTTCATTACATCCCAAATCCCTGAAATCTTCTGATGATTCCGTTAGGGTTGAAAAACCCGTGAGCAAACAAATGGCTGCCACAATCACACCTTCAACTTCGTCACAATAAAAAACACGGTGAGCCAGATACAGATGCCCCCACACATCTTGTGTTTTGAATACTCATAGTCAAATCTTTATGGCAACCGCATTGGTGAATGTGGAAGCAAGGAATCGGATGGCTCAGTATTAAGATCTCTGCTAGGTCAGGGATATCAGGCATCATTTGTAACTGAGTCCGCCGTGCAGTTTTTGGGTCTTCGAAAGACTTCAGAAACCCGTGATGTGTGTGGACTTGGTGGTGACCGGAATTCGGCGATAGCGTCGAAAACCACTGGATTATTGAAACTGCAGTCACGCGTCCACTCAAATTTCACATTTAGTTTATTGTTACGGAGTTATGGACCATGAGGGTCCATGGTGGCCGGTATGTTCGGACCTCGTTTTAGAAGAAAAAAAACATATGTGTTATGTCAATTAGGAAATTGTCATGAGAAAATATATACACTTTTATTTATCGTTTTTTTGATGTTTTAATTTTATTAATTAAAAAAAAAAGGGATTTGGGACCCGGGCTGAAGCCCGAACAGTTAGTTAAAAATATTGTAATAATATCTACAATATTTTGAACTCCTTCGGACTCCTTTTAGATACTACAGAAATGTGATATGTCATTTATGTACTGTAAGTATAATGCTATTTCTGAATATTTCTTCAGGTGCTGATGAAAGAGAAACGCCGTAAGCGCCATGCATCGTCGCCACCGCCGACGAAGAAGCAGCCGCGTCCGACAGCGAACAGCCATCAATCACAACCAAAAGCTAAACGGTCAAAGAGAACTGTGAGTTACCACAATAGTATTCATTTCAATATACTGTTTATTAAAAACACTTTTTTGTTTACATGGCTGCCAAAGCCGGAGTTAAAGTTAAAATGCTCAGATACTAAAAACATGTGCAGAAGGAAACCGGTGAAGGCCAGGATCCTTATGAGTTCTCATCAGACGAGGAAGCGGAACCAGTCCTTCGGGCTGCAAGAGTTCGCGAGCCGGAACCCACGGAGAGGACCACTCGCGCATCCTCGCAGAAAACCACCATCGCGGCGGACAGGTGAGAAAACTGGCAACACATAAAAATCTTTGTATGTGAAGAGTGACATTAGTGACGTTGCGGAACAAAATTCAATAAGTGTTCCCCGCCGCATCCAAGATTTATCGTCAAATGCAGCCTTTTTAAATCTATATTATAGTTAATCTCAGATAGTGTAGAGAAAATAAATAATATCCAAATATAAAACTCAAATAATTATTGAATTGTAAGCTTTTTAATTTTACAACTGAAAGACTGAATCCGGGTAAAGTAATAAATTGAAAAAAAAAAGTATGGGGAAAAGGCGCTACTAGTGACTTGTTTTCCATAAATTACATGATATTTTGACCCCACCTCCGTCCTTGTCACAGCTGGTCACCTGCTGACTGGTGGCTGGTTTGTGAGCCACCCCCCCACTACCTATGATGTCACACATTTTGCAATTTTTCGTGCATTATACAATACTGTTGATAAGGAAGTTGGCGATTGTACTTAGCAGTCGGACGGGTGTCGATTTGAAATAATTCCATACTTTATAGACATGTCTGGTATCATACAGCATAAAGCAAGAACTTTAATATTTTTGAAGCCAATTCATAACTTTTGTTCTAAGTACAATACAAGTTTTCTACCTATCCTAGATAACTATCGTGAGGGACCGATTTTCGTTGTAATAGCAAAATTCTATGCTCTATGTATGCCTAATCAAATCACATAATATCATCGACCTTGTGACATAGATTTGTGTATGCAATTACCAATCTTAAGGTGGCAAACATTTTTAGACCGCGAGCATACATGTGCCAGGCTTCATACTAAAGTATTCAAGGCCCTAGCCTATTATACCATCGATGAATTTTTGAATGATAAAGATCTTAAGTTATAATTGTAATTTTCATCCTTAGATTTGAGAATCTTTATATTATCTATTTTATTCCATGTTTGACATTTTGCATTAATTATATTATTTGTTTATAAAGGATTGTAAATATGAAACGACGAATTCTGAGAAAGAAATAGAGATACCACTGTGTTACTTTTAAGACCACAAATTATTGTTTGACCTATTTCACAAGCAAATAAATTGATTGCCCTTCCTTCTTAACAGACTAACGCAATTCAAATCAGCGCTTCAACAAGTGTTCCGCGACGAGCGAGCGAACTCTCTTCCACTGGAGCGCATCACCTCACACGTCAACGAAAAGTTCTCTCACGCGCCCTTCTCAAGTGGGGAAATACAAGCGGCGGTTGAGAAAATGACCCAGGACAACCAAGTGATGATGGCTGACGATATTGTGTTTTTAATTTAAGGATTTATGTTAAGGTGTTTTCGGATGAAGCCGTGTGAAAATATATCAACAAGCATTCAAATTTCATTCAATATTTTATCACCAAACCGTCTCCTTTGCAAGAAGGCCACAGCGTGGACAGCAGCTAGGCCATTACGTAACTTGATTAAAACACAAATTTGTATGGAATAGACAGTTCAAATTAAGCATGAAATTTTTCTTGTTGCATTGCATCAACATCATCAAAGTTCCGTGATATAGTCCTGGGGAGTGCCCCAGGACATTTGTATATCATAGTAGAAGTTAGACCTATGTCCTGCAGTACAGTTGTGGTAAAATAACTGTATTATGATAAAAAGGAAGTAAAAGATATGTAGACATTTTTTTTTATCTCTATTAATGTTTTAAGCTATAAATATGGTAACAATCGTTTGAATGTAGTAAAAAAACGTTTGAACATGTTATGTACAGAAAAATATTGAGCTGTTTGTGTTTTAATATAAACGTTGATTATTAATTCCATATATAAACTATAATAATGCATTATTTAAGTTTGATCAACTTGCCATTCTTTCCACTAAGAAAAAACTTGATTTATGTATATAATAATATATATTAACATCAAAAATGTCTCCCATAATTATTGTGACTCAAGCTAATTCATAGGCACCTTAGAAATCTAGATATAATTTTCTAATTATAAGAATTTACAATATAACTACCCCACCTGGAAAAATATCACATTTTCACCGCCTATCCCAAACAAATCCAGTCATATTGCTTCTGGTAAAGCAAATTGGTACTTATTTTGAGAGGGCTAAAATTGTTTTTATCACAAATTGAACAGTTAAAAATGGTGATTAACTATGTGATCATGTTCAGTTATTTAGTCGTAAGATTTGTATCTACTTTAAGTGAATATGTGAGAATAATATCAATAAACCTGATTTTGTTCTTGGAATTTTGTGTTTGTATCAGAAAACTTACCCAGGAGAATAATTGAAAAATAAAATCAAACATTCAACAATATAAAACCTTTATTCATCATTTCCTTCCCTTTCCTTTACTTTTGCCGCCTTTTCCTGGTCTACCTTGGTTTTTGCCAGCTTTATTTATTTTCCCACCAAACACTTTCTTCCCTTTGAATCCTCTCTCGTTTTTATCCGAATTGCTGTTGAATTTACCTCTACTTCCTTCTTTATTCTGGAACTTTCCTCCACCATCTCTTCCTTTGAAATTCCTGCCTCCATCTCTGCCTTGGAATTTTCCACCACCCTCCTTTCCTTTGAAATTCCTTCCACCATCTCTGTCTTGGAATTTCCTACCTTTGTTCTGGAATTTTCCATCACTTTTGCCTTTAAAATTCCTACCACCATCTCGGCCTTGAAATTTCCTTCCGCCATTACTATTCTGGAATTTTCCACCGTCTCTTCCTTGGAAGTTCCCTCCTTGGTTCTGGAATCTTCCTTTTCCATCTGCATTCTTTTGTACTCTGCCTGACGTATCTTGACTTTTGTGGAACTTCTTTTTCAACTTGTTGTCTAACCTCATCTTCTTGAAGCCCCTGGGTTCATTGTCGTCCGATTTCCGTTTTCTATTTGGATGTTTGGTGAAGAGATCTGAAAAAGAATAATAATTATGATATTATAGAAACTGACGCGAGTAGTCAGCGCCGAGCCGCCCCCGCCGCCGCGCGTACTCCTTGAGGATGGGCATCTATATTGCCCGAACACCGGTGGAGTTATTCGACTGTATCCCGTGAGTGTTAGCCGTGTAATAGTTGTAGTTAAGAATAATAATTCTGTGGTAATAGAATGATACGAGTTATATGGGTTGGGTCCGAAACATTACAGCTAAGCCGATGGGGCAGACGTGTATAAGAAAACAGATCGGTAAACGTAGGTCCGTATTACAGAACGATGCTCAGTCATCGATCGGTGCTCAAGCAGAGATTTCAATCATAAAGTGATCGATTAGTGAATGAAATCTCTGCTTGAGCAGCGATCGGTGACTGAGCATCGTTCTGTAATACGGAACGTTGAGTAGGACGACTTGCGACTCGATGGAGATGATGGTGATAATAATAATATAATAACGTCCAACAATCACATACATAGATTCTGGACCCTAACTAGTATTCCGTGTCTAGGGACCCAGAAACGGTCCATGGTCCCACAACACCCAGACTCAGAACAAGTATTATCGCTTTTTTTCTGTGCACAAATACTTGTCCTGCCACGGGAATCGAACCCGCCACCTCCGGGTTATGAGCCGACCTGCTCAACCACCACACCACAGAGGCTGTCAAATATAATGATACACACGGCTATTAACGCGTTAGAAAAGCTAAAACCTGCTACTGAGTCTTGCTTTGCATCAGTGTTAGACCTATCTAACACTGATATATTTTACTGAGATATTTTTTTCAAACACTTCATAGATTGACTTTAGTCGCATTTAAAAATGTATATTTGATTATATTATTTCACAGTATTCTAAATTTAATTTTTGCCAGTGTCAAGTAATCCACGTCTAAGTCTTACCTTTCTCCGGTTCGGCGCCAACTTCCTGGCGGTAGTAATCAGCGTCGTCGTCCTCGTCTTCCTCCATGTCCGCTGTATTCTGTGACTCGGCCGCTGCCAGCTCCATTAGCCTGTGTCATTAATTATTATGTTAACATCCATAAAAAACAAGAATTACCAAAACACCAGCTCCAAGCCTTGGGCTCCATTTAGAGACAGGCCAAAAGGCTCATGCGTTAGTGGAAGCTAAGCTTCCGAGCTTAGTCGTAAAGATGCTAGCTTATCTTTGTTTTATAGAATGCACTTTGAAGAGTGTGCGAAGGAATTGCACGATCTAATTCCCCCATCTCCTTTCTATCATCGGACTACAAGATTCACAGTAACACGGCATCCATATATGGTTGAAATTCCTTTAACCCGCACTAAGCGTTTCGCTACTAACTTTATAGCGCGAACAGCTAATTAATGGAACAGCTTGCCGGCGTCCTTGTTTCCAGTTAACTATAACCTGGGAGTTATCAAGTCAAAAGTGAACAGCTATCTTCTAGACAAGCATGCCCCATCCCATTAACTTACGTCACTCTTCCATTCTACTTCATCTTCTACTTACCTCTGACTCTCAGTTGATTCCTTCTTCTTTTTGATGCCTTCCAGAGCCTTCTGTTTGAGTTGTTCCTTTTCGCGCTCTTTACGTTTGATATTCTCTTCTTGTTGAGCTTTGCGTTTCTCTTTCTGTCGTCTGTAAGAAGTTTTTAAAATGTAGTTTATTTAATACGGTATCCCTATTAAATTTATAACTAATGCGAAAATCACACTAATTCGCACTAATATTATAAATGCGAAATTTTGCGAGGGTGTGTGTTTGTTGTCCCTTCACGCCGGCCGCCACAGGAAAACGGATTTTAATGAATTTTTAGCTTATATGCTGGTCTGGCTGGTTTAACAAATAGGATATTTTTTAACCGCGGCTGAAACCGCGAGTAAGATCAATAATATGCACATGTGGAAACAATAAATGAATATGAATAAAAAATCTGCAATAACGCACAACAAATTACGCCAACTGGTTTTTACAAAAAGGGGCAGTAAATGGTTGAGACCGATAAGATGTTCATATTATACTCAACCAAAATAAAATTTAAAACACGTTTTGTGGTAAAACCATTTCCGAAAGATAATTACAATACTACATACCTTTTCTCTTCTCTCTTTTTCTTAATCACTGCTTTCTCTTCTTCAGTTTTCTCCACCAACTCGTGGAATAATACTTCGCCGTCCATAAAACCGTCCTCTACCTGAGAAATTAAAATTTGTATGCCGTGAGGTGTTGAACTTGTAACTTGTGTAAAAACATTTCCTACTACTAATTTTTAGGGTTCCATGCTCATTTTAGTAAAATGGAACTCGTAGATATCGTTCAGAACTAGCTGAAGAAATCTAATAATAAGGTAATAATATCTCGTAATTCTGTCACAAAATCAAAAAAGTAAACTCGATGCAATAAATAATATTATAAATTTAGATTATTGAACCGATTCGTTTGTATTTCCTTTGTCATCAAAACCTAAAGGATAGTTCCCGCTGACCTAAAATCTTGGATATAGCTACATTAAAAATTTTCAGAACAACAAGTGTGTAGAATTTTTCTTCTAAATGAGCACAAAGGAAATTAACTTGTAAGAAATTTTGTCCATTTTTATGGCATAACTAAGGGGACGAAATTAGCTAATTTCTCGTCATTTTATTTGTTTACCTTTATTAGCTGCATAGATATCCTGGGTCCAAGCTCAAACAGCCTGATAGCTGATTTGGACTCGGCGGCCGCGCCTCGCGTCGCCAAGTTCTGCGGCAGGACTATCTGAGAGTTTGGGTCATCTTCAAACTCGCTCTCTGACAGTAAACCTGCTCTGTAACAGAGGTAAGATACAATTGGTATACCTTGCTGGACCATGCACCTAGCATATCATTAACAAAAGTTTTTATTGTTACGATGTGGAGTCAAGGAATGCTAAGCAGCGATTCATGCGTATTACACACACGCTCATGTGCATCCCGTGGTCCACGAGACCTTAACCGTTTACTAATAAGTAAAGGTTTCATGGACCTACTCGTGACGGAGAAGAAATTTTGAAGAGTTAGATCATATATAATTTTTTTAATAACAGTTTACAATAAGATCTCCCACTCCCAGTAATGTAAGAACACATAAAGTTAACAATAATATAATCATTGCAATATACAACACTTGTCAACAGATTATTAAACCATATATTATTATCTTAGTTCAGTTTTGCAGAAAAAAAAAAAATGTAACCTACTAGGTATTAAGCACCATTATAGAAAACAGCAGACATTTTAATTACTGTCTCATTCATACTAAATGGGTGGAGACTGGAGAAGGAATAAAATATTCTCTTGGTTATGCCAGAATTGCTTTTCCAGTGGTATGTATTACATCTAATTAACAAACAAAACTAGCGATTCATTCAATTTCCCTTTTCCTCGCTGGGACAAATGTAGTGGGAAAAATGAAAGGGTTTTACTCTTCAAGAATACATTGCAGTATAGTCCATTGTCTAAAGAAAAACTTCAATGTTAAGTGGTACGGTACATACTTGTCGAAGAATTCAGACATATCCTTGCATCTGTTTAGGTTTGGTATTTTTCCTTGTACTACCTGAAAAGTAGAAAATTCATAACAAGTTAGCATGAGACAAGTTTTTTAAAATAGGTTACCCTCTTTAAATGGGATTTTGAGACTTACAATATCATATTTGTCTTTCGATCTGCAAATTCAGATTCAAGGGGATTTCACACCACAGAATACTTAATACAGGTACAGAAATTTTACATCGCAAAGTTAAGAAATAACGATTCTTGCTACACGCAATAAAGTGTAGTTTAGCTCGCAGAGCGCTTCATGCTTACCCTAAACAGCTGCCTCTCTTTCTATCACTTTTGACACGTTACTCATAAATGACCGACCCGAAAGGCAGCTGGTTCCATGTATTTAATATTGCGCGTAAATACGCCAGGCCTGACTAACAATACTTCGAGATAAAGTTCTATTTACAAAAAACTATAATCTCTAGTCAGTTCTTATCATTTTACAATGAACTTATTTATGTTCAATCTATTCCATCGCTTATTAATTGTAGTATTTATTTATATACCTAGTAATTCTTTTCTTTCACTTTGGTATAACATTGTGTAAGTACTATTTCAATGATACAGTGGTGCATTAAAAAGGCTTAAAAATAGCTATTGGTAATGCCTTGCCTTTATGTTCCAACTCTTGCATTTTTTAAGTAACAAACCTTTTTGGTGCCCCTGTTTAACCCCACAGGTGTTGCTCTGATGACATAATGTCTTAGATCTATCAGTTTGGTGGCAGGATTGTAGTTCATCAGTACACATCGCCTGATATTTTTCAATTTTACCTGTAAAATAAGTTGTTATATTATAAAATAAATAAAATGAACCCTTTTGAAAAAATTAGCTATAATATAATTTTTAAAACATAGACAAACAAGCTGACATCCTGCCTGATGGTAAGCAGTTACCGTTGCCTATAGACACCTGCAATACCGGGGGCGCTGCCAATATGTTGCCTACCAAATTAAATAATTGAAAATAAAGATTTTACCAGAAAATTTTTTCATTCATGTTGTAATGAGTATCCAGGGTAAAACTTTCAATGGGTAGGCAGATAAGACAACCAATGTTTAGGTCACATGAATCTGAGTTAGAGCCTTCTAAAAGTCATAAATTGTTCTGCAAGTTAAACCTAAAATTTTCTAACCATAGTATGTCTGGCGTTAAGCCATATGATAGGTAAATACTGTAAGTACCTAAATTATTAAACTTTACATTTATCTGATATTTGCTTGTACTTACTTATTATATTGCTCAATACCAGACAAACTCATAAGTTGTATGTACTCACAGTTGTAATATTAATGGTAGGGAACATGTTCTGGAACATGGTTGCCATAAGTTTCATATGCATGCCCTCCCCGGAGAAACTATTTAGGACTATCAGTGGTGCATTTTGGAAGGCCTTCATCATAACATACTGTTTGCGGAGAGAGGATATCACATCTCTGGCAAGACTGTACTGTAAACAACATGAAATAATAAGTATGCATCAATATAAACCCTGTTGAATTTTTCAAGAAAGTTCATTGAGCCCTAATGGGTGCAACTACTGTAATAAAATACACAATGGTTTTAATATGTACAAACTTGTTAACTTCAAATTTTAACACTCACATCATTGATAATAATGAAAATAATCTATCAATATGATATTTATAGATTTGTTTGCATTAAAATAATTTTGCAAATAGAGAGTGATATATTGAGTTTTGTAAGCAGATATTTTAGCTTTTTTGATAATTTATTTTTAGCTTTTTTGTTCACTATGCCTCACCAGGGGGGCTTCAGTAAAGTATAGTGGATTTACCTTTGAATGATTTCATAATTTAATTTCAAACTCACATTGTGTATGCGGAAAGTCAATGTTGGCCCTCGGGGGAGTCTGGCCAGCCTCATGTAAGTACCAAGCTCCGTCTCTGTGAATATCATCATGTGTGACACATGGAGGTACCCTGACACTGATACAAAGTCCTTTAGTGTGTTCTTTTTTCGCTCCTAAAATATGTAAAATAAGGTGAAATAACTATTTGTTTATTTGTATGGCTTTTACGTTAAAATGGTTAACCTAATTGAGAATTTTGCACACAGGCCAGTTTGTTTTCATTCACACATTGCAATTCTTTTTATTCAGGTAAAGTGAGTTCCCATATAAAAACGGGTAAACTGCGGGTCCCGTTTGATAAGCAAATTAATATGAAATTAATAGTGCATTTTATGAGTATACTTATTAGATATGTTAATAATAATAACTAAACCAACCTTCAACTGTGAAGCTGTAAAAGGTTCCATGATCTTCCTGAAATCCTTCGTTAAATCCATCAGTTCTTTGCTACAGTGTCCACGGTGGATAACAAACGAGTGAGGAGCCTTTACCAGATTTTCAGGCTCCAACGATTCTTTATTTATAGGATTTTTCCGCACACTTTTTCCTTTGCGCTTACCCATTGCGAAAATCGAGCGAATATAATATGACCAGTACTTACTAACTCAGCCAAAATCTATCTTCATAAGCTGCACGTATATCTTTTGTGATTATATATTTGACAGGCTGCAGTTACTTTTATTTTTTCCATAAAAAATAATAAATCATTTACAACAATTAAAACTTTTGGAGGAATTTGAGGTTAGGAAAACATGCACGATTACGAGTACGAACCATCACTGAATTTTACTGTCAAATATTGAAATATGAAAATGTCACTGTCATGAGTATTTTGTCAATTTCTTGTTTTTTTTTTCCTATGTGAGGATCCCCGAAACTATCATTTAGCCACGATGACGATTGTTGCATAATTATTCACTTGATATTATATTTACTTGTGCTCCAATCCATCAAGCTGGACAAGTAGCATTATGATAGGTCAACAATGCTATACGTACTATATAACTGGCTGGTTCCTGAATTAAGAATACTGTACATGCGCTTTTACACGAGAATTTATCTATGAAACCTTATGTAGTACTTAATAAAATAATTGATACTTATTAAATAAAAATAAATGTCTTTTTCTGACTAGGTTAAAAACTAACAAAAATAAAACACGACAAAACAAATCAAAACAGCTTTATTTCCTGCTGGTTCATTTGTGATTTCCCATACTTGCACATGAATCACTACACTAGCAGACAGGTTACTCTTTGTCTAGTCTCTTACTCTGATTATTTTTCGGTACCACTACTGATGCCCTACTGCAAGTTGAAAAAGTATAAAAAAAGAAACTTATACGAGATGAAAAGTTAAAAACTAATGAATAAATACATTGGGGTGGCATATCATTGAAAAGCACCCATTCAATAACACCAACCAGAAACACAAGTTCTACACGCAAAATGTTTGCATCTCTTCTTTGAATGTTGTACATTACCATTCATTCCGATAGTATTTGAAGACTTGAAGAGCAGCGAACTAGTTATAATCTAGTCTGTTTCATTTTAATAGGTGCTAGTCCATAATACTTCATCACAGGAAATGTATGTATAATTTAATAAAATAGGGACCAGCTGTTTGAATTTTATAACAAATCAATCAAACCAGACCCCTATAAAGTGTTGGAGAGAGAGAGAGAGGAGATAGAGATCATTATTTATAAGTTAATGGTCCAACCACACGAAGCGTATAATCATTTTACTAAAATGGGTACAACGTTAATGAAACGTCTTATTTATTGTAGTGAAAATACATACGATAATAAAATTATACAAATGTGATTTCTTCAGTTAAAGAAACGCTTCGAGTGATTGCACCCTAAAGCGCCCGCACTGATTTGAATAATGTACTTTATGAGAAATAACATCTAACCATTCCATATCATTTAATCCATCGAACTTTACTAGTTCTGGAATATAATACCTACACACCACCACGGCTCACCAGAAAATAGAAATTCGACAAAATCAAAATATAGTATGATACAGAAATACTGATGGTGAGCCCATAGTAACGCCCCTCGCGATCATCAAGTTAGGAAGGTTTATTAATTTAATTTATTTTAGTGCAAAGTGCAAATATAATTTAATACCCAACTATCCTACTATTTTTTGGGATTTCATTGTTTTATATGAAAACTTAATTTGGTAGCAAATGGTCTCTTAAAGAGATTCAAGAGTCCACTATGCTATTGCACCGAATTTGGCGTGACCGTTGAAGATTATTCCCACGTATCTGGACCGTATCAACTAGTACTAAGTTGAATGGA
The DNA here is from genome assembly GCA_905220475.3 of Ennomos fuscantarius. Classification (NCBI taxonomy): domain Eukaryota; kingdom Metazoa; phylum Arthropoda; class Insecta; order Lepidoptera; family Geometridae; genus Ennomos; species Ennomos fuscantarius. The sequence continues at coordinate 2,127,813 of HG992032.1, forward strand.
TGTTTGAAAGCTACGAGTGTAATAATAAGATTGTTTATTGAATCGAACAATGGGGTATTTAACTGATTTGTATTGTTTAAATAAAGACAGTCGTGAAAACTAGCGCTAAATATCTCAAAAAATGATGTAGGTAATCAGCATTATAAGATACAATAATATAACGAGACAGCTGAAACACGCAGTGAGATGTAACACCACATTATTTCTAAGCTGTGGTATATCCATAGACAATCTCTTAAACATGTGACGTCACAAATTATGAACTTACCACACAATATTTTTGGCGAGAAAGGGACAGTTGATGAAGAAACTTCCCCTCAAGAAACCAATAGCGTATTGCTCCCCCATTTACTCATTGAATTTAATATTTTTTTTAATTATTATGGTATGTGTGGTACTAGTTTGAATGAAATCTTTGTTCATTTATAATAGTAGTCATATTTTACTACTAATAGCATATAATAACCTCTTGTTTTAAAATGATACGGTCACGATAGGACTTCAATAAACGAGAGCTTTCCGTAGTAATCATTTTGCATAAGCCATTGTTTGGAATATAATATCATTAGCGGACGTTATAATATGGCGGTATACTTTTAGATATATAAGCTTTAATATGAGCCACGCCAAATTGCACCCAACTGTTTTTTATTGTTGATGGGCCACAACCAAAATATACAGAATACTTATGGAGCGTACACACTGTGCGTATCAACATAACGATTCTAATAGAAGACTAATAAAAACGATACTAGAAAGTATTGGATTAACATTTAATTGTACACGTATCTCGGGATAAATTACAATACGCAGATACGCATCGTGTGGACGCACCTTAACATTATAGAGGTGCCATATTTAACATAAAAATTAAAAGTAACGTAGCAACCTTTCGTCGAGAGGAACTAGAGATTTTTCCAAAAATCGTGTTTATAATACAAAGATTAATTTATTGCAATATTGCAAAGTACATATTTCGAATGGTTATAAAAGCCCCTATTTACCCTATTTAATTAGCTACTACATTATATGCTATATCAGTTTAATACCGTATCAATGTTATATTCAAACCGTGTAAATGAAAATTAATAACTGCTTGTTACACGAAATAATAAATCAATTCTAAACACACATGAACAATAATAATTTACATTCTTACTTTTAAAATTATTTGGTCAAACAAAATTTCCAAAATACAGCTTGACTCGGTATTGTATCCTTGTTAAAAGATGACTAATAAATCAGTGTCACAAGCAGCCTCATACATAGTTTGTGTATTATACCTGAATTATTAACCTTTACATTTATCTGATATTTGCTTTCGATAATTATCATACATTAAAAAATTTAACTTTTTATTCTAATTGCTGGCTGGGAATTTATATGTCTGATTTAACGTCGGAGTTGTGTAATGCAATAAAAGAGGATTGTTAACGATAAAAAAAAATCTTTGGCGCATACTTCTTACTGGCACTTCCACCACATGGAGCTCAATGATACACTACAATTGACGTATTACCACAGAATAAATAATCGTACAAGTATACTAAATACTACCCCAGTAACTTATACAGAAGTATCGTACCTACAATATTATTGCCAATTTCTCGTTTATAAATGTAAAATTAATATCAAGTATCAATAAACAAACTATTTACAAGATGTTACTGAGATGGCATCAAAAACTTTATGGAAACTGATAAACACGTTCGATGTTCTAAATACAAATATATCGGAGCCATCTCAAAAAATTATCTAAGATGTCAATTATCGTGACATGGTACATTAATAATGATAAAACATTCGTTAGTTGCTATCGTGAAGCTAAGCACGAGTTAGTTTTAAGACGAATAAATTTGGTTAAACGACGAAAATATACACATGCAACCCTCTCACTCAAACGTGTGTTACACAAAACTTTTTGTCTCGTTTTAACGCATGCTTCGATTAACTTGTAGAGTAAGAGGGTCTATATGACAGAACACTGTCTGTTCTGTCATCTCAAGTTGCCGAAGAATCGAAACAAGAACTAGCTAACGATTTTGTTTTAATACAATTGCTTGCCGAAATATGGGGTAACTGTACAATATAATTATTACTAAATGTTTCTGCAAGCTTGCATTTTGAATATCAAGACGTCACCCCGCGTTTCGATAGTGACAAGTCTTTAAAACGCTAAGTTTTTGGGCAAGCGTCCGCCACCTTAGACAACTTCGTCAGCAGGTGAGTTGTTGTTAAACGCAAGCCCATTTTACCCATAAAAATATAAAAAAAGTTTAAGGTTATATTGTTCATAAGATAATATACAAAAAGCACTACACTCCCTCTTACAAAGCATCACAAAAATACTAAAATGAAAGTGTGTAGATGTGGAGAGAATAATGTTAAAATCGAACACAAACGATCGATAAATTATTAACAAAATATGTTCATATGCAAAAAATATATGATCGCCCGCGAGCCGTTGGCAAGGCCGCCGGCGACAGTTGGTTCACCGAGTGAACTAGTATATTACAAGTCTATTCGATACAAAGCTGGTATTTGTATCGACGTTATCCGAACCGCAAATCGTGTCGTTTAGTGTTGATCCATCTGTAACATGAAATTAACTTTATTAACTAGGTGGTAGGACTTTACTGCAAAGTTCGTCTAGGTAGGTACCACCGCTTTGCCAGTTATTCTGCCGCCAAGCAGTAGTACGCAAGCACTGCTGTGTTTCGGTTTGAAGGGCACTGTAGCTAGTGAAATTACTGGGCAAATGAGACTTTATGATCTGATCTCACAGTTTAGTAATCTTATTACTAGATTGTGCTGATGTCTCTGGATGACGTGCGCAGTGCAGTGTCACGCGAACCTCTATACTTTAGAGTTCCGAGTGACACTGCAGCTGATATGGGCAGCCGTGTCGTTTAACATCAGGCGAACGGCTAGCCCGTCACGTCATACCTTAACATAAAAAAAAAAAATTTAATGGCCTAATAACTCAGTTGGTAGTAACCCTGCCTTCTGAGCTAGGCTACCTAGGTAGGTTGTGGGTCCAATTCCCACCCAGGACAAACATTTGTGGGATGAACACCGATGTTTGTTCTGTGTCTGGGTGTTATATTGTACCCTATGTATGTATTTACAAACAAAAAGTATCTAAAGATTCTATCAGTTATCTGGTTCCCACAGTACAAGCTTAGCTTAGTTTGGTGTTAGATGGCGTTGTGTAAAATGTCCACAAATATTTATTTACTTAAAAAAATATTATGAATACATGTTACTTTAATATATGGTGTCACCTTCTCGCTGCCGTGATATGTCACGAGAGGAAACGAGACAGAGAATATGATAAAATGTTTAAGTTTGTAGCATGACAGTAAGTATCAAGGTAGGAAACATCACCTGTTCCTGTCCATTGGTCTCCTGGGATTTCATGACGTCCGGTAGGTCTGGGGGCGCCGAATACGGAGTCAGGTCCAAAGCCTCGAACTCGCCATTCTCTTTTCTGTAACAGTTATATCTATTAATATCCAGTTATTTAAGGACTCGGCAATAGAACGGCTTTAGCTTTTTTCTTAAAGGGCTAATTCTGTTGCTATTTTTGACCTTTACACCGTCACCGCGCTTCAGTGTTGTCGGGACAAGAGGATCGAAAAGACTACGTTCACTGGAAGAGTGGGTCCTGTGGAAAGTGGAATGACAATGTTCTGTGTAGAATACAAATTGTATTAGTAAAGTTAGTCAGTTAATCATTAAAGTTGAACAGCTTCGTAAATGATAGTAGCAAAGAGCTTTCAATTGCTAATAATTGCTTAAGCGCTTTCCAAATGCTAAAACATGTGTTTATACAATTTAGCACAAGTTTGTGCTCATCATGATCTGTAGAAAGATTGTTTTCTTTAGCAGGTTTTATTCACTCTCCAACGATAAGCTGTTTGTCTGACAGTACATTTAAAAATCTAGTGTTCATGAAAGGAAACTCTGGTTTTAATGATTAATTAATCTTCTTTTAATCCACTTTTCAGCCCGTGACCAGACCAGTCTAGATTACGTATTTTGTATTTCATTTAACAATAGCTAAAATGCTGTATTTTGTGTTTTATATTTCAAATACCTTACTTAAAGATATTTTGTGTTTCGTATTTTAATTACTTGCGATGCGGTATTTTATAATTTGTATTTTAAATCTATTACCGAGCCTCTGTTGGTTTCACAGAATATACTACGGTGGACTTCCTAACAAATAATAATAATGTAAGAAGTGTATTTTTAGGGTTATCTGTTTTTTGTTTCAAACGAAAAAAAAGGCAATGCTTACAAGCTTCGAAAAAAACGATTATAGTGCATACTCCATGGTATAATAACAAAAAATACTAGAAACCGGCTAAGTGAGAGTTGGGCTTACAATAAAGGTATTCTATCACTTTCAGGGAGCTCTTTTATTTTGTTTAATATAGAAAGTTTAATGCCTGCCTGTACTATGACAGCTTCTAAGTTCGCACTTATCTCCTTAGACCTAGGTTTCTCGTTTATCAAGCTAGGAGGCCGATGATCAACAGGCCAATGAAAAGTTCAGCATTTGGTCTGCCAAGTTGACACAAATTTAACAAACATATAAGAGAAAACTAGTTTTTTGGCGGGAAAACGAAAAAGATTGCGTCACCGCATTGTATTATTTTCCAAAACTTGTGTTATTTTCAGTGTCAGTGCATAAAATTGGTGGCATTCTATTCATTAAGTGCTGAATTACAGGCGTGAGTGTGGGAAAATGGTATAATGATGGTGAAACATTTCTTATCATGTTGTTTCCAAAACTCCATAAAGCTTCAAGTAAAGTTGCCACCACTTTACTAGGAGTATGACTTTGACTAGACTATGACTTGACTATAACTGGACTTGATGACTTCGACTATGACTTGACACATATTTGCGTGAAATATCATTAACTTGATAAATTATCAATTACTTGACACTTGCTAAATACACAAAAGTGTGGAGCCAAAACATAAAAAAAAGAGAAAGCCAAGCAACACCTTCCCAAGGATGGGAAGGTGTTGTTTTTTTAGACTTTAGTACAAATTGGCATTAATTTACTAAATCACATAAGTGAACAACATGAAAAAACACACAGTCAGAGCTTATGGAATGGCTCCACTAGATGGATTGATGACATGATGAGATCAGAAGCGTTGGAAAAGCAGTTCCAGTGTCCAATCAAGATTATGGCTGATATTGCTCATTGCTGGTTTTTGCAAATTCGATTTTATTGGCAACAGTAGCTCAACTAGCAATGGCGTTCAATGTATCAGATAAAACTGATATTACACATTGCTAGGATTAAATGTATCTTATCATGGATTTTATGTATTAGCTTAAAGGATTCACTAAAATATTACATGCCCATAATGACAGATTATAACGACAAATATAAAAATGTAGCCGAAATAAGTTGCAATAAACAGTACTAAAGATAAACAGTAGAGTTTATTTAAATTTTTATTTATTTGGAATTACAATGGAGACTTAGCTGACATGGAAAGTGGTCAACTGGTCTCACATTTTGTGTTATTTGAATTGCACTACAACCCATTGCCACATTCATACAGCAAGTCTTCAGGCCGCAAACAAATTAGTCAATAAACAGTAAAGATTGACTAACGATGAAGACAAGCTGAGTTTGAATGTGAAGACCCTTAGACCCTTAAAATGTTATTATGTTATGATTTCAATAGCCAATAAGACATTTTACTTGTTGGTAAACTAGTAATTAGATATTCTTTCGGAACTAATCCCTAGTAGGGATCCCTAAACCAATCACATTATTATATTATGATAATAGCAATTCCCTACTTTTCCATACTTAACTAGAAATTGTTCGTGTGTGTGGCTCCAATGGAGCTTAAAAATTATTTCTGAGCATTTTAATATTAATACTAATCAATAAATCCATCTATTACAAACCTTAAAGCCAATCCAATAGGTGCTGGACACTGAGCTTTCGCTGTAGCAGAGGTTAGGCCATACTCTGCAAGAGTCTTGTCATCATCCATTAACTGGCTATCCTTGTTAAACAGCATCTGACTTGGAGGTGGCACTTTTAAAATACCTGAAGAGTTAAAAAATGCAATATATCTTTACACTGAGAGATATACTACTAAGACAGTAAAGGAAAGTCTCTACATAGTATATGTAGTGGATATATTTCCAATGAAATATATTCACCAAAATCAAATTCAACAAAATCTCAGGAGTGCTCCAATGAGCACTCCTGAGATTTTAGTAGGTGTCAGGGTGTATAGCCAGCATTGGAGCCCTTCAAAGTAGGTACTGTGATTGTCCTGATTCTCATGTAGACTTCTCTTTGTGTTGGAACAGTAAAGGTGAAGATAAGAGAAGCTTATATTCAGCAATGGATTAGTGTAAGCTGAAGAGAATTTTGATGAAGATCCTTTTTGCACATGGTGTTATTGTAATGTTAACGAAATGGATAAAATTTGAATTAAGGTCTAGTTTGGCTGAATTTCTTCTAAGAGATTAAAAACTGCTTGGATTGCAGCCACATACATTCAACAGGCATATATATATGTATAAATAGCAATAGTTCTAAAATGCTGACTTATTAATACATCTTGCAGACACAAGACTGCAGTTCAAAGTTCAATGTAGTATGAATGGGGCATCTAGACTATTGTTATGTGGTTTATATTGATAGTTTGATGTGCTTTTGGGCTGTAAATACTAGTCTTTATTCTTTAAGCTGCATTACTCTACTGCTTAATGCTACAGGTTTATGCCTTCTTCCTTGCCCTCTCTCATGACTTATGAAGCCAGACCTTTTAATAATTTGCCAAATGTAGTACACTTTTAACTAACATATTTTCAGTCCAATCTAAATCTTGCTCCTTTACCAATGCTGCTTAAGTGTGGGTACTTCAAATTCAATATTGCAGTATTATAATGGTGGTAATTTGAAAACAAAGCTGTTTAAAATCTTATAAGAGATTAGACATCTTAATATGTGAATTGTTGGTAATATTTACTACATAATACCACAAGGTGTTGTTTTAGACTTAAAATAAGAAAAAGCGCAGTAGAGTATTGTTTCTAGCTGACAATAATGCACAAAAACACCACGTTAACAACAAAACCTACACTAGGCGCTCGACATTGTAACCCGACTAAAAATAGAAATTTTTCTCAAGCGGCGACTATCACACTTACCTTCGATCATTTTCTTTAATTCGAGAACAGTTGTTGTGTCCTTAGCGTCCGTAAAGATGGTTAACTTTTTTCGCCTAATCATTAAAAAGACATCCTGAAAACAAATTTGATTTTTTTAGGTTACATGTAGTGAACAATTTTGTTGTGATGTATAATATGCTTTCTGAGTACTTTTGTTTTAATCTGGATACATCGTAAATGACTCTAAACTCACCATTTTGAGATAAAAACTTTAAATTAATAATTATTTTAAAGAAAAAACGCTTCAAGGCGTACAAAATGATATCAACGAAATGACAGCATGCGCACAGGCTAAAAAGAAAAGTTGAATGCAATGAACGATTGATTGTGGTTCATTGTCATTGTCATTCAGCCACAGTTACAAAATAATTTAAAAAAAGAAGTAAACTTTTTTCTATTTTATCAACAACTTCCACTTACTGTTCGATGGCCTTTGTGGAGAGGTTATTTTGCGTTTTTGTCGATTGTTTTTTCTCTAGATTGTGGTGTAGATGTAGGAAAAATCTATAAGAGTTCTCATTATGAAGGTATGCAATAAGTTTGATTGTCTGTGGCAAACTCTATCATCTATCTTTGAATAGTATTGTCTAATGTGTCTCAGAAAATATGGCAGTCGTGCCGGTCGTAAATTTTACCATTGCCTAATATAATATAAAGTGGTTTACTGCATATTCCCATAAAAACCACTGCCGTACTCTGTTATAACCTTGTTCTTACCGAACAAAGTTTGAGTCAATGTCAAAAGTAGATGTCAGTGTCATGATTAAGTTGTCAAGTAGGCATCGGTGCTGAATGCGTTCAAAATCTTGCAAAATCCGACAGGTAAAACTGATATCATTATGTATGTAATCAAATAAATAAGTAATAAGCGCAACATAAGAAATGAAATACTTGAATCATAATTAAAGAAACAATGTATTAAAAATCGGAAAATCTCGAGCATAACAGAAAACTTTAACATATTATTATAAGACGATATAAACTTCTTGCACAACATATATTGTTCCAATGACTTTGAACTACTTTTGAACGCAATCGATACGATAAATCAACTTAAATCATTTTCAATTTCATGATTTTTTTTTATTATTTACGGCTTAGTAATTAATTAAGAGTAAAAATGTGATTAATACTATGAGTGTTTGCGTGTATGAGATTGTAGTGAAAATGAATATATACAGAGTTCGAAATAGCGATGGAAAATCTATATTAATTTTGTAACCTCAAAGCTTTGTTTTGCAAATATGAATTCGCAAGTTTGCGTAAATTGCCGCAACGAAAAACCCGTGAATCGTACTGATAATAGGTTGGTGACAGAGAGTTGTGGCCATGTGAAGTGTATGGACTGCTTACTCCAAGAAAAGACTGGTTGTATTGCCTGCCTGAGTGAGAAGTCTCGTTCAGATTCCGCCGACGTTTCTGACCAAGACGACGGATTTGCCGGCGATAGCGTACTCGTTCAGACTGTATTAACGCCTTACGAGTATGACGAGAAAGTAGTAGAAGATTTAAGTAAGAAAAAGAAACTTGAAACATCACACATTAGAGTAGACTCAGGTAAGACTGTCAGCTTTGTTCATGTTACTTGAAACGGTAACTTTAAAATTTAAGAACTTTAGTCTTCATGAATTGAAGCAAGTTTAAGGAGTGTTGTACTGTAATATGGGCATTAAAAATCCAAAAAGATCCTCATTCTCATCCTGATCCTCTTCTCATACTGATGAGAAGGGACTTTAAAATTCTAATAGATTAGGTAATTTCCTAAAGAAAAAGACTTTCAATATTGGTACAGAATAATTTTTTATATGAATCATAAAGGAAAATGGCTTTCAAAATTAAGAACTAAGGTTTTCCAATCTGTCTCAGTTTTAACTGGTTGGGTGGCATCATTGCTTGAGACATATATTGGTCATTTCCTCAATTGAATATAATATGAAACACAAGACTTGGCCTCTCACTAAGTTAAAAGTAACAAAATAATCAAAAGACTGCTTATTAATATACTTATTGTTTAAAACTTGCAGATGGGGCTGGCAAGAAGTTTTATGTATGCATGCTGTGCAAGAAAAGGTTCAGGGCGCGCAGTCAGGTAGCATACCATGCTTATTGTAATGGACAGAGCAAACCATATGAATGCTCACAGTGCGAGGAGAAAAAGGTAAGATAGCAAACATAAGTATGAAAAGAACTGATCAAAATGCTATGACCAGCAGAGTTGGCCGTAAACTAGTTATGTATTGCTTTTAATTTGGCCATCTTTAACGTTTACAGACATTTGTATCTCACTCCCACTACAAGTACCACATGCGTGTGCATCGTAACGAGAGGACATATCCATGTGATGTCTGCGGGCAGGGCTTCTTCCAGATGTCCAAACTGCGGAGGCATACACTGAAACATACCCGTAAGCTGTATTTACTGTTAAATTGTCAGACAGATATTCTTATGATTGCAATACTGTTCTCAGTTCATCACTACAAACAACCATATGTTACTCCAGTGCTATTAGCCAAGCCATTTCAATATCATCATCATCATCATCAGCCTGAAGACATTCACTGCTGAACATAAGCCTCCCCCATAGAACTCCATTTAAGTGGCTGCTTATCTCTTCTATCCATTAGCTCCCTGTGGTTTTGATTAGCTAGGTGATGGTGGAACTTGATTGCAACGAATAGAAACAAATTTGTGTTATGTGCATAGTTACGAGTATTATAGAAATGTTCAAATTAGAAATTAAATTTCTGCTGTTGCATTGCAATCACGTGATCAACCCCCAGTTACGAGTTTGAAAAAGAAAAATTTGTATCCTAAACGGGTTTTACAAAAATTTGCTTAAATTTACCATACCATTACCATATCTTGCCGTATTGTCCCAAAACTTGATAGAATAAGCGGAATGTTTGACTAGATGGAATAATAATATTAGTGCGAATATGAATAGTAATGTGACTTGTCCAGAAGCAAAAGAGCATGTGTGCAGCGAGTGCAACAAAGCGTTCAACAATGACCCGTCGCTCCGCAAGCACAGACTGACCCACACGGGCGAGCGGCCGCACGGCTGCCCCACCTGTGGCCGCCGCTTCCGGGACGCTTCTAACCTCAGCAAGCATATCAAGAAGAAACATAACCGTGAGTAAACCAAACAGAACATAATAACATGTAGCAAGCACTTGCAGCTGCTGTTTCCGAGATGGTGATGAAACCCAATACATGAAAATAGCATGTACTCACATTCTGGTACCAAACAAATCCAATGCTGCAATTATAAAAGATTTAAAATTGCAGCATACTTATACTATTTTGTAAGTTAAAAACCTTTTAGTGAGGCATATCATAATTTATTTTAATGCTATCATCGTATTTGGACGAATTATGTTTGTAAACCCAATTGAAGGGATGAGATCAAGAAGGGTTTCACTGATTTTTTTCACAAAATGACTTATGTGTATTGTTGGATTCAGCAAGAAATTATCTACAATAATACATTCTCAAAATATCGAAATGAGGCTTAAATCTTGAGATAGTCTGTCTAAAAACTGTTTATCTGACACAGGAATACAGTTCGCTTAGCATAAAAACATTATCATATTATATTTTTACAGTAATTGTATGAATCAGTACTATATTTTGTATTTTAAAATAGAAATAATACATTTTCAAGCAACTGAAACTTACATAAACCTTTTCTATTACTTAATAAGCACTTACATTAAAATGAAGCTGTTGAAGTTTAAAGTCAATTTTCTCGAAACTATCAATTTGGCAGTTAAACCCTTTTTGTTCTCACCTCTTCAATTGAGTAGCAATATTTGTTATTTTCCCTAGCGGAGAAGTACCCGTGCGGCAAGTGTGGAGCTCCGGGGTGCTTAGGGCGCTGCGGTGCGGGGAGGCGCCACCAGTGCACGCGCTGCCCGCAGGCCTTCCACTCTTCCAAGGATCTGCGCCGGCACGCCGCCGTTCACACCGGTAATTACCCGCACCCCTTCCTTTCCTCCAAGGATCTGCGCCGGCGTGTTACAACAAGAGTCCCCTCAATTTACTAGGATCTACTGGCTGGATCTATTAGTGCATTGAATATTATTCTGGAGTTCATTATCACCCTATGGTCAGGGCTCCTGTAACATTGCTCCGTTAGAGTCTTCGTTAGAGCCCTATTGAAGACACACACAACTCCTAAAGACTAAGAGACACACTCACAGACAATAGACACACTCCTACAGCCTGGTTAATAAACGGGTATTAGTCTCGGATTAGTTACTTCAGCTTTTGTCCTTTTTTGCTACTGGAATATTTAGCTGGATCGAAAGAGACAAAAGATGGTGTAACTAGTCTAAAGCTAGTTCGTGTTTATTAATAAGGCTGCTAAAGTTTGTTGAGATCCACTACTGCTCTCAGCCTGTAGCATTTCAATGTCCATTTTGTTCATATGAGTTATGGTCCTAATTCCGCCAGTCATAATCCAGAGTTTTTGGTTAGACATAATTGACCAATGACAGCAGTGCGCCGACCAATCACGACGGCATTTTTGTATAAACGCCACAATAAAAAAAAATGTCAGTTATCAAATTCTTACCTTCTTCATACCACGTCACACATCATCATCTGGAAGACGTCCACTGCTGAAAATAAACCTCCCTCATAAAAAACCACTTTAGATGCTTATCATAATTAGATTGGCCATAATCATCAATTGGAAAATATATTTTATAAAATATGTTTTTGTATTTACCTATAAATATATAATAATATATACCTATAAACCTATTTCCTATAAATGTTTGGACTCGTTACTATAAAATAATAACCGTTCACTCTCCACAGATTCGAAGCCGTTCCGATGCAAAGTGTGCGCGAAAAACTTCCGCCGGAAAGACAACCTCGAGCGTCATATCCGCAACACACACCCGGACCACGCCCCCGCGGCCGCGGTCGAGTGCGACACGGACGCGTTACAAACCATCAACGAACAGACGAACGGCCAAACAAACGGACACAAGTACGACACCGAGGAGAAAATCAAGCTGGAAATCCTCAATCCGCTCCCCCCATTACCCCTCCCGCAAGATCTATTCACTGAGAACTCGAAAGAATCGAAAGTCGAAATCGATACGTCGTACATAATTTCAGCGAATAACGCCAGGCAAAGCGTTATCGTTGGCAAGAAATCCGTGATAGAAAAGCCTCCAGAGAGCCCCGAGTGTGAATATGTCCATAAGATCCGTAAGGCCAATTGTCACAATGTAACGCTGCCTCCCATAGATACGAATAAGTTTGCCGAGCTCGATAGGAAGACCAACTTGGATACGTTGCGAGTCGCGGAGCCGCCCAAGGATGACAAGATCTTCAAGAAGATCCTGTGTGATGATGGAGACGGGAAAGAGGCTGAGCTCAGTGCGGAGCCCAGTCCACAAGTGCATTGGAGGAAATTGAAATTGAATAGCAATTGGTAAGAATTTCAATTATAGACATATATGACAGCCTCTGTGGTGTGCTGGTTGAGCAGGTCTGCTCATAACGCGGGGCGGCGGGTTCGATTCCTGCGGCAATTATTGGACTGTGACATCAGCTCATAAAGTCTCATTTGTCCACTAATTTCACTAGCCTTTACTACCCTACACTACCCTTCAAACCGGAATACAGTAGTGTTTGAACACTGCTGCTAGGCGGCAGAATAACTGGCAAAAAGGTGATATCTAGACGAACTTTGCAAAAAAGTCATACACCTATTAAACGATATGTGGTATAAAAAAGATACCGAAATACTTTGGTTTCGAAAAAGATCACTAAAGTTTTTTGTAGCTTCTTCTTTACAGGCATAATCGAGTTTTCTGTCCTGCATTGTGCTGGATTGCTTGTACCAGTAGGGCTTGCTTTATAATGTCTGATATTGTACCTTTATATGCTTAGTTCAATTACTTCATTTTAAGTACCTACCTATCTGGTATCGTACGATTCAGCCACAACCCTTGCGTTATCCTTGGATACACAATAGTATTATTAACAGTTACACAGTTATAGCTCTAAGACTTCGGACCGGACACATTCCATGCAATAAGTTTTCATATTTAATGCGAAAAAGTAGCTCTCCGAATTGTTTAGGATGTAATTCAGATGACGATCTTTATCATATTCTAATGGAATGTGTCGGAACAAAGTCAAAAGAGATACATTATTTGGTTCTCGTCCACTACACCTGGGAGATTGTAATATCATTGTTGCTGAGCCTCTCTCAGACTCAGCAAGAATGATGTACAAACTTATAGAGCGGGATTGATTTATAATATTAAGTTAGTGTATATTACTTTAAGTATTAGTTAAAATAACCAGGGGGCATAATCGCAAATGGCGATAAAGCCCTTTATTTTTTATTAAAAAAGAAAAAAAGTACCTACCTAATATCATTTCACATTAACATCACTTACTTGGCTAGCATGCTACACCTTCGCATCGTCACTTCCCATCAGGTGAGAGCGTCGTCAAATGCTAGACAAGTTTGAAGTAAATAAAATAAAAATGTAAAATTGCTAGAAATAGCCTATTTGCAATAAAATTCTTTGACTTGATCACAAAGTAAATCAAGTTGTGACTTTGTTTTTCTTTTGTGCTAAAGAAGTAAATGTATTGTTTCAGATATGAGAACGTAACAGAAGGCTGAGTATGAGTGATTTGGGCTGGCCCAGTGTATTGGAGTACGTGTGTATCACAATCAATACATAGTATGTATGTTTGAGAAAAGTATACATTTATACTAGATGTAGATTTTATAGAACTCGCCGTTGAGTTCGACGCGAACACGGCAGACTAGCACTGATTCTGAATTCTGATGGGAGCTGCAGTTTTCTCGTAAAATCTAAAAACGATGTGTCGTAAAACATGAGCGTCGGATCCATGAAGATATATAGTCAAAAATTAAAAAAAAAAACTTTTTGATGCTAATTCTACTTAGCCGATAGTAGAATTAGCATCAAAAAGTTTTTTTTTTACTACTACTACTGGCTACACTCTTTGCAAAGGACATCAAATAAGAAGGGGGGTTTTCAATTCGATTGTTTTTTTTTAATTTGTTACCTCAAAACTTTCGTCTGGTTGAACTGGTTTTGATGATTCTTTTTTTTTTTTGAGAACTGGTGCTTCCCATGTGATCCCATTTTTAATTTGATCAAGATCTGATGGGCAGTTTCTGAGTTCTCCTTAATAATGTGTATTTTGATATTTGTGATTAAAAAAATGTGGTGGGACTCTTTAAAAGGAATTATCTGTCCCTTATTTAAATATTCTAACTAATCTATTATTCTATTATTCAAATATTAGAAAGTATCAATATCCCACCACGATCATAGGAAAGAGAGGAGATGAGAACCACCGTGTGAGACAGCAATATTGGAGTGCGACAAAAAACGTTGTATAAAAAGACTCTACATTTACCGCAAGGAACTGAAATCTTGCTTTCAAAAAACTCAGTTTTATCATCGTGAATATTGATTTTGCGAGTAAACCTAGCTATACCCTATATTATTATATCGTATATATATTTTTAGCATGTTTTTAGTCTCAGGCTAACTTTATAAATATACTTATTGATATATATTTCTCATAATAAAAATTAAATAGAATATGTTTTTTTATGCACCAAGATATTATCGATTGCAACACAATTCTGAATGCATTCGATAATGGCATAATGGGGCTTCTAAGTGATGCAATGCAGTGCAAATCAGGAGATAAAAAAATTGGTTTTTAATCGACTTCAAAAAAGGAGGAGTTCCTCAATTCGATCGTATTTAAAAAATATATTTGTTACCTCAGAACTTTTGACTGGGTGAACCGATTTTGATGATTGTTTTTTTTTTTAATTTGAAAGCTGCTGATCCCCTTGTGGTCCTATTTAATTTTGAGATTAGATCGAGATCTAACAAGTATTTTTTTTTAGATTTAACCTTAATAAATCCTCATTTCGGTTAAAAATCATTTTTTTATGAATTATGTTCATTATACTTGTGATAAGAAAAGTTCTACAATGTAATGCCGGAGTTAATTTACCGATGCGTAGAGATTTTTTATTGTACGATCGCTTGCGACGCGTTGAAAATTGAGCTATATTGCATTGGTTTAAGAACTAAGCGTATAAGAAATGCAGCCGCTTTATTTTCTAGCTAAAATGGCGGTGTTGAAAAATTGATTAAATTGTATAATCAATAATAAAAATAAAACAACGATAAAGACGTTTTGCATCATCAGAAGAACCTGCAAAATATTACTTCGAAGCAATATTTTTTTTTAAATCCTTATCGAGTTAACCGTGTAAGCGTCCGCCGATGAACCACCAAAAAACAAGAGACAAGTATACGCAAATTTCGCAAGTGTAAACGAGACGGCGTATATTTAGAATAGTTTTTTTTACCGTGGCAGTCGCAAATGAGCCTTAGAACACTATGCGTTAGTCACTAATGTTTTTAACACTAGCGTGTAAGTGCGTCCAAGACGCTTTTATATTATAGGCTACTTGACTACTATTAAAAACGAACAAATAAATATTATTTTCATAAAGTAGTGTAAAAATGAATTAATGTGAAAAATAAGTGAAATCGGTAAATAAATCACAGAGTAGTACGCCTTTAAAGTTTCTGGAGGGGGCATCGCCTGTCCCTTTCTTGCAAAACGGAGATCGTGTGAAGCTTCCTCATAGCTATTAAACACTTGACCGTTATTTGAAGCTTACTTATATGAGAAAAGCGTACCTAGTTTTCCGGTTAATATCTTCCCTCTCTTTTACTCATAGCTATTTGTCTCTCTCGCACACCGGCCTCACCAGGTTCCCGCCCAATTCCGAGCTGTGTTCGGTATTGGCTCGGGTTTTATGCTCATTGGCGTCAAGTTTTCCGTCGAGTGCAGTCGTCGTGTCGTCAAGACCACTACCGCTTGCAAGTTCAATTTTGTTTTTAAAATATTAATTTTAAAAGTGATTGTTTATTACAAAAGTGCTTTTACCGGACGGGTAGTAAGTACATGTTAAATATTATTATGTGATAAAATGCGGTAAAGTAAATCTAACGGTGTTACCGTTCGTCTTTACCTTAATAGATAATAATTGCATGCTCTCTTTTACTCTTTGTTTCATGTAAAACAACGTAAACTGCTGATACCTCAATATATTTTTAGATAAATGTTTTATAACTACCGACTTCGTATGAAACGGAACATTTAGATCTAAACGAATATAATTTTCAAATATTAATAGCCCTCTTTATTAGGATGGATACTCCAAGTGAAGTTCCCGTTCCGGGGCCGTCGGGGCTGCAAGCCAAGGGGTCTGCAACGCATCGCAAGCCACGGACAAGGACCAGCTCATCCTCATCTAGTGAAGGTAGCTCCTCGAAATCCTCTTCATCTTCGTCATCCACTGGGTCGACGCGTAAAAAGAAACGGCATCACCGCCATCATAAAAAAAGGGGGGGCCGACATAATAGCAAAAATGAATTGTTACACAAATTATCTTGTTTTTAACGATAACGTTAACGATACAGTTTATTTAAATAGCTCTAAGAAGCCGCAGTATGACTCATATGAAGTGCAGTCTGTAGAGAATGAAGACGAAATCTCCTTGCTAGATAATCAAGAGCGTTTATCGCTTTGTGGCGATGAGGAAAATGAACAGGTAGACCATTCCCATAAATTTAAATTTGACATACAGGTTAAGTTAAAGGAACCCTCTGTTCCTAAGACACCTGCTAATTACCTTAAAGTGCTAAATGAGGTTCAACACTTTGGCAAAAGTGAGTGGTGCGAGGTTAGGTACTCAGAAGTACAGAAATTGTACAACCATAGCCCTGGCTTTACAGAAATAGAGGTTAATGAAGAAATTAGATCTTATGATTCACAACGACACTTAGCCTATGCTGATAAAGCTTACGGTGCTTTGACGTTTAGTATGCTAAAACAGCGCGAGGTATTGCAAAGTACAATGTCGGATCTGATAACCTGGGCCCAAGACAAAGGCAGTGTAACACCAGATCTGCTGCGCGAAAAGGTGGTTGATCTGTTTTCTGAAGGAGCGGAATATCATAAGGTGTCTTCTGACATGCTGCAACTTATATGTGGTCATCGCGCAGAGACTATACAAATGCGCAGAGACGGAATAATTAACTCTGTTCGCGATCCTCTAGTTAAGGTGTCCTTACGCAAAATTCCGCCTTCAAGCCAACACATTTTCAATAGTGAACAACTGACATCAGCCTTAGAAAAAGCAGGGGGTATCAAAAAGGCCTTTTTACCCCCTATTAGGTCTAATAGCTACAAAACTGCTTCGCAAGCAGTAGGTAAAAAATCTGCCCGCTACCCCTCGCAGGGGTCAGCTAATTTTGTAGTACCCTCGCAGGGTAATTCACAATCATGTTATACTGTGCCATACGCTGTCCAGCCTTCGCAGGGTTGTGGAAATAGCCGTCCTATGCAGAACTGTGGACATAACCATCCCTCGCAGGGAACTAGCTATAACAGCAGTTATTTTAGTGGTACACGTGGATCTAACCACAACATGCGTGGATCCTTTCGGCCGCGTGGAAGTGCTGGAGGTAACCACCGAGGCAATAGGCACGAGTCAGTCAGGGGTAACAGAAAGCGTTCTGCGGCCCAAGATAACCACACAGGTAGTAAAAGAGGAAGGTATTGACTATTTCAGAGCGGGCCAGCTAGCGCATTATGTCGACCGTTGGAAGAAATTGGGGGCGCCACACACCCTACTTCGTATAATAAAGGGGTATCGCATACCCTTCTTCAAAAAGCCACCTCTTGTTCTCCCCAATGCCCGGAGTCCATTCAAAACAGAAGAATCCAAGGCGATGTCAATGACCATATCGCAAATGATAACTCAAAGAGTTCTAGAAGTAGTTCCACGCTCCCCAAGCTTTTTGTCGACGATGTTTTTGGTGCCCAAAGGCGATGGCTCCGATCGACCAATTTTCAATCTGAGGAACCTAAACGAATATGTCCTCACAGAACCATTCAGGCTTATAAATATCTTTCGAGTCCCAGACTTTCTCCAACCACGCGACTGGCTTTGCAAGGTAGATCTTTCACAAGCTTATTTCAATCTGCCAATATCCCTGTCACACAGACGATTCCTCCGTCTAATTTACGAAAGAAAATTAATGGAAATGACGTGTCTTCCTTTTGGACTCAGCACAGCACCCAAGGTATTTGCAACATTGACGAATTGGGTTGCACAAACATTAAGGCAGGAAGGCATTCGCATACTTGTTTATCTAGACGATTTCTTGATCGCACACCAAAACCGTCAAACGCTACTAGCCAATATCCAAATAGTGCTAGACCGCCTACACTACTTGGGATGGCGCACAAACCTCCAAAAGTCGATCATATCCCCCAGCAAAAACCTAATATACCTGGGTATTCTATGGGACCCGTGGCTAAACGAAAGGTCACTGCCATACGAAAAAATTGTGAATATAAAAGAAAAGATTTCGGATCTATTGAGCAAAGGCACATCGACCCTAGAAGCTCTACAAAGTCTGGTGGGAATTTTAAACTTTGCAAGCTTTGCTGTGCCCAAAGGCAGACTTCACTTTCGAGACACTCTTATGTTTCTAAACAAGATCTTGAAAAAAACCCATGTAAGTGTCTATGTACTACCAAAAGAGGTAAGAAGGGACTTGAAGTGGTGGCTACAAAATTGCCATCGGGCATCCCCGATTCACCATCCACCACCATCACATTTCCTGACCACGGACGCATCGGACTTAGCATGGGGAGCTCAGCTGGACGGTTGCACATTATCCGGACCGTGGACACAACGCGAAAAGCACCTCCATTGCAATCGGAAGGAGATGCTCGCAATACTGAAAGCTGTAGAAAAACAAGGGGCCCACATGTGCAAATCGACGGTCCTAATACAGTGCGACAACAAAACTGTTGTAGCGTACTTGCGAAACGAAGGGGGCACCAGGTCTGCACCTCTGTTACAGTTAACAAAAAATGTCTATCGTCTCCTAGACAAATACCAGATAAATCTAAAAATCCAACATATTCCCGGGAAATTCAACAGCCATGCAGATCACCTGTCACGCCATCGTTGCCCCCCAGAGTGGCATCTTCTTCCTCAATGCACAGCAAAAATATTCAAAAGGTTTGGATTGCCCATGATAGACCTGTTTGCATCAGAACGTGCAAAGGTAGTTGTAAATTATGTATCTCTGGACCAGAACGACGCTCATGCGTTGTACCACGATGCATTCTCCCGAGACTGGAATTACCCCCGAGCCTGGGTCTTTCCACCACCTTATCTAATACCAAAAGTGTTGGAGCACCTCAACTCGGCCTCAGGTGTGTTTCTCATGATAGTCCCGAGGTGGGAGCGAGTATTTTGGAGACCAGATCTAAAAGCCCGTGCACTAGCAGCACCTTACACAATAGAGAACCTACATTTACACCTGATAGACACAGTAACCGGACTCCCACCCCCCAGAGTTCAAGAGATGACGATGGAAGTTTGGAAATGTGGGGGTGGTCGCAAAATTTAACTCAATGGAATAAGGCGCAATTACAGCTCTTGCAATCTTCTTGGCGTCCATCTACCAAAAAGACTTACACGGTAGCATGGAATAGATGGCTGAAGTGGACAGAAAAACATAAAATACGACCCTTACAACCCACAGGCCCAACCTTGGCTCGTTTTTTAGCAGATTTGCATATTGTGGAAGGTCTGGCTTATAATACCATTTTATTACACAAATCTGTAGTATCGACTTTGTCTAACCCCGACTATGCCGGTAAACTAAGCTCTCACGTTCTAGTCAACCATGTCCTTAAATCTATCGCATTGCAAAAGCCAGTACCCAAAAAACCCGCAATCTGGAACATAGACAAACTAGCCTCGTTTTTAGGTAACTATTCCGTGGATGAAAATAATGTCTTTGCTACTTGTAGACACACTGCAACGTTATTACTCCTTTGTTCTGGCAGAAGAGTACATGACTTGACTCTGCTGGCTGTAGACGATGATCACCTCACTGATAATATTGACTGTTTGATCCTTTGGCCTATGTTCGGATCCAAAACGGACACTGCCACTTACAGGCAATCAGGATGGAAATTGTCTCCTAACCCTAACAACAAGAATTTGAACCCAGTCTTTTGGGTGAAACATATGATTTCGTTGTTAAAAGAAAAACGCCAGTCAGGTGGCTGTAATAATCTATTTTTAAATATTAGAGGAAAATCTAAAGCTGCTTCTCGCACAGTCATTGCGGGATGGGTCAAATCCTTGTTGCTAGAGGCTGGAGTTACAGCATCTCCTGGTAGTCTAAGGTCTGCAGTAGCATCCAAGAACTGGTCTGATAATTATCCTTTAGATGAAATCCTGGCTAGGGGTAATTGGAAGTCACAGAATACTTTCACCCGATTCTATTGTAAAGAAGTTATGCCTTCCAATATTAGTCCCAGTATAACTAGAATGTTTAATCCAATTGTTTGATTATATACAATTATTTTAAGATCAAGATATGTTTATGTAAATTGTTAAATGAAGATAATTAATCTTCAGGAATTTGGATAAGAAAACCTGATTATTATATTGATAGTTTACAAATATGTGTACTTACTCTATGTGAAAATAAAGTTTGATTTTGGGTTAAATAAATATTAAGTTTGCTCGCACACCTGCTGTTTTAATTTGAGATTTTAATTCTAGGTAGGTATACCTAACTAGTTACCTCTCTACATGAAATTAATTTTGTGAAAATTCCTCATTCACATTGGCGTCATTATTTCCCACCAGGCGATAACAGACACGTCTCATATAAGTAAGCTTCAAATAACGGTCAAGTGTTTAATAGCAGTGTTTTACCTGAAAATAAAACACATATTAAATACTTACCTTATTTGAAGCTTACAATTTTTAACTCTGCCTGGTAATATTCGACTCAATGAGCATAAAACCCGAGCCAATACCGAACACAGCTCGGAATTGGGCGGGAACCTGGTGAGGCCGGTGTGCGAGAGAGACAAATAGCTATGAGTAAAAGAGAGGGAAGATATTAACCGGAAAACTAGGTACGCTATTCTCATATAAGTAAGCTTCAAATAAGGTAAGTATTTAATATGTGTTTTATTTTCAGGTAAAACACTGCTATTATGAAGTTTTGCTAGTGACGTCACATGCCAAAGATATTGTATGTAGAGCTACCATACTAGTACCATGCTAACATAGCTTAAAATGAGCTACTGTGAGGACTGTTGACTGACGTCACTGCGTGTTTGAGCTATCTCTTAATATTCCTGTATTTTAAAATGCCTTTAAATGCCCTTAAAATGTATTTTAAAGTAATTTTTTTAAATATTTAAAATTTGTTTTCACGATTATCTATTTTTTGAGGTATATTATTTATTTATGAAATAAAAATATAGCAGTCACTTAGCCTATTCTTTATTACTATCTGTTATAATAATTTCATCTTAGATATTATATATTTTATATCGATTGGAAATTTTAATGTTATGTTGAAAATTTTGATAATTTTAAACGTAATTCGAAATGTATCTGGAGTTTGCACTACAATTTTGATCTCACTTGTCAATGAAGACAAATAATGTAATGTAGAGTGAGCGGAATAGAAACAGGACTGAATAATAATAATAATAACGCCCAACGATCACTTACATAGATCCTGGACCTTAACTAGGATCCCCTGTGTCTAGGGACCCAGGAACTACAAGGACCATGGTCCCACAACACCGAGACTCAGAACAAGTATTTGCGTTTTTTTTTTCGTTGCACATATACTTGTCCTGTCGCGAGAATTGAACCCGCTGCGTCCGGGTTATGAGCCGACCTGCTCAACCACGTCACCACAGAGGCTGTCAAATACTTTGGATATATGTATTTTTGTATTTGTTTCATATTAGTTTCATTGTAAAATTCATCATAATACTCATTCTCACCGGCCAAATTCTTTAAATTACCGAACAATCTCCTTCGTTTGATGGTCTATATATTAGTACATGATACTGGCGAAGTTGTCGAGAAATGTCCTCAGAAGGCACTAACTAAGATTCAATTCAATTTACTTTGGATATGAACTACGCACAAATAGTGCGTTAAAGAATCTGATAGGTATATTATGTATTTATGATAAAGCGGAAAATATTGTACCGTTTATACTGGTTTTACAAGAAAAATATAGTTTAAAATCTTACTTTTTAATCTTGTAAATAAAGTAAAAAAAAATTACAAGATAACGTATAAAAAAATTAAAATTTTAAAAATTAACTAAAAGTAAAGACCTTCATAAATAAATAAAGGATCATAATAACACTAGTTGCGCCCCGCGGTTTCACCCGCGGATAAAAAGTAATTTAATTATTTGCTCATCCCACGTTAAAATTTCACTTTTCCGGGATAAAATGTAGCCTATATGTTAATCCAGTATATAAGCTATCTTGGTACCGAATTTCATACAAATCCATTCAGCCGTTTGAGCGTGAAGGAGTAACAAACATACACACATAACAACTTTCGAATTTATTATATTAGTGTGATTTGTGGACATTTCACACAGCGCCATCTAATCCCAAACTAAGCTAAGCTTGCACTATGGGAACCAGATGACTAATACAATACTTAGATTACTTTTTGTGTAAATACATACATAGAATTATTACTATCTGCTCACTCTACAATATTTGAACTATAATTAAATAATTTTATATTAATATAATCAAATATCGATGAAAATATTATATTATTCGTTGGTATGTATTATGATGGAATGAAGGGATTCGACTAGACTGATTATGGTGTGGGATAGGTTAAATTTTCTACTAGTGTCCTACGACAAACGGATGGAGGAATACGTGCAAAGAAAAGACTGCAGGATGGTTGGAGACTATGTGTTATACGGTTTATAAAGGTCATAATTGCAACTGCTCATAACGCTTAATTAACGGCTTATTTCAGATGATTAACCGAAATCCAATGCATTCGTTTTATTTTATTGTTCCAACTAATAAGACTATGCTATTTGAATACAACGAGGATATATTAAATTCTTAAAGTAGATTTCAAAAATTTGATATTTTTAAAATTAAGTAAAGTTGGCTAATAAACAACAGAGTAACAGCTTTTTTGAGCTTTTACGGCTTAACCACAAAAGATTTAAACGAGCCTTAGGTCCGTATTACAGGACGATGCTCAGTCATCGATCGGTGCTCAAGCAGAGATTTCATTCACTAATTGATCACTATGAATGAAGTCTCTGCTCGAGCACCGATCGATGACTGAGCATCGTTCTGTAATATGGTTCTTAGGTCGGTATTATAGAACGATGCTCAGTCATCGATCGGTGCTCGAGCAGAGACTTCATTCATAGTGATCAATTAGTGAATAAAATCTCTGCTTGAGCACCGATCGATGACTGAGCATCGTTCTGTAATACGGACCTTAGACTAGTGTCAAACTGCTGTTTTGTATTGTTAAACACGTCGACGTCACACACGTCGTGTGACGTCTGTCTAAGCCTTGTTTATGTATTTGTGCCTTGTTCAGAGATTTGTGGTGACACGGTTAATGTTTCTGGATTTCTGACGTCGCCTGTCAAAGAGATTGTAATTTGTATGAACAGATGTCACAGCTTATTTTTGTAATTGTTTATAAACAAAGCATTTGACCACAGTCTCAGCTGATGGAAAGTAACGACGTAGTTTACGATAGTGCATGCTTTCCTAAAAGATACCTTAGTAATGAGTTACTATGAAATAATTTGTGACGTCACTGCGCCTATGAGCTGTCTCTTTTATTGTTATAGTTGCTAAATGCCTGTAACTTATATTTTCGGAGATGATTGATTTTTGTATTCACGACTGTTAGTGTTTTGGGGAATTCAATGTATTTACTTGAACGATAAAAATCAGACGTGTATTCACATTCGATTTTGCAACTTAAGGGCAAGGAAATGATGCAACTCTTGCATCAATATTAGTTGAGACTTTGTCTAAATTTAAATTAAAAATGCAATTAAATTTTCTTTTCAGAGATATTTATTTCAGGCTCCCAACGTTGAAATTGCATATTTCGCAAATGTGCTTAGTGAAAACTTTAAATTTAAATCACAAATTTTGCGTCAAATTTTTTTTTATAGTTACGTCCTCTGGGAAGGCCGTTTTACGCTTGTAGCTTGTTGTATATTTAGCTTTGTCTGCCAAAAATATTGTGATAATGGAGTTACTTGCAGTTTCGTAAAGCTGTGAATATGTTGGCCAAGTTTTAACCAATGCAGGCCAACTGCACAAAGTGAGTGCTAACCGGCGCCGCCGAAAACTGGGTAATTGCCTTCACTTGACCAACTGGGGAAGCGATCAGGTGGGTGATCACGAAATTTTGATTGCAATTCAACAGGAGAAATTTCCATACAAACTATGCACATAAACTGCGTATTCAAACTGTGAAATCCATGCAAATTTGTGTTTCTATCGGTTGCAATCGAGTTACGTGATCACCCAGCTGAACTTTGCTTGTACTGGCGCCTTGATAACAGGCTCTAGTTTGTTCGTTCGACCCCTTATGGTAGTTTACAATCGTCGACTGAAGATCATGATCTCGAACACACTTCGATCTCAAGTTTATATTAGTTGATATATGACACGTTGTTTTATGAGTAAATGTCTAAACGAAACGCTTTTCAGAGCTTTTTTTACTGTACAAGCGATTTCTGAAGTGTATAAAATTTCCGTCATGAGATGCACATCAGATAATTAATATTGACTGTCGACGATATGTGTTGTCTCATTATATCATTGAATCCGTCTATACTCCCGAATGGCTTCTGTTATAGAGCCTTAACGATCCGTAATTGTTAATGTTATGTACAGAAATGTAAAGAAATAATTCAGTAATACATATATCATTCATTCAATCTCAGACAAGAGTCTGCTTGTTTTTGTAGGCTTCACTTTAATGTAATGTGAAACTATATTAAGTGTCTACTCAATAATGTCAGTAATATTTATGATGGTGCTTAGATTTTTTATATCACTTTTTTACAATAATCCTTGTTAGACATTTCGACAGCTATGTATCAGTTACTTACTTTGTTTATTTTCATATAAATCAATATACTTGTATATGTTATAATTGTTATTGGTTTGTGTATTTTATATGTATTTCCTAATAACCCGTGTGTAAAATATGAAATAAATGAAGTTTTAAGTATTTGTAGTTTCTTACTCGTTAAACAGTACCCGAGTATAACAGTATCAAAGCAAATATCAAAGTATATATTTGATATAAAAATATTTGCATGATACTATATATAAAATATTTACTATAAAATTATTTACAGCCTCCGTGGTGTGGTTGTTGAGCAGGTCGGCTCATAGCCCGGAGTCGGCGGGTTCGATTCCCGCGACAGAGCAAGTATTGAAGCACAAAATTGTCCGGGTGTTGTGGGAACATGGTCCTCGTTTCAGGGTCCAAAAGCTATATTATGTGATCGTTGGGCGTTGTTATTATTATTTACATGAAAACGAAGCACAGCGATAACTAAAACTAAAGATCCCCTCTTTCAACTCTTACTTATTTATATACTGGTGTCGATTCTGTGTCGCATACTCTAAAGCTAAACGAAATTAACATATTTCCATCTATTTCATTTCCCCTTGATCAGAAGAGTACCGCCATACTTTAAGTTTACTTTAGCTTTAGAGAATGCGACACAGAATCGACACCACTATCTATGGAAGCAATAAAAATCTGATGCAGTTTCAATAAATTTGATTTTTTAAATTGTTTGATAGGCTTGCGTTTGATTACTATCTAACCTGATGCTAAGTGACAATGCGGTCTAGGATGTAACACGCTTGCCTAGAAGATACTTGTTCACTCTCGATTTGAAGATTCCAACGTTTTATTTCTGTAAATACGGACGCCGCAGTAAAGCGTTCCATTCTTTGGTTGTTCGCATGATAATTAAACGCGGAGGCAAATCGCTTTGTGGGATAGTAACCATGTAACGATGGCGTTTTTCGTTCATCTAATATAACTCGATAATGTAAGTAATGTACAAATAAACTCATACTGAGGGCACATAATATTACTTCTCTTCTATGAGGATTTACGAAAGAATGTAACAATAATCTTGGGTTAGAGCCAATTTTCTTTTATCTTAACCTAATGGTAAAAATACAGGATTGGATTGCGATATTTTTTATTTCGTCTTCACCTCACATATTATAATTATCATAATTTTACTGATCTAAATTGAAGGGTTGAGAATAAAAAGGGTTTAACTGTCAAATTGATAGTTTCGACAAAATTGACTTTAAACTTCAACGGCGTCATTTTAATGTAGAGTGCTTACAAGGTAATAGGTTTATGTAAGTTTCAGTTGCTTGAAAATGTTTTAATTCTATTTTAAAATAATAAATATAGTACTAATTCATACAATTACTGTAAAAATATAATATAATAAAATAAATATAATAATGTTTTTATGCTAAGCGAACTATATTACTGTGACAGATAAACCGTTTTTAGACTCAAAATCTCGAGATTTAAGCCTCATTTCGGTATTTTGAGAATGTGTTATTGTAGATAATTTCCTGCTGAATCCAACGATTATGGGTATCGTCATTTTGTGAAAAAAAATCAGTTAAATCCTTTTTGTTCTCACCCCTTCAATTATGAGCTTTATAAGTTAATAACGTCCAGTGAAATTGTGGATTTATGAATGAAAGCTGTACCTACACCCAAAGCACTAAGCTGAAAAGTATCATAATGGCATTATTTTTGCAACAGAATATTGTAGTCGGTCGGAATTTAAAAAAGTTTATGCTTGCAAGTTATAAAAATAGCAGCCTTGGTTTCACCCGGGGATAAAAAGTATCCTATGTCTTAATCCACTATATAAGTTATCTGCCTTCCAAATTTCAACAAAATAAGTTCAGTAGTCACGGAGATGAATAGTAACAAACATTCATACACACAAACTTTCGAATTTTTTTTTTTTTTTTTTTTTTTTTTTATGTTAAGAAATGACTTGACGAGCTCGTCGCCGTTCGCCTAATGTTAAACGACACGGCTGCCCATATCAGCTGCAGTGTCACTCGGAACTCTAAAGTATAGAGATTCGCGTGACAGTGCACTGCGCACGTCATCCAGAGACATCAGCACAATCTAGTAATAAGATTACTAAACTGTGAGATCAGATCATAAAGTCTCATTTGCCCAGTAATTTCACTAGCTACAGTGCCCTTCAAACCGGAACACAGCAGTGCTTGCGCACTACTGCTTGGCGGCAGAATAACTGGCAAAGCGGTGGTACCTACCTAGACGAACTTTATAGTAAATTCCTACCACCTAGTGATTTATAATTTTAGTAGGACTTGTAATAAATACTGAATACGTACCTGTCTTCAAAGACGCAGATCGATCACCCAAGGGTTCTGACGTCACTCTTGGCTATTCGCACAAGATCAAGATTCAATGCCAACAAAATACATCCGCAAATCTCTATTGTATTACAAAGAGACTGATGACTTTTTACATCTTACAAAATGAAAGAAAACATAGTTAACGCTGTTTTAGACTTGTATAAAGTAAAGAAATGGAAAGAGATAGTTGAAAAGTTCCACGATCATCCAAACAGGAACAAGCTGCTGTGGGTATTTCCTAGCGAGGAGAATTTCAAGTTCTTGAAAGAGTGCCTGCAGGAAACGTTTTGTGACAACGTGCTAAGTTTGGGGTGCGGCAGCGGATTACTTGAGTGGATGGTTACTGAAACCACAGGTAAGATATCTAAGTATTTATTTGTAAATGTTACGTTTTAAACTCACGAAAGATAGTTAATCTAGGTGTTAAACTAGGTGGTAGGACTTTTTTGCAAATTTCGTCTAGGTATATGGTTCCTACCACCGCTTAGCCAAATCAAATCATTTGTTTATTTACAAGAATATACTTACTATTAAATTTGGGTACAAGCTCCATTGTAAGTAGTGAATACGTGCATTCAGCCTGCAAGTAAGCGTGCAAATATTAAAAAATATGTTTCTTACTACATTAACATTTGTTCCTCCATGCCAGTTTTTTTTTTTAATTTATGTTAAGTAATGACGTAACGAGCTAGCCGTTCGCCCGATGTTAAACGACACGGCTGCCCATATCAGCTGCAGTGTTACTCAGAACTATAAAGTATAGAGGTTCGCGTGACACTGCACTGCGCACGTCATCCAGAGACATCAGCACAATTTAGTAATAAGATTACTTAACTGTGAGATCAGATCATAAAGCCCAGTAATTTCACTAGCTACAGTACCCTTCAAACCGGAACACAGCAGTGCTTGCGCACTACTGCTTGGCGGCAGAATAACTGGCAAAGCGGTGGTACCTACCTAGACGAACTTTGCAGTAAAGTCCTACCACCTAGTAAATTCTGCCGCCAAGCAGTAGTGCGCAAGCGTTCCGGTTTGAAGGGCACGGTACCTAATGAAATTACTGAGCAAATGAGACTTAATGAACTAATCTCACAGTCCAGTAATTTTATTACTATAGACTGTGCTGTTGAGACAGATGACGTGCGCGTGTCGCTTAACATCAGGTGATTGACTAGCTCGTGATGTCATTCTTTAACATAAAAAACAGTTTTCTTGGGAGTTATATAAACTGGTTACTATTGCATATAAGTATTATTATTAATAATAATAATAACGCTCAACGATCACATACCTACATAGATCATGGACCCTAACTAGGATTCCGTGTCTAGGAACCCAGGAACAACGAGGACCATGTTCCCACAACATCCAGACTCTGAACAAGAATTTGCGCTTTTATTTCTGTGCACAAATACTTGTCCTGCCGCGGGAATCGAACCCGCGATTATTTTGCTTCTTGCATGGGACTGATAATACAAAACGAATTGGTTGATTTTTTTGTTTTAAATAGTAATGATAAACAAGCAGTCAGCTCGCCTGATGGTAAGCGGTTGCCGTCATATGAACATGTAACACATTAGCAGCCTTATTAATAAACACGAACTAGCTTTAGACTAGTTACACCATCTTTTGTCTCTTTAGATCCAGCTAAATATTCCAGTAGCAAAAAAAGGACAAAAGCTGAACTAACTAATCCGAGACTAATACCCGTTTATTAATAAGGCTGTAGAATACTAGGTAAATTACGTGAAATGTGCTGCCAGGCAAATAAGACTTACTTGACACCCTTTTTAAAATATTCTTACTATTTCATGTAACATAATAACTTGATTCTAAATTGTTTTGGTTTGTTCCAGGCTATCCAGTAACAGGGGTAGAAGTAGACGGTGCATGGTGGCACTGCAAATACGCCCCGCCCACTTTCATACCTCTCCTGCTCACATCCAACGAATTAGACAAAGACGTTATCAAGGCTCTGGAAAATACTTCAACAGCTTTACTATTCTGCTACTTCAACAACAGACCGGCTTTTGAAGAATACTTGAGTCTGTTCAGAGGAAATGTACTCATTATTATAGGGCCAGATGGAAAAGGAGTACATACTGACCCAAAACCATTTGATAATTTCGGCAGTAACTGGACGCTTCTAAAGTCGCAAGAAGTCAGAAACAGTCGTGATTTCATAGCTGTATATTGTAAAAATCAATAACATTTCATTCATTCCACTATAACTATAATAAATTAAGATTCTAAAGCTTATATATACATCAACAGTCTTATGGATAACAAAGTATAATAAACCATTCTAATTTTTCATTAATTCAATATTTTTAACGTTGATTTTATTTGTTGTCAGTCTCACTGAAGTATTCATCATAGGATCCTTCTTTCCTTGAATAAAATTTGGGAAATCATTGCTGGAGTTATCGATCGGCGC
Organism: Ennomos fuscantarius; assembly: GCA_905220475.3. Taxonomy (NCBI): domain Eukaryota; kingdom Metazoa; phylum Arthropoda; class Insecta; order Lepidoptera; family Geometridae; genus Ennomos; species Ennomos fuscantarius. The sequence goes on from HG992032.1 coordinate 2,157,919, forward strand.
TTCTACATTTTCTTTCTGCGCTATGATCGGTACTTCAGACACCATTCTGTTCATTTCATTGACGGCCTCGTTCGGAATGTTATTCGATGGGATCTCATTCTCGAGGAAATGGAAATCGTTGTGCATTAAATAAAGAGATTCTAGAGGGAAGTTCATGTCAAAGCGCGGGAGTAACTTGTTGTCATCGGAGTTATCATCTATTTCTATCACATCGTTCTGTTGCTCGGGAATCTCCTGCAGAACTACCCCTGACAGATCCATGTGTCCAGTATATTGCTCTCCAATTATATTGTCCATTAGATATTGGTCAATTATCGATGGGTTTGTAGGCGTGTTGTTTAAAGCTATGTTGTAATATGTATCCGATTTCACCTCATTCTTTATCTCGCTCATGTTTTTATTTATATCTTCTAACGGCGGGGATGCTTTGTACTCCCTGGATATACTCGGGTTATTCATCAGATTAGCGTTGCACATACGTTCCAGACTAGGCGACTGTGTATTCTGTTTGATCGTGGCTTCAAGTTTGATGTAACTGGGATCGTTAGTCTGTATTTTGTCTGGTGGTGGAAGCATTGTCATGGTGTTGACGTTCATCTGCTGGCTGAACGTGAAAATCTGAGGGTTGCTGTTCATTTCGTTGTCGACGGGCGTCGTCGCCGCGTCCACCAACATCGTCTCTTGCGGATATGGTATCATATCGTTAGGGGATTCGCTCAGTGAAGGCTCTGGAGGTAATTGCATGAATTGCGTCGTTATCAAATTATTAAAAGTAACCGGCCCGCCTAAACCAAATCTTTGACTGTCCAGCCTCCTAAAAGCCATCTTCTGCTGTGAATGGAACATATTCTCTTGATCCGGGCCTTTTAGAATCAAATTACTCTTCACCGATATCTTCGGCTTTTTCCGCGGCGCAGGCGCTCCTTCTTCGATGCATATGTTGATAGGCGAGTTACTCGACGAAGGCACCGGTAGTATTTGCGAAGGTTTTATTATCGGACCCGTCAATTTTGTCATAATATTAGGAAAAGATATCTTATCAGCGGGTTTGAGCATAATATTGTTACGTAAAGATATTTGTGGCACCGGTGGCAGTCTTATGGGGAAGTTGCTCAAGATGTTGTTACTCAAACCGCTGGCTATTGCGCATGGATTTGGCGCGAGGGAGTTAACTTTGCTATTCTGTAAAAGATTAGACTCCAAGGACACTGAAGTATTGAGAAAACCGTGGAGGTTCGACTGATCACTTTCATACGTCAACTGCGGCGCGAACTGATGCCTATCAATTAAGGTGTCGGTGGAGCTTTCGGATATGAGACAATCTGAATTGGTGTCATCTTTGCTAAAATCTGTTACTTTGTCATTGTACTCCGATTGTTGTATGTCTGTGGTGGAAGGCACACAGTAACTTTTTGAATAATTCTGTGGCAGATTTTCTGATAAACTATCACAATCGTATACCTCTATCGGAATTTCGTTGACCGTTTTAGGAGGAGCCTCTTTGCTCTCATCACTCTCTGCAGCAACGTTCTCATTGGGAATCTTTTCAGTTTCACTTGGTATAGTCCAGCTGGGTTTGTTACATTTATTATTGGTCATTTCTATAAGAAGCTGAATTCCTTCTTTATCCGTGTGTGTTGTGAGATGGAGTACGTATTTGTCTTTACTAATCGATTTAAATCTGCAGTAAGGACAGCGGTGTAAATCGGTGGAGTTGACGTTGGGGTGTGTGGAGATCATATGGGAGGCAAACACTGTGGATTGAATGGTACTGTATGGACAGAGTTTACACTTGTACATGCTTTGCTTGGAATGTGTTTTCTTGTGGCGCCGCATCGCGTTGTGGTCCGCGGAACGGTACTCGCAGTGATCGCACGCGTAAGGTTTGTCACCTGAAAATGTAAACGATCACTACGTTAGTGGCAATTTCATGATCTGGGGTATGGTGGTGGAGGAGTCGTGGTGGTTTACGAGCGTAAGATTTACAAGACGTGGATTCGGATTTTCTTGTCTGTCCTGCAAATACAAAATGAATCAAGAATATCTAGTTGAAATTATTCCGACCAAGTTTCGGACATATTCGATGTCCTTTTCCTGGCAGCTAGTTACTAACGCAAGCCGCGGCGGGTTTCGCGAGCGTCAGCACGTAACCCGTTACGGATGTAAACTGGTCGGAATCATTTCGACTTTTTAATTGATGTGAGTTTAGCTGTTATTTATCTTACAAAATGAGTCAAACTCACGATAGTTTTCAAACTAAAAAAGAATATCTAGTGATTCCACTAAAAACAAATAATAAGATGGTTAACTGGAAGATAATGCTCTCTAGCATTAAGTTCGCCTTTGTACCTACATTTGTTATTTGTGCAATAAAGCACTTAAAAAAAAAAAAAAAAAAAGATGATCTATATTGGGGCGGTTGCAAAGACTTATTGTAGATGTGACTTTGTGGAAGACCTTTGCAACCGCCCCAATATAGATGATCTTATTGTTTTTAGCGGAATCACAGTAGATATTATTATGTATAACTCTCAAGGTATAAGCTACTCTCTCTGATATAAATAAATGCATATGAGGGTTGATGGCTCATGGCCTTTAAATACCTGTATGTGACCGTAAATGCAGTTTCAGCTCAGATTTCCTTGCAGCAGTATATTCACAGTGGCAGCACTTGAATGGTTTCAACTTCTCATGGACAGCGGCAATATGGACCTTCAGCCGTCGTGTATTGCTGAACTCTCGAGGGCAAAGTGTGCACTGTGCCTGGCTTGGATCTTTTTTGTGCATCAACTTGTGTTTGGATAGTTGGCTTCGATTCTTAAATGATTTCGAGCATACAGGACCTAGGAGATAGGAGGTATATTAAAATTGCAATTATTTTTATAAATTCTATCTAAAGCTTGGAATTGCTTGATGTGTAAGTGTGGTTATTGTTCTACTTTTCATTGTTCTATGCATTGGTATTTATTTTTATTATTAAAATTGTAACAAGTTTTACATAGGGTTACATGTCCAGAACCAATTATTGATGTACAAGGAAGTATTTTCCTAAAGTATTGTAAATTATTGGTTTTTAAAAAGTCACTTTATTTTACATAATATTTCATCAACCTTATTCAACCTTCATCAAAAAGTTATTATAGTTAAGGCATAATATTTTTTGTAAAATGACATAGCTCATAAATTGCTCGGCATTGGTAACTTACAAAAATATGGCTTGATATTGCCATGGCACTTCATATGGATGTTAAACAATCTATATCTTTTATAAGTCTTGAATCCACAAATCTCACAAGTGGGCAGCTCCAAGTCCACAGCATGTATCTTCCACAAGTGTGTGTGTAGTACTTCTACAGATGGGCAACCTTTAGAACATTCTGGACACTCCAACTTGCCATTTTTATGACACTTTCTATGGTATAAAATGTTCTTCTCCTCCTTTAAAAATACTTGACATCCATCCACAAAACATGAGATACCCGAAAATTTCAAAGGCTCATGGTTCTGCTTGGCAGCTTCTTGATTCAGTTCTTCTGGCTTTAATATGTGAGGAGGGTTGTGATTCATGGGTGGTATTATTTCTATGCTGTTATTTATGGGTGGCGAAGAAAGTTTAGTGTCTAGAACAGAAGTTACTCGAGGTTGGATAGAAGATATCAAGTCTGGAGGAGCACTGGCCATTTGTATCACACCATGAGCCATAGTTGAAGGACCTGAGTCAGAGACATTAATATACTGAGCGGAAACTTCTTTTGAATACACAATGTTTATGCTTGCTTCTTGGATTATGTCTTTTGGATCAATCTTTTCAAAGTTTGGTGTGCTCATCTTGTTTAACTCATCAACAGTAATGTAAGCCACTCCTTTAGGAAGGTTATTGCTTGCATTCACTATATCAGGTACTATTTCTATAACTTGGGGGATCTTTACATCAGCGACTTCTTGTAGAACGGGGGGCGGAAGCGAGAGAGGCTCGTCAGTTTTATCTTCCTTTTTTAATTTGGCGTCTTTGAGCGCTATTTGTACCAGGCTTTTTATCATTTTTTTGACGTCTTTGATGCCCATTTTATGGTGGTTGCGCAGGTGGGTTCGGAGAGTTTCCTCTGCATCGAACACGCTGGAACAACCAGGACAGTGGATCTGGATGTTGTCAGCCAAGCCGTTGCTCTTCGCAAGATCAGGGTGCACGGTGAACAGGTGGAATTTTATGTCATCCTCGGCCAAGGCCATATAGGGACACGCCTCACATTTGAAAAAGGCAGTAGAACCTACTGATTTCTCTTCATAAGACATAACTTTTTCTTTGCCCATGGTGGATTTGGTTTCATTTAGACAATCGTGAAGAAATTGATTAACATCTATGATACACTAGGTTAGATACGAAACCGTAATAATCGTACAGGCTGCGACATAGACTCGCATATTTTTCCAAAAATCTCCAAGTTTATAATGACAATTTTTGCAACTTTACAAATTACAAATTTGTACAACAAAACATCAGCTGATCACAAATCAGGCAGCCGCCACAGATAATATATATGAATGAATGCAGCTGAGCGACCGCACCATGATGGAATCAAAGAGCATATATCATACACAGCTAATATCACAGACTAAGGGAAAATAGAGCACACCGCATGGCATAATAATTATCAATTATTTGTATTTAGCTAGTGCTAAATACACAAAAGTGTGGAGCCAAAACCAACACCAAAAAAAGTTGAAGTTGTCAAAAAAAACGGCTGACGTTTACCAATCACCGGCAACGGCGTATTTAGCGTTTTGCATCGTGTACTTTTATTCCCAAAACCTTATAAATCTATTACAATGAGTGTAAGTATCTTTAAAATTGATCGCGTTAGTGAAATTTCATGTGCAATTCAAAACCATATCTGATTAACTATTACAGTTGGAGATCGAATCAATGGTGCGCTACGCATCGCCTATCAACCCGGCAGTGTTCCCACACCTTACGCTGCTGCTTCTGGGTATTGGCATTTTCTTCATGGCGTGGTTCTTCGTTTACGAAGTCACCAGCACGAAGTTATCACGAGACCTCTTCAAAGAACTACTTTTATCTCTAGTTGCCGCCCTTTTTTCAGGGTTCGGTATCCTATTTCTGCTACTGTGGGTCGGAATTTATGTATGAATTATAATTTCACTTAGTTCGTAAGTTATGCACCATTCCTGACGTGTGGTTGGTATCTTGAAGGCTGTTAAGTTCAATGTGTAATATAGGTATGATTATTTTCTTATTGGAATGTATGTATTGTATTGATAAAACAAATTTTTAATATATTCATACATAATATTAATCATTTTTATTATGCTCTATAACCATTGTCTGTAACTCTAATAGAAATCCAAGTGGTTAGTTCAGTTTGTTAGTGGCATTAGATAAATACTCATTATTGAAACATCATATCAAAAATAATTAAAAAGTTGGTAAACTTAACCAAAGTGGTAAACTTAAACAATGGGTGGTCTTATCGCTCTGAGCGATCTTTCCCGCACAATTTTTAATGGAAAGGAATAATGCTGTAATATATGGATGGTGGTTTTATAGACCTGAGGGGTGTTCATGAAACATTGCAATGCAACGGCAGAAATTTCCAATCTAACTATGCACATAAATTGCATATTCAAACTGTCAAATCCATACAAATATTGGTTGCAATTGAGTTATGTAATCACCCAGCTGATATTTGTAAAACTGACCATCGCAGAAAGAATTTAAACACAGCCTGATAGCCTGATTTACTGAGCCTAGATAATAACACAAAATTCCTTACCATTGAAACAATAAAAGTTAAATTAATTTGATTTTATTGCATACTAAGCAATGTTTTTAAACGCTTTACAACTAAATTAAAAACTAAATCAAAATACATGCTTATTATTTTATATTATTAGCCCAGCTCGGACAGTTATTAAATATTTAAATACAGCTTTAGCATTACCATCTCGGAATAGAACTCGTACATTATTTACTGTCAAAGCAAATTAAGTGAATGTTTTTAGACATCAGGATTGTTGGTCATATCGGTACTGGATGACTTGGCAGTATTCTCATCTATGATTACAGTCTCATGCATTCTCTGTGATGCAAGAGCTTCGAGACGCTCATACAGCATTTCGTTTTTCATTATAAACTGCCTGCAAAGAAAACATGCAAGAATTAGCTTGAAAATATGAACCCATGGACATGTCATGTATCTGTCCATCATATAACATCTGCATCTCTTGAAACAAGTTAAGTTAGTACTAACTGACATTTTCACAGCATATGGCGATTACGGCGAATTATCTAGCAAATCAAAAATTAAGAGGTAGGTATACAAAAAGTATTTTCTGAGATATCAAAAATTGATTTTTTTACATTTTCAAGCCTGATACTTGATATGATTATATTGTAGACCTTGTAATATAATAACAACAATAAATACTAAAAAATAACACAAAAAAAAAACAAATGCACGCTAGATTTGCGACAAAGGTTGGTTTTAACACAAACGTACGTGCCGGTGGAATAGGCATGACGAAAGATTTTGAAATCCTCTTCCGTAATGTGGGTATACATTTACTATTTACGAAAAAACCTTTATTTCGGTAATAGACTTAATTTTAACCAAGATTAAAGCCATTTTCATAATATTTTTTAAATGCGGCGCGAAAACAGCTCGAGGTGTCATGGCGTCGGCTCTGACGTCACTCCTAGGTGTTTACCTACACAATGACATGTTGAAAACATGTCACTGCACTACTACACACGTAGAAAAAGAATACAAAATAACAAAATCAATCCAAATGCGTATATTCACAACAGCAAAAATCTACGTGTGACGTCATGCGCTGTGATTGGCGTTTCAGTCAAAATGGCCGATCGCAGTATTTTAATGTATTATTTTATTGAAAATCTAAGTAATCTTAATATTTTTAATAAAACTAAACCAGTGTTTCAACGTTATTTAATATAAATTTTACCCTAAAAACATTAAATCGACCATTTTTTGATACTGTCGTCATGCCTATTCTCGATACGCGGGTACGACATTCTCTGATCTAATCTCAGTCTCAGGTCAGTCAGATTCTTAATCTTAGGATAACGTGCGCAGTGCAGTGTCACGTGAATCTTTATATTTTAGAGTTCCGAGTGACACTGCAACTATTATGAGCGGCCGTGTCGCTTAACGACTAACTCGTCACGTCATTCATTATCATCAAAAATATGTTCCACGGCTGGGATACAGACCTCTCACATGGACAGGTGTGCCGTTTGCCCTGTGGAAATTTCCACCTACCTAAACTAGTAGGGAGAAATAAATAACCAAAGGTATATACGCGAATTTTAAATTTAATTACAAAAAAAAATTACATAAAAAAAATTTGACCGGCAGCTAGCGGTAGGCACATATATTTATAGGGCCGTGGATTTGTGCACTTTAACTAGTTTCTAAGCTTCCTACACCACCGCGGGAAAAGTACTGTCCTGATATTGTCGGGGGCCCCGGATGGTGGGTGGCCCCAAGGTGGCAGCGGCAAGCCGGAGTATAGCTGGACCCCGAAGATAGCTGCAGTAAGGGGTACCGGGCTTGTTGGGTGTAATTCCGCCGGTAAGAAGTTTCCCGGGAAGTCGGAAGTTTTTATTGGTAACGGTTTACGACGTTGTTGTTGTTGATTTTTGTTGATGTTGTGGTTGTTGTTGTAGTTGTTGTAGTTGTTGATGTTAATGTTGTTGTGATTGTTGTAGTTGTTGTAGTTGTTGATGTTAATGTTGTTGTGATTGTTGTAGTTGTTGTAGTTGTTCCTGGAATCGATAAATTCCTCCATATTAATACGGGAACCCATCTAGCTTCCGTTCTGGGGACCCACCAACGGCTACAGGAAGAACGAATACTTACCCGCAGTATAGTATTGCCGTGGTGGTACAACCAGAACGGAGTTCACAAAAAATAATATTAATAAAGCTGAAGGCTATCATTAAAAGCAGAAGGCAATGAAAATAGAAGAAAGGGAAATGACTTTAAATTACATTAAATTAACTTAAATCAAATAATATTAGCAAACATTGAGAATATAAGGTAGGCAGAAAAGAAAGGATGATGAAATTTTGACGAATAATTGTTGTGCATAATTCAGCAATTTGCAAATGTATACTACAATTTAAACACTGGAAAATAAAACATTATTAAAGTCATTAGGAAAATAACGGTCATTATAATTATCCTATGTTGGGTTTTTTATGTGCCATTTAAAACTTACCCTATATCGGGAACAACACGAAAACTTGAGACGTGTTTAGAACACAAGAATACTTATTAAATTATTATAATAAGGAAATTATGAAAAATATGTCGTAAATTGCACAGTCGGCTAGGGCGCTCGAGCTGGCAAAGCGATATGTGTGCTCGCACTTAAGTCTAGATACGACTGGCGCAGGCGGCGGCGGTCGTGGCCCCGCGTTGGCCACCACTTCCTCAGTCCGTACCCCGCGGAGTTCTTGTGTGAACCGGTATGACATAATTCGCGCGCATTGATTTAATAAGCGTTACGAGACAGGTGCCGCGCTTAGAATTTAGGATTTAATATAGGTTTATTAGAATAATAAGTTAGGATAAGTTTGTATATATGTTTTAGTTTTAAGTTGATTTAAATTGATTATAAGTAAATATTATTTTAAAATAGAAATTAATATTAAACCAGTAACGTTCCGTTACATTACCCGCTCGTCCCTCATAAGGATTTTATTTTAAAAATAAAATCCGCACTAAACTAATCTGAACCAAAATTCTTACTATTACCTATCATTCTACCATTCAAAACATTCAATCCTCATGTTCATTCAACCTTTCAGAAAACATCTAATAATATTATAAAATTATGAGACGCGCCTTTCATAACAAAAATCATGTGCCAATATGTTCGACATAAGACTCTTTGTAAGAAATGTAAAAATGATTTTAATAGACTTGGGAACATAACAGAACTCAATTAATTACAATATTTACCATAAATTTTCAAATCTTTTATATGCCAAGTGCCCAAGTTCTTACCCGACATATCTTGCAAAACGTAAACAAGTGGCGAGCGTTTTTCGGTAACTCGGCATTTTATATATTTTGGGGCAAGCTTTTTACTAAAAAACTTGTCCTTGTCACTCAGTACGTAAGTGCACTTGTAGACTACATCACCTACGTTGAATTCAAACGGTTTGCGTCTCAAGTTGTACTGAGATGTGTTCTTAACGTGAGCATGATATAAAGACTTCTGAACCTGGTCAAAAACATTGCTTAAGCAACCGAGGTTTTCCGCATAAACATCGCGGGGCATAAATAAAACCTCATCACCTAAATCTGTATCAGTATAGTGCGAACCACACAGTACTACCTCCCTGCCGAACACAAGAAACGATGGGGTAAATCCAGTGGCTTCGTTTACAGAATTATTGATTGCGAACTGGACCTTTGGTATAAACATATCCCACGATCTGTGATCGCCTTCGACAAAGGTGGAGATACAAGTGATTATAGTTTTGTTGTACCGCTCAACTAAGTTCACTTGAGGTGTATATTTCGGCGTGAAGAATACATTCGGAATGCGGTATTTTTGGAAAAAATCGTTGGTCTGACCGCTAATAAACTGACTACCATTGTCCAAAAAAATGGTCTGTGGAACACCATGGACCAAGAAAATCTGTTCTTCTAATAATTTTATAATAACGTCTGAATTTGCTTTTTTTATAGGGAAAATATGGCAAAATTTTGAAAAGCAGCATGTCACTACTAGAATATAGCTATTCTGCTTTCGTGTAACTGGAAGAGGTCCCATTAAATCGATGGATATCATTTGGTAAGGACGTGAACATTGTTTTGGCCGACCCATTGTACCAAGAGTAGCGTGATTTTGGCTTTTGTACTGCAGACACACAGAACATGCACCTACGTATTTCGCCACATCCTGATACATCCCTGGCCAGTAGTATCGAAGAGCAATGCGCCTGTACGTCTTAAAAATACCAAGGTGACCAGCAGTGGGCTCATTATGATTCTCCGCAATAACACCATCCCGAAGTTCCTGTGGAACGACCTCTTTCCAGGAGAACTCATTTGTCAGGTGACACTTATTTTTGCTGAGGCGGAAAAGAGAATCATTCTTAATTTGGAAATTCGGAACATGTACTGGATTATTGAGGCAATCACCATAAATGTTTTTGTACCAGTCATCACTAGTAGTCGCAAATGACTTGGAAGTTACAATAGAAGCGACTGGAACAGCTCTAGATAAGGCGTCAGGAATGACGTTGTCTACACCACGACGGTGTTTGATTTCAAAATCAAAAGACGACAAACGTACACCCCAACGTGCGAGTCTTCCAGTGGGATTATTGAGTGACAAAAACCATTTCAGAGCACTGTGGTCGGTATAAACAGTGAAAGTTTTACCATTTTCGACGTAACATCGCCAATGTTCCAATGCTACCAGGACAGCAAGAGTCTCCCGTTCTGTAATGCTGTAGTTCTTTTCAGCCGTAGTCAATGATCGGCTCATGTACGCAACGGGATGCTCCTTACCATCAACTGTCTGAGTAAGCATGGCACCCACTCCGTAATTACTGGCGTCCGTGTGTACCTCGAACGGCAGATTATAATTAGGACAAGAGAGTACCGGAGCGGAAACCAAGCACTCTTTCAGTTTTTTGAAAGCGGCATCAGCTTCATCAGTCCATTGGAAAGGCGGGGAATTATTTTTATTTGAAGTAAGCTTGTTTAGCGGACCTGCGATCGTGCTAAAGTTGGGAACGAACCTACGATACCAAGTAGCTGTGCCTAAAAATCGCTTAAGCTCCTTACGACTAGTGGGAGTCGCGTAGTTGAGGATGGCTTCAACCTTACCTGGGTCGGTTCGCAGTCCATTCGCATCGACCACATATCCTAAATACTTGAGCTCACTTCGGAAGAATTCACACTTCTCTAGATTGATGGTAAGATTCGCTTTACGCAGTCTGTCTAAAACACGAAGTAAGAGAGAGACGTGGTCATCAAAAGAGCTGCTAACGATGACAATATCATCAAGATAGGCAAAAATCCTGTGATCCACGTCACTCAGCAACGCATCGACCAAACGTTGCTGCGTAGCGGGAGCATTTGTCAGCCCAAAAGGTGTAGTTTTGAATCGGAACGTTCCACGGCCTGGGACGTAAAATGCCGTCTTGTCTCGGTCCTCCTCAGAAATTGGCAACTGCCAAAAGGCTTTGGATAAGTCAAGGCTACTCAGGAAACGTGCGTCGCGCAAGTTATCCAAAATCTCAGAAATATAAGGCAAGTTGTAAGCATCTCGCTTCGTAACTGAATTCAATTTACGGCTATCTAAACAAAAACGAGGCTGGCCATTTTTCTTTGTAACGATAAGAACCGGAGACTGCCATGCGCTTTCGCACGGTTCCACCACATCGAGACTTAACATTTCATCTACCTGTTTGACAAGTATTTTTTGTTTCTCTGGTGAAAGTCGGTAGTATCTTTGTCGAATAGGGGGAGAATCACCAGTGTCGATGCGGTGGGATATCAAATGCGTTCGACCCAATCCCTTACGCTCGAAAGAAATATCCTTAAATTGATCGACGATATTATCCGCGATAGCTTTCTGCGAATCGTCTAAGTTATCGTAAGAATTGATAAATGTCGGCTGACTATTTGCATTTAAGTCCATTAACAGGACGCTAGACAGTTGCAGCGAGCCTAAATACTTAGGACACAAATGAAAAGCGCGCCAGAAGTCAATTCCCAGAATCAGAGAAGACTTAACTTCAGGAACTATGTAAGCCTTCACTATGTGAAATTTGTTTTCGAAATTTATAGGCAAATTCATGTAACCTAGACTATTAAAAGATTGTCCACCTGCAGCAACGATTGACACATTGTCATCAGTACAAACCTTGAGACCCCGGTTAACTAAAGTGTTGTGCGCATTATTACCTAAAATGGTGACAGCAGCACCCGAGTCAAGTAGACCTGAGACGGTTATGTCATTTACCTTAATATTCACGTATGGTCGTGTATCATCTAGAGGTTTATCTTGTAGAATTGTAGCAAGGTTGTAGCTTTTGAAAAACATTCGTACTGTTTCCAACCATTCATTCCAATCTTCAACATTAAAACGACCTTCCATTGAAGATGAATCACTACAATTCTGAGAATCTAGTTTTTTGAATTTGGATTACATTTGGGGCAATCAGGTTTCTTAACACCCTTAAAACCACACTTGAAGCACATAATTTCAGAATTCTGGCAATTGCTTAAGCTATGTGAATTATTGCGACAGCGAGGACAGTAAGGTAGTTTCCTGTCAGAATCAGAATTACCTTTGTTAAAAGAATGTAAATATTTTTCATTGATATTATTCATAGTATTAGGTTTCGTATATGTATTTTGTTGTTTATTTTTAAAATCATTAAAGTTTGCATTAAAATTTGGTTTTTGCTTAGTAAATGCATTCGATTTTTGTCTATAAGCAAACTCAGGTGCTACAGTATCAGACGTTGCGGCTGGAGGCTCACGAAAATGTACCAAACGCGATTGAACATTTTCAAAGTTCCTACAAAGAATTTGTAACTGATTAATGGTTTTAATTTCAGTCGCTGAAGCTAAAGTGCTTGCATAGCAAGGTCTGATCTTGTGCAATATGATTTCAAGTTTGTCTTCTTCCAGTAAGGGCTTCGACAAACGTGCAAACATGCTCGACAAAATTGACAAATAAATTGTTATATTTTCTGATTCACCCTGAGTCCTAGATTGAATCTCAGCTAGTAAACGATAATCATAATCAGTTTTGTCGAAGTCTTGCTTCAAGAGAACGACAAGTTCATCCCAAGTCGATACCTGTTCCCTAACACTTCTAAACCAATGCAGTGCGTCATCTACAAAAATTTCGGTAGCAAATGAAAGGAGCTTCGAACCGGAAATACTGCGAGCTTCACTAAATTCGTTGGCCCGTTGAATGAAAGAGCGTACACACGTCTTCCCATCAAACTTCAACCTACCTAATTCAGAAGTTCTAGTAGCACTATCGCATGTTACCGAAACATGAATTGGTGTAGTGCTTTGAGTTTGCGACTCAGAGCTTGAACCAGGCAAAGACAGTGGATCGACACTTTTATTCTTTAATAATAAAAAACTTTCGTAAAATTGTTTGAAAAGTGAGGTACATTCAGCATGTTGTTGAGAAGTTTTTTCATCTGTATTTATCCTATTCAGTCTGTGGTAAAGATGGTGAAACATATTTTCGGTACGTGCTAAAATATTTTTGTCCGTAACACCTTCATCAATGATCGCCTTAACCCTCTCCAAAAGTTCTAAAGAACTGCTCAAGTCGACCAATGCATCCAAATGCGAGTACATAATGTCTTCTGAAGGAAAACTTTGACTCAGCTTGATGATTTGTTTCCTAAGATCCGCAACAGTAGAACCGGGAGTTTCTCCACGAACACCAACCTCGTATTCTAATTCTGATTTTTGCAAAGACAAAAATTTAATAGGGTACGACATTGTAGTTGTAAATGGCACACAAAAAAGGAAATTTGATCAATGATGTAAATACTCCGTTCTGTTACAATCAGCTTTTAACAGAACGCTATGGTTTGATGATGATGATGAATGATTGTACCTAGATGAAAAAATAAAACAAAAAAAAAATTGCAACCAAAACGAAAAAAAAAGCGTTAATAAAAAAAACGTAACTGGTGTGAGTACGGCTTAACAATGAAAGTTAATTTAATTACTTGACACTGGCTAAATACACAAAAGTGTGGAGCCAAAACCATACAAAAAAAATTAATTAACGTACAGATAAAAAATACACAGTTTAAAAATTATAAACGTGGCAACTAATGAATTAATTGTAAACAGAAAATAAAAAGAAACACTTTACTCACCTCAGTTACTGCAAACCAAAAATAAATAGCGTTTTACAAAAAAAAAACCACACACCGCAAAAACTAACTACGTGCAGAAGATAGAAACTAGTTAAACCCACGTAAGAGGGCGCCAATGTGCCGTTTACCCTATGGAAATTTCCACCTACCTAAATTAGTAGGGAGAAATAAATAACCAAAGGTATATACGCGAATTTTAAATTTAATTACAAAAAAATTTACATAAAAAAAATTTTGACCGGCAGCTAGCGGTAGGCACATATATTTATAGGGCCGTGGATTTGTGCACTTTAACTAGTTTCTAAGCTTCCTACACCACCGCGGGAAAAGTACTGTCCTGATATTGTCGGGGGCCCCGGATGGTGGGTGGCCCCAAGGTGGCAGCGGCAAGCCGGAGTATAGCTGGACCCCGAAGATAGCTGCAGTAAGGGGTACCGTGCTTGTTGGGTGTAATTCCGCCGGTAAGAAGTTTCCCGGGAAGTCGGAAGTTTTTATTGGTAACGGTTTACGACGTTGTTGTTGTTGATTTTTGTTGATGTTGTGGTTGTTGTTGTTGTTGTTGTAGTTGTTGTAGTTGTTGATGTTAATGTTGTTGTGATTGTTGTAGTTGTTGTAGTTGTTGATGTTAATGTTGTTGTGATTGTTGTAGTTGTTGTAGTTGTTCCTGGAATCGATAAATTCCTCCATATTAATACGGGAACCCATCTAGCTTCCGTTCTGGGGACCCACCAACGGCTACAGGAAGAACGAATACTTACCCGCAGTATAGTATTGCCGTGGTGGTACAACCAGAACGGAGTTCACAAAAAATAATATTAATAAAGCTGAAGGCTATCATTAAAAGCAGAAGGCAATGAAAATAGAAGAAAGGGAAATGACTTTAAATTACATTAAATTAACTTAAATCAAATAATATTAGCAAACATTGAGAATATAAGGTAGGCAGAAAAGAAAGGATGATGAAATTTTGACGAATAATTGTTGTGCATAATTCAGCAATTTGCAAATGAATATACTACAATTTAAACACTGGAAAATAAAACATTATTAAAGTCATTAGGAAAATAACGGTCATTATAATTATCCTATGTTGGGTTTTTTTATGTGCCATTTAAAACTTACCCTATATCGGGAACAACACGAAAACTTGAGACGTGTTTAGAACACAAGAATACTTATTAAATTATTATAATAAGGAAATTATGAAAAATATGTCGTAAATTGCACAGTCGGCTAGGGCGCTCGAGCTGGCAAAGCGATATGTGTGCTCGCACTTAAGTCTAGATACGACTGGCGCAGGCGGCGGCGGTCGTGGCCCCGCGTTGGCCACCACTTCCTCAGTCCGTACCCCGCGGAGTTCTTTGTGAACCGGTATGACATAATTCGCGCGCATTGATTTAATAAGCGTTACGAGACAGGTGCCGCGCTTAGAATTTAGGATTTAATATAGGTTTATTAGAATAATAAGTTAGGATAAGTTTGTATATATGTTTTAGTTTTAAGTTGATTTAAATTGATTATAAGTAAATATTATTTTAAAATAGAAATTAATATTAAACCAGTAACGTTCCGTTACACAGGGTGCAACTCATTCCAATACGATGGTCAAGTGCTGGTTGGTAGAAGACATGTTCTCTAATGTTTGTCATTCTCGAACATGCCGATTTCCTCATAATGTTTTTCTTCACCGTTTTAAGAGCGAGTACAAATTCTGCACATAACTTGGAAAGTTGTGGTGTGGGGCCGGGCGCTATTTGCACCTGGGTGCGTCGGTTTAAATGTCGCACGGCTAACACTAAGCCACAGTCATTCCTCGGAGACTGATGCTTCCTATTATTAAAAAAATGAAATAATTCACTGAAAATCGTCCATATCCAGCCGGTAGAGCAGCGTGATCTCCGCGGCGATGACGGTGGCCACTCGTTTGCTGTCCTTCATCAGAAGCGCCACCTCGCCAAAGTGCGCGCCGTCTTCCAGGTGACACACCTGCGAGTACAATCGTTGTTCTCGCATTGTTGGTTCACGGATTCTTATTGTTTTTCCAGGTATGATATCGGATAATATTCATTTACATTGTTCGCAACGACTCCCACTTAAATATTAGGTCTTTACCTATGAAATTGCCGTTTTGTTTGAAAAAAGTTAAAGTATTTTTTTTTCGAACTTATTTATTTCTTTTATTCAAAGTAATCACCCCTGGAATCAATGCATCTTTGCCAACGCTGTGGCAGTTTATGGATGCCCTTCTTGAAAAAATCAGCAGGACGGGAGACAACAAACTCTTCAAAGGCGTTTTGTACTGCCTCTCGGGAATTGAATTTTTTTCCCGCTAAAAAGTTGTCCAAATTTTGGAAAAAGTAATAGTCGGTAGGCGCAAGATCTGGTGAGTATGGCGGATGAGGGGGAGCTTCCAAACCCAACTCATTCAGCTTAGAGACAGTCTGTTGTGCAGTATGGGGTCGCGCGTTGTCGTGAAGTAGCAGTGGAGACGACCGATTGACCAAAGCTGGTTGCAGACGTGCGAGTTTCGCCATCATTGTGGTCAGTTCTTCAATGTACACATCTGCAGTAATGCTCTCGCCGTTTTGTAAAAAGCTATGATGAATCACACCAGCACTAGACCACCAAACTGTGACCATCACCTTTCTAGGGGTCATTTTTCGTTTTGCACATTGCTTTGGTACCGAACCAGGATCTAACCAATTTGCTGAGCGCTTTCGATTGTCAAAAGGAATCCATTTTTCGTCGCACGTAACAATTCGGTTCAAAATTCCTTCATTTCTGTGCCTGTTAAGCAGCGCAAGGCAAGTCTCGACGCGTACGTTGCGCTGGCGATCGTTAAGTTCGTGGGGCACCCATCTATCAAGCTTTTTTATCTTGCCAATCTGTCGCAAATGGACCATATTGTTTTGATGCTAACATCAAAAGCTGCTGCCAGCTCAGCTGTAGATTGAGATTCATCAGCTTCCACAATCGCCTTTAATTCATCATTGTTGACCAAAGTTTCCGGACGACCACGAGGTTCATTTTTCAAGTCAAAATTCCCAGAACGGAACCGAGCAAACCAATAACGGGTTGTACGTTCGTTTGTACAGTTCTCTCCGTAAACGTTGTTGATGTTACGTGTCGTTTGTGCCACGTTGGTGGCACAAACGACTCATATTCCATAATTACACGAAATTTCAAAGTATTCATTATGAGGAAAAATGTTGAAATGTAATGAAAATACAACGCTAATCAATAAACAAAAGACTTATATTGTAAATAGAATGTCATATTTTTAAAACAAAATTAATTTGAATTTAGAATTCATAGCCAATCAAAACTTTTTTTTGTTTGAAAAAGTCTGTATTGCAATACGGCAATTTCATAGGTAAAGACCTAATATTTGATGATTTGACTTTTAATTCCCAACGGCCCCCACTGGGAGTGGTTAGTACAACAATTAAGAGTTAGTATCAACCACCCTCATTGGGGGCCGCTGGGAGTGAAAAATATTATATTATTATATATAATTTTCAACGAAATAAGGTCCACTGTGTTCTGGCATAAAGTTCATATCCAAAAGCGATTAATTATAGGAAAGAATAGTAAAAAGTAATGCGGGTGAGTTACTACAAAATAATTTTAATGATGAAACAAAATACTAGTAGGTAATACCTTTAGATAATGTAGAATACAAAATGATACAAGAATATCTAATGTAATTTACACTAGATATTCTTTTTTCATTTTGCATATAAGATGAACTTCCGTGGAGTCACTCCAGAGTCAATCAATTAATGTAGTATGGATACTGCGGGAGCGGTCATAAATACGTAACTATAAGTACCAACCATTTTTGTGAGGTACTTAGCCCACAAAATAATTAAAAGCACTATCCTTACCAGTTTGCTACCTCACCAGTTAATTAAGCAATATACAGCTTATCTGCAATATTTGATGCTGCTTATTTACTAGGTGGTAGGACTTTTCTGCAAAGTTCGTCCAGGTAGGTAGGTACCACCGCTTTGCCAGTTATTCTGCCGCTCCAAAATATAAACTTTATATTTTGGAGTATATAAACTTTATATTTTGGAGTTCCAAGTGACGCTGCACTGTTATTGACGGCCGTGTCACTCAACATCAGATGAACGGCTAGCTCGTCACATCAGTCACTAACGTAAAAATAAAAATAAAAGTTAACGAATGACCTCGGCACCCGTCAGAGAGTAAACCGCCACGGTTCCATTGGCGATGAAGAACATGCAGTGGCCGAGTTCGCCCGCGCGCACCACGGACTCGTTGGGCAAGTAGACCTCGGGGTGCAGGCAGCCGAGGATGGAGCCCATCACGCTGGGGGGCGCGTCGTGGAACAGCGCCACCTTCTCCACCAGCTTGCTGCATGTGTGCAGCGTGATCTCGTTACGGAGACCCTCTGAGAATTTTTAGTGTTTGGCGATGTATAGCTCGCGCAAAACTTTATGAGCTCTCGGAAGTTAGGCCTGAGTACCAAACTGCGCATGGTACAGTTGAGTGCATTTTAAAAGCGGCCATACAATAACTATAATATGCGTAGTGCGCAGCCATCCGCACTGACTTCCGAGAGCTCATAAAGTTTTACGCGAGCTATAGATAGGTTCTTTTTATGGTTATGCTTGGTGTCAGAACTGTCAAGTGCTACTTTTAACTGCTTATGGCGACTTAAATATATCGGACATCACCTACATAAAACTACCACAAATTCGTCTTCCGTTGCTATAAGCAATGAATAACTAATATCCTTTTTTAAAAAAGGTGGAACCGACTTCCTTGGCCTTAATCATAGATACTGAGAAACACTTGGACAAAAACCAAAAACCAAATGACTGTATCGGTTTTGATCACACGGGACCAATTTGAAAGTATATCATTTTAAATAAAAAAGAATGTATGAATCAGTTGATGATAGAAAACTGTGCTAACAAAAATTTAAAAACAAACTTCTTAAATCAGTTGAAAAAGCAGGAGCGAATGACAAGCATTAATGAAGCAGCAAGAAAGTGATAAAGAAAACTGCTTTATCAAACCTGATAAGGAATGAAGGACATTTTCCTCGTTGAAATATTTCTCCTGGTAGCGATAGTAGTAGAATGCCCGGACGCGCTTCTTCAGTGGTAGAGGAAACTGTTTGTGTCTCATGTACTCCTGTTAAATTAAAACAATAGGGTTTTCTGGGTAGACGCTGATGCAATTCCCGTTCCCCAATGGGAACAACCTGAATTACCCCAACATCCTCCACTAATACCGTCATGTCACCATTGCAGTAGTGGTAACGACATAATTAAATGTTGGGTAAAATATTTTTTACCTATATTAAGGCCGCGTTTTAGTTGTTTTTTTTTTTTGATGGGGTCTTCAAGTTAATAATCGGGATCTATAATCACATTAGATCTGCCCATAAAATTGTGTTAATTTTGCGGGTTTTTTGTGGACTACGTGAAATATGGATATAACAATAAATATTTTATCTGGTCGTTCCTTTATAACACCAATCTGGCTATTAAATTAATAAAAAAAAATTGTGAATGCTGAAAATTTGGACAGCTGTAAAGTATTTTTTGTGAATTAAGCGATTTTATTTTAGAAAAACTAAAGTAGGTACTTAGATACGTTTTGTTCAGTCATTCCTGTTTTTCATTTTATTTTCTATTTACACAATTTTTTTTTGTATCTTGACGTCAAAAAAGCTCATTTTATTGATTTTGGGGCTATGTTGGGGGGGTATGCAACTACCAACAAAATTACTTGACACTTTCTAAATACACAAAAGTATGCGCCATACACAAAAAAAAAACTTCCAACATCTCCCACTGCGGCATTACTCACCACTCCCCAGCATCCCTTTGGATTAATGTCGGTGCCCTTAGAAAGAGATGCGCCGAAGTCAATTCCAATGACTAGGTATACCTATTACGTATAACCTCTACTAAAATATTAAATAATTATTAGAGGTTATACGTAATAATTTTCGTAGCTTATTAATTGACGTAGCTTTTTACCTCAACTTGATTCGTTAACTCGTGGTATCGGATAGTAGAACTATATATCGTCATGTAGATCTTCAAGAGGAACACTATAATATAGAAAAAATGGGTTAAAACGTTGTTAATTGTAACTCTGATTGAATGGCATAAATGCATCGCATCATACCAAAGTTGTAAACCATAAAAATTGCGGTGTACAGAATCATTATGGCGTGCACAAGGATTTCATCATGTTCAGATGCCTTAAACATTGAATATCCCGCTCCTGTAAACAAATTCACTTTTGTTAAATCAAAAAGGTGCCTTCAAGTTATGAAACTGTTGCCAAGCACTTATCAGTTTACTAGTTGCGCCCCGCGGTTTCACCCGCGGATGAAAAGTATTTTAATTATTTGCTCATCCCACGGGAATATTTCACTTTTCCGGGATAAAATGTAGCCTAAGGTACAGGAGCCAAAGAAGGCCCACTTAATTTCAAAACCTCGTGAAATCTTGCAGATAAATAAAGTATAGAAAAAACATAATGGAAGTTGTAATAATAATAATTAAAACACACTTGCATTATTGTCTATGGTACTAGTAGCATAAACCCGCGAAATTTAAAATGTTTCGTTTAATCATAACTGTATTTTTTTTAAAGTGGGCTATCCTAGGAGCCGGGCCATCTTCGGCGACACTACCTTATATGTTAATCCAATGTATCTATCTTAGTACCGAATGTAGTGTGGGTCGGTGGGCACAAAGAAAAGTTATTTAATTATTATTTGAAAGTGTTTATTTCACACGCCATGTCGGAACTCTCACGAGTCGTACCATAGACTATATAACTATAGTTCTTAATCTTATGTGTCTATGAGCTAGGGATGACACTATACTTTACACCCTCCTACTTTAGTTTCTAAAACGGGCTGGCAACTTTATAGAAGCACGGTCCCTCAAACTAATTGTTACAGGTTGATTTACAATGGCTGAACTTTCTCCAGTTACAGCAGGACTATGATTAGAGTTATTCTTTGGTACAAAATAAAAATCATAAGACAAATTTAAATTGGTATAACACAATGAACAATTGCAGCCATTGCTGACAATTTTCTGGTGATTATTTGCAGTAGATGTTTGACCTGTTTTACACAATTTTATAAACTTTCGACTTGACTTGACTTCTTGGTTTATGACTTCTGTGACTTGTTGTCACAATTCTGCCAATGTCCGTTTCATGCTAGTGTCATGAACTTTTGGAGATGGTGCTAATACTAGTAAGAATCATGAATGATATGAATATGATCGGTGGAGTAGAGGGAGGCTCAATCCGAATGCTAAAGGCTAATGCTAATAAGAATATGGTCGGTAGAGTAGAAGGAGACTCCGCCCGAATGCAGAAGACCAAGATGATTTATTCTGGAAACATATAGACAACACAAATAAGACACAACACTGTTAGTAAGACTACATATATAGATTATTTTATGGTTAATTATAAGTACATGTATCTTGTTATTACTATTTATATTATTTTAATACTATATATATGTATACTTAATAATACATTATATTCTACAATCTAATTTTATTTAAACTGATAAATTTACAGATCATATAATTGACTAATGGTGAAAAGGTAAGGGATAATAGGCATTTCATAGAAGTGGGACGAGGGATAGCAGGGGGGAGGAAATCATGAAGTGAGCAGCGTAATTTAGAACAATTAAAAAATATGTGGTCCACAGTTCCTTCGTCCAGACCACACTCACACACGGAGTGATCCCTGATCCGAAGTTTAGATAAGTGTACTGGAGTGCATGAATGACCTAATCTGAGCCGACAAATTGTAGAGGTGATAATTTTGTTCGCTTTTTTAAATTTAAAAAACCATGGGATTGCTGGGATATCTGGTTGAATGTCACCGTAGAATTTACCTTTCTGATTTTTAGAGGTTACCCAAAGCTTTGACCACGATGCTTGTAGATGGACTTTTGGGAGAAGACAAAGGTCATGAGAGTAAATTTTAAAATGCTCCAAAGAGCCTGTCTGTGTAGCATTTTTAGCACAGGAATCAGCAGTTTCATTACCAGGAATTCCAGTGTGTCCAGGAATCCAAGCAAGGATGACATTAATACCAAGGTTATGACACTCATATAGCGATTGTTTGATTTTAAGTATTAAAGGGAACCTAGAAGAAGATCGGAAAGGATTAGAAAGAATAGCTTCGAGACAGCTTTTAGAATCAGAAAATATTATTGAATTTAGAAGGTTATGCGATTTAACAAATAGAACGGCTTCCAAGATAGCAAGAGCTTCTCCAGTGAAAACAGAAGAGCAAGAAGGACTTTTAAAGCTTAAACATATCTTTGAGGAAGGGATCCAAACTGCTGCACCAACAACACTGTTAGGAGAGGGCTTGGATGCATCAGTAAATATGAGACGCCAACCCCTAAACTTTGTATATATATGATCATTGAATATTCTGCGTGCGTTAATGGAATCTTTGGTTATGCCAAAGTCTAATATGATCTTTGGTTGGAATGTAAGGGCTTCATATGGAGTTGAATACAGAGGATTTGTAGTGAACTGGTTGACTGGATCTGGAAGTTTAGTAAATTTGATATAACTAAGGAGCAAACAAGGGGTTTTATTAGAAATATTTGAAGAGTCATATAGGTCCGCGAGATGTTTTAATTTTGGAAGAAGAGGATGTTTTGAATCTTGGATTAGTTTAAAAAGAAATCTGTCTGAGAGAAACTGACTACGAATGATTAGAGGAGGATCTCCACACTCTACCTGCATAGCATTAATTGGAGAGGATTTCATGGCTCCAAGAATAATTCGCAGGCATTTTGATTGAATTTTGATGACCTTATCTTGGCCAGATTTGTTACAGCTGTTCAATAGGAAGGAGCCATAATCGAAGTGACTTCGAATTATGGCATTGTAGAGTAACTTCTGGGAATAAGGGTGGGATCCCCACCAGACCCCAGAAAGCGAACGAAGTATATTAATATTCTTTTCACATTTTTGAGCTATGTGGTCAAAATGGGAGTTGCCAGACATTCTAGAGTCAAGTATGATGCCTAAAAATTTGGTGTGATTACATTGCGGGATAATTTCTTCTCCTATAAGTAACTCAATCGGTGGAACAATTTTCTTTCTTGTAAAAGCTACCACTGAGCTTTTAGAAGCGGACAGTGATAGGCCGTGATCGTGTAACCAATCGCTAAGGTAGAATAGAGCTGAGTTAAGTCTGTTAGTTGCTTCTTCGACGCACTGTACTTGTACATAGAGAGCCAGATCATCAGCGTATTGAAGCACTTCACAAAATGAGTTTACAGAGCTCTCTAAGTCGTAAGTATACAGGCTGTAAAGTAATGGGCTCAATACTGATCCCTGCGGCAAGCCTTTCCATACAGTCTTAGGGTGAAGGAAAATGTTATTTGATTTTACTATTACCGACCGTTCCATCAGCATATTACATGTGAATCGTACAAGCTTCTCTGGAATACTCAGCTCAATGAGTTTTCTCCTGAGAACCGGAAGCAAGACGTTATCGTATGCTGCCGCAACATCAAAGAACACTCCGAATAGAAGCTTTTTTTCCTTAAACGTTATGAAGATGTCAGTCGTTAAAATAGCTAAACTATCCATGGTACTTAGTCCCTTCCTAAAGCCGAATTGAGATTTGGCCAATAATGAATTATTTTCTACAAACCATTCCAACCGATGTTTAATTAGGTGCTCTGTGATTTTACTTAAGACTGATGACAATGCTATTGGTCTTCTACTGTTTGGATCTGAGGGATCCTTACCGGGTTTTAATATTGGAATGACAATTTGTGATTTCCATTGGTCAGGGACTATGCCATTTTGAAAAAAATTATTAATTAATTCTAAGTAAATTTGTTTGGTTTTATCGGAAGACTTAGTTATAAAAGAATAGGGGATTCCATTGATGCCAGGAGAGGAGTCAGTCAGTCCGTCTAATGCAATCTTTAACTCAGAAAGGGAAAATGTGCAATCAAAGCAGTTGTGAGATGGGAGAAGAAATGGTATTGAAGGTAAGGAATCAGCACCAGGAGCAGAAGGAGGAGCTAATTTGTCCGAAAAGGCCTCTAACCATGACGAAGGGTCGTTGGCTGATATATTCTCAATATTAGAAGCTCCTCTAAAACGTCTAATCTGTTTCCAAACTATAGATGATGGGGTTCTTGGAGATAGACCTTCACAGACATTTATCCATCCTATCTTTTTATTTTTAGAGACCAATCTTTTGACTTTTGCTGCAGCTTGTTGATATTTTAAGAAATTTGCCTGAGTCATGGAAGAGTTGTAATTCTGTTCTGCTTCTTTTCGTTCTAGAACTGCAGAGGTGCATTCCGGATTCCACCACGGAGTTGAGACTCTGAAATCTTTAGCAGGCTTCTTAAGAGGAACATGGAGAGCAGCAGAAGAAGTAATATTTTCTATAAAAATCTTATAGGAAGTGATGGGGTCAATATCTATAGGGTATATTGAAGAAGAATCTAGTTTGAGTTCAAGCGTAGAAGCGTAGGAAGACCAGTCAGCAGAAGAAAGCTTGTATTTTAAAGAAGGGCAAGGATTGCAGTATGGAGACACTTTGTTGGGGATAGAGATAACAATAGGAAAATGGTCACTACCATATGTAAGCGGAAGAACTGTCCAAGAGAGAAGGGGATGGAGTGATGGAGAACAAAGGGAGAGATCAACAGCACTTTTAGGATTTTGAAATGGATATACTCTGCGTGTAGGGGAACCATCATTCGCCACACAGAGATTGACTTCATGAAAGATGTCTAGAAGTGAGAGGCCAAATAGGTCTGAGTGGCTAGAGCCCCATAGAGTGTGGTGGGCATTAAAATCACCCATTACCACCATTGGTGGAGGAATAGAGGAAAGAAGAAGAAGTAAATCTGGAATAAGAGAAGAATTGGGGTGGGGAATATAAATAGATATAAAAGAGATATCCAAGGATCTGATACCAACAATATTGATATCAGGAGGGTGAGGGGGGAGGGAGATTTGGGAGAACTGAAGGGAGCGCTTAGTTAATAAAGCACTTCCCGCATACCCGTCAGCCCTGGCGTCCCGTAGACAGGAGTAACCCGGCACCCGAAATTGGGAGCCAGGGACTAACCATGTCTCCGAGACGGCAATGACTGACGGGTGGAATTTTGTAATTAAGTGGACCAGTTCATGCTTCTTTCGACGCATGCTCTGGGTGTTCCACTGTAAAATTTTTACTGGATCCATATTGAGATAATGAAACTAATTGTGTGATTTTAGAGGCAACGTTGGGCGGTAAGGGTTGAGGATTCATGAGGATGATATTGATGATTAAATTTATTAAGGTTTCTAACATATTGTTGTTTTGGGGGGAGGATTCTAAAGGTTGGTTTTTGTTTAGGGCACAACCATTCTGTAATGATGGTGTTGGATCAGCCACAATCATTTGGTGGGCAACCTTGTCATAAGACTTCCCGAGTGGGGCTTTAGACTTAGGTGTAGCAAAAACAGTCTTCGCGTATGAACGACTAGACCGGATTAGACGGGGCTGAGAATCCTGGTAAGATCCAGAAGATTGAGGAGAGGGGAAAAGAGTTGGTGTAGGTTCTTGTGAAACTTCGGCATAAGACCGAGATACTTTTGGGAACTGAGCTGCAGCCTCTTCATAAGATATGCTGTCTTGGGCCATCACTATTTTTATAGACTTTTGCCTTTCATGCTCCGGGCAGCCCCTGTACGTGGCAAAGTGCCGACCTGAGCAGTGAAGGCAAACGGCATCCTTTTCAAGAACCTCACAACTATCTCCGGAATGTTCCTTGGTACAACGGAAGCATCGAGGTTTAGACCTGCATTGTGTTTTCGCATGTCCGAACCGGCAGCATGAGAAACATTGGATGGTTGGGTACTGGTACAGTTCCACAGGGAGAGAGGTATAATAGGAGAAAACTCTTGAAGGTAGGATTTGACCTCTGAAGGTCACTACTACCGTCTGGGTTGGGATCCAAGTGACTTTTCCTTCTTCAATGTTTTTTCTGTTAAGGCGCCTAGCTTTCAGTACCTTGCCACAGCCTGTTGGGAGATCGAGGGATTCTACGAATTCCGTCATAGACATATCTGTGGGGACCTGGCGAATGAGGCCCATACGGGTGATGTTATAGGTAGGTATTGTTGCCGAATATTTACACATGGGGAGGATTGGAGAAGATAAAAATTTATTTGCATCATCAGCAGTGGTAAATTCTACGGAAATTTTATTTCTTCCTACTTTTTTTACTCCATCGGCGCAAATATTTGTAACCTTATGGGATTTTAAAAATTGGCCAAATTTTATGGGTCTTATAGTAGTGCCTGCAGATAAGTCAGGTTCTGAACGAGAGACGTGAACCACATACGGACCTTTATCTAGTGAGGTGTATGAAAGACCGCCAACAACAATGGTCGGGTCTGTGTACACGGTTTCAATTGACGCAGATGCTAGTTCAGTTGATGTTATGGTTTTTTTCGCAGGAGGTTGAACGGCTGACTCCATACGGCGCTTAGTTGCACTTGTAGATGGGTTATTAGAAGGGGAACCCGGTGGATCCGGCGGATCCGGCGGACGCGGGGGATCACATTCCATGATGGCGGTTTGAGGTTAAAAACCTCAAAGCCACAAAAACATATAAACACAAAAAATACTGACTTACCACCACCTGATTAGGACAACACAAAACTTATATAAATCAAGTTGGTAATATTTCTTTTAAAAGTAGGCAGATTTGAATAGAAAAACACCGAAAACTATCCGACAAGTTCACTCGCTAACACTTCCGAACGCAGAATCCCTATAAACTTTCTATTCCTTCTTACTTTTGCATAGTTTTTTAAAGTGTCCTTTCTTTTTACATTTGTCACAGACTTTGTCATATGCTGGACAGGCATTAATTGGATGATTATATCCACAGCGACTGCAGTTTTCTATCAGTTTTAATTGTTTGCGCTGGTTATTGTACTTTATAGCGTCAATTTGAGTATTATTTGTGGTACACTGCATCTCTTTAATTTGGGCTGAAGTTGATTCTATTGTTTTGCATATCTCTATTGCGGACTGCAATGTCAAATCTGATTGCCTTAGTAATTTTTCTTGCATATTTTTGCATGCTATCCCGAACACAAGTCTATCCCTTAGCATTTCTTCAGGTTGCGAATATTCACATGACTTAACTGCATTTCTTAGTTCGGTAACAAAACTGTCGAAAGTTTGACCTTCTTTTTGTTTTATTTTGTTAAACGTATATCGTTCAAATATTATGTTTTTGTTACCTGAGAAATGTTTGTCAAACGCTTGCAGCACTTTGTCGAGAGAATCTTTCTCGTTTTCCGGGAATGCGTTGTAAATTTGGTAACACGCCGACCCAATGAAATTAAGTAGTAATGCGACACATCGCTTTTGCGTGCCCGTTGATTGTATATCGGCTGCTTGCATGTATATTTCAAAATCTTACTTGAACACTTTCCATTCTTGTTCTAAGTTAGATGAGTTAAGGTTTAATGGCGCCGGAATGCGGAGCACTGGAACACTCGAACTCATGTTTTGATTTACTTTACTGTACTGTCACAAGCACTAATTTGTTAATTGTTTGTACAATTTTATTTTACACCTGACACCATGTAGTGTGGGTCGGTGGGCACAAAGAAAAGTTATTTAATTATTATTTGAAAGTGTTTATTTCACACGCCATGTCGGAACTCTCACGAGTCGTACCATAGACTATAAAACTATAGTTTTTTTTTTGTTTGGTTTTGGCTCCACACTTTTGTGTATTTAGCCAGTGTCAAGTAATTGATATATCTCAAGTTAATTAATATCATATAGTGTGTCAAGTCAAGTCACAGTCCAAGTCATCAAGCTAAGTCATAGTCTAGTCTAGTCTAGTCAAGTCATACTCCTAGTAAAGTGGTGACAACTTTACTTGAAGCTTCTATGGAGTTTTGGAAACAACACGAAAAGAAACGTTTCACCAACATTATACCATTTTCCCACACTCACGCCTGTAATCCAGCACTTAAGGAATAGAATGCCACCAATTTTATGCACTAACACTGAAAATAACACAAGTTTTGGAAAATAATACACTGCGGTGACGGAATCTTTTTCGCTTTCCCGCCAAAACTCCAAAAACTATAGTTCTTAATCTTATGTGTCTATGAGCTAGGGATGACACTATACTTTACACCGAATTGAAGGAGTAACAAACATACACACATACACACATACAAACTTTCACCTTTATAATATTAGTGTGATATTTCAGCACGTGAACAATGCTAATCAAAACGGGCAGTAATATCTTTTACCATTACGCTCTATTAAGAGAGATTGCTAATAAAAAATTTAGACCACACGACTGAAGTAAAACTTCTATGCGAAACGTAACTCTCTCTTTCTACCTTCGCTAACACATATATCCCTCTCAACTTCCGTTCGCCTCGCCCGATCAATTTCCGTAACGCTCTCGTCACGCATTCACCAGCTTACTCCTCAAGTAAAACGTACGGAAAGAAATTTTACTTCAAAAAAGTGGTGTGTCCAGGCAGCTTTACTTGACGGTCACTTACCATTAGTCGAAATATGATCAACCGCTACCCTATCTTACATTTAATTAACTAGTTGCGCACCGCGGTTACGCCCGCGGATAATAAGTATTTTAATTATTTACTCATACTACGGGAAAATTTCACTTTTCCGGGATAAAACGTAGCCTATATGTTAATTGAAGGGTTGAGAATAAAAAGGGTTTAACGGTCAAATTGATAGTTTCGAGAAAATTGTCTTTAACGGCCTCCTTTAAATGTAGAGTGCTTATAAGGTAATAGAAAAGATTTATGTAAGTTTCAGTTGCTTGAAAATGTTTTAATTCTATTTTAAAATACTAAATATAGTACTAATTCGTACAGTTACTGTAAAAATATAGTATAATGTAATAAATATAATAATGTTTTTTAGCTAAGTGAACTGTATTCCTGTGTCAGTAAACCGGACTGAAAAACGTGAGATTTAAGCCTCATTTTGGTATTTCGAGAATGTATTATTGTAGATAATTTTACGCTGAATCCAACGATATCCATAAGTCATTTTGTGAAAAAAATCAGTTAAACCCTTTTTGTTCTCACTCCTTCAATTGTGTGTATAAGCTATCTTGGTACCGAATGTTATCCAAATACATTCAGCCGTTTGCGCGTGAAGGAGTAACAAACATACACACATAAAAACTTTCGCATTTATAATATTAGTGTGATATTGATGGTTGCTGTTCGCTTACTCGGTTTCAAAACAAGTGCTCGCACCAAATAAACACTGCAGCCTTGCATACAAATTACAAACAACTATTATTATTACTGCTACAGGCACTGCAACTTGCAAGTACAGTTCTTGTCGATCGCACAATTTGTCTGCGTTCCTAAGGGTTGGGAGACAGACCAACGGATAAAAAGTGATCCTACAGGAGTACGCAACCCTAGTAATTAATGATTATATTTACTAGCTGGTATGATTGATTAGAGAGTACCGCTTACCGAAAAACGTCGATAGCACTATAAATACACTCTTACTATAGCGCTCGGCCACCTCGTACTCTAATATATTTTTATTCGTGGGGGCATCGTTTAAGAAACTGTTGTACTCCGGTGGAATGTAGCCGTACCCTGATGAAGCGAATTTTTAATTAAACTTCATATGGAACCTTTTTCTTTTGAGGGGGGAAATGCCCTCGCAATTCCCTGCCGCTACCCCAGTGTGTCACCACACATCACACACCACTGGGGTGGTGGCTGGCGTGGTGTGGTGGTGTGGGAGTATGTGGGACTCGAACCTACTAAAACCCCCCCTTTGAGACCTCGTCCGTCGTACCGGAGCGAGAAGGGGTCGCGTTTGCAGTCCAGCCAACTCGCCCCCAGTAAATTGTAAATTGTCATTTTACCGGACACATCATCCCAACATAATACAAATTTTAAGTAAATTTTAACTTTGTTATATTGATTATACTATCTACGTGATATACTACGATCTACGTGAACCAACAACTTTCAACTTCCATTTGACTCATTCAACAGCTTACTCCCCAAGTCCAGCATGCATAAAGAAGTTTTACTTCAAAAATATATAAATCACGATGATAGAACACGGTGATCTACGAATTAATTATTTTACTTCTTGCTAATATTTATTAAGAATATGTTTACTTACTCTACTTTGTCTTTCTTTTTTTAAATTGTACATATATTTTTATAATTGTAAATTTTTATTTGTGATATGTACGTACATTTTGTAAGATAAATAACGGCTAAACTCACGTCAATTAAAAGTCAGTTACGTGCTGACGCTCGCGAAAGCCGCCGCGGCTTGTGTTAGTACTCGTAACTGGCTCCCAGAAGAAGGACATCGAATATATCCGGAACCTAGTCGGAGTAATTACGACTTTTAATTAACGTGAGTTAAGCCGTTATTTATCTTACAAAATGTGACATACTCACGATAGTATTCAAACTAAAAATGTACATATGTTTTCATACGAAATGAATAAATATTATAGAAACTGACGTGAGTAGTACTCATAACTACAACTATTACACGGCTAACACTCACGAGATATAGTCGAATAACTCGACCGGTGTTCGAGCAATATAGATGCCCATCCGTAAGGAGTACACGCGGGTATTCGACTGTATTTCATGAGTGTTAGCCGTGTAATAGTTGTAGTTATGAATAAATATTGTTTACTAACAGTAAAGCGCCAAGACCGGTGGCATATAGATTAGGCAGCTGCACCAGTGGCACGTCACCATAAATACGATGGCATGGCAAACGCACCCGTGCCAGATGTACGATTTGGTGACAGTCTGTAAATGATGACACGAAAGTACCCAGGGTTCTATTGTAAGCTATGAATTAGCTATTTTGCTATTTTATGGACTAGAAATAAAATAACGGGGCTCTGCTGTAAGCTGCAAAGGCCCATAATCTCTTCGATAATCTTGGTGCCAACCTCCCCCACAAGACCCACATTCATGCAAACTACTATACCTAATACTATGGTACGAAGCCTCGATTCCTAGGTTAGGTTCAGTCAGCATTTGGCAGTTGATACCACAAAACGTTCACAAATATAATTATTGTGAAACGTTTTTACAGTATTAAGTGAATTCTTGCCTAAAGTTATTTTGTTCTTTTTAACCTAAAATTATATTTTATATTAAATATGCGTTTAATATGAGTTCTGAACTTGCGTAAAAACAATCAGTTGTAAATAGAAGTTGAACAAAGTGGGACAGTTGTTTTCTTGAAATTAAATCAAAAATAAAGTATAAAGTGTTGTTTTTTTACAGTTTTGAAACATATTCGGAGGTGGCCTATTAGTTGTGCTGCAAATATCTATAAAGTTTAGTTTAGTGTAGGTTTCTTCAGTAGACTGCTCATTGAAGAATTTAGTCTTAAAGGCAATATGACAGCTACGAGGGTCAAGAGGACGAAACGTATGGTATCTCAAACTGGATCCTTTCTGCCAAATTCCTATTCGAAATTATTTAACCAACTGCGAAGTCTGCCTATGATGGGCATGTTTTGGAAGCTTACTTTGAGAATAATCTTCATGTCCACAACCACGGTGTATAGCCTGGCGCACCTTAGCAATGGGAGAAAATGTGCGACTATCAGATAGCGGGGCTTGTGCGGATACCACTTCAGAATTATCAACGCTATTGGTAAACTGGACACCCAGTCGATGGTGAACCATCGTGTGATGTAGCGCCTGGAAGTGGTAAGCGTAGGTGCATAACTTGAAATTATTAAATCGGTTATCGTATAGTTTTACGACAAGATATTATGTTAGTGTACTTTAGGAACACAGATCAATCTCCAAACCAAGAAAATACAAAACCTAATTACGTTGACATAGACATGCTCATAACACAAATTAAATTGAACTCTAATCTGTATTATGCCTTGTTTTTACCAGTTTTTCTTCTTTATTAGGCACCTCCTGTTGTAGGTACTTACCAACAGAAATCTTGGGACATTAAAAGCTGGAGTGCATTAGTAATCAAAGAACTACATGTGACTCATTAGCCTCGAGTGTCGGCGAGCTTTTCAAAAATAGATCCAAAATAAACTGACCAGGAAATCATTTTCCTATCCATCACGATATTTGTCAGGGAGCCCACTGCGTATCCAGTATTGAACTTCATGATGATATCGATCCAGCAGATTATGCTTAAGGCCAGCATCAAAAAGTCCAAGTAATGAATCTTGACGTCCTTTATGGGAGAGACGATGTAGATCAGACGGAAAGTCGAGGCGCACATGTGGGCCAAGTTGACAATGGCCATAATAGTTATCCAAAAAAGACTGAAAACAGTAAACCAATTTGCGAAAGTGATGTATCTAAGTAGAGTATCAGGGAGGGGAGAGAAGCATTAAAGGACACAGTACCTGCACAGACTGAAGGGATGGATCAAGAAACGGCCACCCTCATACAAATGCCGCTGTCGCTCAGCCATCACCGCCGGGTAGCTGCTGAACCGGTCGTAAGTCTCCGGATGGTGCTGCGAGACCTGACCCAGCTTTCTGATCGTGCGGCAGAGACGAAAATTAGACCCAGGGTTTTTGGGCAGCATGCTGTCGGACCCTAAACCAGAAGGACTATTGAAGTGAGAATGCTTAATATAGAATGTTTCAGAGTAATGTAGACAGGCAGACTAATCTTTGATTATTTAGCTGTCTACCTAATATTTTGTGTACCTACTTAGAACTTACCGAGTCCCAATCCGCAACGGTGCTTTTTGAAAGGCATTCTGTCTTATAATCACTCGTATAACTACAGAATTTGCCCTACGCTTGACATATGAAATGTGTTTTTGTTTACCACATTTTTGACAGTGTCATGTCAAAAGAGAAATAATAAGAAAGAACGAGTGTGCTTTAGATCACATTGACTGAAGTAAATCTTCTTTAGTTTAGCTCCATCTATCGGTTTAACTTTGTTTTTGCTTTGTTTAATGTTAATGTCGCCATCTTGGCAATCGTAAATTGTCATTTTACCGGACATACCAATATAATAATACAAATTTTTAACGTTGTATGTTGACAATGTAGATCTACGTTAACCAACCCTTTCAACTCCCGTTCGCCTCGCCAACTTACTCCCCAAGTCAAGTGTGGGTAAAGACGATTTACTTCAAAAATATTTTCATATTCTATGAAAAATAGGTTTTAAGTAGGTAGGTAAGAGCGTGCCGTTCACAGGCGACGCGACGGTGGTAGAGACTAGAGACCATCTGATGGTGATATTATCTCAGAGGCGCGATGTTCTTCAAAATAAGTTACCTACTTCAATTATTCTAAAAAACAATTCAAAGTATAACATTAATAAAGCATATTTATTTTGCCTGAGTATATTTATCACAATAAGTGTAATTATTTATCACATAAGTTAATGGTGTAATTACATAAGTTAATACATTTCTCTCGCGCTGCACTTGTGTAGTAGTAATAGTAAATAGTAAGGGGCAAACGAACTCGGGCCCCATTATCTATTTATTCTATACATAGGTACTTATCATAAAACTGTAAATAGAAAGTAGCTTATATACGCTCTTTGAATAGAGAAAACATAAACAAAAAAGGTTTTTTGGATTCAGTATATTGAATAGTAATTAAGGTAAATATATTTACTAGTTGCGCAACGCGGTTTCACCCGCGGATAAAACTATCCTATGTTAATCCAGCGTATAAGCTACCTGCGTTCCAAGTTTTATTAAAATCTATTCAGTAGTTTTTGCGTGAAAGAGTAACAAACATCCATACATCCACAACTACTAACTTTGGCGCTTATAATATTAGTCAGGAGTAAGCATAAGGCACAGAATTCGCCCTATTACATAGGTCAGTGTAATGGATAAGGATTTATTTATTTATATATTAGTAGTATCCAAAAATATTAAGTAGTAATAGAATCTAAATATTGTCTTTTCGAATTTTTGTATGTCTGTCATTTGAGAAAACGTCAAAAATAATCAACTAGATGAATTTTGATGCCGTTTGCATGAGGTTTGGGTTTTTGTTTATGAATATTGAATTTTTAAGTTTGTTACATCAAAATCGGGGCTTCCTTATAATAAAGAGGTTTATAAATAAAAGCTTCCACCCGCACCATATCTTCTACCAGAAGACAGAGCACCGCGAATACGATTGAATAAAAAAAGTCCTTGACATTCTCGTCGGCAAGTCCAGTAGAAAAGAGCTAATGATCTTGAAACGGCTGAACAGATTTTCTGGAATCGGAGCGTGTTGAGAAAGGACGAATGGAGTGGAATGGTAGAGAGAATCGATTGAACTCTTCTTTTTAAGGACGAAGCCGGAGCGGTCAGCAGAGCATAAAAAATATGCGCAGGTCACGTGATGCCTTCCCAGGGCTCAGTTCGTTAGCCTCTTTACTGCATATAATTTAAAATATTGGCTATCCTAAATCTAGACGCGTCTGAACTGACTGTTGACGAAATCTTTGCTGAAGGGCGTTGCGTTGAAGCCGAAGTTGTTGCTATGGTTGGCCACCGAGTTCTGACGCTGGAAGAAAATTTACAAATATTTACAAAATTTATAAAGCAAAAAAAAACCTATAATTCTTAGGTAAGTACACTCCATACTAATAAACTAACGCTTATTACCTGCCTATTTCTCGCTGACGTGAAATGTCACTAGCGAAAACGAGACAGGATATTATGAACGTTAATTAAATTTAACCAATGGAATGTTTTTAAAGCCCGTATAGCTGAAATGCATGAATTTTTTTTGCAGGTTCCACCTTTGAAATTCCTGTGGGTAGGTGTTAAAATTGTGCGACTTTTCGAACCCACACGAATTTTTTCAAGCTATGTTCCAAATTTGAAAATGCTAATATCGTATAATGAGAAATGAAACCGGCATTTCGGCATGTTCATTGTTCACGGATCGCAAAATGCGAGCACCTTTATAGCTAGATGAGCTTCTGCCCGCAGCTTCGCCCGCGGCGTGGCTTATGGGAAAATAATTCAACCACCCATTTCACCCTCTTAAGAGTGGAATTTCGAAAAATCCTTTCTTAGCGGATATCTACGTCATAACATATACCTGCGTGCCAAATTTAAGCCCGATCCGTTAAGTGGTTTGGGCTGTGCGTTGATAGATCACTATGTCAGTCAGTCACCTTTGAGTTATATATATTTAGAAGAAGAAGATTACATTGTCAACCCGCAGAACCCGAGAGAAAACGTGCAGTGGGATCGCATGGGCTGACGATGTCGTATCAATAAGTTTATCTCACCGGATCGTCGATCATATCTTGATAAGAGTTGGTGTCTTCAGGCGGGAAGTAGTCGTTCCGGAACTGAGGCAAGTCCTCGATGCCAATCAGGTCGGAGTCGTTGGACGTATCGCTAAAATCATATATTAGAATGGCAATTAAAGATCATCTAACAAATGTAATCTATGTACAATAATTCTAAATGTATATTTGATATTCTTATGTAAACAAATGACGTCACGTGCTAGTCGTTCGCATGATGTTAAGAGTTACGAACGCCACCCATAAAAGTTGCAGTACCCCTCGAAACTCCAAATTATAAAGTATCGCGCACGTCGCCTTTATTACTGAAACATCGGTACAGTCTAGTACCTACTTATATCACGATTTCTAGACTGTGAGATCAAGGAAATCCTGCTAATTTTGACTCGATATAATCACATTTCGTTGGTCACGCTTAGTCTTGTGCGATGTTCAAGCTACGTTATTTAGTAATCTGAGACACAAGCAAGTCGAGGAAAACCAGTTGCTCACGTGGTTGAAGGGGAAGAATCATTCACGAAACGGTCATAAAATCTCGGGTTTCGCACCGATTATGCAACCATTTTATTTTATTTATTTAACCATTTATACCTTTAATACCTATTAACAAGATAAGACGATTGACGAACCATGTTTTTTCATCCTCACCTGATAGCGTCAAAGTCCGGAGCTTTAAGGACCTCATTCCATATAGGATTCGATCCTTCCACGGCGTGCTTATTGGTCCCAGGGGCTGCGATCCCAACGCGGTTCAGTCCAGAGTCTACTGATCCGTACTTCGTCATGGAGAGCGCTTCTAGACGACGATTCAGTCTGTAATAACAATATTGAGTGTTTAACCATGTAAATGTTACCTTTGCTTTATTTACTCATTTAATAATAATAATAACGCTCGACGATCACATACATAGATCCTGGACCCTAACTAGGATTGCCTGTGTCCAGGGACCCAGGAGCTATGAGGACCATGGTCAAGATAAACCAGAAGACAGAGGCTGTCTTCTGGTTTATCTCTGAGCTGGGAAAATTTGCCAACGGCTCCTGTCAACTAGTTCCTGTCAATGAGCACTTATAACTTTTGACCCAATTGACATCTGGTGAGGAGCCAAATTACAATTCAAATTTGTCGAGGACCATCAATGAACTGTACTCACGCTCTAGTCCTGATGATGAAGGTTAGCAGTAGCACCAGACACATGAAGGCGAGCAGGCCGGTGAGTGCCGCTAGCACATATATTGTCACTTGTTTAGGATCCGTGTCCACTGCTGGGCTCAAAACCGTGTAGAAGTCGGAAAGTACAAGGAGGTTCGTGTACAATACGTTGTAGATCTCGGTCATACGAACCGTCTCAGAGCGTAACCTGGAATCAAAGTTTTGAAAGGTCAAAGGGACAATAAATAGTAGTACCAGGCAAAGCCAAGACATATAGGGCAGTTGGAAACGTCGTCTTGTCTGTTAGTCTGGCAGACTTTCTATGTGAAAGGAGGAATTAATCATTTGATTGTAACGACACTTTTTGAAGCCGTGCGGCGTGCGCGTGTTTCTCTCTCTCTCTCTCTCTCTCTCTCTCTCTCTCTCTCTCTCTCATTGAAAGCAAGCCAGCTATTTTCGTTTCGTCTTTCTATTTCGCATTCATATTATATTAATATTATTTCTATCTATCTATCTATTTGTTAATAATAAAAAAAATATTATTATAACTAAAAAAAAAAAAATCTTATTACAATTCCTTCACTAATTTATCGAAAGGAACTTCGTTCTATCTGGGTGTCCCTTGACACCTCTCACGTTTTTTTTTCCCTTTCACGTTAAGTATAGGTATAATTTTCAGGGATAATGATAACATTACCATAAACTACTACTACTTAAAACATACTAAGTAAACATACTAGGTACTTTAAAAAAGCCAGATTGATACTGGTTAATTTTTTTTGAGATATTCAACCGATATCAGTAGGAGGAGGTTCTTAACTCTCTTCTTTTTTATGTTTGTTACCTCATATCTCCGTCATTTATGAACTTATTACCAAAATTATATTTTTATTTGAAAGTAGGTATGTAGGTAATTCCAGTTTTTTTGTCCGTGCTTTTTTTAAATACTTATATTCCTTTTTTTATTATGGTATTTAACAAATTCCATACATGAGGGTAATTTCAGATTGATCCCATAGATTTTTTTATCAAAACCAGTTTTGTGGTTTGGTTTTTCCTAAAACTTTCAGACTTTCTTCAATAGGTGATTACTCCTAGTGGTGGCATACCTAGTTGCACTCCCAGCACTTTCAATGGGAGGGCGAGAAACAGCGTATGAGAAAAGTATTAATTTCAGCGTGACTGCTATTCTAAGGTCTTTTCATCGAGAATGTAAGATATACTCATTGACTTACTCTTCTATCACTTCAGCCAGCACGGGCTGGTTGTCCCGGATGAAGTGCGAACGCACTTCCGTGCTATTATTGAGGGCGAGCCCTTGCTCGTCGCTCGCAGGAACCACTTGGTCGATGTTACACGTCATGTTGAAACCTATTCCGAAGGTTGTCGCGATCTGTACACAAGACCAGTTAAGGTTAGGAAATTTCTATACTGTCTTTCATCATCATTGGCCTAGTCTGTCCTTAACTGAATATCATAAATATAAATGACAACTATAGATGATAATTTCTACGTTACAGTGATAAAGTTCCTGTCAAATCTTGCTACTTTTTCAAGATGTGTTTGAATGTTTTTGCCAGTTTTTGGATAATACATTTTATTTGACTTATCATTACGGTCCACATGGTTGTGCTACTTCTCAAGAGATCTTTTCAACCGACTTCAAAAAAGGAGAAAGTCTGATTTTAAAGCTTCCCGTGTGGTCCCATGAAAATTTGATCAAGATCTGACAAGTAGTTTTTGAGTTATGATTAATAATGCGTATTTCGATTTCTAATACATTTATGATGTTCTCATTGGGATTGAAGTCAGTTAACACGCTTTTTTAAAAGAATTTATTCAACTGCCAGATGTATGCTGATCAAACTCTTATCTCGACTTGTAATTAACAATTGGTATGTGGAATATGTTGGTGGTATACTCACAAAATCAACGTTTTCTTCGACCTCCTCTAGAGTGTTGATGAATACGAACGTGACCCGGTTGAGTGTTGAAATCAGGTATATCCTAATATCAGCAGTATCCGTGCCACCATCTGAAAATACAATTACGGTCTTAGAGAATTAAGCTACTGTATGCTTAGTTCTGGCCGTGTCGAGTGGTGTGACAATTAGACCACCCCTTCTTTTTCTTTCTTCATTTCTTCGTGGGTGCCGTAAGAGAGGGCTAAGGGAATACTGAGAAATTGGGCAGCAGCATTCACCTCGGTACATTAAAATCTTCTGCGATCACTAAGTAATGATTATGGCATACCCCACCCCCTACTACGATAGTATGTATATAATAGTATGTATTGTATATATTAAGTAGTCTACTATTATATATTTATCTTAGTTTGTATGTAGTAACTTTTATTTTAGAGCAGCACCGTCCATGCTCTGTCTATGCAAAGGTTGTCTGGAAGAGATCACTTTTTAGCGATAAGACCGCCCATTGTAAACTACTTTCCTGTTTTGTACTTTGTCATCTTGTTGTTGATAAAGAGTTTATCTATCTATCTATCATGATAAGCGTCCAAGTGGCGTTTTATGGGCAGGCACGTGTTCAGCAGCGGACGTCTTCTGGTTGTAAATGTGATGTTCTTGTCGGGGTAACCTGAAACAGCTAGCAATAGCTAAAAGAAAAACGTAAATAAACGCAGGGGTATACACACAGGTGTATACAGTGATGATTATCATACAATTCATTAATATACGAAAGAATCAGGAAAACGAAATGTCAACAACATCCTATATATTAGAATACTGCGTTGTTGGCCATGATTGGTGCCATCAAATGGCTAGAAGCAGTAGGTTCCAGCGTATACGGCGCCCTACAAGCCATGGTGGGTAACTGAGGTGTAGTTACTCTTACCCACCCACAGGCGCTAAGGCCCGAAAGGCTCTACCGCCGGGGCGAGAATATGAGTACTAGCGCGACCCCATCTCGCCCCACGCTGGCAGCGTATAGATCACGGGAGGTTTTAGTGGGTTCAAATCCCACATACCTCTTGCCGTCACCCGGTCGTGGCAAGGAAGTGCAAAGGGCAATTCACCCCTTCAAAATAGTATGTTTAGGACTTCACGCTTATGAGAAGTGCTATTTTCCCGCTACCACAAATTAAACAAATGAAATCCGAATCCCAAGCCACACTCCAATGGTACAACACAATGACTACATGAACACAAATACCATGAATCGGGAAAATTGAACTATGACCATGACTAACAAAAATAAAAAGAGCGAGAATCAATTTAACGACCACCAAAACCTCTCCACAATCTACCTGCGTCAGTGGCGATGACTTGGAACTCGAACATGCCATGCATAGAAGCAGTTGGCTGGATCCTTAGCGTTAAGACTCCAGTTTGAGGGTGCAAGTCAAACGCAGAATCGCGTACTGCGTCAAGCGTAGGATCTGCTACCATGCTCGTCTCATCAATGGTGTATGTTATCGGGGACCCTTCTGTATGTGTTGCCTAAAATATGTAACGCGACGGTACATGAGGACACTCATTTTGTGTTCCATTGCTTCAAGATGTTACATAATGTGGGCACTCAAAATTTACATAAGGTTGATTTTACTTCAGTGAGGTTGAAACTGGTTAACAGGACGGTTACCTGAACAGTAAGAAGGTCCCGGTTGATAGTGTCCTGAACGGATATGCCAGCTGTATACAGGTTAGTCAAGAAGACTGGGCGAGGGTCTGCCTCCCGAACCTGCAATAATAACATTATCTATTCAGATACTTTCACCACGTGGATCACTCAGAAATTGAGAATGGGCTGGCTATGATTGAGAAGCGTCAAGAGAAAAAGAGTCTGTTTCAAAAAGTTCTAATAAAATCATGATGTTATTACACTAAAGGTTACATATAAGTTTTTAAAGCTTCATACGTAAATTGATACTTACATTAACAGTAACAGTTAATAAAGAAGCCGCTAAAGGAGTAGCGCCTTCTCGAGAGTTACCAGCTGCTATGACGAGGGTATGGACTGCACTGACGCTGCGATCCAACGGTGCGTTTAAGAAAATAATGTTATTCACAGCATCTAGACCAAAGTGACCAGCGCTGTTCCCGTCTGTTGAGAATCAAATACACCCTTGAAATGTTACAGTTATTTAGATTTGTTGAATTATTTATGAAGACGCTGTTAGTGGAAGTTTTCATTCTGATTTTGATAAATAAAGAGATTATTTAAAGTATCACAGAACAGAATTGATTCCGAACATTATCAGACAGAATATTGGTATAGGTAATCGAATATAGACACAAACAAGTGTATACCAATAATCCTGTAGTAGATGTCATGACAGTCGTCAGTGCAGAGGTAGTTCTTTGGATCCCTGGCCACGCGTAATGCATGTCGTTCCAGCATACCAGCGTCTAGTTCTATTAGAAATAGAGAAGGAAATTAATATAAACGATGGCTGTAAGTTTATTAGCTGACCCTCGATCAAAAAAGTTAATTTAAGGTATTGGTATTGCAATTTGCGTAGTATTTAAAACTTAACACAAAATGATAAAATAGTGAATGAGATCTCTACTTTACATCAAATAATGTCTTTGATTACATCAATCGATAACTGAGCATAGTTTTGAATACGGACCATTGAACCACGGTCAAGAACCACTTACCAAAAAAGGCAACAGTGTCAGTGTTTTCTTCAAACTCTGGGTCCCCAGTGGTGGGTACAAAGACAGCGCGGAAG
Source organism: Ennomos fuscantarius (assembly GCA_905220475.3). Lineage (NCBI taxonomy): Eukaryota > Metazoa > Arthropoda > Insecta > Lepidoptera > Geometridae > Ennomos > Ennomos fuscantarius. The sequence goes on from HG992032.1 coordinate 2,199,071, forward strand.
GTGCTCTCAGACCAAAGAGGTCCAGGTTCTATGCCACCATCCGTTGCACGAATTGTGATCTGGGAAAATACGGTCATTAGCTTCTTAGAAGTTTTAAAAATATTGCGTTTTTTCAAGTAGCGCTGCATGTTTGATTAAAAAAACGACTAAAAGAAATATCTCCATCCTTCTATTACTGAGATTGTACGCATTTTCGCAGAATTTATAATAGCTGTTGATATTCCAAATGTCTTGTAAGCAATACGTTACCTGAAACTCTCGGAAATTGTCCATTACTGTCTGCCTCAGTATCAGGGATCCTTGATTATCATCGGTGGCGGCATTATTAACTACTTCGAAATATTCGATTGCTTCATCTGCATAAAACAAAACAGGACCTAGTTTAAAGATATTGGAAAAAGAAAACTAATACTAAGCAAGTGCCCAATAACCAGACGATATTAGGGTCAATACAATTGCTAAGAAAAAATTACTTAGGAGTCATATTTAACCTTTGGCTTTTGTATAGAAGAGTATTAGAATAGTATTAGAAGGATCCATCCAGAGATCCATCTTACCATTTCCAGAGACAGTGAACGTCACCCGGCCGGCCTCCAGGCCATCCTCGTCAGTAGCTTCAATGAGCCCAAAGAATTCCCCATCTACTGTCACCAGGAGACTGTTCGTCATTGCACGCTCCTGCGAATTACTCATTCCTTTTTAACTCAAGATTTGAGACTCGCCAATCAATTAAAATGACGACCTCTTTAACAAAATGATAGCAAGGTCACAGATGATGCAAGATGTACCTAAGGTCAGGTTCAGGTTCGGGTCAAGGTCAGGTTCGGGGTTAAGGTCATGTAACTACTTATCTAAGCTTTGATTAATTCCAATGTCTTGAATACATATGCTAATACTGAGTAATGACTACGTCATCTGCTTACTAGAAATTATTTAAGTACTAAGTTAACAAAGAAGAAGTTAAAGGAAAAAGGAAGGTAAATTGGCACATACCCTTGCGAATCGTATGACAGATTCAGGTTGTGGGAACACAAACACAGGCTCGTGGTAGTTGTACGGTCGAATAGTCAGCTCGTACACTTCATACGAATGTTGCTGGGGAACCCCGTGATCGAAAGCCTGTGGAAAATGATTTACTTACTCGTAAACCTGGACAAGGCTCTTCTATTATTATTTCTACATTCATAGTTACGAAAAGAACAGCTCTAGAAATTACCAACAAACTCACGATATTTCGAAAAAATGGCCTGCATGTATGTAAGGTGTTAACTGCTCATGTCATGTCATCGTTTGATTAGTAAATCATCGTCAAGTTTTCGGCAAGATTCGGACAGATATTTTGTAGTTGTGCCGCGTTGAGACTTAAGAAATGGTGCACGAAGAAAGGCCTGGTACATCTTTACATAGAAACTAGAACTAGAACGTGAGTCGCGACAGATGTTTTTACATAGGTCAGATAGTTTACTAAAATCTAAAACCATCACCATTAGTCAGAAGCCATGTTAAAAATGCTATTAACCTGCACTAATACAATAAGGAAAGAAGGATACACTGAAAAGAACACAAATTTTTAATACCAATATTAAAGACAAACAGTCAGAACAATTACTTACATGAACATGTATATCATAAGTGCCCCAATATCCTCTCAAAGCCATCAAAGACACCAACTCTCCTTTGTCCGTGTCGACGGAGCGGATGTAGAAGAGCTCGGGCGGCTGGATGTCGCGGTCGGTAGCTGTTAGGTTATAAACCGCGAAACCTACGAGAGAGTTGTCCGTGCCGGGCTCGTCGCGGTCCGGAGCGTGGAGGACTGGTGGGATGGACATATCCTGGAGAGATAAACCTCGTTACCTTTTTTTTTCTTGTTTGCTAAATATTAATCGTGAAAGTTTACTCTTATGACTAACGTCAGTCATTTGTTAGTTTTGTCATAATATCATTCGTTTACTCATTTCGTGTGGAGTCGATGCAGCATAGAACAGAAAGTGCACTATCCTTTATCATGCAGCCGTGATCTCATTTATTCCCTTACTTAAATACATCATCGGTCAATGAAATCACGTCTAAGAAGTACTTACTGCAATAAAGTAAACATTATTACAGAATTAAATCGCCACTGTTTTTCCTTCGCCTTGACTTTACTTACCGCTGCAAGGTTTTCTGAGATGGTCCAGGAGTGTTCGCTGGGAGGCGGCAGCTCAGGGGCATTGTCGTTCACATCCAGGAGTACTACTAAAATCTCTGTATCATTCTGGTTACGATTTCCATCTGGAATTAAAGTGTGTTAAGTATAATTATTTTCTTATCAATAAGAGCTTTTGGCTAGTAAATGCCAAACTAGAGTTTTTTTGGTACCTATATATTATTGTACAAAATAATCATTAATGAATCTGGAATATTGAACACTGGTTCTGTTTATGTGTTTAAACCATTTTTCATCAAAAATTAAAGAAGTATATAATAGAATTGTATTCACCTCCATCCCCATAGAAGTTGTCAAAAAGATTGAAGAAGATCCTGTGCTGGGGCTCATCACCGTCCCTGTCAAGCACCTCATTAGTCTCGTAGTCCACGAACACTCTCCCCGTGTCCAATTCCACCTTGAAGAACGGTATCAGTCGCGCGTTTACTGCATAGTTAATTTGGTAGCGGACAAAGTGGTATATTTCTGAGGAAAAGAAGGAAGTTTGTATTTGGGTTGGTGCTTTGGTTACAGGATACATAATAGTACTTACACGTACGTAACGTATATTTGACAAGAATGAGTTTGATTCATCCAATGTCTTACCGTCTCGATCCTCATCACTGGCTACCACAAAAGTGACCTCGTCTCCTGAGGTGGCGTTTTCGTAAATATAAACCGTGGTGTTGAAGCTTTCGTAGTCTGGCTGCGGCACTTTGTTGTTGATGTCCGTTATAAAGATTGCGATCTGTAATGTGAGGGGTTGGAATGATAAAAGGTACCATCGACACTCAAATTTATAATGGTTATGAGGCTAAAAAGTTTTCAGAGATCTGTGTCAAATAAAAGAAATTTAACTACATTTCATTCAACCTTATTGAAGCCTGTGATTAAGCTCGTGAGGTTCTGACAAGATTTTTGACTTTAGTGATTGGTGTAAAGCAGATTTTTAAATAAGTGACTTCGGTACTGTCACTGTGTCTTAAACCAAAAGGGTCCTATTTCATTACGAGTACTGGGTTCGCTTATCTCTATATAATAAACTCCGGCTTCAGGTTACACTCACCTCCCCATATGTGTTGTGGTAGTGTGTATCAGGCGGGCAGTCCGCCGGGTCCTCCATGCTACAGCGGTCACTGGCCAGCACCGTGTAGTACAAGTAGTATCGAGGTGGAGTGTCAGCGTCTATAGCCTGGCTTGTGAGGACTGTGATCTGGCCTGAGACAGCGTGAATGTGGACCAAGTTGTCTGGAGTGTCTTCTCGAGGGCTGGAAATTTGAACCTTAATAGTGGATGCAACGTAATCTAAATGGTGCGGTGTTGACAAATTCGGCCATGTTCCGTTGAACTTAGATAAAATAATATGTAACGAATCTAGATGCACAATGGACAAGTTTTAAAAAAACAACGAGGTACAACTACTTGTAGACATAGGTGCTTTAAGTGTGTCTATGTCATGCCGTGTGACTGAAATGAGCTTCTCATCAACATAATTGTAACGTGCATCCTCCTGCTTCCGTCTTTGCACTGGTTAATGTACTGTATCATTTTTGAGTCAGTTTTATTAACAAATTCATCGGAACTCTCGTTTTGACATATATCTTATTTTAGCTGTCGTATACCAAGCTTGTACTGTATAAATACTTTTTCCATTAATAGTAAAATTACCGGCCATTTAAGATAAGAGTGGCGTGATAGCTAACAGGATGCCGATGCACGGATTCGATGCAGAACTCAGTGCGTTGTCCATGAAGTAGCTTTGAAATACGAAGCTTTGTATGGCATAAGTGGTATTTATTGAGCATATTATCTGTCTCGTCTTACAACGAAATTTCTTAAAGTATAATAATGTAGGGTGTGGGTTTGATACTCACAAGATGCTGTACCGGACTTGGTTGTAAAGCGGTCCGTCGATGTCTGTGGCTAAGATGGATCCGATGACTACGCCGCTGTTGGCCATCTCTCGTACGACGAAGCTCTGATCTAACGTGCCTTCATCCCACACGGGAGGGTTGTCGTTACGGTCAATTATCGTTACGGAGAATGTGGCTGGGAGATAGAAGAGGAAATCAAAAAGTGGAATTATCTTTCTGAAGATTCTGTATACTGTAATTTTTAAACGGCTCGGAACCAAGTATCACTTCGAACTTCCGTCCAACCAAGCGATGAACACGTTTTATTTATTAATTTCAGGATCTTTGAAAATGTTTCCCAGGTTCCAACACTTACGTACGATATGTTGCTCATGCAAAAATTAAATTATCGATTTTAATATTGAGTTTTCGATAGAAGCTTTCGTTCAACAAGATAGTAATAACAGTTTTAAATATAATGATATGTTCTTCCCCAAAAGAAATACATAGATCAAACTTACATTCATCAACATCGACTCCATAAACAGTGTTAAGGTCCCGCACCCTGACGATGAGATACAGAATCTCGAACATCTCAAAGTCGATGGTGACGTTGGGTCGGATTTCACGCACAACTAAATGTCCCACTGCGGCGCCAAGGCGATCCTCGTCGGGATATGACGTTAGTATTTCCACACAACTGGAACGACAATGAGAACCATCAAGAAATTTATAATAGTATGGGACGACGATGAGTAGTTTATGACTATTGTTCCGGCAACTGTACTTTACTTCAGGTATTTGTAAAGAGTATTTTCCACCCGACCTTTACTAAAAAATTTTACTGACTAAGGTTTGACCTCGCGGAAGTTCATCTTAAATACCCAACGGTACAGAAATATCTAGTGTAATTTGTTCCCAAGCTTTTGTTTTCATGTCCGAACTAAATCAGATACCTACCTACTATCTAACAAAATATAAGTAGGGACGCGCACAATTAGAATAGGATGAATGTTTTTTCTATCCTCACTGCTACACAGTTCCATTGAGTATAATACAATTCCAATTTGGAACCATTCCATTCATTCCATCCCATACCGAATTATCGACGTACTGTTCAGAGAGGGTTAAGACTTTAGCCTCACGTACTTGTGGTACTCGATAGGATCTGTTTCCCTTCCTTGCTTGGTTGCATAAGAGTTTTCCCAGTCAATCTCGAAGACCAAGTGTGCCGTCGTGTCCGGATCAGTGGCTGTAATGGCACTGGTTTCATCTGTGATGTAGAAGCCGTCTGGCTCGTTCTCATCCACTGAAGGTGACCCACGAGGCTTTTAAATAAAAATTTCAGTTGATGTACATACAACAGGAATTATGGTAAAGAGATGAGAGTAAATGAGAACGGCATCTAAATATTTTTGTACTAAGAATTTTGTACTAAGTTGTAGAATGGGTTGAAAATGGTTTTAGAAAAGTAAAGATGGATGAAAAATGAAATGCAAAGTGGATGGCAGAAATCTTGTGCTTGTAGTAATTAAACAAAATACAGCACGGGATAGTGATGATTATGATATAAAAGTTATACAACTTACCAACCGAAGTGTTGGCGGCGTGTTATTCACATCCATCAGTTCGATCACCAATTGAATTGTGGTTGTGTGATAAGGTGGTCCTAAAGTGTCATCAGCTCGTACCTACAGATACAATCAAGATATCAGAGAAATTTTATGAGTACTAATGTGAGCTGATAAATTGAATATGTAACATAATAATAATAACGCCCAACGATCACATACATAGATCCTGGACCCTGATTAGGATTCCCTGTACTTAGAGACCCAGAAACTACGAGGACCATGGTCCCACAACACCCAGACTCAGAACAAGTATTTGCGCTTTTTTTTCAGTGTACAAATACTTGCCCTGCCGAGGGAATCGAACCCGCCACCTCCGGGTTATGGGCCAACCTGTATCTCAAACATGTATTTCACCTGAACATAGATCACGTTTTGTCTGTGATATTCAAAAGAGTCGTTTGCTGACACGTAGACGGCGCCCGTGTCTTGGTCTATACGGAGGTAGTCAGCAACATTACCCATGAGGGTGTGCCTGTAATCAAATTAATAAACATCAAAACAATTTAAATACTAGTAGTAGCTTTGCGAACTGTAGAGCTCGCTAACGATCTTACGGCATTATGTAATATCGGCTCAAATGCGATGACGAATTACAATGGCTGTTCAAGATATCAACAATATCATAATTAGATTAATCAATTATTTCGATGTGGTTAACACAATTAAAACCTGTTGTTTAAGGTTAATATTGGAACTAAAACATTTTCAAGTAATATTAGTGCAATATTGGGACCTAGGAACTACTAGGACTATGGTCCCAAAACATCCAGACTCAGAACAAGTATTTGCGCTTCTTTTCTGTGTACAAATACTTGTCCTGCCGCGTGAATCGAACCTGCCACCTCCGGGTTATGAGCTGACCTGCTCAACCACCATACGACAGGGGCTGTCAAATGTATAAAGAAGGTATACTTACTCGACCTTATCGTCTATATCCCTATCTTCAGCCAGCAGGGTGGCAACATGGAAGCCTTCTCCTTCAGTTTCATTGAAGGAGACAGTCATTGTAGTCTGGCCAAACATCGGTTCCTCATCGTTCCAGTTGATGAGATCGATGTACAGCATTGCCACGCCCACGAACTCTGTGTTGTTCATGTCAGTTGCCACTACCTGTGGGATTTGAATGGACATTGGCTTGTGGGGTAGCTCAAAATAAGGACTGATCTATGATTACCTAAGTAGGTACGTCCCTATGATTACCTAAGTAGGTAATCATAGGAACTTTAGGTAATCATAGGGACTGATTAACCAAGACCGGAATCCTGTTTATAAATTATCAAAATACTACCTGTGGGATTTGAATGGACATTGGCTTGTGGGGTAGCTCAAAATAAGGACTGAAGACCGGAATTCTGTTTATAAATTATCAAAATACAAACTGTTTGGATTCGGACAAGATAAAAGCATATCTAAAACGGCTTTCAAAATTAAGAAATTAAACAAGCGACTTGCAACTAGCTGGTTGCCCGTATCGAACAAAATCATACGTAAAATGACCAGTTTTATTTAACTACCCTACTACTAAAATATAACTTGACTATTATTTACGAGTAAGAATATCTATTTCGTACGACAACAGTAATTATTTTGTAATGTTAAATAGGTCTCATGTAAGTGAAATATTTTCTTATGAGGAATAAAGGTAACCTAGCGATGGCTGGAACATGCGTCAAGCTCGTGAACGGGTGCTGCTTGCGGAAGCTGGTTTGCTCGGTGGTGTACGCACAATTAGAAATAAGTACTTATGTTTACGTGTTATTGGCTGTATTGTCCTCCCTGTATTATATATATGTTCATGTTAATAATAGGCTTAATTAATAAATATAAAAAATAATCTAACAAAAAGCACGGACACGGACACGGACTAAAAAAAAAGGTAACCTAATCTCAACAATGCAACTTACCCGCAATACAATATGTTGGAACGGTATATCCTCGTAATCTAGCATGCTGTGATTAGAAGTACCCATGATGAAGGTCTGTCGCTGGTACCCAACAGTTGGTGCTATGTAGAATGCATTTTCTACACCCGGTGGGCTTACAGACTCCAGATGTACAGTGTATTGTGCGTTTTGACCCTGGAATTTAGGTAATTGGATCAAATAAATGTGACGATAATTTGCTATCATGCAAATACATGCTGCGTTTATTAAAGCGCATATGATTTTTTTTGACACCTCACACAATGCCATCTAGCCTCAAACTAAGCAAAGCTTGTATTATGGGAACCAGATAACTGATACAATACTTAGATACTTTTTGTTTGTAAATACATACACAGAATACAATATAACACCCAGACACAGAACAAACACCTATGTTCATCACACAAATGTTTGTCCTAGGTGGGAATCAAACCCACAACCCACAGTTCAGAAGGCAGGGTTACTACCAACTAAGCTATCGGGCAAGGTCAAGGTCCTCGTAGTTCCCCCAGGAACAAGTATCTAGGGATCCATCCCATTCCCATACAGGGAATGCTAGTTAGGGTCCAGGCTCTATCTATTCGATGAACACCCAGGCTCAGAACAAGTATTAGCGCTTTTTTTTACGCACAATTTTTACGCACTAATACTGTTCTGTCGCGGGAATCGAACCCGTGGCCTCCGGGCTATGAGCCGACCTACTCAACCACCACACCATAGAGGCTAACAGTGTGAATGATATGTAGTATTCTTTATAAGTATGCAGGCATAAGTATTGGTAATCAGTATATACTATGTACTATTAGTTATCTAATCGAAGAATGCATGATGCGTCACATTAGACTTAAATCTACGCCATGATGTATCTAACGTTACGGCTATCAATGCTCTTATTAGTGTTAACATGCATTTGTAAACATGGAAAAATACAATAATGCATTCATGAATACTTAGGAACTTATCTTGTTTCATCGTTGGCCTTTTGACATCTCTATAGAATGTAGATGATTCAAGTAGTTGTACTAATGCATCTACGTTGTGAGTGCGGTAACGTTTTTGGCAAATATGTCGTACTTATACCTAACATGGGAGGCAGGTTTTCTGCACGTTGATTTTTTATTGTACGTTGCTTAGCCATTCTGTTTCATAAGTCTAGTACTTACAGTTACACGACAGAAAAGGATGAACTCTTCGTCATTCAGTTATCTTTCGCTGAAAATACCTGAAGACTTTCGATGAGAGTGTTTAGCAAAGTCCTCATCCATAAGCTAAACTGACACCAGCTAGGATCACGTTACTCATTTGCAACCAAAAGAAACACATATTTGTATGGATTTGACACTTTCAATACGCAGTTTATATGCATATTTACTATGAAGTTTTTTAAATTAGGAATGTAAATTCTCCTGTTGCAATGAAAGTTCCGCGATTACCCCCCAAAATGTCATCGTAATAAACAAGAAGCGAACTGTTCTAAGACTGGATTTCAAGTTGAAAACAGTTAAAAAAACAGTAATAATCGCTGCGATCTCTGCGAACTCACCAAATCACGATCGTGGAATCCGAACTCCTCCAAATCGAGCGTCATGGCCGTCTCCTCCTCGATTTCAATGCGATACTCATCATGTAGCGGTAGGGGCTTATTGTCGTTGACATCGTTGACGATGATGACGATCGGCGCCGGCGTCGCAAACGACTCGTTGTCATATTTATATGCGATGATAGACAGCTGGAACACTTCTCTTTCAAGAGTGTCGCGGTCGATTTCGTCGACGTAGAAGATGGCGCCAGAGCGACCTCCTGGTATGGTCTCGATCCGGAAGAATGTGTCTGTACGAAGACAGTTACTTATTATATTCTTACCATAACAAGCCAAAGCACGCCAAATTAGAGGCAGTCCATTAATCACTGGTTTTTTCAAGCATTTTAAACGTTTGACGAAAAAATAGATACATGTGATATCTTACTACACCCCCTTGTGATATTTCGTGATTTTTGCCAAACCCTCTTACGTTATTGCTAGACTGTGCTGATGTCTCTGGCTGACGTGCGCAGTGCACGCGAAGCTTAATAGTTCAGAGTTTCGAGTGACACTACAGCTTTTATGGGCGGCCGTGTCGCACATCAGGAGTCTATCTCGCCACTTCTTTTATTAACATAAAAAACTTAAATCAAGGTTATCTCGAACTTGAAATTACGTCTCTGACATAATCCATTGCTCCAAAGAACAAGAACAAGACAAGAAAACTGAAAAACTAGCTGTTAATGCGAATGGTAATATGATATGACAGCTTCTGTGGTGTGGTGGTTGAGCTCATAGCCCGGAGAGGTGACAGGTACGATACCCACGACAGGAAAAATATTTGTGCACAGAAAAAAAGCGCAAATACTTGTTCTGAGTCTGTGTGTTGTGGGACCATGGTCCTCGTAGTTCCTGGGTCCCTAGACACAGGGAGTCCTAGTTAGGGTTCAGGATCTATGTATGTGATCGTTGGGCGTTATTATTACATTATATAAAGTTAAATGTTGACTCACTGACTCACTTAGAGAATTGATTGAAGAGATGGGAGGTGATGGAGAAAAAGTGACTATAGGTTCGCGTAGAGGAGGGCGAGTAACCGACGAGAAAAATCTGACATCATCGGAAAATCGTCTTCGAGATGGAACCGCTCGACGGATCTCGGAAACCAAAAGTCGGATTGGTGTCGCCTTCTAACTAAAGTTGGAGGAAACCCTGAGAGGATTTTAGAGAAATAAAAAAAAATGGGGTTCCCATACAAAAAAACTAAAATTCCATACAAAATGGAAACGCTCGTAGATCGAAAACGGTAAGAGTCACGCGGGGGGTGCTCGACCGAATGTCGTAGAGGACGTTGGGGGCTTTCCGACGGTGGTCATTAAAATCCAAGATGGCGGATTCAAGATGGCGGCCATTTTGAAAGTTGGTCCGATCCGACTGATCTTTTGCATCGGAGGGTTTTCGAGGCCGCAGATTCCATATTTGAAAAAAAAATTTCGATTCCGCCATTTTTAAAGGTGGCCGCCATACAAATTTTTTTTTACAAATTCAACGCATCGTTTCTCGATACCTATGGGAAAATTTGCGATCGTTCTTTACGATTCGTATAGACGTGGTAGTTTGAAATTCAAAAATATTCAAATCCTGGTCTTTCGACCTTCCATCATCGCGACCGTCAACGGCCTGGCTAAACGGTACCAGATAGGTCACGTGCGTTTTAAGGAATGTTATAGCAAACCTTGAGACGATTTTAGGGCAGATAAAAAAAATTCAAAATGGCGGAAAAAAAAATCCGCCATACAAATTTTGACCGGAAATGACGCCGAAACCGTGATACTTTAGTATAAAGAGCTCAAACTAATATTGTTCGGAAGCCCAAGGAGAAGAATCCGGATTATTTTTTTTTTCAAAATGGCGGAATTTTAGGTCACGGCGGAAAAAAAAGTTTCACCGATGCGGATGAAAATCGATATCTGAAAGTTCCATAGAATGCCGATCAACATTATGAAATCAAATTTTGACTTTCGCCATTTTTTAATATGGCCGCCATACAAAGGTACTTTTATCGAAATGTACACTTTCCTTTTTGGAGCCACGAATACCAATATTTTAGAAAAGTCGTTCCTGAGGATCAAGTGAAGATACAATAAGGGTCAAAATGCAAATATAACAAAACCGATTTTTTTCAAAATGGCGGCTACAGTAATATCAACTTTAAGTAAAAGTTATCCGATCCAGATGAAAATCGATATCCGACTATCCCCCTCGATGATTAGTAGGAATATGGAAAAAAAATTTTGATTCCGCCATTTTTCAATATGGCCGCCATACAAAGGTACACTATACCCCCTACTTCCCTCGGAAATCGCGAGAGATAGAGGGGTCGACCTCGAACTAAAGTTTGCGTGCTTTTTGGTACCCTTTCAAATCTGTAAAAAAAAATACAAGTTTCATACAATTTTTTTTTTTAAATCTTAAGAAATTCGGGCCGCGTTCGGGTTCCGCGCGAATCGCGAGAGACTTTCAAGGAAGTTCATACCAGTTTTCAGCACCGTTTCGAAGCTGAAACTGTAAACTATTTTTTAATGTAAAAAAAAAGTGGGGTTATCGCTTTAGATTTTGAATTACGGACCTTTTTTAAAAAAAAAACTAACTTCTCAACGGATGTCGGTTAAGAAAAACTAAATATGCAGATTTGTTGCAAAAAAATCATATATTACGATGCAATATTTTTTTACACACCGGTCAATAGTAATTTTATTTTTAATCGATTTTTAAAGGTATTATTTCATGCGCGGAACGAAGCGCGCTCTTAATAATAGTATCCGTAGTAGGTACGTTGAAACGATTCGACTCTATTGTAACGGAGCCAAGGTTGACTTTACTATACCGTTACTTGACCATCGCTCCTATTGCATTCGGAAACTGATGGCACCACAAAAGCTTACTCCATTGGTTGGTTACACAGAATGACTGGTGAGATGCGAACGATACTGAAGGAGAGCACTCGGTAAACGATTGTCGTTATGATTATGTAATATGTCCACACATATTATATTATATTAATAAAATTAGGTACTTAATTTTTGACCAAATTGCCCTATAAATAAGTGAAGTATGGTGAATACATTCCCACATTTCACAAAAAAGCACCCCCGCCACCCCGTCCCGTCAACCCGCTGTCCTGTCGCATCACCGGCGCCTGCCCACTGCGTAATTAGTGTCATCGCAAGCGCCGACTGATGTGTACATCCGGTTTACCGCTTCCTACTTCCGCGCCCGCAACAATACGCGTGTAATCCTTCGTGTGTCGTGCTGCGTGTGTGATCCGTGATAAAGGGTGTAGGTATTCAGCGGTTGGGAAACATTGGTGTTCTAAATAACTGTTTCGTATTTTATCGAAGGAAGACTGAATAATGTGTCATACTTAAACGTTTTAAAAAGTGTGATGAACGACATGTAGTCACAAGGACGTGAGTACTTAAGTAGTAACTTCGAATATAGCTGGACAAGTCGTAGAGGGCCTGTTCCGTGACCGGCTTGCTCTCCGGATCTCACTCCATTAGATTCTTACTTATGAGGTGAGGTAAAACTATTTGTGTACGCTACAGAGTATGTAAACAAGGAAGAATTAAAGACTAAAATCATTAGTGCATTTAAAACTGTTAAAAGTGATTCATTCGTTTTGGATCGTGTGAAAGACAACATGCGTCAGCGTGCCGAGCTGTGCTTCACGCGAAGAGGTGCACATTATTAAAAAAATTAAGGTTGTAAATAGGTGGTACGATTTAGTTTAATCGTTGTAAATAACTATCATTCCCTTTTTTAAATACGCCAAAAATACCAAGGTAAGTCAATGCGTATTCAGTTCATTTTGATTTAAGTTCGTCTTAAATACAAATTATTTCAATTTCTAAAATCAACCTAATTAATCAACAAATTGGTGATTATGTATTTCTGCCTGATTAAACTATGAATGGAGAACGGACCATAGCAGCCTTATTAATAAACGGGTATTAGTTTTGGGTTAGTTACTTCAGCTTTTGTCCTTTTCTTGCTACTGGAATATTTAGCTGGATTGAAAGAGACAAAAGATTGTGTAACTAATCCAAAGCTATTTCGTGTTTATTAATAAGGCTGTATGTACTTCTTCATCGCAGGTTGCAGGTTCCGTCTTTTTCATTTCCCCTTTATCAGAAGAGTACCGCCATACTTTAAGTTTACTTTAGTTTTAGAGAATGCGACACAGAATCGACACCAATGTCGGGAACCGTATAGATCTGTAGGTATAGGTATCTATCTATACAAAAGCGCGGCGGCTCAGCACCTTTACCGCGTTACCGTTCTGGGAATCGGCTTCGCTTGCCATCTTGCACGTGCCAATTTTTTTTTTACAAATTCAACACATTGTTTCTCGATACCTATGGGAAAGTTTGCCATTGTTTTTTACGATTCATATAGATATGGTAGTTTGGAATTTAAAAAAATTCAAATCCTGGTCTTTCGATCTTCCATCATCGCGACCATCAACGGCCTGGCTAAACTGTACGAGATAGATCATGTGCGTTTTAAAAAATGTTATAGCAAACCCTTGGACAATTTTAGGGCAAATAAAAAAAATTCAAAATGGCGGGAAAAAAATCCGCCATACAAATTTAGACCGGAAATGACGCCGACACCGTGATACTTTAGTATAAACAGCTCAAACTAATATTGTTTAGGAGCCCAAGGGGAATATATCGGAATATTTTTTTTTCAAAATGGCGGAAATTTAGTTCACGGCGGAAAAAAAGTTTCACCGATCCGGATGAAAATCGATATCTGGAAGTCCTATTGAATGATTATTAACATTCTGAAATCAAATTTTGACTTTCGCCATTTTTAATATGGCCGCCATACAAAGGTACTTTTATCGAAATATACACTTTCCTTTTTTGAGCTACGAATACCAATATTTTAGAAAAGTCATTCCAAAGGATCAAGTGAAGATGCAATAAGGGTTAAATTGACAAAACCGATTTTTCAAAATGGCGAATGCGGAAATATCGACTTTAAGAAAACGTTATCCGATCCAGATGAAAATCGATATCTGACTATCCTCCTTGATGATTAGTAGGAATGTGAAAAACAAATTTTGATTCCGTCATTTTTCAATATGGCCGCCATACAAAGGTAAACTATACCCCCTACTTCCCTCGGAAATCGCGAGAGATAGAGGGGTTGACCTTGAACTAAAGTTTGCATGCCTTTTGGTACTCTTTCAAATCTGTAAAAAAAAATTACGCGTTTCATACAATTTTTTTTAAATCTTAAGACATTCGGGCCGCGTTCGGGTTCCGCGCGAATCGCGAGAGACTTTCGAGGAAGTTCATACCAGTTTTCAGCACCGTTTCGAAGCTGAAACTGTAAACTGTTTTTTAATGTAAGAAAAGGGGGAGGTTATCGCTTTAGATTTTGAATTACCGACATTTTTTTTAAAAAATCTTCTCAACGGATGTCGGTTAAGAAAAACTGAATATGCAGATTTGTTTCAAAAAAATCATATATTACGATGCGATATTTTTTAACACACCGGTTAATATTTTTTTTTTTTTTTTATTGAATTTAAAGGTATTTTTTCATGCGCGGATCGAAGCATACTCGTAATAATAGTAGAGCCGTAGTAGGTACGTTGAAACGATTAAACTTAGCGACACGGACGTAATACATCGGTCTCAGTCTCTCTTATAAGAAATGTCTGTAGGTGAGAGGAGAGTGACCGGTGTAATCTCGAACGCTTCTGACATATAAATGAAAAGACACGGTACTAAAAGCAACACCAATTTCAAAGTGTAGGGTTAAAGATTGCACTTGATTGCAGCGTGTGAGGGCCCTGGTTCGCATTCACACAATGCTGATGAATTTTGTAGGAGCTTTTAATATTATTTTTTAAGTCGAATAACACGAACCCCGCGGGTCGCTTGATTTAAAATATATAACACAATAACATTTTTTTTATAGGCAATTGTTTACCACATTTTTGCAAGCGTCATGTCATAAGAGAAAATGATAGGTAAGGATAACTATGTATGGGAATTCCTCACCTTAATTATGGTTAACAAACCATAATGCCAATAGGTAAGGAATTCCCATTCACTGACCATTCACTGACTCTGACTTTAAAGCTTACGAGATGTTTGTCGTAAGCTTTAAAGTAAGAGTCAGTCAGACACGGTACACGGCACGGTCCAAATAATTTTTTTTCTTCTGTTTTGGCATCGCGCTATTGATGCAATCTGCCAGTGTCATGTTAGATTTAACTTTTCAATTAAAAGTGGGGAAACTTAAACGCGCTAAATTGTATTTTGAGCTTACAAAATTTGAAATATTTTAGAAAATGATGGGATCAGGAAAGTATGTGAAGGAAAAGTGTAATAAAAAAACAGACAATAAAAATAATGGAAAGGATAGAGTTTATAATTTTGAAAGTTATTAGAAACAATAAACAAAGCCAAAGTTTTATAAATATCAGTATAAATATTTGAAAGTAAAGAAGATATATTTGTAGGAGGCCCAAATACTTTCGGATGGTATATAGTTTTTTTTTTTTTTTTAACACGGTCCCGCGGCGCAACCGCGCGAATACTGCGTGGCTCAGTCGTGGCGGCTCTTGGTAGCGGTGCGTGAGGGCCCTGGTTCGCATTCAGATAACGCTGACAATATATTTTTTTGTAGAAACTTTGTTTTGTACGGCCGCTCGCGGCCCGCGGTGGTTTGACTAAAAAAAAGAGACTTTTCGACGCGAGAGACTTTCAAGGAAGTTCATACCAGTTTTCAGCACCATTTCGAAGCTGAAACTGTAAGCTGTTTTTAATGTACAAAAAAGGGGTTATCGCTTTAGATTTTGAATTACGGACCAAAGTTTCGCTTGCACAATCTCTCCTTCTTCCAATTCTCGACTATGCTGACGCCTGCTACCTTGACCTTACTGAGGAGCAACTCAATAAACTTGAGCGTCTTCAAAATTACTTACGATTTGTTTTCGGTCTCCAAAAATATGATCACGTCTCAGTTGCGTTTTAAACTCAAGTGGCTCGCAATACGTCTTTGCCGGAATACTCATATCCTGTCTCTTTTTTTTTATAATATATTGTTTAATCCTTCTACTCCCCACTATTTGAAGGCTCGATTCGATTTTCTTTATCACTCCCACTCCAACTCTATGTCTCTTAGGTCATCGGAAAACCTCCTTCCCAAGCCCCCGGTACGTCGTACTTCGTTCTACGACCACTCCTTCACAGTTCAAGCTGTTAGATTGTGGAATGAACTCCCTGTTATCATTCGACGCGCTCAATCACTTTTCACTTTTAAATATCAAGTCAAAAATTCATATTTATCTAACCTGACTCCTTACTAAATAAACTGTGTTCCTTTTAACTGGTATAAGTATATATATATATATATATATATATATATATATATAGATGTAATAATGCCTGTATTGTATGAATTTCGTTGGTGAGACAAAGAGTTATCTATCTATCTATATTGTACATGTGTATATATGTATCAATGATTTAGGTATATGTATTTTATTATTATTTATTCTTATGTATTATATTATTTGAGTATAGGTTAGTATATAGTATTTATTTGCACCGCCGTCCTCGCTCATAGTGTCTCATATCTCTGTCCATACAAAGGTTGTCTGGAAGAGATCGCTCTTAGCGATAAGACCGTCCATTGTACCTTATTACGTGATTCTATTTTCTACATGTTTATTTTTGGTGTCAATAAAGCGTTTTGTATTGTGTTGTATTGTAAGTAGTTAGAACCTTGACTTTATTACAAAACGCCGACTAATTGAAGACCAGCTGATACCAGAGATAGTCCATGGCTTAAATCAATATTTACCATAGACATATATTTACCATAGACTAAATACGAAAAAAGTTTGTTCATTTGGACCACATTTATTCACACGATCCTTTTTTAACGTTTTCTTATATTTACTATATATATACTGCGTGGCCCAGTGGTGGCGGCTCTTGGTAGCGGTGCGTGAGGGCCCTGGTTCGCATTTTTTGTAGAAACTATGTTTTGTACGAACTTTTTTTAGTTAACACACCGCGGGCCGCACGCGGCCCGCGCACGGGGCATAATACTAGTTATTATTATATACCTTCTGGATCAGTTTCAAGGCTGTAGTATATCGGCTTGTCGATGCCGGTGTCCCCGTCGATGGCGCGCACCGCGAAGGACTGGTTGGTCTTCTCATCGAACTGTTGCACCGCGAAGATCTCCACCCAGCGCGGCGGCCGGTGCTCCACGTTCTCCACTTGCACCATCATGGTGGTTGTGTGGTTATTCGGGAGGGAGTCCTGGGGGTAAAACGGATATTTTTCGCTTTTGAGTGATTATGTGTGGCGTTGAAGTCGGTTTAATTTTTTTTTTCTTTTTTTTATTTTCTAATTATTATTATTAAACTTAGATTAGTATATGTATTAGATAAGTAATTTCAGCTCAATCGGAAACCAGGAAGTGGGTCGAAAATGACTTATACTAATATAACAAGAGAGGCAAAGAGTCAGAATCGAGGATAATTCCCATTTATATGATCCCCGAATCTGAATGCGCTCTCTGCTTGGTTGTTAGCTTCGTTACTCACCAGAGCAATAATAGTGAAGATGTGCAGTGGATTTTCCTCAAAGTTCAGCGGTGTCCGGATCCCAACGGTCATGTGCATTCTGAACCACGTGCCGGTGATGTGACTGCCCTCCATGTAGAAGATCTCGTCGTCACCTCTCTCGCTCTCTATGCGGAACGTCATTTGACTCGTGCTGAGCCGGCCGTCGGCGTCGCTCAATTCGTACACGCACTCTGTCAGACGAGCTTCGCCTAGTTCCTGCATAATTTTATTGACTTACAAGTATATAACTATTAATAACTACTACAGCGGTGGTAGAGTTAAACAAGTACACAGTCATATAAGTACCTACCAGCTCAACCAGCTGCGTAGCGTGCAACTCGTGCAAGTGTAATGTAAAATAGTGTCTAATGAGTGCAGAATTTGCTAAAGTGAACCTACCTAAATTAGTTTTTTAAGTAAAACTTCATTACGCACGCTTGACTTGGGGAGTAAGCAGAGGCGAACGGAAGTTGATAGTTATTATAATTCGTTGATATAATTTCACCACAATTTCGAGTAAAAAATCGTATTATTATGTTAGTATGTCCGGTAAAATGAAAAATGTACAATTGTCAAGATGGCTATAATAACAAAGCAAAAACAAAGTTATGCCAACCGATAGATGGAGCTAAAGTAAAGCAGTTTTACTTCAGTTGTGTGGTCTAAAGCATACTCGTTTTTTTTCCATAACTCGCGTTCACGGGAAGTGCTCATGAATTTCGACGCTGCTACACACATAGACAGCTATTCATCCAATAGTTGATCGCATGGATATACCTATACCTAATAGTGCAGGCAAAGATGCTTACCGGGATTAAGCAGGGTTCGAAGAGTTCTATCATGGGCCGGTTATCGTCGATGTTGACGATCTGCAAGGAAACGGTCACCACGAGAGCTTCGTTTGGTATCCGCACATTAAACAAGTACTGCAGCATGCCTGCTTCGTAGTTTTGACTGCGGGAATGAATACAAATGTGAACCAACGAGATAAAATTACTAAATAAATTCGAGTAACTGCCTGATTCCGTTACTATGGTTTCTCCAATTTTAAACGAGTCATCCTGGAAGAAGCTCGAAGGAAGTTTGTGTACTAATTTAGCGAGAATTTCATATTTCCAGGTCTAAAAAAACGAATGCCCAAAAGTATATTAAAATACAACTTATTCAAGCAACACTTTCCCCCGGGTTCTTGTATATTTATTAAATTCGTGGCTATTTAGCAGATTTAATACTCAACGCTCATTGGTTGCCTGTTGATCATCAGCTGTCTTTAACCAATGATCTTACAGTACTTGGACTTGAAATGAGTTTGAATAACGTACCAGAAACCGGGGCTACAGAGATAATTATTGGAGCTGTCAAACTTTAGTGCGGATGGGGATAAGTGTGGATTTAAATAAGTACAACTGTTTAATGCTGAACCTTGTCTTACCGCACAGTGGTTAAAAGATACCAGGCACCGTCATCTAATCGCCGAATGACAGGACCAAGCATGGCGAATTCTCCTGACTCGAAAACAGGATCCACAAACGGCTCAAATGGACCTGAAAGTTTTTATAACATAAGGTTTGACTGACGAATGCTTTCGATAATAAATTGCTCTTCTACTGGAAGATGTTTTAGCATTCATTAGGTCGATACACCTTCGACTGCATCTTTACTAAGGTGAGTTGCGATCAAAACGTTGGCCTATTCTTAGCAATTTACATAATAAATAGTTAAGTAGGCACGTATACCTAAAAAAATTACTTCAATCCACAAGATACCCTTACCATTGTAATTAAGCTTTGCTATTGCAAAATCCCCTTCTCTTTCCTCATCTACGTAGATGATTTGTATGCCTGAAATACCATCCAAGGGGTGATAATCTTCAAAGCATAGCTCATCCATCTCTGCGGCTGGTAGCAGCGGTCTCTCGCTCCATGGCAACCCTGGAATAAGTGTCATATTTAAAGTCACCTATACATAATCATCGGCCTGTATTAATAGACCGCTTGAATCTCTCATTTTCGGCTCGTCTCCTCCAACTACTGCTTACGCAAGCTGTAGGTATATACAATACAATATATACGTTAGATTATAGGTTTATACATAAATAAACATTTTAGTACACTGTCATGGCACAAGGATACAGAAATTAAGAATACAGAAAAGAAATTATGTGAAGATGTCCAAGTCAGAATACTCAGATCATCAGACAGAACAAAGCCAAGGCCTGAATGATACAATATACCTACACCATTTAAATTTATTCTAAAAATTGCAAAACCTAACATTTGATTTAAACTAAACCACAGATTGTATAATACTATACTAACTACTAACAAAAAAATCTCACCTTCTATGTCTAAGTCGGGTAGATTTGGTCTCGGCTCTCTGGGAATGGCGGTCATATACGAACATCGTACTGAAAGATACATAATTATTAAAGTCAATTATTATGTTAGTAAAACTTATTTAAATAACTATCTGTAATTGACGGCAATATAAGCTTTTTAGTAACTGATAATTATAACCTGTCAGTAACAATTATATTTTAATAAGTGAATCATAATAATAATAACGCCCAACGATCACATACATAGATCCTGGACCTTAACTAGGATTCCCAGTATCCTACCTATCTACCTTAACTATAGGGACCCAGGAACTACGAGGACAATGGTCCCACAATACCCAGACACAGAACAAGCATATGCGCTTAACATTTCTGTGCACAATACCGCGGGAATCGAACCCGCCACCATCCAGGTTATAAGCCGACCTGCTCAACCACCACACCACAGAGACTGTCAAATTGATGCCAATAAAGTTAAACAACAGCAGGAAAGAAATAACAGTATATCTACAGAAAATATGGAATTACCTATAATGACAAGACTATACAATATGAATAAAATAACAATTTTCATGTAAAGACTTTTAGCTGTTAGGTACCTACTACGATGCCACTTCTTAAACCAGTAACGCTACCATTCGCTGCTACCACAGAAACACAGGTAGGTAGGTAATGTTAAGTCTTCGAGCATTTCTCTAAGTGTTAACTCTATGCTATACTGCCGTAGAGACAGAGATAGGTACATATGCTAAAGCTACTACGCTTATACGCAAGGTAACTGGTATAGCAACTGGAAGAGTAGAGCCGAAGTCCGGGCTCAGTGTCGTGCCTTGGGAGAGGCCTATGTCCAGCAGTGGACTAGTGTAGGCTGATGATGATACTACGCTTATACGCTATGTCACTTATAAATGCTCTCATGGGTTTCTCAAATACCTATGGACATATATACACACACCCTCATTTATAATTTCTTTACACTTTTGATGATTATACGGTTTAAAGCTTATAACGTACACGCATAATGTTAAACTTACCCTGTGCATATGCGCACGCTGCGCAAACAGAGAGGATCAGGAATAGTATTCGCACATCAACCCCCATTTTGCATGTTTTTATGATAACGCTGTTTTTATTACCAGTGGAAACAAAGCTGGAAAAGGAAAAAATAATTTCAGGTCTTATCTGATTTATTTTTAACAAAAATGCTTACCTACTAGTAATTTATAATCTTAATTAAAAGATAAATATCAATAAATAGATTCTGAGAAGTAGCGTATATCCTAACACAGGATCAAAAACGCTTTATTGAAATGTTGTGCCAACTGTTATTAGGTACATTTTTGGAAAGACTTATCTTTTTGCTAGTAGTATCCGTGTCCTTCATTACTAATTGTAAAAACAAAGTAAATAGGGTTAAGCTAATTACCTTATCAACACGATTGAGTTTAACTTATTTTTCACAAGTTATTCTCCAAATTTTATGGAGGTGGAAACGGATCTCCATATTTTACTAGGTGGTGGGACATTTCTGCAAAGGTCGTCTAGGTAGGTACCACCGCTTTGCCAGTCATTCTACCGCCAATCAATAGTGTACAAGCACCGTGTGTTCCGATTTGAAGCTGTAGCTAGTGAAATGACTGGTCAATATGATGAATATACTTTATGATATTTACTAGAGTGTGAGTAATCTTTTTACTAAGACTGTGCTGATGTCTCAGGATGATGTGAGCAGTGCAGTGTCACACGAAACTTTATACTTTGAAGTACCGAGTGACACTGTTCCGTTATGGGCGGCCGTGTCGCTTAACATCAGATGAACGACTAGATCGTAGCATCATTCACTAAAATAAAAAAAATAAAAATGATGACCGTCTATGGCTCCAGAAGACTCCCTTGCGATACACCCTATTAGTTTTATCACAATATGTAAATATACGATCATTTAATAAAACATCACTCACTTTTAAAGTACAAGTAATTTAATGCAACAGTTTAATTATTATATTCAATCCGTTTTTGAACGAAAACTTAGCACGAATAGTATCACACGCAAACACTTTTTCTATACAGACAACTCTTTTATTTTATTTGAAACTAGGACGTTTGTATGGTCAATGGTAATCAACTGAGACTGTGTTATTTTTTCGGTATGACATAGGCAGTCGATAAGATTGTAATCGATAATTATTTCACATACCTACCGATTATAGCCGGTGAGTCCGGTGACACAGCCGCATAATAAACTGATAAGACTGATTAACAAGTACCTACACAATAAATGCTATTGCCTAAATTCCTAGTTTATTGAGTGCTGTTTTGTTCAGAGAAAAGGCAAATTGTACTATTCCATTAGGGACGAATCAAATATTATTTTAAACACTTATTTAAGTTGACACAAGAGAATGTACTAAATACTGTAAATATTCTCTTATTTCAAGTTGATTGAGACCCAAATGCTCAAGAAAATATTTTAATAATGTGTCAATATTGACTTTATTAATCGTTATTAGGTGCGTACGAAGTTCCGAAAATAAGTTATCATAAAGTAGTACCTACTACTATCACACCTACTTATTCCTTTCTTCTTATTCTATTTTTAATGATGCATAGATAATTGAATATTAATAAAGCGAAATGCGTTAATTCCATTCTTATCGCTTCCTAGCAATCGAAGATAGCAGAACAATGCGACGCGACTATGACAAAACTAAAAGACACAGTTTTTGTTTACTTAATGATCAACGAATCAATGCTACCTAAGTAATTTAGATTGCAACTACGCATTTTTTTTTTATATTTTACGAAATGACATGACGAGCTAGTCGCTCGCCTGATGTTTAGCGACACAACTTCCCATATCAGTTGCAGTGACAATTGAAACTCTAAAGTATAGTTTCGCGTGACATAGCACTGCGCACGTCATTCTGAGACATCAGCACAGTCTAGCAATAAGATTACTCGACTGTGAGATTAGGTCTTAAAGTCTTATTTGCCCAATAATTTCACTAGCTACAGGGCCCTTCAAACCGGAACACAGTATTGCTTGCGCACTACTGCTTGGCGGCAGAATAGCTGGCAAAACGGGGGTACCTATACGAACTTTGCAGAAAAGTCCTACCACCTAGTAAACAACCATTTTTTTTTATATTTTAGATTTCAACGCCATTCTATAAACTTGTCTTGTGTAGGTATATTTAGAAGGATATCCCATACTCAAATATCCTCCTTCCAATGCCTACTGCCTGTGTAAGGTAACATTTATGGGATCGCAACAGCTCGTCCTCTCCTGATTTATGTGCGGATATAAAAAACCTGAGTGTAAGTACTTTTGAATGTAGATGCACCCTGTAACCACTAGCTCACCACGCGACGGAGTCATTTGTTTCGCGCCAAGTTGAAATCGTAGAAGCTACGCTATCTAGCATATCTATCAACCACTGTACGCACCGCACGATCTGCACTGTCCGTATCATCTACGATAACAATTATAAACTTGTAAAAAATCGATGACTTCAGCAAAATATAGACTTTGCTGAAGTACGCTGCACCGCATTTTTTGTGGCAATAAACATAGTCCACACTTGTGAAACCCACCGGCAGAACCTGTGGTAACTAAGGTGTACTGCGGAAGTGTGAATATTTGTTAAGTATTCACGTTTCTTTCTATGTTTGTAATGTTATGTATGTTACCTGGTTAGTGTTGGACTGGCTGAACGTATTTTGATGAAACATTTTATGTAAGTAGCTGCAGATATACTTTACCTAATACATAGCAAAACATGAGACGTGCAGCTAATTGAAGTATAAAAATTAAATTGAAAATAAATTTTGGATGTGTTTAATAATATCTACGAATGATTAAAACTAAATGTGTATAAACAAACGTTTTATCAACTTACTTCTTATCGTGGCCAGCGGCCATTTCTTTTACTTATATCATTGGTGCACCCGGGCCTGTGATATTGCCGGGTCTTTCACACATGAATAGAAAGGACATTAGTTAGCGGATGGGATAATGAAATTTTTGGGATCGCTTCCTTGTAATCTGCAAATAAATATGCACAAAGTCGTAAGTATTTTATTAGCAAAGCCACAGATTATAAATAATAAGTGGTAAAACTTAACTGCAAAGTTCTTCTAGGTATAGTACAGTAGTAGTACCTACATGAATGTATGATCGCAGTAGAAGGAAAGTTGCAAAGATGGAGAAAGAGAGAAGTGGAATAAGATGAGGAAATAGAAAAATTATAGAGGAAAATGATGAATAGTGGGGACGGTGAAGGAAGCGCTAGGTGCAAAACTAATTAACACGTGCGAAGCTTGCTTGCGCACTACTTTCTTGGCGGCATAATAACTGGCAAAACGGTGGTGCTTACCTAGACAAACTTTTCAGAAAAGTCCTACTACCTAGTACATTTTTCATCATCACCAATACTTATATTTGTTTTTTGTGTTTTCCACCCACAATTTTCACTTCACGTTAGACTTTTTTTATTTTCATAAATTTAGCACAACAAAAAAAAACAAGATTTCAAAATGTGTGTGTAACTTCACATACACTATCTCGATTTCAAATCTTCTTCCTTAATTCATGAATGCCAGGCCATTATATAAATATCTATGGGGTAAATACTATATAGAATATTTATAACAAGTAATATAAGAGTATTAAGGAAAATGACAACTGCTTGTCTCTATGACCCGCGTCACAGCGTGCGCGAGTGTCCGGTCTGCGCGCTAGCACCTCACCCGTCATCATTGACAACTCCGCCGCGATCTCGCTTAGTTTCCCGCTCACCGCTCAGTTGCTCCCGCTCCCGCTGTGTACACGCACCTTTATCTAACAGTGAGTTTATTTTCTATTTCTATTACCCATTTTTAATTAATAGTTGAGAAAATCAAGAAAAAATGCCCAATATATTATAGAAGTGAATTTAAATTATGCAAGTACCGTTTGAATCATTGACTTTTGAGAATTGATGCGTTTGAGGTTAAAAAACTTTAGTTTGAACATATTCATACTTGAATATTATATTTATTAAATAGTTGTTATTAGTTAACTATTTTAAATCTGTTTTCCTCTCGATACTTGAATAAACAAATGTAGCAATTTATTTCCAAGATTATTTCATCGTGCAAACATTTATATCTACCTACAAAACGAAAAACAATTGTTAAGTGGTTTTCTGTTTTTATTACTATTAGCATTAAAATCCTGCGCCATTACATTTCCTTTTTATCTCAACCCATAAAAAACTTAAATAACCTACTGGACTACTTATATACTGATATAAAATTCATCAACCAAATTCCAAGTTTCTAGAACTTCCATTACGTATGTGATGGCTTGGCTTCGCGTCCATTTTATAACTTCAATTCTTGAGGGTAGATTGATTTTTGGAATTTTTTGATTAACCTACAACGTGGCTTATAAAGATCACAAAATTATAGAAACAAAAACTTAGGAACATGTTTTTGTACTTAAATATCTTTGAAATGAATTCCATGATAGTTATAAAAGTCATTATAGATTAAAAATGCATTAAACGTGGCCCTACCACATGGCCTACTCCGGTAAAATACCCCAAACGATCCACTGCGTTTATTTTTAAATAAAATTCCTGTTTGTGCCCCTAATCATTAACAACATATTAAAAAAATAAATTAAAAAAAAAAACCCTTCTATTGAAACTCTTACGTGACCCACTTTAGGGTATTAATTATTAAATTTTGATTATTGATTTAATTAAAAATTGTCTTTATTTACCAAAATTGCGCTTCAGGTCCAGGTTACATATCACACTTCACAGTAATATTAAAAATTTGAAAGTTTCTGTCTATGACTGTATAGTTGTTCCTTTCTATGGTTTGTTCCTTCTTCACGCCGCAACTCAACAGATTTGAATGAAATCTGGAATGGAGATAGCTTATACTCTGGTTTAACACATAGTAGGTATAGGTACTTTTCATAAGCGAGTAAAGCCGCATATAATAATATGTGGTCTTGCTCAGGTTTATGCGGTTTAATGTAGGGTTTAATGTATTATATTGTATTTTGTGTATGATTTACAAACAAACAAAAAAGTATCTAAATATTCCACCAGTTACCTCGATCCCATAGTACAAGATTTACTTAGTTTGAGGCTAGATGGTGCTGTGTGCAATGTCCACAAATTTTATTATTTATTTAGTGTATGTATCTCGGAGTGATAGGTATCCTAATAGAAGCTGCTGATAGCTAGCAGTTCAAAGTCTAAGCCAAAGTAAAGATAACGTCATAAAGTCATCATAACGTGTATCCGGAAAAGAGGATCATAACATAATTCACGTGATTTCAAAGTCCTGTTTGTATATCTATTTATTCAATAGTATACAATGTAATCGGTACATCCACTAAATAATAATAACACCCAACGAACACATACAAAGATCCTGGACCTTAACTAGGATTCCCTGTGTTTAGGACCCAGGAACTACTAGGACGGTCACAACACATGGCACAACACCCAGACACAACACTAGTATTTTGCGTTTTTTTTAAATTCCCATAGAATTGTCTGTCCGCGGGAATCGAACCCGCCACCTCCGGGCTATGAGCCCACCTGATCAACCACCACACCACAGAAGGCTGTCGAGAGGTGATATTAGGATTATTTATACATTTTTTTCTAAATTACTTTCCATAACTATATCCCTATGCATAATTGCATTATAACATTGATTATATAAATATGCTAGAGAGTTAGTTTAATTTTTGCCATTCGACGGGGCAATGCCGCCAGCATTCTGAGCACGTTGCCTACTGGTCGCAGCTTCTTAGATTTAGTTTTGTATAGTTTTTAATTTAATTTTATCTTTCAATTAATTTCATTTTAATTTTTTTATTTATTTTATTTTTAAAAATTTATTTAATAATTTATTTTTTTCTGTAAAATAATTAATTGATTACCTAACGTTTTGTGATCAAAACTTTAAACGTTGACCAGCACTTATAACAAAGACGTTTTAATCTATTGTTGATAATTCATATTTTGTGAATTAATTAAATTATCTTCAAAAAAAATTATTCGACAGAAACATATTTTATCAGCCTTATTAATAAACGGGCATTAGTCTCGAATTAGTTACTTCAGCTTTTGTCATTTTTTTGCTACTGGAATATTTAGCTGGATCGAAAGAGACAAAAGATGGTGTAACTAGTCTAAAGCTAGTACGTGTTTATTAATAAGGCTGTTTATGTATAGGCACTTTATAAATAAAAAGTTACAACTAATAAAACATTATTTACAAAATAAATATGCTATCCAACTCACCACCGCGTGGTAAGGTTCCCAGAATACTGGCAGCATTACCTCGCTGAATTAGAAGACTAAGGTCCGTATTACAGAACGATGCTCAGTCATCGATCGCTGCTCAAGCAGAGATTTCATTCCCTAATCGATCACTTTATGAATGAAATCTCTTGAGCACCGATCTATGACTGAGCATCGTTCTGTAATACGGACCTTAGCTTCTGAGTGAAGTATGTGCCAGCTCTGGGATCCCCCGAGGCGAGAACCAATCGAGTAGAAACTTGTCGAATTTTTTTTTTGTGTCGGACGATAACGGGCCTAATGTTTCTACGGTCAGCGCAAGAAACTCGTGATTTGCGCTGAATAACTATTTATTAACTGTTAAACCGTACTATCTTTATAGCATCACTACTTGCGCCCCAGGTTTCATCCCGCGGATTAAAAGTGTCTTTTGTTTTAATCCAGCATATAAGCTACCTGCATTCCAAGTTTCATTAAAATCATTGAGTAGATTTTGCGTAAAGAGGTAACATTCATACATACAAACGCGTTTATAATCAAGTTCAAAGATAATTTAAGTTATCGTTTTGGAGATCACAGAAAATTGCTGTTAAATCTGTCAAGTTACGTTATAATATTATCTACCTCTATATAATTTAATATACAGTGCAAATTCAAATTAATTTATTGCTGTCGCAGAGTTACAGGTCTTATTATTACATTAAAATAGTTCCACCTGTAACATGCCATTGTAGTATGCAACAGGCTGGGATGAATGTTTTGTAGGTAGGACGGTGTAGGACGCCATACATGTCTTAATAGTTAATTTTACTCAACAAAAGTCTTAATTTTACTTAACATCCTGAAAATCTAAAGCAATACATAAATATCCTCATTTACTTACATTATTCTATAATTAAAATTGATCATTGCCATCATTTTAAAATAGTTTAATTAATAATAATAATTTTAATTAACTCGTAAATAACTGTACCAATAATATTTGTTTTACTTATATAAATCGAAAAATTCCTCCAGTGTATAAAAATAATTGTCAGTCAATCAATTAAATAAAAGATTCTAAAAATGTTAATTTTGTACAGTTTTCATACGATTAGGCAAATGGTTATACAGTGTTGCTGAGACATGCAAAGCGCTGTTAAGAAACTGTGTCGTTTTTGGTCGTCCCTTCCTTACATCACAAATAGTGGCGAGACAATGCTCTTTCCTTCTAGTGCTACGTACTGGTCTATACACATGCAGTGCACTTTGACACTGCAAATGTTATGAGCGGCCGTGTCACTTAACATCAGGTGAACGACCAGTTCGTCAAGTCATTAACAGAAAAAACTTATTATCCAATGTATTATTTTAATACTGAAGTCTTCAGTACTCATCAAATTAAACCAAGTCTCGTGGACCCATAGTGGGCCCCTTTTTAACTTATGTTGCCTCTTATCTGGTAGTAAGTTTACCTACGTACTACAAAATTTATTCTTTTAAGTACACATAATATAGTCGCCGAATTGATAGATGTTTACTTATAAGTACTGGCTTACTTATTAATATAACAGGTACTAGGTACTTAATTTAATGATGACCTAATTTTAGATATGAAGTGATTTTCATTTATGACTTAATACGGCTAGTTAGACCTTTAAACAAATGATAACCTTTAAAAATAAACAAATGAAATCTTAATGAAGTATCGACTGCCAGTTGTGTCATTGAAAAGTTACAGGCAACATCTTTGCATAAAATTAAAAAAATAATTAAAGTTATAAGTCAATTTTGAAACTAGAATGTCAGAATTTGAATACCGCGCCAAAATTACCGTGACAAAATCTAACGGCAACGGCGACGTTTACAAAAAGTGTTTCAATGGTTCTTGCGCCGTGGGTGTAGGTAAGAGGATGAACGGTTCATTAGCTAAAAAAGCAGAAGCTTATTTGCAAGCTGTTAAGAAAAGCCAAGGAACTCAAAAAGGTAGGTGTTCCATGTGACAAAATTAAAAAAGGAATCTTATAGAGCTGACAATATCTTTTGGTATCCATATCAGGTATCTTGTATTTTTTTTACAAATACGTAATACTCGGTACGGGACGTAATATCAGAAATTCAGAATACATTAAAGTCTATAAGACATTATCTGTAATGATTACCTGGTATTTTGTTCAAATAAAAGCTTTTATAAATGAAAAACATTGAATAAAACAAAACATAGTGAAATAAAAATTGAATTTTGTAAAATGAATACAAAAATAAAGTTTTTTAGTCGTTTGTTAATCTTTCTACAGCCAAACTTTTGTAACGTCACTCCGAAGTAAATTAAAAAACAATTTCAATTTTTACATCGTCGTTTATTGTATAAAGTTTTGAATGAGTATTAATAATAATATCTATTTTATTTTGATAGTGGCTACTGTAGCGCAACGACCAAGTATCCCGAAAATGGAGGTTGTATCAAGAGTAGCTGCTATTCCCATTGTGGAATCTGGCATAGATGTCACGGAGAAAATGTATCTTAAAATTAAGGTAATAATATATCTTTGTGACGAATTGGAATATTGAATTAAAATAATTGAAGTATAATTGAATATTTATCAATTATGAATAATTTTCAATTTACCAATATAAACAGGAAAGCCTAATTCACAGGAATCGAACTCCATCATCAACTGGTACCTATCCCTCGGAGAAAAATCCCTGGCCACTGGCGTTCAGCTGGCGTTACCAGCTGTTCATATCTTCGAGACACCACTGCACCAGCTGGACAAATTCCTTTGCAAGTCTCTGGATATCGTTGAGAAGAGAGTACCCTCCATCAATATGCCACCCCAAGCAGTAAGTAAACGAAACTTTTTTTTGATGTTTTGGCTCCAAATTTTTGTGTATTTAGTCAGTGTCAAGTAATTGATAATTTCTCAAGATAATGATATTTCATGCATCTGCATGAACTTGGACTATGGCTTGATACATATCTCTGTATCAAGCCACAGTCCAAGTCATCAAGTCAAGTCATAGACTAGTCTAAATCATACTCTTAGTAAAGTGGTGGCAAATTTACTAGAAGCTTCTATGGAGTTTTAAAACAACACGAAAAGAGACATTTCTCCATCATTATACCATTTTCCACGTAACGAATAAAACACCACCAATTTATTGCACTAACACTGCTAATAACACAAGTTTTGGAAAATAATATAACGCGTCGAGCGATCTTTCTCGTTTTCCCGCCAAAACTCTCAAAACGAAATTCTACCTACTGAGAATAGTCACAGCTGCAGTGAAGATTAGGTTAGGATTAGGACTAGGTATTTAAAACATAGGTAGAGATTATGACTGAGTTGAGCATATTAGTTTGATATGTATGATATGACCTATGAAATTGTCGTTCTGCAGTACTGGTTATTAAAATCAAAATATTTTTAGTTTGGGTAAAAATTCTAATTTCAAATTAATTTTATTTAAAAAAAATTATTAATTAGGTAGTGTGATGTTATCATCGCATTTGAATTGGGAAAGGTCTGCCAAGTATCAGCTTGAGGCTCTGGACTCGATTGAAATCGGCGTACCAAAAGGCTCATTGACGACGACACTTTGGTTGGTGAAAGGCTCCAGAGCCTTGCACATCAACGTAAGGTGGCAAGTCTGTCGGACTTTTACAGATTACACCACGGTGAATGCGCTCAAGAACTGCATGATCTCATTCTCCCATCACCATTCCACTACCGGACTACTAGACGCTCGGCTAAGCGCCATCCTTTCGTGGTCGAAATACCACCCATTCGTACCAAGCGATGTGACTCAACGTTCTTAATTAGAACGGCTAAGGAATGGAATGCTTTGCCAGCGTCTGTGTTTCCGGCGAAATATGACCCGGGCATGTTCAAGAGAAGAGTGAATAGGTATTTACTTGGCTAGCATGCTACACCTTCGATCGCATCGTAACTTCCCATCAGGTGAGAGCGCGATCAAATGCTAGACAAGTTTGAAGTAAAAAAAAAAAATCTTTTTCGCAATCACTTCTCACGAAGTCGATGATCGCCAGCGCAAAGTACGCGTCGAAAGCTCTTCGTCACGCCGTACGTACCAGATCTTGTGCCAGCAGTCTTCTATTTTTTACCCAAAATTTGGATAAGTTCTTGGTGGGTAAAAAATTCAATACCCGAGAGGAAGTAATTAATGCCTTTGAAGAATTTGTTGCCTACCGTCTAGCTAATTTCTTCAAGAAGAGCATCAATAAACTGCCACTGCGTTGTCAAAGATACATCAATTCCACGGGTGAATACTTTGATTTAGAAATAAAAATAGAAATAGAAAAAAATTGGGGAACTTAATTAATAAAAAACGGCAATTTCATAGGTAATATATTATAAGCAGATATATATGGAATCAAACATGTAAGCCAGCTTTGCCTAAAACATCTTGGCACTGCATTCTTTATGGACCTAGAATATTCACAATCATACTGAAACTAAATAGGTTTAATATGTGAGTGTTTACTGACGGCTGAATCCGGTTTATCTTTCTCAATGTTATATTCGATTTGTTTTGTGAGTCAACAATCGCATCAAAATTTTGAAGTTATCTGCTAGCAGAGGTCACACAGCCATGTAAGTCGTGTAATACCGAGTTTATGATACCATTTGAGCAGGCAATCGTGCACTTTAACGAAATACCTACTTGATAACAGGCACTCATATTTTGCTTTTTATTTCTATACAATAAGATCGGAGGCTTTTTTTGCTCTGAAACAGTACTACAATCATATTAATACTAGGCACTACAAAAATGCAAATAGCTACACTAGCAAAAACAAATTTGGACTGTTTATACTAATTATATATCGCACGTAAAAATTTCCTCAAATAACTTGCTGTTTTGTATAGCTTTATTTATTAGAACCTAATTTATACAAAATATTTTTTGTAGGTACATAATGTAAATATATCTACGTAAATATTTGAATAGGGGGGGGGGGAAACTAGCTCAAGGGCTTTACTTGCCTAGCATGCTACACCTTCGATCGCATCGTCACTTCCCATCAGGTGAGAGCGTGGTCAAATGCTAGACAAGTTTGAAGTAAAAAAAAGGGCACCCCTGGGGTGCGAGCCTTGGCTTGGGCCGTTGCCGCGATAAGAGGATCGAGAAGACTACGTCCATTGGAAGAGTGGACCCTATGGATAGTTGCGACTGTTCTAGCTAACCTACATCGACCTCGCTGACGGTGTCTGATTATGTTACGCTGGTATCCTATACTGGTGCCGAAAGCGGTACCTGAGTCAGAAAGGTTAGGACTGATCCGGTGATCGTAGTGCAACCGATACTACGGCTGCTATAGGATCGTCGGGGTCGCTTAAGACGTGTCTCGGGCGGCAACGGGCGGTGACTTTAGAACTCGGTTTGAAGGTGTAGGTATAAGCTCGAATTGTAGTGTGTGTGAAGTTAGCCCCGTACTTTTTGAAATCTAGATTTTTTTTGTGGTGCTGAATTATTCTAGGTTTGTTCAACTTGGGGGGCTACGGTGAAAATTTGTTTTTCGGTTTTTCCACCCATAATTTTCACGCTAGACTTTTTTTTATTTTGGAACAACATAGAACAAACTTAGAACAATTCAGCACAGAAAAAAATCTAGATTTCAAAAAGTGTGGGGCTAGCTTCACACACACCGAATTGTATTTAAAACGAACTTTGGTACTAAACGTGCGCCCTTCACCAGATGTACTCTGAAACCCGTCAGTACGTCCTCCGGCGTGCGGACTCGGTCAAACAGCTGGGCACCGCGGTACTGGATTCGCGCGTGACCGCCGCCACCGCCAACGTTGTGGAGCGCGCGCTGTCCACCGCTGACAAGTACGTCGACAAGTACCTGCCGCCCGATTACCAGGACGCTAATGATGGTATGTATCAACTACTGTTACTCGTAGTAGTTACCTCTAAATATTTTTTTATTGATGTGACGAGCTAGTCATTCACCTGATATTAAGCGACACGGCTGCCAATAACAGAACAGTGTCACTCGGAACTCCAAAATATTAAGTTTCGCGTGACACTGCATCACTGTGCACATTATCCTGAGACATCAGCACAGTCTGGTACAAAGATTACTCGACTGTGAGATCAGATAATCACATTTGCCCAGTGATTTCACTTACTA
The DNA here is from genome assembly GCA_905220475.3 of Ennomos fuscantarius. Lineage (NCBI taxonomy): Eukaryota > Metazoa > Arthropoda > Insecta > Lepidoptera > Geometridae > Ennomos > Ennomos fuscantarius. The sequence goes on from HG992032.1 coordinate 2,232,645, forward strand.
CAGTGTCCTTCAAACCAGAAGACAGTAGTGCTTGCACACTACTGCTTGGCGGCAGAATAACAGAACTATGTAATAGGTACCTAAATGATCAAGGTTTTTCGGTGTTTTCCATCCATTGAAGTTTTCTGCATGGCGGTATATTAAAATAGCATGGTGTTAGAACTAAGTTAGGTAGTAGGTACTTGTATACTACGATGCAGGATCAATTATTTTTACTAGATATACTTAGTTTAAGGAGTAGGTAGGTATCTACTCAAAATAAAAGTATGGCAAATATGTTTTTACCCGAAAAGAGCGAGCAGTTTCAAATTTAATTTTAATTTGTTCGATGTTTTTGTAGTGTCAGTTGAACCCATTAAAATGTTTGTTATTTAATAATCTTAATTAAGTAGGTACCTAACTATCTAGTTATGATTAGGTATACTTACGTGCTAGCGTGCATTCATGGACTGTAGATATTTCTAGACGCTCCGTAAATCACGAGGGTCACAAGGTCACCTGATAACCCCACCCCGGTGCTTGTCTGGACCCTCCCGTCTAATTACTGGACGTTTACTTTAAATTATTATAAGTGTTTGCCGAAACTATAAAGATATTACAATTCTGGGAGATAATTGGAGCTTTTATCACTTAATTATGTGCTGTCTGGAGCCTGCGGTGACAAATCAGTTAATAGAAGCGATAACACGAAATACGCCTCGTGTGGTTCATAGCGTCTCGTGTAATAAAATTAAAGTATTATTGACAGACTCTGTGGTGTGGTTGTTGAGCAGGTCGCCCTGAGGTAGCAGGTTCGATTCCCGCGGCAGGACAAGTATTGTGCACAGAAAAAAACGTAAATACTTGTTCCGAGTCTGGGTGTTGTGGGACCGTGGTCCTCGTATTTCCTGGGTCCCTAGTCACAGGGAATCCTAGTTAGGGTCCAGGATTTATGTATGTGATCGTTGGGCGTTATTATTATTATTACACTTTTGCTTATATCAAGTTATTCATAATTAATTATACCTAAAATATTTCGAAAAAGAACATACTTATAGTTTTTAATTTTTTATTTCAATCTTGACGGAATATTGATGTTTACCATAAATAATATTCAACGTCGAACAAACTTTCATTTTATTACAGCGTTTTATTTATTTTATTTTGTAATGTTTTCTTCTTTAATCTTCTTGTTTGTTTCGACATTACTGGCACCATGAATGACCATTAGGTACCTAGCTTTGTAAACTTTACTCTTCAAACATCAAATCAAAACTTCATTTACACACACTTTTAAATATTTTCTTATTTTTGTCTTCTGCTGCACGCAAAACAAATAATTCTGAAAAGTAACTATATAAACAACTAGTTGCGCCCCGCAGTTTCACCCGCGGATAAAAAATGTTTTAATTATTTGCGCATCCCACGGGAATATTTCACTTTTCCAGGATAAAATGTAGCCCATATGTTAATCCAGTGTATAAGCTATCTTGGTACCAAATTTCATCCAAATCCATTCAGCCGTTTGAGCGTGAAGGAGTAACAAACATACACACATACACACAAACACACATACAAACTTTCGCCTTTATAATATTAGTGTGACAACTAATTTTATTAGATACCTACGTAATGGTGGTAAATGGTAATGATTGTTTAATTAATTGGAATCGATTCCTCTAAGCTGTGCATATTTCATTTACATATAGTGGGAGATTAAAATCTTGACTAAAGTCATCATCACAGCGAAACTGGTCTACCAATTACTGCCGTACACTTGGGTCGCTTAAAATAATGGGAAACAGTGTATAGTTTGAGCGAGCACTGAGGCTTCTTCTTACTATAGTGGTGATCATAGTGACGAGCGCAGACGCGGTGGACGGTGGGGACGGCGGGGACGAGTCGGGTCGCGCGCGGGCGGTGCACGCCGTGCAGCACGGCGACAGGTTGCGGAGGAAGCTGCAGCGGCGGCTCACCAGGCAGGCGCTAGCTGAGGCCAAGGCTATCAAGGAGCAGATCAACGTGCTGGTCTATGTAGCTGAGCTTGTGAGTTTGTTGAATCAATCTTATAGTTGTGAAGATTTTAAAGTAAAAATTCTTTACGCACGCTTGACTTGGGGTGTAAGCTGGTGAATGCGTGACGAGGCGAATGGAAGTTGAAAGTTGTTGATTAACGTAGATTTCCGTTGTCAATATAACAAAGTTAAAAATTACTTAAAATTTGTATTATTATATTGGTATGTCCGGTAAAATGACAATTTACAATTGTCAAGATGGCGACATTAACATTAAACAAAGCAAAAATAAAGTTATACCGGCCGATAGATGGAGCTTAATAATACAAAATCATATAAGAATATTTAGTGCGATATTCTTATTTCATTTTGTATTTAAGATGAACTTCCGCGAAGGCACGCCTGATTCTATCAAGGAGCTAAATAAGTTTTACTTCAGTTATGTGATCTGAAGCACACTCGTTTTTGGATATAAATACTTTTGTACCTATTGATCATTGCTTATTATTTTAAGTAATTAGGTTCTTAGCTGTAATTGAAATTAGAATTTTGTCATGTTTAGCTTATTTGCCACTTCAATTAAATATTCATTTTCCAAATGACTAACAAGCGCAGGTTCCATAAGAACCGCTAGTGACTTATTGCGTTTTAAAACTGTGGTTTTTGGACTAGGTAACAGTAACCTAACGACCACAAATCCATTAAAAATATTAGTAACGAACAGATAGGGTTACTTGCATATTCGAAAAGTGAGATTGCTTATTGTTCCGAATGGTTCCAATAGAGTTCCTACTTTCAAATGGCATGTGTACCAAGTCACCTTTCAGTACCTCATGATATCTCAAACCTCCCAGGTGGCTACAGATCCAGCACTAGCTTGGAAGAAGGCCAAGGAACTCTACACGAATTTGAGCGAGTCTGAGCCGGAGAACCAAGCACGGCCGGCCACTCTTGAGGAGCTGGTGGTGCTCTTGGCTCGGGAGACCGCTAGGAAGATGGTACACCTGGTCAACTATACCCACACTGACTTTCCCAGGTGAGGAGCAGTAATATTGTATTAAGAATGGTATATATAATGTTAATTCTGGTGTTTGAGTCATTTTGGTTACTACAGTTCTCCATCAACTAGTAATTGACTGGCCTGATAGCTCAGTTGGTAGCAGCCCTGCCTTCTGAACTGTGGGTTGTGGGTTCTATTCCCAGGACAAACATTTGTGTGATGAACATCGATGTTTGTTCTGTTTCTGGGTGTTATATTGTATTCTATGTATGTATTTACAAACAAAAAGTATCTAAGTATTGTCAAAACGTATCAGTTATCTGGATCGCATAGTAAAAGGTTTGCTTAGTTTGGGACTTGATGGCGCTGTGTAAAATGTCCACAAATATCATTATTATTACTAATTATTTTCCTAAGATTTTTAAATATACTTATGTGTGATTCTAATAAAACTAAATGTTTATATCAGCTCTTTCCTTTTTTTAACATCAGGTATTAGATAGTGGAAAAAATTAAAGTCTCCGTTTTAAAACAAGCGTTAAACTAGTGTTTTGTATTGTTAAACACACGTTTGACGTCTGTCTAAGCCTTATGTATTAGTGGTAACATGGCCAGTGTTTATTGGTGCTCATTGACTTTTGTTGCAGGAACGTGCGTCAAGGGATGGCCCTGGTGAGCAAGCACATGTCAGCTGCGGCCGATGCACTTCTAAAGGTAACAGCTTCTTTTGCTTTATATGATAACTAGCTACTGTCCGCGGCTCCGCCTGCGTGGCCTATAGGAAATGAAGAAGATTTTTTTTTGTACATAATTCAACCACTCATTTCACCCTCTTAAAGGTGGAATTTCGAACAACCCTTTCTTAGTGGATACCTACACTTTACAACGAACACATCCTCCAAATTTCAAGTCTCTAGGACCAGCGGTTTAGGCTGTGCGATGCTATATAAGTCAGTGAGTCAGTCAGGTCTTATCATTTTATATGTATAAATTTATAATAATCATGTATGTAAATTGGGCATGTTCCCTTAATGTGATTAATTAAATTTATTAATTATATTGATTAATTCTTTCTTATTGTCCTCATAAATATTTAGATAAGTACTAGGTGTTTTTACTTATAAACGTTTGTTTTCCTTCATTCATGATTTTCACAGATTAGAGAATAACTATTGATGATAAAGGGTTGTGATTAAAGTTCGAGAATTGAGGATGTACCATTAATACCATCTTGGTTGTGATCATTAGGTACTAATAAGATTCTGTGGCTTATATAGTTAATATTTGTCCTTTTCCAGACTGTGCCGGTAGAGACTGCGATTACTGAGGTGCGTGGATGGCGTACGAAATTGCAAACCCTGCTACAGCATCTGCAGGAAGCTTCTAAGACTTATCTGGTAAGAAGCAATTGAAAGACTGTAACAGCTCTTAAATAATTATTTGCGCAAATCTGTATACCGAATAACAACCGGATAAGGAATGTCACTAATACCGAAGCTATTCCTCATTGGACCAACTGAAATATTTTTTTAGATACCTAATTGAAATTATCAAAGAAACTAAACATCTACAGCCTTATTAATAAACACCAACTAGCTTTAGACTAGTTACACCATCTTTTGTCTCTTTCGATCCAGATAAATATTCCAGTAGCAAAAAAAGGACAAAAGCTGAAGTAACTAATCCGAGACTAATACCCGTTTATTAATAAGGCTGCTAAAATCCATATTACAGAACGATGCTCAGTCATTGCTCGGTACTCAAGTAGAGATTTCATGCACTAATGGATCACTTTATGAATGAAATCTCTGCTTGAGCATCGATCGATGACTGAGCATCGTTTTCTAATACGGACATTAGAACCAAACATTTTTGAGTTTGAGATGAAAGCCTCTGAAACAACACGAAAATCTGGAAAGACATGGTTCAAATCCCGTTATCAGCTGAGATATTTTAAGGATACATGACCTGTACAGAATATTATTGTTCCCGTACCTATTGTAATACCAAATCAAAGTTTATGATAGAAATATTTGCAGGAGCACCTAGCGATATTCGTGGCTGGTAACGAAGAGCGTGAGAAGATATCCCCGCGGTCGCCATACGAGCAGCGCGACGATTTAGCAGCCATCAATGGCGTCAACTAAATAATTGCCCTATTAAAGTCAGAATCATTATTATGTTACTCCAATGTTACGCTTCTTGAATCAATGTGTGTTAGAAAGAAGAAAATGTTGTATCTATAGTGGATCAGATCGACTACGTGTCACGACATGATTCATAATAATGATACTGACTTACTTATCCATTAAAATAGTGCAGTAAAATCCACTTTTTCTATATTATTTTTAGAATAGTTTTTAATTTTTATATAATGATTTTATATTGGAATACTCATATTTTATTGTAAGGTTTTGTAAGAAATTGTAATTGTCATTTTATAATTTTGTAACTTTACTAACGAATGTTGCTAAGAAGAAGATGCGTCATGAAATGAATAGGTACACAACGAAAACTATGAATGAATCAAATATTATTTTAAATTGTATAATAATCATGAGTTAAGATCAAAAATATTATGTTAAATTGATATGAAATAGTCAACATTAATTTTAATATTTATCTGGAGTATGTTGAAATGAATAATTTAATATACCTAATTCATATTTACGAGTCAACACAGATCGTTTTATTTTTGATAGCATTGATAACATACATACCTACCTAAACGACATAACAAAATAGCTATTTACCATTTATTAGGCAGGCATTTCCTGCCTTAAGTTTTGCAAAGGTCTTAACTCTATATAGTAGGTAATATTACATTATATAAAGTTAAATGTTGACTCACTGACTCACTTAGAGAATTGATTGAAGAGATGGGAGGTGATGGAGAAAAAGTGACTATAGGTTCGCGTAGAGGAGGGCGAGTAACCGACGAGAAAAATCTGACATCATCGGAAAATCGTCTTCGAGATGGAACCGCTCGACGGATCTCGGAAACCAAAAGTCGGATTGGTGTCGCCTTCTAACTAAAGTTGGAGGAAACCCTGAGAGGATTTTAGAGAAATAAAAAAAAATGGGGTTCCCATACAAAAAAACTAAAATTCCATACAAAATGGAAACGCTCGTAGATCGAAAACGGTAAGAGTCACGCGGGGGGTGCTCGACCGAATGTCGTAGAGGACGTTGGGGGCTTTCCGACGGTGGTCATTAAAATCCAAGATGGCGGATTCAAGATGGCGGCCATTTTGAAAGTTGGTCCGATCCGACTGATCTTTTGCATCGGAGGGTTTTCGAGGCCGCAGATTCCATATTTGAAAAAAAAATTTCGATTCCGCCATTTTTAAAGGTGGCCGCCATACAAATTTTTTTTTACAAATTCAACGCATCGTTTCTCGATACCTATGGGAAAATTTGCGATCGTTCTTTACGATTCGTATAGACGTGGTAGTTTGAAATTCAAAAATATTCAAATCCTGGTCTTTCGACCTTCCATCATCGCGACCGTCAACGGCCTGGCTAAACGGTACCAGATAGGTCACGTGCGTTTTAAGGAATGTTATAGCAAACCTTGAGACGATTTTAGGGCAGATAAAAAAAATTCAAAATGGCGGAAAAAAAAATCCGCCATACAAATTTTGACCGGAAATGACGCCGAAACCGTGATACTTTAGTATAAAGAGCTCAAACTAATATTGTTCGGAAGCCCAAGGAGAAGAATCCGGATTATTTTTTTTTTCAAAATGGCGGAATTTTAGGTCACGGCGGAAAAAAAAGTTTCACCGATGCGGATGAAAATCGATATCTGAAAGTTCCATAGAATGCCGATCAACATTATGAAATCAAATTTTGACTTTCGCCATTTTTTAATATGGCCGCCATACAAAGGTACTTTTATCGAAATGTACACTTTCCTTTTTGGAGCCACGAATACCAATATTTTAGAAAAGTCGTTCCTGAGGATCAAGTGAAGATACAATAAGGGTCAAAATGCAAATATAACAAAACCGATTTTTTTCAAAATGGCGGCTACAGTAATATCAACTTTAAGTAAAAGTTATCCGATCCAGATGAAAATCGATATCCGACTATCCCCCTCGATGATTAGTAGGAATATGGAAAAAAAATTTTGATTCCGCCATTTTTCAATATGGCCGCCATACAAAGGTACACTATACCCCCTACTTCCCTCGGAAATCGCGAGAGATAGAGGGGTCGACCTCGAACTAAAGTTTGCGTGCTTTTTGGTACCCTTTCAAATCTGTAAAAAAAAATACAAGTTTCATACAATTTTTTTTTTTAAATCTTAAGAAATTCGGGCCGCGTTCGGGTTCCGCGCGAATCGCGAGAGACTTTCAAGGAAGTTCATACCAGTTTTCAGCACCGTTTCGAAGCTGAAACTGTAAACTATTTTTTAATGTAAAAAAAAAGTGGGGTTATCGCTTTAGATTTTGAATTACGGACCTTTTTTAAAAAAAAAACTAACTTCTCAACGGATGTCGGTTAAGAAAAACTAAATATGCAGATTTGTTGCAAAAAAATCATATATTACGATGCAATATTTTTTTACACACCGGTCAATAGTAATTTTATTTTTAATCGATTTTTAAAGGTATTATTTCATGCGCGGAACGAAGCGCGCTCTTAATAATAGTATCCGTAGTAGGTACGTTGAAACGATTCGACTCTATTGTAACGGAGCCAAGGTTGACTTTACTATACCGTTACTTGACCATCGCTCCTATTGCATTCGGAAACTGATGGCACCACAAAAGCTTACTCCATTGGTTGGTTACACAGAATGACTGGTGAGATGCGAACGATACTGAAGGAGAGCACTCGGTAAACGATTGTCGTTATGATTATGTAATATGTCCACACATATTATATTATATTAATAAAATTAGGTACTTAATTTTTGACCAAATTGCCCTATAAATAAGTGAAGTATGGTGAATACATTCCCACATTTCACAAAAAAGCACCCCCGCCACCCCGTCCCGTCAACCCGCTGTCCTGTCGCATCACCGGCGCCTGCCCACTGCGTAATTAGTGTCATCGCAAGCGCCGACTGATGTGTACATCCGGTTTACCGCTTCCTACTTCCGCGCCCGCAACAATACGCGTGTAATCCTTCGTGTGTCGTGCTGCGTGTGTGATCCGTGATAAAGGGTGTAGGTATTCAGCGGTTGGGAAACATTGGTGTTCTAAATAACTGTTTCGTATTTTATCGAAGGAAGACTGAATAATGTGTCATACTTAAACGTTTTAAAAAGTGTGATGAACGACATGTAGTCACAAGGACGTGAGTACTTAAGTAGTAACTTCGAATATAGCTGGACAAGTCGTAGAGGGCCTGTTCCGTGACCGGCTTGCTCTCCGGATCTCACTCCATTAGATTCTTACTTATGAGGTGAGGTAAAACTATTTGTGTACGCTACAGAGTATGTAAACAAGGAAGAATTAAAGACTAAAATCATTAGTGCATTTAAAACTGTTAAAAGTGATTCATTCGTTTTGGATCGTGTGAAAGACAACATGCGTCAGCGTGCCGAGCTGTGCTTCACGCGAAGAGGTGCACATTATTAAAAAAATTAAGGTTGTAAATAGGTGGTACGATTTAGTTTAATCGTTGTAAATAACTATCATTCCCTTTTTTAAATACGCCAAAAATACCAAGGTAAGTCAATGCGTATTCAGTTCATTTTGATTTAAGTTCGTCTTAAATACAAATTATTTCAATTTCTAAAATCAACCTAATTAATCAACAAATTGGTGATTATGTATTTCTGCCTGATTAAACTATGAATGGAGAACGGACCATAGCAGCCTTATTAATAAACGGGTATTAGTTTTGGGTTAGTTACTTCAGCTTTTGTCCTTTTCTTGCTACTGGAATATTTAGCTGGATTGAAAGAGACAAAAGATTGTGTAACTAATCCAAAGCTATTTCGTGTTTATTAATAAGGCTGTATGTACTTCTTCATCGCAGGTTGCAGGTTCCGTCTTTTTCATTTCCCCTTTATCAGAAGAGTACCGCCATACTTTAAGTTTACTTTAGTTTTAGAGAATGCGACACAGAATCGACACCAATGTCGGGAACCGTATAGATCTGTAGGTATAGGTATCTATCTATACAAAAGCGCGGCGGCTCAGCACCTTTACCGCGTTACCGTTCTGGGAATCGGCTTCGCTTGCCATCTTGCACGTGCCAATTTTTTTTTTACAAATTCAACACATTGTTTCTCGATACCTATGGGAAAGTTTGCCATTGTTTTTTACGATTCATATAGATATGGTAGTTTGGAATTTAAAAAAATTCAAATCCTGGTCTTTCGATCTTCCATCATCGCGACCATCAACGGCCTGGCTAAACTGTACGAGATAGATCATGTGCGTTTTAAAAAATGTTATAGCAAACCCTTGGACAATTTTAGGGCAAATAAAAAAAATTCAAAATGGCGGGAAAAAAATCCGCCATACAAATTTAGACCGGAAATGACGCCGACACCGTGATACTTTAGTATAAACAGCTCAAACTAATATTGTTTAGGAGCCCAAGGGGAATATATCGGAATATTTTTTTTTCAAAATGGCGGAAATTTAGTTCACGGCGGAAAAAAAGTTTCACCGATCCGGATGAAAATCGATATCTGGAAGTCCTATTGAATGATTATTAACATTCTGAAATCAAATTTTGACTTTCGCCATTTTTAATATGGCCGCCATACAAAGGTACTTTTATCGAAATATACACTTTCCTTTTTTGAGCTACGAATACCAATATTTTAGAAAAGTCATTCCAAAGGATCAAGTGAAGATGCAATAAGGGTTAAATTGACAAAACCGATTTTTCAAAATGGCGAATGCGGAAATATCGACTTTAAGAAAACGTTATCCGATCCAGATGAAAATCGATATCTGACTATCCTCCTTGATGATTAGTAGGAATGTGAAAAACAAATTTTGATTCCGTCATTTTTCAATATGGCCGCCATACAAAGGTAAACTATACCCCCTACTTCCCTCGGAAATCGCGAGAGATAGAGGGGTTGACCTTGAACTAAAGTTTGCATGCCTTTTGGTACTCTTTCAAATCTGTAAAAAAAAATTACGCGTTTCATACAATTTTTTTTAAATCTTAAGACATTCGGGCCGCGTTCGGGTTCCGCGCGAATCGCGAGAGACTTTCGAGGAAGTTCATACCAGTTTTCAGCACCGTTTCGAAGCTGAAACTGTAAACTGTTTTTTAATGTAAGAAAAGGGGGAGGTTATCGCTTTAGATTTTGAATTACCGACATTTTTTTTAAAAAATCTTCTCAACGGATGTCGGTTAAGAAAAACTGAATATGCAGATTTGTTTCAAAAAAATCATATATTACGATGCGATATTTTTTAACACACCGGTTAATATTTTTTTTTTTTTTTTATTGAATTTAAAGGTATTTTTTCATGCGCGGATCGAAGCATACTCGTAATAATAGTAGAGCCGTAGTAGGTACGTTGAAACGATTAAACTTAGCGACACGGACGTAATACATCGGTCTCAGTCTCTCTTATAAGAAATGTCTGTAGGTGAGAGGAGAGTGACCGGTGTAATCTCGAACGCTTCTGACATATAAATGAAAAGACACGGTACTAAAAGCAACACCAATTTCAAAGTGTAGGGTTAAAGATTGCACTTGATTGCAGCGTGTGAGGGCCCTGGTTCGCATTCACACAATGCTGATGAATTTTGTAGGAGCTTTTAATATTATTTTTTAAGTCGAATAACACGAACCCCGCGGGTCGCTTGATTTAAAATATATAACACAATAACATTTTTTTTATAGGCAATTGTTTACCACATTTTTGCAAGCGTCATGTCATAAGAGAAAATGATAGGTAAGGATAACTATGTATGGGAATTCCTCACCTTAATTATGGTTAACAAACCATAATGCCAATAGGTAAGGAATTCCCATTCACTGACCATTCACTGACTCTGACTTTAAAGCTTACGAGATGTTTGTCGTAAGCTTTAAAGTAAGAGTCAGTCAGACACGGTACACGGCACGGTCCAAATAATTTTTTTTCTTCTGTTTTGGCATCGCGCTATTGATGCAATCTGCCAGTGTCATGTTAGATTTAACTTTTCAATTAAAAGTGGGGAAACTTAAACGCGCTAAATTGTATTTTGAGCTTACAAAATTTGAAATATTTTAGAAAATGATGGGATCAGGAAAGTATGTGAAGGAAAAGTGTAATAAAAAAACAGACAATAAAAATAATGGAAAGGATAGAGTTTATAATTTTGAAAGTTATTAGAAACAATAAACAAAGCCAAAGTTTTATAAATATCAGTATAAATATTTGAAAGTAAAGAAGATATATTTGTAGGAGGCCCAAATACTTTCGGATGGTATATAGTTTTTTTTTTTTTTTTAACACGGTCCCGCGGCGCAACCGCGCGAATACTGCGTGGCTCAGTCGTGGCGGCTCTTGGTAGCGGTGCGTGAGGGCCCTGGTTCGCATTCAGATAACGCTGACAATATATTTTTTTGTAGAAACTTTGTTTTGTACGGCCGCTCGCGGCCCGCGGTGGTTTGACTAAAAAAAAGAGACTTTTCGACGCGAGAGACTTTCAAGGAAGTTCATACCAGTTTTCAGCACCATTTCGAAGCTGAAACTGTAAGCTGTTTTTAATGTACAAAAAAGGGGTTATCGCTTTAGATTTTGAATTACGGACCAAAGTTTCGCTTGCACAATCTCTCCTTCTTCCAATTCTCGACTATGCTGACGCCTGCTACCTTGACCTTACTGAGGAGCAACTCAATAAACTTGAGCGTCTTCAAAATTACTTACGATTTGTTTTCGGTCTCCAAAAATATGATCACGTCTCAGTTGCGTTTTAAACTCAAGTGGCTCGCAATACGTCTTTGCCGGAATACTCATATCCTGTCTCTTTTTTTTTATAATATATTGTTTAATCCTTCTACTCCCCACTATTTGAAGGCTCGATTCGATTTTCTTTATCACTCCCACTCCAACTCTATGTCTCTTAGGTCATCGGAAAACCTCCTTCCCAAGCCCCCGGTACGTCGTACTTCGTTCTACGACCACTCCTTCACAGTTCAAGCTGTTAGATTGTGGAATGAACTCCCTGTTATCATTCGACGCGCTCAATCACTTTTCACTTTTAAATATCAAGTCAAAAATTCATATTTATCTAACCTGACTCCTTACTAAATAAACTGTGTTCCTTTTAACTGGTATAAGTATATATATATATATATATATATATATATATATATAGATGTAATAATGCCTGTATTGTATGAATTTCGTTGGTGAGACAAAGAGTTATCTATCTATCTATATTGTACATGTGTATATATGTATCAATGATTTAGGTATATGTATTTTATTATTATTTATTCTTATGTATTATATTATTTGAGTATAGGTTAGTATATAGTATTTATTTGCACCGCCGTCCTCGCTCATAGTGTCTCATATCTCTGTCCATACAAAGGTTGTCTGGAAGAGATCGCTCTTAGCGATAAGACCGTCCATTGTACCTTATTACGTGATTCTATTTTCTACATGTTTATTTTTGGTGTCAATAAAGCGTTTTGTATTGTGTTGTATTGTAAGTAGTTAGAACCTTGACTTTATTACAAAACGCCGACTAATTGAAGACCAGCTGATACCAGAGATAGTCCATGGCTTAAATCAATATTTACCATAGACATATATTTACCATAGACTAAATACGAAAAAAGTTTGTTCATTTGGACCACATTTATTCACACGATCCTTTTTTAACGTTTTCTTATATTTACTATATATATACTGCGTGGCCCAGTGGTGGCGGCTCTTGGTAGCGGTGCGTGAGGGCCCTGGTTCGCATTTTTTGTAGAAACTATGTTTTGTACGAACTTTTTTTAGTTAACACACCGCGGGCCGCACGCGGCCCGCGCACGGGGCATAATACTAGTTACATTATATAAAGTTAAATGTTGACTCACTGACTCACTTAGAGAATTGATTGAAGAGATGGGAGGTGATGGAGAAAAAGTGACTATAGGTTCGCGTAGAGGAGGGCGAGTAACCGACGAGAAAAATCTGACATCATCGGAAAATCGTCTTCGAGATGGAACCGCTCGACGGATCTCGGAAACCAAAAGTCGGATTGGTGTCGCCTTCTAACTAAAGTTGGAGGAAACCCTGAGAGGATTTTAGAGAAATAAAAAAAAATGGGGTTCCCATACAAAAAAACTAAAATTCCATACAAAATGGAAACGCTCGTAGATCGAAAACGGTAAGAGTCACGCGGGGGGTGCTCGACCGAATGTCGTAGAGGACGTTGGGGGCTTTCCGACGGTGGTCATTAAAATCCAAGATGGCGGATTCAAGATGGCGGCCATTTTGAAAGTTGGTCCGATCCGACTGATCTTTTGCATCGGAGGGTTTTCGAGGCCGCAGATTCCATATTTGAAAAAAAAATTTCGATTCCGCCATTTTTAAAGGTGGCCGCCATACAAATTTTTTTTTACAAATTCAACGCATCGTTTCTCGATACCTATGGGAAAATTTGCGATCGTTCTTTACGATTCGTATAGACGTGGTAGTTTGAAATTCAAAAATATTCAAATCCTGGTCTTTCGACCTTCCATCATCGCGACCGTCAACGGCCTGGCTAAACCGTACCAGATAGGTCACGTGCGTTTTAAGGAATGTTATAGCAAACCTTGAGACGATTTTAGGGCAGATAAAAAAAATTCAAAATGGCGGAAAAAAAAATCCGCCATACAAATTTTGACCGGAAATGACGCCGAAACCGTGATACTTTAGTATAAAGAGCTCAAACTAATATTGTTCGGAAGCCCAAGGAGAAGAATCCGGATTATTTTTTTTTTCAAAATGGCGGAATTTTAGGTCACGGCGGAAAAAAAAGTTTCACCGATGCGGATGAAAATCGATATCTGAAAGTTCCATAGAATGCCGATCAACATTATGAAATCAAATTTTGACTTTCGCCATTTTTTAATATGGCCGCCATACAAAGGTACTTTTATCGAAATGTACACTTTCCTTTTTGGAGCCACGAATACCAATATTTTAGAAAAGTCGTTCCTGAGGATCAAGTGAAGATACAATAAGGGTTAAAATGCAAATATAACAAAACCGATTTTTTTCAAAATGGCGGCTACAGTAATATCGACTTTAAGAAAACGTTATCCGATCCAGATGAAAATCGATATCCGACTATCCCCCTCGATGATTAGTAGGAATATGGAAAAAAAATTTTGATTCCGCCATTTTTCAATATGGCCGCCATACAAAGGTACACTATACCCCCTACTTCCCTCGGAAATCGCGAGAGATAGAGGGGTCGACCTCGAACTAAAGTTTGCGTGCTTTTTGGTACCCTTTCAAATCTGTAAAAAAAAATACAAGTTTCATACAATTTTTTTTTTTAAATCTTAAGAAATTCGGGCCGCGTTCGGTTTCCGCGCGAATCGCGAGAGACTTTCAAGGAAGTTCATAGCAGTTTTCAGCACCGTTTCGAAGCTGAAACTGTAAGCTATTTTTTAATGTAAAAAAAAAGTGGGGTTATCGCTTTAGATTTTGAATTACGGACCTTTTTTAAAAAAAAAAACTAACTTCTCAACGGATGTCGGTTAAGAAAAACTAAATATGCAGATTTGTTGCAAAAAAATCATATATTACGATGCAATATTTTTTTACACACCGGTCAATAGTAATTTTATTTTTAATCGATTTTTAAAGGTATTATTTCATGCGCGGAACGAAGCGCGCTCTTAATAATAGTATCCGTAGTAGGTACGTTGAAACGATTCGACTCTATTGTAACGGAGCCAAGGTTGACTTTACTATACCGTTACTTGACCATCGCTCCTATTGCATTCGGAAACTGATGGCACCACAAAAGCTTACTCCATTGGTTGGTTACACAGAATGACTGGTGAGATGCGAACGATACTGAAGGAGAGCACTCGGTAAACGATTGTCGTTATGATTATGTAATATGTCCACACATATTATATTATATTAATAAAATTAGGTACTTAATTTTTGACCAAATTGCCCTATAAATAAGTGAAGTATGGTGAATACATTCCCACATTTCACAAAAAAGCACCCCCGCCACCCCGTCCCGTCAACCCGCTGTCCTGTCGCATCACCGGCGCCTGCCCACTGCGTAATTAGTGTCATCGCAAGCGCCGACTGATGTGTACATCCGGTGTACCGCTTCCTACTTCCGCGCCCGCAACAATACGCGTGTAATCCTTCGTGTGTCGTGCTGCGTGTGTGATCCGTGATAAAGGGTGTAGGTATTCAGCGGTTGGGAAACATTAGTGTTCTAAATAACTGTTTCGTATTTTATCGAAGGAAGACTGAATAATGTGTCATACTTAAACGTTTTAAAAAGTGTGATGAACGACATGTAGTCACAAGGACGTGAGTACTTAAGTAGTAACTTCGAATATAGCTGGGCAGGTCGTAGAGGGCCTGTTCCGTGACCGGCTTGCTCTCCGGATCTCACTCCATTAGATTCTTACTTATGAGGTGAGGTAAAACTATTTGTGTACGCTACAGAGTATGTAAACAAGGAAGAATTAAAGACTAAAATCATTAGTGCATTTAAAACTGTTAAAAGTGATTCATTCGTTTTGGATCGTGTGAAAGACAACATGCGTCAGCGTGCCGAGCTGTGCTTCAAGCGAAGAGGTGCACATTATTAAAAAAATTAAGGTTGTAAATAGGTAGTAGTACGATTTAGTTTAATCGTTGTAAATAACTATCATTCCCTTTTTTAAATACGCCAAAAATACCAAGGTAAGTCAATGCGTATTCAGTTCATTTTGATTTAAGTTCGTCTTAAATACAAATTATTTCAATTTCTAAAATCAACCTAATTAATCAACAAATTGGTGATTATGTATTTCTGCCTGATTAAACTATGAATGGAGAACGGACCATAGCAGCCTTATTAATAAACGGGTATTAGTTTTGGGTTAGTTACTTCAGCTTTTGTCCTTTTCTTGCTACTGGAATATTTAGCTGGATTGAAAGAGACAAAAGATTGTGTAACTAATCCAAAGCTATTTCGCGTTTATTAATAAGGCTGTATGTACTTCTTCATCGCAGGTTGCAGGTTCCGTCTTTTTCATTTCCCCTTTATCAGAAGAGTACCGCCATACTTTAAGTTTACTTTAGTTTTAGAGAATGCGACACAGAATCGACACCAATGTCGGGAACCGCATAGATCTGTAGGTATAGGTATCTATCTATACAAAAGCGCGGCGGCTCAGCACCTTTACCGCGTTACCGTTCTGGGAATCGGCTTCGCTTGCCATCTTGCACGTGCCAATTTTTTTTTTACAAATTCAACACATTGTTTCTCGATACCTATGGGAAAGTTTGCCATTGTTTTTTACGATTCATATAGATATGGTAGTTTGGAATTTAAAAAAATTCAAATCCTGGTCTTTCGATCTTCCATCATCGCGACCATCAACGGCCTGGCTAAACTGTACGAGATAGATCATGTGCGTTTTAAAAAAATGTTATAGCAAACCCTTGGACAATTTTAGGGCAAATAAAAAAAATTCAAAACGGCGGGAAAAAAATCCGCCATACAAATTTAGACCGGAAATGACGCCGACACCGTGATACTTTAGTATAAACAGCTCAAACTAATATTGTTTAGGAGCCCAAGGGGAATATATCGGAATATTTTTTTTTCAAAATGGCGGAAATTTAGGTCACGGCGGAAAAAAAGTTTCACCGATCCGGATGAAAATCGATATCTGGAAGTCCTATTGAATGATTATTAACATTCTGAAATCAAATTTTGACTTTCGCCATTTTTTAATATGGCCGCCATACAAAGGTACTTTTATCGAAATATACACTTTCCTTTTTTGAGCTACGAATACCAATATTTTAGAAAAGTCATTCCAAAGGATCAAGTGAAGATGCAATAAGGGTTAAATTGACAAAACCGATTTTTTCAAAATGGCGAATACGGAAATATCGACTTTAAGAAAACGTTATGCGATCCAGATGAAAATCGATATCTGACTATCCTCCTTGATGATTAGTAGGAATATGAAAAACAAATTTTGATTCCGTCATTTTTCAATATGGCCGCCATACAAAGGTAAACTATACCCCCTACTTCCCTCGGAAATCGCGAGAGATAGAGGGGTTGACCTTGAACTAAAGTTTGCATGCCTTTCGGTACTCTTTCAAATCTGTAAAAAAAAAATTACGCGTTTCATACAATTTTTTTTTAATCTTAAGACATTCGGGCCGCGTTCGGGTTCCGCGCGAATCGCGAGAGACTTTCGAGGAAGTTCATGCCAGTTTTCAGCACCGTTTCGAAGCTGAAACTGTAAACTATTTTTTAATGTAAGAAAAGGGGGAGGTTATCGCTTTAGATTTTGAATTACCGACATTTTTTTTTTTAAAATCTAACTTCTCAACTGATGTCGGTTAAGAAAAACTGAATATGCAGATTTGTTTCAAAAAAATCATATATTACGGTGCGATATTTTTTAACACACCGATTAATATTTTTTTTTTTATTGATTTTTAAAGGTATTTTTTCATGCGCGGATCGAAGCATACTCGTAATAATAGTAGAGCCGTAGTAGGTACGTTGAAACGATTAAACTTAGCGACACGGACGTAATACATCGGTCTCAGTCTCTCTTATAAGAAATGTCTGTAGGTGAGAGAAGAGTGACCGGTGTAATCTCGAACGCTTCTGACATATAAATGAAAAGACACGGTACTAAAAGCAATACCAATTTCGAAGTGTAGGGTTAAAGATTGCACTTGATTGCAGCGTGTGAGGGCCCTGGTTCGCATTCACACAATGCTGATGAATTTTGTAGGAGCTTTTAATATTATTTTTTAAGTCGAATAACACGAACCCCGCGGGTCGCTTGATTTAAAATATATAACACAATAACATTATTTTTTTTATAGGCAATTGTTTACCACATTTTTGCAAGCGTCATGTCAAAAGAGAAAATGATAGGTAAGGATAACTATGTATGGGAATTCCTCACCTTAATTATGGTTAACAAACCATAATGCCAATAGGTAAGGAATTCCCATTCACTGACCATTCACTGACTCTGACTTTAAAGCTTACGAGATGTTTCTCGTAAGCTTTAAAGTAAGAGTCAGTCAGACACGGTACACGGCACGGTCCAAATAATTTTTTTTTCTTCTGTTTTGGCATCGCGCGAATACTGCGTGGCTCAGTCGTGGCGGCTCTTGGTAGCGGTGCGTGAGGGCCCTGGTTCGCATTCAGATAACGCTGACAATATATTTTTTTGTAGAAACTTTGTTTTGTACAGCCGCTCGCGGCCCGCGGTGGTTTGACTAAAAAAAAGAGACTTTTCGACGCGAGAGACTTTCAAGGAAGTTCATACCAGTTTTCAGCACCATTTCGAAGCTGAAACTGTAAGCTGTTTTTAATGTACAAAAAAGGGGTTATCGCTTTAGATTTTGAATTACGGACCAAAGTTTCGCTTGCACAATCTCTCCTTCTTCCAATTCTCGACTATGCTGACGCCTGCTACCTTGACCTTACTGAGGAGCAACTCAATAAACTTGAGCGTCTTCAAAATTACTTACGATTTGTTTTCGGTCTCCAAAAATATGATCACGTCTCAGTTGCGTTTTAAACTCAAGTGGCTCGCAATACGTCTTTGCCGGAATACTCATATCCTGTCTCTTTTTTTTAATAATATATTGTTTAATCCTTCTACTCCCCACTATTTGAAGGCTCGATTCGATTTTCTTTATCACTCCCACTCCAACTCTATGTCTCTTAGGTCATCGGAAAACCTCCTTCCCAAGCCCCCGGTACGTCGTACTTCGTTCTACGACCACTCCTTCACAGTTCAAGCTGTTAGATTGTGGAATGAACTCCCTGTTATCATTCGACGCGCTCAATCACTTTTCACTTTTAAATATCAAGTCAAAAATTCATATTTATCTAACCTGACTCCTTACTAAATAAACTGTGTTCCTTTTAACTGGTATAAGTATATATATATATATATATATATATAGATTTAATAATGCCTGTATTGTATGAATTTCGTTGGTGAGACAAAGAGTTATCTATCTATCTATATTGTACATGTGTATATATGTATCAATGATTTAGGTATATGTATTTTATTATTATTTATTCTTATGTATTATATTATTTGAGTATAGGTTAGTATATAGTATTTATTTGCACCGCCGTCCTCGCTCATAGTGTCTCATATCTCTGTCCATACAAAGGTTGTCTGGAAGAGATCGCTCTTAGCGATAAGACCGTCCATTGTACCTTATTACGTGATTCTATTTTCTACATGTTTATTTTTGGTGTCAATAAAGCGTTTTGTATTGTGTTGTATTGTAAGTAGTTAGAACCTTGACTTTATTACAAAACGCCGACTAATTGAAGACCAGCTGATACCAGAGATAGTCCATGGCTTAAATCAATATTTACCATAGACTAAATACGAAAAAAGTTTGTTCATTTGGACCACATTTATTCACACGATCCTTTTTTAACGTTTTCTTATATTTAGAATTTTTGTTTTCGTCTATAATATACGTGCATTGGCCTTGGAAAGCTTATTGTTTGCATATTTTTTAAAGAATAAATAATCAGTACATAAATATGGCATTGCTTAACGCGCGAAAATTGATATTTCTGTTTATTGTTGTTATAACTAACTGTAACTATAGTAAATATCGTATAAATGGAGCAACAATAGATATGTTTTATCAAAGACCAACACAACCTCAAAATCGTCTAACAAAGAAGGTTTGATAACCCAACATTGGCGTTTAGTGCGTAAATAGTTTTTAATCTTAAAAGTTTCATTTTTCCACCACCGTGGCGCTAGCAAGTGTCGTTTTTTTTGCATTATTTAATAAAATGTTCATAAACGTATACGAGTGAAAGAAAAGGGAAATGATACAAAGACGAAAAATATGTAGAAAGGATAGAGTTTATAATTTTGAAAGTTATTAGAAACAATAAAAAAAGCCAAAGCTTAATAAATATCAGGATAAATATTTGAAAGTAAAGAAGATATATTTGTAGGAGGCCCAAATACTTTCGGATGGTATAATTTTTTTTTTGTTTTTTCTTTCAACGCGCAAGGCGAATTAGGCGCAGCTGCGCGAATACTGCGTGGCCCAGTGGTGGCGGCTCTTGGTAGCGGTGCGTGAGGGCCCTGGTTCGCATTTTTTGTAGAAACTTTGTTTTGTACGAACTTTTTTTTATTTAACACACCGCGGGCCGCTCGCGGCCCGCGCACGGGGCATAATACTAGTATATATTATATAACTCAAAGGTGACTGATTGACTGACTGACATAGTGGTCTATCAACGCACAGCCCAAACCACTGGACGGATCGGGCTGAAATTTGGCAAGCAGGTTATGACGTAGGCATCCGCTAAGAAAGAATTTTTCGAAATTCCACCCTGTAGAGGGTGAAATGGGTGGTTGACTTATTTTCCTATAAGCCACGCCGCGGGTGAAGCTGCGGGCCGAAGCTCGTAGGTAACTAGAAGAACAAACCTAGGAATGTCGGTACCTACGAATAATAATAATTAAGCTACTTGCTAAAACTTGTGCTTACAGTGAATATGGAAACATAAGCATATTGCGTTTTTTTAAATAATTTAGCCAAAATAAAAGTAGATCCAGGTACCTTACCCCCTATACTTGCAATCGCATGTTGATCCGAATTTTATAACGCCTGTTCTAGGTACACTTACCTAAGTTATGGTAAGTTTGTTAGCCTGTATCACCGAACTATGGTCAGTCGTCATTCGGTGCTTAAGCATGTTGACATTTCATTCAAAAAAAGATCACTTTACTAACACTTATCGGTGCTCAAGCAGAGATTTAATTAATAAAGCGACCAATTAGGTCCGTATTACAGAAAGTTGCTCAGTCATCGATTGGTGCTCAAGCAGAGATTTCATTCATAAAGTGATTAATTAGTGAATGAAATCTCTGCTTGAGCACCGATCGATGACTGAGCATCATTCTGTAATACGGACCTTAGTGAATGAAATCTCTGCTTGAGCACCGATCGATGACTGAGCTTCGTCCTGTAAATCTTGTAATACGGACATTAATTTTATCTTTCGGTCTTATCCAAGGAAGTTTTATAGTATATTCTATATTAACTGGTACAAGCACTTCGGACAGAAACGCGATCCAAGAGAGATAGCACCATAAGAGCGCCTTGTCTTTTTCAGTAGGCTGACACTAAATAAATATTATTCAGAGTTATAGGCGGGAAAGTGAAAAAGATTGCGTCACCGCATTGTATTATTTTCCAAAACTTGTGTTTAATTTCAGTGTTAGTGCATAAAATTAGTTGCATTCTATTCGTCAAGTGCTGGATCACAGGCGTGAGTGTGGGAAAATGGTATAATGATGGTGAAGCGTTTCTTTTCGTGTTGTTTCCAAAACTCCATAGAAGCTTCAAGTAAAGTTGCCACCACTTTACTAGGAGTATGACTTTGACTAGACTATAAGTCTAGTCAGTCATAGTCAAGTTGACTATGACTTGACTTGATGACTTCGACTGTGACTTGACACGTATACTTTGAATAATACTCAAGATTAGAACAACATTCAGTGACAAAATATAACATTAACTTTTGACTTGAACTTGACAAGATCATGAACACAGGTTGAGAAACGTGAACCAATAGAAATCCTTGAACGTCCTAGGTAACGGTGTGTGTAATTTTGCCATATATCGATCAATTATATAGCTATTTTCGATATATCGATTACTATCTGCGTCCTGCGGTACTTTCGCTGGACTTACGCTACTTTTTAGGGGTTAACCCAGGTTATAAGTGCGAGGGAATTTCCCCCCTCAAAAAAAAAGGTTATAAGCCACCATTACACCAAATTCAACTTTCGCATTGAATAATACTATTAGTTTATTATATTTAAATGCTCTGCATTAGATGGAAGGAAATAACTACTAAAGGGTAAATAGTAAAACTATCGGTATTCAACTAGTCATTTTGTTTTTTAAAATTATTAAATAATGCAAAGATTTTTAGTATATTCTTTTATTATTATAGCCCAGGGTTGACTTCCGGTGAGAGAACTCTTTAACAGTGAATAGAACGGACATGTTTTTTTGTATCTGCATTCAATTGTTATAGCCCGTTTTAAACTTCGTCATGACGTGGCTGATAGATCATAAAAGTTTGTCTTCAAAAAATTTTTAAAATTAAATTAAATTTTGCATTTAAAAGGGGAATTATAAAAAATCAATATACTTGTAGGTAGTATCTATCTACTTCGTATTAGACTTGGCTGGCACTGACTTTAAATAGGTAGCGCTTATAATGACTATATTAATTTATTTTTTGTTTTTGAATACATACCTATTACGATAGGATTATATGTAGGATTACGGCGTCGTACGTTCTATACATTTGCCAAATATATCTATATAATAATCGATATCACATTATACGATAATATCGTTTCGATGTAAATATCGATATTACATGATACGATAATATCCGTTCGATTCGATATATCGAAGGCTTATATCTATTGTTTTTAAAATATCGGTATATATCGAGCATCCCTTACGACGTTGGTCGTAATAGTAGTAAAACGTAGTGATTATATGCTCTTTGGTAATAGTATTCTGCATACATAGTATCCTCTACTTGGTCTGTGGTATTCTGTGACTTGGTCTGTGACACACTGACACAAGCTAATTGATCCACAAATTATAAAATATAAAAACATCAAATACATTGTGGTATCACAAAATATTTGGTATTCGAGCTAGAAAGTAGAAGGCAATAATGCCTTCGATCGACGTGATGTCCCCGCCGGGGCAGGGGCTGGATGGTATTCCTGAGGAACCGCAGCCTCCGCCAGCGCCCGTCATTGGCATCATTTATCCACCACCTGAAGTCCGGAGTATCCTTTTAATAACTGCTTTGAAGTGCCTCAACAAAGGCGATAATGTTAATAATAGTTTAACATGAGGATAGTTGTAAAAATGTGTAAACAGAACATAACCTCAAGGTAATAGAATTGTATTTGTTTTTGGTGTTAGTCAAAATCAGGTACTAGCTCTCGCTTAGAAACATTTTCTAGCTATGTCATACAATTGTAGATGTATATTACACATGTACATACATTAGTTGCACTCTTATATCTAAGAAGTTTTGTCTCATTATGTCATTTTATCACATGCATGTTGTAAGTCTATTGGTCTATTATTTCAGATATTTAGGTTGGAGACTACATAGTAGGATGTAAGAAAAAGACATCTGTATAAACATTAAAGTTTCTTTAACCACTCTCTCCAGACATTGTTGACAAGACCGCTAGCTTCGTAGCTCGTAATGGACCAGAGTTTGAAGCTCGCATCAGACAAAATGAACTTGGGAATCCCAAGTTTAACTTTCTTAACTCTGGAGATCCGTACCATGCATATTATCAGCACAAAGTTAAAGAGATCAGAGAGGGCAGAGGTAAGCTACTGCTAAGGTTACAATAATTCTACTTTGCAGATCAGTATATAATATTATGTTTTATTAGATATATAGATATAATGCGAATCTACCTTGTTTGCATTTAAAATATGTTTCATCATGATTGTAAATACATATTGAAGATGATGGTATGGCCCTCGTGTAATAAAATTAATGTATTATTGACAGCCTCTGTGGTGAGGTGGTTGAGCAGGTCGGCTCTTAGCTCGGAGGTAGCGGATTCGATTCCCGGCACAGGACAGATATTGTGCACAGAAAAAAAGTGTAAATACTTGTTCCGAGTCTGGGTGTTGTGGGACCATGGTTCTCATAGTACCTGGGACAGGGAATTCTAGTTAAGGTCTAGGATCTACATATGTGTTTGGTGGGCGTTATTATTATTATTATTTTACTGTCCCCTGAAATAAGGCCCATGCCCCAGCTAAGGAAACACTTTCTTGAAATAAGGCCTATGTCCCAGCTGTGGAAACATGTCTCTTGAAATAAAGCCCTTGTCTTAGGTTTTAGAACATACTATCCCTTGTAGCCTGGAATAGGAAGTGCCTAGTTGTAGCTATTATTGAATGTGTGCCTAACATTTAGAACATGTTGGTGTGACTAGGGCCGGATCCGTCGGCCCCCTCCATGGTCCCGATGTCGATGACGCGGTCGGGGCTGGCGCCCGCCACCGCAGCGCGCCAGCAGGAGCTGCTAAAGGCCGCGGCCCCCCTGGAGCCCCCGCCGCCGCGCGACCCGCCGCCAGACTTTGAGTTCATCGCCGACCCGCCCTCCATCTCGGCGCTCGAGCTGGACATCGTGAAGCTAACCGCGCAGTTCGTCGCGCGTAACGGTCGCCAATTCCTCACCGACCTCATGAAAAAGGAGGAGCGGAACCATCAGTTCGACTTCCTGCGCCCGCAACACTCGCTGTTCCAGTACTTCACGCGGCTGCTCGAGCAGTACACCAAGGTGTTGTTGCCGCCCAAGGAGCTGAGCGCGCGGCTCGGCGCGGAGCTGCGCGGCGGTACACTGGAGGCCGCGGCCACGCGCGCCGCCTGGCACGCGCACCAGGCGCGCCGCCGCGCCGCGGACGAGGCGCGCGTGGAGAAGGAGCGGCTCGCGTACGCCTCCATCGACTGGCACGACTTCGTGGTGGTGGAGACCGTGGAGTACCCTGCGGGCGAGATGGGCGACTTCCCGCCGCCGACCACGCCGCTCGAGGTGGGCGCGCGCGTGCTGGCGCAGGAGCGCGGCGGGGACGCGCAGCCGGACGACGACGACACCGAGATGCAGCTGGAGTCCGAGTCGGACACGTCCAGCGACGACGAGCTGGACGAGATGGAGGACCGCACGCAGCCGCAGCGGCCGGACGACACGCGCGTGCAGGACATGGAGGAGGAGAGCGAGGACGAGGAGGAGCGGGTGCCGATGCCGCCGCCGCCGCCGACGCCCGACGCGCCGCTGCCGCCGCGCGCGGACCGCGTGCTGGTGAAGAAGTACGACCCGAAGCGCGCGCGGCCGCCGCCCGCCGCGCACGGCGAGGAGTGGCTGGTGTCGCCCATCACGGGCGAGAAGATCCCCGCGAACAAGGTGGCGGACCACGTGCGCATCGGCCTGCTGGACCCGCGCTGGCTGGAGCAGCGCGACCGCGCCGCCGCCGACCGCGGCGACCGCGAGGAGGCGCTCGCGCCCGGCGCCGCCATCGAGGCCTCGCTCAAACAGGTGCATGCACTTTACTGGTGTTGCTTTAGTGTTATTTTCATCAGTTCATGACCACCCAAAGAAATCCTTGGATACGAAAATATTTTATGATTAATTTTTGTTCATTAGTGTTCTCTAATCTTATTGTATTATATATATAAATGCGCTTAAATTGACGACATAAAGCTTAAATTACTCAAATTAATATTTTAAAGGCGCCAATAGAATCATTTTCAAGAATATCCCAACAATTCACAACCTTACCACCAAACTTGATGAAGTCTAAAGACAGGTGTCCTTAGACAGTTAGAAATTTCACTTAAGTCTTAGAAAATTACAGACAAGGAGAGACTTAAGCATATTAAGAAACGTCATTTTGTATTTCTTTTCTTGAATTTCCATTTCAATTTTCATTTAAAAAAAAATATTTTCCCATGGATGACATTTTATGTTAAGGATAGTGTGGAATTTGAAAACCATGTTGAGATTATGTCTCATCTCAAAGATTCATATAGATATAAATATATAAAAAATTTATATTCAGCATTTAGTTTAGTTTTAGTATTTTAACAATTATTTGAGAAATGCTGAATAAAAAAATTGTGAAAATGAGGCTAACTGATAATCGATGTATTAAGCCTAATAGCCAATAGCTGCCATTAATAAAAACGGGCATTGAATCTCTTTTACATCTGGCCATTTTGTGGCTTTTAGCTTTATAGCCAAAAAATTAAATTTAAAAAAAATTCTGCCTATTTTCAACATGGCAAAAAAATAGTGGTTCATTTTCCATAACTTAATAAAACTAATAATCAAAAGGTGGTGAAAAACTGAAACTTTGTCCATTCCTATTACTTCAAAACAAAACCGCAAATCATATTACTTTAAAACTGAATCTTTTTCAATTTATGCAGCCAATAACAAATGTATAAAAACCATATGAAATGTTTTAATACTAACTTGACGTGTCCAGCTCGCGGAACGTCGTACGGATATCTTCGGCGTGGGCGACGAGGAGACAGCCATCGGCAAGAAGATCGGCGAGGAAGAGCGGCGGCGCGACGAGCGCGTCACGTGGGACGGCCACACCTCCAGCGTGGAGGCCGCCACGCGCGCCGCCCGCGCACACATCACGCTCGAGGACCAGATACAGCAGATACACAAGGTGGGCCGCCGGGCACGGGGGTATGTCTGGCAGGCACACGAGGTGGGCCGCATTGCCGGGCACGGGGGTATGTCTGGCAGGTACACGAGGTGGGCCGCTTTGCCGGGCACGGGTGTATGTCTGGCAGGTACACGAGGTGGGCCGCCTTGCCGTGTCTGGCAGACACACGAGGTGGGCCGCCTTGCCGGGCACGGGTGTATGTCTGGCAGGTACACGAGGTGGGCCGCCTTGCCGGGCACGGGTGTATGTCTGGCAGGTACACGAGGTGGGCCGCCTTGCCGGGCACGGGTGTATGTCTGGCAGATACACAAGGTGGGCCGCCTTGCCGGGCACGGGTGTATGTCTGGCAGACACACGAGGTGGGCCGCCTTGCCGGGCACGGGTGTATGTCTGGCAGGTACACGAGGTGGGCCGCCTTGCCGGGCACGGGTGTATGTCTGGCAGGTACACGAGGTGGGCCGCCTTGCCGGGCACGGGTGTATGTCTGGCAGGTACACGAGGTGGGCCGCCTTGCCGGGCACGGGGAGTATGTCTGGCAGATACACAAGGTGGGCCGGGCCGCCTTGCCGGGCACGGGTGTATGTCTAGCAGATACACGAGGTCGGTGGTGATTTCTTTTTGCGTTGCTTAGAGTACCCCAATGGCTACAACGAAAATGTAAATCGGCGAAGTTTCATAATAATTATCGAAGCTACTCACAAAATTTCACGAGAATCGGGCGAAAAGGGCGATCTGTAGAGGAGAACAGCCTGACATCCACCGGACATACGAAATCAACTTTGTTCTACCTGACGAGAGACGCATTTTCATTGATCATTTTCACAATTCTAGGTCAAAGGCCTCCTCCCAGACGAGGAGAAGGAGAAGATAGGTCCGAAGCCGGTGTCGGGCGGAGCGTCCCGCGGCAGCCGCGCGGCGCCCCCGGCGCCCCCGCGCGCGGCGCCCCCCGCGGCGGCGCCCCCGGCGCCCCCCGCGCCCGTGCTGCTGCAGCCGATCCCCTCGCTCATGGTGCTGGCGCCCAGACCGCCGCTCATACCCACCCCGGTGGGAGCCGTGCCGCCTGGATTCGGGTTAGATGAACATGGTGTATTTTTGGTTTCTTTGTTATGCTATAATCGCAATAACATAGACAATAATTAATTTTTCATACCACCTGCTTGATGTCCTATTGCTTTATCATGTAATCGACATATAAATAAAAAGCGTTTAATTCATGCAATAAACCCATAAAAATTAAATATTCAAAATGATATGAGCAAATTAAGTCTCAAGGGATTTTAAGGTGTATAATCTAATATATGAATGTGATGAATGAATTTGAAACTCTAAAATAAAATTGTTATGGCCGTATGCACTAAAGTCTATTAAAATAGAACTTAACTAACTAAAGTCTATTAGAATAGCAACACTTTCCCCCAGGGTTCTCGTATGTTTGTTCAACTGAAAAAGTTTAAAATATTTGATATTCCATTTTTCATACTGACACATGTATATTTTCAATTTGTTTTTAGTGGTCTAGAGTTTAAAAAAAAATTGAGCATTATTCTTAATTTACTAATCATTAAATCAAGTATTAATTATTAATTTTTTTTTTAATTCATTAAATCTTCAGATTTTTTAAATAATAATAATACATTTTTAACAATAACTTAAGAAATACTGAATATAAACTTTTATTATTATTATTTATATGAGCTCATTCTACATTCTAATCTAGTTCATTCAACGTGACGAGCTAGTCGTTCGCCTGGTGTTAAGCGACACAACTGCCCATAACAGATTGCAGTGTCACTTTTTAGTTTAACCAACATACAAGTGCTAAGAAAAATAACTGCGAACTTAGAAGCTGTTAAATTTTAGTGCAAAAAGGATATATTTACGAATCAATCAACCTATGTAATTAGATCAAATTGCCTACAGTTTTACTTTCAGATGTTTATAAAACCGATCCTTAATTAATTTATTTCCTTTTTAGTAACATGTTTGTGTCCCCAGGTACGCGGTGCCGGCGGGCGGCGCGGCCCCGGAGCCCGAGGAGGAGGGCCCGGCGGCCAAGCGCGTGCGCACCGAGGACGCGCTGGAGCCCGAGGGCGCCTGGCTCGCCAGGCACCCGGGCGCTGCGCCCCTGCAGGTACTACATACACTACATATACATTAAAAGAAGTATTCGTAATGCTGAAAATGATTACAAAATTAATAATAAACACTTTTTATCAAAGCCCAGTTCGACGTGACTGAACAAGATAATCAAATGAAAATAATACTGTAAATCTATACATATATAATTCAAAGTCCTGACTGACTTATATATCAACGCACAGCCTAAGCCGCTGGTCCTAGAGACGTGAAATTTGGAGGGTGTGTTCTTTGTAAAGTGTAGTTATCCACTAAGAAAAGGTTTTTCGAAATTCCACCTCTAAGGTGAAATGGGTGGTTTAATTATTTATGAAAAAAATTCTTCGTTTCCTATAGGCCAGGCGGGCGAAGCCTCGGGCAGCTAGTAGGAAATAAAACGAAGAAAAACTGTGACCGTTCTAGCTACACATTTCGTAGACATAGATGGCGCGGACGAAACATTTTTTTGTGTTTTGGCTCCACACTTTTGTGTATTTAGTCACGTGTCAAGTAATTGATAATTTATCAAGTTAATGATATTTTACGCAGATATGTGTCAAGTCAAGTCACAGTCCAAGTCATCAAGTCAAGTCATAGTCTATTCTAGTCAAGTCATACTCCTAGTTAAGTGGTCAACTTTACCGGAAGCTTCTATGTAGTTTTGGAAACAACACGAAAAGAAACGTTTCATCACCATCATTATACCACTTTCCCACACTCATGCATGTAATCCAACACTTAACGAATAAAATTCCACCAAGTTTATGCACTGAAAATTACACAAGTTTTGGATATTTTCCAAAACTTGTGTAATTTTCAGTTCACTTTATACAAACCACCTCCGTTAGATCCTGGTGGTTTTTTTTTTTATGTTTTGGCTCCACACTTTTGTGTATTTAGCCAGTGTCAAGTAATTGATAATTTATCAAGTTAATGATATTTCACGCAAATATGTGTCAAGTCACAGTCGAAGTCATCAAGTCAAGTCATAGTCTATTCTAGTCAAGTCATACTCCTAGTTAAGTGGTGGCAACTTAACCAGAAGCTTCTATGTAGTTTTGGAAACAACACGACAAGAAACGTTTCATCACCATCATTATACCACTTTCCCACACTCATCCATGTAATCCAGCACTTAACGAATAAAATTCCATCACTGAAAATTACACAAGTTTTGGAAAATAATACAATGCGGTGACGCATCTTTTTCGTTTTCCCGCCAAAACTCGCGAACGAAACATGGTACTCCCCGGAGATATTTCCTGTGTTGTGGAAAAACAAAAGCATGGGAAACAGCATGGGAAAAACAAACAAAAAATAACCACCTCCGTTAGATCCCTGGTGTTGCAAGTAGCAAGTCGATACCCGCAGGTGTCCCTCCCGTGCGTGCCGGAGCGCGGCGAGTGGCGGCTGGACGGGCGCGCGCTGGCGCTGCAGGTGCCGCTCGCCACCACCGTGGCCGACCTCAAGCACATGCTGCAGCGGAGCACCAACATGCCCATCGCCAAGCAGAAGCTGCACTACGAGGTCGGTCTTACACATACTAGTAGTTCTGTGACATCGCGACCACAAACATTTAAAATTTGTATTATTATGTTGGTATGTCCGGTAAAATGTCAATTGGCATTTAATAAACATTTCACATTAACATTTAATAAAGCTATACCATGGCGGGTTTGATTCTCTCGACAGGACAAGTATTTGTGCGCAGAAAAAATGCGCAAATACTTGTTCTGAGTCTGGGTGTTGTGGAACCATGATCCTTGTAGTTCTTGGGTTCCTAAATTCAGAGAATCCTAGTATCTATGTATGTGATTGTTGGGCGTTATTATTATTATTAATATGCCTTGGACAAAGGTGGAGAACTTTTGCCCGAGGCCTATTAATAAAACTCCTTGGGCTTTTTTGAATTTTGTGTTTCTATTGGTTGCAATCGAGTTACATGATCGCCTAGAAGATGTTGTCAAACGTGCAGTGGCGTAGCTAGGCAACCAACGGCCCCGGGGCAGAAAATAAACTAGAGCCCCAACTCAACTATTTAAAATCGTTTGTTCTGTATTCGTCGTGTTCCGAATTCGATGTACTCCAGATTCCTCGTATTACAGATTCTGCGTATTCGGTTTATTTGTATTCCGAATGTGGAAATGTTCACAAGTTCAATTTATAATTTGTAAATTTAGATCCGTATTACAGAACGATGCTCAGTGTTCGATCGGTGCTCAAATAGAGGTTTCATTCATAATGTGATCAATTAGTGAATGAAATCTCTGCTTGAGCACCGATCGATGACTGAGCATCGTTCTGCAATACGGACCCAAAGGGCCTCCTGAGCTTGTAGAACCCGGAGCCTCCTGCCTACCGGTGCTAACGAAGAGCTAGACTGCCCCGTCTAGCCTTCTGGTAACTACACCACTGCAACGATTTATTGTAATACTAAAGCATTTTGTTAACCTTTCCAGGGTTTGTTCTTCAAAGACACCAACACTCTGGCGTATTACAACGTGCCTCCCGGCGCCGTCATCCAGTTGCAAGTCAAGGAGCGCGGTGGCCGCAAGAAGTAAACACTTCGTGGTTTACGAGTGCTGTACTAACCTTAAAGATACTTGTGTTTTCGTGTTGCTACTCTCTTCAGCTATTTGCAAAGGAAAATGGATTACATATTATCGATTCGTTTACCGAATATGTATCGGAATATAACAATAAATTATGGATAAAAACAGATATAGTTTTATTGAATAAATTACTAGCTGGTGCCTGTTGTACTTAAACTTCTTTACACACTCTTGATTTGGGAAGTAAGCTGGTGAATGTGAGGTGAACGGAAGTTGGTTCACGTAGTTCTCCATTGTCAACACAACCTAGTTCTGTTCGTTTAATGACTTCAACTTCAACTCTTTGTTAATGGCCTTTGTGGATAGGTTACCACAATTTTGCCAATAGTGTGTGTCAGTGAGAAATTTTGGCACATGTGCATAATGAATGTGAGGTCTTCGTTTAATGACTTTCTATCGCTTTTTAGTGATAATTCTGCCAATTTCAAGTAAGGAATTTTTGTACGGTTATGTCATGTCAATCTCGTATTATTTTTTCAAAATGCCACAGTAAAATAGTGGATATTTTACTGAAGGCTCTAAGAAGCCTTGAAGAGAAAAAGAAAAGGCATGGATTTTATTTCACCTAAGAAGTTATATTTTACAAATAAAACAAACTTATTTTATAAATAAATGTTTAATAAAAACAGTATAATATAACAAAGCACATAATATTTTGTAAAAAATTACATAATAATCCTACATAAAGCTAAAAGTTCAGGAATGTAAATAGTCTCTTTATATTGCACCTCACCATGTCACAAGCACCAGTAGATATGTCAATGATTTATTCATCTTAAAAAAGCTCTTTTTTAATATAAATATACAGTTCATTATTGAGTATTATCTTATGCTCTAACCACAGATGAGAAAATCAGAACATTGCGTGTACTTTTCCTCCCACACAAAAAGTATCCTATTTTGCAATAGTCATAGTCATAGTCATAGTCATTTATTCATATAAAAAATACACGTCACATATAAAATAAGGTACACAGGTACATAGCAATTTGTTTTAAAAAATGTATGACTATACATATAATATATTATTATCATTATAATTGCCCAAATAAATTCTATAATAATAACAAAATATAAAAAGATGTCAAAATACACGAATTAAAAAACATGTCAAAATAAAATAATCAAAAAAATGTCAAAATAAAAATAAAATAATTAAAAATGTCATTACAATCTACTTATATATCAAATTAAAGAGGTAATTGTAATGTAACTTCAAATAAATCTCATTATTTATTATTTTCCA
Organism: Ennomos fuscantarius; assembly: GCA_905220475.3. Taxonomy (NCBI): domain Eukaryota; kingdom Metazoa; phylum Arthropoda; class Insecta; order Lepidoptera; family Geometridae; genus Ennomos; species Ennomos fuscantarius. Next base: position 2,265,056 of record HG992032.1, read on the forward strand.
AAAACTCAGCATAGCTGTAAAACGTTTGGTTGATAAGCCAGTGTTTGAGATTTGACTTACAATACAGTTCTTTGTAATTGGACGACGGGCCTGTATTACAGATTTGCTCAAGTAGACTCACTATTCACTCACTATTTGATCAGATCTCGTCTTGAGCAGAGGTTCACGACTGAGCGTACTTTTGTACCTTAGTGGACAATCGTGCAGCGTTTTTTTTTTCAATTTCAAAACGTCCAATGGCAAGCGCAATATTACTTTCCTCGCGCGCGATATACTGTCTTGTATGCTGTAGTTTAGGGGGAAAGTCGCGTACATCTGGTTATCTGATCTGTGTTATTTACACATTTTTCTGATTAAAATTAAATGTATTATATATTAATTGACTAATAATAAATGCTAGCAATGGAATGCTAAGGCTTTAAGTGTCATGTGTTATCATGTGTTCGGTGACTTCAGTTTTTGCACATCTACATTCAATTTGTAAAATGTTTCAATAAATAAGTAAAAGGTATAGGTACGTAACGATACCGAACGCATTTAAAACACAATAATAACACATCAATTATTATGCACACATAAAAATTAGTATTGAGTTATTATATATTAGTATTATTATAAATTAGGGCACTTACGTTGTGTAAAAAATCTGTAAAATTCCTTAAACCGAAAAAATGGTATCACTGATAACTTTTTTCTTCAATTACAAAAATAATAGATAAAAATATACTTTTTCGCCATGTGCAGTCGATCTACGGAAAACTAGCTTTGGAGTGATTTTTTAAATCATTGAATTACAATTATAACCTTTTCATTGAAAACTTTACTTAACAAAGTATGCTAAAAGGATTATTACTTAAATATTATTAAGTTTTCAGTCGATAGCATAAAGACCTGCTTTAAAAATGCGACATCAGCCATTTCATGAGATAAGCTAGTGTAATATTTATATTTTAAAATGAGGTGTTTAATGAAGCTTTGAGTGGAACATTTGTATTACTCCAACTTAGGTATGGTTTCTATCAATTCTCTGTACCGTTGTAGCATCGGCGTGTATATCTTGTCGTGGTCGGGGTACGGCGTGGCTACAGGGGACACCGTCGGCTCCGATCCTGGAATTATAAACGATTCCGCGTGTGTGTGTTAGTTGGCCTACATTACTTATAAAATACAGATATATATTAATTAATACTTAACTAAATAAATCAATAGTTAAACCTAAAAGTACATAGATATAGGTGGTAGGACATTTCTGTAAAGTTCGTCTAGGTAGGTACCACCGCTTTGCCAGTTATTCTGCCGCCAACTGCTGCGTTCCGGTTTGAAGGGCACTTGTAGCTAGTGAAATTACTGGGCAAATGAGACTTTATGACCTGATCTCACAGTCTAGTAATCTTATTACTAGATTGTGCTGATGTCTCAGGATGACGTGCCAGTGCAGTGTCACGCGAAACTATACTTTAGAGTTCCGAGTGACACTGCAACTGATATGGGCAGCCGTGTCGCTTAACATCAGGCGAATGGTGAGCTCGTCGCGTCATTCCTTACAATAAAAAAAATAGATACATAGTAATTTTAGAAAGAATATGAAATATGCCTAACCATTATACAGTCCACAGTCGTTTAGTTCAGTTGCTACTAAAAGCTCACTACCGCATCATTGCTGCATTTTCTCGTGCGATATTGAATCTTATTCCCATTACACCGTGACAATTATACCATCAATAGTACATTTGGCCCGGAGACAATTGCACCATGAATACTGTACCATTAATAGTGCAACTGGTTCTATCATATCGTCTCACTATTAATAAGGCTAAAATAAAAGCTAAACTCCAAAGCTTTGAACACCAACATATAGTTGCCAGCCTATCGGTTTTTAACAAAGGAAGAGGTTCTCCATTCGACAGTATTTTTATGTTTGTTACCTCAGAACTTTCGGCTGGGTGAACTGATTGATGATTCTTTTTTTTATTTGAAAGCTGGTGCTTCCAGTGTGGCCCCATTTCAAATTTGGTCCAGTCCTGACACTGGCATCCATGAGAAAACCATATATAAGTCTGAAGTCGGATTTTTACGTTTTGCGTTTGTTATTGATCGACTGTGACTTCAAGAGGTCCAAAACAGCTCAACCGACTACGATATTGATTTTATTGCATCCGTCCGTATTATGCGTGAGGCGTATAGTTCCCTTGGCATCATATATTTGCTCTATAGGATAAAATTAGTGCGTACCTTGTAGCTTGACGCCAGTATTTGAACTCCAAACCACGGCCGCTCGTATCGCCGCCCCGAGCAACGCCGCGTTACCGTGCTGTTCCTGAAATATAAACATATATTAGGCATAGTGACTGACCCGATAGCTCAGTTGGTAACCCTGCTTTCTGAACTGTGGGTTGTGGGTTCGATTCCCACCCAGGACAAACATTTGTGTGATGAACATAGGTGTTTGTTCTGTGTCTGGGTGTCATATTGTATTATACGTATATATTTACAAACAAAAAAAAAGTATCTAAGTATTGTATCAGTTATCTGGTTCCCATAATATGAGATTTGCTTAGTTTGGGGCTAGATGGCGTTGTGTGAGATGGTCGCACATATTATTATTATTATAGTGAGATATTAAAACTGATACAGCACCATATAATAATAATAATAATAACGCTCAACGATCACATATATCCTGGACCCTAAGTAAGATTCCGTGTGTCTAGGGACCCAGGGCCTACGAGAGCCATGGTCCCACAACACCCAGACACAGAACAAAATATATACAAAATAAATAAATAAATATGTGTAGACATTTCACACATTCCCATCTAGTCCCAAACTACCACTAGGTGGTAGGACTTTTCTGCAAAGTTCGTCTAGGTAGGTACCACCGCTTTGCCAGTTATTCTGCCGCCAAGCAGTAGTGTGCAAGCACTACTGTGTTCCGGTTTGAAGGGCAATGTAGCTAGTGAAATTACTGGGCAAATGAGACTTATGATCTGATCTCACAGTCGAGTAAACTTATTACCAGACTGTGTTGATGTCTCAGGATGATGTGCGCAATGCAGCAGTCATGCGAAACTTTACATGTTAGAGTTCCGAGTGACACTGTTCTGTTATGGGCGGCCGTGTCACTTAACATCAGGTGAACGACTAGTTCGTCACATCAATCAATAACATTAAAAATAATAATAATAAAAAAAAAGACTAGGCAAAACTTGTCCTATGGAAACCAGATAACTGATACAATACTTATATACTTTTTGTTTGTAAATACATATATAGAATACAATATAACGCCCAGGCACAGAACAAACATTTATGTTCATCACGCAATGTTTGTCCTGGGAATCGAACCTACAACCTTGCAGTTCAGAAGGCAGAGTTACCATCAACTGAGCTATCGGGCCAGTCAAAATGCGAGCACAATATACGTAAAGTTTTCATGAAATGCCTTCATGGCTTGAATAATTTTGGAAGTACAACTTTATTAGGCACGCTTGACTTGGGGAGTGAGCTGGTGAATGCGTAACGAGGCGAACGGAAGTTGAAATTTGTTGGTTAAATTTTTATAACTGTGTTGATATGTGCGGTAAAATGACAGTTTACAATTGTCAAAATAGCGACATTAACATTAAACAAAGCAAAAACAAAGTCATGCAGGCCGATAGATGGAGCTAAACTAAAGAAGTTTTACTTCAGTCGTGTGGTGTAAAGCACACTCGTTTTTTTAAAGACATGATTCGTTTATATTTTATCGAATGCTGTGTCTCGTTGCTTACCAATACATAAACGGGCGTGTTGAAGACATCTGCAAATATCTGCAGGAGTTCTTTGTTGACCGCAGCGCCCCCTGTAGCGATTAGTCGGGAAGATTCATCTGAAAACCGAACCCTTTTATTCATACGCTTGGAAGCTAGGTACAAACATATATTTTTTTTAAAGGTTATCTATTTTGCAATTCAGGTTAAGCTTAGATTGTGTTAAATAGGTTAATAAACTTTAATATGTATTTGTAGGAGAAACTGGATTTGCATTGCGATGATAGCTACCGGTGTTGCCACTGTAATCAATCTAAGGGCTACCACAGGGTAAATTACGGTACTGCCCGCTGCGCAAAGAGTTTATAACTGGACGTTGCCGCCGTCATATATTTGGTACTTAAGATTGTTTTTTGTTTTGTTATATACATATTACATACATATTATATATATTTTAAGCAAGTATTGAATTAATTGTCTTTCTATTCTATGGGACCATCTATAAATTACGTCATACGAATTACATGATGTTTTGACTCCTCTCCCGTCCTTGTCACAACTGGTCACATTTGTGAGACCCACCTAGTGGGATGTCACACATATTGCAATATTGCATTTAATTTTTTTTTTCTTGAATCTTCTCATCGATCTGAATCGTCTAGCATTTGACCACACTCTCACCTGATGGGAAGTGACAATGCGATCGAAGGTGTATCATGCTAGCCAAGTAAATACCTATTCACTCTTTTCTTGAACACGCCCGGGTAAAATTTCACCGGAAACACAGACACTGGCAGGGTGTTACCTTAGTCGTTCTAATTATAAACGTGGAGTCAAATCGCTTGATAAGTAAGCTAAGACTGTTCCTATAGGAAATGTTTCCTCACCATGTCTTTAAAGATGGCGATAGACTTAGCGTGACGAATGTTAATGGGTAGCGTCGTATTGCATAAACGGACGGCTTGTACATTGAAGGAGTGGTCATACAATACTGTACGTTATTTGAAGTAGTGAGGAGTGGAGGGGATAAACAGTACACTAAAGAGTAGAGAGAAAATGAGCATCCCAGCGACGGCGCACTGGAACATATATTCTATTGTATTTATAATTCTACATCCAATAATTTATGAATAGGTTGTAAAGTGCGTGCGTGTACCTATCCGGAAGGCCAGGTCCTCGGCATGCGCGCGGCGGGCGAGCGCCTGCCCCTCGAGCAGCGCGCGCGCCTCGGGCGCGGGCGGCGGGCGCGCCGGGCTCCGCCCCGCGCCGTCCCGCAGCCAGCGCCCCGCACCCACGCGCGGCACGATCTCCGCCGTGTCGTAGTACACGCCTGGGGACGTGGGGACGCACCGTACAAACCACTATCCTAAAGCTGGTTTGCTCGTGCCGTATGCACAATTAGAAATAAGGAGTTTTGGCGGGGAAACGAAAAAGATCGCATCATCGCATTGAATTATTTTCCATAACTTGTGTTATTTTCAGTGTTAGTGCATAAAATTGGTTACATTTTAGTCGTTTAGTGCTGGATTACAGGCGTGAGTGTTAGAAAATGGTATAATGATGGTGAAACGTTTCTTTTCGTGTTGTTTCCAAAACTCCATAGCAGCTTCAAGTAAAGTTGCCACCACTTTACTAGGAGTATGACTTTGACTTGACTATGACTTGACGACTTCGACTGTGACTTGACACATATTTGCGTGAAATATCATTAACTTGTTAAATTATCAATTACTTGACACTGGCTAAAATACACAAAAGTGTGGAGTCAAAACATAAAATAAATATAAAAATAAAATAAAATAAAATAAAAAAGAAATAAATACTTAAGTTTGAAAATTTCTATTGTACCTCCGAAAAGTTTAAATTTATTTTGTTCATTTATTAAAATTGACTGGTCCGATAGCTCAGTTGGTAGAATACCTGCTTTCTGAACTGCAAGTTGTGGGTTCGATCACCCAGGACAATAATTTATGTGCTGGGTTAACACAGGATACTTTTTATCCCCAGATGAAACCCGGGGCGTAACTAGTAGTAAAATAAATACGCGTGGACATTTCACACAGCGATATCTAGCTTCAAACTAAGCAAAGCATACCTTGTACTATGGGAATGAAAGTATAATGGGGAACAAAAAGTTCAATCAATGGTCTGGCCATTGATTGAACTTTTTGTTTGTAAATACATCTTAATAAATTATCATCATAATTATCTAATTGTGATGATAATTTATAATCAGATACATACTGTATGTACCTAGATAGGTACATATAGTATGTATCTATAGTTTATGATAAGATAAGGGACACTTGTTACTTTACATATCAGTGTAATTTAATGAGCATTGATGTATTGATAAGTAGCAAACTGAAACGCAAAACACAGTTTCAGACTTTGTTATATGGAATAAATATAAAACTCAAAGGTGACTGACATAGTGATCTATCAACGCACAGCCCAAACCACTGGACGGATCGGGCTGAAATTGGGCATGCAGGTAGATGTTATGACGTAGGCATCCGCTAAGAAAGGATTATTCGAAATTACACTTCTAAGAGGGTGAAATGGGTGGTTGAAATTTTTTCCCATAGGCCATGCCGCGGGTGAAGCTGCGGGCAGAAGCTCGTATGGAACATATGGACATTTCAAACAGCGCCATCTATCCCCCAAATTAAAGAAATGCAAAATAAAGTAAAATTATGTAAAAAAAAAAATAGAAAAATAACAATACAATATGCAAATATAGTATGTGACCATTACAATGTAATCGGTCAGAGTCACTGGACATATTAACTTACCCAAATACCCCATGTTTCCCCTGACCGTAGATCGCAGCAGCTCATTGAAAGCGTCCCAGCTCGGTCCGGCGAGCCTGTCCCGGTGGTTCTGTCGCGTTAGAGATCCGTTAGCGAAGCACAGGAGCGCCATGTAGGGCGCCGCAGGAGTGGGCCCCACGAGGATGTGTCCGGCGGGCGGCGCGGCCGGCGCCGGCAGCCCTAGCAGCAGCGTGTCGCTCGTGCCGAGGCTCAGCCCCACCCAGCCTGACCGGAGACGGAGCCCTGGGATTACAGAATAGAAGAATATTTTATGCACCTCATAATATACGCAAGAAACTACATAAGGGATTGTTTTCTTTTTCCATCCAGCTTTTGTCCCAAAAGTGGGCCAAAAGTGAAAAGTAAAAAATGTATGGCCCTTCTTCCCACTATGGAATATATTATTTGGAAGTGGAGGGAAAGGTCCAATTCCTCTTCCAATCTTTGATAATACTTAGCAGTGGGGAGAAAGACAAGTATCTAAAAAGTACCTCAAGCAACAAAATATAGGAATGAAATAGGCATATCAAATTTGGCTTTTATTACCGTTTTTACGACTACTGGGGCAAAACTTTACTTTTAAATTTTTTTTAAATTTATACTTTTTCAGATCTGCGTGCTTTTATATGTATGTCAAACATGTTTTCAGTCTCTAGAAAATCAGGTAGAATTTTTGTTTAACATTTTAAACGTTAGGGCTTTAATTGGATTATCAGTTTATTATGGCATTTATTTCCAACAATTAACAATAAATTAAAGATTCAAATTAATTATTAGGGCTTTAATCAACTTCTTATGAACTAAGTATAGAATGACTGACCAATGACTTTTATCCTGCAATTAAATTATCTGCCCCTAATTGATATTATTTTAGTAAGATTGCTGGAAAGCAATAACGCATGCGATAATGCGTTATTGCGTTAGCATCTTTTCCATACAGCTGTGTTTTTGCATTTTTTTGCATTACATATCACACAAACAAACAGAGTACAGCTGATGAAATTGAGTAAAAAAATAAATAACGTACGGACTATGTAAAAGCCGGTATCGCAAAAACGCATGCTAATATTATATACTTAGTAAAGTTTGAAATAAATATTAGCGTAACGTTATCGTTACGAAAAAACCGAAAGAAAAAGTTTAACAATATTTACAAAATTTGTGAATTTGAACTCAAGTTTTACTCAAGCTTACTCAAGGTTGTTTAATCTCGAGTGGAGTGAGCAATAAGCACCATTAAAATATAATTTTGCGATAATACGCCGCTATCTGCTGAGATATGTGCCCGAGAACACAGATATACAACTCGAGCAGCTACAGTGATAAGAGTTATCGTGTATTTACTTTGCCCACGTAGGTACGCCTTATCTGTTTATTAGACATTTATTTACTAAGATGTCAGTAGAATAATGATCGTATTATTATGGAATTCGTTAATAAATCAAAGAGATAAGATTAAATCCACAATGATATAACAATTACAGATAAACGCTATCTACTACAAAATCGTACATTATTGCAAAGGCAGCGAAATAGGCAATTTCCATTTCGGCCGAGGCATATATAGTGCTTTTCTTAAAAAAATGCAAGGATTAAAAAAGGGCCTTTTACATAATAAATTTAATTAACATTGATATTGAACAAGTGATATTGCTCATGTTAGGACAATTATTGAACGAAATTTATTTTTATTAACCAAATAACAACGAACTCCGCTTTACCGCCAATTTTTTTTATATTTTATAGTTTGTACCGAAAGGTAAACGCATCTGTGGCTATACGTAATATGATACTTCGCGTGTTCTTTATTCAAAAGTAATGATAATATTTCCACGCAAGTTTAAGAAAAAAATCACTATATATTAGCCGCGATGACCTATAGACAGTCCAAATGCTCCAGCCCACTACCAGTAGGTAGCGTACCCAACATGCTGGCAGCATTGCCCCGTTGAATCGCAATGCTTACTCGTTGTGCCAAATAAGTGGTCATAATCATTTTGGTCACGCGTTGCATCGACTAGGCGCTCTGATAAATTTGGAAAACGCGATGAGCTCCCGGCCCCCACGGGCCCAGGGTCTCAACACCAAACGGGTCAAATATGTAACCGCTACCGAGATTACTATATGTGTTTGCATTTTGCCGCACCAGTGCTGAGTGTGCAATAAGCAAATAATATTCTTACTATAAATTAAAAAGAGTTTCTTAGTAAAATAATAACTAACCGTTAACATTATCCGGCAAGTGAAAGGTCTTAGGAGGAGTTTTTAAAAGCAAGATAGAGGTTATCCAACTTATAATTTACAAACAAAATAAAACAAAATAAAAACATTTATCTTTCAGTACAACATGTACTTTTTACTTTCACTGTTTTTAAGTGACTTCAAAAAGGAGAAAGTTCTCAATTAAGCTGTATTTTTTAATTTATTTTCTTATATTTGGTACGTCAGAACTTTCGACTGGGTGAACCGATTTTGATGATTTTTTGTTTGTTTGAAAGCTCGTGATTTGTAGTCCCATTTAAATATTATCAAGATCTGACAAGTAGTTTTTGAGTTATCCTTATATATAAAGCGTATTTCGATTTTGACCACATCGATGATGTTCTCATTGGGATTGAAGTCAGTTAAAACCATTTTTTAAAAGGAATTATTCAACTGCCAGATGTATGCTAAACAAAGTTTTATCTCGACTTGTAATTAACAATCGGTATGTGGAATGAGTATATTCTTCGACCTCGTCTAGTGTTGATGAACATAACCGTGACGCAAAAACCACTTTTAATATAATTATTGAAAAACTCGTACCAAATAAGTTAATGTTAACGTACCAGCGAGTGCGGAGCAGTTGTCGCCCGTGAACGCGACCACTGAGCACGCTGGCCGGAGCCCGTACCGGTGTACGAAGTACGGAGAGACCGTCCCTAATACTGTGGCGGTCGGCACTGGAGCGCCCAATTTGCTTGCTAAACTCTCGTCGCCGCACGCCTGAAGTTCAATCACAAATATATAAATATTTATGGACATTTCACAAAGATATAAATATTTGTGGATATTTCACAAAGATATAATATAAATATCTGTGGACTTTTGAAAGAAAGAAAAAACATTTATTCGTGACACACAACTGATAACAAATACATAACACTAAAATAATAAAACAATGCTACGCGGTGTCACGAATGGGCTCTGACTCAGCATACAATTAAGGTCCTAAGACCTTAATAACTGACTTTCAGTTGGAACACATTTGTGGCACCACGAACGTCAGTCATCAAGTATCATTACACAATGATATAATTAAATATTTGTGAACATTTCACACAACGCCATCTAACCCCAAACTAAGCAAAGCCTGTACTATGGGAACCAGATAACTGATACAATAGATAATTTGATACTTACTTTTTGTTTGTAAACATACATAGACTACAATATAACACCCAGACACAGAAACAATACCTATGTTCATCACACAAAAGTTTGTCCTGGGTAGGAATCGAACCCATAACTTATAGTTCGGAAGGCAGAGCAACTACCAACTGAGCTATCAGGTCAGTCATGATACAGGTAACCGTATCAGCCGGAATACATCCACTGCTGAGCATAGGTCTTCTTTATAGCGCCATTTTGAGCGATTGCTTGCCCTCGCTTTCACATTTTGAAATAAAAAAATAAAATCTCTACATCCGTTATGGTTCTGGCTCATCTCTACCGAGATGGAACGGTTTTTGGTCATTTTTATTAACGACTTTCAAAAAGCATCATGGTTGATTGTTTTAACAACCGACGATCGCTCCGGAACTGTGACGTCGACTTACACTCGGTGGTTATAGATGACATGCTTCCCTTTCTATGTGCATCATATTTAAATCAAAACCATAAACTGTTAAGTATAAAATTTCGCTAGATAACTGTAAAGTTTCTTCTTCTTTACAGGTGTAATCTAAGCTTCAGATTGGAGTTTTCTGTTCTGCATTGTGTCGGATTGCTTGCACTAGTAATGGGAAAGAGAACTTTTTTCATACTCACATATGTGTAGGTACCTAATGGGCTTACTAATAATATTTGACGTTAAGCACTTTGTAATTTTATATCCTTAGTAAAATAACTTAATTTTAAGTACCTAATTAGTCTCATTTGGACTTGTAAAAGTCTAAAATTGCAATAAAATCCTTTGAAATTAACATTTTTTTAAAGCCACGGCTCCTGTAAAAGACATCGTCTGCAGTTAGGGTTAAAAAAATCGGGTAAGTACTAACGATTTTCGTTAATGAATATTTGTCGTACCTTCAAGGCCTTCTCATCCCACTTCAAAGTCCTGATATCCAGCAGATTCATGCCGGATCCATCAGACAGGTCTATGGGCGCGATCTTCCCCAAGAACAGAGAGCAGGCAAAGGAGGAGACGAGCGAGATTCGTGATGCTGCGTGATACACGCGAGGTTTAGTGCGGTACATCTTGCGGATCTGCGGGCCGGTGAACCGCTCGTATGCGCGGGATCCAGTGATCTTGGCTAGCTCCTGAAAACTGCTGGTTTAAAACATTTAGAAGCACGGTACATGTGTAGGCTTATTTTGCAACTTATTGGATGTCATGCTTGATCTCAATTTTCAGTTAGCTAAGAATGTTTTCTCATCAAATAACTTATCTAAATTACTAAGCTGCATCATTTGAAGTCATTTAGAAAAGAATTTAGTCAAGAGTGAACTGGCAATAGTGTAAGAATAGGAATTATGATGAACAGCCTGGCATGCTCAATTGATAACTAGTTTCCAAACCTGGCATAGTTGGTCGCGACCATGGTAAAATGTATACCTTGATGGACGGATAGCTGTACATTCAAGGAACTAGGTCGAAAGTCTGGCAGGGAACCTGAATAGGCTGATGATGATTAGACCAACTTTATGTCAAGAAGCTGGAAATAGAGTCTAAAGCATATTCACAAGTACTGCCTGCAGAGACGATTGCTGAGAAATACAAGCTGACATCGAAATGGGGTAGCATCTTGGGGTGTTTTCTAATTCTTTTTCGGTGTCAGTATTTGAACCATTGTGTACAAAGGATTCCTCACCTCAGCACCTCCCACAGCTTCTTCGAGTGCGCGGCAATCAGCGCTGGTGCTTGAATCCATCCAAACTGGAGAGTCACAGAGGAAGGCTGTGGCTAGTTGCGTGTGAAGGAAGTCATCCGCCGACAGGCTGCCCAGCTTCGACTCGCTGTCTTTGGACCACCAGACAGAGCCGTGTTGCTAGAAGAAATGTAGGCTTTGGCACAATTCTTAAAGAAACACGAGATCGGCAGCTCAGTTAGAAAACTTCCGTCGTCGTCGAAAAATCCGTGAGTTAACTCACGGATTTTTTTAGAAAAACTGTTTGGGGTTCTTCGATGGGGTCCCTCAATTAAAACAAGCACCGTCGTGGATTCATAAGCAATCTGAGTTGTAAATACCACCCAAATCGGTTTAGATATTTTGACGGGATATCGAAACAAACACACAGATGTTTTCTGTTGGTTAGATACAGGAACGACGCTGGTAAATTGAGTTATTTTCCCAGTAGCTTCATCTGGGCCTGAAGATTTTTTCTCTCTTGGGTCCCAGGTGGAGCCAATGGGAATATTTATTATATTCCTCTTTTTCCCATAGGGTATTCAAACTCTCACCTGTGCAGCCCCTGAGAGAGCTTCCACAGCGTCAAAGTCGACTCCTGCGACGATAAGACGGTCCATTCGTGTTGCTAGAAGAAATGTAGGCTTTGGCACAATTCTTAAAGAAACACGAGATCGGCAGCTCAGTTAGAAAACTTCCGTCGTCGTCGAAAAATCCGTGAGTTAACTCACGGATTTTTTTAGAAAAACTGTTTGGGGTTCTTCGATGGGGTCCCTCAATTAAAACAAGCACCGTCGTGGATTCATAAGCAATCTGAGTTGTAAATACCACCCAAATCGGTTTAGATATTTTGACGGGATATCGAAACAAACACACAGATGTTTTCTGTTGGTTAGATACAGGAACGACGCTGGTAAATTGAGTTATTTTCCCAGTAGCTTCATCTGGGCCTGAAGATTTTTTCTCTCTTGGGTCCCAGGTGGAGCCAATGGGAATATTTATTATATTCCTCTTTTTCCCATAGGGTATTCAAACTCTCACCTGTGCAGCCCCTGAGAGAGCTTCCACAGCGTCAAAGTCGACTCCTGCGACGATAAGACGGTCCATTACCATGTCAAGAGCCTTCACCCATAGCAGCGGCGGCGCGAGCACTTCCCCCCGCGCCTCTCCCCTTATTACCCCACCCGCCGTCCTGGGGTACCATAATCATTTTCACTAAGCTATTATCAAAGCTTAGTAAAATGTCATCAGATCATAAAGTATAATTTTCCCAGGAATTTCACTAGCTACAGTGCCCTTCAAACCGGAACACAGTAGTGCTTGCACACTACTGCTTGGTGGCAGAATCAGCAATGCAAAGTGGGGGTACGTAGACTAGAAATAGAAATAGAAATATTTATTGGCCTTATAACACATTGTCATACTGGGCAAGTCATTTTACATAATAAAAATATTATTTATGGAAATTCATTGTGAACATATAAACATATGGCAAAGAAAATTAAAATATTACAGAAATACCATTCAAACTATTAAACCTGCTGTAAAAGAGCAATAAAATAAAATAAAATGAACTAATTGAAATAATGATAAATTATAAAAATTAAAATTGAATAAAATAGAATCAAAATCTAACAAATAAAATATAATAATATTAAACATTATACTAGGAATATTCCGCATCCTGCAAGAATGAAGATTCTGTTAGACGCTGATTCATAAACTCATTCAATGAATAAAATGGATTTTCTTCGCAGAACTGTTTTATCCTTCTTTTAAAGTCAGTTGCATGTAGGTTTATCAAGCTATGCGGTAATTTATTAAACATGCAGATCTTGTTGTATATTCCTTGCTTTTGTACCTTTGTTAATCTATTTGTCGGTTTGCGTAATTCGTCATAATCGCGACATTTACGCATGCATTTATATTTGTTTTTAGTCAAATTATCTTTCTCGTCATAGATTTCTAATAAACAGTTGTAAATATATAAGGAAATTGCCGTCATGATTTTATTATTCTTGAAATGTTGTCTAACAGATGTGCGTTTTCTTAAACCTAAAATTATTCTTATCGCCCTTTTTTGAGCTCTTAACACCTTTATAATATCTGTTCCATTGCCCCATATGGTAATAGCATACCGTATCCTAGATTGTATATGTGCAAAGTATACTGATAAAATAGCTTTCTTATCTAGTAAAGGTTTTAGTTTAATCAGTGCGTAGTTAGCACTCGCCAGTTGCTTACAGAGCTTACTTATATGGGCCGAATGACTTATTGTATTATCCATTGTGTGTAATTACACACGTCCTCGTAAGGGTGAAGTCGGAGAACCGGGTAATGAAACTCCGTTGCTACTAGAGCATTCTCGACTCAATTTATTCAGATTTAGTAAAAGGCACATACATATCCATGAGAACATCGCCACCGCGATTCAGAAACAATTAGCTCAAATGGTGGGCGCCATCTAGTTCCATATTAATAAACTAAGACAAACACAAACCAGAACCTGAACAATAATAATAGTTCCGATCCCCGACACATCGGCTCTGCCTACTAGTTATAAATAAAATACAAAGTTACTTCAACATACATCGCCCACCATGGACAAGCTTAGCCTTGTACATCAAATTTAACCAAAACAATACCCATAAACCTGAATTTAACATAAGACATGAAAGTTACATCTTAGAGCCTAATTTTAGTTTTAAATACATTACACACTAAATACATTAACCGATTAAATCAATAGTACTAGTTTGATTTCAAACTATAATTCTCGCTTACAATTTTTTAACTTAGTGTGTGACTGGCAGAAGGCTCAGTTTATTTACCGGCCGTTTGATTGTACCGTTTTTGACCTTTAACGTTACTACACGCACCACGTTGTCCTATCCTGGATGGGTCGCAATCACCTTGCCATAAAGCCATAGAAACACTGGTAAATAGCCTACCTGTACTGCCACTACATCGTTGATTATGAAATGAAGCATTCGAGTTCGCCAATGATATCTCTTATAAAATTCGGTTCAATATCGCCAAGACCATTGACACCAGAAATCTTCAAATGAAGATGTATCATAAAATGAAGATTGACCTCGCGATGCCGCGTCTATTTCATTGAAGAAGAAGGGACAAGCGACCAATGATGAGAATAAACTCGCAGTAACCTCGTATACTCTGTTGCCGGTAGAAACCTGACAATGATACAGATAAGTATTTCCTATATTCATAAATGTCAACTTAGTATTTGGAAATAGTTTAATGAGCCAAACAGCATCACGCCATTCAAGCCAAAGGACTTGTCTAATCGGAGCTTTTGCAGAAACTATTGACACATTAATGCGTCTCTCGGAATCAGGTACATGGACATTTACTAAAGCTGCAAAAACTTCCTTCACCGCGTCGCTAAGTGTGCACAATACTGCCAAGTTTTCAACGTCGGTAAGTATCTTAAGTTCCTTTTCATTATAAATTTTCATATTAATTGTTCTTTTTGTTGCAGGTTCGGGAGCTTCAGCCATATCTTCTTTGTAGCGGAATGAGTCATCACTACGGTACCAGGTAAGTTCAACAATCTTTGCACCTTCCAATGTCCTTACTTTCAATCCTTCCTTTATTTTCTTTCCTGTCCTCTCATCTATTTCCTTTTCTTTCTCATCTATTGTCAACATGTCTTCTTCTACATTTTTAACTTCTGTTAGTAAATCGCAACTGCATGAATTATCTACAACCGTTGGATCCTCCGCAGTTTGCTTGTCCTCATTGAAAGTGTTTTGTACAATATGTTTCACCTGAACATATTCATTAATTACCTTTTTGCATTTTTGTTTCAGATCACCGGTCTCCAATTTTCTTTCAAATAAACCTGATCCTGTTTCATCTAATGCCACTTTTAGATTTGGACTCGTTAATGGACGTCGCACAACATAGCTACTTTTTCCACCTCTATTTTTAGTCTTAATAAATAATTCTTCACAACATTTTTCATCTTTTATTTGTAACCCCTTTTTACATATAGAAACATTCTCAGAACTTTGTTCAGAATTAAAACTATTATTTTCGACCATGTGCAAAACCTTAATTTCAGATGATCCGTCAGATACATCAAGAGCACCTGACAATATCCATCCAAAAGAAGTGCATTGTGCAATCGTTAAGCCATTTGGACCTTTCATTACACCATCTTGCAGGATTTGTCCATATACTTCTGCTCCCAAAAGCATATCCACAGGACTCGGTGTATGGTAACTCGGATCCGCTAAATTCATTTGTCGTAATTCCTTCCATTCCAGTGCTCTTACCTTATTTGTTGGTAACGGTGTGGTAATGAACTTCAGCACGCGTGCCTTAACCCTTATAACTACCTTCGGATCACTGCGAGACACTATGTCGATATTCACAGTAGCCTTGGAGATTAAATTCTTATTTCCACCTACTCCTGTAATTTGCCCTTTGATAGGAGTCATTTTTAAGCCCAATCGTTGGGCTGTCGCTTCAGTTATTAACGACGATTGAGAACCCTGGTCTAACAACGCACGAACAGTACAACACTGACCACCTTTGGACACAGTATTTACTAAAGCCGTTGCTAATAATATCAGATTATTCTTCCGTGTAAAACATGAAACAACCGAAGTAGATTCTAACCTATCATCAGTATCTGATGATGAACCTGACGGTTCTGTATCCTTGTCCGTACTCGAATTTGTAGTCGCAGTACGGGAATCATTACCCTTAGAAATTCCCTCACTAGACGGGTGTAAAAGAGCATGATGTTTGCTCTTGCAAATGTTACATTTGAACTTTGTTTGGCAGTTTTTGGCAGTGTGATTACTTCCCAGGCAGCAGAAACAAATATTGTTCTTTTGAACAAAGCTACGCCGTAACTCTGTTGAAATCTTTCTAAAAGCCTTGCAGTAATTAAGCTTGTGCTCCTCTGAACAAAATTGACACTGGCTCTGAGCAACATGCATTGTTCTAATTTTGGGGACAGATTTGGAGGTGGATCCAGAATCTAGAAATTCTAGCGCTCTGTAGCGCTTTGTTAGAAATTCCTGAAATTGTTTATATGTGGGCAATTCCTCTGATGAGCCACCGTCAACAGCATGGAATTCCCATTGCCTTTTAGTTTCTGGGTCCAACTTCAGAACAATCATGTGGATTATAAGAACATCCCAATTCTCTGTCTTAACCCCTACATTAGATAAAGCTGATAAACAATCATTCGTGGTATCCAACATTTCCTTCAGCCCACTGGCTGATTCGTGAGCAATGTTCTTTTGACTCAACAATCTTTTGAGAATTTGATGAGATAAATATCTTTTGTTGTTGTATCTATCCTCCAACAACATCCAAGATCTAGCATAATTGTCGTGAGTTATTGAAACATTGCTTAGCAATTGCTCGGCCTCACCGGTTAAATAACCTTTAAGGTAAAGTAATTTCTGGACATTATCTAAATCATCATTTTTATGAACCAAACTTTGAAATAAGTCTCGGAAAGTATTCCATTCCGAGTATTTTCCCGAAAAAGATTGAATATTTACCTTAGGTAACTTAACCCTTGAGTGAGACACCGGCTGAGATTGACCTTTGCTTGGATCGGACACAGATACAGCAAAACCTGACAACCTTAACTTTAATTCACTTCTGTACTCTATATAAACTTCATCACATAGATAATAAACATCGGTCTTTACATAGTCAGATTTATTTAGAGCACCGGCGTCATAGTTCTTCATCAAATCTTTATGCCCGGCTGTGAACTCAAACCAAAGTTGCTCGACTGACTCTAATTTACCTTCAACGTATTCTTTTGATAACCTGTCTTTCGGCGATTTCTTAAAATTAGTTCTTGCCTTTGTAATTCGCGCATAAAGATCTTGTTGAAAATTAATTAATTGTTCCATTTTATAAGTTGAAATTGACCGACACAATTGTAAATTTACTAAGTTATGTGATTAATTTTACCAAATATTTGACATGTGTTACTGAGCACAGAACCCTAAAATTATTCCAAGTTAAAACAATAACAAGAAATGAAAATAATACAAGTCGATGAAATTTCTTCAAAATTTTTCTAAGTGTTTGGGACTTTATAATCTGGCTGAATTCGGGCGTAGGTTCCCCGTTCCCTCGTTTTTTAGCAAACTATTCTAAGTCCTTAAACTAACTTTAACAATTTTCAACTACTTTTTTATTCTAATACAAACAATACTAAATTTACCAAGTTATTTTAACCATACAAATAAAGTTTACTTTAGCTTGACTCGATTCTTATAAACTTGAAAGTACTTACAATTTGTCCAGCTTCACTCACTGCGTAGATCCAATCCAATTATTTTTGCACCAATTAACTTGTTTACCACCAATTATTTAACACACAAATATCACCAAACCAATTATTGCTGCCACAATTACTTCACCAAATGGTACGGCAAGTTTGCCGTTCACTCAATCTTCTCTCCTGGAAGATAGTTGACGTTGCGAGACTACCAACACCAGTAGTCCCCTCGTTCTAGGTTACCAACACCCGTGGTAGCCCCCTTTACGTTACACTCCCGGTAACGCCCTCTTGACACAGCGTCTTCGACTGAGTCAAGTGCGACTTCTGTGCCGCCTCAAAAATCACCTTCGATGGGTGGATCCTGCCGATATTCGGCCACGAAGGACCATGTGTAATTACACACGTCCTCGTAAGGGTGAAGTCGGAGAACCGGGTAATGAAACTCCGTTGCTACTAGAGCATTCTCGACTCAATTTATTCAGATTTAGTAAAAGGCACATACATATCCATGAGAACATCGCCACCGCGATTCAGAAACAATTAGCTCAAATGGTGGGCGCCATCTAGTTCCATATTAATAAACTAAGACAAACACAAACCAGAACCTGAACAATAATAATAGTTCCGATCCCCGACACATCGGCTCTGCCTACTAGTTATAAATAAAATACAAAGTTACTTCAACACATTGTGTAGCCGAGGAATACATTTTCCTTAGTTCCAACTTCAGTGTTAATGCCTTTTCGAGATTGGTAATGCATTATAACGCTCTTATCGGTATTGAGAATAATCCCATTAGCATTGAACCATTCTTTTAATGTCTTCATCGCGTCATTAATTTTGACTTCTAACCTATCTCTGTAATTATCTTTAATTCCCACATGAGTGTCATCTGCGAATAAACTAATGTAAGTCCAATCCGGCATAATATTAACTAGGTCATTAACATATATTAAAAACAGTACTGGCCCCAATATTGAGCCTTGAGGAACCCCTACATCCATCAAGTTCATCGACGAGTTTACCTCATTCACTGATACGATTTGAGCTCGACTCTGCAAATATGTGCGCATCATATTAAGCTCAGGTCCCACAAATCCGTAGTGTTGCAGTTTTAATAATAAAATATCGTGTCTCAGACAGTCAAATGCTTTAGAGAAATCACAGTAGATGCTTGCACATTTTTGTGATTTGTCCAATGATTCAAGGATGTAATAGACTACTTTCCTTATTGCCATTTCTGTCGATCTTCAAACCAAATTGACATGCTGTGAAAAGGTTGTTTTCGTCAAAGTATTTAAGTATTCTTCTTTTAATAACCGTTTCAAGTATTTTTGATATTGTAGGTAGTATGCAAACTGGACGATAATTACCAAGTTCCTTACAATCTCCCTTTTTATATAAAGGTATTATTCTGCCTGACTTGAGGCAGTCAGGAAATACTCCTCTTTCTAGACAGTAATTAATTGTATTGTATAATAGTTCCATAAGATAATCATTTGTCAATATTAATTCTCTCAATGTCTTGGAATTCATGTCATATATATCTGGTGTTTTTTTTTTGTTTTAAGTTTCTTAAAATCGTCACTAATTCTTTGATGTTTACTGTTGAAAATTCTATTGTTTTGGGCACTTTCTTTCCTGAATTTAAATATTTCTTACATTTGTTGGCATCGATTTGTGTATTAAATGTCAGTTTATTAGCAATATTTTTGAAGAAGTCATTGAATGTATCTGCGATATCTTTATAATAACTATAACTAACTTTGTAGAAGAGTTCTACCACCTAGTACAGGTAAGTAGGCTTAATTATTTTTTTGGACTTATAATATTATGCAAATCTTTTTCCACACAAATGTAGGAAATTTATATATATATAAATTTTTATATATAAGTTTCCAACCCAAGTGTACAGTGTAAGTGTAAGTGTGTTTTACCCAAGTGTATTAAATATACACTTACACTATTACTTGGATAATCTTTAAATCTGTATGCATCATTGTATATATTTAAAAAGTTATATATCATGTTTTATAGATACTATGACAACCACCAATATTAGTGTATCTAGCTATAGTTAATGACAAATTGACAAAACAAGGAAATATTTAAGGAATTACTTTAAAAATGTGTGACAAATGTTACCTGAACTCCGGGAGGTCCACATCAAATTCGACATCAGCTTCCTGCAGTATCCCATAATCTTCACCGATTACCAGTGCTTTCAACTGGAACAAGAAAGAAACATTATAATATATAATAAAAAAATATAGGCAAAGTGCCTTATTTATTCTTTCGACTAAAAACTACAATGATATAACAACTAATACTAAACAGTACCTACAATTAAAAAAAATGTATTATATACCGGCTGTGATGACTTATAGACAGTGCAAATGCTCCGGCTGAATATAATAGTAATGGTATATCATAGTAAGTATGTTCACATTTTATATTATACAACATTTTTAAGATAAATTCATAACTTTATAATTTAACTATAATATATTTAACGATAACATGTTGTCATTGAAATGGTGTTTAAAATAAAAATATTTTTGATTTAATTAGATACTTAAAGTAATACTTACATAAGTCTACTAATTTAAACTTAAGTATATATCATAGGTACCTACTGCAAACATTATAGATTGTTACGATATGTAGGTACCTAAATATACTTCCTAGTTCTATTGCTTTAAAAAAAACTAAATAAATTAATAAACAAAACTATGTAAATTGGCTATACATAAATATACATCATTGAAGCACCAACAATAACATACCTATTTTAATTTTAATGAGCTTCGCTGTGAATTTCTATTCAATGCCATTGTTAAGTCGAAAACCGTACATAGTAGTCACTCAAGCAAGACCTTGACTGTGGCACTCCAATGAACTTTTGCCACTGGATGTTTAAACTTATATTTAGATAGGAATAATTATGCTGCATTAACCAGCAGTTAGTTAGAAATTTAACTTTAAATTTAAATTGTTGTATTGCTATACCATGCACTCATAAAACAAATTTTAAAAACAATAAAATAATGTGAATAAATTACTTTCGAATTAATTATAAGTGAAACAATAACACATCCAATAAAATACAGTTAACTAAAGATGTTACGGTCAACCAAAAGAACAATATATTAAACTTACCCTCTGGGTACTAAAATCAAATCCCAAAAAAGTTTTTTTTCGTGTTTCGTCAGTCATGTTTTTCTAAATTTGACAGCGCGCGGCCCGTTGTGTGGCACGGTGCGATGCGTTCAAAAACGTGTATTGACTCCGGTAGGGTTCGTGACTAGATGCCGTTGCCGTTTCATAAAATTCCAACGCGATTTCACGATATCACACTTTAGGTAGGTACCTAACTATGTATAGGTACCTATTATATATTACTAGATTCTGTAATGGAATTAATCGCTACGCTTGGATTTTATGGCTTAATTTTGATAAAGAGCCAACAAGATTGTTGTTATCTTGAATAGAATAGGTAATTTTTATAAGGATGCGGACTCCACCATTCTCTAATATAGTATTACATTACGTTCATAGATGACGCGTCGATATGTTGTGAAACGAGGGAGTAAAGAAAAGTAAAAACAGTTAGCCGCAGTTTTGTTATAATTATAAGTACTTAAAGACCGCAGTTCACAAGATAGTATTCAGATCATTAAATTAATTATTAAGTATATATTAATTCAAGTAGTAGATAGGTAATCGAAATTACTTCCCTACGGGCACAAGCTAGATTTTCTAACTATGAACTTCGCACTATGGCGTCATCACGATTGTGATACATCTATAATAGGTAATTATTATATCATACAACCTGTCTGCAAGTGGCGCTAGCTGTGTGGGCTTTGCTTTGAGTCATCATATTTTATATAATTAGCTTCAGTGGTATGGAATGGTCCATGGAAACACAGACATAAAATATATATAGATATACCGGGTAGTAGATAATATATAGTGTAGGTCTAGTCTCCATACTTGCCGCACAGAAGTCTCACAAATTCCATAAGTTCAGCAAGTGCTGCTACCGTCCTACAACATTGTTTTTATTTTATGTTTATTTTTATACGTTGAACGGTGAATTGAACACGTTGATTTAGAATCCAAATGTACATGTAAATATTTTAGCTTTTTTATCAAAATAGGCGTTGAGACAGCGAGACGACCCTTTTGAGCATTTTTTGCTATATTTCCCATAACTACCAAATTCACCATTCACGCCTAATTGAAAAATTAATTTGGAATATACTCATATCTTTGATTGGTTATAGGTGTAAATGAAATAGGTCCGTAAAAGAGATAAGTTGGACGGAAACGTGACTTTTAACGCGTTTGTAAATTGAATAAAAATAAGCGCCTGTTAGTAAGTTTGCGGCAACAAAACCGATAGCACAAGCTATATCTAAATTATTCCTAAAAACTACAATTAAATAACAACTAACTACTACTAAACAATACATAAACTATACTACTATATACTAAACTATACAAAAAACAAACATTTATATGTCATCGCGTCTAGTATATAGTAGGTAGTGTAGTATTTACTAATAGTTGTTTTATCATTGTAGTTTTTGGTTGAAGAATAAAAGCACATTGCCTGTAAAAAATATATTCCTGAAATGATTTATTGGAAAATGTAAATTTAAAATCATGTTCCTAAAGTCCGCTAGTTTCCGGTTGGTAGAGTAAAATAACTAAAGAAATAAACTACCCAGCAAGTTGTTGTACATCTGATTAGATACACCAAAATTTTGCTAGTTTTCGACAGTGGTTGCTAATTCACAGGAGCCGTTATTCAGGAATATCAGAAAAAACATGTAAGAATCTCATGCTCTAAAAACTCCGGTGGCAGTTTCCGCGTAGGCTTACCGAGGGTGCATGTAACGCTGGGCGCGAGGCGCCGCCTAATCGGCCGGAAAACCTACACGGCTGCCCGGCGCGCTGGCCCGGTTCCGGCTAAATATAGCGGGTGGCTAGCACCCGTGCTGCCTCGCTCGAAGGCACGCGCGTTCACGGCGGCAGCACTTCAAATAGGCTTTTAACTTTGAACATTAGGGAGTCAACGGTGTGGTATTTCGATTTCGGTGACAGTGTCACGATTCTACCTAAGCAACTATAGCATAACTATAATTTATTGAAGTAAAACTTCTTTACGCACGATTGAATTGGGGAGTAAGCTAATGAATGTGAGGCGAACGGAAGTTGAAGTAGGTTCACGTAGATCTCCATTGTCAACACAATGAGGTTAAAAATTTGTATTATTATGTTGGTATGACCTTTAAAATTACAATTCACAATTGTCAAGATGGCGACATTAACATTAAACAAAGCTATACCACAAAGCTATGCCGATAGATGGAGCTAAACTTGAGAAGTTTTACTTCAGTCATGTGTTGAATATGAAACTCACTGTTTAGAATTTCTGAACCAATACCATACCTATACAGCGTGTGAATAGTCCATGTTTCCATATGCCGCATAGAGTCTATTGCAGCAATAACTTTGTGGCATGTGGAAACGTGGCTTTGGTGTACGTCCCAGTGCTGGAATAAGGCGATCTATAAAAGTTTATGATACCTATACCTAATTCTTCCATGTCCTTTTTACCACCGCATAACATGAGCCATGGAAAAATGATATCCGCATATGGTGGGATCAATCCGGACAAAGCGTTTCAATTCAAAATATATTGCGTGGCTGGCAAAGGAATGGAACAACAATTAACCAGCGAGTTAATTGTTTTTTTTTTTAATAGATTTGGCTCCACACTTTTGTGTATTTAGTCAGTGTCAAGTAATTGATAATTTATCAAGTCAATATCGATATTTCACGTAAATATGTGTCAAGTCACAGTCGAAGTCATCAAGTCAAGTCATAGTCAAGTCAGTCAAAGTCATACTCCTAGTAAAGTGGTGGCAACTTTACTTGAAGCTTCTATGGAGTTTTGGAAACCACACGAAAAGAAACGTTTCACCATCATTATACCATTTTCCCACACTACGCCTGTAATCCAGCACTTAACGAAAAAAATGCCACAATTTTATGCACTAACACTGAAAATAACACAAGTTTTGGAAAATAATACGATGCGGTGACGCAATCTTTTTCGCTTTCCCGCCAAAAACTCATTAATTGCAGTTCCATTCCTTTGCCAGCTACGCAATTTGAATAGAAACAGAGACGCTGTCTCTGTTTCCTGAAAAATTTACCTTTTTTTATGTTAAGGGATGACGTGACGAGCTAACCGTTCACCTGATGTTAAGCGACACGGCTGCCCATATCACTTGCAGTGTCACTCGGAACTCTAATCTATAGTTTTGCCTGACACTGCAGTGCGCACGTCATCCAGAGACATCAGCACAATCTAGTAATAAGATTACTAGACTATGTGATCAGGTCATAAAGTCTCATTTGCCCAGTAATTCCACTAGCTACAGTGCCTTTCAAACTGGAACACAGCAGTGCTTACACACTACTGCTTGGCGGCAGAATAACTGGCAATGCGGTGGTACCTACCTAGACGAACTTTGCAGAAAGTCCTACCACCTAGTAGGACTAATCTGGTTATTATAATCTGGGAGTTTTCAAGGCAAGAGTGAACTGGTATCTTCTAGGCAAGCATATTCATGGTGAACCGCATCGACACTTACCATTAGGTGAGACAGTGGTCAAATGTAAGCCTAAGAAAGTATTAAAATGAAAAATCTATTTACACAAGTTTTACTTACCTCTATCTAACAGAATTCACCCCTATATCTATTTTTTATGTGAGCTCACATATAGCGTATGATAATAATAATAATAACGCCAAACGATCACATACATAGATCCTGGACCCTAACTAGGATTCCCTGTCCAGGGTCCCAGGAACTACGAGGACCATGGTCCCACAACACCCAGACTCAAAACAAGTATTTGCGCTTTTTTTTCTGAGCACAAATACTTGTCCTGCCGCGGGAATCGAACCCGCCGCTTCCGTGTTAAGAGCCAACCTGCTCAATCACCGCACCACAGAGGCTACTTTCAGATGACATAATGATGTATGATGATTATTAATAAATTCACTACCGGAATGGGATTTATATTTTTTTTTATTGTTTTTTACCGAAAACGTTAACCTTTGCACAAAAAACACAAAAAACTCGTAAAAATTAATAAGGCCGGGGTATGTGCGACACGCATCTAAAAGACTACATGGAGGAACTACTCTCTACGACTCTCGATGTGACCGCCTTAGAACTGCTTATGCAACTGTTTAATTATTAAATCTCGCGTCCCTCATATAGGTCGGCGCTGGCGTCGTCAATAACGTAAACGTGTGTCCCTACAGACTAATGGCTGCCAATCACTTATAGGGGACACATGTTGAGGCTGAAAGCTTGCCGGCTGTGCTGGTAATTAAGTTTATAACAAACCAACCAAACCAAACCAACGCGGAAGAACTAAGATTACGATACGAGACACCTAACAGACGAACTAATAGAAGAAGACTAATATTCGGATAGCTTAAGAATTTTCGCTACCGTATCGAGTTTGCGTCTATCTATCGACGCAAAATTGAGGTAGGTATCAGTACTAACAAAATGCACAACACACCCCATGCGGGACGTCAGTGCAGGCCTTATCGCCCCCTAGATAAAATTAGAATCAGAATCAGGTACTTACAAATAACTAAATATATAATTTTCACAATATATTTTTATATTAACAAATTTTTTACTATATTGCCCGAAGGGATGAATTTGGCTGAATTTTTGTGTACGAATGGGCTAACATTTGACTGCAACTCGCCTGATGTTAAACGATGATGCAGTTGAAGGTGAAGCACCTTGGCCTGTGATGAGACTATTCACTAAAAAATACTACTATTACTAGTTCTTAAACAGACCCAAATTTTGTTTGTCAGGAAATAAAGAAGTCAGGAGTGAGTTCCATTTCCTAAAAGTTAGTGTGATGAAACGACTCTCGCGCCTAGTCCTATGTCGATAATGTAGCTGGCAGAATTATCTCATGCAGTTCTTATGTGCACTTTCTCTCAAATGCAACCGGTAGAAAATTGATAGACAGAGTACAGTGAGTGTACTCTGTCTATCAATTTAAGTCAGTGATCAAAGCTATACTGCAGATTCTTCTCAACCAGCGCCTTGTTATCCATAAGTTTTTTGGCGTATATACAATGCACTACATTCACATCTAGTATTTAATTACAAAAAAAATCTCTACGTAATTTTACTAATGTACCTACTATTAGTTTACTAGGTATATTAACTTAGGTAGATTTTTTATTTTTCGAATGAACTGAAAGGGTTGATATAAGATGACAGTTTACGATCGGATCATTCCGAATACGGTGTGTAGGTAAAATAGAGAATGAAAACTCTGTGGTAATGAAAAATGGAAACTTAAAAACGAGGCAGTATAGGATATCAGGACATGCAATGCCAAGTTTTCGCCGAGGCCGAGCGGTGTTAGGGGCGGCGAGAGCGGCGGCGGCGCGCGGCGCGGCGGCGGCGGCGGCGGCGCGATGTTGCGCCTCTTCGATATACATAATTGTAAACAAGAGCTTTTCTATTGGAGGTGGCATCACGCACGCGCGGTCGACGTGTGCTTGTCGAGACGTAAAGCTTTAATATTTAAAAGTAAAATTATTTTACATATACTAAATTAATTTGTTAAATTTATTAAAACTATGATTTGTTTCGGTATAGGACACCGTTACCTATCAGACTGATAAAGGCTAAAAGATTTACACAAAGATCTCTTGGCGGTGCCTATAAAAATATCATCACTCGCTTAGACTTAGGTAGCTATGGATATTCAAGTAAAAATAGATATTACCTAATATACTAATATACTACTTGTACAGTTATTATCTGCATTATTTTATTCTGTGCTATTAGGATTTCGCTAGATTATTCCTGATAAAACAGTCGTCGATTTTGTCATAACACCAACGGCAATATTACATGTCAAGCTTTTCAGTGAAAAACTGTTAATGTTTCATGTTGCATTCATCAGTGTAAACTTCAATTAGGTATATTCTTTCCAAGACAAAGGTAAAATCAATAGCGATAGTGTGTCGCGCGCTTCCACGACGAGGTTGCATCGTCCGGGCGGAGCGTGCGCGTGGCTGGGCGCGGGCGCGAGCGAGCGTGCGCGAGGGCGGGGCGGGGCGGGGCGGGGCGGGCGCGTGCGCGGGCCGCGGTGGGCGCGGGCGGCAGACGCGCCGCGATGGTGGGCCGCGACAGCCGCTCGGAGAGCGCGGCGCGCCCCTGGGCGCCGCGGCATGAGTAGCGCGCCAGCCCGGCCCGGCCCGCGCGCCCGCCATGGCGCAGGCCGCGCCCGCGCCCCATCGCACCCACTCCTTCGCGAAGAAGACCTTCCACAAGCCCACCTACTGCCACCACTGCTCGGACCTGCTGTGGGGCCTCATCGGGCAGGGCTACGGCTGCGAAGGTACGACGTCGCGCATGCGCCCCGGGCGCGTCGATACAGCGCGCGGGCCCGCCGCCGCCGGCACGACCAGCACGTTATGCAACCGGACCGGCGCGGAACCGGGCGTGCCGCCGCCCGGCCGCGTCCGGCGCCCGGTGCGTGGCAGCCGCACGCACAGCTCCCGCCCGCTCCGCCCCACCGCGCGCCCAGAGCCTTGCACTTGAACATTTCAAGGCCGTCGCCGGTGACCGACTCCGCTACTCGTTCCGTGCTCGTCTCGCCCTTACCTGCTAACTCGTTCTATGTAAAAGTAATGATCGTATGAAGTAATGGTGCGTAAGTTTGTAAGGTGCAGGACACGACGTGAAGACTCGAGGCAGACATGGATCAGCTAAAAATCAGTCGCATCGGCGAAACGAGTGAGCATTTGGGAGCATATCGATCGATCTGTTTTGTAAGAGGTTTTTTCCTAGGCGTCGCGGGGCGTCGCGAGCGGTGCGGGGTGGGGCGGGGCTGCATCCCCGCGACTGGTAGTGAGCGCCACTGAGAGCTCCCCGAGGCTCGCGGGCCCCTGCGACCGGTGCTTCAGACTGACGGGGCTTGGGTGCATTTTGTTTTGACCCTCCAAACTTTCATCAATTTACGTGGTTTCTACATATTATACACGCGAAATGAATGCATTTTTTTTGCACTATATCAATTAAATAAGCCTCTCGTAACACAACACGGATTTGCCTAAAAATTTGCAACTCTACTGCCAAAGCTGAATGGAAATACCTGTATTTCCACCAGATGTTAACCAGACTAATTAAAACCTTTGCTCGACGTACCAGATAATGTTTAAGCCATAGATAAATTTATTCTGTAACACACCGCCCCGCGCTTCTGACATACCTAGTATGTTTTTCCTTAGTAATGACCTAAGTAAGACTAATGTTGTGAAGTAGAAAAATATATTTAGTTCTCAGTATAATTGCAATTATTTTGAAGAAATAAGTCGTTGAAATATTAACAGCCAAGACTAAACCAATTCGTTTACTTTCGATCTAGTAAAACCATTGTTTTTTATTTCTATGAAAACAAATTAATATTATTATTTTTTTCTATGAAAAGAACTGCAAATAAGTACTTAACAATATAAACCAAAACCAAATTTAAATCTATAAATACATTTATAAAAGTAATCATAATCTAAAACCAACTCGCAAAAGAACCGACCAACGGCCCGTGTTTCTGCGTCTATGAAACAAGCGGGCTTGTTGGTTATATATATATATATATATATATAACAATAAGTGCTCACGCATAACGTAATATGTATCATTTCCCTAGGCCTTAAAGTGCATTTTCAAATACGTTCGATTCGAAACGTAGTACAACCGATTAACTTAAGCCATCGTATTCCAAATTCTATCGATAGTGACACTTTAATGTACACCAATTAAATCAACCACATACAAATTATAGCTAGACTTCTCGATTGTACAATCTGAAAACATTTTTAAGCTCTATTTTATATAACGGTAGAAATTAGCTTCGTTTTTATTCATATGTGCTCGAGAGGCAGACCCAGTACAGCACCCCTGCGATAATTTGGAAACTTACGTATTTGTATCTTTGTAAAACTGTAGTTGATTGCTGACTATTATAAACTTAGGTAATTTATATTGAATAAATGTGTAATAATTTTGTCTAATAATCAAGTTGCTGAGTTGATATTTACATAATTATGCGTTAACATAAATTAAAATTCTCTGTTAACCGTAGTCTCGATCAACTCTCCGTAGCCAACGTAGCTGCGTAGCGAGGCCCGTAGATCCACGTAGAAGAGCCAGACTCACGTAGCGCCCTCTACGAGCTACGAAGTGTTTCGAAACGACAAATTCAAAGACTGATACTTATACTGATATTTTTCTGAATTATTTGATGGTTATTTATTTATTTAGATTCTGATTTACTAGCTGGAGACAATTTTTCGATATAAAAAGTTTTCTACGTGTTCTGTAGGTACCTAACTCCTTAAACTACCCTTACGAATTTAAAGTCACACTTTCTGATTTATTATATAAAATTCAGTTTACGGAAAAGATGAAAATCGATATCAGTAAGTCAAAAATCAAGTTAACGAGGTCTCAAATGCTGTTTTATTTAAATTGAAAAATGTATTTGAATATTTACTGGAGTTATATAAGACTCCAAACAAATCATTTCAATTACAAAAACAAAGCACGTCACCCAAATCAGCTCATATAAATATTAGAGACGTAGTAAAATATAAGAATAATAATAATTATTATTATTATTATATGCACACACCCTACGAGACATCAACTAGCCATCAAGCTGGTTTAATAAAATCAGATATTTGAGTGCAAAACACGATAAATATGCTCATTATTTTCAAACTGAAAAATCGCAACATTCATAGGAAACAAGAAATCATGGGCATGAGAGATCTTTAGTCCAGATTAGATTGTACTGGGGAAATTCATATAGATATTAAATGATTATTATCAATATAAAATATAATTAAAGACTAAAGTATAAATTAAAAGTAAATGATACATTACGTTATGCACAGCTATAGACTGATATCAAAAAGACTTTTGGTGGAGGATAAAGTGCCCAAACCGCTGGCTACATTGCCAGGCTGTAATCATTACTGATTTTTGGGAAATAATGACCAAACTTATTTATTGTTGCAAATGAATTTCAAGTCGTCTTTATAACCTAGTATAGTTATGTAGATTAATCAATTTCGCAGTGGATAAGGGCAGTGCCCTGTCGTTTCGCTAGCAAAATACCAAAAATAATAAATTTTGTTTAATTTTTTTTAATCTCACGTTTTAACACAATAGATTTGAACAAGCCTTAAACCAGTGTTAAACTGCTGTTTTGTATTGCTAAACATCCTTTTGACGCTTGTCTAAGCTTTATGTGTTTGTGATAGTATAGTCAGTCTCTGTAATAGCCGTCATCAACCCAATACATTCCTACCGCTGGGATACAAACCTTCTATTATAAGGAGAGATGGGTTCTTCCTCGTGGTAAAATTATAGGCCACCACACAGGCCAAGTGTGTGTTGGTAGATGAAATATATTCTCGAATTTCGTAATTCTTGAACATATTGGTCTCATGATGGTTTTCATTACCGTTGTAAGAGCGAACGATAATGTCGCACATAACGCATTGGTAGGGCTTTTCTGCAAAGTTCTTCTAGGTAGGTACCACCGATTTGCCAGTTATTCTGCCGCCAAGCAGTAGTGTGTAAGCACTACTGTGTTCCGGTTTGAAGGGCACTGTAGCTAGTGAAATTACTGGGCAAATGAGACTTTATGATCTGATCTCACAGTTGAGTAATCTTATCACCAGACTGTGCTGATATCTCAGGATAATGTGCGCAGTGCAGTGTCGCGCGAAACTTAATATTTTAGAGTTCCGAGTTTCACTGTTCTGTTATGGGCAGCCGTGTCGCTTAACATCAGGTGAACGTCTAGCTCGTCACATCATTCACTGACATAAAAAAAATGGTCAGACGGACAACAAAGTGATCTCAATAAAATAAATATAAAGTTATAAAGTTTTACTTCGGTCGTTTGGTCTAATGCACACTTGTTTTTTAAATAGTTAATAATTACGATGCATACATACTCTTTTGATCCTAAATTATCGTTAATAGCTTAAAGTGGCAAACTTAGTGTGATGCCAGTTTTAAGAACTTAATTTTTTTTCAGGTTTTACCCAGATTTAACTAAATATAGCTTCAGAGGTTTTTGAGTAAATAAAGATGTTTCGCCAAACAACAATGCATATCGGCAGGTATAACTTTGTTATTACTTTGTTTGACAATTGAAGGGTTGAGAATAAAAAGGATTTAACTGACAAATTGACAGTTGCGAGAAAATTGACTTTAAACGTCAACGGCGTCATTTTTATGTAGAGTGCTTATAAGGTAATAGAAAAGGTTTATGTAAGTTTCAGTTGCTTGAAAATGTTTTATTTCTATTTAAAATTACTAAATATAGTACTAATTCATACAATTACTGTAAAAATAAAATATAATAAAAGAAATAAAGTAATGTTTTTATGCTAAGCGTACTGTATTCCTGTGACAGATAAACCATTTTTAGACTCAAAATTTCGAGATTTAAGCCTCATTTCGGTATTTTGAGAATGTATTATTGAAGATAATTTCACGCTGAATCCAACGATACCCATAAGTCATTTGGTCAAAAAAATCAGTTAAATCCTTTTTATTCTCACCCCTTCAATTGTAAATTGTCGTTTTGCCAGACCGGACCGGACCAACATAATAATACAAATTTTTAACTTTGTCGTGTTGACAATGAAAATCTACGTTAACCAATAATTTTCAACTTCCGTTCGCCTCGCCAGCTTACTTCCCAAGTCAAGCGTGCGTAATTTTTTTTTACTTTATTAAGTAACCGTGCATCCCATGCAAACTACACGTCACACGCAAACAAAACGTGTCATCTCAACAATAAGTACAAAACAACACAAAGTCGTTGTAACGCCACAACGGTTCGTTATAACAATGCAGTTAGTTATAACGTCACGTTGACGCGGCAAGGCGCTATCTAGACACACGTCGTGCTACAATGCTGCGCATAGACAATGTTCTATAGACAATGTGGGCATAGACAATAGACAATACCCGTCTACAGTTCCGACAGCGCGGCGTAGGCCCACTATTGTGCACTTTTACAAGATAAGAGACGTGTGGAACTGAAATGGACAACTTTGTAAAGACGGCGTCGAATGCTGTGTGCTTACTGTGAGCTTTGCCATTCAAGTAAAAGGACACGTTTTTCGTTAAACAATCATGTCGTGTAAAAGCAATGTTTGTCAAGACAAATATTTGAAGAAGTAGAAAGCGTGTCTATAGAGTACCTACTTAAATAATTTAATTTCTCAACAAAAACGTAATAAAACTTGATGCTGATGGGCTCAACTCTCGTCAACTGTATCTTACTCACTGACAATGGTTTTCTGACAGGCAATTAAAAAGAAAAAACAATTCATAAAAATCGTTAAATGCTTCGAAGGTTAAATGGGATTGACGAGACATGGTACTGAATATCTAGAATGCGGTTCTGAAAATTTTGAGCGAATGAAACCCGGTCAAAAGTACAATAAATAAAAATTAACTTATTTCTTTTAAATCACTTCTGTCATACTTTTTTTAATGCTAAAATGGGCATGCGTTTGGCAACAACTCATCTGGTGGTAAGTGACGAAGTCGTCTAAGGTGGAGCACGCTTGCCCATGAGATGCCCATTCACTCTTCATTTTATACGTGGTTATTATTTGCTTAATAAATCACTTGCCCATACTGTCTCCTATGTAGTACTTATCTGTGTATCTGTGGAACAAAGGGTTCCACAGATACACAGATAAGTAGATGCACCTTGCCTAACCGTGTCAGGAAAAAAAACCGTGTCAGGAAATATTTCCGGGAAGAACCATCCGCGCCATCTAACGATTCATTTCGTCAGCTGTCAGTAAACTTCTATGGTCAATGGTTCACCACAACAATATAAGTTAGAACAAGAAATATAACATGATAACCGTTGCCATTGCCATTGCCATTGAACGTGGTAATGCTGCCAGCATTCTGGGAACATTCCCCTCTACCAACGGGTTATTTTAATTTTTTTAGTTTTTATTTATTTTAAGTTCTTAGGTATAGTTTAGTTTTTTAGGTCTAGTTTAGTTTAGTTATTGTTAATTCATTTGATAGAGTCAATAAACACCTTGTATAAGTTATCTAGTAACATTTACATTTTAAAACATGATAACCATAAATGTTAACTAAGAAATATTTTATATATTTTCACATATGGGTAGACCGATGTTGGTCTGAAGATAACTCAGTAGAATTTATTAATCTGTTGTTGGCAAACTCAGCCTGCTTGGAGTCGTTTACGTTCGTTCAACTACAACGCGGATTGCCAATCAAAATGCCAATATGCCTTTTGGCATTTGGTTAGGTCGTTGAAAAGAATCCGAAAATGGCGGTTGTGAATTTTGATTTTTTTTTCCATAACTCATGTAGTTTTGAATTTCAATGTGTGATAAGGGTCGGTTATTATCGACCCTTATTATATATTATATAATAGGTCTTTACCTATGAAATTGCCGTATTGCAGTACAGACTTTTTCAAACAAAAAAAAGTTTTGATTGGCTATGAATTCTAAATTCAAATTAATTTTGTTTTAAAAATATGACATTCTATTTACAATATAAGTCTTTTGTTTATTGATTAGCGTTGTATTTTCATTACATTTCAACATTTTTCCTCATAATGTATACTTTGAAATTTCGTGTAATTATGGAATATGAGTTCCGTCGTGGCACCAACGCGGCACAAACGACACGTAACATCAACGACGTTTACGGAGAGAACTGTACAAACGAACGTACAACCCGTTATTGGTTTGCTCGGTTCCGTTCTGGGAATTTTGACTTGAAAAATGAACCTCGTGGTCGTCCGGAAACTTTGGTCAACAATGATGAATTAAAGGCGATTGTGGAAGCTGATGAATCTCAATCTACAGCTGAGCTGGCAGCAGCTTTTGATGTTAGCATCAAAACAATATTGGTCCATTTGCGACAGATTGGCAAGATAAAAAAGCTTGATAGATGGGTGCCCCACGAACTTAACGATCGCCAGCGCAACGTACGCGTCGAGACTTGCCTTGCGCTGCTTAACAGGCACAGAAATGAAGGAATTTTGAACCGAATTGTTACGTGCGACGAAAAATGGATTCTTTTTGACAATCGAAAGCGCTCAGCAAGTTGGTTAGATCCTGGTTCGGTACCAAAGCAATGTGCAAAACGAAAACTGACCCCTAGAAAGGTGATGGTCACAGTTTGGGGGTCTAGTGCTGGTGTGATTCATCATAGCTTTTTACAAAACGGCGAGAGCATTACTGCAGATGTGTACATTGAAGAACTGACCACAATGATGGCGAAATTCTCACGTCTGCAACCAGCTTTGGTCAATCGGTCGTCTCCACTGCTACTTCACGACAACGCGCGACCCCATACTGCATAACAGACCGTCTCTAAGCTGCATGAGTTGGGTTTGGAAGCTCTCCCTTATCCGCCATACTCACCAGATCTTGCGCCTACCGACTATTACTTTTTCCAAAATTTGGATAACTTTTTAGCGGGAAAAAAATTCAATTCCCGAGAGGCAGTAGAAAACGCCTTTGAAGAGTTTGTTGTCTCCCGTCCTGCTGATTTTTTCAAGAAGGGCATCCATAAACTGCCACAGCGTTGGCAAAGATGCATTGATTGCAGGGGTGATTACTTTGAATAAAAGTAATAAATAAGTTCGCAAAAAAAATACTTTAACTTTTGTCAAACAAAACGGCAATTTCATAGGTAAAGACCTAATATATATTATTATAGTCTTCGTGAACGTGCATAAGTGTTGGTAAACGATTCAAAGTCTTACAACCATGCCTTTTCGTTTTCTCTTCAAGGCTTCCTAGAGCCTTCAGTAAAATATCCACCAATTTACTTTGGTACAAAGAATATAATTGTGGTATTTTGACTTTGACATGACATAATCGTAAAAAATTTATTACTTGACATTGGCAGTATTATCCATAGAAAGCCATCAAACGAAAACAAGAAGAATAATTCAGCTCTTGGGTCACATCGGCGTTCTGATTTCAAAATATGCATTGAAATGAAATACAGCCATTAATGAAACGGTTCGATATATTATACACACAGTAGAAGTAGTAGAAAGTATTATGACTACACTACGACTGCCATCAACCACAAAAACACAATATATTTATTAAGTAGTTAAGTATCCACTCATAATAATTATGTAGCTAGATTCAACAACTCAAATTCACCTTATAATAAAGACTTTTTCAAAATAAAGCAACCATAATACAAACAAAAATTATAGACGTGCATATAGTAACTAAATTAGCCGACAGGGACAGGAATATGTAATAAGCTTTAGGTTTACCGGTTTTAGCTTATCCATGACGTCAAACGCTTCCTCCAGGGACTAGAGCGAGGGAACGTACCGTACCTACTTACTATCTACCTTATACCATTTGTTCCCTGGAGGCCTCTTGTGCGAAATTAATTTCGTGCGTGCTGCCTTGTTTAAATTAATTCGTTATACGTATTCCCTTTTATTTTGTTGTGCCTATTTATGTTAAATTGTTGACTGTTGGGAATTTTGTGTTTTTGAAGTAGCCGATGACAGTGGGAAACTAGTTTTATTAGACAGAAAATACTGGGCTTTTGGGTCTGATAATGTTGCAATGTTTTTTCTCCTCTTAATGTCTCCAATTAACTCCGAATGATTGCTGTATGTTAATATATAAAAATGAATCTCTATTTCCCATAGTCGTCGCATCGCGCGTGATTTTAATTTTTTTAAAGTAGGTTTATTATTATCAGTAGGTTCTTATGAAAGAAAAAGTATGGAAAACTCTCACCACGCGGTTGAAACCGCGGGGCACAGCCGGTATATAAGAATAAAAATAATAAGAACTTTTAAACTTTTCCCATTTACAGCAATCATATGACGTTAAATGCGTCCAATGAACTCTTTGGCATTTAACGTCATATTTCCACACTTTCTTAACTTTTTCTTTCATAAGAACCTTTTCCTAAAAATAATAAACAATAAAAAATAATTAGCAAAAATGCTGTATCCGTTCATCCGTGATGCGTTGATCAAGGGAAATAGAGATTCATTTTTATATTAAGATAATCAATATCATTGGCCTCTTTCATCATCCAGGAAGGCCCATTCTTTACAACGCTTCTGTAAAATGACATAGAGCCGTATTATGTTTCAATATAGCATTTTAACAAAGAATATTCCCGTTTGCAACTACTTACTCTCGGAGCATCCACATAGGGAGACTGCATGGAGACTGTCACGATCCAAACACGATTTATCACTCGCTCCTTACCGCGCGCATTATTGTCGTTCCAAATATAGAACTCCTTGCTCTTGCGAGGCGAAAAAATCAAGCGATGGTGAGCCATGATCCGGGACTACGCCCGGCGTATGTAGGCCATCCGTGACGTCATACCGTGATGACCCACTTCCAGTGCCATTGAGAGACGCGCGTCAATGGTTCCCCCCAACCCTGCACCTAAACCCTTCCCCCACTGCAACACCTCCCCTCTCTTCGATACACGTGAAGGGGTGTGTCAAAATTGTTCCGAAAATAGAACACGGAAATGGTTCAAGAAACGGCAAATGTTCCCAAGTTGATATTAATTTTAGACTGCTATTTATTTTAACAGTTTCTAGTTTCAATGCTTTACCAGAAATCATTGTTGATGCAGATTAGGTTTGTCTTGACTTGTCCAGGAATTTATAGTGCACCTGCCTTCTTTTAAGTGGAGTAAGGATGGCGGCAGACCAAAGGCAAACTAAAGATCTAGCTTATCTATTGATTTGTTTGCAGGGTATATAAAAAATATACGTTGCGGGCAAGTGCTAGTGTACGCAATTTTGGTATATTAGCCAGCTCGTGACGTGCACCTCAGTCACTGCGAAGTGACTCCCCGATTGGAGACATATGTGTATACTGTTATCACTTCTGTACAGCATTCGCTAAAGCTAAACTAAATTAAAATATCTCTGTCTTTTTCATTTCGCGTTCACTAGAACAGTAATGCCATACATTGAGTTTAGTGGACATTTAGAGAATGCGAGACAGAATCGATGGCAATATCCGCGCAAATAAATTCAGTAGACATATTCCCTAATTTCATTCCCCCAAATTTACCTTCTGATGATATTTAGTACTGCGATCAGGTCACCACAAGGTATCAATAGTAGGAATCGCTTTCTCTAGGCCATACAGAGGGACTCATTCAAAGTGCTAATTAGGTGTATATCCATAGATGAAATGCCACAGCCACAGAATAATTAATAGTATAAGAACCTACACGTAGCCTTAATGGTAGGCATTCGTTCTTATGAAAGTCTTTCAAATAGATTAAGTATATGCAACTTTATTGTACCTATTAAAATTGCGAAATAATCAAAGATACAGCAAGTAACTTAAGCAGCTATGTGGCTATGTGGCTAGGTGGCTGTGATTGTGATAGCTAACACTACACAGCTGCAGCAGCTAATAGATTTTTATCAACGGAAGTATCTTGCTACTTCCACTTGATTGCATAAGGAGCATAGTCTATGAATACAGCGTATGTGTGAGACGTGGTCACTTTACTGCACCTATGGTGAACGCAGCTAGTGTACAATCCAATTTTTGTTTGTAATAGTTAGTGTAGCAAGTAGAATCTTGTAGTAAGTTGGTATTATTGTAGTAGTTTATAATAAAAGTGTAAATGTTAGCGTACGTATTGGTTTATTTCGTGGAACCACTAATGATCAATCTAGGTACATCCTACATGTTCATTTTTTTAAATATATGATTTAACGAGCTATTTTTTAGGCTGAAGTTAAACCACCATCCATAACAGATTCAGTGTCACTCGGAACTCTTAAAATATAAAGTATCGCGTGACACTGCACTGCGCACATCATCCTGAGATATCAGTAGTGATTTCACTAGCTGCAGTGCTCTTCATACCGGAACCCAGTAGTGCTTGCATACTACTGCTTGGCGGCAGAATAACTGGCAAAGCGGTGCTACCTACCCAGACGAACTTTGCAGAAAAGTTGTACCACCTAGCTAAAACACAAATTTAATTCAATTTGGTTCTTAAACGCTATTCTCAGAATGGTTGAGTACCACTACCAGAGTTCTGTAGGAACTTGAGTAGTGCCATTAAAGAATATGTCGAAAACTGCAGAAGGATCATGCAACTTAAAATCTTCCTGTAATCTTATTCGTACATATGCACAGGTGGTAGAACTTTTCTGCAAAGTTCGTCTAGGTAGGTACCACCGCTTTACCAGTTATTCTGCCGCCAAGCAGTAGTGTGCGCAAGCACTACTGTGTTTCGGTTTGAAGGGCACTGTAGCTAGTGAAATTACTGGGCAAATGAGACTTTATGATCTGATCTCACAGTTTAGTAATCTTATTACTAGATTGTGCTGATGTCTCTGGATGACGCGCGCAGTGCAGTGTCACGCGAAGCTCTATACTGTTCCGAGTACTCTATAGAGTTCCGAGTGACACTGCAGCTGATATGGGCAGCCGTGTCGTTTAACATCAGGCGAACGGCTAGCTCGTCACGTCATTCCGTAACATAAAAAAAAAAAAAATTTAAAGAATATGTCGAAAACTGCAGAAGGATCATGCAACTTTAAGCCTTCCTGTAATCTTATTCGTACATATTCACAGGTTCTATATGCGCACTTACATAATAATAGTGCAACTCTAGCTCAACAAAATCCTCTATGACTGCACAATAACAAAAGACATACGAGTACAATGGGCACCAACTTCACCCACTTCACTATTACTTTGTGTGCCTTTGTATAAGCTTGCAGTTTGAAATTATTAATGCAGTTGTAAATGGCTTTGTGCCTAACGATACAAACTTAGGTAAAGGGAGATGTTAAGATACTCAGACGCTCATTAGTGTTTGGAATGGGGCTACAAAGAGTTAGAAAAAAATAAACCAGACAAGCATGGTACTTCGGGGGGCTGGACTCCTTCTCGCCCCCGGTATGGTGGACGAGGGCTCACGGGGGGGTTTTAGTGGGTTCGAGTCCCACACACGGGGATGGTGGCAGGGAAGTGCGAGGGCATTTCCCCACGAAAAAATGGGCAAGCATGGTACTAGCTCCAACTTCATACTTACCAACATTTAAATACAATAGTCATTTATGAGAATTAGAGTCACGTGCGTTGAAAATGCGTAATTGAATAGAAACTATCTTTATCTTGAAAGAATATCGGATCAAAATCTCATCTAACATGTACATCTAAGCAAAACAGTTGTACAGGCATATGATTTTACCCTCACTATCATCAGCGCCCCATTCAGAAACCATAGGAGAGGTTCCGCTTGAAAAATTGTAAACTCTTGTCTCCCGAGTCCAAACGTAAATATTTAAACATCATCCTTTACAACATTATCTACAGTCAACTTGACTGTACATATTTTTTAATTTTATATTGACAGCTTCTGTGGTGTGGTGGTTGATCAGGTCGGCTCGTAGCCCGGAGGCGGCGGATACGTTTCCAGCGGCAGGACAAGTATTTGTGCTCAGAAAAAAAAGCGCAAATACTTGTTTTGAGTCTGGGATGGACCATGGTCCCCGTAGTTCCTGGGTATCTAGACACAGGGAATCCTAGTCAGTGTCCAAGGTCTATGTATGTGCTCGTTGGGCGTTATTAATTTATTATTTCTTTTATTATTAAGTAAAGAACCTTAAGGACCTTAAGGAGTTAGTGGCTTCGAGAACCAACACTCTGCATGAACCGCGCGTTTGTATACTTTATTGCAATTAATGCTTCTCGCAAAGTAACTCGGAACTAGGTTCATCTACATATGGGTTGGGGTGGTTTGGAATTGCCAAATGGTAACATTGAAGAAATACCACCTTTTCCTTAACAATGATGACCCATTTTTTTTAATGTTTTGGCTCCACACTTTTGTGTATTTAGCCAGCGTCAAGTAATTGATAATTTATCAAGTTAATGATATTTCACGCAAATATGTGTCAAGTCACAGTCGAAGTCATCAAGTCATGTCATAGTCAAGTCATAGTCTAGTCAAAGTCATACTCCTAGTAAAGTGGTGGCAACTTTACTTGAAGCTTCTATGGAGTTTTGGAAACAACACGAAAAGAAACGTTTCACCATCATTATACCATTTTCCCACACTCACGCCTGTAATCCAGCACTTAACGAATAGAATGCCACCAGTTTTATGCACTAACACTGAAAGTAACACAAGTTTTGGAAAATAATACAATGCGGTGACGCAATCTTTTTCGCTTTCCCGCCAAAACTTCGGTGACCCAGTTATCGATTCCAAACTACTCCTGCAAGATTGGGCACTCTTTATTAGGACCTTATACACGTCGGGCTAGGCTTCAGCTGTCAGGGCACGATCACATTGACAGCACGCAACTTACTTGTGTGGTCGTAAATCACACATAAGTGGGGGGTGCGGGAAAAATATAGGTAGCGGTCCGAAACTCCAAAAAAAAACACGGATAATGAGAACAAAGGCCAGTAGGAAGATATAAGCAGACACTAACCTGCCAGGTCCTCCTGAAGGCTCGCGTAGTTTTATCCAGCCGAGGTTAGATGACCTAGGGCTTGCGCCGGCGCGATAAGCAACAACAACGAATCACTACACAAACTGCGGTTGATCCGATGCCCGTGTATTAGTTCTTTTCTTGGAGTCTCTTCTTTACAGTGGAAGATCACAAGTATGTGCTCTTCTTGCAGAAAACAAACGATGAATTAAATGCGAAGTTCAATGGAGAATGACTTGTAGTATTCTGTTTAGTCTGACGTTTTTTCTCATCTTCATGGCAAGCAGCGCCTCTGGTGGCGCAGATGCGCACACGCTGACAGTTTGGCCTACATATAATCTACGCTACTGGCCGTAGAGAGAGAATAGACAATAACGCATAGAAAGGCGTAAACATGCTCCCCGGCTTGAAAGCTCTAGGAGTTTCAAAATACAGGAAACCGTGAAGCGTTCGATAGTAGTAGATAAATAATACATCGGAAACAGAAGTAGTAAAAGTATAGCGAACATTGACTTATTAAGTTATAACATAAGATAAATATAAGGAAAAATATATAATATACGTAAGCGATGCGTTGAGTACTTAATGCAGTTCTGGAAGAGGATACAGCTTCGCGACAGCTCGCTTTATTAATTTATTTTGACAGCGGACTAACGCAACACGAACGACTGAATCTCTACCAGGGAAAACTTGCTCTATTATTCCTAGAGGCCAGCGAAGCGGTGGTACATCATCTTGGTGTACCAGCACAACCGTACCAATTCTAATGTTTTCTCTACTCTTGAGCCATTTGTGCTTTTGTTGAAGTGTGTGTAAATAATCTAGGCGCCACCTTTTCCAGTAGCTCTGTACTAGACAGTCTAGCAACCTCTTCCTCTGAACAATATTTTTAGGTTCTTTGGCTACATCGTAAGCGGGCAAATGTTGC
Organism: Ennomos fuscantarius; assembly: GCA_905220475.3. NCBI lineage: Eukaryota > Metazoa > Arthropoda > Insecta > Lepidoptera > Geometridae > Ennomos > Ennomos fuscantarius. Next base: position 2,306,605 of record HG992032.1, read on the forward strand.
AAAGGCGTTGTCATCAAAAAATGAGCAGGTGTGAGAATTTCAGGTTGTGGTTCATCGTGTAAAAGGCCTAAAGGGCGTGAGTTTAATAAGCACTCAATCTGAGTCAAAACCGTCAGCAACTCCTCATAAGAAAGCAGTTGCTGCCCTATGACGCGAAATAAGTGTGTCTTGACACATTTAATATTGGCCTCCCACAAGCCGCCAAAATGGGGCGCGCGAGGAGGTATTGTATGAAACGTTATGCGGTGTTTTGATAACTCAGCATTGAAAGCTGCAGCGGTTTGTTTTGATTGAAGAAAGGTATATAATTCGTCTAAATGACGCTTTGCCCCAATGAAATTGGTAGCATTGTCTGAATAAATAGACGCAACAGGACCGCGTCTAGCAATAAAGCGCTTAAGTGCGTCGATAAAACTGTCAGAACTAAGGTCAGAAGCGATTTCCAAATGGATAGCTTTCGTTGCTAGGCACACGAAAAGACAAATGTATGCCTTCGTGCTTCGAACTCCTCGATGCCTAGTCATCGTTATGCTTAAAGGACCAGCATAGTCCACACCAGTGCTCGTGAAAGCCTTGGCTTCCATCACACGAGCAGGCGGAAGATTTGCCATGATGGGCGTATTATTTGTTGGTGCGCGCTTGAAACACGAAATGCATGAACGCACTCGTTGACGGATGACATTTCGAGCGGAAATGATCCAATACCGCTGCCGCAACAACGATGTAAGTAAGTATGAGCCAGTATGGCAATTGATGCGGTGATAATAGTCAATCAAAAGATTCACGATATGATCGCGACGTGGTAGCAAAAGCGGGTGGCGGTTTTCAAAAGGTACATTTGCGTTCAGCAGTCTGCCACCGACGCGCAGCAAACCGGAATCATCAATGAACGGGTCTAATTTACGAATCGCGTCAGAAGGTAAGTTTTTCTTTTTTATGGCTTTTATATCTTTATGAAAATATTTATTTTGCAGATTCCGGAGTTAGTTCAGCAGCTTCAAGATCAGAGGACTTTATGACATTATCACGAGGAAGCTTCCCTGACATGCGCAACATGTAAGCGACGATGCGTAAAAGTTTCGGCCAAGATGACAATTTCAAGGCAACGTCATAAAGAGGCGAGTCCTCTACTTCACTTACAGTCGCGAGAACAACAGATTTTCTGGTCTCGGGCAAATCCTCTTCAGAAGGTTTGAAGGGTTTAATTGGCCAATCAGTGATTGGACACTGAGCCCACGAGGGACCAGTCCACCACAGAGGATGGTCTAACATTTGCGACGGCAGAAGACCTCTAGAGGCGCAGTCACTTGGATTCGAAATACCCTCAATATGATAGAAGCAGTCCGATGAAACATTTTCATGAATCTTACAAACACGATTCGCAACATAAACTTGCCAACGGTGTGGCTGCGAGTGGATCCAAGACAAAGTAATAGTCGAATCCGAGAAAGCGTATATCTTCGTAATAGGATAGCGATCATGGTAAGCGGTATGAACATATCGCACAAGCTTAGAGAGCAATACGGTGGCACATAGCTCCAATCGAGCCAACGAGGCAATTTTTGGGGATGCGACTTTGGACTTAGCGCAAGCCAAAGTAAGCGATACGTCACCATTAGGGTGTGTTACGTGCAAATAAACTGCGCATCCGTACGCTTTGAGACTAGCGTCTCCAAAGGCGACGATATTTACGACACAGTTGTTGGCAACATCTAAATGTCGCGGAATTTTTAATTTTGACAAGAGCGGTAGTTCACGTTTAAACTGTAGAAAGCGGTTTGCAATTGAATCAGGTACGACCTCATCCCATCCGATTTGAGCTACCCACAGTTCTTGTATTAACAGTTTAGCGTATAAAATAACTGGGGCAACAAGGCCTAAAACGTCAAATAGCCTAGCAATGACGGACAGAATAATGCGCTTGGTACAACCCTGATCAGCGTCATTGGTTGTAAACGTGAAAGTATCTGAGGCAGGAAGCCATTTTAATCCTAATATTTTTATATTATCTGTATCCGAAAATTCTATAGCGACTCTGTGCGATTCAGGGACCTGAGCCAACAAAGCTTGTGAATTACTGGCCCATTTGACAAGATGGAAGCCCCCTGACTCGAACATAGTAAGAAGTTGTTGAGACAAGTCGATTCCATCTTCAGCGGTAGCCACAGAAGTGGTTATGTCATCCATATAAATATCCTGAATGGCCATTTTTGACGCGAGTGGCAACGTCTCTTTATGATTAGTGGCCAGCTGACGAATCGATCGCATGGCTAGAAAAGGACTAGAACGAAGGCCAAAAGCAACAGAGTTAAACTGAAACACACGGATGGGTTCAGTGTCGTTAAATCTATACAAGATTTTCTGATATTTGCGATGGTCTTCAGTGACCAAAATGCGTAAGTACATTTGTTGAACATCTGCTGTGACAGCGACCGGCAGAAGTCGAAACCTTAAAAGAAGTGCTAACAAGTCCGCTTGTAAATTCGGACCTGTGTGCAGAATGTCATTCAAGGACAAATTGTTTGCGTCCGTAGATGCGCTTGCATCCAAAACTATACGAGTTTTGGAAGTACTCTTATCTGGCCTAACTACCGCATGATGAGGAATGAAATAACCGTCTTGTTTAGTATCTGGAGAAAGTATTTCCGATAAATATCCCTTTTCAATATAATCCGTTATGACGTCATTATATGCGCTACGTAAATCTGGGTTGAACCTAAACTTGCGCTCAAGTGCTGTAAGTCTGCGCTTAGCATTCAGAAATGAATTGCCAAGGCAAGCAGGATCCGACTTAAACGGAAGAGAAACAATAAAACGACCCGAGTTCGGGTCGCGTTCGACGGTGGAGGCATAAATATCCTCACATTCAACATCATCAGGATCAGTAATAGGTTCAGTAAATAATTCTTCCGATTCCCAAAACTTAGTTAAACTTTTATTTAATTCATCATTTGTTATAGGACCGAAGGACCAGGCTACGTCAGCATCGTCAGCGGCGACGACAGGTATTTCACCCATGATGACGTATCCGAGCGAAGTTTCGAGAACTGGAAGCGTAGAAGCGGAGCGTTGAGCGGAGCGTTTACCGGAGCCATTAGCGGCATCAAAAGAGCTTTTAGTGGACGCGGAGCGGCAAGCGGAGCCATCCGAACAAATCGCACTGGAAGCGGAGAGGTTCTTAGAACCATCAGCGGCATTAACAGAAGTCGCGGCGGAAGCGGAATGGCGAGCGGAGCCATCCGGATAAACCACGGCCGAAGCGGAGCGGAGAGCGGAGCAGTTAGCGGAGCCATCCGAACAAATTATGTCAGAAGCGGAGCGGAGAGCGGAGCGGTTAGCGGAGCCATCGATGGCATCCATGAAAGTCGCGGCGGAAGCGGATTAGCGAGCGGAGCCATCCGAATAAATCGCACCGTAAGCGGAGCGTAGAGCGGAGCATTTAGCAAAATCATTAGCGGAGCGATGACCGGAAACCTCTGCGGTAGTCCCAGCGGAAGCAGTATAGGTATCAGTATTATGTTGATCAGTTACAATCTTGGCGCAAACAGCGGTGCAATTAGCGGCTGCGTTGGTGGGACAAGAAAGCGGTGATGAAGACGAAAATCCCCCAAGCAGTAAATAAGGAAATAGTTGTGCACCTAGTATGGCCTCAACTTCACCCGGTACATTCCAAGACTCATCCGCAAGTGGCAAGTTTTCCAAGTAAGTCATAGCCGGCATATTAATATTACAAGAAGGCAATTTTTCAATTATTTGTTGAACAACCAACAATTTAATATTGTATGTAGTATCATTGTAGCGTGATTGTATTGTCAGATTAACAAACCCAAGAATTTTAGTAGAATTAGAACCAATTGAATTAATATAAGAATTATTTAATGGAATTATTTTAAGCTTAAGTCGCTTGCAGCATGATAAGCTGATAACATTGTTTTGTGAAGCACTGTCCAACAAACATCTAATGACAAACTTATTTTGTATATTTTTATAAGCATAAACCTGTGCTGTAGAAAGCAAAACAATAGTTCTTTTGTTGCATTGAGCAGGCATAGTAGTAAGTGTCACAGAAGTATCACATGAACTAGGTGTAAGTGCAAGGTCAGTGTTGGAATGGGTAGATGTAGGTGGGGTAATCAGTACAGCGGTTACTGAATGATCATTTTTATTTTGTACACAAGTTGTGTTTAAATTTTTGTTGTTAAAATGCAATAATGTGTGATGCCTTAAATGACATATTTTACATGTTGATTTAGATTTACAGTACTTGCCTGTGTGTTTTGCACTTAAACAGTTAGTACAAAAATTGCAATTTTTTACAAAGTTAAAGCGGTCATTGACCTCCAAGGATTTAAACTTTGAACACATGTAAAGCTGTGTATGCTCATTACTTTTACATGAAGGACAAACCCCTTCCACCTTTACTTCCTTATCAACCAAAGCGAATGAATGTGAGTTCACATTGCGAGTAGTATGAGAAGGTACACCTTTCTTATCACTATTTATTCTTTCAAGAACCTTTACATGATGCCTAATAAAGTCTATTAAATCATCACATAAAGGAATGTCTTTGTGACGCATGGTTAACTCAAAGTTTTGAACCAAGTTGCTATCTAATTTATTTTGTGCCAAATAAAGCAACATAAAATCAGATAAATCAGGAATTTTAAGTTGTTTTAAAGCACTTAGCGATGAATGAAACCTTTCAACAAAGTCATTTAATTGAGAACTATTGTCTGAAACCTTTTTAATATTAAAAATATTGTTCAAGTAAGAAGCGGCTAAAGATCTTTTATCTTGGAATTTATCAATCAAAGATTGCCATATAGTAGCATAGTTTTCCTCAGTAGGTAATATTCCTGCAAAAATTTGTAATGCTTTACCTCTCAAATTACCAACAAGATATTGGACTCTTTGAGAATTATTTAGTTTAGAATTTTTATGTATGTTTGTCTTGAAACTTTCATAAAACAATGGCCAATTTTCTGGCTTTCCATCAAAAATAGGAATTTGACAAGCGGGAAGAGATATCTCATATGATGATTCTTTCCTAGTTTGAGTAGATTGAGATAACTGTGATCTTGTGTGTTTTACAGCTGTGTATACATCTTCAAAAGACAGCCACTGACTATAGTCTATTTTGAAATCTATATCCAATTCCAACTGTAATGTATAGTACTCATCGCATAATTTACTAAATTGATCATACAGGTGGTCAATATTCGCACTTTTTACAAGAAAATCATGTTTTGATCTAGATTCTGTGGCAGGTAATTTCTTAGCCTGAGAAAAAAGAGAGCTAATTTGTTCAAAAATAGCTTTGCGTTTCGCATCATTTATTTTTATTTTTATTTCAGACATGATTAATTGGTTTTTTGAATACAATTAAGAATGTAAAAGCGGGAAATAGATGTGACGCGTCGTATTGAATTGCAAAATGCACAAATGGCGGTGCAATATGAGTGCAGTTTTTTAATAAATTCACTCTAATGTAAGAGTTAAGGTTAAGTATCAATGAGTTGTACAAATTATTCAATGGAATAATGTGCAAATAAAAGCGGTTAATTTGTTGAAAACTGAACTGGTTCTGTCCGGTTCGTAAGGACCAAACTTTATGTGTGGTCGTAAATCACACATAAGTGGGGGGTGCGGGAAAAATATAGGTAGCGGTCCGAAACTCCAAAAAAAAACACGGATAATGAGAACAAAGGCCAGTAGGAAGATATAAGCAGACACTAACCTGCCAGGTCCTCCTGAAGGCTCGCGTAGTTTTATCCAGCCGAGGTTAGATGACCTAGGGCTTGCGCCGGCGCGATAAGCAACAACAACGAATCACTACACAAACTGCGGTTGATCCGATGCCCGTGTATTAGTTCTTTTCTTGGAGTCTCTTCTTTACAGTGGAAGATCACAAGTATGTGCTCTTCTTGCAGAAAACAAACGATGAATTAAATGCGAAGTTCAATGGAGAATGACTTGTAGTATTCTGTTTAGTCTGACGTTTTTTCTCATCTTCATGGCAAGCAGCGCCTCTGGTGGCGCAGATGCGCACACGCTGACAGTTTGGCCTACATATAATCTACGCTACTGGCCGTAGAGAGAGAATAGACAATAACGCATAGAAAGGCGTAAACATTACTTAAAAATGTAGTCTGCATGACAAATAATGTTTATCACCAAGGATATGCTCGTATATCACCCCAAAAAAGATAACAAAAAAATCAATTTAAATAAAAGTCAATAATTTTCAAATTATATTGGCTATTAAAGTTTGGCAATGGGACCGTATGTGGGTCATCAAACGGTGCGCACAATAGCTCTATTTATATCACGTCAAATCTAAAATAACGCACCAATACCGCAATATATTTGAATATCAGTAAGGACGCTTGCCTGTGTGTTCTCTTGTCTTGACTAGACTAGATTATGCCTTGACTTGATGACTTGGACTGTGACTTGACTTGACACATACATATACATTAATTAACTTGAAAAATTATCAATTATTTGACACTGGCTAAATACACAAAAGTGTGGAGCCAAACAAAAAAAAAACACAACATTTCCTCAACGTTCACGTTGAAAACATGCATGACAAACTTTTTGTTGCCGTTTGTGTGTTAGCTAGATCAGTGGGAGTTTGTTTGACAAGTCCTTACTGCTACGCTCCCAACTAAGCGGTTCGTATTCCTGTACGCACGGACAGAAATAAACACTGTATACATGCAAGTACGTAGTTCAGAGACTACCGAGTAGCATTGTACTAGGGTGCCCTATTTCACGCAACGACGTCAAACGACGGTTAAATATAACCGTGGTTAGTGATAGTTACTGGAGTTATAGCTGTATGACGTCACGGATTTATAATTATTGTGCAATGTACGATATTATTTCATTTTATACTCGCTTGCGTCATTATCCCTCGATGAGAGAAAAGAGCTGCTATGAAGGCTTTTTCTGTTTGGTTTTTGTATCTGTGGCGGTATTTTTATTTTACTAGATACACAAATAGTCTGACAACAGTGGTTCTTCTAAATATCCCGTTTTTTTGGTACCACTAAAGTAGTAGGTAAAGTAATTTGACAATTATCATAATTAAGTTCGATAACTAAAAAAAAAACAATTTAAAATATAATTAACAATGCTTCTTATTAAATAAAAGTTGTTTAACTTTACATCAAAAAACGATTGCTATAAAAAGCGAATAAAACTTCTACATGTTACTTCGCCATCATGACGTGTGTAAATTCTCTCAAGGGGTGAAGCAACCCTAACAATAAATTCTCTGAGGGCGCGCCGTAATGAGCTGATGTAAAGACAGCACAGCACTGAAGTATGACGATATTATACCCTCTAACTTATTATACACACTAAATTATGAACTTAGTTTAAATTCCATTTATGTTCTATTGTCTATAGATAAAGCATTTGACCACTGTCTCGCCTGATAGAAAGTGACGACGTAGTCTACAGTGAATTCTTGCCTAGAAGATACCTGAATACGTGATACCTGTATATATACCTGTTTAACAATGAATTTATGAAAATATTGACCACCTATTAAATCATAGACATTCCAACCTACTATATATGTAAATATATATACAACTCACGTAACACGCTTAACATGCTAAGAGCATAGCTAATTGTTACATAAACTTAAAAAAAAAAATATCCTAAAAATCAGCTACGCACATGCTTCGGCATATTGTAGCGCATATCGTAGCAAGGGCCGCGTAGCAAGACGCGTAGGGCAGCTACGCCTACATCAGAGTGCTCGCTATTTTTAGCTTTGACTTTCAAACAAATATTATATTAAGTATGTATTACAAATATATAAATAAAATGGATGAATGCGAGTCGAATCGCTTACGTTAAGGGTTCCGTACGTCAATATCAAAAAGAACAAAGGGTTATATAAGATCTGTGATAGACTGATGCGCAAATATTATTCTATACCATTTGGTACTTAATCCAGACTCGCACAATTATCTCGATACTCCAACTTCATAGAGCAATAGTATTACTCTATATTACGAACCTACAACCTAGAGTTCAGAAGGCAGAGCTACTATCAACTGAGATATCAGGCCAGTTTGAAAAATTATGAATGGTTTTAAAAATCCAGTTAGACAGAATGTCTCTGCAGGGTGGTAGCAGGTTGGCTCATAGCCCAGATAGATAGATAGATAGATAGATAGATAAACTCTTTATTGACACCAAGGCAACAAATACAAAAACAGGAAATAACTAATGAGTAGGTAACAATGGGCGGTCTTATCGCTAAAAAGCGATCTCTTCCAGACAACCTTTGGATGGACAGAGATAGATCAACGAGCATGGACGGTGGTGCTAAAAGAGGTGGCGGGTTCGATTCCCATGACAGAACAAGTATTTGTGCACAGTAAAAAACTAAATAATACTTGTTCTGTGTCTGGGTGTTGTGGGACCATGGTTCTTGTAGTTCCTGGGTCCCTAGACACAGGGAATCCTAGTTAGGGTCCAGGATCTATGTATGTGAGACCGCCCATTGTACCTATCTTATTATGTGATTCTATTTTGTACATGTTTATTTTTGGTGTCAATAAAACGTTTTGTATTGTATTGTATATGATCTTTGGGCGTTCTTATTATTATTTTTATTATACAGTCCGATATGAAGCGTGTTGAAGCTGACGCCCCTCGCTAGAGAGGTAACGGACCCCGTGACCGACTATCTCGTGCTTTTGAAACTGTGCCACTCATGACGTCATCACGACTCACCAATCCACGCGCTTTGGAAACTGAAACGTTGGAAACTTAATCAAAATAAACTTGATGTAGTTTTATATGAAATCAAAAAAAATATTTCATTATAAAACTTCGCCCGCGGCGTGGCCTATGGGAAATTAATACAACCACCCATTCAACCTCTTAAGGGTAGAATTTCGAAAAATCCTTTCTTAGTGGATGCCTACGTCATAACATCTACCTGCATACCAAATTCCAGCCCGATCTATCCAGTGGTTTGGGCTGTGCGTTGATAGATCACTATGTCAGTCAGTCAAACCTTTGAGTTATATATATTTAGATACCAAAAACCGATAGAATTATTAATTTCAAAATAGTTATATTGTATTTATTTATTTTTTGTCTATATTTGTGATATGTACAAATACCTATACAGTCTTGATAGGCAAATAATTTTAAATATTGTGTATATAATTATTGTGTATGTAAATACGAATACGCGACAAAATCTTACATATATACATAAGTACCTACTTATTTCAATACCTACAAGTACATTTCATTTGTTTTTGTTTATATCTTCTATCTATATATATAAAAGAAAGTCGTGTTAGTGACACTATTTATGACTCAAGAACGGTTGAACCAATTTGAATGAAAATTGGTGGGGAGGTAGCTTAGAACCAGGAAAAGGCCATAGGATACTTTTATTCCGTTCGACCGCGTCTTACTAATTCATTTACACAATTCGTGCAAAGCCGGGCCGGGTCAACTAGTGATTTTATAAATTGAAACATTAATTATCTTTCTCTCATCGGTGTAGTAACTCCTTAGTAACCCTATCAATTATTATTACATCATATATAGGCTTGCGTTTGACCACGGTCTTACCTGACGGTAAGTGACGATGAAGCGTGCTTTCCTAGAAGATACCGGTTCATTCTAGCCTTAAAATCTCTCAGATTATATTTGTTAGGAAACAATGACCATAATATTTATTTGTACTATATAAAACCTTGGTTCTTTGTAGCGATCTCCGAAACTGTGCCATCCGTGACGTCAGAGCTGTGCTGACCTAAAATACAACAGCTGTTTGAAACTAAACAATACGCAATGACAATAATAGGTCCTTAACAAAATTATTGTAAGTGCGAAAGTTTGGTATTAATACTATTTATTGTGTGGTGTTAATTTGACAATCCATTTCCTTTCATCCTATCAAATTTCGTACTTACATATAGACATAGTATAATACATGAGCTATACTTTTACTAGGTGGTAGGACTTTTCTGCAAAGTTCGTCTAGGAAGGTAGCATCGCTTTGCCAGTTATTCTGCCACCAAGCAGTAGTTTGCAAGCACTACTGTGTTCCGGTTTGAAGGGAACTTTAGCTAGTAACATTACTGGGCAATTGAGAATTTATGATCTTATCTTATAGTCGAGTAATCTTATTACTAGACTGTGCTGATATCTCAGGATGATGTGCGCAGTGTGTCACGCGACACTTTATATTTTGGAATTCCGAGTGACACTGTTCTGTTATGGGCGGCCGTGTCGCTTAACATCAGGTGAACAACTAGATCGTCTTATCATTCATTAACATAAAAAAATAACTTAAATTCAGATTTAGTTCTAATGAAATCTCTGGTATTCTAAGTTAAAATATAAACCTTGAGTTAGAACTTAGTATTTTGGGTACGTTGCCTACTGGTAGCGGCTTCTTAGGCTCGCATTACAGAGCAGTCGTCGATTTATGCTCAAGTAGAAATTTCACTCACTATTTGACCATTTTGTGAATGAGAACTCCTCTTGATCTTAGATTCGCGACTGAGCGTAGTTCTGTAATACGGGCCTTAGATTAAGTCTTTCTACTGCATTGTATTTAAAAAAAATATAACGATATTTTAATAGATATAATGCGCTACCATTAAAACAAGTTTACACTGTGGTTACATCGTAATTTTCTACTTATTTTTTACTCCCAATTTTTTTTAAATTACCTATTGTAAAGATTTACTATTGTTATAGCTTAGCAAGTAAAATTTTTATTTTCCATTGTTTCGCCAGGTTTAATGAAATAATAATTTGTTGCTGCTGACAAATATGAATAAATGTTCATATTCATATTCATATTCATATTCATTTATTTGCATTCATGTACAATTTATATATCATGTCAGGTCTTAACAACTAGTTTAGTAGGTACATGAACCCTGTAAGGGCGCTTGCAACTGAGTGCGATTAAAAATAAATTTATTGATTTCAATTACATAATAGATATATCGTCAATATTTAATAATATTATATAATATTTTCAAGCATTTCATTACTTAATTATTTGGTTATTCAATTAATTACCTATTAAATATGGCAACTCAATAGGTAATATGCAACTAATCTAATCAATCAATTTATTTTAGTCTTTTTATGCTACTACCCACTCTTTACAAAAATAAAAACAAATCCCACTGGTTCAACGTAGATAAGGCAAACAAGCATAACTGGATAGGTAGGTATACAACACATGGTGGGCCGGTTTATAACTGGACAAATTTTATGTTTATTTATTGTTATGAAACTCTTCGACCGAATAATAACATTTTTTTAATAGGTAGCTTTTTAACTTACTAAGAAAAATTTCGTCTTTTTCAACTTCTTTTATTTCGTTGGGGATTCTATTATAGACGTTCACGAATCTAAAGTTAGGACTTTTTCCAAATATATGTAATTTTGCAGTTGGAAGGATATGTTGAATAGGTAGCGGTCCTCGTGTTTTAGAATTAGCAATGCTGCTTTTCAAATTAGAAACAGTATTATTAGCAGTGTACGTCGATCATAAGGAAAAAACTGCTAATAAGATTATTATTTAACTTACTAAGATAAGCTCATATCACCTAACGGCTTGTTTAGGTAATACACAATAGTTTTTCGGTTAATATTCCAATACCGATATCGACATAAAATGTATTTATTTATTTTATTAGTTTGTTTATTTATTTATTGTGAGAAAAACAAAATCAACTATAATTAACACACAATATATTTCATAAATTAACAACAAACAGATCAGGGTTATAAAATAATAAAAAATCCAATCGGCTGTTAAAATAATGTCAAATAAAATAATGTCAGAGTTAGTAAGATTAAAAGAAAAAATTTTCACTATCACTACAATAGGGTTACCTGTATATAGCTCCATTGGTCACTCCCGCTTTCACAATATGTCAATACCGCAGCAACAATGTTAGACCACTTGTGAATAGAAAAATCATAAAATACAATCACCTACTTTACGATAAAATTAAATTTTTGTGAATCTTGCATCCGGAGTGTTCCAGTGTCTCGTAAACACCTCTTGGGTGGAGCCTTAACCCCATAAATATCAATAGAGTGGAATAATTACCTGACAAACTTAAGTTTTCTTTTTTCATACAAGATGTATGAAATGATTTCCAAGTTCACTTTTTCTTGTGATAGGCATGTGCCACCTTGTACCTATATCAATTAGGGTTTTAATTACGATTTTATTCATTTACGTGTCCTTTTTGCGTTCAACTTTATAGGTCAATGAGAAGTACCCGTCATTCCTTTCCGTGCAAGGTTGTCTGGAAGAGATCGCTTTGAGCGATAAGACCGCCCATTGATACACTTTGGTTATGTTTGTTCACTTTTTTTTTAATTATTTAAGATGTGGTGTTTCAATAAAGAGTTTATCTATCTATCTACCCTGTTTTGATGACGTGAATATGAACAAATTAGCCAAAAATTCATAATTCAAATTCAAGTCATATCTTTTTATTGCACTGAGTTCGAACCTTGATTTTTAAAAGGATTTTGAGGTCGTTGATACCTTAATATCTGTTATTAATTTTAAGCAGACGGAGAACAAGGTGATCAATATGGGTTCCGATTTCCTAAAACGTACACGGACAAAAAAATTTAGGCCAAAAATCTGAGTAGGAAATTTTACATTTAGGTACCATCCGTACCGTTTCATCCCTTTTTGTTTGTATTTTGAGTGTACAAGAGAGAACCATTTCTCTTATGTAAAAAATATAGTAATTATTACACCGAGACCACTGAATGGCTTCGGGTTCGAGGTAGCGGTTCCCGGCTACCACAGACTGTGTACCAGTTAGTGCGGGCCCGGCTCTGACGTCACCGGTGACGCGGATGCGGCCAGGTCACGAGGTTGCACCCGCCCCAGCCTCAATGGTACCATTCATGTAGGCGCGGTGAACGAGTTCTATACCGGTATACTTAATATACTAATACAAAAAAATTTTTTCGATGCGCTTTATGACAGTACAATTTTTATTTTATTTTATTTATTTTACAAAATCCACAGCCCTTAAGTAACAAAGTTTATTATTTACATGTTTAATTGTTTTACATGTTAAAAATCGGATTTACTTTCTATATTTCGAAAGAAAAAAAAAATTACATGACAGTCACTAGAAAAACGATAACAATAAAAAACAACAAAGAAACAAGACTAAATTCAGTTGCATGTATATATACAATACAATACAATAACGCCCAACGATCACATACATAGATCCTGGACCCTAACTAGGATTCCCTGTGTCTAAGGACCCAGGAACTACGAGGACCATGGTCCCATAACACCCAGACTCAGAACAAGTACTTGCGCTTTTTTTTCTATGCACAATTACTTGTCCTGCTGCGGGAATCGAACCCGCCGCCTCCGGGCTATGAGCCGACCACTGCACCAAAGAGGCTGTGGCAGAGGCAGTATTGTGGGAAGGAACAATCACAAAATTTGAGGACATCGTGTCATCCACCAAACCGTATTTGGTCAGTGCGGCGGATTATGGCGTATCATCTCTCTGTGAGACAAGGCCCAAGTCCCGTCAGTGGGAACGTATTGGGCTGATGACGATTAATTAAAACTTGATTTTTTTCCAACATAACATGGAAAATCGCATCACACCACCAGAAAGACAATATACACTCAGTTAATAACCTCCCAGCTGTAAATTGATGGTTGTTTAACTACTCTCTACGTCTCTAAAACATTTTTTATTGCACTTTGCACATTTTCTGTTAACGATCTTTTCCAGTAATACGATATCATTTCAACAGGAATTACTTATTTTCCTGTTCTGCAGAGTGAACGCCCTCCATGCGAGTTCCTATCTATTAATAACATTGTTTACACCAGGTGTCGCCAGTTCCGGCTGTATGTGTATCCTTGCATGTGCCTGTAAGGTTGCCTTTTAAAAAACTATAAAAGCTTTTTTTATATGGACTGTCTATTGCGAAGCTTCTACGTCATGGATACAGTGCCGTCATTGATCTTTTACGACCTTATCTTGTTTTTGATCGACAACGTTTTTGTAATTTTTAAAGTGTTTACTTGGTAGATTTTTATGTAGAGTATGATTTGATAGCATTTTTAGCATCATGTGTAGCTGAAATAGAGGTTTAAATAGCGACGTTAATTTTGGATTAGGGTAATTTGATATTAAATTGGGACAGCTTCGTTGAAGTTTGCCTACAATAATGGGAGATCGCATTGTTAGGCTATTCAATAGAATTGCATAACAATATGTCATAAATGGAAAATAAAGCTTTTAGTTCACTTACATTACATATATTTCATATAATTATTTATTATCTATTTGAATCATTTTGAAAAACTAAACAGGAAGTGTTTTGTCTAAATTATCCAAGGTCAAACGTTTCCTTAGCATTATTTAAATCTACAATCTCACTCGATTACGTATGTATACTAATTAGTCTTTACTCCGTACATTCAATGGTTGAATTCAAATTCCGCTTGCAAAAGCTTGATTACCTTAAAACATAATTGATTGAACAAATGGCCATAAGAGGTTATCGTTCGCCAACTAATCATTACCGCGAACAAGTGCAGTCAGCGCACGGCCCGCTCCCAACGGTATAGAGGGGCTAAGTCAGCCCGCGGCGAGGCGGCGCGCGATTGGCTGGCGCGCGTGACGTCAATGCCGACCTCCGCCCGCGCCTCCCGCACCCCACCGCACGCCCCGAAGGCCGCTTCACTCTCCTCTGAAAAATAATCACGATTTTCGGACGAAACGTTTTTTTTTCGAGACTACGGCATTGAACTATTGTTCGACATGTAGGATGGATAGTATAGTACGTGAAATTAATTACTATAAAATGCAACTGCATGTAAAATGCTTAGACCATCACCACAGCCAAAGTGCTTATTTTGCATTTTAATGAATAGAATAGAATAGAAATAGAATAGTGAGTGGGTAGAATAATGAGTGAATAAAATCTTATTGAAGTAAAACTTCTTTACGTTCTCTTGCCTTGGAGAGTAAGCTGGTAAATCCGAGGCGAACGGAAGTTGATTCAAGTAGATTCCCATTATCAACATAACAAAGTTAAAAAATTGTTTTATCATGTTGAATGTCCGGTAAAATGACAATTTACAATTGTCAAGATGGCGGCTTTAACATTAAACTAAGCAAAAACAAAGTTATACCGGCCGATAGATGGAGCTAAACTAAAGAAGTTTTACTTCAGTCGTGTGGTCTAAAGCACACTCGTATTTTGATTAAAATTCCATGACCCCAATGATGAGCCCCTATCCGGTAATAGATGCGCTCGTCGCAACAATAATTGCATGCTACTGCTATAAACTAAATACAATATTTATGTAAATTTAATTAATTAATTAATTAATACAGACTGCGGACCTCATTTACGCAGCTGAAGAAGTTTAACATGCATACACGTGTCTCCAATTCAAATAGATTTATGGATGCAATGTGAAAAATAAATGGGTCACGTGAAATGTGTTGAGCGGCGCAAGGGCGATATCGACCACAACACAATATAATTCTAATAGATCGACGAATCTGTCACTGAATAGATTAATATTGTTTTTTTTTTAGTAGGCAGGTAATTTGATTCTTGCTTGTACGCTTGACTTATGGTGATAAGAGCTTGTTCTTGTAAAGTATAGTGTCCATCCCTAGCTCATTGACACATAAGATTAGAACTGTAGTTATATAGTCTATGGTACGACTCGTGAGAGTCCCGACATGGCGTGTGAAAATAAACACTTTCAAATAATAATTAAATAACTTTTTGCCCACCGACCCACACTATTCTCATAGATTGTCTACTTCTAGATTAGATAGGTACATCCAAAAACTCTGTTCTATCACACTATCTCGCGGTATGGAAAGAGGAGCTATTTTTTACTCTATCTTTGAATAGAGTGTGACGTTGTGGGTGGTTACTTTTGTAATATATTCATTATCTCAACTCTAATAAATTATAAATATTGTAAAATACAGTAGAAAAAAAATACATCACTGTAAAGTTTATTGTAGCTTCTTCTTTACAGATGTAATTGGAGCTTCGAATCGGAGTTTTCTATTTTGTATTGTGCCGGATTGCTTGCACCAGTAGTGAGAAAGAGAACTTCTTTTTTTTCATTATCATATATTGTAATGGGCTTTCTATACAATATTTGACAATAAGCACTTTGTAATTTTATTATATGTTTAGTACAATAACTTAATTTTAAGTACTTCACTAATATAATTTTGACTTGAAGTGCTAATATTTGCAATAAAATCTTATAACTTTGACTTTGACTAAATACTCCTTGCTCAACCTAGATTTCTTTGACAGAAGACCTTGCATAAGCCAAATATATTTTATTACAGCCAATTCTAAAATGTTGGGTAAGTAGGTACCTAAATTGTATAATTGGCTTTATTAAAATAAATGTAAGTAATAAAAATAAACAGTTTGAACCTTGACAGTTATCTATTCATTATCAAAGTATTAATTAAATTATAAGCAATTATTCTAAAATGTATTTTATACAAAAGGACAATAGAAGTTCTTTCATTTGAATTCTCACGGATTTTCGGCACAGAATTAATAATAGTACCAAAAAGTAGGTTAAATTATAAATCGGCATAGAATACTTAATTATAGAATAGAAAAACCTCTTTATTGCGTATACCAACATAAAATAAAACTAAATACTATAATACGGAGTTTTGGCGGGAACGCGAAAAAGATTGCGTCACCGCATTGTATTATTTTCCAAAACTTGTGTTATTTTCAGTGTTAGTACATAAAATTGGTGGCATTCTATTCGTTAAGTGCTGCATTACAGGTGTGAGTGTGGGAAAGTGATATAATGATGGTGAAACGTTTCTTTTCGTGTTGTTTCCAAAACTCCATAGAAGCTTCAAGTAAAGTTGCCACCACTTTACTAGGAGTGTGACTTTGACTAGACTATGACTTGACTATGACTTGACTTGATGACTTCGTCTGTGACTTGACACATATTTGCGTGAAATAACATTAACTTGATAAATTATCAATTACTTGACACTGGCTAAATACACGGAGGTGTAGAGCCAAAATATAAAAAAAAAAAAAAAAAAAAATACTACAGTACTACAATAGGTAGCACAATGGGCGGCCCTATCAGTAAAAATGATCCAGGAAACATTTGGATGGATAGTACCTATCACAGGAATGAGGGTAAGGAGTAGTCAGCGGTGCGCAATATGAACAAAAAAGACTTAAATTAGCTCTTCGTACGGAATATTTTTTCAAATAGTATGCTATCATAAAAAACAGACATACCTATACACATAAATAAATATATGTATAGGTTATACCTAATAAATATAATAAAAAGTATATTACTTAATGTATAGGTATTTAATTGTAGCGGTTCTATGCCTGGCAAAGCCAATACCTACAACGTTAGGTAATAAAATTAGCTATTTTAACAAACAACATTTAATTACTTGTTCATTTTACTCAACTTTGCAACATGCGAACAACTAAAAAATGGAACTGCTTGCCATCGTCCTTGTTTCTAGTTAACTGTAACCTGGGAGTTTTCAAGTCAAAAGTAAACATCTTCTAGGCAAGCATGCCCCATCTTAGATCGCATTATTGCTTAACGTCAGGCGAGACAGCGGTCAAATGATATGCATATAACCATTTTTTATTTATTTAATATGGTAACTCTAATTAATTCAAGCTGATTAAAATTATGCCAAAAAATCTAATATTGGCAACATCCAATCTACTTCTTCACTTTTCCACATTCAAAACCGTATCGTGATAAACCGTTTCAGTTAGGTAACAAATCGAATCCAATCCAATCAGCAAGTACTATTAATCCTATTGCGCTATAACTGTTTAATGTAGTCCAAATGCTCATGTGGTAAATGAATTAAATGAATATTTATGTCGTAAAAACATCGCAAATGATAAAACAAAATCGAAACAAAAGACCAATATAACGTAGGAGTCGTAGAGGGTAGTTCTAATATTCAATATTTATAAGCGGTACGAAAGTTCAGTAAGTGCGGGTTCGAGTTCAACACGCGACGGCAACAGGTGACTCGAACGGTGTAATTAATTATGAATACTGATTTCTAAGGAAATATTTTCTACAGCCAAGTAGCTCAGGTAAAACTTCCATGGTATAAGTAAATTTTGATGATGCATTTTGCTACAAGGTTTAATTTTTATAAAGGAGAAATTTGAATGACATACGTTATAATAGTGGTATATGTAAGCAAAGTTAATAGCAGGGATGTAACGGAGGTGGTTTAATCGGAACCGAAGTCAGATTCAGGGGTTTCAAATTTGGTTTGTTGGAGTCGGAATCAGGGGTTTCAAATTTGGTTTGTCGGAGTCAGAATCGGAACCGAACAAAAGTCGGATTCAGGGGTTTCAAATTTGGTTTGTCGGAGTCGGAATCAGGGGTTTCAAATTTGGTTTGTCGGAGTCGGAATCGGAACCGAACCAAAGTCGGATTTAGGGGTTTCAAATTTGGTTTGTCGGAGTCGGAATCGGAACCGAACCAAAGTCGGATTCAGGGGTTTCAAATATGGTTTGTCGGAGTCGGAATCGGAAACGAAACAAAGTCGGATTCAGGGGTTTCAAATTTGGTTTGTCGGAGTCGGAATCGGAACCAAACCAAAGTCAGATTCAGGGGTTTCAAATTTGGTTTTGTCGGAGTCAGAATCGGAACCGAACCGAAATCGGATTCAGGGGTTTTGGTTTGTCGGAGTCGGAATCGGAAGCGATGTCGGAGTCGGAGTTGGGGGCGGGAGAAAGACGTGATAGTTAAGGGCAAGTCTAAACAAATAAAATATTACAAACATTAATCAGCATCTTTAATTTCTAATTAATTAGCAAATAATTTCCATCGCCGTGCTTCAACTTCCGGTTTGAAAGTATCAGAACCGAAGTCCGGAACATCCCTGGTTAAGTAGTTTTACCACATGCTTCTCACCACAGTTATGTTCGATCATTTTTTTGTACTGCCTTCATTCTCTTTTAGATTTTCGACACATCGGTTTTAAACATTTTGCTCTTTTAATTATTATTTGTTTAAACAGATTTTACTGAATTAGTTAATACTACTAGTTAATGTCAGTATAATAGTGTTATAATGAAATTAAAATGAAGTAACTGAGTATAATTGTGTTAGTATAAAAGATTGGCCAGTTGGTTATTGATTGGTCTAACACCAACAGTGTACGATATCAAAATTACAATTTTTATACTGTTTCCCATTTTTTTTAAACAGTATATGACCAAAGATTCTAACCACATAGATTTTCTTTGTATTGTCAAAAATCTCTAGGAATGCAACGTCCTTAAAACTTAACACAGTTTCAATAGACCACGGCTCTTAGTCGGTACAAAAACATAGTCCTACAGATTTTCGAAGCCACTAGAGAATGCGGCTAAAGCTCAGTTGGGGAAGCGTAAAATCCGGCGTGTTGGAAGGCGAGGTTACAAAATCCAACTGGAAATTAATGACGGCTAAACTCACGTCAATTATGTCATGCTGACGCTCGTGAGACCCGCCGCGGCTTGCGTTAGGAACTTGCTCGCAGAAGAAGAACATCAAGAACATCATGTCCGAAACCTGGTCGGAGTAATTTCAACTTTTAATTGATATGAGTACAGCCGTTATTAATTTCCAAAATGAATCATATTCACGATAGTTTTCAAACTTAAATCCATCTGGTTGTTAAAATGAGTGTGATTCACACCTTAAAAGCCATTCCATGATAGTCATATTCTTACAACAAACTTTGAATGGTAAACCTAGATAAGGTTCACAATGAAAAAGCGTTTATCATTCAGACTTCAAGACCCAATTTCCAATGCATCCCAGACAATCGATCCCGCTTCTGCTATCAATGAGCGTCTCTCGTAAGACGGTGCAACCGTCGCGGGTTAAATTTAACCGGAGTCCGTAACCTCTGGTGCCAGAATCGTGGGTTAATTGCCGGCTGACTCACCGGAATAGCTGCACTATACATAGCGCCGCTAACGATGTAAACAACTGATATGTGTTTGTAGGTACATTTGTACAGCTTAAGGTTTATAAGGCTCCTAAAGTAGTAGCTAGTGACTTATAATTTGGTTTAAATATCTTTACGCACGCTTGACTTGGGGAGTAAGCTGGTGAATGCGAAGCGAACGGAAGTTGAAGTTGGTTCTCGTAGACATCCATTGTCAACATAACAAAGTAAAAAATTACTTGAAGTTTGTATTAATATGTTGGTATGTCCGGTAAAATTACAATTTACAATTGTCAAGATGGCGACATTAACATTAAGCAAAGCAAAAACAAAGTTGTATCGGCCGATAGATGGAGTTAAACTAAAGCAGTTTTACTTCAGTCGTGGGGTCTATGGCACACTTGTTTTTTTTTTTCTATTTCTTTTTTCTTTAAGAGACAGCAGTCCACACTCATTTTTAGTTCCCATATGGTTACTGGAAATTACAGTTTACTAAATATAAGTAGGTTTGAGGCGCGCCTCAAGCTATAAGCCGTGTTTTAATTTGTCTAATATTGCATCACTTACTACTACAACTACTTGTCATCACTACCTTATGTTATTATTCTTTGTTCATACCTAAGTACTTGTCTTATCCAATATCTTTTTTTTGTTTGACTCCACACTTTTGTGTATTTAGCCAGTGTCAAGTAATTGATAATTTCTCAAGTTAATTAATATTATATAAGTAGTGCCAAATCAAGTCACAGTTCAAGTCATCAAGTTAAGTCATAGTCTAGTCTAGTCAAGTCATACTCCTAGTAAAGTGGGGGCACCTTTATCAGAAGCTTCTATGGAGTTTTGGAAACAACACGAAAAGAAACGTTTCACCATCATTATACCACTTTCCCACACTCACGCCTGTAATCCAGCACTTAACGAATAAAATGCGACCAATTTTATGCACTAACACTGAAAATAACACAAGTTTTTGAAAATAATACAATGCGGTGACACGATCTTTTTCGTTTTCCCGCCAAAAATTCATCCAATATCTTATTCTACTTCTTTTTTTCTTGTCTTTTGTAATTATTACTTCATCGACGAACTAAAGTTATTTTTAATTTTCAGTGTAGGTAACGGTATTCATTTTGGTTATGGTGGTACGCTCTAAATTGTTAATTTAAATATTTAATAATATTCTTATGGAAATTAGTAGCATCCAAATGTATAGTTTTATGTATCCATTGGCGTCTGTATTATGATTATTTCCGGGAAAAAAAGTTGATGCTGAACTGCAAGACTGATGAAAGTTTAATACCTGACGTCATACGCTTTTCAGAAGGTATAAGTACCATCGGTGGGTGCGTGTTGTGTTGTTAGTTTTCTGACCAGCCCTTAACTTTTAGCCTCTTTAGCCCTTTACTCCTTGACACGGTATCTTTTTTAAGTTAAATGGTAGTTTCTTGGCTAACGTTAGAGAAAGTGTTTTGTGTTTTTAACTCTATTCCCCTTGGTCATCGCATCACGTGTGAATGTATGGAACATTTTAGCTAATTCTTTTGTTGTGTTTATTATTGTAAGGAAAAGGTTCTTTCTCATGAAACAAACAATTTGGAAAGTTTAGAAAAATTTCACCACGTAGGTAAAGCCGCGGGGCGCATCTAGTACATAATAATGGCTGACATGATAAGGAATGGTTTCGATAGCAACTAGTCAAAGAAATATAGAAGCTAAAAAACTTATTGCCCAACGCGTAGCATAAATTATTTATACGTTGGTACTAAGTATGTAATTCGTGTACGACGTGGGTACATTTAATTATCTATTGCTTAACGTAAGTGATTATTATTTTTAGCATTAAATTATATAGGATTTTGACATGTAAATAACATTCTATGAATAAATTGGTTATAGTTATGATTAATGCCATGAGTCCAATGAGTGGCTTTTTTAAGGATAGCTGGAGAACAAATAAAGCAATAAATATTTACATAGGTAATTACAAGAGAGGTCGAAGTGATCCGAACGACCAAGGAATGGAATGCTCTTCCAGCATCAGTTTAATTTCTCTTATGTATATCTGGGTTCCTTCAAGAGTGAATGGGCATCTCATGGGCAAACATGCTCTACCTTAGACAACATAGTGTGACATATTGTGTAACATGTGAGATATTGTCAAACTCACACAAAACTCTTTTCAGTATTTGAAAAATGATTCAATTGCGTTCCATAACGCTACCCAAATACGGAAATACTCGCGAAATTGCGTGTGCAGTAATTGAACGGAATGATTATAAAATTAGTGTTATGAATCAGAGAGCACGAAGTGTGGGAACTAAGCGCCCGCGCTCGATGGGAAACACGTGACCGAGCACGCGCCGTGTTCACAACTACTCCGAAACTAATTTGAAAATTGTATCTTTTTTTTTTGTTTTGTTTTGGCTCTAAACTTTTCGGTGGAGTCAAACAATATATCAAGTCAAGTCATATTTTAGTCTAGTCTAGTCATACTCCTAGTAAAGTGGTGGCAACTTTACCAAAAGCTTCTATGTAGTTTTGGAAACAACACGAAAAGAAACGTTTCACCATCATTATACCACTTTCCCACACTCATGCCAGTAATCCAGCACTTAATGAATAAAATGCCACCCATTTTATGAACTAACACTGAAAATAACACAAGTTTTGGAAAATAATACAAAACTCCAAAAATTGTAGCTTCATCGTTACATAAACATTGAACTTCATGGATGACGATCATCAAAAGTAGTCTATTGCCCTCAAGCTGTATCCGTTGTTTACATTGGCACTGGCAGCAACGACTGCAAGCCGTGAGCCGAGATTAAAAAAGTTAAGCGTCAGTTTGACAGTTTTATTCCATATACAGAGTTTGACGGTTTTATTTTTAAAATGGTTTGGCTATGGTAGTTGTCGAGATGGTGCCGCGCGGACTGCGATCGCGTCTGCGGGCGCGCGGCCCCGCCCCGAGGTTATTTAAATATACCGTGACGTATGAGCGTCAGAACTACACCACTAATATGTTTCCTTGATCCCCATCCGGCTTGGCGCCCTTCCGCGATAAAAAACACGGAGCTAGTACAACTGGTTTATTGACAAGCGCGTGCTATAAATACCGTCATTTGTTTTGGTGTCGGCCGCTCGCTGTTTCAATGCAATAGTGTAGATAGCTATACCGATAATCGCGCCTAAAAATTACTTATGAGTATTTCATTTGATGAATACCTTAATACCTTTCCGTACGTACATTGGTATTTATCATATGTTTATTACCAATGCAATTACCATTTACGATTATACTAGGGGAATAAATTAGTAGGGATCTTATTATCAGTGAAACATAAGTTTTTGCAGTAATAAGAAAAATACTCTGTTAAGTACACAAAGTTTCGAGATTGCTATTTTAGGTTGCTTATTTAATTTTTTATTTAGTTCAACCAAAATAAAAATTGTAAATTTAAAGGCAGTTAATAAAGCACTAACTTTAAAAAACGTAACCGTAATTCAATGTAAAAATGCCAGTAAGTTGAAAATGCCAGTAAATTCCCGTAACCTCGTGTAAAAAGTCGCGTACCACACACGGTGGTATGCGAGGGGGAATTCGGGTGTCCCAGGAAGTGTTCTGCCGTTTGAAATTAACTCCTAGGATATGAAATAAAATTAAATAATTTAAGTATCTATCTATCTATAAATTACAGTGGTAATTAATACAAGTATAAAATTTGTCAAGAGAGTTTTAGTTAAAATCCATAAAGAAGCTGTACAATTTTGATTTAAATTTATGTAGAGGCAATTCTTTAATTTTCAGTAGTAGTTTATACTCTGTCTATATTTAATAAATTTAATTTCAATTTCACAGGAAAATATAAAAAAAAATACATTGCATAATCAAACAATAAAATTGTAAAACATAAAAATCAACACAGAAGTTACCTCATAAATTATAAAATGACATTCAATAAATTCAGTAATACGTTTTTTTTAATACTGCTACGGTGCAGGTGCTACGCTACTACGTCGTAGCAAGGACTTTGTAAAATTACATGTCTATTTTGTAATATGAGACATATTTACATGACTCGGGTTGCATATTATATTTACATTGTTGACCGGTTGTTTTATTTATTCGATAACTGTCATTTGCTATAGATTGGACTTTTGTTTCCGTGTCAAAACAGCTGCCTTTTGGGATGTTGCAGCTGTGCAAGCCTTTGCACAGCGCTAAAATCATATGCATATGTTTAAGATGCTTATATCGACATATGGATATATGCATCTAAAACATGCGTCACCCGTAGTAATGAACATTAAACAGGCGAACTCTGATGGTTTGCATAACAGTTGATTAATTAAAAAGCTGTATGTACGGGCATCCATTCGTTCAAATTTCCTTAGTTTAAACTTACCTATACGTCTCAGACCACAAGCCGTATATTACAGTGGTCCATGGGAATCATCTCTGTAGATGAAGTCCCATGGCAGAGATGTTAGAGGCAGGACGGGCGGCTGCGCGCGGTTATCGATCGACCGCCTGGGCGGATGGCGGGACGACGTGCGGGCGGCGCTCTGTCGAACAGACATGGGATAAAATCATACCAGGATTGTTAAATGTTTGTGGGTTTTGACTTTAGTATACGTAAGCTACCATAAAATGTTCCACCCATACATTTTATAGTAGCTTACGTGTACTGAGTCATCTTCGGTTTGTTTTTTTGTAGAGTAAGGTACTCTAACAACTGCGCTTTAAGTCGAAATTTCACATGATTCTCTATTCCATCAACATTAAAATGTTTGGATTAGCAAATGTATATTGCTAATTGTTTCTGTACTAAGCCCAGCGTTTATCTGATAGACCGCCGATAATTTATACCGTACTAACTATGATTAGTACTAGATATCCATATCCTTGTATGATGACATAATGTAATTGTTAAATTAGAAATCCGTTCCAGGTGACCTATAGTTTCAGCCGCAAGTTTCTTCATACCATCTTTATTAACACCCTCTTTGACCCCGTTAGAAGATGATTATTCAAAAATCCGTACTTAGTATCTACACTGCTACGAGGTAAAACGAAGAATCATCCAGCGGTTTTGGCTAATAATACATTCAGTTATTAACTTAGGATAATTTTAATTAGAAAAGTGTCATTTTTTATTAATATAGACAGATTACACCAATGAGCAAAATTACATCTATTTACTTTTCTATAAAAATATGTAAGAAATGTAAATCGTTTCATTTGAGAACAGCCGGGCCGATATGGCTGTTTTTGTTCAAAATGTCCATAATAGTTCAAATTACACCTTGGCGTAGGAAGAAATATTACTAACCAAAATAATTGAGTTTCATTAGTTTGAAGGGTAACTGCATCTAGTAAAATTACAGGGGCGTGTAAATATGCGACAGTCTCAGGACGGTCACAAAGTCAAGAATGTCTGGATGGCATTGTGACCTCTAAAGCACTGTGATCTTTAGTATACATGCACAAATTTAGATTTCTTATTTCCGATTTATTTAAATTAAACTAGCAAATAAACTACTCGGTTACTCTTTAGTAGCTTATCTATAAGGAAAACTGCAGTTCCCAAAACTTCTGAACAGTGTTGCCCACTGCACAGAAAGCGAACAACATGTTTTGAACGCTCCCTCGGATTCTGCGAACTATCAGTGCAAAACCGATATTTATGTATGGCAGTAACCAGCGAAAACATACTTTGCCAAATGATATCGCATGACTGAGCACTTGAGCAATATTCTTGAGGTTTCTTAGGAAAATTTCTTAAGAAAATGTGTGAAGGTAATCATGGTGTAAATTGTTAATCGAATATGATTATTACCTATAAATAAATAGTATTAAATAGAATAAAAATTCTAGTAAAGCTTTCGGAGCTTTTAAATAAATATATACAATATATAACAGTTTATTTTGCTTTACTGACATAATCATGATATCTGGATGTAATATATAATGTGCCCAGAATTGTCAACTATTTAATCGTTAATTATAGTATTAATTATGAAACTGACGCGATTGAACTGCCGGGCACCTAATTTAAAATTCCTTTTATTAGAATTTACAAGAAATAGGAATGTATTCCAATTCCAAAGTTAATAGATAGATAGATAACCTCTTAATTCTACACATCACACAATAAGAAAAAAATCAAATAATACAATGAATCACAAGTAGTGGGGAACAACGGACGAGCTTATAGACGGGAAGGATTTACACGGAGTCAACGGACTGGGTGCACTTAACTACAGCATACTAAAGAGATAATTTACCATAATATAATACTATCTACGTTAAAAAAAAAATATGTGTGGACATCTCACACAACGCCATCTAGCCCCAAACTAAGCAACCCTTGTATTATGGGAACCAGATAACTGATACAATACTTAAATACTTGTTTGTAAACAATATAATACAATATAACACCCAGACACAGAACAAACACCTATGTTCATCACACAAATGTTTGTCCTGGGTGGGAATCGAACCCACAACCCACAGTTCAGATAGCAGGGCTACCAACTGAGCTATCGGGCCAGTCGAATAATATAAATAATAATATTACTATTTACTATTGTTTATTCTGCGCTAATTCTAACACAACCCTAAGTGAACCAGTTGATTATTAGCAAATAATTAAGTAACAATATATAACAATACTAATTTTTGTTTCAGTGTGCAACTTCATAGTGCACGAGCGATGCGTGGGGCAGGTGGTGACGCCATGCTGCGGGGTGGCGCCGAGCCTTATCAAGGTAAACCGCACTTACAACACCACATAATAAAGTACATTTTACTCAAGCACTCAGGCATCGGTTAAGGAGGCATTAATATTTCAAGCGCGGTCACAACACTGACTCGGAAGGCAAGAAACTTATTCCTTTGGCTCGAAACATCATCAAATATTAAACAAGTTGGTTTACTGTACTGATTGTTTAACACAAAGCTTTATGGAAGCGTAAACTAGTTATTATTTACTCACTTTCAATGGAAATATTATTATAAATATTAAAATTTGTTTACTGAAGTGAAAATACAATTTTACAATAATATGAGCCAAAGATATAAAACATCTGAAATAAAAGCGAGTGTGCTTTAGACCACACGACTGAAGTAAAACTTCTTTAGCTCCATCTCTCTTGCACCTACAGTAATATATGAAACGTAACTCTTTCTTTCTATATTCACGTAAAGAGACACGGAGGGGTCGTGGAGGGAGATATACTTATATCTCCCTCTCAACTTCCGTTCGCTTCACCAGCTTACCCCAAGTCAAGCGTGCGTAAAGAAGTTTTACTTAAAAATACGTAGACATTTGTAAGTCGCGACAAAGATGTAATGTATTAAATAAAGGGGGCTTATAATTAATTTTAATTTGTTACGCCACTGAGCATTGATGATTTTGTAAACATAATAATGAAGGGATGAGATCAAAAAGGGTTTAACTGATTTTTTTCACAAAATGACTTATGGTTATCGTTGGATTCAGCGTGAAATTATCCTCAGTAATACATTCTCAAAATAACGAAATGAAGCTTAAATCTCGAAATTTCTAAAACGGTTTATTTGACACAGGAATACAGTTCGCTTAGCATAAAAACATTATTATATTTATTATATTATATTATATTTTTACAGTAATTGTACAAATTAGTACTATATTTTGTATTTTAAAATAGAACTAATACATTTTCAAGCAACTAAAACTCACATAAACCTTTTCTATTACTTAATAAGCAATCTACATTAAAATTAAGCCGGTGAAGTTTCAAGTCAATTTTCTCGAAACCATCAATTTGACAATTAAACTTTTTGTTCTCACGTTCTCACCCCTTCAATTGTGTATTTTTGTTGTAGAACCCAGTAGCTCACTGCTGGTCGGAGCCGACACACCACAAGCGGAAGTTCTGCACGGTGTGTCGGAAACGACTTGATGAGCTCCCAGCTTTACACTGCATGAGTAAGTATAGCAACTACTCATCTTACTAAATGGTATTAGCGAGTTAGAATCTAATATTAATGTAAACTTCTTATCGGTTTAGGAGCCGTCTACGTCGTGGAAATTGGGGCAAGCCTTACGTCCACGTAAATTACATTTTATTAGTGTTCTTGTGCTAATATATTAAGGGTAGCTTGTGTGTATCACATCAATTTAACGATGGCTAAATCAAACAAGTAAACTCCTCTAGTTTCCATTTGTTCTCGTACCAATCCCTTGAAAAATGCGTGTGTTTTTTTACGCTAGTTTCAAGTACGAGCCGGTTGACCGAATAAGGAATTTTTAAACGATACTTTTACCTAAATACCAATAATATAGAATACGTTTCAGTATTGAAAGTTGTAACCAATTTAACTTTTAAGGTACAATTGTAAGTCCTAAAGAGAGCGGCAATTCACCGTGTTTTTGTACGCGATCCTTCTTACTCGGCCAATCTATGTACATCTTGCGGATTTATAGTGAAGAAACTCCAATGTTTTAATAAACGAACAAGTTTGCTACTATTTGACAGCCTCTGTGGTGTAGTGGTTGAGCAGGTCGGCAGGGACGGCGGGTTCGATTCCTGCGGTAGGACAAGTATTTGTGCACAGTAAAAAAAAAGCGCAAATACTTGTTCTGAGTCTGGGTGTTATGGGACCATAGTCCTCGTTGTTCCTGGGTCCCTAGACACAGAGAATCCTAGTTACGGTCCAGGATCTATGTGTGTGATCGTTGGGCGTTATTATCATTAGTATTTGCCGTTTCTAGTTTTCTTGTATTTCATAAGGTATAGTATATCGCTCGTTTTCATAATGCTCGTGATTTGTAAATGAGTACCTAACAGTCAGCATATAAGTCCACAAGAATCCGAAAACGAGGCCAGTCGAGGAAGTAATTGGTTGTTCCACCAGTATGCGAGTACTACGTGCACGGGGAGTGCGTGGACTTCGCGGCGGCGGACTGCAAGGAGAACGCGACGTACAGCGTCGGCAGCGAGCCGCGACACGTGCACCACTGGCGCGAGGGCAACCTGCCCGCCAACTCCAAGTGCTCCGCCTGCCGCCGCGCCTGCTGCTCCGCCGAGTGCCTCACCGGGTACCGCTGCGAGTGGTGCGGCAGCACGGTACGAATATACCACCTACAACAATACTACCTTAACATCTATCGACTGTGCTTGTCCGGAGAGCAGTATAAACCTAGTTACTACGTCACGTACTTTGACTTTTTACGTCCGTTCTCTTTTTCCCTTCTATTGATGAAACGTTCAAATTATCATTATTTCTAATGATAAATTTCTGCACAGGAAGTTCTGCATCAATATTCTAAACTTTCGGATACTTCCCCAGTGCCACGCGGGATGCCGGTCGCTGATCCCGGAGGAATGCAACTTCGGCATGCTGCAGCCGATCTACCTTCCGCCGGCAGCCGTCTCCATCCCGCGCACAGAAGTACCCATGGAGGCCATCATCGGCGTGCAAGTGCGCGCGCCCACCTGCCACCGGGACTACTGCCGTAAGTCTCTTCCCCACAGAGTTTCGCCGAACCGTCGCCCGCGCCGCACCGCTTTTGGCCCTAGCGTGTGCCTCGCAATTCGCGGCGCTTTGTTAGTTTAGCGCTGCTTGCACCGTAGCTCTCGACCTTCCGTATCATTGAGACTCGCACGAACCGAAGGAGCCCAGCGCACTAGAGTTAAGGATGTTGCAGCGTCGACGATACTGTAAATAGAGTATTGGAACCGGTCGCGTCCGTCCTCGGCTACGGTCACCGTTCGAACCGGACGTACGTATCGTTCTCCATCCCGAGTAATGTAGTAGCGAATCGCGGGGCACATGCGGCTGGGCGGCGTAAAAGCGTGCGGGTGCGGTGCGTGAGCGTGTGTGTTGGGGCAGCGCGGGGGCGGCGCTGGGGCGCGGGCGGCGTCGCGTGGAGCCCGGCGCGGCTGGCGACTCTGGCGCGGCGCCTGTTGCCGGCCGCCTGCAGCCCGCACGGCGGCGCCTCGCCGCCCTACACCAGAGGTACCCGCCACCCGCTCGCACCATGCCGCCCGCCCGCACCACTCCCGCCACACACCCCGCCGCTGCTGCACTTGCACCACAGACTAGCTGCCTTCCTCTATCGCCCGCGAACTGCATAGCCCGGCAATCGTACCATTTTCCAGACAACAATCTTGACAGTTTTAGAGAGCGCTTGCTTGGGTTTGTGGGCGATTAAATGAATGCAGTTTTGTGAACCTAAGATTTACCTTATCGTAAAAATGCAGCTAACAAATTAACTTGAAACCCGTTGCCATTTTACTTACAAACTGATTTGAAGTTATTTTCACGTAAATTGTGTGTGGCAGTTACGACTCCAAAGCTAATTCTGCTCACATCAATAATTGCTCTGCTTATGACAGTAACTCCGTATCATAATGTAACTAGGTATTATGTTTGGTGCAACTGCAGTGGTGCATCGTATGTTAAACTTTGCCATACTATTAGGATCATTTGCCGCTTATACTACTTTTACCATCAAACTTCACTAGACTATCATGATCTTTTTCAGTATAAAGGTGTTTAGTAACTTTTTTACTCTTGCTTTCGCTGTATGCTTCATATCTACTTGTATATATTATCTTGATCATATTTTATATATATATTTATGTATTTGTTTATATGTATGTATGTTTACTTTTTACATAATCTTCGAGAAGTGCACATAGCACTTACACCTATTGAAACAAAATAATTCCGACGATAACTAACGAGCTAACTTCTCGTATTTTCATTTCACGTCACGATATCTGCACACTTAAAGAAAGCTCTAGAACAGGCACTCTATGCTACTCGACATATCATAAAACTACAGAGTTGGAGAAAGAACAAAGTTACGACAAAATCATTATTTTTTATCCAACTTGAAGATTATGTATAACCTCCAAGTTGAGAGATTTTTCTGTGAGACGGTTGTATTTTTGCAATACAAAATTGCAGCAAAGGATATAAACAATAAATTTAACAGTTGTTCATGCTTTTTAGAGACAATTTTCATCTGCACCGTATAATAACATAATTGTTCCTATCGTGTTTTTAGTGGTAGTCGAACCTAGTATGAAAAGCAATTTCAAAATTAATTAGTTCATTAAATAGGTACTTCTTTTTCTAAAATCTTGTAGTTTTATGAAAGAATCTATCAAAATGGCCCTAACTTTCCTTTGTCACGTACTTCTAATTCACTTCCGCCACTGAGTGATAGCCGGCCAGCTAAAGGATACCCGTGATGTGGTATCCCAACGGCCAAGGTAACAAACAAACATATTTACAAATATTGTGTATACTATGTATGATTTAATGCGATATGTGTGCTGCCAGTGTACGCCGCTTGGTTCTATCAGTTTGTTCCAAGAAACGAACGCAATACACCTTGTTACATAATTTGTTATATGTATTTATTGAATTTATTAATTACGTCAAGTCAAATTTAGTTTTCTTGGAATATACTCGACAGATTCAAAGTCGTAGGTTAGTTAATATAATACATGTTTAGAAGTAATTATGCTTACTAAATGTGTGTGTTAATGGGACATAATTATCGTTTGATAAATGTTGCAACTGATTTTACACATCAAAAATAATATACATATTCTTGATGCGTAGAATGTCGATATTACGGCAATGCTTATTAAACCAATAATAAATAAACAATATAAATAAACAAAGAAGTAGATGCTAGTCTAAAGAGAATGTACCTCAAATATAACGAAACATCTACTAAAATGTTGTCTTTAATATAATTATTTTTCGGGTGAATATTGGAAGTATAGTCATGTCAATATTATAACATCCTAAGCATATTTTTTTGTTGTTAAATAATTTGAAAGTCATAAAAACTAAGTCCGTTTTACAGCGATCTCATTTCTGAAGTAAAAAGACATTGAAAAACGCTTCCAGTATTCCAT
Source organism: Ennomos fuscantarius (assembly GCA_905220475.3). Classification (NCBI taxonomy): domain Eukaryota; kingdom Metazoa; phylum Arthropoda; class Insecta; order Lepidoptera; family Geometridae; genus Ennomos; species Ennomos fuscantarius. The sequence continues at coordinate 2,338,593 of HG992032.1, forward strand.
CTTGTCTACTATCTAAAGATACGTATTACCTAACTAGTGAAGTTAAACGTAAAGCGGTTGTATTAGTCCCGGGGGTGTTGGGGATACAGCGGTATGGGTGTTACAGCGCGCAGCGTGAGCGAGGAGTTCTCGTCGGGCTGCGAGGGCCGCTCGGGCTCCGGCGGCGGCTCCACGGGCGCGCCCGCGGACCAGGACCATCGCCCCGACCACGGCAAGCAGCACCGGGACCGGACACCGGATGATAGGGATGAAGGTAACGAAATATACACCATATTTAATAAATAAATAAAAGAAAAAACATATAAAAGCTACAAATAAATTATTACTAAACAATAACCAAGACTTCAAATTTAAACATAGACAGCTCAGCACGTAGCCAAACATATTTAGTAATCTGCAGTGACATAGTTATTGCACATTTGAAATTCGAATATTTGTACATCCTGACCTCTTGTATCTACAGCCCGTACCCTCTTTAATAAAGAAAATAACTCATTAATTAAATTCGAGGCATAAGTACTATATCACAGAGCAAACTCAACTGTCAATGTAACATGCTGAGCTGTTCTTCCGTACTATCGGAAAATTTAAGTATGATATTCTTTAGTAACTTTTCATCACCAACCATCGCTCACTCGGTTTCTTCATTCCCTCACCCAACAGAAGTAATAAAAGTGTACGACGGCGAGGCAGCGTGGTCTCGACGACTGTACCGGCCAGTGGTGGTGGGAAGGAACTGGAACGAGCGCGAGCTCATTTCCGCGGCGTTGAGGGCCTTCCACGTGGCACGCGAGCCTGAGCAGTTCGAGTTGACTGACGCGCTCGCGGGGGATGAGCCTCCCCTCAACGACCCCACACCCCTGGCCAAAGTTACCAGATTGCCTAACAAACGGCCCGCGCTGTTCTTGCGCTTCAAGTAAGTCACTTGCTACTTGTCTTTACCCTTACGAAATCCGTTCATGTTTATAATATTATTACGAACTGTTGGTGACATCAATTATAAATTGGTGTAGTAAATTAAAAAATCCAGCGATCCCACCGTAGCCACTATTAGGTACTGGACCTCTGTTAGGCATTAGTTAGGTCCTTCATCCGACGCGGAACCTCACATAATAAATTGTCACTCTTTTTTTGATTAGTTCGAGAAGGTTGTATAGGTGTTTGGGCTTGCATCAATGTCCCAAATAGCGTACCAGACGTAGTGTCTGCAATGATTACCCCAGGAGATAGCCTTGCCCTGTTATGAGGAACCCCTAGTAAATCTATACTCTATATATTTATGTTGTGCTTTTAAGATAAAATCTTCGGAACAAACCTTTGGAATCCTTTTACTAAACATGTGGTATTTTAGGGAACCGGAGACGGGCGGCGGATACGTGAGAGTATACCCGGGTCGCGTGGCAGGCGCCGGTGAGACCTTCGTGACGGTGTCGTGCGGCGGCGAACACACCGTGGCCGACCTCATGGCCTCCGCGCTCGAGAGGTTCGGCCTCGATCCCGCCACCGCCGTCACAGACTACCGCTGCTCGGAGATCTTGCTTGACCGTGGAGGTGAGTACATCTTGATCGAACGTTACGGTGAAGAGATCTTTCTCTACCGTAGGAAAAAATTAGCAATTAGATTATTTGTACATCGACGTCAGAAAAATGTGACTTTCACGACATTTTTCTTTAATCATGTGTTTGTGGTCATTTGTTTCCATTTTATTCTACATCTAGGTACTAAGTCTATCATGAATGTAATAATCTAAATAAATACCAACAGTTAATCTTCAATCATTCCACGGTCTGACAACCGATGTTTGGAAACCTGGGATAATTGTCCAGATCTTTATTATCAGGTCCCAGTTTTACTCTAGGCCTACTTAGGAGGTAGAAAATTAATTCGGTCTTCCAGTAGCCTATACAAGATTCAGTTAAGGACAGTACATCTCACTCCGTACTCACCACACTTCTCTAATCCCTGGCATGATACAGTGTCAGAACGCGTGTTAGAAGAGGACGAGCGGCCGTGGCGCATCGTGGTGCGTCTAGCACGGGAGTCGGTGCGTCGCATGGAGTTGGCGCGATTTTACCTTCAACCGCGGCGTGACCCACACGGGCCCACACTAGCGCTTTTCGTGGCCATGCTACCTCCCGGTCTCTCCGAGCGGAACTATGAGAACATACTCGTCGAGTTCCTGGGCGCTGGTCAGTATTGAAGTCTCTACAGTACACTCCAGTCACATTATGATTTCATGTAATGCTAAGTTAGTAATGTATTTTTGGCTGTTGGTCAATATCACTAGCCTTATAAACACCAGCACCACACCCCATACCTCTAGCTGAAGAAGGTTGTAATAAAATAGCTTCTAGAACTATTCAGTTCTTAGACCTATCAAGTAGAATCTTTGGTTGGTGATGCCTTCGTTTAAGAGGTCTTTATACACACGTGATATGATACGATGTGTGAAGTATGGGGCGATTTTGTTTTATTTTCATAAATTAGGGACCGTTTTCAATTCAGATGTTGAGGATATGTTAGGTTCCCCCTTAGGCTTTTCCCTTTTTTAACAGTTCTTTCAATGATCCTGCTTTAACATCTCCAATCTTTCTCCTGTAGAAACTTTTTCTCTTAGGCATTATCTAAAGGTTACACTATTCGGTCCTACAGAGAACAAGTTCACCTCTATCGGGCCGATCTACTACGAGTACGGATCAATGGTGATCACGTACGAAGACGCGAGCAAGGCTGTGCGCGCACTCTATGCACTCAGAGAGGCCAAATATGAAGATAAGCATTTATTAGGTAAGATCCAGTACCTCAAGAAATTTCATCTTTTGAACAACTACGTTTTCAAAACAGTACAGCTTACTGTTAGCGTTATGAATTTGCAAGGTTTTGCCGGAAGGACTTAATAACGAGATTAAAGTGAATATATTTCTTCAAAAATATGTTTCGGCGGTAATTAATAAAAAGCTTGAACTGCCGAAAATTCAAACAGGTGGATAATATTACTTAGACCGTTTCTCAGCATGAGAAATTAAAAATAATACCATGCTACAGACATTACTGGATACATCTTTTAGAGAAACACTAATTCTTTTGTTCCCCAGTTTTGCTCTTACCCAGTATTGAGCCCTCAATGGTCCCAAGCAACGTGAAGCCACTGCTGGTGTTCGTGAACGTCAAGTCAGGTGGCTGTCAGGGGCTCGAGCTCATCTCCTCCTTCAGAAAACTCCTCAACCCCTACCAGGTGTTCGACCTTGAGAATGGGGGTCCTTTACCTGGGTGAGAATCATTTTAGTACTCGTAACTGATTATTTTCTCTAAATCTCCTCCTCTTAATACTGCTTCAATCATATTGGCTATATCTTTTTAGTTACCCTTTAATGCTATTAAATGAAAACAGACGTACTAGTGGTAAGCGTTACGCCTGACTTTAAATATTACGACCTATAATTTTTCATTGCAAAGTACTGCAACTGCACTGTAACTTATGTTTTAATAAGTTATACCTATAAATTATTCCTAATTTAATTTCTTGATTCTCGGTATGTCTTCTTGATCATGATTCTCAATTTAGTTTTGTGTGACTGTTCCACCTTAACCGATGGGTTTTCTTCGTCAGGCTGTACGTGTTCCGTCACATTCCGAACTATAAGATCCTGGTGTGCGGCGGCGATGGCACTATCGGCTGGGTGCTGCAGTGCCTCGACAACGTCGGCCAGGACTCACAGTGCTCCAACCCACCTTGTGCCATTGTGCCTCTTGGAACCGGTTAGTACTCTTTACTTTTTTTTGTGTAAATGTAGCCCTGTATAATAACACTAAATAGGGACCCAGGCACTACGAGGACGTCCCAAAACATCCAGACTCAGAACAAGTATTTGCACTTTCTTTCCGGGCACAAATACTTGTCCTGCCGCGGGAATCGACCCGCGTGGTTGAGAAGGTCGCCTGATAACCCGCTGCCTCCAGGTTATCAGGCGACCTTCTCAACCACCACACCCCAGAGGCTGTCAAACTGCTGTATCTGTATAACTGATGAGTGATAATCAACGCAGATCCTTAAGCTGCTGTACTACGAAAATATATTTTTATCGTTAACTTCTAAAAGTGTTAGTGAATTTAAAAAAGACACAGCTGAAAGCGCAGGGCACATCTAGTTCTTTAAAATGGAACCAAAATAACCCTGCTCCGCTTATGGTTTCGTATAGTTTGTCGGCAAAGCTGACGGATGCTTAGGAATTATTTTAGGGTGAAAGCGTACTCTTCTAAAATTAGTCAAACAAATTAAGCAAACCTTAATCAGTGGTTTTAAGCGTGTAAGGACTAACTAGATAGAGGAATCACGTGATGAATATTACGGGAAAATATAGGCCTAAAATCACGCCGGTGCAATTTATAAAATTAGCTGCTTTATGAGTTTTGAAGTTATTCTTTAACAGCATATGACTCTTAATATGCTGTCTAAAAACCAACTCTAATCTTATATCATTCGAGCTTGTATTTGAATTGTGAACATGGTGCAGGTAACGACCTAGCGCGAGTTCTGCGTTGGGGCTCCGGTTACACTGGCTGTGAAGACCCGCTTTCACTGCTACGTGACGTCATCGATGCTGAGGAGATCCGCCTCGACCGGTGGACTGTCGTCTTCCACCCCGAAGACAAGCAAGACGAGCCAAAGGAACAGCTCTCCAAGCAGCTCCCGGGTTAGTTATTAAGGAAACTGGTATTTAAATATGATATGACATCATGTTTGAAAATACGATATAAAAAGCCAAAAGTTATTAATAGCATACGCGATGAGTAAACCCGACAAATACGAAATCATAAAATCAAGGGTTGGAAAACGAAAAGCAAAACTGATTTAACAATTTTACAAATATCTGTTTAGACTTTCGAAACAAAAAAGCTCGCTGATTTGAGCTTTCATGCATGTAGTGTTTTGCAGAATTTAAATTTAGTACGAGCCGTCCGATAAAGAATCAGAAATACAATGTGAAAAATCTAAATTCTAAAACCTCGAATCTAATTTATAATCTTAATCAGTAATAAGATTACTAGACTGTGAGATTAATTCAGACAGTCTCATTTGCACAGTCATTTCACTAGCTGCAATACCCGTCTAACCGGAACAAAGTAGTGCTCGCACACTACAGCTTGGCGACAGAAGAAAGAAAGAAAGCGGTGGTAACTAAGACGAACTTTGCAGAAAAGTCCTACCACCTAGTTACTAACTATAAGAATTTCAACAGCTATTTTCAATCTACCCACAACAGTTCTAGCAAACCAAGATTGTATAAATGATAGTTCGTAAGCGCCACCTCCATTTGTCACGTGTCCACATCCATAATCACCCGGCATAGTGCAACTGTAGCCCTCACATTGCAGCGTCTGTGACGACAGGGTCGCAGAGCGAGGACAACTCTCAGATCCTCGTGATGAACAACTACTTCGGCATCGGCATCGACGCGGACCTCTGCCTTGACTTCCACAACGCTAGAGAAGAGAATCCTAATAAGTTCAATAGCAGGTTCGTTTTCTTTTTGTACTCTATGTTGCCACAAACTCAAATAAACTATTCATCATAACCTAGACATTGTTCCTGTAATATTTAGATTATGTTGTATCTTGAAACACGTTGACATAGATAAGTCCAACCCTCACCCTCGTTTGAAAAGGTGCGGTATTCGACGCAGATGACAAACGACATACAAAGTCAATAAATTGGGTATGGCTTTAAACTTCTTGTTTCAAAACCATGTCACTCCCATACGATATCTCCCATGTCAAATAGATAGATTCTTGATATTCTGCCTCGCAATTTCATGCAGAGTTCCCCTTCTATTCCAGGCTACGCAACAAGGGCGTGTACGTAAAGATGGGGCTACGCAAGATGGTGGGTCGCAAGATGTGTAAAGACTTGCACAAGGCGGTGCGGCTCGAGGTGGACGGGAAGCATGTAGAGCTGCCAGCCGTCGAGGGCATCATCATACTTAATATACTCAGGTGAGGACACTGATTCAAAAGCCTTGATTATTCCTAACACCCACCTAAACGACCACTGTGGTGGGTTGGGACCAAGTTCTTGGAGCAGAAGTGCCTTTTGCAGAATATCAAGAATAAGCTAAGACTTATGCACCTATTAAGCAGTGCATTTTAGTAACTAGAATGTAAAATACTGACTTATAATATGGTCAACAATATTATCACTCAATTATTACATGTGTAGTTCTACTAAATTAATGTTAAGCTTATTGCTTATTAAGTTTAGTGTATGTTACACTGTGCCTTACAAAGCTTTACGTTACGAAAATAATTTAGAATAGTAAACAAAAATTATGATATTTTTCAAGTAGTTTCAAAAAGAAGTCTTCGAAATTAAATATGTACAAACGTTTTGTTTGTGTTACTTGAATATGTTTTTAATGATCAGTGATATGGTATTTCAAAAAAAAGTTTATTTATCTATATACGAACTGTTGGCCTTATGCCAGATATATAAGCATTGCATAGGGCGATGCACCCAAAATATATAAAGCATTAATTGGCACTGCAATTACCTATATGCAGTCACTTACTATCAAGTCATAGACGTATTGATTTAATTACTATACAATACATATATATAATGTAAACCTATTATGACTCACCCCATAATGTCCTATAGCTGGGGCTCAGGCGCCAATCCATGGGGTCCGGAGAAGGACGACCAGTTCAGCAAGCCGAACCACTGGGACGGCATGCTCGAGGTGGTGGGCGTCACCGGCGTGGTACACCTCGGGCAGATCCAGTCCGGCCTCAGGGGCGCCATGCGAATAGCGCAGGTAACCGCGTCTACTTGTTACAAGGGACATTTGGTAACTGGAGCCTTATCTTCACGTTCGGTTAATCTCTAGTCCCTACAAATTGTATTGTAGAGATTCACTTTAGGTCATTATAAAGATAAGAGGCCCCTGAACTTCATGAACCGTAAGAGACAGCGTAGGATGCCACTAGGTGAACCGACGACTGGTCAAAACCGCGGGAGTCGATGGATGCAAGATGTAAGTAGTCCAAGTGGAGCTCGATGGGGGAGGCCTATGTTCAGCAGTGGACGTCTTCAGGGTAATGATGATGATTACGTAACTAAGTTGAAGATCAGTGGCGCGATTACGGAACTTTGATTACACCAAGAAAAATTTCCATACTAACTATGTACATAAGCTGCGTCAAATACATAAAATGTTGTGTTTCTACGTTGCAATCAAATTACATGATGCCTTCAAGTTATTAAAGGAAAGGAAGGAACAGAAAAGTAGTGAAGTTATAGGAGAGGCCCAAGTATCAGGAAACGTCTAATAGTTCACAATCCGATTCACAATCCACCAAAAATGTTTCCAATTCGAAATCTGAAGAAATCATTGTTTTTCTCCCATTTATATTCATCAAGAATCCGTTAAGGTTCCAAAATAAATATTTGCTTTCCAGATGGTAAACGAATTGACCTGATTGCTATTTTCTAATAAACTAAACACCTATTTTCTAACGTCTCTAAACTAATCTATAACATAAAATGATCTGTCCACTTCTTGCCGACGAGAGACAACACGCGTGAAAGAAAGACAAAAAAAATATACAAAAAATTAACCATCGTAGATATGATTTACCGAATTAGCCAGAGTTGTAATATCGAGCCTATATGAATAAGAAGGTAATTTAAGCCTAAATTCCTTGACTGTATAAAGTTGTTAACCACTTGGTCCATTCCAGGGAGGACACATCAAGATCAACCTCCGCAGTGAGATTCCGGTGCAAGTAGATGGTGAACCGTGGGTAGCAGCGCCAAGCGAGGTTGTCGTGCTGAAGTCTGCGCTCAAGGTACCGCTTCCTATATTGTATCCTGCCGACTTCGCCATTTATTGTGCGGGACTTGATCTTGATCTCTACCCTTGTTTATTGATCAGTTTGTTTGTCTAGTTGTAGCAAAGGTATCGTGATGAAACATACTCGTATTTTACGTTGAAAACTGTTTATGCGAAAAAAAAAATTCAAACTGGCTTAGCCATGCATCAAAGATTCATTAAAGCAGTTCTCCCAGGAAGGAGCCAGACCGAAGCTGGCTATACAAGTACCGTTAAACTAGTTGCTTCCCACTTTCGATGGTTGGGTTTATTTTGGGGGTATTTCTATTCTATTTCTATAATACTCTGTAACACTTAGGTAGATGAAACCTCACAGCATTAGCCCCGTTCACAAAAAAAACCATTGAAATTTAGAAGAAATAGGTATCTTACTAACAATTTCATGATCAAGTCTTGCAAGGTTAATGATTGCATGCGCTCGCTTGTCCGACTTGCATAAAAAGCCAAACTAAAGCTTCTAATAAACATTTTAAAACTATAAATACATTGAAGTGATGCTTGATCGCATGATTGTAAAGCCATACTAATAAAGGCCACCGTTTGTTTACTGATCTGATCATTTGTCATATCTTACCGGTTTCATAATAAACTTGGCTGTAGCCCTTTGTACACTTTAAAATGTGATCAAGCGTAACTGCCCAATTTATTAATAAAACCAATTAAGTCCGAGCACCAATACTCCACTAAGCACTACCACCAGTATCCCTAGTGACACGCACGGGCGTCCCCCCTCTTCCTGCACCGGTGGGGGGCGGGGGGGCGCCCGCGGCCGCGCCCACACCGGACCGAGGAACTCTCGAGGGTTATCACCAGACTCGCTTACGAAACATTTATTACCGCTTGTAATTAGTTTTTACCTAGTTCACGTTGAAACCACACTCGAAGCACTTTAGTTCGGCGTAGAGCCGCGCGGTGAGCGGTAGGTCTCGTGTCGGTAACCCTTGAGAGGTCCGGCGAGGGGGCGGCGCGGCCGGCTCGGCTCACGGAGTGTGTGTGCAGGCGACCATGCTGAAGAAAATCAAGCGCGGGTCCGGGGGCGCGCCGGGGCCGGCGGCGCCGTGACCCCCGCCCCACCCCGCCCGCCCCGCACCCCCCGCGCCGCCCCCTCACCGCCCGGGTGCCGCCTGCAGGCCACCATGCTGAAGAAGCGCAGCAAGGTGCGGCGGCGCAACACCGAGCCGAGCATGCCTCGCTCGCCGCCGCCGCCGCCGCCGCCGCCGCCGCCCGACACTTGAATCTGGCTGAGCGAGCGTCTGATCTGAGCACGCGCCGACCGCGGGCTCACGGCGCGCGTGACGCACGACGGCGCTCGCTGGCGCCTGCGCCGAGCCGACCCGAGACACAACCGTAGACAACTTTAATGTAAATAAATTAAAACAATTCAAACATAAAAACTATATAAACTTATAATAAAAATAAATTTATAGTCATTAGTTGTTGTTTTATTTTTAGTAATATGATTTCAGTGTAAAATAAATAATGAATATATATGTAATGTCTTTCTTTTCGACCGCCTTTACACTGATTGAGAATATATGAAAGTGGACTACTCTGAACATAAAATATCAAAAAGAAGAAAGCTGGTTGAAAATAACAAATCTAGTAAAACCTCAATAAGGCAATAATAAAAAGTACCTGGAACCATGCACATTCAAAGTAAATACGTAAGCGGCAAAATTTTGATTAGTTGCTCTTATTCCATTACAACCTACAAAATAAAACGGTGATAAAATTTCTAATTTTTGGTAAGTGATAAAGATAATAACATTTACCTTACTAGCTGTCACTAAAATGCACCCAGTAAAAGCGCCTGTGATAGAAAATATAAAATTAACCATCTTGATAGACAATGTAATTGGGAAGACAACAAGGAACCTCATCTGAGGATTCACGACACGAGGAACGACATTGCAGAACGCCATCTGGCGGGACTGATTGGCAATGCAAGATGGGTCAATAGAGCCGAGTAGTAGCGTACGTAAGTAAAATTCTAAGCTACATATAACACGTTTAATTATCAGGTGTTTCAACAGCATTAAGCAATATTTTTAAAGCTATGCCAAAAATCTAAATTCATTCATAGCTAAAAATCTCGATTAAGTCAACCTAAACAAAAAAGAATAATCAAAATCTGTCAACCGTTTGGCAGGTATGATGCCACAGGCAGATACACAGATACACACGTTGATCCTAGAATACCTCTGTTTGCGTCGAGGGTTAAAATAACTTTTTTCAACAACTTGTGTTTCTACCCAATCACCTTTCATATTATTTCCATTCAAGTACAATTTATAATATAATGTTAGCTCTTAATAACTAAGCTAGCTTAGGTAGTAGGTACATGCACCCTGTAACGGTGCTTGCATACTGAGCGCGTTTAGAAATAAATTTATTGATTCAAGTAATAATAATGTGAATAAATATGTAGACTACGAAATAAAACTATGATGGTTGATTTAATCAAACATATATTTAACATCAACCTTAAAACCAACTTCACAAAGCAGTGCTTATAATTTATTAAGTATTAATATAATTATACTACACTATAAAGACCCCTGGTCGTAGAACCATTGGGAAACACCATGCATCAAGAAATTCTTGAGTTTCATACATTTAAATGTGCGATAAAATTTTACTTTCTTAGAAGCCTTAAACTAAGTTATACTTAAACATTGCCCACACATTTTTAGTGAATAGAACAAGTTAATATTAAATTCGTTATTAGCTTTATATTTCAATAGATAGGTATTAGAAACTCAGCAGAACTAACAAATGTCAAACCACCAATAAATGTTGCCACACAATAATAAAAATAACTTTGTTGGTGACCACAGTTCAGATTATCATGTCAAATGTGTATCAACTATCAATCACTTGTCCGTACATAAATAAATACGCTCAGTCGTGAATCTATGCTCAAGAAAATATTTCATTCTCAAAACGTTGGAATATTGAATGAAATCTCTACTTGAGCATCGATCGATGACTGAGTATAGTTCTGTAATACGGGCCTTAAAATCTTGATTTATTAACTACTGAAACTACTTGGTAGTATGAGACCGTAGTTTCCGATACCCAAAAGATTCTATTATAATAATAACGCCCAACGATCACATACATAGATCCTGGACTCTAACTAGGATTCTCTGTGTCTAGGGCCCTAGGAACTACGAGGACCATGGTCCCACAATACCCACACTCGGAACAAGTATTTGCGCTTTTTTCTGTGCACAAATACTTGTCCAGACGCGGGAATCGTACAAATCGTATGAAACTCAAATCTTTATGAAGGATTTTTAATATACACTTTACCTTTTCTAAATAAAGTGTGGGCAATTATCTAACAACGAGCGCAGTCTTTGAGACTGAAAACAATAAACGTACAATAAATTAACAATTTAACAAAGAAAACCCCTCTTACACATAAGTAACTTGTTTTGTTTCGATAAAATCACGTTCTAAGAACATTTCTATCTCATGTCCGTCGCCATTGCTCGCAAGTTTTTACATTTGTCTGTTTAATAGACTACACAAATGTGTAGCGTTGAGGAGACCAAAATTAGATTGAAACTATTAATTTACAAGAATTGGCCTTCCGCAGTCAGAAGTTTTAAGCCACCCGAAGGATCCTGACATGGCTTAACGAATGTTGTCTTATGATAACCGGGGCCGACAAGAGGGAAAATAACATGGTAGCAGTGGCGTAGCTAGGCGTGGGCGAAGTGGGCCTCGCCCACGGCCTCGCACTTAACGGGGCATCGTGACGCCTGTTTTAATTCGCTGCCACCAGACTTTAAATCCCCGTTTATTTTTAGTAGGGTTTCCAAGTAAGAAGTTTTTCTAAGTTATAAATTATAAAACAACTACTTAAGAAGCAGTATGAAGCAGAACCGACTGTCTGATTTAGCAATACTCTCACTCGAAGCAGATTTAGCTGCCAAAATCAATCACAAATCCTTACTAGAGGACTTCTGTAAAGCAAAAATCCGAAAAACATTACTTTTGTAAAATAGAAGTTACAAAATAAAACCTTTTTTATAATCTATATGCTTTTCAATATTCTCCCACCGCTAAATTAATATTTTTTCACTATCATAAGTAGGTATGTCGTGTCAAAGCATGTTTAGTGAGACAGATTTATTGGGTAGATCTTGGGAACGAATTAACAGAGGCCTCGCTGATGCGACTTTGCCCACGTCTATATTAGTCCACGCTACGCCACTGCATGGTAGTAAAACATTTACTGAGTGTAAATGCAACCACAATGGGTGTTAAAACATCGTACAACAAATCTACAGTCCGACAACCCGATACATTTGCCGAAATCGATTAAATAACCCATACTTTTTACTTTGTGTATATGTCAGTACTAAAATATATTATTTTTAAATTAACATTTTCGACAGTCGAGTTGTCAAGCTGTGCAGAAATACAAACCTCATTGTCCCTATAAATACAGTGTACTTTAGCTTAGCAATTATAAACGCCGCTAGAGCAGCAATGCGGTCGGCTTTTGTCTAAAACAGCCGGTGACCAACTAGCCAGTCTTTTAAGCCTTCTATATTAATTACTAGTTGTACTATGCGGTAAGAAGTTTATAACACTAGCGCAAACAGATGACAGTATGACACTGGTTAATTTACACCTGGAATTTAAAGTATATGGACTTAAAGTCAATGGTGCCATTAGAAAAGTGGTTCTAACGAAACCTTACAGAATAATAAATATTTGTGTACATTTCACACAGCGCCATCTAGCTCCAAACTAAGCAAAGCTTGTTGAACCAAATAATGATACAATAACTTAGATACTTTTTGAAGTTTCTTGAAAACTTCTTTAGGCACGCTTGAGTTGGGGAATAAGCTGAGATGAATGGGAATCGAACGGAAGTTGAAGTTGGTTCACGTAGATCTTCATTGTCAACATAACAAAAGTTAAAAATTGTATTATTTCTTCTAAGAATGTAATTAAGATTTTAAAAAAAATATTTATTTAATAGTTTTAAAATTAAGAATATATTGCTTGAAAAATTACTTCAAAACTATACATTGGTAAAAATTCCATTTAAATATTTATTTTGTTCCTTTCTTCCAGCATATTACTACAGTATGTATATTATATAATGACAATTTACAATTATCAAGATGGCGACTTCAGAGAAGCAAAGCAAAAACAAAGTTATACCGGTCGATAGATGGAGCTAAACTAAAGAAGTTTTACTTCAGTCGTTAGACCACACTTTTTTGTTTGTAAATACATACATAGAATACAATATAACACCAGATAATATCGTTTCTCTCTACCATCATTACATCAAGTTGTTACGGGAGCGAGACAGCAATATAAATGTCAGCTCTTTTCAGAACTTTAATGGCACGATTATTAACATACAATGTGCTGAGAAATTTTTATAACAGATATTGCATAGTGCAAACTGAGTAAGACATATTCCATAATATAGTAATACGCTATTTGACTACTATTAAAAATGAACAAATAAATATTATTTTCATAAAGTAGCTTAAAAATAAATGTAATAATTGAAAAAATAAGTAAAATCGGTACATAAATCACAGAGTAGTACGCCTTTAAAGTTTCTGGAGGGGGCATCGGCTGTCCCTTTCTTGCAAAACGGAGATCGTGTGAAGCTTCCTCATAGCTACTATGAAGTTTAGCTAGTGACGTCACATGCCAAAGAGATTGTATGTAGAGCTACCATAGACGTACAGCTTAGTAATAAGTTACTGTGAGGACTGGTAACTGACGTCACTGCGTGTTTGAGCTGTCTCTTTCTATTCCTATATTTCAAAATGCTATAATAAAACTTAGTCATTTTTTGAGATATTTAATTTTTGTTTTCACGATTGTCTATTTTTTGAGGTATATTATTTATTTATGCAATAAAAATATAGCAATCAAATAGCGTATTGAACTGGGTTATTTTAGACTAGGTAACGGAAGAACGGAAGCAACATTACATTTGATCAATTGACGAACCGGATTCGTGGCTAATCATCGGCATCGCTGTCACTTTCAGTGTTGTCGCGGCATTCGCAACAATCTGGCAAAGAAAAATAAAAAATATTTATGAAGACACTTCTTTACGCACGCTTGACTTGGGGAGTAAGCTGGCGAATGCGTAACGGAAGTTGAAAGTTGTTAGTTCACGTAGCTCACCATACCAACATACATCACCATTGTCAACATAACAAAGTTAAAATTTACTTAAAATTTGTATTATTATGTTGGTATGTCTGTGGTAAAATGACAATTTACGATTGTCAGGATGGCGACATTAACATCAAACAAAACAAAATCGAAGTTGTACCGGCCGCTAGATGGAACGCACTCGTATTTATTTAACGTTAATTGCCTTCTTTTGCCAAAACACTCATAAGATAAACACTTAAATCATAAGAGGAACACTTTAAGATTAGGTTTTCTTTCATCGGACAAGACGCACAGTAACACGGCATCCATTTATGTTTATAATTCCTTCAACCCCCATCTTTATAGTGTGAACGGCTACTGAACGGAAAAGCTTGCCGGCGTCCTTGTTTCCAGTTAACTATAACCTGAGATCAAGTCAAATGTGAACAGCACGAAAGTTTAGCGCTGAGCGAAATGTGGAAGGGATAGCTGCGCATGGGTACTATCGCGCGCGCAAACATGAATAAATAGTGAAGGTTAAAGTTTTGCACAGCTTGTAACAGGTTGTTTTACTATACAAGATTGACCTCTTGTTATTTAAATCTTGCTTTAAAGAATCAATCAATTAATTGGTTCCTCTTTTAACAAAACAATGCACGTCATACACTATTTTTCGTGAATGTCTTTTCAAAACAGTACTTCTTCTAGGCATATTCACTATCTACTAAAAATTCACTAATAAAAAAACCAACAATAACAAACGAACTCAAACTGAACAAAAAACTATAACAATGAATGGCAATACAATACACCTTAGAACGCGAATGTACAATCAGAAATCCGCGGAGCGTCGTACGGGGCGGGGGACGGAATAAGACTGGCAGCCAACCGGCGCTACGTACGCGCTCCCTTCGTCCCTCTATTTCCCCTGTGATACCTAATTTTTGAATTCTGCGCAATGACGCGCAGCGCTAGTTTCGTGCCGCTACCCAGTAGCGGCGGGTAGTTGTGACGTCACGTCGTGGGTACTCACGGGGGGTCGGTCAGAGCGGCGCGCGCGCCTCCTGCGTGTACGAGCGCACGCGGCTGAAGGCGAGCGGCGGGTAGTTGTGACGTCACGTCGTGTGTACTCACGGGGGGTTGGTCAGAGCGGCGCGCGCGCCTCCTGCGTGTACGAGCGCACGCGGCTGAAGGCGAGCGGCGGGTAGTTGTGACGTCACGTCGTGTGTACTCACGGGGGGTCGGTCAGAGCGGCGCGCGCGCCTCCTGCGTGTACGAGCGCACGCGGCTGAAGGCGAGCGGCGGGTAGTTGTGACGTCACGTCGTGTGTACTCACGGGGGGTCGGTCAGAGCGGCGCGCGCGCCTCCTGCGTGTACGAGCGCACGCGGCTGAAGGCGAGCGGCGGGTAGTTGTGACGTCACGTCGTGTGTACTCACGGGGGGTCGGTCAGAGCGGCGCGCGCGCCTCCTGCGTGTACGAGCGCACGCGGCTGAAGGCGAGCGGCGGGTAGTTGTGACGTCACGTCGTGTGTACTCACGGGGGGTCGGTCAGAGCGGCGCGCGCGCCTCCTGCGTGTACGAGCGCACGCGGCTGAAGGCGAGCGGCGGGTAGTTGTGACGTCACGTCGTGTGTACTCACGGGGGGTCGGTCAGAGCGGCGCGCGCGCCTCCTGCGTGTACGAGCGCACGCGGCTGAAGGCGAGCGGCGGGTAGTTGTGACGTCACGTCGTGTGTACTCACGGGGGGTCGGTCAGAGCGGCGCGCGCGCCTCCTGCGTGTACGAGCGCACGCGGCTGAAGGCGAGCGGCGGGTAGTTGTGACGTCACGTCGTGTGTACTCACGGGGGGTCGGTCAGAGCGGCGCGCGCGCCTCCTGCGTGTACGAGCGCACGCGGCTGAAGGCGAGCGGCGGGTAGTTGCGCGGGGTGATGTCGAACTGGGTCCACTGGTCGCGGCGGCCGCACACGCGGTACCCGCGCCACCACAGCGTCGCGTTACGGCGCCCGCGCACGCTGCGGAGCTCCAACTCCTGGACCACACCACCAAAGTAGTAACAAGAAAAGAAGTGACAAACAATAAAGCGAATAAGAAGAGTTTAGGCGGGAAAACGAAAAAGATCGCGTCGCCGCATTGTATTATTTTCCAAAACTTGTATTATTTTCAGTGTTAGTGCATAAAGTTGGTGGCGTTTTATTCGTTAAGTGCTGGATTACAGGCATGAGTGTGGAAAAGTGGTATAATGATGAAACGTTTTTTTTCGTGTTGTTTCCAAAACTCCATAGAAGCTTCTGGTAAAGTTGCCACCACTTTACTAGGAGTATGACTTGACTAGACTAGACTATGACTTAACTTGATGACTTGGACTGTGACTTGACACATTATATAATATTAAACTTGAGAAATTATCAATTACTTGACACTGGCTAAATACACAAAAGTGTGGAGCCAAAACCAAACAAAAAAAAAAGAGAATAAGGAATGAAAGAATGAAGGAATCAATGGATAAATAATGATGGTGTAGTGATGCCGTAAGCTTGGACGATGATAGAAAAAATGCGGGCGTTATGAAATGTAATAATATATTCAAAGGAAACTAATTTGGTGATTTGAAGAGAACGCATGATGGATATGACGTTTGGTTGCAAACTGCTAAATATAGACCGCGGCTCAGCATAACGCAAAGCAATATACAGCTTGCTCAGTACAGAGTACATAAAAGATTACCGGAATGAAGGAATAAAATCGAACCCACAACCCACAGTTCAGAATGCAGGGTTACTACCAACTGAGCTATCGGGCCAGTCAACTGGCTGACTGAAAGAATTACTGACTGATATATCAACGCACAGCCTAAACCGCTGGTCCTAGAGACTTGAAATCATCTACTAAGAAAGGGTTTTTCAAAATTCCACCCCTAAGAGGGTGAAATGGGTGGTTGAATTATTTTCCTATAGGCCACGCGGGTGAAGCTGCGGGCAGAAGATCGTGAAATATGTAATAAAGAATGTCAAAAGCCGAAATTGTACATATAAATATAACGTCTTACAATGTGAAAAATCTGCGTGTATTCCTGCTCGGCGTCCCTGCGCCGCGCGCGGAACCTCGTGTTGGTCGCTTGGGTCTGCTTCTTGTCAGAGCTGCTCTTCTTTATCACTATCACAACCTGGAACATTGTAATACATAGATAGACAAAACTCTTTATTGAAACACCACATTACAGGAACATTTGACATTGAGAGCCTCTGTGGTGTGGTGGCTGGGCAGGTCGGATTTTACCCGGAGGCGGCGGGTTCGATTCGATAGTAGCCTGGCATGTTTTGGTAATGCCTTTTGCTAAACGTAAATCACAATTATTTCATCTCCAATAAACCACAGTTGGGACGCAATGATGATCATCCTTACTAAGTTAGATACCAAGTAAATAGTTTACCAAGTTATGAAGACTGAAGTTCCTTGTCTACAAAAAGGCGGAAGAAACCGGCCTTCGAGAACCTGTTTTTTTAAAAACGGATCTAAATAAGTGCCGTGACAAAGCTCATCCACACCTCGTAGACCTGCGGTTCGTTTCTCGAGATCATTTCTGACACATACGCTAGTTGTGGAATGAGCTACCATCTGAGGTGTTTCCGCTGAGCTACAACTTGGGGAAGTTCAAACGACAGGTAAATAGAGACTTAAAAGGTAGGCAAAGTATGCTGCCGATAGACACCTGTCTATAGTCGACGGTAACTGCTTACCATCGGGCGGGCCGTCAGCTTGTTTGTCTCCCTATGCTATAAAAAAAACTTTGGTTCCCATCCAAGCCGGTCACGAGACACCTTGCCGGACCGCCGTCCGTGTCCCGCACCTTGTCTCCGACGAGCCGGTAGTGTCCCGGCAGCACCCCGAGGCCGGGGCGCGGCCCCCGCGCGCGCAGCTGCTGCACGCAGGCCGCGGGCTCCTCCGCCGTCGTCCACATCAGCACCAGCCCGTCCGGGAAGAACCTGACAGGTTCACACTTTTTTTGACTGGGATTTTTGACTGGCCCGATAGCTCAGTTGGTAAAACCCTGCCATCTGAACTGCGGGTTGTGGGTTCGATTCCCACCCAAGACAAACATTTGTGTGATGAACATAGGTGTTTGTTCTGTGTCTGGATGGTATATTGTATTCTATGTATGTATTTACAAACAAAAAATTATGTAAGTATTGTATCAGTTATCTGGTTGTGCTATGGGTAGCACAAGCTTTGCTTAGTTTGGGGCTAGGTGGCATTGCGTGAGATGTCCACACATATTATTATTATTATTACACTCATTAGCTACCTCGCGCAAAACTTTACGAGCTCTCGGAAGTTAGCGCGGATGGCTGCGCAGTACGCATATTAAAGTTACTGTAAGGTCGCTTTTACAATGCACTCAACTGTACCATGCGCAGTTTGGTACTCAGGCCTAACGTTCGAGAGCCCATAAAGTTTTGCGCGAGCTATACTAGACGGTCATTTAGCTTGATTGCAACACATAGAAACACAAAATTGACTACATTTACATTTGACCAGAATCTCACCTGATGATAAGTGACTACGCGTTCGACGATGGAGCGTGCTTGCTTAGAAGATACAGGTTCACTCTAGCCTTCAAAACCCTCAGATTGATATTTAAACAAATAATTATATAGTGAACATTTCACACAACGCCATTTAGCCACAAACTAAGCAAAGCTTGTACTATGGAGCCAGCTAACTGATACAATATTTAGATCCTTTTTGTTTGAAAATACGTAACACCCAGACATAGAACAAATGCCTATGTTCATCACACAAATGTTTGTACTAGGTGGGAATGCGAACCCACGACCTACATCTCAGAAGGCAGGATTACTACCAACTGAGTTATCGGGTCAGTCAGTCAGTCAGACTAGTCAGGAAATGACAGTTTAACCGACATCTAGGTGGAAGAACTTTTCTGCAAAGTTTGTCTAGGTAGGTACCACCGCTTTGCTAGTTATTCTGCCGCCAAACAGTAGTGCGCAAGCACTGCTGTGTTTTCGGTTTGAAGAGCACTGTAACTAGTGAACTTACTGGGCAAATGAGACTTTATGACCTGATCTCACATTCTAGTAATCTTATTACTAGATTGTGCTGATGTCTCCGGATGACGTGCACAGTGCAGTGTCACGCGAACCTCTATAATTTACAGTTTCGAGTGATACTGCAACTGATATGGGAACATCAGGCGAACGGTTAGCTCGTCACGTCATTCCTTAACATACAAAATCTTCTATATATATATAAATTAATTGCTGTTCGTTTGTCTCGCTAAAACACGTGAACGGGTGGGCAGATTTAGCTGATTTTGGTTTTGAAATATTTGTCTTAGCTTAGGGAAGCTTTAAAGGTTGAGAAAAGAAGAAGAAGTATTCTCTTGGACAGGTTTATGGTGTAAAACTATTAACCCGCGCGTAGCCGGGGCGGGTCAGCTAGTAAAAAATATAAATAAATCCCACGTACCTGAGGTACCGGTAGTAGTCCACGATGTACCAGGGCCGGTAGAAGTAGTCCTGGAAGCTGTTCTCCCCGTGGCGCAGGTATGTCGTCTTGCTGATGTAGCAGCCGTCGAGCTGCAGCCGCGGCCTGGTGACGTACATCCGCCGCCACGACGGGCTCCCGTGCTGCCGCGGCACGCCGCACTCCATGCCCCATGTGCTGCACAACACGCTCGTTACGATGCAACCTTACGACGTTATTGACAGCCTCTGTGGTGTGGTGGTTGAACATGTCGGCTCATAACCCGGAGGCGGCGGGTTCGATTCCCGCGGCAGGACAATTATTTATGCACAGAAAAAAAAAGCCCAAATACTTGTTCTGAAGTTGTTAAAGTTGAGTCTGGGTGTTGTGGGACCATGGTCCTCGTAGTTCCTGGGTCCCTAGACACAGGGAATCCTAGTTAGGGTCCAGGATCTATGTATGTGATCGTTGGGCGTTATTATTTATTATGATACGAACATAATAGGCTATTTGACTACTATTAAAAATGAACGAGTAAACATTATTATCATAATGTACCTTAAAATGAATGTAATCATTGAAAAATAAGTTAAATTAATCACGGAGTAGAAAGTTTTTAAAGATTCATCGCCTGTCCCTTTCTCGCAAAACAGATATCGTGTGGAGCTTCCTCACAGCTACTGTGAAGGCATAGATTGCCAAAGAGATATAGAGCTACAATAGAGGTACCACAGCTTAGTAATGAGTTACTATGAGGACAGGTAACTGACGTCACTGCGTGTTTGAGCTGTCTTTTTTTATGTTAAGGAATGACGTGACGAGCTAGCCGTTCGCCTGATGTTAAACGACACGGCTGCCCATATCAGCTGCAGTGTCACTCGGAACTCTAAAGTATAGAGTTTCGCGTGACACTGCACTGCGCACGTCATCCAGAGACATCAGCACAATCTACACCTTAGATCGCATCGTCACTTCCCATCAGGTGAGAGCGCGGTCAAATGCTAGACAAATTTGGAGTAAAAAAAAAAATCTAGTGATAAGATTACTAAACTGTGAGATCAGATCATAAAGTCTCATTTGCCCAGTAATTTCACTAGCTACAGTACCCTTCAAACCGGAACACAGCAGTGCTTGCGCACTACTGCTTGGCGGCAGAATAACTGGCAAAGCGGTGGTACCTACCTAGACGAACTTTGCAGTAAAGTCCTACCACCTAGTAAATGTCTCTTTCTATTCCTGTATTTTAAAATGTCTGTAACTTTGTAATTTTATGAAATATTGAGTTTTGTTTTCACAATTATCTATTTTTTGGGGTATGTTAAAATAAATCAGTCAAATTAAAAAAAAAAACATTAAATGCTTGTGACGTTCTTCTTCAAAGAGACCCTTTCTAGGATCAATGTTCGAGATGTTTTTTTCGTTTGTATTTAAAGTTGTGCGTTTACAGGATCATAAGTAACAGGATCAGGCATGACCCGATATTCTCTTAAAAATTTTATGGTTGTATAATTTTGACCTTACTTACTTGCCTCATTGGTCGGATATGGCGAACTAATAATTGAAGGGTTGAGAATAAAAAGGGTTTTAGCTGTCAAATTGATAGTTTCGAGAAAATTGACTTTAAACTTCAACACTTCATTTTAATGTAGAGTGCTTATAAGGTTTATGTAAGTTTCAGTTGCTTGAAAATGTATTAATTCTATTTTAAAATACTAAATATAGTACTAATTCATACAATTACTGTAAAAATATAATGTAATAAAATAAATTTAATAATGTTTTTATGCTAAGCGAACTCTATTCGTGTGACAGATAAAGCGTTTTTAGACTCAAAATATCGAGATTTAAGCCTCATTGTAGATGATTTCACGCTGAATACAAAGATACCTATAAGTCATTTTGTGAAATAAAATCAGTAAAACCCTTTTTGTTCTCACCCCTTCAATTTTGGTATTACATAGTAGCGGGTCCACTCACCGCACGCAGAGGTCCCGCCAGAGGTCCGGGTCCCGCGCGGCGACGTGCAGCGCGCGGCAGGAGGCGCCGGCGCGCTCCAGCGACCCCGCGTCCAGCTCGCTGCCCACCACCCAGCGCAGCAGGTACACTAGCACCTCGTACGGGAGCCACGAGATGTGCCCGCCCTGCGCACACGCAATGGGATTACATCCAGTTCGTGACGTGTGCCGCTAGGTGGCGCTAATAAAAATTAATACATCTAGTTCTCACCAATTTTGATTTGATTGGAAAACGAGAAAGATCGCTGCACCGCATTGTATTATTTTCCAAAGCTTGTGTTATTTTCAGTGTTAGTGCATAAAATTGGTGGTGTTTTATTCGTTAAGTTCTGTATTACAGGCATGAGTGTGGAAAAGTGATATTATACAATGATGTGTGTGATATTAGTGTTATTATAGTGATATTATACATTATACAATGATGGTGAAACTTTTTTTTTCGTGTTGTTTCCTAAACTCCATAGAAGCTTCTAGTAAAGTAACCACCACTTTACTAGGAGTATGACTTGATTTGATGACTTGGACTGTGACTTGACACACATCTGCGTGAAATATCATTAACCTGATAAATTATCAATTACTTGACACTGGCTAAATACACAAAAGCGTGGAGCCAAAACAAACAAAAAAGAAACATTAACATATCTAGTTCGCGCCATTTTTGGCTAGATGAAGTATATAAATTTGAAACATCTAGCTTTTGTTGTATGTTTCTAGATGGCGTTGATAAAAATAAAAGATACAGTTCGAGTCGTTTGCCACTAGATGGCGTTGACTAAAATTCGTGTCAAGTTATGTCAGGCACTATGTAGAAAAGCAGCGTTTTCTAGCACTATATAGATATTATTATTTATCACACTAATATTATAAAGGCGAAAGTTTGTATGTGTGTTTGTGTGTATGTTTGTTACTCCTTCACGCTCAAACGGCTGAATAGATTTGGATGAAATTAGGTACCAAGATAGCTTATAGACTAGATTAACATATAGGCTACATTTTATCCCGGAAAAGTGAAATGTTCCCGTGGGATGAGCAAACAATTAAAATCTTTTTATCCGCGGGTGAAACTGCGGGGCGCAACTAGTTAATTAATTTATTATATAATTTATAATTTTATTAAATTAATATTTACAATGAAATATTATCCCATGCATGACTCAATAAAAAAAGACTGAATAAATTACCTACTTACTTTAACGCAAAGAAATAAATTCGACATAAAGTATATATATAAAAAACGTACACCTGTAAACAACATTGTGTAATGCAAATAAATAGTGAAATTGAAATTAAGAATATTTAACACACAACCACAGATCACAAGAAACGGATAGACAAGAGTTCGATTTGAGTGAAGAGATGTCTACACCTTATCTGTGTCCAAACAGCTATAATCTAGACATTTTTAAGAGGTGAATGAACACAATTGGGTTTATTAAAGGCGAGCGAGTTACATCGTAGACCACATGGTCGTTTAACGTCAAGAGAAATGTGGTCAAACGCAAGTATTGAACATAAACATATGTTCAATATGTTCGATGTTCATGTTAATAATAGGCTTAATTAATAAATATAAAAAATAATCTAACAAAAAGCACGGACCCAGGTGTCTGTGGAAACGCAGTATAAAAAAAAAAAAAAAAACGCAAGTATTAAAAAAAACTTTATACCCGTGTGGGGAGAGCAGGCGTACAGGCCAGCCCGCGGCGAGCCTGTATCCTCAGCAGACGCGCCACCACCTCCTCGCCTTCCACCGCATCCTCGTCATCCTCCTCCTCGGGGTTGGTGTTCACCGGGGCCTCCTCCACGACAGCCTCCTCCTCTGGGGAAGAGCAGATGGAGACAGTATAAGTACATTGAATTTAGGGTATTTTGCTGCTGAATAAGTATTATTTAATTTTGTTTTATAATTTAACAAATTCTGTTGAACAACATCCTGAGTTAAACTCACAGCCTCTGTGGTGTGGTGGTTGAGCAAGACGGCTCATAACATAGACGTGGCGGGTTCGATTTCCGCGGCAGGACAAGTATTAGTGTACAGAAAAAAAGTGCAAATACTTGTTCTGAGTCTGGGTGTTGTGAGACAATGGTTCTCTTAGTTTCTGGGTCCCTAGACACAGGGAATCTTAGTTAGATATTAGTCTAGGATCTATGTATGTGATCAATCGGCACCATCTACCACGGACCTTGTGGCGTCTCAGAGCCCTTAGTACTCTCATAGAGCCTCCACTCAATGTCCGGCATGATGGTCATTGCTCGCTTGTATTGTTGGATGGCTTCGTACCACTTCCCAGTGCGCTCTAGATCTGCACCCTTCAGGAAATACTTCTTAGCCTGAAAATAGAAATAAATGCTTAAGTCATTATGTGGTTTTTCACCACAGTAAGTAGTGAGTAAGTGTGGAAAAATATCGAAATTGGTCATCGTTCTGCAGTGATGGGAAATCGAGGGAAATGCTTTTATAAGTTCCTGTAAATAAAACATCACTGAACTATTAGAATCATACTTTTATTTATGATTTACCTTTTCTTCTTCCGTGGTAGCTTCATCCTCTGCTTTATTCTCTGTCTCCCTCTGTGGTGTGGGCGTAGACTCAAGTTCGCTTTGCCACTGCTGGCGGAACACTGCTAGCTCATCTTCCATGCTGTTATCTTGGGCACTGCTGCTTCTGCCACTGGTGTCTTCAACTGCCTGTATTCGAAACAGTTTAATGCATAGTATAAAGTATAAGTTTAGTATTGATTGTTTTTTATATTTGAATTATATCTATGTCATCACATTGTTGTTTTTAGTATGTAAATTCTAACAACATCAAATGCAAACGCAATTATGGTTCTTTAATTCCTGTCCATCTTAAGGTAGCCTGGAAGAAATCGTTTAATGTGATGAGGCCGCCCTGTGTTTCTTTGTAAGTTTTTTTAAGGTGCATTATTCTCAGCAATGTATCAGTTGGTGTTCAATAATGTATTATTGTATTGTATTGTATAGGCATCTGAAAGACCACCCCATTTCTTCCCATGGGTACCATAAAAACCGGTAAAAGGGATATTCAAAGAATGGGCATTAGCATTATCTTTGGTACATTAAAATCTTTTGCAATCACTCAACCACCCGCCAAGCATGGTCTTTACAGCAAATCCCCTATGATAAGCGTCTAACGTGGCGTTATACGGGGGAGACTTGTGTTAAGCAGTAGACATTTTCTTACTGATAATGTGAAGTACATCTGATTACGTAACTCAGTATTTTTTTAAATAGCACACTATTTTATTTTTATAGCTTGGTTCCAATGATTTCATATTAAAAAAGTGGTAAATGTTCTGACATTATCGAACTACAGATGAAATTAAAAAATACTTGGCATGCAAAAATAGTTGATCATGAACATTTGGTCAAGTATTAGTAGAGTATCATTACTGTTACGTTACTGTACAAAATCATATTGAATATTTATTTTTTTGCTTTCATTTTGGACTTTGACTTAGGACTTTGCATGAAGCAGATCAGCGTTTGACTTGTGTTATTAAAAACATTCCACATGATTTATTGCAATAACCTTAACTATGATCCCCACTGAGAAACTCTTCCTAGTTTAGAAGTTGGCAAACTTACTTTATCCCCATCAGCTGGTTCATCTTCTACTACCGTGTCATCCTCCTCCTGCGAGGTATCTGGGCACTTTAACTCTTGTTGCCATTTTTGCCGGAATGCTGACAACTCACCACCAGATTTCTTCTGCACACAAATCACGAAAACTGACCACCATACTCAAAATAAATGGATCTTTATCTGCCCAGTGTATTAATGATTTCTAACGTAAATACTAACATAAGCTCAATCATGGCCAACTGACATTACTGTCTGATAAATAAAATAAATCTACCTTACTGTAAAATTTTCTAAGAAATATAATTTACTAGCTTTATAATAATAATAATTATAATATGTGTGGACAGGATGTTTTACATTGGAAATGGCCTCATCACCTGTTGATCTTTGTCATAATTGATAGAATCAGGATCTTTGTCATCTCCATTAAGGTCTATGTCCACTGCTGCACAGGCATCACACACATCATCCAATGAAGAAGACGAGGAATCCTCCTGCTCCTCACCATCACAGTCTCCACTTGGACCTCCACCACCATTAGCTCCAGATTCCTTTAACAAATGTTTAAAAAGAGTTTTGTTTCCAGTTTCATCATGCATACAAACATGAAGAAAAAACAAGATACCTAGTACAATATAAAAGAAAACCAAGGTTATTACATATATGCTAAGAAGAATATCTCAACACAATAAAATGCTTAAAATGACTCCCACGCTGCTGTTGCAGCTATGATGACACAACATTCCAGGACAAAAAGTACCCTGAACATATAAATTGTTAGGATAATTAATTTACTTTGTTTATAAACAAGGAATGACTAGACTAGTGGGTCTTTCACATTTTAATACTGAGTAGCACAAAAATTCTATTTTGATCAGAAAGCCTGACTTGCAGAACATCTAGGTACTAATGCAAACCACCCAATAAGCAAAATAACTAAGGAAGTTTACCCGATAATAATAATATATATTTTCAAGACAAGACTTTACTCACTCTGCAGCTGCCCTGCTGACGATGGGAGCCTATGTGATTTTTTTATATTTGTATAAGGTTAGTTATTGGTTATATTTTTATTTTATGTAAATAAATGGGTGAATAATAGTAAATTACGTGAATTGTTACTTATGTTTTCAACATCAACAATAACAAATATTTGAATGGCTTTTGCTTAAACATAGTAGTTTCATTTTTGGAAAGCTGGACGAAACTATAAATATGTTTTAATTCTTACCATTTGACCTTTATTATTTAAAACTTCCTGCTTCTGATGACGCTGAAAAGATTAGTAAGTTTTTTAAGATTACGCACATTTTTAAAACAAATCTTGAAAACCTAATTAGATCAAATATACCTATTACTACCTATTATTCACCACTATTCATGTGATACAATCGCAAGGAAAGCTGCTGAGAGAAGGTGTAATTTTTTAATTAATCTCAGAAAAAAAAATGCAATACATCCATTCATACATACATAATATATTTTTTCTAAATAATTATCTATTTAGATTATAGCATAATAATATTACCTACGTGATTTTTTGACAATCAAAATGAAACGTCAACAGTCAACCGTTTCATTATGTCACGCACGCTAGTGACAGTGGCATAATGTCATATCATAGGCATTTTTTTTTTTAGTTTTGGCTCCACACTTTTGTGTGTGTCAAGTAATTTATCATTTATCGAGTTAATGATATTTCACGCAAATATGTGTCAAGTCACAGTCGAAGTCATCAAGTCTAATCATAGTCTAGTCAAAGTCATACTCTTAGTAAGTAAAGTGGTGGCAACTTTACTTGAAGCTTCTCGAAGATGGAAATAACACGAAAATAAACGTTTCACCATCATTATACCATTTTCCCACACTCACGCCTGTAATCCAGCACTTAACGAATAGTATGCCACCAATTTTATGCACTAACATTGAAAATAACACAAGTTTTGGAAAATAATACAATGCGGTGACGCAATCTCTTTCGTGTTCCCGCCAAAAAACCATCATAGGCATTATTTGACTCGATACATATTCCTCACTTGACATTGGCAGAATTATCGCTAAAATAGCGATAGCAGGCAGTATTCTGTGCCATTAAACGAAGAGAAGAAGAAGTTTATGGAATTTCTCTAATTTTACGGGTAATGGATAAAATAAGAAATACCTTTACCTATTTGTTCAAACTTTGTATAGGCATACCTCCTACACTCCAACTAGGTTCTCGTCTCTATCTATGAACTGGATACTCATAATGCGTAGGCTCGGTACAAAGAACAGTATGCACAAACCATTGTCAAAAAAAAATTGTCAAAAATTATACCAACTTTATCTTCTATTTATTATATAGTATTTATCTACTACCTACTTGGCTTGGCTGGCACCGACTTCAAATAGATTAATGGTTAGCGCTTATAATGATAAAATTAATTATTTTTTAATTATAGGTTGTTTTTCACCAATTTGTTATTGCTAGTTAGATAAGTATGCAAAATTTCAGATCAATCGGAAACCAGGAAGTGGGTCAAAATTGACTTCTAAGATTTTATTACATTGTTAGTTACTAAGTTTTTCCTCGATTTCCTTGAGATTTCATCATCAGATCCTGACTTGATGATAATGGGACCACCTCGGAAGTATACACTTTTGAACTAAAAAAGATTTTTTAAAATCGGTTCACATTGGCAAAAGTATCAATGAAGATAAACAAAAAAAAACGTACCTACAGACGAACTAGTACCTCCTTCTTTTTGGAAGTCGGTAAAAAAATAACGCACAAGCGTGCTGGGCCCATCATGGTGATACGTTTAAGTAATGATAATAATTCCAAATAAGCTCAAAATTAGAATAGTGTGTTAAAAGATTAAAACATTTTTTCGCATCTTCCGGGCATAATCGACAGAGACAGTGTGACAAGACTTTTTCAGTTTTTAGGCCGCCCAAGGACGCCCAAGGCCTCAACGTACTGCACCATGCTATGTTACAGCTTTTCTAACGGCTATAGCAAAACTATTAATTCACCATTAAATTCATATACTGTTTTTAAGTTTAAGCCGATGTTTATAAACATTAAATAAACTAAAACCAAGACCATAGGTTTTGTGCGTCTTCTGAACGAGATTATGCATAACCAGCGCTTTCTCACTAAACCTCACGAAAAGCTGATGGCTATGCCAGAGAAACGGTCTCCCGTAAGGAAGAGTACTAGCACCGCGCCGGCTTTATTTATAACATCAAGGCCAAAGGTGCTAATGAGTAAGATAATTAGATTGAAAGTACCAAGAGTGTTCCGAAAGTCGAGAGAGCGTTCTCACCTCTCGGAAAACAAAATTCAACGATGTGCATAATTTTCTATAAATTCCTTGAAACAACGACTTAGGTAAATAGGGAAAATTATGTGGAAACAAGTCTATGGAAGACTAAAACACTCTACAACTAGGCGCGACAGTTATCTCTTGTCACGGTTTAAAACGGGGTACCTATAGGAACCTAGGCATATGTAGGTACCTACCTCTGATTTAAGATATTTATTTTCTCATAAGAATCAAATTCATTTACATGAGAAAAACTAGCTACAAATTCGTTTGCGCTAGAAGAATACCGTACTATATTAACATTTAACATAAAATATTATAAACCAGAAGTGAATTTTATAATGTTACTAGTTGCGCCCCGCGGTTTCACCCGCGGATAAAAAGTATTTTAATTATTTGCTCTTGCTACGGGAACATTACACTTTTCACCGGGATAAAATGTAGCCTATATGTTAATCCAGTGTATAAGCTATCTAGGTACCGAATTTCATCCAAATCCATTCAGCCGTTTGAGCGTGAAGAGTAACAGTAAACGTACATACAAACACACATACAAACTTTCGCCTTTATAATATTAGTGTGATTAGTGATAGTGTGATTAGTGTAATAATGACTACATTATTTCTTAAAGTACATAAAATGTAGTTAAAAAGTAGGTAGGTACCTAAAAAATTAAAGGTATAAGATTAAGCACAATGGAATCAAACAAAGTTATTTATTGAGTTAAATTATTGTTATATTAATGTTGACAACGTTATTATCTTTTTTTACTATATATTTTGAACTATGTACTAAAATCCAAAAATAAACTAATATAATTGTATAAAAACATGATGCTAGTAGAAACAAGATACCAAAATACATATAACCGTGTTTTATAGAGTCTATACTAATCACTGTAGCTAAACCAAATGTTCCCGATATATACACAATCATAGACCCTAAGTAAATAGTAAATAACTTAGTAAGCCGTATGATAAGAGCAACTAATAATAGTACATGGCTCAAAAACACTACAAAACCAAAAACTCCATAAATATATGAGAACACTGAAGCTTCAGTTTTAGGTACACCATGGTTCTCCAATAATAGCTTTCCAACTGGTGAAGCCATGGTTAAGCATACGATTGTAGGTAGTATTCCATATAAAGTTATCAAATAGAGCCCCATATTAAACGGTATACATAGACAGCAAGTCGTATAAATTCTGATTTTTTTATCGACTGCATTTGAATACTTTTGTTTGTGTTGCTGTGTTTGGCGCGAGGTTTTCCGTACTGACTTATTTGTCTTTTTGTCGGACTTTTTATTCATACTGGCACAGCCACAGAGGCTCCCAGATGTCTATTATTATCGCTTAAACGTGGTGATTATTATTCTCTTTGTTTATCACTAACCAAATTATTTTTACTAATCATGTTACTTGTTTGAATGTAGGCCTGGCCTACATTATGCAAGTGACTTGGCGCTCTTTGTTGACTCACAATAGGTACTTATGTCATCCAGCGTTTACGTTCAATCATGAAATCCAAATTCAATCAGTACCTAGGTACATTCGTAGTACGTGGGCAAGTACAAGTTGGTACAAGTTAGGCACATTCACACTACCCTGTACTATAGAAAATTATAATTATATTCATTAGGTGGATATACTTGTCTCTTTGAGCCTCGGGAGAAGTAATAGTATTCTGTGCTTCGACCAATTTGCTCAAAGACTTGTCGAGTTTAAAATTGAATTGAATCTTAGGTAGTGGCTTCTGCGGCAATTTCGCCACAATTAAAGTCTAATTTAAAAAAAAATAACACTTTTTTGTCATAGCTGTCAATCCTAAGAAGCCTACATCATGAATTTAATTTTTTTTTGTCATACCCACGTCGAACCTCCTCTGTAATGACAAAATTGCCAGAAGTTCCGATCACTTTGTGGGAGAGACTGATCACTACTACTACCACAAATATGTAGGGAATCACGTTGTTTACGTTATTGACGACACCGGTGGCGGTGAGGCCGACTTATGTAAAGGGCGCAAGATTTAATGATTAATAACTGTTGCATTCTCCGCCATAGATCAGTATCTGGATGCCCGAGCCTTCAGCTCGGTTATTTGGTGAATCGTGTTCCGAAAGATCTTTGTACATTTTGTGTGCACTCGGTCATAGTCAAGTCATAGTCGAATCATAGTCGAGTCATAGTCGAGTCATAGTCGAGTCATAGTCGAGTCATAGTCGAGTCATAGTCGAGTCATAGTCGAGTCATAGTCGAGTCATAGTCGAGTCATAGTCGAGTCATAGTCGAGTCATAGTCGAGTCATAGTCGAGTCATAGTCGAGTCATAGTCGAGTCATAGTCGAGTCATAATCGAGTCATAGTCGAGTCACAGTCGAGTCACAGTCGAGTCACAGTCGAGTCATAGTCGAGCCATAGTCGAGTCATAGTCGAGTCATAGTCTTTTATATATATTATCATAAATAGTCTTGAAAATATGCTTACCTTCAAGTTCTATTAAAAAGTAATTTTCTTGTTCTGACGTATATATTTGCTTTTGAAGTTTGATATTCTGGAACAATTTAACATGTGCCTAGCACAGTCCAGCACAATAGAGAAATTCTGGAAATTTCAAAAGTGCGGGGCTAACTTCTTTAATATGTTATCTAGATGACATGCTGGTTCTCCCTTCACTTTTTATCGTTTCCTGGCCGCAGATTTCGTTCTAGACGATTAATATTCTGGAACAATGTAGAATAGACCTAGAACAACCCAGCACAATATTAAAAAATAAGATTATCGTAAAATGGGGGGGAAACCAAACAAAGTTTTTTTTAATTTCTGGCCTCAATTATGACTCTGGAAGTTTTTTATTTTGGAACAATATAGAACAAACTTAGAACAATCTGGAACAACATTAAATTTTCGGAAATTCCAAAAGTGCGGGGCTAACTTCTTTAACGACATACTGGTTCTCCCTTCAGTTTTTATCGTTTCCTGGCCGTAGCTTTCTTTCTAGACAAATAATATTCTGGAACAATGTAGAATAGACCTAGAACAACCCAGCACAACATTGGAAAATGAAATTATCGCAAAATGGAGGGCTACCATACAAAAGTTTTTTTTTAAATTTCTGGCCTCAATTTTGACTCTGGAAGTTTTTTATTTTGGAACAATGTAGAACAAAGTTAGAACAATTTGGAACAAAATTAAAATTTTGGAAATTCCAAAAGTAAACCACGAAAAAGCTTTTCTTATTTTCCGACTTCAGTTTTCATTCTAGGATCGTTATATTTTGGGACAATTGAGAACAAACCTAGAACAATCCAGCACAACAAAAAAGAATAGGATATATCAAACTTGGGGGGCTACGGTGAAAATTTGTTTTTCGGGTTTTCCATCCATAATTTTCACGCTAGAAATTTGTTATTTTGTAACAATATAGAACAAACCTAGAACAATTCAGCACAACAACCAGTGGGTGGTCACTCAGTACATTGAAATGCTATTGCAACCCGGACGAATTAACTAGGCACCTCGCTCCCATTCGTAGGCACACACCATGTATCTAGTTTACTCGCACGGGTTGTACTAGTCACGTAGATCTCCATTGTCAACATACCAAGGCTAAAAATTACTTAAAATTTGTATTATTATGTTGTCAACTGTATATCCGGTAAAATGACAATTTACAATTGTCAAGATGGCGACATTAAAATTAAACAAATTTATACCGGCCGTTCTCTATATCTCCGCGTATATCTGTTATTATTTTATAGTTTCTACTGATTTGTGCGTCGATACTCCGTTATTATTGTGGAGTTGATTCTTCTCCTCCGATTAACGTGAACTTTCCGTCTGATGTGATACTGTTGTGTGGTTTCTGTAAAATGTGAAAATGTATTTACGAGACAGGGACTCTATTTGCAAATCATTCCATAAGTGTGTAATTTGTATGTGGCATGCATGTGACTGCAGAAGATTTTAATAAGAATGGAAATCGTCTACTGAAAACTGCTGTGCCCAAATTGAACCTACCACAGTTCTCTCTTCCACAGGAGTTATTTGTTGATTTTCCTCTAAAACTTGGATGTCAAAGAGCACAATTTCTATGAGGTGAGTAATTACAATGCTGACTCTGATGGGTCTGAATGCTTATTTGTTATTGATTTAACGTAATGATTGAACATGTAGGTACAGCCGGCATAGTAATGTTAATATGCTAATAAGTATTATTCTTCTGTTCAAGCGATCCTCGGTGATTGTACTAATGGGGTACTTTATTAAAGTATTAATCAGACCAATGAACTTCTGCTGCAGTTGAGGCTTTCTTTTGAATAATCATGTGTCATATTTAAATAAATATTTTTATAAATCATAAGTACAACTAACAAACCAGCTCATAGACAGTGTCGTCTGCCCATCTAACATACAACGAGTATACTCCCTTTAGTTCTTTATATTTTATACTTTTTATATTTCAGATTTGACAAAAAATATAGTTCAGTTCTGCAATGTGTATGGAACTGGAAAATGTGCCTACCAATTGTATCAACTTCTGTTATTGTAATAGAAAGTACGTCTAGTGTTGTTGCAACGGAAATGAAATATAATATGAAGAGAAAATTAGGTCCGTATTTGTTATATTATTATGTTTTTATATGCCAGCACCATTTCACTACATCTGATGGTAAAAATGTACCCTGTTTTTATTTTGAAAATATTTTATTTACAGGTTCACTGACTCAGAGGTTGAACCCAAATAATACACCAGTACCTCAGTAGAATTTTTGTGCATAGTGTGCGTAGTGTGCATAGCACACAAGAAATAGAAAGTCTACTGGTAAGTTTTTTTTGTATGTTTGTACCGGGCCAGAGATCCTCGAATATCACAAATTTAGTAAAGGTTATATATTGAATTAATAATCAAGTAAAATAATTCCATAATAAGCTAACCGATTTTTGTCTGTAATAAATCCTTTTTTTGTTGCAGTTGGGGAAAAGAATTAACTGGACAGAAGGAAGAAAAGCTTCTGCAGCATCTCAAGACTGTTAAAGACTCTCTGAAGACTAGCTAAAACATCGATTAATTTAAACAAATTGAGTCAAACTTTTTGAAAAACCTGCTGTCTGCTTAAAAGTATCTGCTTTCTAGCAGATACTTTTAAGAACCAGAAACGAAAGCCGCATGGGTAACGCTGGGATATTAAAAACAAAATATTGTCTTTAGCAATATTCAAACGTTCTCCGAGAAAATTTAACTTGAATTGTAACACATTCTAAATAAAGCTATAAAATTTATGTCATTTGCTTTTTATTAACACCTAAAGATATATCATATAATTATAGGTACTGTAGTATCGATATTTCGATTTTTATCGATAAATATTTTAACGTTATGACAACACTAGATATCGATAACATTTAGCACATCTCTTAAACTGTCAGTGTGTTTGTATATAAATGTTGGCAGCCCTTCATAATTTTTGCAACGTTGGTTTTATTATGCTACGTCACTTATAGCTACAGATAATGTTCTAAGTGCCGTCTCTTAAAACGTAGTGGTTATATGCTCTTTGACAACAACAAAAAATCTAGATTTCGAAAAGTGCGGGGCTAACTTCACACACACATAAAATAGTCTGTAAAAAAATTATTCTATGGACTATGGACTCTATCAAAGAGCATATAACCACTGCATAGTATTCTGTGACCACTACGTTTTAGACTCTATCATCTATGGTCTGTGCATTAAACCAATTTGTTTTACGTGGTTTTACTATTATTTTATATACCTAGTTCTGTTTAATTTACTAAAATGTGAATTGTGAATAATCAAAATTCTCATACAAATCACTAATTAGGTTCAATACTACTCATTTAACAACGCATTCCTCATTTGTATGAATCGATTACAAAGTGAAATATAAGCAGCCGAGATGGTGATTATCCTTATTTTTCTTCTCCTCCATAGATAAGTCCTTCTGAAAACATTTCCAATTAAACCTCGAAAACGTTGTAAAAATAGATTACTCATTTTATTGTCCTCATTGTAAAGTTTCAGTTCGCAGTTAGTTTTAGTTGTAAACAGCGAGGCGATCACCTTACTTGATTGCAACCGAAAGAAACACAAATTTGTATGGATTGGACAGTTTCTTTACGCAGCCTATGTGCATGGACATGGAAATTTTCGAAGTAGGAATGAAGTTTTGCCTGTTGCGTTACAATAAATAAATAAATTTTAATTGCATTACACATCACTCATCTATATCGGTATAGATGTAAAAACTTTTTTTTTGTCTGTCCCTTTGATCATGCATCACGCTGAAACTACTGAATGGATGCAGCGGATGCCATTAAGATAGATAGATATATAAAACTCTTTATTGAAACACCACATTACAGGAACAATTTACAATTTATTTATTTTTATAAGTTTCAATTCAATTCTACTCAACAGATTTCAATGAAATCAGGGTAGGGTTAATTAACCCTACCCTGATTTAAATGGTAATAGCTAATTTTCAGAATAACATTTGGGATACTTTACAATTTCTAAAATGTGCAATTGCATGGATTTGCACAAAGCAATAAAGAAATATTTTTTATTGGTATGACTAAAAAAAAACAATTTATAATGGTAGAATAATTGTTTCAGTATGTTAAAAATGACATAATATATAATTCAATAGAATCCATGCATCATTTCATGGTATCAGATAATATGGCCAGCCATAGCCATATGCAAAGCTGTGTAGATGATATACATAATTATGTGACATGAACCTTACGCTGCAATAAAACATAGCTGGAATGAAGTCACTGTACTCATCTTGTTGAAGGGAAGAGAAAAGGGAAAAGATAGAAGAAAAGGATGAATGGATGCGATGATGGCAGATGATGCCTCCCTACTATTGCCATTCCATCTATTCATCCTTTTCCCCTATCTTTTTCAGTTTCCTTCTCTGTTCCAATGACTAAGATTAGGGTGTAAATCAAATGAACCTGTGCTAAGTCAGTGTGGGTCAGAAAGTGTGAAATAAAATGATTACATATTTAATTACAGATGCAATTCATGCTACTGTTTAGCCGTCAAGGCAAACTGAGGTTGCAAAAGTGGTATGTCGCTCATCCAGACAAGTTGAAGAAGAAGATTACTAGAGAATTGATCACTACTGTGTTGGCTCGGAAGCCAAAAATGTGTTCCTTTCTTGAGTGGAAAGATGTCAAGATTGTTTATAAACGGTAATTTATTTCTTGGTAGAACCTAGATAGCAAAGATTTTAAAATCTTTAGTAATATTTTGCCAGCAATCACTGTTTTTAATTATTCAAGGATAGAGAACAATTGTATGGTTGCTAATAGTGAGATATTTGTAAATTTGAATAGCCATGCCTTGTTATTTTATCTGTTTTATGTGCAGTCATTATATTTTTCTCTCAACAGTAGGTACATCTTGCTTGTTCAAACATTTTACTACCTTTTACTGTCAGTTTGATCAATCTATTTCCTGCACAGACAGTCCTGATATATACAGACAAGTGTTCTAGTAGAGTCTTATACCATTGGGCAGACTGTGGTTAGTATTGTATTGTATTGTTAAATAGATGATTAATTAATTCATGGAAGTCCATGAAACTAAGAATTGGACTATTTTTGAACTATTTTTAAAATAACATGATTTTGTTTTATATTTTTGTACAAAATGATATAGTTCTAAATGGATATTTCCAGGTATGCTTCACTCTACTTTTGCTGTGCAATGGAGCAGGATGACAATGAACTGCTGACATTAGAGCTCATTCATCGTTATGTGGAACTCCTTGACAAGTACTTTGGCAGTGTAAGTATTTATATATATATTACAAAATAAATATGGCCTAAGGAGCAAGCGCAGAGTGAGATGGCATATTCTAGAGGTGGCCTATGTACAGGGTGAATAACCTGTAACTGATTACTCATAAAATTATAATAGTAGATCAATAACTACCAATTAAAATAAACAATAAAAAACTACAATAAACTTATCTAATTCAATCTACTTAAGATTGAATTAAATAGGTTTTGAAAGATGTTAGTAGTCAAGCTATAATACTATGTATTAGTAAGTAAAGACAATGAATAAAGGCTATTTTTATTTTATTTTATTTAATACAAAATATATAGCTGACAACTACAATGAACCACAAAAAACTACTACTTCATCTTATGATAGAAAATATTAGAATTAGCAGAACAGGGTGCCCCAGAAGTGATCTGCAGCGGTAGCATGTATGTGCTGTAAAAATTGACATCTCTTCTCTCAAGAAAGTGTTTAACCAAATAAAATGTAACAAAAAGTTAATACTGTGATTGCCGCCAATCATTCATTGGTGAAACATTTTCTCCACCAGTGTTGCAAGAGTTTCTGTTAAAAAGTATTTAACTGTTAAAGTATAATTGTAAGGCTTTATGATCTATTGTCACTTTATAGGATTTGGCTTTTTTACCTTTGCATACAAAAAATATCATTCCATCTATAGATATAAAAAAGTAAGCTAAGTGTACAGTAAGTTTTATAGTATAAATAAAACTTAAATTATTGTTTGCAGGTGTGTGAGCTGGATATTATATTCAACTTTGAGAAGGCATACTTTATTCTGGATGAGCTGGTGCTAGGAGGTGAGCTTCAGGAGACAAGCAAGAAGAATGTGCTGAAGGCTATCGCAGCCCAGGATCTGCTGCAAGAGGTCAGTAGCCAGGACAATGAACTTGTCTAGACACAACTGGTCTATGGCCAGATCAAAAGGCAAAGATGAAGTCTTAAAAATTAAAGACCTCTATGGAAAAAATTAGGCAACCACCAAAGTGGTGTCTTTATTTCACAATGTATTGTTATTTCTCTCAATGTTTATGTGATTCTTTGTAGTGATATTATTTAGTTTGGAGAAAATAATTATTTGAGTTATTGGGGTCATAAGCCACAGGGCCGTAATAAGGTTGAAATCCAGTGTGGGAAGAAATGATACAAGTCATTTATAAGTTTTATTTTGTGCTATTTGTGTGTTAGTTTGTGTGCAAATAATTTGTATTTATTCTAAATTGAATGAACCAGCTTCCTTCTGTGGTAAAAGTATTGGTATGGTAATACTTATTGAATGTCATCCTATAATATAATAAATATAGTATAAAACACAATCTCATAAAGAATCTGCCATAGGTACTTAGTAGATATTTTACCATATTATATAGATGTTACCCGTAACTCTTATTAATAATCTTGTTAATATAATTAGATAGATAACTTTGAAATAATGTGGACCAGTAAAGATAGGACAGTGGCCTAGGTAGTGCCTTTTCATCATTATGTATTAGATTAGATATTATTAGGTATTACTTAAATTACTATGCTAATAGGAGCACTGCCTTTTAGGTGTATTTTTAAGCACTGACTTCTTACAACATATCAATGAAACATTTTTACAAAATGATTATTCTTAATACTATTTTAGAATTAATCAAATAATGTTAAATATAACATTTATTGATCTCAAAATCGAATCATTTAATAAAGATTAAAATATAAAGGCTAAATCTGAGTCTTAGAAGCTTTATTAGTGCCTATAAAATATTGAAACGTGAAAATATAATAATAAAGTTTACTAAACATTAATTGTTCCAGTAAGGCACATCTGATAGAGAAACAGTAATAGTTATATTCTATGCTTTTCTACTCTACATTTTATCTGTTAAACTATATTTTAATAGATCCTGTAATTGTTTGCACTCTGCTAATTTACCTTCTGTTTTGGTGTGATATGCATGCACTGGTGGCGGTCAGGACCTGAACGACGGATTGTTGCACTGACGCCTTGCACAACCCCGGATCCCTCTAAGAATTATTATGCTATAAGTCTTAACTATATCGTAGTTATTCGTGCTTTTACGCTTTGCCTTTATTTTTGCAATAATCTTGCATGACATTTCTACAACATTGTATTTGATTCAAACTTTTTATTTAACCTCTCGCCTTACCATACATCCCATATACAGTTATTGAACATTGCATGATCACAAAATATTTTATGACATTGGTAATAATACATAATTTAACATAAACATCACACTTCTCGGAAATTCATTGATACATAAATGGAATTATCATAGATCTCGTAACAGATAATTATTAAAATATGTAATAGTTATAATTATTGCAATATCGAATAGTGTTTCTGTGTGTTATATGGTTGCTTCGTATTTGTGTACTTATTATTCTAATATTATATAAATCGTATTATGGGACATTGTTTTACTCACTAAGTTATCCCATCTTCTCTATGTTTATCTCAATTATATTATTTGCTCATCGGTGTAGAAAGTTTTGAATGGTGATTTAAGAACTTGCTCAATACTTTTATGCTGTAAGTGAATCAAAAACTTAGTTGAAAGAGTTTTTGTTGTAAAGCATTGTCCTTTCTGTGGTAATGGTCTGGCTGTTTGTGCATTTACTTATATAATGGGATGATGAAATACATTTGTTTGAAGGAAAATTCTGTTTTCTTGCATGTCCCATCTCCTTCGCTTTTGTGGCATGAGTTCTATTTGCAGGTTTTACGGAAAGTTTTGGAAAAGGAAGGTATTACATTTTTTCTATCAACATTATGCCGTTGATCTCAACAATATCGAAGAAATTGCACAATAAATATGGATTTTATAAACAGGCCAATCATTCTCAGCAATGATCATTATTAACTGCAACAGGCTCATGCTACAGATGATTCAGAGTGGCCAAATATCTCGTAACGCGCTCTTTGGTGTGCCCAAATACTGAAATTAAGCTTATTAATAGCATGCTAGTTAATCGTTATCTAATAAAACTATTACGGTATACCAGTGGTTGAACATCTTGCGAGATGATAATTATAACATTTTTATTATATCTATTAGGTGAGTAGATGCCATTAAAATACAACTCTAAGTTGTTTTTCCTAGTTTAGGTCTCGAAAATTTGTGAAACTTGTCAATAGTTCCACAAATTGATCGCATGCTTATGGGTGGTGGATTGTATTATTAGGACGAGACTGTGGACGCGGCACTGCGTGAGGTGGGCCTCCTCTGAGACAGCCGTTGGCGTCCTGACTGCGCCCCCGGACATCAGGAACGCCTGAGCTTCCGAGAGGAAAATAATATTTACCTATATTGAAAAATTATCTATGACTACATTTCATGACACAATGTTGGTCCAATATTTCTTATTTGTATTGTTTTTGTTAGTAGTTATATGTTTTTATATGAATATCGTATCGTGGTAGTGTGCTAATATCATGACATAATTATGTGAGAGCCACGCGAAATGTAATATAGTAAAATACTTACCTATCATCGAAGATTTTACAGAAAATACTGTTTTGTTTCTCAAATAAAAAAATTGCAACCGTAAATCCAAATATTTGTTAATAGCGCTTTTATAGCAATATAAATAATGCATTTTTATTTTTGTATTTATATTGTTTACTAAAAATTAATTTGGCCAAAGTGGAACAAGGACTTACACATAATATTGTCTACACTGTTTTTATGGCATTCCTACCACATACAATGAATTTTATAATAATTTTTATATGTAGAACGGCGTTTCTGCTTGTTGGTTTTTATATTTTATACTTTGTTTTCTAAGTATATTATTAGTTCTTAAAATTCCGAATTATTTTGATAACTTTTATAATGATGATATCTTTATTATATTTGACTTAAGTTGAAGAGTACATTCCTAAATGACGTAATTGGCACTCATATGTACCTAAATAGGCTACGAATTGAAGCATGTTAGCGGTAGGTATCATAATGAGAATTAATAAAATATCTTTAATTTAATGTATTGATAAATGTGAAATTATTTTTTCTACTTATAACAAAGGAACTTGATAATGTTATACTACGTATTTTATACTTAGTGTTTAACTGCCGTTGGTTACTATGACAATACATTTCCTATTGTTTGGGGCCATTTGGCAGTTAATGTGTTAAATGTGCAATATTGCTCTTTATAATATTTATTCGAATTATATTCCAAATTGCCATTCTTTTATATGTTTCTAAAGATAAAATAAAGTAAGTTTACTATTATATAATGTTTTTATTGAAATTGCAAACTACTTAAAATTTTCTGCTCTATGAATTAGAATAAAAAATAGGTTTCAATAGAAAAAGAAAAAGCACTGTAGGCGTAAATATTATTTACAAATTCATGGAAAATAATCCTGTTCAAACATGTTCTTATCATTGCAGTATCAGTATTACGTTTAAATTTATATAATTTGCCATTCGCATATTAATGACAATTTTTTCATCACCACAAAAACAGGCTTAAATAAATGTTATATACTAAAGTGCTACAATGGCTGGTCTTATCGTTTACAGGGGTCTCTTGCAGAATGTATCGGTTTTTGGTCTCAACAATCCTGTAAATAAGTTTTTTCTGCTACGATATTCATTATGCTTTATTGGAATATGATGTGTAGAGTGGTAGGCGTGTTTGAAGTCGAAGTAAGTATGAAAAAGTAATGCAAGCTTTTTTGGTGATAAAAATAATATGTAATGGGGAGGCACACTGTTTACTGTTTATTATTGCCAGCCACTTTGGTGTGCTGGTTGAGCAAGTCGGATCGTAATCTGCAGGAGACGGTTCGATTCCGGCGGCTGAACAAGTATTTGTGCACAGATAAAAACGCAAATACATGTTCTGATTCTGGGTGTTGTGGGACCATGGTCCTCGTAGTTCCTGGGTCCCTAGATACGGAATCGCAGTTGGGCGTTATTATTATTATTATTTATCCCGCTAAGTGATGCGCTGTCGCTAGTTGTTAGTTTTACAATAAGTATATCAACTTCAACTCTGTTAATGGCCTTTGTGGAGAGGTTACAACAATTTTGCCAATATCACGGCTAATGATAGCACATCAAACGAAGATTCGTCAGTGAGAAATTTTGGTACATGTGGGTAATGAACGTGAGGTCAGCTAGATCAATCTAAAATGCTGAAACAAAACAAAAGAATACTATATTTTTTTAAATTCGGTTTTATCTAATGACATTTGATTTTAAATTGTCAACTTCAGCAGCGCCATCTGAGATTAGTTTTACTTGTCTCCCATTTAATATTTGGACCTTTTGCACCTGCTTCGATACTTACAATGCTGCACTGAAACTAAAGTTAAATGGCGTTAAATATTTTTTTTATATATATGAGACAAGCAAAAGTTTTAAATACGAATTCCATCAGAATTTAATACGTCATTTTAGTGTGATTTATTAGGAATTTATTTTATTATTAGGTATATATTTATTAGGTAGCAGCTTAGAGTAGTATTTCCTTTTTATTAAATGAACTTAGGTTGTGGATCAGTTTTTACGTTGTATGATATTTATTGTTCGCCGAAAAGCGATGGCTCGGTCTAACACGGCCACGAGCGACTCTGGCTCAGTGATGACCCTTGTTGCAGGAGGAGACTCCGCAGGGATTCTTCGAGGACCACGGCCTCGGATAATCGCGCGCTCTACTCCCGCCACGCAGAACTACAGTTCAAGGATACTAATAAATGAATGATTTAGATAAATCCCTTTCCGATTTGAATATAAGCTGTCGTTTAGTTTAAATTATCAGTTAATAACTACTGTAATCATAAATATTGTTATTTGACCAAATTTTTTGATAATATATTGTTGTACTTTTATTATGTTACGTGTTGTAATTGTAGTATATAAGTCTACCAACAAAATTGCGATTGCATTGCTTTACACTTGTCGATTTTTGAAAGATTTTTTATGGAAAGTGTTAAAAAGTAACAATAGGCCATTTGACTACTATTAAAAATGAAAAATTAAATATTATTTTTATAATGTAGCAATAGTGGTAGGAATAGTACGCTTTTAAAGTTTAATCGCCTGTCCCTTTCTGCCAAAACAGATCGTGTGCAGCTTCCTCACAGCTACTGTGAAGGCATAGCTTGCCAAAGAGATTAAATATAGAGCTACCACAGCTTAGTAATGGGTTACTATGAAGGACTGGTAACTGACGTCACTGCGTTAAAATGCCTGTAACTTTGTAATTTTTTGAGATATTTAATTTTTGTTTTCACGATTATCTACTTTTTGAGTTATATTATTTATGTGTGGAATAAAAACATAGCAGTCAAATAGCCTATTGTAGAGCAATTCAATCGCAATTTAGTTAGTAGACTCGGGTCCCACTACGGATTTATCTAGATCAATAATTTCATTGTTCTATAACGCTGCCTCACATAGACACGGTCATGGTTATAGGCATAGACACTATCATATATTTATTGTATCGCTATGATTTATCTGCCATCCTGCCATATCACAGTCATTTTACATACTTTATAAGTTTCTTGTCTAAGTAACTAGAAACGATGGGCCTTAGTAAGGCCCGTCGTTTCTTTATTGGTACATCATGTGAGATATGGATGTCTAAGTAAGGTGAGCCAGCGTAATAGAAATATCTTTACCTTAGTACGTGATCTAAATCTATAATCTTATCAGTATTCTCAATTGATTTCACGATCAAGATGAACCATTGTGTTAGCACTTAATTTTATTTTTAAGTTTTATTGATACACAATGTTATTTTTGCATAATTTTGCACTATTTTTGTTATGTTTTGATTCCGTAAGCAGCTATGTAATTATGTTGGTATTGTACCTACTTAATTTTTTGTGGGATGAGGTGATTAATTATTTAGCAGAAAGGTAAATAAAACAAATGGCATCTTTTCTTTATACGTATAATCTAACTATTTACTGTTGTAACTTTACTAGCAAATCACTGGTATTGTCATGAGTACCTATACATAGGGGATCAGCCTAATGAATTGTTTTAAAAATGTAGCAACTGATGCCTTCTGTGTACATTATATGTTACTTGAAACAAGAATATGTTTTCCTTTACCTTATCGGTTCTTTAAGCTTGTGATAAAACAATAAATTTCGTCTATAAGCAATCGAAAGCTAATTTACACAGGTGTGCCAAAAGACGCACGTTTGTATTTTCAGACTCGGTGTTGTATGCAATATTTTATAATGTATGTAACTATTCAATAAGTCAATATTTCACGTATATTTTCTAATCAATACAAGGATATTGAAATATGTATCTATATTGTAAATTATAAATGAACTTTAACCCTTTTTGCATGTTAACTAAAGGTATGTACCTAGTATTATATTGTGCTAAGGGTGTACAATAATCGACCTATATTTATCTTCTATACATATACGATTATGACCTCATTGTAATCTTTATCTCCATATCAATAAAATTCATATCTAAGGATTATTATCTCTGTGGAAATATTACGGGCCTAAGAATCGATTTAAAGACATTGTTTATAGTTATGGCTACGGTTAGATATTATATGCTTCTACTAGTGATTTTAATATTCAATTTTAGATTAATAAATGCATAACAAATGAAACCAAGTTTATCACTGTAATAA
Organism: Ennomos fuscantarius; assembly: GCA_905220475.3. NCBI lineage: Eukaryota > Metazoa > Arthropoda > Insecta > Lepidoptera > Geometridae > Ennomos > Ennomos fuscantarius. Next base: position 2,382,529 of record HG992032.1, read on the forward strand.
TATCAGTTTATTTCAATAAAACAACGCTATACTGCTATAAAAATATTCATTACGTGATCCAATATAAAAAAATGCATAAATACATCGAAATTCAAGACTCATCAATACAGTCTCATTACAAGCTCTTATTAAATTACATGCTTAACCTATAACCAGAACAATGTTAATACAGCTGGTGTATAATCAATGTGGTTAGGACTTAAAAATTAATCGTAAAATAAAATTATAAGGAAATTAATTGGAATCATCCATTGATTTAGATTCTGGGGTGGATTTCACCTTGTTAGCGGTGGTGGGGGATGATTCCTGGGTATGTTTGGGGGGTGTTTGAGGGGAGAGGGGTGCCGGCTCAGCGACGTTGTTCTGGGGTTCCTTGTCGTTGAGTTGTTCAGTCTGCTGCTGCTGAGAAGTGACGTTGGCGAGGTGCAGCGCGGCCAGAAGCGCCGTCACGTAGCGACGCAAGTCCAGCTCGATACCTGATCACAAACATCACCAGTTAGCGTGATTATTGCCTTTCTTTGGAACAAACTTAAACGGCACTGTTGTGCAAGTATACATAGATTTTAAGGTCCGTATTACAGAACGATGCTCAGTCATCAATCGGTGCTCAAGCGGAGATTTCATTCATAAAGTGATCAATTAGTGAATGAAATCTCTGCTTGAGCATCGTTCTGTAATACGGACGTAAGATTTCAAAATAAATACATATTTAATAGTACTTATACGAGACGAGATTTACCGCGATTGAATCATTGCCCGATTCCCGATTTCCCGATATTGGAAATTGATTAGATACTAGATAATATAACAAACGCAAAGCTCAAGAAACCGACTACATCAAAATCGGCTCACCCAGTCGAAAGTTCTGAGGTAATATCAAACATTAAAAAAAATTACATTTGAAAAGAGAAGCGTCCTTTTTTGATGTCGGTAGAAAACTTATTAAAAATGTATGTAATGCTTATGAAAGTTTAAGCGTCTGAAAATGTACGTTTTTTTGGTATTTGATTTTTGTGAATGTCACAAATTGGTGGTGACGCCTGGATCGGGATCGGGCATGGATCAGGCTCTATCAAACGAGTCTACTGAAACACACTGTGACAAATCTTGCAGATGGTAGCCAGCCAGATAATAAATTCCTTACCACCATGCAAAGTTAGCGTGATCATTGCCCTGTATTAGAGCAAATAGAAATAATAATAACTCTATGCATTCAAAAGTAGACCGTTACGACTACGAAATGAAGCAAAAAATGTATGTAACACGACTTATTCGATATTATGAATATCAGTTTTCATTATCTTCATAGAAACTGGTGGAAGTTTTTAATCGGCTGACATTATTATTTATAACAGGATTAATATCTCATCGCGTCACGAGAAAGTTAATGCAGGATAAGTGCAGCTTACGATAACGTGTCGATTCTACGTCGCGGTAGAATCAACGACGACGACGACGTTCCTCTGTTCTTACATTAGGTAATACACAGTGGAATTTAATTCGTTCTTTTCCTTAAATGTATGTACTCAGTCCATGCTATAGAACGTTCCCATATAAATAATACCAAAAGAACTTATGAAATAAAACTTAAATCTAGGTATTATCAAATTACTGTGAATTCAAATTGCAAAGAAAAGCCTTGCGACATTGAACTAAGCAGGTGTTTTATTACCTCCGAAACATTTACAAAGCTGTCAGCCGGTGCTCGCGCTGTGTAGCATTAAATATACATTTCAGCTTTTATCAAGTTATTTTAGGCGGCATTAAAAAGTTTTTGTTGCACCTTATACGATTATTCTATAGCATGGTCTGAGTACATACATTTAAGGAAAAGAGCGAATTAAATTCCACCGTGTATATATAGGTATCGAGCGAAAGGTGGTCGTCGGTAGATTTGTATATTAGTAGGCAAAACATCTGGCCCGGTAGCTCAGTTGGTAGTAGCCCTGCCTTCTGAACTGTGGGTTGTGGGTTCGATTCCCACTCAGGACAAACATTTGTGTGATGAACATAGGTGTTTGTTCTGTGTCTGGGTGTCATATTGTATTCTATGTATGTATTTACAAACAAAAAAGTATTTAAGTATTGTATCAGTTATCTGGTTCCCATAGCACAAGCTTTGCTTAGTTTGGGGCTAGGTGGCGTTGTGTGAGATGTCCACACATATTATTATTATTATTATTATCTTGCCAGTCCTTACAAAGCTGTGCTTTTTCTTAACGCTAATGAATTCAATTGCACCCACAATATTAAAAATATAAGGGTAAGTCCTCACCAGAATTCCTGAGCTCGTTGACCTTGTACGCGAGGTTGGCCCACACGCGCCGGGCCGCGACCGCGCTCAGCCGGCCCACTGTCTGCACGGTGTGCAGGGCGGGGTCGGTCGTGGCAGCTGTTATTTCACCTGCCGTGCCAGGGGATAGCTGGTTACTCAAACTCAAAGTAAAATTATTTATTGCATATACTTAAAGATGCATCAAAATAGAGAATAATGTTAGTGGATTCCGCTGTTTCACCCGCAGTTCATCGCAAGCTTCAAAGTTTCATCCAAAGCGGTTCAGTCATTTTGACTTGAAAGCTGTAAGTTATACCATAAAACAAGTACTACAGAAGATTCACTGTTTGAAAAGACATTTATACAAGATTACCTTAATAACAGACTAAGGAAAAAGCGTTACAGAGTCCAACATTCTAAAATAGTTAGTTTTTGAATTTAAACTATGAACGCACATTCTAGGAACAAAATGTTTTTGTAGATTCTTCGGACGACCAGCCTACCCACAGAAAAGGAAAAAAAATTATAAAACCTAGTTTTTCCCTGCTCTGCAAGCCTATCTATACTTCCAACTAATAAATGTATAGTTACTGGAAGGCTCCTCGACTGCGCCCACGGGTGGCAAGTAGTGGTCCAACAGCTGCATGGCGTAGGTGGCGCCGCTGTCGATGTTGCTCATAGCCTTCTGTCCGTACGCGGTCGAGAGTAAAGCGTTGGCTTTAGCCCACGACAACTCCTTCAGGGACTTGACGCGCTGCTCGGCCACCGCGCGAGCGCCGTATACCTGGGGACAAGGGAATCATATCGTTGTAGGGACATACGTTTGTTTACGTTTTTGACGTCGCCAGCGCCGACCTATATAAGGGGCACGTGATTTAATTATATGAAGAGTTGCTTATGAGCTTTTGGAGACGCGTGTCCTCACATACCCCGGGCTTACTCATTTTATATTGTGAATTGTGTTCGGTTCGCGAGGACAATAAATGTAGTGAAAAGTAACAATAAAACTTTTATTTATCCCATTCCGGTAGTGAGATTATCAATGAACAATAGCACGTAAATCGTCATCAACCCAGGGGCTGTAGCTAGAGTCGAATTTGGGGTAGGGGAGTATTGGTTACAGGTAGGGTAGTAACAAATGTATCATAATTGACCTGCTCTCAAAGCACGGGCTCCTAAATCAATCACCATGTATATCGCGTGGTAGATTCAATAGCAATTTGTAGACAAATAATTTATGTGACAGAACATGAGCATGGATATAAGATTTTTTTTTATCTCAAACTATAAACAAACAATTTATATTTAAAAAAAAAACAAAAAACTTTAAAATACCAAAAACTAAAATAAATTATTATTCAAATAATTTATTTTAGTTTTTGGTATTTTTAAGATAGGGCATTAAGATTTCAAGGTAGGGCCAATGCCCTACCTTGAAACCCCCACAATCCCCAAAGTGGGGCAATCTCCACAATCCCCAAACTGGGGCAATCCCCACAATACCCCCTTAGCAAAGGCCATGCATCAACCCAGTACATTTCCACCTTGTGCAAATAGGGGCATGATATTATGCCTTCGAATTTTGAATAAATAAATATTTGTGGATATTTCATACGGCGCCATCTATCCCCAAACGCTGATGACCTGCCTATGATGTGTCTTGGGCCACCGTTTTGTTGCCGCGTTTTTCCCACCTACCTTTCCCATCTCACTTCTACTTGAGCTCCGTAATGCGTTACCCAACGTCAACACATGCGGTCGACGTCGGATTTTCACATTAGGAACTTGATCTCGCAGAGATACCTATGGGGCTACTTTAATTATGTGCATAGGATCTTGTTTGAGCGCTCATATTTCGGTACTAAAGTGATTTTGTGGGCAGCACACATTGGTTAAAGAGTTTTGAGATATTGCGACACATAAAAATGTACTGAAGCATTGATACTATTTTATACCAGTAAACTGTAGTCTAAGTATCCAAAGTCACGGGCAGTAGTAAAATATAGTTACTACGACGATACGTAACTAATATCTACGATAGTTTGATTCTAGGCCGTTCTCTGTAGTTGAAGGCTCCCGAATTCCAGTTCATTGTTCAAGCACAACGATACTTTATCGCTCCAACACAATATAATAATAATAAAGATACACGGTAGGTACATACTGCGATATTTCTGTAATCTTATCTATGCAACGTCCTCTGTCGAAAAGGAAAATATTGCTTGGTATCTCATTACTGAAAAAAAGTTGAGTGTTAATCAATAATTATTTACTGATTTTTTTATTGTTTCAGCGTAAACTTGATTATATATTATAATTATATTTCTACCGACTTTAATAAGGAAATTTAATGTCTGTTACCTCAGAACTAATACTTTTAAAAAAACTTTTTATTTTACTTGATATATCGAAAAATTAAAAAATACGTTCAATTTGGTACCTAACATTTACATTTAGAATATCTGGCTCCCACACTAGGCTCGACTCGAAGCCAGTATTATGAGCTCCAGGATTCTTTCACCGGCAGCAACTGATCTTTTTATTCAGATGCTAGAATATTATAAGATTTCAAACCTTACTTATTGGTTATAGTTATAGGTGGTAGTTATGGTTATAGGTATATATTATAAGGCCATTTCATTTTGTCCTCGGTTTGGTCGTCATCATGTTTGTTGATGAGGATGACGTTATTACGTTGAATAATGATTCGATACCAGGCTGTTTAATGAAACGTTAACTGAACAATAGGTAATGCATAAATTATTGAAACTGCGCCTGTGTTTATATGATACTTTGTGTATGAAGATATAATGTATATTATAAGTAAAGGTGAGACTTTTATCCGTTACCACAAATACATAAATAAGGTACAAACTAACAACAAACTTTTACTAGGGGGTAGGACTTGTCTGCAAAGTTCGTCTAGGTAGGTACCACCGCTTTGCCCGGTATTCTACCGCCAAGCAGTAGTGCGCAAGCACTGGTGTGTTCCGGTTTGAAGGGCACTGTAGCTAGTGAAATTACTGGGCAAATGAGACTTTATGACCTGATCTCACATTCTAGTAACCTTATTGTAAAATAAATAACGGCTAAAACTCACGTCAATTAAAAGTCGAAATTACTCCGACCAGGTTTCCTAACCTTATTACTAGATTGTGCTGATGTCTCAGGATGACGTGCGCAGTGCAGTGTCACGCGAAACTCTAAGCTTTAGAGTTGCGAGTGACACTGCAACTGATATGGGCAGCCGTGTCGCTTAACATCAGGCAACGGTTAGCTCGTCACGTCGTTTATTAAATTAAATAAAAACAATGCCTTAGACATACGTCAAACGTGTGTTTAACAATAAAGTAGTTTAATATTTTAAGGCTTGTTTTAATTCTTTTGTGGTTAAGACGTACGTATGTAAGGTAGTGTCGCCGAAGATGGCCCGGCTCCTAGGATAGCCCACTTTAAAAAAATACAGTTATGATTAAACGAAACATTTTAAATTTCGCGGGTTTATGCTACTAGTACCATAGACAATAATGCAAGTGTGTTTTAATTATTATTATTACAACTTCTATTATGTTTTTTCTATACTTTATTTATCTGCAAGATTTCACGAGGTTTTGAAATTAAGTGGGCCTTCATTGGCTCCTGTACCTTATATTAAAAGTAGTCAGTTAAAAAAATATAAACCGTGAACTGCGCAGATCAATCGCCAGGGCTGAACGTAATTTTTTGCCCATTACGATACCAATGTCACAATCAAAAACAAACCGGATGTATACATACGTCTGGTAGTACCTATCTAGCAAACAGCTACCGCTGGGGCGTCGTGCGTGATTGAACCCTCTGTGCGATTGGTAACATCCTGGTGGCCTTTACTATCGCCGAATGCACTTTGGACTCGGAAAAAAATTAAAAGCTAAAGCGAAATCATGAATCAGTTATGTTTAAAAATAAACGAATGCGTAATTATATTTTCAGCGATAACAAACAAAGGTTAGTCGAATAAAGGAAGTCGAACAGAACATTTCACAATATATTCTCTTATCATTGCTTTTCTGCCCTCAGCAGTTCGAATTCATAACGATCAAAAATTAAAAATATAATAGCGATCAAAATTATTGATCGATAAATATTAATAGCGATCAAAAGTATCGCTATTAATATTTGAATTTAGATAAAGTATACTTCATCTAAATCAGTTCCACCGTTTCTCCGTGTCAAAGTCAAAAGATTTATTGCAAATAGGCTATTTTTAGCACTTTTACAAGTCAAAATTATATTAGTTACTTAAAATTAAGTTATTTTACAAAAAATATATTTTTATTTTATTTTCATAAAATTACAAAGTGCTTATTGTCAAATAATATATAGCAAACCCATTACAATATATGTTTGAAAAAAAGCAGTTCTCTTACTCACTACTGGTGCGTGAAAAAGCAAAATGCAGACAGAATAATTATTATAATTACAATAGCTTAAAAATGATCGTAGAGTACCTAGGCACGTTTGATCGAAGACTTAGGTACAACACAACACAGCTTGTCATACAATCATGGTACGGTTAGCAGGTCCACGATTAGGTTACCTACGTAGCAGACAATCGAACGAGTCGGTGTCATGATATGGCTACCTACATGTGCTGTGTGCGTGATGCAACAATATGGAACTATGGACCGGAATGCCCTTTGGCCGGTGACTGTTTGGAGTGTGTAAATACATTAGAAATTGCGCAACCGTATCTATACACGTAACAAAATAAATCTGCTAGCGACTACGTTTGCTTACTCTTTTTTTACCGCACCTTAACATCATTGTTTGAGTCAAATTATTTAGAGGGTAGGTATACAATTTTATCACCGGAAAACCCGTTATTTTGCCACCCTTGACCCATTACTACTAGTGATCAGTACAGAATGTTTTCTTTGTGTTGGTTCGATACTCTGATCTTTCATAATCAACAAGGTTAACGTAAAAGATGTGGCATTAGAATTGTTAAAAAAAAAATTTAAGCATACTCAATTTGGATGCCAGAGGGAGGAGGGGCGAAATATTAAAGACAGGTGGGTGGTGGGAACCTAGCCTCCAGTACCAATTGCATATAGCTAGAAGTTGATAGAGTTGATTATGATAATAATAACGCCTAACTATCACATCCAGGACCCTAAATAGAATTACCTGTATCTAGGGACACAAGGCCTACAGCACCCAGACACAGAACAAGTACTTGCGCTTTTTTTCTGTGTACAAATATTTGTCCCGCCTTGATGATCGTGGAAGGTCTACAAAATGTCTACTTTTTATTATTTGATCACATTTCATATGAACTGATGGAGGTGACAATATGACTAAAAGTGGGTAGTGGCATGCTACTCCAGGACTGCGACCAATTTTGATCTAGTCTGCCAGAATACACAGTTAAATGGTAGACGACCACGTTGGATGGACTTGAGGGTGTTATAGGTGGTATAACTATTTAGCCAAACGAGCATTAGAAAATGTACCACAAAACATATGGTATGTTTTTGCTACAAAATCCTAATATCCTAATCTTTATATCTCCGAAACTAAGACCGTTACGCCTTTATACATTGAAATTAATTGCTTACATGAAATTCTTAAAAGGTACAAAGCTGTAGATTCATTTATTTAAAAAAAAGAATGAATCAAAAATATAAAATTTTCGTGGCAAAATAAAATAAATGAAAAACAAGTATTTTTGATACAAAAACGTTATTTTTATATCATTGGCAGTTAATTAATAGGCTTTAAAGCAGTATTTATTCCATTAAGATAACAGTATCACATTTGGAGATATAAAGATATTTGCCACCGACCCGGAATCTTGAATACAATAATACTTTAACCTATACAGTAAAATGTAGTAAGGGTGATTCACACGCATTCTAGAAGCTGTAGACAGATACTACCTCACACGGACGAGGCCGACGTGACGATACTCAAGTCATCATAATACGACATAGGTACTTAACAATTACACACCTTCCTATCGCGAATGTACTTTAGATTTTATATAACTCCAATAAGATACAAAGTAGACATAATAAGTAGGTCAACTTCCGAGTTGATAGTAAAATAATGAAGGTACAAACAAGTTATCTAGTCGTATAAAGGTCAGGTGTTATTCGAGGCCACTAATCAACCAAAGTCCGGACGATATTTATGGTATCTGGTATGTATGGTATGGGTAATTTCCATATAATTCTTATCACTACTTGGAACTACTATAGGAACTGTCCTGTGCTGCGAGTGTGTGTAACGGTGCACCGAGACTCAGAACAAGTATTTGCGCTTTTTTTCCTGTGCACAAATACTTCTCCTGTCGCGGGAATCGTACCCGCCGCCTCTGGGTTATGAGCATTATATGAATTGCTGCCCAATTTTATATCATTTGCCCCTATTTAACTTTGAAACAGTTTAATAATATCTAAATTATGAAACGCGTTTACTAATCTAGTGCCTATAAAACTGCATCCTGCTCGAGTCTCACCGTAAATCGTCGTCAACACTCGTTAAACCAGCCTCAGAGCCTATTTTAAATAGCACTGGTTTATTAATTAAAACGAGTGTTATTATTAGCTCTCCGTATACGTTTGTGAGAGTCGTACGTGCGTACAAAAGCTTTAAACAACTTTTAGCGCTGAGACTAATGTAAACAAATTACTTGGCGTCGTCGTTTGCAAGATCTTAAGCTTCACGTCAAGATATAGTTTTGGTTTTGAATTGTTTGGAATTTTTTTTTAAATGAAAACTTTTTTAGGCTCCTTGAGCACTTTTTGGGTGAACAAAAATCATAGACTCGCGTTATCGTCACCGAACGCTTTCCATCTATACATATAAAATTCCAAGTCCTGACTGACTGACTTATATTAACGCACAGCCTAAACAGTTGGTCCTAGAGACTTGAAATTTGGCGGGTGTGTTCTTTGTAAATTGTAGGTATCCACTAAGAAAGGGTTTTTCGAAATTCCACCCCTAAGAGGGTGAAATAGGTGGTTGAATTATTTTCCTATAGGCGGGTGAAACCGCGGGCAAAAGCGGCAGTGAGCTTATATGTCACAAGTTACTTAGTTTTTACTACTATCGGCAGTCCCCAAAGACTGCCTAGCACATTTTTTTGTTTCTGAATGTGTAAACTCTCATAACTTATGATGGGGCATCGTGAGGTCGAAGATGACAGCTATTAGCGTCTATAACTTTCGATGGAGCGCCGTGAAGTCGAAGTTGACAGCTTATTACCTATTAGCGTCTGTGTATTTGGTCTTCTTCGAGGAAAGCAAAACTAAGAGCTAAGATTAAAATCATGACACATGCAGCATGTTTGGGTGGCCTCTTTTCAGTGTGTAAATATGGCACTCGCGCGCATCGCCTGCGTCCGCGAGATCATTAAGAGGTTGACCGAAATTAGACCAAAACATTATATTTTTATGCACCATGGCCGTGAACATCTAAAAGCGTACATATAATGTAAGCTTTAGATTCGACACCATTTACTCCTTTTAATCATTTTTTTCTCATACTTTTCGATCAACTGTAGCTACGTTTAGCATGTTCCTACTCCGACACACACTTGGCAGACTGGAGATATAGGTTTTCATATCTCCGTGGCGGTTATTACGTACACGAACTTCAATTTTTATTCATCTTACCAAAGTTTAAAGATTTACAAATGGATATGAAAAAGACTGAGCTTCCCATAGGTACACCTTAGTATTTTTGTTTCAATAGTACATTGAACCATCAGAGTGGATTGTCAATTTAGAGTCAACTGTCATTATTTGAACATAATATATTTATACATATAATTATGTTTCCTTGTATCTATTATCCTGTTTTCATCTATATCTTATTTTTATTGTTATCATATAAATAACCTGCTGAATAACACTATTATATAAGCTAAGTACTTTTATTGCACAATATTATTTATATTCATATATCATTACTTGATAATCCTCTTTTGGGCTTAGCTAAAATGTCTATCTATAAAATGTAACACTGTATGATTATCCAAATAAATAATATAAAGACTATATCAAATGGAAATAGCTACTGCAGATAATATTTTGATGCCCAGTGGAATGTAAATGCCTGAGAGTGATGGCATACATGATATACGTTTAATTATCCTACCTTATTAAACTGAGGTAATTCTGTAGAGCATGCGCGCTCGCGGATACTACGCACCTGTTTGAGGAAATTAATAATCATAAAATTAAAAGAGTTTGCATGCAGCGAGAGGATTACAGGCATGTCAGAGGTACACCTAACTAAATAATTATGTAACGCTAATAAACAAATAGGTACACAGATCTTGACGGCTAGGATTTATTGTACTATAAGCAATGGCCTGGCCTGTAGCAAATATACGGTAGCTGGTTTTGATCTAGTAAGACACTTTGGTTCTTATACATAAGCAGCTAAAGGATCTGAGGGCTGGCATTAGATTTTTTGAAATTGTGCAGTGCAACTGACATTATCGTCAAACGACAGACAGGAAGAACGCAATTCTTTACAGCCTTACTAAAAAATGTTTAAGTATTGCTGCATGTCCTGTCAACTTCTCTCTGACGTGAAATATCTCAAGCGAGAACGAGACTTGGCATTTTGAGCATCGATTCTAATGTTCATAAGTAAAGCCTTAATAACTACATTTCAAAACATATTTCACCATTGTCAGGAATATGCAGCAATACTTAATTTAACATGGTTTAGATAATGCCCGATATCAACGGTATTAAATAATTATTTAATATCCAACATACCTTATTGACATGTGGTGAGATTCGGGACATGACTGCTTGTTTTGTGGTTTCAACGATGACCTTTGGCTGCTCGGTGACTAGTGGGACTTTTTGTTCCAGTGTGTCTATGGCTGCGGCCATTCTGGCGTCGCCAGCGGCGAGGGGAGCGGCCACGTAAGGCGCCGCTGTCGTCGCTGCCATCACCACGCCTGCCTCCGCAGTGGAGAGTGCCCATTCAAGCAGCGAGTGGGCACCTGAATTACAAGTGAAAGACAAGAGTTCAATTCCAGGACAAACATTTGTGTGATGAACATCACAATCAATGTTTATTCTGTGTCTGGGTGTCATATTGTATTCTATGTATGTATTTACAAACAAAAAGTGTCATAAGAATTGGTTCAGCTATCTGGTTCCCATAGTACAAGCTTTGCTTAGTTTGGGGCTGTGTGAATTTTCCACAAATATTTATCATTACATATTAATATAAGGGCCCAGAATATGTCAAGATAAGATCAAACAAAGAAATAATGACAAATCAGTAACATTTTTACATGTTGAATCAGTGATGGCTATTGTGGAACTTTCTCCACAACATGTATGACAGATATTTACGAGTCAGTTGTTTTCATTTTATGTAGATATATTAATACCATGAGCAATACAAATTTGACACCATATTATTTCTATAAGTGCACTTAAAATGACATAGGAAGTTTTTGAACGTAATGACAACAGCTACCTAACTAATTGCAGTTTTGAGATGAATATCACAAAACACTGAATCTATAAAACAATTTAATTAAGTAATTTGTAGTCTAACCTGACTTTGTGAGGAAAATATTACAGCTATCAGCTATAATTATAAATAACACAAATTCTGTAAAAATTTCAGCTGGCTACCTATTATGGTTCAAGAGATATGGTTATTTATAGGTCAGATGGATAGACAGACAGACACTGGAGGCTTAGTTATAGGGTTCCATTTTTACCCTTTGAGTATAGAATCCTAAAAAAATTAAAATTTTTGAGACTAAGACTAAAATTTGTAAATCTTGTTTTCAAACCCTAGTGACTGACAAATCACATTGAGTTATCGAAAATTTTCAAAGAACCCACACAACAACCAACCTTTAACTCTAGTGTAAAAAGCTCCAACTTGTCCTACAGCTGCCCCAACAGATGGAATGGCCATGGCCTTCTGGACAGACTGCAACTGAGGCATTGATGGTGCTGCACTCACTTCTGTAGCCATCTAAGAAACAAGAGTGGAGGTGAATGAAGATATGTCATAAAATGCAGGTAGCTAATAAAAATATTTTTGTGCAATAGAAATGAAATGAAATATATTTATTCTAGACACACACAATGTAACATAATAGGTATTATAGTTAATGTGGCTTATCCAGCATGGGAAAAGTTGGTATTATCAATAACAGTGATGAATAAAAAGATTTAGGCTATTTTGCTGTCACACCATCATGAAATGTAAAACAATGGTGAAAATATTTAGAGGGTAGTAGAATTTAAATTAATTCTAATTAATTAATGCATATTGAATTTATATAAACAGCTATACATTCAAATAAAGAAAATTAAACAAGGTATGTAATTTCGATTCAGATTCAGATTTTTTATTGCTTTCATGGTGTACAGAGACAGTACTTATACATTATATCATACAGGCTCATTATGGATCCGAGCAGGTGCCACACATTTGGGAAGATACAAACGATTTTATATGTGTAGTTATGCCAATATTGTTACGAAAAAATACTAGACATAGTGGAAGTATCTTTTTGAAACCAGGTAGGTACCCCAGTTTTATTTGTGAAAGATGGATTTTTCTAGTTTCCAGAGGTCTCTAAGTATTTCATTGTTGCATTTCAGAACAATCAATTATCAAACATAGACTTAAGGAAAAGACCATTATGATTTAGAAATACCTCAAAACTTAAACTACCCTCCACTCTTAATAAATATTTTCTAGAATGTTCTTTTTCTGACACTGCTTTTCCTGAAACTAAAATTTTACAACACAAAACCTGGCTTTACACTGCACGAAATAAACATTGATTGGCCAACTATATATCAACAACAGTATGCAATAGTTATACAAAAACGATTATCAGTTTAAAGGGCACTCACCTTGTTAAAATGTTCGAGGGTATTACAACAAAAAGATAATAATTAAAATCGTCTGAAATATTCTAAGAAAAACGTAGAATAGAATACAACTTTGGCAAGATAGAAAACGGCAATGACTGTTCACAACTGATTCAGCAATCAGCGAGTGGCTTTCGGAGTTCGGTATTTTATAGCAAGACAAGTTTACGACACGTAAGTGCTACTGATACTGACCGTACTACTGTTGAGTTGTTGTTTATAACTGTTGGCAAGAATATAAAATGATTCCGCCAGCGCCGGTTCCGAGAGTAGAGAGAAAAGCGGACCAGAGAAAGAACAAGCCTCAGCCTCAATGTCACTCACTACGTCAGTGATCAGTGTGCACGGCAACCACAGACAACTAACTATGACTGCAGCATAAAAAGAACCAGTGTCAGATATATCGAAACATTGAACTCGAAATGAAAATAGTCGATTTTAATTTAATCGGGACAGTTTATTACCAAATAATACACTTTTAGGTAGCTGAAAGGGTCGTCTGAACATGATCATGTGTTTTAAAGTTTATGAAGAAAATAAATACCCTATCGAAATCGATGCCATTTGAAATAAACCATGAACATAAACAAACTCATTCTCATAAAAAATAGTCGATGTTTTTTTGTTGTTTTGGATTGGTTTATCTCTATTCCATAATACAGTTTTTTATTCTAACTTCTATTTTGGTGCACCAATCTTAAGTAATTAGCGTATTTTTAAATACTTTTTACATTCCATATTATTAGGTGCTCATTATAAAAGCTTATAAAAGTACCTTCGGCACGGAAGGAAGTAATTTTTTACGAAGAAAGCCGTAAGCATAATCACAGAGTACATTGAATAATGTCGAACATTGGCTGCCGTATTTGGCAAATACCTAACCTATAGTCAGCGACCAAATGCCAACATTAATCCAAACATTGATCACCATTTTTATGTGGAACAAGACCAACATTTATATCGGACCAACATTGGTTTATTGTGTTGGATTACATTACAGATGATGGCTATTGGTTGGCACCATTCACGGAATCTACTCTACTTCGAACTAGTTGGCGTGTAATTATTTGATAATATCTATAGTTTACTTAATTCTTGTTTTGCATACAAAACTAATATGTACTGATTGTAAACAATGTCTTGGACAAACGCCAATGTCTTAGAATTTATAGATTTGTATAAGAAGGAACCGCTACTTTGGGATCCAAAGCATCCACAAAACAGAAATAGAGGTGAAGTATCTATAGCATGGATGAGGATACAATCTTGCCTTAATATAAATTGCTCCATCGTGGATCTCAAAAAGAAAAAGGAATCACTAATGACCTCTTTTAGGCTTCACTGGAACAGAAAAAGGAAGAATCCTAACTACCGTACAACATGGTTTGCATATTTACCCATGGAAGCCTTTCTTTGTGACAAATATGAATGTGATAGTACAAACGAACTAGAAAATGAGGTAAGATTAGGTTCATTAAGTATCTTCTAGTCTGATTTGAGTTGAATAAGTTGGTTCAGTAGACGGTGAAGTTAATATACGTATCCATAGGTTTTAGGTTTGAATGCTGCAAATTTGTTATGGCAGAAGTCTGATCGAGGCGAGATAGCAGCACAAATTCTAGCTCTTGTCCATTTGGTGCTAGATCTGGATCGTTATTAGTAGCTCTGCGAACAGTTGAGCTCGCGACCACATACTTTTTTGCAACAATTTTGTGCCCCAACTTGGATCTCACGACCTTATACTCAACATCATGATTTTTCTCATATATGAAATTCTACTTGTTTAAAATTGAGTACTTACCAAACGTTTCTGGTAAATAGTGCCGTAAATTTTTCATTTTTTGGATGAATTACACCAACCTAAAATCGCTGACGACAAAACATCCATGAAATGGCAGAACTTGTATAACCTGTGTGCGAGTACCAACATACTCACAGATAGATGAACGCTTATTTCATGAGCTGAAGTAGAGAATTCGCCTGCTTCACTCGTTTGTTCAATTTTTTTTTACATATTACCTACTGTTATTTTACGTATATATATAGCATTTAAAAAATCGATTACCATTTTGTTTAACATTTATTACATATATTTTATTAACTATTTATAATAAATATTAGAATAAAATATGATATAAGAAGTCAATTGGATCAAAATGTTATTAATAAAGTTTTTTTTCTTCTAGTTTTTTAATAACACCGAGACATTTACACCCAGTAACGTGGACCCGATTTCATGCCATAATGTGAATGCACCAGAGAAATGTAATATTAACATAAGACAATGTAGATTAAAACAACATGCTAATAAAATTGCTAGAAGAAATCAAACTGAAGAGCCAACATTAATTTCTAAAGAGTCAAATGAAGACAATCATCATATGGACGAGTATGACTTATATGGCCAACTATTGGCGAAGAAGTTAAGAAAGTTGGATGAACATCAACGTGATGTGGCCATGCATGAAATAGACAATATCATGTTTCGCGCCAAGATGCAAGGTGGTTCACCGCAAACTAGGAGTTACTCATCAACGTCTCCTGTTCCTCGTAAAATGAAGTCTCCAATATTTATTGTGACTCAGCAAAGCCATACACAGTATGAAGATGAAAACATTTTAAATTAAACTTCTATAAGTAGTTTTTATCGGGAAAAACATTTAAATACTTACACTAGCATCTTATTCAGTTAGCACCTAAAATATACTTATGTAATATATTCCAATCTTACATTTTAATATGGAAGATGCTTATTTCTTACAACCCATGGCAATATTATACTACGAAACGAAATCACGTTGAGTACGTAAGCATCAGTGCAATATGAGTTATTCATAAAATCAAGTAAGTTCTTAGTAAAACGAACAAGTAAAACGAGTAATAATAAAAATATTAGGAGCCTACCCACATAATTTTTTTATTTCAGTGTTATTTTAGTTTTAATAATAATAATAATAATAATAATATGTGCGGACATCTCACACAACGCCATCTAGCCCCAAACTAAGCAAAGCTTGTGCTTTGGGAACCAGATAACTGATACAATACTTAGATACTTTTTGTTTGTAAATACATACATAGAATACAATATGACACCCAGACATAGAACAAACACCTATGTTCATCACACAAATGTTTGTCTTAAGTGGGAATCGAACCCACAGTTCAGAAGGCAGGGCTACTACCAACTGAGCTATCGGGCCAGTTTTAGATATGATGTATAGGTTACGTGTAACAATTTTTTACTTTAAATGCAATTTCACAAAGAGTTTTACTTATATCGTTAAATAAAACGGGTTTCTTTGAGGAAACTTGAGTTAGTATTAGAATAATTTCTTTACTCCATCTTCCACATTTCAACATTAATATGATATTATGTAATCTAGTCTAGCTACTACTATACTACTGCTATACTATCTGTGAGACACTTAATTTAGTACCTACTTATTAATGATTTCGACTGCCATTTTATAACATTAAAAGTGTTGCTTATGTTATTAAATGTTATTTTATTTAAGTACCTAGTAATTATTTGGTTGGTTGCGGCTGGATGTCATCACAGTATTTTATCAAACTGCAGTTATTTTAAAATGGTAGCTGACATTTCTGGAACTGTCTTTTCTAAGGACCAATCTTCCTGCCAGCTCGTTGGTGAAATTTCGACAAAAATTTATTATGACTGTATGAATTTATTATGATGTGCCTACATACCTATGTGGGCACAGGTTGTATTTCTAGTATTAGTCTACTACAAATTTCTTCGGCTAGCTAAATATGTATAATATAATTGTATTAAAAATTTGTTCGTCATCAGCCCAATACGTTCCCACTGCTGGGACACGGGCGTTCTCTTAAACGAACAGAGAGTATAGATAGATCATAACCCACCAGTCCACGCCACGCTGGCGTATTGGTGGATAGCTCATTTTCTAATTTTTTTTAATTCTACTATACCTAGTTATGGCGAAATTGGGCTACATACATGCTTGGCCTACATTTATTATACCTCTAACTAATTACGATTCTATTTCGTAAAAATCGACTAAATTTTTCTGGTATTGTCTCATTACTATTAACAGCTGTTAGGTCTGTTGAAAACTTGAAAAGACATTCTAGGAGCTATGGCGGGAAAACGAAAAAAATTGCGTCACCGCATTATATTATTTTCCAAAACTTGTGTTATTTTCAGTGTTAGTGCATAAAATTGGTGGCATTCTATTCGTTAAGTGCTGGATTACAGGCGTGAGTGTGGGAAAATGGTATAATGATCGTGAAACGTTTCTTTTCGTGTTGTTTCCAAAACTCCATAGAAGCTTCAAGTAGAGTTGCCACCACTTTACTAGGAGTATGACTTTGACTAGACTATGACTTGACTTGATGACTTCGACTATGACTTGATACATATTTGCGTAAAATATCATTAACTTGATACATTATCAATTACTTGACACTGGCTAAATACACAAATGTGTGGAGACAAAACATAAAAAAAAGACATTCTAAGGTCCGTATTACAGAATGATGCTCAGTCATCGATTGGTGCTCAAGCAGGATTTCATGAAGTCATAAATTTGTGAATGAAATCTTTGCCTGAGCACCGATCAATGACTGAGCATCGTTCTGTAATACGAACCTAAGGCCCGTACTACAGAACTAAGCTCAGTCGTGAACCTTTGCTCAAGATGAGATTTCATTCTTACAATGATCAAACGCTGAATAAAATTTACATTTGAACGTCAACTGAGCATAGGTGAGCGTCCTGTAATACGAGTCTAAGGTCCGTATTACAGAACGATGCTCAGTCATCAATCAGTGCCCAAGCAGAGATTTCATTCATAAATTGATCACTTTATGAATGAAATCTCTGCTTGAGCACTGATCGATGACTGAGCGTCGTTCTGTAATACGGACCTAAGTTTCCAAGTTTTTGGATCCATATCGTCTTACGCTATTATCGATAGTATCGTTATTACCGCGTTAACAAGTGATTGTGATTTGCGTGAGCACGCTAGCGATATTTTGTGGGTAGTTAGTTACTGAGGACGTCATAACCACGGCCATCAAACGATTACACCGGCCATGCACCCAAGCGATATCATCGTGAGTGATCTGTCAAAATTGACAGTAGAGAAGTTGCAAAGTGAGTCATCGTTGAAAACCCTATTAACAAAATCACTTCTGAGCCCTCTTCATCACTTGAAGAATCCGCAGCATCATCAATGACGTCTTCAAGTTATATATCCGAATCAATAGATTTCAATAACGAAAAATATTCACAAATATCTATGCTTTGGTATTCCATTTTTAAGTATTACAAAGTTTTCCGTGAATACTGTGCACATCGAAGTTATGAATTGCTGATAGACAGACTCAAACACAGGTTTAGGTAATAGGTAATGGTAGGAACTGAACTGTCACAAAAATATTCACGATATCTAATTTAGAATGAAAACTATTGCTGGAAGTACATAGAACGTAGTAATTATATACTCTTTGACCTTAATCTAAGCGCTGTAATACGGGCCGTAGGCACAAACGGAGAGTACGTAGTGTGACGTAGTGGTTATATGCTCTTTGCGGAGAGCGATTACAGTTACAGCCTATATACATAGTATCTTCTACTTGGTCTGTGATTACAGCGTAAATCGGAAAACGCTCTTTGTTGTTTTGGTGTTTGTTGATTTTTTGTTTGGGGAATCCAAATAAAGTAAAGCTGAAAAGCAAGTAGGTGGATTATTGAAAATTGATTTCTGATTAAAGGTTGTTTGTTTATTTGAGCAATGGCTACATTGGTTAAAGAAAAAAGGCGTGAGGTGAGAAAAATAGTGTCCCTACATTTTTTCCCAAATTTTGCGCAGTATTTTATTTAGTAATATTATGATTTTCAGAAAAAGAAATCCAAGGAAAAATTTAAAGCTAAAGCCACCATTGAAATCCCAACATTATGCGATGACCCTGGGACTAGTCTGATGATTGAGCAAGAAAATATAGTGCAATCTTTTAAAAATGCTGAAACTGAAACCAGCAGCGAAGGAATATTGAGACCAGCGACCGAAGACCTTGCTGAAGACAATACTGGACCGGAATTACAAAGTTTGGTGGTTCTTGCTAGTGAAACAAGTAAAATGGAAACAAATATTCCGCAAGCTTCATTCATATCATATTTAGAATTAACAAAAACGGATCAAATTGTGACTACAACATCTATAGAAAATGCTACAGAAAATTATGAATATTTAAATTCACGACTTAAAAACATTGCTATAGAACTGAACAAACCTGTTACAGACTCCAGAGAGCTGGAACTCTCAGATTCCAATGCTTACATATCCTCAACTGGAACATTATCAAATTCTGAATGTATTAATGAGCAACATCTTGACACCTTGGAACCATCTGCTCCTATGTTTGAAGAAGAAGTTCAAGTACAAATTCCCTTGCAACAAAAAGTCGTAAAAGAAACAAATCCAAAAGTGCAGTGTATGCCATTAGAAGAAGCTATGAAGATCTATGGAGGAGAAGAAATGACTGCAGTGAAAGTGATGAGTGAGAAAGAAGAGGCTATTGTAGAGGCTGGGCCAACCAGTGGCCCCGAACATCCATTAGTTGATTTGCTTTCTACCTTCAGGTTAGATATCTCATATTTTCATGGTGAGGGCTAAATAGGTCTTTCTTATTAACACTCTGAGTTGCCTATAGGATTGTGAACAGTCTAAAAAAGAAAATATCATGGAGAATTCATAATGTATATTTATATTGATGATGGACAGGCACTTGAAATATTCTTTTTTTCAGAATTAAGAAAATCATGGTGCTCTTTATTTTTCAACCTATAGTACTAGCACTGTATTAATAGTATAATATTATGTGAGATTTAATTGCAATTTTTTACCTGTTCAGTATGCACTTCTAATTTGAACATTACATGTAATTAATAAGGTTTGCATGATGTATTTTAAAGAGTTTTCTGTATATTTATGATAGCTTCTGTAATTTTTTAACTGGATTATTGATTCTCCTTGTCAACTTCAGGTCATCACTGAGAGCTGTAGAAAACGAGAGATCAAAACTAGCCTGCAGTTTCGCTGAAGAGGAGAAATCTAGGTCCACATTATGGCAAATAGAAAAACGAAACATATGCCAGAGTCAACTGTGCCCTTGTGGGACCTCTGTTGAACTGAGGGCTGTGTATGAACATGCACAGCTGCTGAAGGAAAGGCTGCCCGTTGCTCGGCTGCGGTTAGATAGCTTGCTCAGAGATGTACAAGACTCTTATTGTCATCATCAACACGCTGCACTTTTAGCACACTGTCAGGTATGATTACAATTGCTTGTATATAGTATTTAAACAAATACTTCCCACTTTGTCTTATCATGCAAATGTTGATCTGTTTATAAAACTGCTGGATCAGAAATATATGTTTGCTTTAGATTTTAGAAATAACATATAATTGATTGACTGGATTCATTTATTAGCGGAAAGATCAGATTCTTTGAACTCAAAAATGGAAGTGGCTCAGGGCTCCTCAGTTTCAAACATGCTTTATCTTTGCTCTTGATTGATCTGCTAAACGCTTAAGTCGCGACTCAAACTCTGCAATAGAAGTTCTTGATCAGATCAGATGTTTAAGTGCTTCAGAGAATTTGTAGATAAGGAGTCTGATAAGGTTGCGAATTGGTGGGAAAGTCAAGATTTAATTTTATAAAGTGACCATTTGTGAATGAATAATTGATTGAGCACTAAAGATTTATATGTATTGTTGAGCACCAATTGACGTTCCGTAGTACGGGCCTAAATATATGTCGACACTTAACGTCGTCACCTCCCATCAGGTGAGATTGTGAGTATTTGTGCACAGAAAAAAAACCGCAAATGCTTGTTTTGAGTGTGGGTGTTGTGGGACCATGGTCCTCGTATTTCCTGTGTCCCTAGACACAGGGAATCCTAGTTAGGGATCTAATTATGTTGTGATCGTTGGGCGCTATTATTATTATTATCATCTATTTCTAGATAGATGAGCTGATATCTGAGATAAGTGAAGGCACCGCGGGCGACATCCGCGAGGCGTTGTCGCTAGTGCTGGGAGCGCTGCGGGTGAGCGACGGCGCGGCGGAGGTGCTTGCGCCCGCGCTGCGCCGGTGGGCGGTGGCGCTGGCGGCGGCGCTGCTGCACAAGCGAGACGTGCGACACCAGCTGTTCTTGTTGCACCATCTCTTTCGGTATGTTTTTTATTTTATGTAAACGAATGATGTAACAAGCTTATGGTTTGCCAAATGTTGCGTCGCGGTTGCCAATAATAGTGTCAGTGCCACACAAAATCTAAACTAATATCCTACTAATATTGTCAATGCAAAAGTTTGTGAGTATGGATGTATGTCTGTTACTCTTTCACGCAAAAACTAATGAACGAATTTTGAAGAAATTTGGGACACGGATAGTTTATAGCCCCGATTAACATACAGGATACTTTTCATCCGCGGGTGAAACCGCAGGGCGCAACTAGTATATTATAAAGAGCAAATATTTGATTGTTTGTTTGCATTGAATAGGCTCTGAAATTACTGGATCGATTTGAAAAATTATTTCACCATTAAAATCCTACATTATCCCCGAAGAACATAGGCGATAGAATATATAAAATACCCGTGCCAAGCCATGGCGGGCCGCTAGTTTCATTATAAAGTACTAGTTAAACCCCGCGATTTCGTTCTCGAATAAAAATTATCCTTTGTGTTGGTCCCGCGTATAAGCTATTACCATTCCAAATTACATTCAAATTCGTTCAGCTGTTGTGGCGTGAAGGTGGAACAAATAGACACATCGAACATTCGTTTATATCATTATTAATTGTGTGATATTGCACTACGCACTACGTCATCCTGAGATATCACAGTCTAGTCTAGCAGTCGCCCATCCGTACAATTATTTCATAACACTTATTACAAAGCTCTTACAGCCTTATTAATAAACGGGTATTAGTCTCGGATTAGTTACTTCAGCTTTTGTCCTTTTTTTGCTACTGGAATATTTAGCTGGATCGAAAGAGACAAGATGGTGTAACTAGTCTAAAGATAGTTCGTGTTTATTAATAAGGCTCTTAAGGTTTATTTTTTGATTGTCCGTAGGCAAAGTCGATCAGTCCGATGGGCGGCGCGAGTCTTGCGACCGCGCGTCACGGACGTTATTTCCGCGGCACAAACTATAGCCGTCCTCGACACTTTGTTAGCCAGCCCGAGGCTTGATGCCGCTCTTGAATGCACTGAAGGTTAGTTCAGCTTGGACTGCTTAACTAGTTATTAAAAATAAATAATAATTATATCTATAAGTCTACGTTTTTAGAGTTCCATCCAACGTCGTTTTAGAAATACTCTTTTTATTAGAAACTGCTGAGGGTAATAAGTCGAAATATATAACAAATAATAAAGTCAACGGCCTCATCATCCTATAAAAAATTCAAGCACTCTAACTCAATGCATAAAAAGATATATTATAATGACAGCCTCCGTTGTGTGGTGGTTGAACAGGTCAGCTCATAACCATAAAGTAGCGGGTCCGATTCCCGCAACTACAAATAATAATGCACAGAAAAAAAAGCGAAAATACTTCTGTGTTTGGGTGTTGTGCGACCACGATACTCATAGTTCCTGGTGTCCCTAGATACTGGGAATTCTAGGGTCCAGGATCTATGTATGTGATCGCTGGGCGTTATTATTATTATGCAGATTACATGTGACATAAGACCACTTGTCACGGCTTATATATTGATTTTATTTTATTTTATTGTAATAGGTTCGGTAACAGACAATAGGTCATTAGAACAAAATCAATGTTGACAAAGCTATATAAACCTAAAGTCCAATTATAACCGTACACAACTTAAACTAAGAAATCTTTGACACTATATAAATAAACAATTATTCTAAATACAAGTAAATTTGTACAATATTAGTTACTTAATTAAATTATTGATAGCAAGTTTGAAGGATGCAAAACTACATGAAAACATGTCTCTGGGATTACTTATTTCATCATATGCGCGGCACATCCTAACTAAAGGACTGTTCCGTGAAATGTTATTGTAGGTAGGTGGCATGTTAAATAGCTGAATACTACGTACAGAACGTGAGGGTACTTTGAACTTGACATTCATTAACAGTTCATTACCAAACATACCATTGACAATTTTGTGCACAAATCCGTGATGGTTCTATGACTTTCAAGGGTTTTCATTTTGAATTTATTCCGTCTATCCGAATATTATTTAAGCTTACGGTTCAAACCAAGTCTACTACACAATGACCTCAAAAACTTACGCTGAATAGCCTCGACTCGGTGAAAAGATACGAACTACAAATTTCTCCATTACATATAAATATAATTTGGTGATTACGCAGGCGATACCGCTATAAATCATAAACATTTAAATATTTTATGCCCGAAAAAACTGCATCTCAGTGAAATCAGGCAAGCGTGCTACATCCTAGACCGCATTGTTACTTACCATCAGGTGCGATAGTGGTCGAACGCTAAACTATCAAACAATAAAAAAAACATCTTTATCATCCGTTGCGTACGACATTTGAGTTACTCATGTGATATCAATTATTACCTAAAAGGTGAATTAAAAATGACCTGTATAACTCCAATCCCAGCTTTGGTATTTTTACCAGAGTCGGAAGAGGGCGACGAGGCGTGGGAGGAGGTATCTGCGAGGGGCGCGGGGGGAGTGAGCGAGGGCGCGCTTCGGGAGATAGATCTGTTGGCGCTGCTGCGAGCCTTCCCGGTCAGGGATGTGGTTGCTAGGACGCTGTTGTTCACTCATGCTGTGAGTATTGGAGTTAATAAACCTCTTTAGATGTATCTAAGGTTAGATTTATGTATAATCTATTGTAAATAAGCGCTACCGTGCTTCGGAGACAATAATCGTTATGCCAAGGCAGAAGCTTATGACGTTTATAAGTGCTTTGGAGACAATAGTCGTAACGCCAAGGCAGAAGCTTATGACGTCTATAAATTCTGAACACCAGGGTTGTTCTGGGTTTTCTTTTTCTTTGACGCTATCGATAGTATGAGTATCTTAAATTTTTGTAACGTAGATTATCTATTGTAAGTGTCACAAAATATATTTAAATTTACTACCTTTGATTGCCATCCAACAAGAGAAATTTTATTCCAAATATGAATCATTCATTTATTCCAAGCTTTTTTCAACAATGTGAGTGATGTGTTCTTGGAGGCAATGTTTATTGTGTCCCATTCCAACACCTAAGCATTCCGCAGGACATCCGCCAAGCGCGGGCCGGCGAGTGGGGCGACCCGTGGGGCGGGCGCGCCACGCTCGCGGCGTGCTGCGGCGTGCGCACCCTGCTGGCCGCGCTGGCGCGCGCCGCGCACGCGCACGCGCACTACGCCGGGCTCCGCCGGGAGCTGCGCCGGGTGGCCGCGGCGGCGCTAGATGCGCTGGCTTGCTTGTATCGGAGTGCTAGGTAATATAAAATCTTATTTATTTCTTGCACAGCCATCACGGAATGAATTTAAACCACAGTTTAGTCTTGTGGTTGAAATATGGGTATAATATACAAAGATGCTAGCTCCTATTTTTAGCAACCAGTGGAACTTAAACCCGCGTCTTCCAACTCACCGGGTTAGATGCTTTTACCATTTAAGTTATGTTTGTATTTCCCAGTGGCTGCGAAAATTACCATTTTACAGATTTTTTAAGCTATGATCAATTTTTACAGGTCTATCTACAAGCGTTTCATAATGTTGTTTAATGTCTTTTTTTTTTTTTTTTTTTTTTTTTTATTGTTTGATAGGCTCGCGCTTGACCACTATCGCACCTGATGGTAAGTGACGATGCAGTCTAGGATGTAACACGCTTGCCTAGAAGATACCTGTTCACTCTCGATTTGAAGACTCCAAGGTTGTAGTTTTCGGGAAATACGGATGCCGGTAAAGCGTTCCACTCTTTGGCTGTTCGCATGATAAATGTGGAGCCAAATCTCTTTGTTCGCACATGTGGGATATTAACCATGTACCGGTGGCGCTTTTTCGTACATCTGGTTGTCCGATGGTGGAACGGTGACGGCGGAATCAGATTATGCAACTCCAATGCACACTCTCCAAAATGCACTCGATAGAAGACCGATAAACTGGCAACTTTGCGTCTATGGTCGAGGCTTTGCAGTCGGGCCTCAAACAAGTCGCTACCTATGAGCCTCTTAGCACGCTTTTCGATAGAGTCTAAGGCTTCCAGCTGGTATTTAGCAGACCCATCCCATAGGTGGCAGCAGTACTCCATGCACGATCGAACTTGAGCTTGGTATAAGTTAAGAAGCTGTTCAGGTGCGAAGTACTGCCTGACCTTAGTGAGAACGCCCAGCTTTTTGGCAGCTAGTTTAGCCTTTGACTCTATAAAGGACCCGAAGTTGAGGTTAGATGACAGAGTCATGCCAAGAAGCTCAAGATGATCCGTAATCGGTATCGGAACATCTTGGAAAGTCGGAGCTAGCACAAACGGACTCTTTTTTGCAGAGAAAAGACACGCCTGGGTTTTATCTGCATTGAACTTAACCAAGTTTGCTTCACCCCATGCAGAGACAGCAGTCAAGGCTAAGTTCATGCGCTCAACCATGGTCTCTCTTAAAGTCTGAATTTCAGCACCACTGGCCCTAGCGCTTGACTTGTAGCTTTCTACAACCGTGCTGTCATCCGCATAGCCAAAAATACCGGGTTTCAGGAGGTCATTTATATGCAGCAGGAAGAGGGTTGCAGAAAGCACCGATCCTTGAGGTACCCCAGCATTAATCGCTAATCGATCAGACGAGCAGCCGTCAACAACTACTCGTATGGATCTTTCCCTCAAAAAATCGGAAATCCATTTGCACAGGCCAGGGGGCAAGCCAAATGATGGAAGTTTGCTTATGAGGCTATCGTGCCAGACCCTGTCGAAGGCCTTCGAGATATCGAGAGACACGGCAAGCGTTTCTCCGTGCTTCTCGATGGCCTCGCTCCACGTGTGCGTGGCATACGCTAGAAGGTCTCCAGTGGATCGATTTCGGCGAAAACCGTACTGTCGGTCACTTAAGAGATCATTTGCTTCTAGGTATGCCAGGAGCCGGCTGTTCAGGACACGTTCCATAGTCTTACAAAGTATGGAAGTGACTGATATTGGCCTATAGTTAGCAGGGTCGGCACGACTACCTTTTTTAGGCACGGGCTGCACGTTTGCAATCTTCCATGATTTTGGTACTTGTTCAGATTCTAAAGAAAGACGAAAAAGGCGTGTCAAGATAGGAGTCAACTCAGGCGCGCATGTTTTCAACACTATGGCTGGGATCCCATCAGGGCCACTAGCTTTGTTCACGTCTAGATTACGCAGCGCTCTACGTACCTCATTCTGGCGGATACGAATCTCCGGCATTGCCGTCTCGCATTCCGGTAGACAAGGAGGTACCTCGCCAGCAGTGTCTAGACGTGAAGATTCAGAGAAAAGACACGCGAACAAGTTCGCCTTTTCCTCTGCTGTATGAGCTAGTGACCCATCAGGCTTTAGTAGCGGGGGCAGTGAGGGGCGGCAAAAGTTCGCCTCAACCGATTTAGCCAGGGACCAAAACGCTTTACTTCCCGCAGGATATGAAGCAAGTTTGGTCCCAATGTGGCTAATATGGTTGAAGCGAGCCTTTTTTAGGGCTTTTTTGCAGGCCTTGGCAGCTTTATTAAAGGCTCTCTTCTTCTTGCTCAAATTCTTCGATTTGCGGGCTCTAGCATCAACCCAGGCTAAATATGCCTCCTGCTTTAACGCATCGGCGTTTCTGCATTCAGCTCCAAACCATGGGGCAGCTTTTCCGGATTGCGGTGTGTCTGAAAAGGGAATGTAGTATTCCATGGCTTGCCGCAACACGTCAGTCACAGCGTCCGCGCAAATCGAAGGGTCGCTCGAAGAGAAGCAAACTTGCCGCCAAGGATAAGAAGACAAAAAAGATCGCATCTCGTTCCAATCTGCTGACCTGTATCGCCATACACGCCGGGTGCCTTTTGGGCTACGATCAAGCGGCGAGTATACCGACACGGATTTCACCAAACAGTGGTCGGAACTACCCAAAGGGGATGATACCGACACAGCGTAGCTGTCTGGATCTGTTGTCAGAAGAAGGTCCAAGCAATTTGCCGTGTGCCCATCAACATCCGGTACCCTCGTAGCTTCATGAACCAGCTGGGTGAGGCTTAGTGACAACGTTAACTTACGCACCTCTCTTCCCGCGTGGTCAGTGTTCTGGTATGGGAATAACCACTGCTGATGATGAGCGTTGAAATCGCCCAGAAGCACTAATTGAGCCGAAGGGTACCGCTGCTGAGCCGCGTCAACTGCCACACTGAGATAGTCAGTCAGCCTGGTTGTCTCCTGGTCTCCACTGTGAGATCGGTAGACACCAGCATAAAGAATTTTCTCAATGCCAGTGTCCACAAGCAACCATATGACAGAAAAACGGGAGTCTTCTAAGTTTCGGAGACGCCGATAGCAAATGTCGTCACGCGTATAAACGCAGATACCAGCACGCTGCTTGAAGTTGTGCTCCAGAACGTACCCAGGGTAGGATAGGTAAGCTGTATCTGACGGACACCGTATCTGCGTCTCCGAGAGGAACAAGAGGTGAGGTTTCGCAGTTTCCAGGTGGTGGTGGACTGCTATGAGGTTAGAGTGCACACCTCTGATGTTGGTGAGGTGCACCTTAAGTGAAAGGACGTGCTGCCGCTGTATAACGTTCCTTTTTACTGTTCCTTTTTTCATAGTGATTGAGAGTGAGGGAAGGTGGGGAAAAAATTGGAAGTGGGATGAGGTGCAACTGTATGCTCCAAAAAGACTCGCAGCGAGGAACTACACCATTGGATGACTAGCATGGAGACTGCGGGGACGCCCGAACCCCCCCAAGAATGGCTATCGGGTCCTTTCATCCGGTCGCCAACCGGCACGATAGAGCATTCCGGGATTTTTCGCGAGTTGGCGGGGCAGCCTTTCGTGAGTGGCTAGCACACTACTTGGGCCCCCTACTAACTGCGGTCGGCCAGCGGTGCACCGTGCTTCGGATCCCGCTACCCTCCAAACAAGTGGGTGGTCGCAAGCCGTCGGCCGAAGCCTACCACCAGTGTGTCACCTGATTAGCACCACCCGGGGACCACGTGTAGGGATTCAGGATCAGGAGTGTACTCCTACGGACGCGGGTGACTCAGCCCCCGCGTCGCACGCGTTTAGCATCTTTTTTAGACTAGGAAGGTGTGACAAGGATGCCGATGTAAGAGAATTTTTGAAAATTAGTGTTGATGTAGCGCTGACAGTTAATTGTGTGTGTGTGTAAACAACAAAAAACAGAACCAAACGTGACGTATTAAGCTTTTTTGCAAAGAAAATACGTATAAATAGTAGAAAATACAATTGCAAACACAATCTCACACAGAATAAATAAACGTATATTCCTTCTACTTTCAAATAGATTCCAGTTCTAGTGCAACTTACTCAAAGGAAGTCAAAGAGTTTATTGCAATTTTTTACCACTTTTGCACACAGTTTTTTACTGAAAATAAATCTACCATTTGCATTCATTTCGCAGAGCACCATACCACAAAGATATGGAGGAGAAAATTACCGCAGAGCTGGAAGCGTGCTTCACGGCTGGATTCTGTTTGTTCGGGACGCAAGAGTTGCACAAGCTGACTACGACGCTGCTCTCCGAACATGCCGCTAAAGATTACTGTTTGACCTACATAGTTGGGCTACATGGTAAGGTTTCTTTTGGTTTATATACAAGATGGATTTTCAGGACTGGGTTGTTTTATCGTTGTAGATGTAGGAAAACAAATTCAAATTCAAGTTTATTTATTGATACAATTGGTTACAAAGTTATAATGAACCCCCAAACTAGTGGAAACTGTATTTCAGCAGTCAGTGGCTTCTCCCATAGTTAAAAACAAAAATGTTTCTATTTAACTTTGAACTGTTAAGGACGAGGTTTTATTCACAACGTCTTGAGTATCGATTCACGGCTGAGTGTAGTCCTATAATATGGGCCTTAGAGATAACTTTCATTCACAGGTTTTGCCAAAAAAATATGTCTTCAAGAAAATGAGAAAGACATTTATAACGCGTGGTATTGGAAAAAACAGTTTTGACGACAAGTTAGAGAACGTTATTCTTTCACTTCCACCACTACTTCGTAAATGCAGTGGAGCTGAGACAGCAATATCTGCTCTATTAAGATTTTTTCTTTATTGGCACTTGTATTTACTTAGAAATTTAACTTTCGAATACTTACTTAGAAGTACTTGTATTCGAGTAAGGTGAGTGGCGACGCGGTCGCCGATTGATTGTTATCCAATCTAACAAATATTTTTTTCTATTGCAGAGACATGTCCTAAACCAGTGGAGAGCCTGTCGATAGAGTCGCCGGTGTTGCCGTGCGGCGAGCGCGTGCGCATCGTGACGCAAGCCGCCGTCAAACGGGAAACTGATCACGAACTAGCTAGGATCGTACTGGAGTTCTTGTTTCAGGTAATATTGCGTTTTTTAATTGCTCGCCTTCTTGTTTGTCTGTTTGTCTTCTTGGTGAGTTTTGAAACTATAAACATAATAGGTTATTTGACTGCTACATTTTTATTAACTAAATAAATGATATTCCACAGAAAATAAACAGACGTGATATAAATATTAAATAACTAAAAAAATAACAAAGTTGCAAGCTATTACAACACAGGAATAGAAAGAGACAGTTCAAACACGCAGTGACGTCAGTTATTAGTCCATCACAGTAATGGTTACGCCACATTATTGTTGTGCTGTGGTACTTGTATGGTAACCAAAAAAACCTAGTTTGATTTGGTTAAAGTGAACGTATAATTTGCTATGCATTTAAACGATTTTACTTTTGTAATTGTAATTTTTCTGTAACGTATAAACTCATTCGAGATTTGAGTACCTCAATCGAAAGCTAGAAATACGTACAAGTTTTTAAAATAATCTGCATGCATAGCATAGTAGTGATATTTAAAAAAAAAACAGGTTTAATGAAAGAAATTAATGAAAATTCGCAAGGTTTTATGTTTCCATCAGCCATTTTGAAGTTTGTACCGGGTTATTTTAATTTTATTGTTTATAATTGCGATTCACTGTGATATTAAACGTAATATCAATTTAAATGATCAATTTTATTAGGTGGTAGGACTTTACTGCAAAGTTCGTCTAGGTAGGTACCACCGCTTTGCCAGTTATTCTGCCGCCAAGCAGTAGTGCACAGTGTTCCGGTTTGAAGGGCATTGTAGCTAGTGAAATTACTGGGCAAATGAGATTTTATGATCTGATCTCACAGTTTAGTAATCTTATTACTAGATTGTGCTGATGTCTCAGGATGACGTGCGCAGTGCAGTGTCACGCGAAACTCTATACTTTAGAGTTCCGAGTAACACTGCAGCTGATATGGGCAGCCGTGTCGTTTAACATCAGGCGAACGGCTAGCTCGTCACGTCATTCTTTAACATAAAAAAAAAATGTTTGTTAGTTGTTTTTTTTTTTTATAAATAGCGCGCTCCATATTTTTAAATATTTCTGAACTGCTTCACTTTTACCCCGTCTACACAACGGTGATTCGATATCTGGTGATCTCTACGGAATAGAGAAATGTTATTATTTATTTATTGAACACCAGCATACTGTACACTAGTACAATAAGAATATAAACAATACATATTTTGTGGCTGTAACACAGGGCATCTTAGTACGGCTTCTAACAACACAGTATGGTTGTCAAACTGTATAATTATTTGTATTTAATGTTATTTCACTAGTATTAATAGCTAACCAACTTAGGTTAAAAAATGTTGTATGTTTAGTTGGAAAATATACTTATTTTTTTTATAAAGTGTAAGTGTAATTAGAATTATTGGCGAAGACTGCACTCGAAGTAAATTAGCGAGTTTAAATTTATGTTTTCAGTAAGCCTGTGTAATAGCCTCTAGTAAAGTAAACACAACTACTACTGTCAAAGTTTAATTATTGTTGTGGTTGAGATGTGTTGTGGTTGTGGCAGACGGGCGGCAAAGTAAAGAGTACGTCCTGTAAAGCGGGCTGCGTGGCGGCGGCGCGGGAGGGGCTCCCGGGGCTGCTCGCCGCGCATCCGTATCTACGCGCCGTGGCGCTGCACTCCGTGGCTAGCTTGGCGCAAGGTTCGTAGCTAGATCTCACACACTCTTTATCTCACACACCAAATAATACACTGGAGTCCAAAAATTTATCTATAGAAGCTGGTATATACTCTCGCCGCCATTAATTTTAAATTTTCGGTTAAATTTATCCATCTTTAAAAGCATCTCTAATCCTCTACCCACAGGTAGAGGAGACCTATACAAACAAAAAAAGTCAAGGAATATGGTACCCCATGACGATATTTAGTGTTTGGAGTTAACTATTGGAGTTTTATAAGAAATTCCAGACCACTTTCAGACGATTTTGGACTTCCGTTTGGCGATTTCTCATTTTCTTGGGACAACCTGTACAGTTTTATTCTTGACAATTTTTTTTCATTCGGATCTATAATGGACGTCCTATTAATATATGACGCTAGATATTCTTATCTAGACCAAGGTGATTATAGACCAAGGCCTGCCAGCCGAGCGTGGTGATTATTTCCCCCCATAGGGGAGACCTAGCTGAGATATATACTTTATAATTTTTTGTTAATCTTACGTTATGTTTGCCAGTGGAATCCCTAGATCCGTCGATAGTAAACCAGCTGCACATGCACGAGTGGCGGCCGCAATGTGACGAGTTGCAGGCGGTGTTGCACGACTGGGCGCAACGTTGCCCGCTACTGTTGCAGCAACTGTTGCTGCAACTAGACTATACACCGTTTACGTGAGTTTTAATAATAGTTTCTTTAGTGTGAGTATTGTTTTATTATGTGACGGTAAAAGGTAGGTTAGAAAAAAAGTTAAAAGCTATAGTTTGGTGCGACTTTTTATCTTGAATTTTGAATTCGCGGTATAGTTAGCCTTCGCCCCGAGGGTTCAATTTCAATTCGAATTATTTTTTTGCATTCCAAAGTGTTGTATACAAATATTCGTTACCTTAAACAGTTGATTATGGACCATGTCGGGCATGTAACATTAGAAAAGAGGAGAATAGATCATTATATTTCTTTAGGCAACGTATAACATATACGTTTCCCGCGTTTTGTGACCTCGCGACATTTTTAATGAGTTTAATAGTATTCTATGACTTAGTCCAGTTTGAAATATATCTATGTGTTATGCACAGTCTGTTTTGCGTGAAAAACAAAAAACAAACACAAAAGTTTAAACAAAAAAAGTAACCGGCTGCAACTTAAATTACTCGTCGACTCTTGGCATAGCAAGGCCTTGAGCTATTGAAGCTTCACGTCATTAACCAGAAGACGTCCCCTGCTGATCACAGGCCTCCCCCACAAAACGCCACTTTGGACGCTTATCATACAGGCAGGCGTCTTGGTGATCGCAGATTTTAATGTTCTTAATTTTACTTGGTACATTAAAATCTATTAAATTTACCTGCATACGCCTTTAGCTGACTCCTACGGCATCCACAAGAACGTAGAAGAGTGGATTATAACTTTCAACCTAATCGAACGGCCAAGGAATTGAATGCTCTTTCAGCAACAGTGTTTCCTCGTGGGTATAACCTCGGTCCTTTTAAGTCGAGAGTGAATGAGTATCTCAAGGGCGAGCGTGCTCCACCTAAGACGACTTCGTCACTTACCATCAGGTGAGATGTTGTCAAACGCATGCCCTTTAAGCATTAAAAAAACTTTACGAAAGGATAATTGTCGATTCCAGCGGGCTATCCCTCCCAGCACAGCTGCTGATAGGCAGCTGGCTGTGCGAGCGGTACCGGTCGCAGCCGGCGCAGGCCGAGTGGTGCTGGCGCGTGCTGCGCAAGCTGCGGCCGCACGGCGCCTGCTGGGGGCAGCGGGACGCGCCCGCGCCCGACCCCGAGCCCGACGATGCCTTCTCTCATGCGTATGCGCTACTAACTAGCTCCTGGGGACATTCCATACCGCTGGTAAGTCATGCTAGCTCTTTGGGACATTTTATACCAATGGAGAGTGCTTTTTACCTAGCGAAGTACATGCATATTGAATGAACAGCAGCCGTTATCACAAATACATAAACAAGGCTTAGACAGACGTCAAACGTATGTTTAGCAATACAAAACAGCAGTTTAACATTAGTTTAAAGCTTGCTTAAACTAAAAAATAAAATAAAAAAAATAAAAAATGAGAGGAGATGAATTAATACGGACGCTACTTGACTAATCTTGTAGATGTTAAAAGGCCAATGATGATGAGTAGGATCAGTACAGATTGTAACGAATATTCTATATTAGTGGAGTATGCAAATTGACCAGAGATTATGAGTGAATCGAAAGTAATAATAAACTTATAAACGGACATATGAAAGAGATTTTTAGAGATATTGAGTTTTTTTTATCTTAAGAAACGACGTGACGCGCCAACAGTTTGCCTGATGTTAAGCGACACGGCTACCCACATCAGTTGCAGTGTCACTCGGAACTAAAGTATAGAGTTTCGCGTGACACTGCACTGCGCACGTCATCCTGAGACATCACCAGCCTAGTAATAAGATTACTACTAGGTCATAAAGTCTCATTTGTCCAGTAATTTCACTAGCTACAGTGCCCTTCAAACCGGAACACAGCAGTGTTTGCGTACTACTGCTTGGCTTGCTTAATGTGGCAGAATAACTGGCAAAGCGATGGTACCTACCTAGACGAACTTTGCAGAAAAGTCCTACCTAGTAAGCGGTAATTTGTACAGTCTTGCTTCTAAAATTTTCTCTATAGAAAGTATACCTAAATTGCCTGTAAATAAGGTGTTAATTTGTTAATAGATATGTTCATCGGGCGTGACGGCCCTGTGCGCGGTGTCGTCGCGGCCGCGCGAGCTGGTGCACTGCCTGGCGCCCGTCATGCTGGTCATGGCGCACTCGCCTGAATCCATCGCCCTTACACCTAAGTGAGTGACACCAAATCAGTTGGACCAACGCGCATCTCGTCTAATACGCGTGTAAAGTAACGTTTATTGCCCGCGATGCAAACAATCTTGTCAGTTGTGCCAATACCTATTTGTCTGAAAGGAATTTGTTTAACTAATAACTTTTAGTCTGTGGTAGGTTTTTAGAGCTATGTCGAATTTTTTCTCTCTTTTTGTTGCACGCTTTGGTTTTAACTTTAAGTGCACAAAACAATAAAAACGTGCTTTGGACCACACAACTGAAGTAAAACTTTTCTTGGTTTTCGCTTTGTTTATTGTCAATGTCGCCATCTTGACAATTGTAAATTGTCATTTTACCAGATATACCAATACCATGACACAAATTTTTTCATTAATTTTTAACTTTGACTTTAATTGATGTTGGCAATGGAAATCTACGTTCACTTATAACTTATATCTCCCTCTCAACTTTTGTTCGCCTCGTAACGCATTCACCAGGTTACTCTCAAGTCAAGCGTGCGTAAAGGGGTTTAAGTTCAATAAATGTAAGAGACCGGTGCAGGTTCACGGAAGTGTTCGCGCTGGTGGCGGGCAGCGGGCCGACGCTGGTGCAGCGCGCGCTCGGGCGGGGCGGGGCCGCCGGCGCCGAGCTGCTGCTGCGGCTGCTGCTGGCGCAGGTGGCCGGGGACAGGTGAGGGGACTCGGAAGGTTCGCGCTGGTGGCGGGCAGCGGGCCGACGCTGGTGCAGCGCGCGCTCGGGCGGAGCGGGGCCGCCGGCGCCGAGCTGCTGCTGCGGCTGCTGCTGGCGCAGGTGGCCGGGGACAGGTGAGGGGACTCGGAAGGTTCGCGCTGGTGGCGGGAAGCGGGCCGACGCTGGTGCAGCGCGCGCTCGGGCGGGGCGGGGCCGCCGGCGCCGAGCTGCTGCTGCGGCTGCTGCTGGCGCAGGTGGCCGGGGACAGGTGAGGGGACTCGGAAGGTTCGCGCTGGTGGCGGGCAGCGGGCCGACGCTGGTGCAGCGCGCGCTCGGGCGGGGCGGGGCCGCCGGCGCCGAGCTGCTGCTGCGGCTGCTGCTGGCGCAGGTGGCCGGGGACAGGTGAGGGGACTCGGAAGGTTCGCGCTGGTGGCGGGCAGCGGGCCGACGCTGGTGCAGCGCGCGCTCGGGCGGGGCGGGGCCGCCGGCGCCGAGCTGCTGCTGCGGCTGCTGCTGGCGCAGGTGGCCGGGGACAGGTGAGGGGACTCGGAAGGTTCGCGCTGGTGGCGGGAAGCGGGCCGACGCTGGTGCAGCGCGCGCTCGGGCGGGGCGGGGCCGCCGGCGCCGAGCTGCTGCTGCGGCTGCTGCTGGCGCAGGTGGCCGGGGACAGGTGAGGGGACTCGGAAGGTTCGCGCTGGTGGCGGGCAGCGGGCCGACGCTGGTGCAGCGCGCGCTCGGGCGGGGCGGGGCCGCCGGCGCCGAGCTGCTGCTGCGGCTGCTGCTGGCGCAGGTGGCCGGGGACAGGTGAGGGGACTCGGAAGGTTCGCGCTGGTGGCGGGAAGCGGGCCGACGCTGGTGCAGCGCGCGCTCGGGCGGGGCGGGGCCGCCGGCGCCGAGCTGCTGCTGCGGCTGCTGCTGGCGCAGGTGGCCGGGGACAGGTGAGGGGACTCGGAAGGTTCGCGCTGGTGGCGGGCAGCGGGCCGACGCTGGTGCAGCGCGCGCTCGGGCGGGGCGGGGCCGCCGGCGCCGAGCTGCTGCTGCGGCTGCTGCTGGCCGGGTGGTCGGCCTCAGGTGGCCGGGGACAGGTGAGGGGACTCGGAAGGTTCGCGCTCAGGCGGGACGGGGCCGCCGGTGCCACAAATGTTTATTTGTTTATTTACATATACTCACTTAATTCTAAACAAGCAAATTCGGTCAAGAGATTGTGAAGATATAGCTCGGGAATTTAGCTGCAAAAAGTTCGTGGTCGCGAGGTCTTTAGGCTAAGTACTAGTTTATTGTGTCAGTACCCCGGAGCGCGCGCGGGGGCGCCTGCTGGGCGCGTGGCTGCGCGCGCTGTGGGGCGCGCCGCCGCCCGCGGCCGCGGCCCTGGACGTGGCGGCGCTGGCGGCGCGGGACTGGCCCGCCCTGGACGCGCACGCTGCCCTACTGGTTCAGGTAATACACGCGCCAGGACACTTGTGTATCTCATCAACTCAAGTCTACTGCTGAACATAGGCCTCCGAAGAGGGCCACTTTGGGTGGCTGCTTGCCTCCTTCATCTATCTGCTGCCCGCGGTGATGACCACCGAGGCAATCATGTACTTGATTGCATCCAAAGACATAATTGTATGAATTTAACAGTTTCAATACGCAGCTTATGTGCATAGTTATTGTAGAAATTTTCAAATTAGGAATGAAATTTCAACTATTGCATTGCGATCAAAGCTCCGTGATCACCCCGCAGGTCGTTGGTCCTACCAGTGTATCCCTAGTTTATTCGAATGTGCGTTACTATTCTCGATATCGAATATCGTAGATCATTTGCATAAAATACATTACATGTAATAAGTCTGTATGTACTAAGATTTGTTATAATATAATGATAAAATGTTCAATTGACATTATTTTTACTAGGTTCCTCTTTGTATTTGTATTATTTATTTTTTAATACTTACCAAACGCTGGGTGGAGACTTCAGATACCCAGAATATTGACTTTAATTATGTAAAATAAAAAAATTAAGTATAGTTTACATTTTTAGGTCAAGTTTAGTATTTTAAATGTTCTAATAAAATATGATTTGTGAAGGGTATATAGATATTTTGTTTAAAAATTATTATATTGTTTTTAAATTTTCAACACCATCTTTAGCTAAAAATTATTACATTTTGGTATTTAGTATTAAATATAATTTTATTATGTCGATTGATCACAAATTACACTTTAATATATGTAATTTATTTGTAAAATGTTGTCGGCTATTTTAATTACTAGGTATATTGTTATATGATGATATATTAGTTACAAATTTTATTATTATATTTTTATTATCATGAAATAAATAACAATAATAATATTTCACGAAACTCAATAGTCACGTACATTCGAATGAACTTGTATTAGCGGTATTTTTTTTTTAAGATTTGGCTCCACACTTTTGTGTATTTAGCTAGTGTCAAGTTATTGATATTTTATCAAGTTATCGATATTTCACGCAAATATGTGTCAAGTCACAGTCGAAGTCACCAAGTCAATCCATAGTCAAGTCAGTCTAGTCAAAGTCATACTCCTAGTAAAGTGGTGGCAACTTTACTTGAAGCTTCTATGGAGTTTTGGAAACAACACGAAAAGAAACGTTTCACCATCATTATACCATTTACCCACACTCACGCCTGTAATCCAGCACTTAACGAATAAAATGCCACCAATTTTATGCACTAACACTGAAAATAACACAAGTTTTGGAAAATAATACAATGCGGCGACGCGATCTTTTCGTTTTCCCGCCAAAAAAGATTAGCGGTATTAAAAGGAGAGGACATTTTTATTTCTATCTTACTTAGGTCCGTATTAAAGAACGATGCTCAGTCATCGATCGGTGCTCAAGCAGAGATTTCATTCACTAATTTGTCACTTTGTGAATGAAATCTCTGCTTGAACACCGATCGATGCCTGAGCATCGTTCTATAATACGGACCTGAGTGTATGTTACACTACGGGTTACGCAGGTTAAGGTCCACGATCCATTTCCAATAGCCAGATATGGGACAAATAGTTTTTTTTATTTTTTTATTGTTTGATACCATACACAAGGCTCGTTTGACCACTATCGCACCTGATGGTAAGTGAATTTTTTCTTGCAAGTACTTACCCCATCGCGAATTATAGTTGTTTTTTTTTGTTTTTGTTTTGACTCCACATTTTTGTGTATTTAGTCAGTGTTAAGTGATTGATAATTTCTCAAGTTAATAAATATATATATGAGTCAAGTCGCAGTCCAAGTCATCAAGTCAAGTCATAGTCTAGTCTAGTCAAGTCATACTTTACTAGAAAGTGGTAGCAACTTTACCAGAAGCTTCTATGGAGTTTTGGAAACAACACGAAAAGAAACGTTTCACCATCATTATACCATTTTCCCACACTCACGCCTGTAATTCAGCACTTAAAGAATAAAATATCACCAATTTTATGCACTAACACTGAAAATAACACAAGTTTTAGAAAATAATACAATGCGTCACCGCCCGATCTTTTTCGTTTTCCAGCCAAAACCCCCATTATAGTTGTTATTGATTGTTTGTTTCACACAGGATGAAAACTCAAAGGAACATTTAACAAACGCAGTACGCAACGCATCAGTAGCGCCGCTGCTCTGCGAATGCTTGCTGCGAGCGTACCACACGCACCGCGAGGTGAACACGCGATTGTTCGCCGACGTGTCGAACATTCTCTGGGAACAGCGCGTCAATGGACAGAAGATACACGTGGATAATGCGCTTCAGGTACGATTACAGATAACGTACACACTCTTTCAAATTTACATAGAGTTTTTACTAAAGGTCCATTTAGATGAAGATATTGACTCTTAAGAAACTATTATCTAAAGAAATTAAAAAAGGCTCCGTCTAAACGTTCACGATTTTTGTAATTCTAGTTGGCAATGTATACATTATCGTAATATAATCTTATGGCGATTATTGTCCCTGTCTTTTTCTTATAGGTTCTGTTACTTACAAGACTCTAATATTTATCTTTATTGTTTTTTGAGACAAAATTCTCCAAATAAAATCAAAGTTCTCAAAATGATACAATGAATTATAAGTTAGCCATCTTTTCAAATAAATAAATAAATAACCATATCTCAAATGAGCTCTCTAGTTCTTGAATTTTATTATTTTAATTCGTACACTCGATCGCCTATTCTATTTTAATTTCCGGGTGATCTTTATCATAAACAGCATTTTTTCTCTATAGAAAGTAAACGCGAACGTGACTTCAGAAGACCTGGTGATATACCGCAGCGCGGCGGCCGCGCTGGCGGCGCCGCTGCACCACCCCTCGCACCTCACTTTGTGGAGGCTCTTTTTCCATCTCTACTTGCAACGACCACCAAGTAATATGTGAGTTTTTTATATGTGATGTGATACAACATGTAATCAAAGAGACATATTAAATCTAATTAAAAAATAGTTCACTAATTATGCATTATAGCAACTCTCAAATATTATACTTTAGCATATGCTGCGTTTACGTTTACATGTGATTTTGTTGTTTATTGTTGTCTGTTGTTATGGACAGCCGTGGCGCTTAACATCAGGTAGCTCGACAAGTCATTAATTAACATTTAAAAAAAATTACCAACCACACTCTCATCTGCTGAGAAACCGTTGATTCAAACGTAGGCAGGGTATTCCACTCGTCTGAGTGCCATATAAACGACAATTTATGTGTCGTGTTCAAGAGAAGAGTGCATAGGTATTTATTTGGCTAGCATGCTACACCTTCGATCGCATCGTCACTTCCCATCAGGTGAGAGCGTGGTTAAATGCTAGACAAGTTTAAAGTTAAAAAGAAAATGCTAACCACTGGCGATTATTTTCCTCAGGCGAGACACAGCTCTTCCAGTAGGCCCACTATACTTCAGCGGCCTTATAAAGTCACGCACACTATCACAAATTAAAAAACGACTACAAGAAACTGCAACACACCATAAAAACGAAGCCGAAACCTACAAAAAGAGAAAAAGTAGCGAACCCCAGCCCCCTCCGAGAAATCGAGTCCAAAAATCGGAATCGATTACAATCGAGAAGGATCTGTTACCAGCGTTATCGATTAAGGACTTGACGGGAGCGAGTGATTCTAGCGATTCTGACTCTGGTAGTCTCTCAGAGGACTCGGATTGTGAGGGAGACAGCAAGACAGAAGAGAAACAGGTAGATGATAGTGACGCAGATAAGCAACGTGTTTTCAATATGGCGTGCTATCATACGGCTGCAGAAAGGTTTGTTATTTCACTTTATTTCTGAAATATTGGGTTATTTTTATATACCTAAAATCCTATTCAGTTTCGCTTTCCTATTTTGTTTTGTGGAATTATAAGCAAGTTTTTTTGGTTATTTGTGATTAGGGGCGCTACACATTTGCGGGCCGGCATTGATCGATACAGTCGGACGTCAAAATTGAATACCTATATGTAGGTGAATGAC
Organism: Ennomos fuscantarius; assembly: GCA_905220475.3. NCBI lineage: Eukaryota > Metazoa > Arthropoda > Insecta > Lepidoptera > Geometridae > Ennomos > Ennomos fuscantarius. Next base: position 2,422,918 of record HG992032.1, read on the forward strand.
GAAGGAAACCAAAAAAAATATATAAATAACTTAGTTTTAAGTACCTGCTATAATTTTGACTTGTAAATGTGCAAAAATTTACTGATTGCAATAAATCTTTTAACTTTGTAATACAATTGTAATACAAAATGTGTCATAATAGCTTTGCGTCGGTATCGGCGTTCAACAAATATTGCCGAACCCTCTTAGTGAATTTGTGTAAAAGGTTTTTGCCTGAACAGTTGTGAGAAACTTTGAACCCGATCTTAAGGATTGCACCGAACCGCGTCGTTTGTTACTCATTTCTAAAGGCAGAAAATGTAAAGTATTTATAAATAAACAAATGTTTGTGGACATTTCACCCAGCGCCATCTAGTCCGCAGCTAAGCAAGCTTTGTACAATGGGAACCAACCATGTTTGCTCTGGGTGGGAGTTTAACCCACAACTACAGTTCAGAAGGCAGAACAACTATCGACTGAGCTACCAGGCCAGTCGGTATAAGTAGCAATATGTGTAAGGCAATCCATGGCCAGTTTCCTTCAACTGCCTTAGCTGCAGCACTGCAATCCTGGAATGATATTCACTTGTTTCACAGGATGGTGCGTGATTTCTGCACGTGGTTAGATGAAGGCGATAGGGTACGTGCCTTACCGCACCACACTGACATCGCCAGATTTATCCCAGAGCAGGTTTGAGAATATATATATACAATACTAGTTGCGCTCCGCGGTTTCACCCGCGATAAAATATCCTGTGGTTATCCAGGTTATAAACTATATGTGTTCCAAATTTCATCTAAATCCGTAGAATAGTTTTTGCGTGAAAGAGTAACATAACATCCATACTCATAAACTTTCGCATTTATAATATTTGTAGGATATAGGCTCAAAAAATGTATAGAAAATAACATTCCAGTATACGGCTTTTTAACCGACTTCTAAATCTTCTCAATTAACATGTATTTTTTTAAATTGTTACCTCAGAACTGTCGAATGAGTGAACCGATTTTGATGATCCTTTTTTTATTTGAAAGCTGGTGTTTCCCGTGTGATCCCATTTCAATTTAGTCCAGTTCTGACAATGGCATCCATTAGAAAACCATGTCATAAGTCTGAAGTCGGCTTTTACGCTTTGCGTTTGTTATTAATCTTCAAATTCAATATTTAAGGTTTATTAGCTTTTAAAACACAGTTTTTACTGACTAGAGAGGCCGTCACAATGCTATGTGGTTATTGAAAAAATGTCAGTATTAGAATAAATGACTAAATAATACCTTCTTATCTATAAATCTTCCAGGCACTAGAAGAAGCGTGGAAACATACCCTGTCTCAGTTGCGGCCGCCTCCCTCATCGGAATTAGATGACTTTCCTTGTCCTGCTGCCCCTCAGAACACTCCCCCTGAAAGGCAGAAGACACCGCTAGATGTCGCCGTGGAAAGTATTTTGAGGATAAAGGACAAGTCTAGGGTTAGGTGAGACTTGTTTATGTTAAGTAATCGAAAATTTCACTTTTCCGGGATAAAAGGTAGCCTATATGTTAAACCAGTGTAATTGCTATCGTGGTACCGAATTTCATCTAAATCCATTCAGCCGTTTGAGCGTGAAGGAGTAACAAACATACACACATACACACATAAAAACAAACACACGTGTTTGTATAAACTTTCGCCTTTATAATATTAGTGTGATTATTTATTTATTTATTAGTTGGTGTTCAATACAGTATTATTGTATTATATTGTATTGTACCTTTGAAAGCTTTTAACTTTCCAGACCACGAAGGTTGATAAGATCGCCGCTAGAAGACATAGATTTCAGAGACACGCGCATGCTTCTCTCCGTAGTCAACAAACATCTCAAGGATATTGACACACTTGCAAGGTTAGTTCTTCATTACTATCTTGACAACTGGTATTGGTCATTTAAACCAGTCTAATAGATAACTTACAAAAAATGTCGTGACTATTTTAGAGATTTTAAATCAAACTTCTCGCGATAAAATTATCACGCGTAAAAGCAAAAACGTGCTTTAGACCACACGACTGAAATAAAACTTCTTTAGCTTAGCTCCATGTATCGGTCGGTATAACGTGTTCTTGCTTTCTTTGATGTTAATGTCGCCATCTTGACAATAATTGTAACTTGTCATTTTACCAGACATACCAACATAATAATACAAATTTTTAACTTTATTACGTTGACAATGGACGTGAGACAACTTCAACTTCCGTTCGCCTCGCATTCAGCAGCTTACTGTCCAAGTCTAGAAGTTTTACATCAATAATGACATATTAGCTTATATGCAGTGATTTACTTGTTTGTCACTTGTTCTAGGGAGTGGTGGAACGAAGTATACCGTATCGCTTCTTTGGACAGTGCGTTGTTAGAGCTGATAGCTGTATTACGGGTCCCACGTCCTCTGCCGCCTGTCACTAAAGCCTGCACCAACAATAAACCGGGAATGCGATGCAAGCCTATTGTGTTCCATATCAAAGTGAGTAGTTTTAAGAAGATCTTAGAAGATTAGTGTGGGTACAGAAGTTTAACTTTGCAGACACCTACATAAATAGCGACTCTTGATACAACGCAATAAAGCTCAATTCATCTCGCACAGCGCTACAAGCCTACCCTAATAACGAGTGTGTTTTGGACCACACGACAGAAGTAAAACTTCTTTTATTTAGCTCCATCATCTATCTTTTTTAATTTTTATGTTTTGGCTCCACACTTCCGTGTATTTAGCCAGTGTCAAGTAATTGATAATTTATTAAGTTAATGATATTTCACGCAAATATGTGTCCAGTCACAGTCGAAGTCATCAAGTCAAGTCATAGTTAAATCAGTCTAGTCAAAGTCATACTCCTAGTAAAGTGGTGGCAACTTTACTTGAAGCTTCTATGGAGTTTTGGAAACAACACGAAAAGAAACGTTTCGCCATCATTATACCATTTTCCCACACTCACGCCTGTAATCTAGCACTTAACGAATAAAATGCCACCAATTTTATGCACTAACACTGAAAATAACACAAGTTTTGGAAAATAATACAATGCGCCGACGTGATATTTTTCGTTTTCCCGCCAAAAAAACTCATCATCTATCTTTGTTTAATGTTAATGTCGCCATCTTGACAATTGTAAATTGTCATTTTACCTGACATACCAACATACCATAATAATACATATTTTTAACTTTATCATGTATCAATGGAGATCTACGTTAACCAACAACTTTCAACTTCCGTTCGCCTCGCCAGCTAACTTCTTAACTCAAGGGTGCGTAAGGTGGCTTTTTTTTGCTATAGCTTTACTCTTCTCACTCGTAAAGGAGCGGCATGAACATCGAGGAATCTACATGTTGTTTAGTTGAATTTTTTTTTTGTCGTATGCGCTACTTTGAACATTTTTCTTTATAGGAGCGCGAGTGGTGTATCTCTACAGGCGCTGAACGTGGGATCAAAGAAAACAGGTACGGGAAGAAACTTTTATTTACGACATGTAAGCAGTCAGTGCACTAACGTTTGACGATTTTTAAGTTCGCACTACTACGCTTATTGCCTAAACTGCGCAGTGTGTCCGGTTCGACCTTACCGCTATCTACACTATATTATAAAAATACAATGTATTGAAAACAATGAATGTACAAAATGACATAAGAATATGTAGTATAAATCCATGGCGTCGGATCTCATCACGCCTCCCGAAGAGGTGAGACACGTATCGCGTAATAGCACTAGATATTCTTGTTCCATTTTGTATCAGAGATGAACTTCCGCGAAGTCAATTCTGATTCGACCAATGATAATAATATTAAATATGAATTAAATATTTGTGGACATTTTACACAGTGCCATGTAACCCCAAACTAAGCAAAGCTAAAGGTAACTGATACAATACTTAGACATTTTGTTTGTAAATGTTTGTAAATTTAAAAGAACAAACATCATCACACAAACGTTTGCTCTGGTATCAAACCCACAACCTACAGTTCCGAAGGCAGGGTTACTACCAACTGAGCTATCGTGCCTGCCAATATCATCAATAATGAATGTACTTATATCGTTGAGTTGGTGCGTGCGATAGATCGTCGAGCCGCGCGGGCGTGCGGCGCCTGGCGCGGCCGCGGCCCGCCGTGGCGCGCTCGGCCGCCGCGCTGCACTCCATCGCCAGGTGCGTTGTACTACAGCGTCTTATGCCCATCTAGTCTATATATCTAAAGTCTATTAAAATACTACCTTGCTAAGCAACGCTTTCTTCTCTCCACTTCCTCTTGCATCCATCGTCTGAAGTAGTTTAACCGTAAGCGTAACCCTTTTTTTGAGGGGAATGCCCTCGCGCTTCCCTGACACCACAGCGGTGGTGGCAAAAAGTATGTGGGGCTCGAACCCACTAAAACCCCCCCGTGATCCGACCGCCCCCGGGATGGGGCGAGATGGAGACGCACTGCAATAACCATCTCGCCCCGGAACTAGTATAAAGTGACAGTTTATTCGAACTTACATCACTGTACTCGATATCGAGTATCGTAGATTATTTGTACGAAATACTTATACCCGTCTGTACCTAAGTCTATTAAAATACAATTTAGCTTAGCTATATTTTCCCCCGGGTTCTCGTATACGTTTGTTAAATTCGTATCAACTTGACAGACCAAATAATGAACGCTCATTAGTTGTCTGTTCCATCGGCTGTCTTAACCAATGAGCGTACAGTATTTGGTGTGTTGACTCCTTGACACGAATTTGACGAACATACGAGAAATCGTGGGAGATAATTGCAAACTTAGGAGCTTTCAAAATGTAGTACAGACGGGCCTTAGACCCATATTATCGAACTAATCTCGTCGTGAATCAGTTGAATCGAAAAATGATCCATTTGTGAATGAAATTAAAATGATACATACAATTATGTATTATTACAGTGCATTCTCTCAGTAAAATAAATAAATAGTCAAGCAAGCTTACCCTTGACTAGGGCCTTTAGAGGATATTTTACCAATAAGTTCGTTTAAGCGTGCTGTAATAAATAATAATAACATAGTGGTCATGCTTCTGTTGTAGCCAATCCTAAACTAAAATTAATTTGACAATTTCAAAAGTATCACAGTCCTTATTATTTTTTCTATACCCTTTCAGGTCAGCTTTATTTTACGGAATTTTCGAATTTGATCTAGTATAGGATTTTACACAACTAAATCGACACCAAAATCATTCTTACTAAGAAACGTCTGTCAATTTAAATTAAGTAAAATCGGAATCAGTACACTAACCTTACGATTGAATATATTTATAGGCTCCGGGTTATGCATGTCGGGCAAACTATATAACTATAGGCCTTCAGCATGCGCACCGGGCCGCGTCCGGAGCAAGAATGATCCGTAGTACACCGGGCGCTCCCTATTTATAGCCAGATGGGTGGGGGGAGCGATGACAGTTACCGGTGCTGCCACTGTAATAAATTTAAATTCTACCACAGGGTAAATTACGGCACTGCCCGCTGCGTATAGAGTTTACAACTGCCGCCGTCATATATTTTTATTTTCAATGTTTACTAACATTGTAGGCGTATCCGCGACAGCGGGTCAGCGGTTTGTGTAGTGGAGTGTGCGTGGCGGAATGCGGGCACGTGTCCGCACTGCGGCGCCGCGCAAGCAGCGCTTACAGCGCTCGTGCAGCTACTGGCCGAGGTGAGAACTCTTGCACCTACTGATAAAGTTCAAATTCGCATAACATACTGACGAGTACAACTACTCTTGCAAAATCCACTAGCAAAAACAAACTAGAGCTCGTGTAGTATTTAGCGGAGCTGAGAACTCTCAAACCTTGTGATAAGGTTCAGACTTTTGTAGCATCAGATATTATTGAATTAGACACAAATGCGGGCTGGTGTCCATATTGCCGCTCGAATAGCAACTAGCTGAATGAGGCCTTAAATTTAATTTGGTTGATTTGGCCATGTAAAACGCCAAACAATTTTAAACCTTATCGTGTGCAATTAGTTCTTACCCTTGTTGTGTTCGTGCTCTTGTTTACCGTCAAACTCTGATTTATATCTGTATAATGTCAATATTTTGATATTCTATGTAGTGAAACGTGACATGGCCGCATGGGTGAACTTGTAAAAGTAACGTTTTATTTTAAATTCCGTGATATCATGTTTAATATATGGTACAACACTCATAGGATTAATTCATCAATCCCCATAGACTTTCGCCATAAATTCGGATTCATAGATGCAACATGCACAAATCAATAGCTAAACGTAATCCAGCTACCGCCGTATCGTTTCAGCGCTGGATCTGCCACGACGGCCGCCTCGTGTCAGATCTCCTAACTCGTTGGTGCTCACGTAACACCAGCTCCTTGCAACAAACGCTTTGTGGGATGCTGATCTCACCACGCAGGGTGGACATGGCGGAATGGCCTCTAGTTTATACCGCTCTTTTGAAGGCTAAGCTGCCTTCGCATACTATGTTCAGTTATCTTTCTAAGGTGAGGAGAGTTTGGTACAATAATTTTGTTATTTTTTAATATTGCCTAAATCGTCCCTGCTTTTATTGGTGAAATATTTCTTAACGTCGATTCTTTTGTGTAGAAATGTGTGATACCTCCTTGTATACCCGACTACAGCAAAGCCAAAAGGTAGGGTTATGTTTTAGTTTGGCAGGCTATGTAGGTATGTTTGCAACAATGTACTTCGTTTATTGCGTTTACAGCATAATAAAGGTTAATACGAATTGTCCAATTCATCCTAGACAACACAACATTCTTGTATTATCATGTCAGTAGCAATAATATCCTTTGGGATAATATCCTAGGAAATAATTTTTACTATTTATGTACAGTGTAGACTCTTTAAGGTGTAGGAATTTATTGATGTAGAATGACTTGGCGAGACAGACGTTTGCTTAATGTTAAGCGTCAAATGCGCACGATATCCGCCCCAATAAGTTTCGTGTGTCACTGCACTGCGCTTGTCAACCTGAGACATCACCACAATCTAGTAATTACATATTAGGCCCGTATTACACAATTGCGCTTCAAGACAAGATTTCATCCACAAAATGATCAAATAATGATTGAAATCTCGATCATCAATCGACGACTAAACGTACTTCTGCAATATGTGTCTTAGACTGAGATCAGGGGGGTGATCACGGAACTTTGATTGCAATGCTAAAGTACAAATTTCATTTCTAATTTGAATTTTTCCAAACTAAATATGCACATAAACCATGTATTGAAACTGTCAAATCCATACAAATATGTGTTTCTGTCTGTTGCATTCAAGTTACGTGATCACTTAGCATAGAGGTTCATTTGCCCAATGATGACTTATAGCTATACTATTCCTTCGTAATACGCATTTTCGTTTGGCTCTTTCTACAATTTATTGTATTAATTATTTATTTCCAGTTCGAAATGATGCGCTATTCTCAATCAGCGACCCCAGCACACAGACGGTCGCTCCTCGCAGCTCTAACCGCCGCCCAGGTCAACTACGGACCGGTCCCATCGCAAGACCATCACATTCTCCTGGAACTGATAGGAGTTCACACCACAGCGCTTATCAATGATCAGGAACTGTGTATGGTGGTGATGGATTTCGCGAAATTAGCGGTAGACGGGAAACTGCCACCGGAACAGTGGACGCATGTGGTGAAGGCTGCTGATGTTGTTAGCGGCAGTGTGGGGTTTGATCGGGTAAGTCTGCTTATAAACGGGAATGTCGTCTCAGTCTTTCTTTACTCCATGTTTGTACTGGTTTGGATGACTTTGCTTAAAGTTCTTAACTTAATAGCTATCTGCCTGTGACATGGTATCACACATCACACACATTATCAGTTGGAAGACATCAACTGCTGAACATAGGCCTTATGGCAAACCTTAACCCCTTAAGATTAAGGTTCTCACCACTAATGTACCGAGGAGAACACTGCTGCCCATTCTCTGGGTATTCCCTTAACCGGCTCTTATGGCATCTACGTGACAAGATGGGGTGTTTCCTATTCCCATACCACCCACCACGCGGCCTCATATAAACGGTATTAAACTAGGAAAACCCATGGTGTAGAACAGCCCAAACGAAAGTCAATAAAATATGGTAGAAGGAAAATAAAAGACTTCGGATGATGATCCAGTACAGTTTGTGTACGCGAATAGACCCGTTTATCTTTACAATATTATGATTCAGTAGTCTCGATATAGCTCTTGTACTTGATAGCTATTGCTTGTGAGTGTATCTGGAGTGTGATCGTAACTGTTAATTTAAAAAACGGATTTATTAAAACTTGTGTGTTAGTGGTCCAATCAATTATATGAAACATTATGAATCTCTCTTAATGTTCCACACAAATTCCAGCCATAGTCTTTTAGCCCCTGAGCAAGCTACTCCAACACTAGCATAATGACGTAACTACAATAAACACTCCCAGCTAGGCCACCTGCTGCGAGAGCTGGGCGCCGCCTGGTGGGACGCGCGGGCGCGCCACAGTGGTGCCACCGTACTGGTGCCGCACGCCGCACACGTGGCCCGGCTGCAGACTCGGCTGCTACGATCCTTTGCAGCCGCCGCCGTGGCACTGAGCTACGAGCTGGAGAGAGGTCAGGAAACTTTCTAGAAGCTTTTTTTGTAAAAAGGCGCAAATACTTGATTTTAATCTGGGTGTTGTGTGGGACCATGGTCCTCGTAGTTCCTAGGTCACACGGATCCTATTAGTTAGGGTCCAGGATCTATTTATGTGATCGTTGGGCGTTATTATTATTAGTATATATATTATTTGTATTAAAATAAAGCGTGGAATCGAAGCTTCTTCGATATACTTTACCTTACGTATTTAGTTTGATTCGTATTTAGCGCATACTTGATGCAGACGCGGTCGCTTGCGCGGGGCCGAGTAACCGGTTTCGTTCTCCGTTCTATTGCCATTTTTTTTTTTTTCTTTTTTTTTTACTTCAAACTTGTCTAGCATTTGACCGCGCTCTCACCTGATGGGAAGTGACGATGCGATCGAAGATGTAGCATGCTAGCCAAGTAAATACCTATTCACTCTTCTCTTGAACACGCCCGGGTCATATTTCGCCGGAAACGCAGACGCTGGCAGGGCATTCCATTCCTTAGCCGTTCTAATTAAAAACGTTGAGTCAAATCGCTTGGTACGAATGGGTGGTATTTCGACCACGAAAGGATGGCGCTTAGCCGAGCGTCTAGTAGTCCGGTAGTGGAATGGTGATGGGAGAATGAGATCATGCAGTTCTTGAGCGCATTCACCGTGGTGTAATCTGTAGAAGACCGACAGACTTGCCACCTTACGTCGATGTGCAAGGCTCTGGAGCCTTTCACCAACCAAAGTGTCGTCGTCAATGAGCCTTTTGGCACGCCGTTCAATCGAGTCCAGAGCTTCAAGCTGGTACTTGGCAGACCCGTCCCACAGGTGGCAGCAGTACTCCATACACGATCGGACTTGTGCTTGATACAGATTTAGAAGCTGTCCAGGTGTGAAGTACCGCCTTACCTTGGACAATATGCCGAGTTTTTTTGAAGCTACTTTGGCTTTGGACTCGATGTAGGATCCAAAGTTTAGGTTTGACGTGAGATCAACACCCAAAAGCTCAAGATGGTTTCCTAAACTTACAGATACACCACGGAATGAAGGAGCCAGATGGAGTGGGCTCTTTTTAGCAGTGAATAAACACGCCTGTGTTTTTGCAGCATTGAACCTAACCAAGTTAGCATCGCCCCAATCGGACACGGCTTTCAAAGCCAGGTTCATGCGCTCAACCATAGCCTCTCTCTCAATTCGGACGTCGTCACCACTGGCTCGGGCACTGGATGTGTATCTTTCAACAACAGTACTATCATCTGCATACCCAAAGGTACCGGGCTTTAGCAAATCATTGATGTGGAGTAAGAATAGTGTTGCTGAAAGAACTGACCCCTGAGGTACACCAGCATTAATAGCTAATTGATCGGAAGAGCAGCCATCAAGAACTACTCTAAGCGATCGTTCCCTCAAAAAGTCTGATATCCAAGTGCACAAACCAGCAGGTAGTCCGTAAGATGGAAGCTTATTCAGAAGACCGTCGTGCCAGACCCGATCAAATGCCTTAGAGACGTCTAGAGATACAGCAAGTGCCTCTCCATGCATCTCCAAGGCTTCGCTCAATATGTGCGTGGCGTATGCGAGAAGATCCCCAGTTGACCGGTTTCGGCGAAATCCGTATTGCCGGTCACTGAGGAGATCATTGACTTCAAGGTGTGCCAAGAGCTTGTTGTTGATTATACGCTCCATACTCTTACAGAGTATGGAGGTAATTGAGATGGGTCGGTAGTTGGCAGGATCAGCACGACTGCCCTTCTTAGGTACAGGTTGTACATTGGCTAGCTTCCAACTCTTAGGGACTATTCCGGTGTCTAGAGAGAGGCGAAATAGGCGTGTAAAAATGGGAGACAACTCAGGTGCACAGCTCTTAAGTACAATTGCTGGTATACCATCGGGACCACTGGCTTTGTTCACGTCTAGACTGCATAATGTTTTTAGTACCTCCTTCTGACGTATGCGTATTTCCGGCATGAAAGCACCGCAATGTGGAAGGCAGGGAGGTACCTCATTAGCAGTATCTAAACGCGAAGCTTCTGCAAAGAGAGTGGCAAACAAGTTTGCTTTTTCTTTTGCAGTGTGAGCCAGCGATCCGTCAGGTTTTAATAATGGAGGCAGTGAAGATCGACAGAAGTTCGCTTCAACCGATTTGGCTAGGGACCAAAAAGCCTTACTACCAGCTGGATAGGAAGCAAGTTTAGTCCCTATTCGACCAATATGATTGAAACGAGCCTTCCTTAATTCCTTCTTACAGGCCTTGGCGGCAACATTAAAGGCTTTCTTCTTAGCTCGAGTGTCCGAGGCCTTGCGTTTTCGAGCGTCAGCCCATGCCAGATATGCCGCATGTTTCTGCGCTTCAGCGTGTGCACAGTCGGCTCCAAACCATGGGCTGGCTTTGCTGGTCTTGGGTTTATCGGAAAATGGAATAAAATATTCCATAGCCCGACATATTACCTCAGTAACCGCATTCGCGCAAACCGTCGGATCTCCAGAAGAAAAACACGTTTGCCGCCAAGGATATGAGGCGAAGAAATGTCGCATCTCGTCCCAGTCTGCTAAATTGTATCTCCAGACACGCCGAATGCTCTTAGGGCTTGGGTCAGGCGGGGAGTATACTGAAACGGACTTAACCAGACAGTGATCGGAGCTACCAATGGGTGAGGATACCGCCACAGAGTATCGGTCTGGTTCAGTCGTGAGCAGAAGGTCGAGGCAGTTAGCAGTGTGGCTATCAATGTCAGGCACTCGCGTTGGCTCTTGAACAATCTGCGTTAAATTGAGCGCCAAAGCGAGCTTACGCGTCTCTCTCCCAGCGTGGTCCGTGATCTGGTGTGGGACTAACCACTCCTGGTGGTGAGCATTGAAGTCCCCTAGAACAACAAGCTGAGCCGAAGGATAGCGTTGCTGAGCCACATCTGCCGTTTCACTGAGATACTCCATTAGAAGAGTTGTCTCCCGGTCACCGCTATGTGATCTGTACACACCAGCATAGAGAATTTTCTCAATGCCGGTGTCCACTAGCACCCAAATCACCGAAAAGTGGGGATGTTCAAGGTTCCGGAGACGCAAACAACAAATGTCATCACGGACGAAAACGCAGATACCAGCGCGTGGAAGGAAGCGGTTTTCCAAGATGAATCCTGGATAGTCCAGATATGCCGTGTCTGATGGACATCCTATTTGCGTCTCAGTCAAGAAGAACAAGTGTGGTTTATTGGTCTCCAGATGATGATGGACCGCTTGCAGATTTGAGTGCAGCCCACGAATATTTGTGAGGTGCACTTTAAGAGTGAGGACGTGCATCTGCCGTTTAAACTTGTTCACTTTATTAGACTTTTTCATGGTTGGGTGAGTTAGGTAGACAAGTTAGAAGTGGACGAGATATTGGGATGCTAACCCTCAGTAATAGAGAAGCTTCCGCGCCAATGGAGAACTTGCGCGGAGACTGCGGGGACGCCCGAACCCCCCTGAAATTACCCACAAGTTCCTCACTTCCAGTCGCCAACTGGCCCTGTGGGCAACCTCAGGATTTTACACAAGCGGCGGGGCAGCCTTTCGTAGTTGGCTAGACTACTACTTGGGCCCCCTACAACTTGCGGTCGGCCAGCAGAGAGCACCGTGTTTCGGATCCCGCTACCCTCCGAAGCAAGGTCTCCGACGCGAAAGCCTCTCCATCACCAATACCGGTCTGCATACCCAACACAACTGTCCACATCTACTCGTCAGAACGGCTTCATTAGACATCACGATGGAACACGACGAGTCGCTTGGCATCGTGGTTTTGTCCAATGGGTGGTAACTAAGCCGGCGGCTAAGGCCTTCCACCAGTTATTTGGTTGCTCTTTTGGCACCACCCAGGGGTCACGTGTAGGGAAACTAGGGTTAAAGCCTACGGACGCGAGCAAACACAAACCCCCCAACTGCTTACTGCGAACTACCATGTTGTATTTTAATTTTGTTATTATCTACCTCATAATGAGGTAATGTTTTTAAGTAAGACATTCATGTTTTTAAATGTAGTGCTCTTCTACGGCATACATAGGATTTATCTGTTGATTTGTAGCTATTACACAGTGAAGTTATATAGTAAGTTAACATTATTAGGTATTCTATAAAATAATTATGCTAAAAGTTTTATATAAGCGCACAAGCTTGCAAAACAATTTTATTTAGCTCATTCGTTTGTATGTCTAGGACTAATTTACACTAGAATGTACAAAACTGATATTATCATCAAGTTGAATAAAGATATTTTGAAATTGAAAATTGAAATTGATGCAGACGTAAATAACTGAACACGATGGAAAGAGATGAAGTAACCTTTTTTAGTAAAAGTATTTTTTTAGATTAGATGCGCTACATCCATCCATTTACGATAGGTTAGGGTATGGAACATAGGCGCACCAATAATTGTTACGAAAATAAAATTTTTAATTCACACACTTCTGCCATACACAATGTAAGATGTGGAATGAACTTTCAAATGAGGCCTTTCAACATATTAATGTTAGAAAATTAAACACTTAAAGAGGCGGGTGAAAAGGGTCTAATAGAGTTTTGTGAGGCCGTCCGTTAGACCTTTCTTCTTTTCGAAGGCAAGTGGTCAGCGTTAGTGTTAGAATTTTGAAGCTGCGCGCACTTCGATTTGGTCTAACAACTGTTGTTTTACGACAGCAACTGGGACCAATAGCTCATGGCCTACCCTGTGACGCACGATAGAGCTCAATCGTAAATACCACTTTTTGTACTGGCCACCCTTCCTTGGTCGCACCGAACGCTGTTAACTATACCGATCGGATAAGAACGGCTATTCGATCTAAAATATGAGCGCTAAGTCCCTTCATGACGACAACGGCTAAGATGTTATAAGTTCTATATTCCCAGTTTTATGCACTCTGTAAACCGTCCGCAGTGGGTCGATACACATGGTCCGCCCTACAAGAGTCGTGGAGCGCGTGGGTGACCCCCCACCCCACCACCCCGCCGCTCCTGCCTTCACTCGCCACCGATGGGGGCGAGTATACAGCCATGCTGCAAGATTTCGTCGACTGTCTGCAGACCATCATGGAAGACTATCCTGGTAAGTGATATTACATATTCATCTTATACAGCCTTCATAGCAGCAGCCAGACGACGCCCACTGCTAAACATAGCCCATAAAAGTCACTTTGAGTGGAGTTCGTCATAATTACCACGCTTGCCAGGCGTCTTGGTGATCATAGAAGATTTTAATGTACCGAAGAGAAAGATACAGCTTTATTTTTGTATAAAGGTATTATTGGTTCCTAAAAATTTGACCAACTAGCGAGATTTGGATATACTCAATACTCAATTTTGTATTGCCGACATATTATGTACTTATTTTCTAATACAGGTGTTATTGATTTTTAGCTTAGAACTGTGTTCGGCGAGTTTGTGTTTAAGTCTGGTCTCGTATCGTCAGGGCTGATCTACTTCCTTTGTAAAAAAACTGGGGGTATTTTTTAACAAATTTGCAGGCTTCCATTATATAAATTGACGTTAGTACGTCAATTTATATACGTTAATAATTTGAAACTAATAAAATGTGGTTGTCAGCTGGCTGGTTCTTTTATATTAGAGAGGATATATTCCGTTATTGCTTTTATCCTTACACATTGTGCGTAAGTACTGTCTTGTAAAAGTAAAAGCGTGAGGAAACGGTAAATTATTATCAGCTATATTACAAGGTTTTGCAGACTGCTTGAAGAAATGGTCATGGAAGACTGTCCTGGTGGGTGGTAGTACTTGTAATAGTTTGTATTCAAAGGATGTCGCACGTCCGTATAGCTTTTACCGGTTTGGTGGTTTAACCGGTTTTAATAATAAATGTGGTGCGGTTCTTGCAATTCCCGTCCTGTTTTTCAATTAGTGTTTGTTCCGTTTGTAAGAGCCTGTGAAGTTTTTTCTCTTCTGCGGATATTATTTCATTGAGAAACAGCGACGGAAAATATCGTGACGAACCCTAATTGCAATAATTGGGAATTTATTTTACAAAAATATTAGAAATATCAAAATATTCCTCCAATCCCAGCATGAACTTATTTCAGTGGAAATATAATAGGCTATAACATGAAAGAAATTTCAAGTCGGTTTTTAAGGTGTTTGTTGTTCTACGAGTACTATATATTTACTTATTGTAATAAGAACAGTTTCAGACCAATTACACTTATTACTTAATTATTGATTATAATACATTTAAAATTTAATATCAAAAATCAATTTAAATAAGCACCTATTAATAAATACATTGTCAATAAAAATCAAATATTTTCGCAATAGGTCAAACACACAGATAGAACAGTTTTCCGATAGTCAAAAACCCACACGTAATCTTCCCGCGCGGCAGGCACGGCGGTGGTCCTCCTGCAGCTGTCGTTCGAGTGGGCGGCGGGGTCGCATGCGGCGGTGCAGGGCGCAGGTGCGCCGGCCGCCGCGCGCGCGCAGGCCGGTGCGCTGCTGGCGCGCGCGGCGGGCCTGCCGTGGGCGCGCCACCAGTGGCTGCACGCGCGCGGGCTGCAGCTGGCCGCGCGGGTACGTGAGGGGGGGGCGGGGCGCGGGGCGCGGGCCGGCGCGCGCGGCGGGCCTGCCGTGGGCGCGCCACCAGTGGCTGCACGCGCGCGGGCTGCAGCTGGCCGCGCGGGTACGTGAGGGGGGGGGCGGGGCGCGGGGCGCGGGCCGGCGCGCGCGGCGGGCCTGCCGTGGGCGCGCCACCAGTGGCTGCACGCGCGCGGGCTGCAGCTGGCCGCGCGGGTACGTGAGGGGGGGGCGGGGCGCGGGGCGCGGGCCGGCGCGCGCGGCGGGCCTGCCGTGGGCGCGCCACCAGTGGCTGCACGCGCGCGGGCTGCAGCTGGCCGCGCGGGTACGTGAGGGGGGGGCGGGGCGCGGGGCGCGGGCCGGCGCGCGCGGCGGGCCTGCCGTGGGCGCGCCACCAGTGGCTGCACGCGCGCGGGCTGCAGCTGGCCGCGCGGGTACGTGAGGGGGGGGCGGGGCGCGGGGCGCGGGCCGGCGCGCGCGGCGGGCCTGCCGTGGGCGCGCCACCAGTGGCTGCACGCGCGCGGGCTGCAGCTGGCCGCGCGGGTACGTGAGGGGGGGGGCGGGGCGCGGGGCGCGGGCCGGCGCGCGCGGCGGGCCTGCCGTGGGCGCGCCACCAGTGGCTGCACGCGCGCGGGCTGCAGCTGGCCGCGCGGGTACGTGAGGGGGGGGCGGGGCGCGGGGCGCGGGCCGGCGCGCGCGGCGGGCCTGCCGTGGGCGCGCCACCAGTGGCTGCACGCGCGCGGGCTGCAGCTGGCCGCGCGGGTACGTGAGGGGGGGGCGGGGCGCGGGGCGCGGGCCGGCGCGCGCGGCGGGCCTGCCGTGGGCGCGCCACCAGTGGCTGCACGCGCGCGGGCTGCAGCTGGCCGCGCGGGTACGTGAGGGGGGGGCGGGGCGCGGGGCGCGGGCCGGCGCGCGCGGCGGGCCTGCTGCGGGCGCGCCACCAGTGGCTGCACGCGCGCGGGCTGCAGCTGGCCGCGCGGGTACGTGAGGGGGGGGCGGGGCGCGGGGCGCGGGCCGGCGCGCGCGGCGGGCCTGCCGTGGGCGCGCCACCAGTGGCTGCACGCGCGCGGGCTGCAGCTGGCCGCGCGGGTACGTGAGGGGGGGGCGGGGCGCGGGGCGCGGGCCGGCGCGCGCGGCGGGCCTGCCGTGGGCGCGCCACCAGTGGCTGCACGCGCGCGGGCTGCAGCTGGCCGCGCGGGTACGTGAGGGGGGGGCGGGGCGCGGGGCGCGGGCCGGCGCGCGCGGCGGGCCTGCCGTGGGCGCGCCACCAGTGGCTGCACGCGCGCGGGCTGCAGCTGGCCGCGCGGGTACGTGAGGGGGGGGCGGGGCGCGGGGCGCGGGCCGGCGCGCGCGGCGGGCCTGCTGTGGGCGCGCCACCAGTGGCTGCACGCGCGCGGGCTGCAGCCCGCACATACACTACGAGTATGTCCCCACTATATATATTCCCATTGCCCAGATATGCACGACGAACGACCCGGAGCTGGCGGCGTGGTCCTGCGACACGTGGGGCCACACGGACGCCGGCACGCTGCTCCGTGACGTCACGGACGACACGCTCGCCGCCACGCTCGCCTCCATACTCTACCTGCTCACTGGAGTCACGCTGCGACATCATCAACACGTGAGACTACTATAATAATAATCCTACTAATATTATAATTGTGAAAGTTTCTGAGTATAGATGTGTGGTGGCCGATGATAATGGACAAACGCGCGTCGATGCAACCGGCCCAAGTCACAGGCGACCGCGGGGAGCGGGGGCGACGAGCGAGGTCGTGCCCACTACCGGCCGCCGCCGCACCACACACGGAGCGAGCGCCCGCGCCGCGCACACGTACTCGTCTGCCGCGCATCCGACGCCATAAAATCACGCGATTGTTCACCTTTCATCTTCTTTATTGTATTTTCTGTATCGTTTCCAATTTGCACCTATTTGTATCGCCTGTCAACGTAATTAAACTTTTTTATTTCTATATTCTTCGCTATTTCATACCACCGCTGCTACCTGCCATCAGCTGGGATACCGTAGGCATCAACCCGACTACAGATGAATGTTTGTTACTCTTTCACGCAAAAACTACCGAACGGATTTGGATGAAATTCGGAACACAGATACAGTTGTTGTTGTTGTTTATACCCTGGATTAACACAGGATACTTTTTATCCCGATCGTATATTCCCGTGGGACAAGTATCGAATACTACTAAGGCGACGCCGCGGGCTTTTTACGCAAAAAAGTGACCATTTTTTGAAATTTTTAGCGTTTCATACTAAAACGGTGAAATGTAAACTTGAGAATATAGATAGTTTATACAGTGTATTAACACATAGGCTACTTTTTACTCACGAGTGAAACTGCGAACCACAGCTAGTAAAATAATAAATATTTGTGGACATTTCACACAGCGCCATCTAGCCCCAAAATAAGCAAAGCTTGTTCTATGGGAACCAGATAACTGATACTATACTTATATACTTTTTGTTTGTGAATACATACATAGAATACAATATAACACCCAGACACAGAACAAGCATCTATGTTCATCACACAAATGTTTGTCCTGGGTGGAAATTGAACCCGCAACCCACAGTTCAGAAGGCAGGGTTATTACCAACTGAGCTCGATAGCTCAGTTGGTAATAACCCTTAATAAACTGAAAACATTAATTTGTTGGCTGGCCCGATGGCCAGCCAACAAATTAATGTTTTCAGCTTTTGTAAATGTATAACCTTTTATGTTCAGATAATAGACCAAGCAACCTTGTTGCCGTGGTCGCGACTACCGGAGCCGGCGCTCGGCGAGGCTTTGGACAGATTCTTCGCGGTACATTACAACCCTTTACTGGCGTACCATGATCTTCCACAGTTCAAGTAAGAACATTCAATTATCGGACTAAATAACTTTTTTTTATTGTTATCGAATGATGTGACGAGCTAGTCGTTCACCTGATGTTAAGTGCCACGGTCGCCCATAAGAGAACAGTGTCACTCGGAATCCTAAAACATAGAGTTACAAGCTACACTGCACTGCACACATCATCCTGAGACATCAGCACAGTCTGGTAATAAGATTACTCGATTGTTAGATCAGATCATAAAGTCTCAATTGCTCAGTAATTTCACTAGCTACAGTGCCCTTCAAACCGGAACACAGTAGTGCTTGCACACTACTGCTTGGCGGCAGAATAACTGGCAAAGCAGTGGTACCTACGTAGACGAACTTTGCAACAAAATTCTACCACCTAGTAAACTTAACTTTAAAAAAAGGGAGTTTAATTGAGGAATGCAAGCTCCCTTTTTGAAGAAAAGTTAAAAGAACCAGAATTTAAAATCCATTGCTAAATTTGACTCTGACACCTTTATTAAACTTTGACAGCTGCTATCGCATTTATAGCTTTAAGTAACCTTCGAAATTGTAACCGTAATTGTCCGTACATCGTCTTCACGTCATCAGCCAGAAGACATGCGGAACATAGACCTCCCCTGTAAAACGCCATTTTAGACGCTTATCATAGAACTTGCCATAATCACCACGCTTTTCAGGCATCTTTGTGATGGTAGAAAATTCTAATGTACCGACCAGAATGCTGCTGCTCATTTCCTGAATTTATAATATAAAGTAAATCCGTAATTGGATGTAAGTTCTAATATTAAGTGAAAATCTGAAAAGCTTAAGATCTGTGGATTTTGTGAAATAAATAAAATAAAATAAAAATAAATACCGTTAGTTGGCTCTTATGGCACCTGCAGGAAGAGATGGGGTGGTAAATAATAATAGTAACAACGTCCAACGATCACATACATAGATCCTGGACCCTAACTAGGATTCCCTGTGTCTACGGACCTAGAAACTACGAGAACCATGGTCCCACAACACCCAGACACAGAACAAGTATTCGCGCTTTTTTCTGTGCACAAATACTTGTCCTGACGCGGGAATCGTACCAACCACCTCCCAGTTTACGAGCCAACCTGCTCAACCACCACACCACAGAGGCTGTCAAGTTGTAGATGTCAAGATCACTTTAAATATGTGATACGATATTTTCCGTGAATATGATTGTAAATTATATCCCAAATAATAAAGAAAAATAATAAATGAATAAGAAATAAATTAATAAGATAATAATATATGTGGGCAGAAACGGGTTGTGCGTAGGTTGCAACCTATATAACTATAGGCCTTCAGCATGTCCACACCGCGCCGTGTCTGGAACAAGAATGATCCGTAGTACACCGAGCGGTCCGTTTTTATGGCCAGATGGGTAGGGAAGCGATGACAAATGCCAGTATTGCCACTGTAATAAAATGCTGCCACAGTTTAAATTACGGTACTGCCCGCTGCGCATAGAGTTTATAACTGGACGTAGCCGCCGTCATATATAAGAAATAAATAAGATAAGATTAATATAAAATTAATAATAAGTAAGATTTTAGAAAACTTGCAAATTTGATTTTGCCAAGAAAGAAACGAATTTAAATCTTATAAATTAGTGGTTATAAATTATAACAATTAATGATTATTACTCCAAGAGTTTGATTGATTGATTAATCGATTATTTATTTGCTAAAAACAGGAGCGTGTGGATGCATTTGTACTTTAGACTAAAACATAATTTAAAAATTTAGAAACTTTTCCTCTCAACAGAGTGATACTATTCGCTTGCGAGCTCCGCGTGCAGGCAGACGTGCGACAAACAACAATGTCGCGCGACAAGCGAGCGCACGCGGTGTCGCGCTGGTCGCAGGCTGCCGCCGCACCCGCGCTGCATGCGCATGTCGCGTCGCACACAACAAGCTTGTTGCAAACATTGACTGAATTAGGTAAGTTTTCATATGTTACTAGTTGAAGTTTTTGCAGCACATTCGTAATTGGTTATCATTATACTGTGTGTGTCCAAGAAACATAAGAGCATATGACGAAGTGATATCGTCTGTGCGATATTTAGGGCGATGGATGCCCATTCATCGCACTACGCACGTTCTGGGCATACAGGCTATGAAGAATTAAAAGCTCTTTTCACAACGAAGAGTCTATTGGTCGTCGTTATGAAAAAGGCTTCTAATTTTTGCATCATTATAAAAAAAATTAAAATTGCAGACATTCTATTTCCATCTCCCTTGCACAACAAATGCAACCTATTGTCATTTATAGCTGGGTTCAAAATCGCTTTTTTAGATCCGAACGAGACCAACCACATAACTCTTCCTTGAGAAGGACTGATTCCTAGCCCTAAGAAGTAAAGTGAAGTAAAAGTGCCTACCTTTCCTTTCGATAGTCATTAATTGCGATTGATATGATTCTAAGGTTAAAAAAAATGTTAAGAAATGACATGACGAGCTAGTCCTTCAGCTGATGTTAAGCGACGCGACTGGTCATTTCAGTGTCACTCGGAACTCCAAAGTATAGTTTCGCGTGACACTGCACTGCGCACGTCATCTTGAGACATGATGATTGGTGTGAGATTAGATCATAAAATCTCATTTGTTCAGTAATTTCACTAGCTACAGTGCCCTTCACACCGGAACACAATAGTGCTTGTATTATATAGTTGTAGTATTTTTATAAAATAAAATATTGTATGTCTGTCACGGGCAAACTGTTGACTCCATTGTGCTAATATTAGTTTTTTAATACCTATTTGTACACAGTTTCTGCAATAAATCATTAATTCAAAAATAAATAATGCATTCATTCATTCTTTCATTTATTCATTCATTAATTCACTACTGTTTTGTGGTAAAATAACTGGCAAAGCAGAGGTACTTACCTAGATGAACTTTGCAGAAAATTTTTACCACCTAGAAGAACCAAGAACCTGCAAGAACGACCTGATGTTGATCTTTATACTTGTACGTTCTAGCTCCATTTTTAGACGCTGCGTCAGGGGAGTTGGAAGAGCTTCTCGGGCGAGCATCCATCATCATGTGCATGGAGCCGGCAGCCGCCGTCGCTCTGCCGGTGCGTTTGTTTTACTTTATGTCCTACTAAATTGGCCGTATTTAGCCAGACCTGATGTGGTCAATGTGTTTTGAATGGTGACTTGGTAATTGTAGTATAAGACATCATCCACGCGATGGTCAATTGGCAGCAGTTGCATGAGAAGAGTCGAAAACCAGGATCTATCATGTACCTTATTATCTATTCAGTCACGTAGCTACCAAAGGGCTAGACGGGGCAGTGACTCTGGGCCCCCTCGGACGCTGACTCACAAACTATAAATTGAAGTAGTGATAATTTCTCCCACATTCGGAATATAAATTTGTTCCGTAAAAGTTTTTTTTTTTTTATCTTATATTTTTTAGGTGTCTTGAGTCGCTTCGCGACTATGCCGGCACCATTGTCTACAATCCGTATCTCAGACTTTCATTAAGTGATATACCATTTTATACAGCGCTCTTGCCGCTTCACTATGTGGAGCGGACAAGACCTTGTACTACACCGACATCAAGAAGATTGGATCCGTATTGAGTGAGCAACCGTAAAAGTTGTCAATTATCTATTCTGTTTCAAAAGTTATTACAGATTTGTTCCGTTTTAGATGTTGTTAATGATTTGTTCCGACGAATTTGGATTACGACAAATCTTTTTTTTTTTCTGGAGTACTTCGAATTCGGAACACGAAGAATACAGAACAAACGATTTTGAATAGTTTAGTTGGGACCCTTTTTGCCCCAGGGCCTTTGGTTACCTAACTACGTCACTGTATCCATCACTGGACTGGACCTTTAGAACTATAGGTGTTTAGAAGTTTAAGTTAAATTGAAATTGATTATTAGCCAAATATCTATGTCTAGTAGGGCATGCATTTCGAAATTTCGAAATTTCATAGTTTCGAAATTTCGGACCATTTTTTCATATTCTGTAATTTCGAAATTGATACCTTAAGTTTCGAAATTTCGAAATTTACTTTTATTTCGATAACGGTCTAGTTAAAGTAGCATTGCTGTTGCTTATAGCCACCGCGTACCGTAGGTTGTTGCTAGGTCATAGAAAGTGGACGTGGCAGAGCCTTTATTGCATTAAAAAAATGAGTCTACATAACGTAGTCGATCTCAGCGGAAAACGGCGTAGGTTTAGAAATGTCTCAGTGATCACAAGGTTAACACCCGAAGTGTTCTCAGGCAGGAGGCACTCTGAATATCGACTTTAAGCTGGAACGAGCTTAATGAACTCCAAGCTTCGACCGAGCATGGTCCAAATCATGAAACATGGATCATCAAGAGTCTGAAACATTCCAGCTAAAACTGGAAAATCAATTTGCGGCCTTGGAAACCACAGATGATGTGGACAAGAAGCTCGGCTAAGTGGTGGATGTCCTCAGTGAAGATAGCGCGAAGTGCAAAGCAGCGTACTGACAGAAAGTCTAAGCTTTCAATAGTTACTATGAAGCGCGATTCATAGAAAAACGACGTGTAAACCCCAGTCTACTTCATCAAAATACTAGCAGGCACTCAACAAGTCGATTAAAAAGCTGGTACGACGTGACCTCCGATTCTCCAATACGCTCGAAATTGAAAGACCTATAGAGCAGAATCGGGGGTCAAAGGTGTTCGTCCGTCAGCAACTTGAAAGAAGCCACCTGACGAAAATGACCACGTCAACAGGGAAATTTGTCTCTTCAAAGCTCGAGATCCTTTCGGAAGTTGAAGATTTTCATGGCCAACTTTTCACATCACGTGCTTCTTAATCTGACCCAAATTCAGAGGACTGAAGAGCCACTTTAACATGCCACTACACGGAAGAGTTGCCTGAATTCAGCCAGGATGAGATCGTGATGGCCCTTAAACAGCCCAAAAATGGAAAAGCCTCAGGTGAGGGCAGAGTAACGACTGAGCTCTTAAAAGCTGGAGGGGCTCCAGTACTCAGTGAGCTACAGGCATTTTTTGACTCTGTCTTCTTTACTGGCCGAACTCCAAAGGAATAGAAGCATGGTCGTTTTGTTCTTAAAAAAGGATGATAAAATCCCTTTGAAGAATTATCGCCCATATCGCTTCTGAGCCATGTCTACATGCTGTTTTCCAGGGTCATCACGAATTGTCTAGCGCGAAGGCCTGACGAGTCTCCAGAACAGGCCGAGTTTTTAGCGGATCTAGCACCATAGGACCAGTGCGGCAGATTGTACAGAAGACCGAAGAGTAAAATCGACCCCTGTGCTTAGCGTTTGTAGACTATAAGAAGGCTTTTGACTCAATTGAAACCTGGCTTGTTCTTGACTCCTTATAGGGAGGGACGCCAAGTTGATTTGCGATACAACGAGGTGCTGAAATACCTGTATGATGCCGCAACGGCGACAGTCCAGTTACAAACTCAGCCATCTGAACATATCCAACTGCGTCGCGGAGTGAGACAAGGGTATGTTATATCCCCGAAATTATTCATAATCGCTTTGGAGGAAATGTTTAAGACGCTGGACTGGAAGAGTTGTGGCATCAAAGTAAATGACTAGTACATTTCTCACTTGTGATTCGCAGACGACATCTTCATAATGGCTGAATCGCTGAAGGACCTACAACGAATGCTGAACGACCTAGCTGATTCTTCTCTACGCATCGGTGTACGGATGCACTTGGATAAAACCAAGGTCATGTTCAACGAGCACGTTGTTCTGAGACCGATTACTATAAATGGAGAAGCTCTTGAAGTTGTTAGGAAGTACGTTTACCTAGAGCAGACGCTTCAACTAGGAAAATAATATCGAGAGTGAAGCCAAAAGAAGGATATAGCTGGGCTAGGTAGCATTTGAGAAGCTTCACCGAGACTTCTCATCGCTCATGCCGCAAAGTCTTAAGATGAAAGTCTTTGAGCAGTGCGTCTTACCGGTCATGACCTGCGGAGCCGAAACGTGGACACTCACAGTAGAACTAGTCCCTCAATTCAAGGTCGCTCAGCGAGCTATGGAAAGAGCTATGTTAGGGGTATTTTCACGGGATTGAATCCGAAACAAAATTATTCGTCTGAACTAAGGTTAAAGACAGCTCGAGTCAGCGAATCAGCAAACTGAAGTGGCAGTGGGCTGGTCATATCTGACGAAGAACCGATAACCGTTGGGGTAGATATGACTAGAGTGGAGACCGCAATCGGCAGACGTAGCGGCAGAACCTGGAAGAGTAGAGCCGAAGACCAGGCTGAGTGCCTTGGGAGAAGTTTATGTCCAGCATGGACTAATATAGGCTGATGATGATGATGATGATGGCGACGATGAGTTGGATCATTGATCATCAGTGAATAAAAATGTATTTTATTTTTTCCTAGGCGCACCCATTTATACATTTTTACACTTTAATTAAAGACAAAGCATAAAGCCCTCTGGTCGGTTTAGTCCACTTCTTGAATGGCCCATTTCCAAAACTATCCTCAGAGCAAAATGATATAGCAAGAAGTGCAATTTGTACTACAGAATTGCTTTAGTGTAATGAGTTTCGAAATTTCGAAACTCATGACACTAATTTCATAGGCCAATTTCGAAACTGAAAATCTATGAAACTGCACGCCCTAATGTCTAGATTGTAATTCAATTAGAGTGCCTACCTTGAAGGTACAATAGAACCAATAAAAAAAAAAAAACTGGACCGGACTAATCGAATACGCCAAGCTTAGCCTTAATAGATACGTTGTATCCCAGAGAATTAAGGTTCCGCTGGAAAATAGGTATATTTTGGGTGATGCGTACCGCCTCTTGTCGGCTATAAAAGCAAGTTGATGTCGTATACTACCCGCAGGTGTGGCAGCGCTGGGCGCGCGGCGCGGGCGCGCGGGCGCGCGGCGCGTGCGTGTCGGCCGCGTGCGCGCTCACGGCGCTCCCCTACTGCGCCGCGCTCGTGGACGCCGCGCTCGCGGCGCAGCTAGCCGCCGGTCAGTATACTGCCCGCAGGTGTGGCGGCGCGCGGCGCGTGCGTGTCGGCCGCGTGCGCGCTCACGGCGCTCCCCTACTGCGCCGCGCTCGTGGACGCCGCGCTCGCGGCGCAGCTAGCCGCCGGTCAGTATACTGCCCGCAGGTGTGGCGGCGCGCGGCGCGTGCGTGTCGGCCGCGTGCGCGCTCACGGCGCTCCCCTACTGCGCCGCGCTCGTGGACGCCGCGCTCGCGGCGCAGCTAGCCGCCGGTCAGTATACTGCCCGCAGGTGTGGCGGCGCTGGGCGCGCGGCGGTACCTACCTAGACGAACTTTGCAGTAAAGTCCTACCACCTAGTAAAATATCCTGGTTTTAAAAAATGTGGAACTAAATTGTCAGAATTTTGCTTATGTTTGTTTATTTTCTAGTGTACTAACTCGCAAATTCACATTTAGTTTTTATCACGCGCCATGTTATCGGAATGCTTCGGTGATATGCTTCACAACTTGCTCGAACTCGCTCTGATAATGCATAAACGTCTGGCGTATGTATCATGTAGTCCACAGAGTAGAGAAAAAATTACGGGCGCGCCTCGATCAAAGCGTGTCTTACTCAACACAAATTCAAGCGTGTCACGCATTAGAATAAATCCTTTATAGTCTGTGGTTTACCTGCGTAGTTGATATAATAATGTGTCTTTGTCTTGTCGTTAGTGTAAGCGCTCAGCGCCTACATGCTCGGCAAGAATAGCATTTTTTTCTTGGTTGGCCATGACACGGTTTGTTTGTGCCAAAGAATAGTACTATTGCTTTCGTCTCCATCGCGCGTAATATTTGTTGCATGTGTGTTTGGCAGACTGTGATTGGTCGGACGCGGTCCGCCGCTGGGTGACGTCATCCCCGTGGCGCGAGCCGCACGTGTTCGTGCCGCAAGCGTGCCTGCACGCCGCGTACGTGTGCGCGCTCGCACACACGCGGCCGTCGGACGCCAGGCCTGCGCTGGCCGCGTTGCACACTGCCAACGTTAACTTGTAAGAATTTAAAAAAGAATATAGAAAATATCCCTTTTTACCTAATAAATAGGCCTATTTATTAGGTAAAGTTCGACAGTTTCTGTGGTTTTTTTTTTAACGATCTAATGCTGTTGGTCTCTACCGCCCTTTACAGCGTTACCTTTGCTTAGGGCGCCCAGCCGTCAAAAGTGGGAGGCAACTAGCTGGCGGGCACCCCTGGGGTGCGAGCCTCGGCTTGGGCCGTGGCCGGGATACGAGGATCGAGAAGACTACGTCCACTGGAAGAGTGGACCCTATTGAAGGTCGCGACCCTTCTAGCTAACCTACGGGGGGTACAGTTTCTGTGGTGTGGTGGTTGAGCAGGTCGGCACATAACGGCGGTGGGGTCGACAGGACAAGTGTTTGTGCACAGAAAATAAACGCAAATACATGTACCGAGCCTGGGTGTTGCGGGACCGTGGTGTTCGTAGTTCCTGGGTCCTTAGACACAGAGAATCCTAGTTAGGGTCCACGATCTATGTATGTGATTGTTGGGCGTTATTATTTATATATTCAAAGTTGTAAACGTAAATACATGAAGTGTTGCATTAAAATACATTGAATAGAGATCTCAAGGTTCAAAAATTATCATAATCCTATTTTGTATTATAGCGGTAACAGCTCCCATATGTTAAGAAAGGATAAAAAATATTTCCGCCGCGGCCCATCATTTGGGGTGTCATTGGTGTCGATTCTGTGTTGCATTCTCTAAAACTAAAGTAAACTTAAAGTATGGCGGTAATCTTCTGATAAAGGGGAAATGAAAAAGACGGAAATATGTTAATTTCGTTTAGCTTTAGAATTTGCGACACAGAATCGACACTATTGAATAGGTAACTTAAAGTTAAATATTGAAAGAATAAACAAACCATAATTTTATATTAAAGATAAATTTTATGTACTTCGACAGTGATCCATTGTTCACGCATAAAAACCTAAGCATGTCTGCGTGTGTTAGAAAATGACCTTTGCTATTTCCGATAATTTTTTGCAAATTGTATAATTTTGATTCGATCAACAAGCAAAATATTTTTCAGTTTACAATGCGAGCCAATCGTAGCGGTGTGGATATGCTACGCGTGTCGCGTAGCCCACGCCTGCGCTACGAGCGCTACGAGCGCCGCGGAGGAGACCCGGCACGCCGCCCGAGCGTTGCTGTCAGCGTGGGCGCAGCCGCCGCGACGCTCCATACTGTCCGTGGTCACTCTACAGGCAGACACCAACCGCACTTCTGCATTGTGAGTACATAACATCCCCTCCTAGGCAAACTTGCCAATCTGTATATTTCATATTTTTTAGGAGAGCAAAAACCTACCACTTTACTATGGTATAATTTTAAAAATAGTTCAGAGTCGCTTATTTACTGCAATCGTATCTTCTAAACTATAAAAGCTAGAAATACAAGGATTTGCCACAATGTGTATCACCTTCTAAGCTGTTTGTCCAATAAAACTCATTGTCACAATAATTGGCAAGTTTGCCGTGGAGGGGACGATAACATGTCACTGTCACTAAAAAAAGTCGTTTGTACGGTAACAATTGACGCCTGCTGGTCGCGCAAACGACTCGCTTAAACTTGAAGCTCCGTCTCATACTCACGCGCCAATATGCTTACACTTCAAATGTATGCTAGCTGTTAATGTGCCAATTATCCATAATCACGTTGATCATTAGTTCAGTTTGTATTTCATAAAGAACACTAAAACTACTCTCTAACTTAAGTTGCTGTCCAAAATGCTCGCAACGAATCAGCATTACAATTCAACGGGGCAATGCTGCCAGCATGTTGGGTACGCTACTTACCGGTAGTGGGCTGCAGCTATAGATTATAGCGGCTAGTGTAGTTTACGGAAATTTCCCTTCCAGCCAGCAGCTCCTATGCCGACTGGCGGAATGCATCCTCGCTCCATCACCAGATGCGACCGCAGCCTACGAGTCGGCATGTAATGCAGCCCCCGGCGGGCAGGCCTCCGTCGCGTGGGGGCGGAGCGCGAGCCCCGGGCACCTGCCGCGCCTCGCTGCCCGCCTCTATCCCAAGTACGAGAGATACTTTACTATGGAGCTAGATGCTGTCAACTGTTCATAGGTGTTCTGGAGCTAGACCCTGTTAGAAATAAGCGTTACTAAATGTGTCACTAGATTTCCTGTTCTTGATTAATGGCTTTTTAGCCATAAATCTTGCCAATGTCAAGTGATCTACATTTGTTCAGTTATGTCACATCAGTCATAGTTTGTCAAAGTCAAAATACCACCGTAATGGTGGATATTTTATTGAAGGCTTTTAAATACTGTCCACATTTGATAGCCGTCACTAGACGTGTTACTAGAGATACAATCAACTGGCACTAACAGAAACCTGACGGCTTAAAAACTTTGGTAAATTCAAGGACTGCGAAGAAACAGTCATAGAACTGTCGTTTTTAGTTTAGAATTTTGTACAACAGTATAGCCATCTACTATGACGTACCTACTGCAACGGATACGTCCTAGAGATAACTGCGAACTTACGAGCTGTCAAACTTTAATTCAGACGCGAATTAGTGATTTTCTGATTTTATCACGTGACATACATACTACTTAGTTTTATTATGTTATACCGTAGATTCATAGAACATTAAGAAATATTACTTGTAATATTTTATATGAAATGCCAACGAAAATACTAATAAAAAGAACGATTACGTTATAAGTTCGAAAATCCGCCTATCTTCTACTACACAGCGATAGTAAATAAATACTTCATAACGATAAAAAGATTAACAATACTGAAGAACTAGATATATTATTTTCTTTGATTCATTATGTTACCGAGTTTGGTGCGAAAAATATGATTTTCTAACAATTCATGACAATTTGGTATAAATCATTTTAAACTTAGTTTAAGAGCGAAAAAAACTGAATAAAACATCCTGTTTGATGAAAAATCTTGCAATCGGTTTATTATAAAGTTATTGAATGTCTGTGATAGATTCTACCGATTAATCACGGGGAGGTATTCCTAAATATCATCATTTACTATATTTGTAAATAATATTAGTAAATACTACCAGCGGAAACGCAGGCTAAATTAGATTATTATTGAATAAAAAAGTCTGATTCATTAAATGTATGTATTAATATTAAAATATTTTATGTGTAATGTTTTAATTGTTCTCTACGTAATCTAGTCTACTAACCATTTCTTTAGTTTATATTGTCTATATATTCTTTGTTTAAAGTGTTTAATCATTCATATAGTCGTTTAATTTTAATTTCTAATACGTATGTAATAATATTATTTAACGTAGTTATAAATTGGCCCTTTTATTCATAAACGCTATATAAACATGCTATAAAATACTCTGTCTTCTTTTCGCTGACGAGAAGTGTTGCGCGTAAGATGAGACAAAAATTATATAGCATATTACCTTGGGCAGCTGTTCCACCGCTGGCAATATAGCGACTAGCTATAGCAATAGAATGTTATCATGTATTAAATATAGCTCCCGTGTAAGTAAGAGAGATAAATTTATTAAAAAGCGAGTGTGCTTTACACCACATGACTGAATTAAAACTTCTTTAGATCCATCTAACGGCCGGTATTACTTTGTTTTTGCTTTGTTTAATGTTGATTTCGCCATCTTGACAACGGTAAATTGTCATTTTACCGGACATAATAATACAAATTTTAAGTAATTTTTAACTTTGTTATTTTGACAATGGGGATCTACGTTAACCAGCAACTATCAACTTCCGTTCGTCTCGTTACGCATTCACCAGCTTACTCCTCAAGTCAAGCGTGCGTAAAGAAGTTTTACTTAAAAATTGATCGCTGACTGTTCATATACTGACGGCGAGAATTTTCTCTGCACTAGTTTGCCGCAGCGAAGAGTTATCAAGCCCATTGACACTCGCTTGGCGAGTAGAACACTCAGCCCAACGTCAGAACTATCGGAACTGCACATTCGTTTCTCGCTGCTCGCCATCTAGTTCCTAGTTCTATTCACTTCTCACTCATCGTCGGCGGTGGGATAACTGAATGGACGTATCATAGATGCGTCCGTGGACAACTGCCATAGCGTAGCGTATGAGTAGGAGGGTAAACTATATTCTTTTACTATTACAAAGCATTACATGTTGAAAAAACAGCTTTGATAGATGCTCAATGTCCAACCACTTTTATAATAAAATAAAGAAATAACAAAACATTACGTATGTGTTTTACTTTTTACTTATTGAAATATATTCGTATATTCTGAAATATCAATAATAATATAATAACGCCCATCATAGATCCTGGACCCTAACTAGGATTCCCTGTGTCTAGGGACCCAGGAACTACGGGGACCACGGTTCCACAACATCCAGACTCAGAACAAGTATTTGCGCTTTTTTTACAAACATACTTTTACACAAATACTTATCTTGTTGCGGGAATCGAACCCGCCGCCTCTGAGTTATGAGCCGACCTGCTCAACCACCACACCACAGAGGCTGTCAATAAAATAATTGTTAGTATATATACATACATACTATGTAAGAAATCTAAATTAGACCACGGTGTCCGTAATTATACCTACACGACAAAACACAATAAAAATAGTCTAATAATAAAATATGTATGTTTATCAATTCAATTAATTTAAAATATATGTACTAATGCTTTATTATAAATCTATTCTTTGCTTTATTAATACTTGCGCTGCTTCTACATAATTTTTGATATTTATATCTATGATCCACACCTCACTAACATTATTCACTGAAACTAATAGCCTTGTTGAATTACAATTTTAAGTTTTTCAGACGATATCTTACAACATATTGTTATCTCACTCGCACCATTTATGTCGGAAATATTTGAAGAGAGCAATAGAAATATACGCCCTTCACAACTTTAACGACTCTACTGTAATACTGATTTCTATTCACTTCTCTCGAAATAACTATCGAGGCAATAACCTTTTGGCTTGAAAATGTATCACCAGCCCCATTATAGCTGCCAGAGTCGCGATTCCGCTAGCCTTCTGAGTGCTCAGAGCACTGCCCCATAACCACCCTGGGGGTAACCAGCTCACCGCGTGAACCGTGTCGAGGAGCAGCTTGGTGGTCGTGAGGGAAGCCAGGGTGAAACGAGTTGGAGCGCACTTTGTGCGATTTGGTGACTTCACGTTTTGCGCTGCAGCCTGTAGGGCACGGATGGACCTGGAACCATTGATAAGTTATTTACATAACCACTGGCAAGCTCTGGCATATGCCACCCTTGTCTCACACACATGTCGTAGTCCGTAGTCAAAGCTGACAGACACTACGTTTAAACAGAGTCAGTATCTTTCCGACTGATTTTCGTCTAGCAATGGGCCAATCCAAAACCGCACTCTTTGAGTTAGTAGCCACCCACTTTAGACGACTGAGCGTTTGTAACCACCCTTCTCTCTGATAACGCTTTAACTGTTCATAGAAAACAACTAAGGCCGGCTACAAATAAAGAGCCAGTAAATCCCATTCTAGGCTTACGAGTAGCATACCGGCATGAAAATAACGTAACTTATGACCGAAACAATTAATAATACTTTTACAAACATGTAATAAAATCTGATAATGGACAGTGACGTAAGGTTGTTTATTTTGATAACTGCTCGGAACTGGATAATCAATCTGCTGCATGACTATGTTTTATCTTAACGTAGACATAACTAAGCTCTTTAGATAATACGGTCATTCTAGTATTTTTATTCCTAACTGTATTTGGTCATAGATTACAGCCACGATAGTTCGTTAATATGCGAGACATGGCTGATCCCTCGACTACACCAAAACATTGGGAATTCAAACACTCGCTACAAAATTGTATTATGCAGAAAATTATAAATGTAGTTCGAACGCCTGTATGCTTCTATAGATCATATAAGTAATATCTCAAATTTGACCAAATGATTAGTGATCATAGCATAATCATACAAAGTATAGTAGTTTCTTCAATCTACGTTGATAAAAAACAAAAATGAACTTACTTAACAAATCCAACGAAAGCGTAAAGCGACCAAAAGAGCTTGTGATACGTCTTAATCCAGAATTCGGTTTCTTTCGACACCTTGAGGACTCCGGTGTCGATGAGCCAGCCAAGTTTCTCAGCCTGCAGGTAACCAAGTGTAAACGCGCTGCCAGCTACGCTGATGGTACCCCAGATTATACCATCCTAGAATACAAAAGGCACAAGAATTATATAAACATTTGATTCGGTTCGATTCCCGCCGCAGGACAAGAATTTGTGCACAGAAAAAAAAGCGCAAATACTTATTCTGAGCCTGGGTATTGTGGGACTATGGTCCTCGTAGTTCATGGGTCCCTAGAGACAGGGAATCCTAGTTAAAGTCCAAGATCTATGTAAGTGATCGTTCGGCGCTATTATTATTAGTATTGCAAAAAAACGGAGCAGAACAGCTACGGAGCAAACAGTTCTGTTGTCAGCAGGTTAAGAAACATTCTGTCTCATCTTCAGCCTGTGTTAATTTGCTGGGCACCGCCTCATACACATTAATAGCTCAAAAAGCATACGGCACTCACTTGTTTCCCAAGTCCATAGCTCAGCGCTAATTTGATAGCAGCCGCGTCGTCGAAGAGTCTCATGGTGGAGCGCGCGGCTGCGAACCGAGCGCTGGCCGTCAACAGGTCCTGGCGCTGAGTTGTGGATCCCACGAACTTTAGTGCGTAGCATGTTAGGTTAAGCACCTGTGGGTAACGTGTATAAGTTAACTGTTAAGTGTTATAAACAAAAAGTATATAAGTATTGCATCAGTTATCTGGTTCCCATAGTACAAGCTTGGCTTAGTTTGGGGCTAGATGGCGCTGTGTGAAATATGTACTAATACAACTTATGAGTTCACTGCTCAACTATCAATAGTATAATAAAAATATCTACATAAATGATATTTGTACCTTAGCACAGAATAAAAAGTAGTAGTTTGAGAGATAGATAAAACTCTTTATTGAAAAACCACATTACAGGAACAATTGACAAGCACAAACTTAAAAATTAAGAGTCACAATGAGCGGTCTTATCGCTTATAGTGATCTCTTCCAGACAACACAAACTACTAACCCAGCGCACTCCGCTTTTAAGGCACGAAGCTACAGTACTTCAGCGTCGGACCGGTCGGTCGAGCCTTGCAGCGGTGCGCAATCTAAATTAGATTTTATTGCGTAGCAGCAATAGTTAACATTCATTAAGACGTTTATTTGGTACACTCGGAATATTTCTGTGACTATTAGATATTTGTACTATTGTTTATTCTGTGCCTACATGTAGGTTAGTTGCACATTTTGGAAAGATACAATCAAACACTCAGCGAATGCAATCCAGATAATGGTCTCACCTTATCTCTATTCACGTGAGCCTGCACCAAATCACAAAATCCATCGACCAGTTCCATCGCTCTGTCTACCTATTACAACCGTTCTCAATAAGAACACCTAAATGTTCAGTACCAAATATAATCAAGAAAACATTTTTATCGCATATTTTCGATAAGTTATCTAATACTTAGATAAGCTTGATCTTTAGCGAATTTTGCTTCTATCGACGACGTATAGTGCCCGTAGATATATATCATGTCTATCAAATGTAATCGCCTTCATATAATCAGCCGGAAGACGTCCACTGCTGAATATATAGGCCTCTCTAATAAAACGCCACTTTGGACGCTTGTCATAGGAGGGTGTTTGACTTAATTATCTCGCTTGGCATACGTCTTGGTGATCGCACAGTGGGTGGATTTACCAGCAAGCTGAGAAGGCTAGGGCGGCAAATTCGATTTTTTTTTTTCCTTTATTTTAATTTCTTAAAAAAAAAGAGTCCATCTGACTTCAATCCCACCGCATTTGTTTATCACAAAATTGAGAACATCGTCAATGTAGACTGTAGTTTAAGTCGAAACACACATTATTAAGCATGACTCAAAAACTATCCATCAGATCTTGATCAAATTGAAATGGGACCACACGGGAAAAGCCAGCTTTCAAATATAAAAAAAAATCATCAAAATAAGTTCACCCAGTCGAAAGTTCTGAATATTTAAAAAGATACAGTCGAATTGAAAACTTCCTGTTTTGAAGTCGGTTGAAAATATATATTTTTTAAATAAACGGAGAAAAGAAGTCTCGATAATTACAATATTTTAGTAGTGAAAGCTGTATTGATAACGATAGAGTACAATTCATAATACTGCAATTTCATTGATAAAGAATATGTAATTAATATGGTCCGTATTACAGAACGATGCTCAGTCATCGGTCGGTGCTCAAGCAGAGATTTAATTTACTAATTGCTCACTTTATAAATGAAATCTCTGATTAAGTACCGATCGATGACTGAGCATCGTTCTGTAATATGGACCTATGATTATTAACACCCCAGTGAAATACCCCAGTTTTGAATTGCAGACATTAATTAGACGGCAAAAATCGAATGGCAAATTTGTAAATCCACTGTGATCGTAGATTTTGAAAAGAATTCACTGTTATACAGCCTTATTAATAAACGGGTATTAGTCTCGGATTAGTTACTTCAGCTCTTGTCAGCTGGAATATTTAGCTGGATCGAAAGAGACAAAAGATGGTATAACTAGTCTTAAGCTAGTTCGTGTTATTAATAAGGCTGATGGTGTTTAATAATAGGTATGTAGTTAGATTATCTACCAGCATAGATTAGCATTTTACATAACATGTCAATTATTTGATAACAATTATAGTGATGTGATTATTGCGCAGAGACTAGTGTACGCTATTGTAATTACTTCAAGATATTCATTTTCATATTTTTACTAGTTGACTCGCCTCGGCTTCGCAAAGGTGAATTAGTAAAACACGGTCGACCGGGATATAAAGTCCTATGTCCGTCTCCTGGTTCTAAGCTACCTTGCCACCAATTTTCAGCCAAATCGGTTCAATCGTTCTTGAATTATAATTAGTGTAACAAGTGTAGTGTGTAACAAGACTTTCTTTAATATATAGATATAGTACCGAAATATTCCTACTATCGGAGTTGATTGGGCGAGATCGCTTTTCAGTGATAAGACCAACCAGTTGCCAATCTAACCCATACAAAATTCAAAACTACATTTTAAAAATGTGTTATCCTATTAAAATGATAAAAATATAGTTTCAGTTCCATAATCACATTTATTAAACATTTTAAATTTAACAACTCAAACATGATCATTTTATTTCAATCCCATTAAAGTGTATCAACTGATAATATTATAATAATAATAACACCCAACGATCACATACATAGAACATACATCAAATACTTTTTATATTCTGACCCTGCCAGCCCTGCCTTACCTACTTTTTTTAATTTAACAAGTAGTATTACATATGTTACATTCTATAGCTGTGTATAATTTATTCATCCAAGCACATATTTATTTAATTTTATGAAGATGAATTTTGACGTTTATTTTCTATTTATATTTATATGCATCATTACTATAATATATACACATAATATATACAATATTTACACAATACTAACAAACGCTGTAAGTACTTTCTACATTATGAAATTAACCATAGACATTTATACATATATGACAAGTTATACGTTTATTTATGTAACAACGAAAATACATTTTAGGTGTATGGTATACCTATGTATGTATTTAATTTATACAAAGACCGACAGCTGATATAAAACTTGGCAAATAAATGAAAAAGTGGTAAATGCGAGTGATATAAAACAGTTATTTTAATGAACAATAACTTTATGGAATGCGAGGTTACAATCACTAAATTCCTCCGATTTAACTAGCAAGACCTTCAGATTGCTTCCACCTTTCACTTTCACTACATGTCCACTTTACCATGACACACCCACACCATCAGACTCAAGGATATTAATTTTATCAATTGTCACTTTCATTCGATGTTTTGCGTTTTTCGCCAACATTTCAGCACTTTGCTATTATCATCTATTGTTTACAACCATCAAAAATACCGATCAATAATCCTTTACTACAAATTTGTTTATTTTAATAGTCTTTTTCTCGCAAAGTACATAGCTATACCGATGACGGAAGACGTCGTTGCGATGGCTGCGATCTTGGTACCTCCTATCTTTTCCCCCCACAAACAGCCTTCAGGCAAGCAGCTGACCGCATGGGTGATATCTAAGCAGAGCTTCCCGGCTACTACTGCCTGGAGTATGAGTCTGATGTCAAGATTCCGTCGGGCGTCGGCCCCGCCGTCCTCTGATGAGTTTTGGAGGCAGTCTCTGCTCCACCACAGCTGTCTGATCGATCGTGATGTCCTAAAATAATATAACGAAAAATATTAAAAATTAAAGTTATTTGATAAACTCGAAACTCTAAACTATGTAACAGAAAGTGGGGCAATGGAAGATGCTAGTATAACAAATGCCTGTATAAGAATAGAAAATGTGGACAAAATGTTTTTATCTGTACGAAAAACTTTATGACAAAAACAAAGTATTAAAACTTTAATTGTCTTGCAATCAGTGAATAAGATAGCGCCAGAACCTTGGACCTATGTATCTGTATTCACAGCATTTGCACTGCAAGCCATTGCGAAGCTAATATTACTGCTGTTTTAGCTATACTATTTATACATATTGTAATGCACCTACCTTATTTCAAACGTGTTTTGGATATAGCTTAAATAAATCAAAGTACCAAACATTGTCTGTTTGGTACCACACTTTGAACATAATGGTCAACATTAAACAGATTTGGATGAAAATTCGCACACAGATTGATGATATCGATAGGTATTTTATACCCTGGAAAACTTAAGATATTCGCGGGAAAATGGGTAGATGGCGCCTTAGCCAACGGTATCTCCTTAATTTAGGCGATACCGTGGGGCGCAAGTGACTACACTTATTACATCTCCATCAGGGGAGGAGAGTTTGCCATAATCAGCACGCTTTGCTCGTGCAAAGCGTGTGTCTTGTCGAGTGTCTTTGTCCAAATATTGCAGTAGATTATAAGGCAGACTGAGGAGACCTATTTTTACGGCGGGACAATAAGGCTAACATTTATTTATGTCATGACATATTTTGTAAATAATGTTTATCTATAGTACAATAATATCCTAAAAAGCTGCGTGGAAATTGGAGGGGACGTACGGCAGGTTCTCCGTAGGTGAAAATCCGACTCTTCTAGATTTCTTCGCGAAGATTTTCGGCCAATTACTTGATCGACCCTAACGCCTCGGGTGTGTCGTAAAGAGATGTTGCGCGAGCGGTGTATTTCCATCGGTTCAAGAAGATTATTGACCGTTAATTGTAGGAGCGGGGTTGGAATTTGAATGCGTGCGTGCCTATTCGCATAATTATTTCTCAACCTATCTGGTAACAAGAAAAACTTACTGTATGAATGATATGCAAAGGCTAGCCGCCCACAGCCCAGTGCTGACAGTCTCGAAGATGAATGCACTCCTGGGGGTGAGGTTGATGATCCCCACATCATGCAGCCAACACACCTTCTCCACCGGCAGGAAGGCCTGGTCTATAGCGTTAGCGAACACGCCGAGACAAGCCGCCAGTTTCGAATTTTCCTGAAGATACGGTGATACATATTGGTGTCGATGTCGAATCCATAGAAAATGATGCATGGGCTTTTTAGTGGTGGCAGCCTGCTAAGGTTGCATCACAATGTACTCCAATATCAAATGATTAAGATAACAGCGGAGTCTGTACCTACAAACGTTCTGCCTTCAGCACATCTTCGGCTTTATAGACTTCTATGACGTAAGGTAGCATTAGGATATCGGCAGCCACGACCGAGCTCGCGGTGCATGAAACACTAGAGCCATGCCCTGTAGCTTAATAGATAATAGACTAATATAATATACGAAGAAGGATTGCGAATGCTACCTCCACAAAAATGTGTGAATGATCATTAATCATCAACAACATTTGCAGGCCGTCGCGGCTGCCGGGTCGGGATTGCTGAGATCCGAATGCTCCCTTTTGGATTTACGTTCTGCTTAATTCTAACAAGCAGTTTAATAGTAAAACATACATGTCTGCCCAATCCATAGTTAAAGGTATGTCTGATCATGGGTATGTCATCAAACAGTCGGAGCATAAGCCTGGCGTTGGAGAGACGTGATCCTGCCGCCTGCCATGACTTGTCTTGTCGTAGGCAACCATGTAGTTTAAATGCATAGCATGCTAGACGAACCACCTACAAAATAAAACAAAACTTTAATATTTTAACATATTCACTGAAATGAATACATAAATTATTCAAATCAAATAATGTATTTGCTTAAGGTCATGTCATTGCACATTTTTTATTTTATGGGGTCTCTGTTTGAATTTGAAAAACCACAGTTCATAATTAATTGATGTCAAACTGGGTCTGTGAATGAAAATTTGTTGTTTCTGCAGGTTTTTTTGGATATCAAATAAATGTTATATCTGGACATTCATTTAGAACACAAGTCTGGCTACTTAAAAAGTGTAAATTTGAAGAACTATTCATATGGTATATTTTGGGGTCATTAGAACGATTTTATTTTAGAAAAAATAAAGTACCTACCGAGTTAAGTTTTGTTCTATCATTCCTGTTTTTCTTTTAATTTTATAGTTACAATTTTTTTTCATATTGAATATTTTGACAAGTCACAACACATTAGTGATGTCAAAAAAGTTCCTTTTGTTGATTTGGAGCTTTCACCGTGCCTTAAGGCAAGGCTTCTTTACCTTGAAGTCCTTTAAATATGATTCTGCTCCCTAACATGTACCACTTAGTACAGAACACACTTGCGACAGAGAATAATTATATTATAACTGACAGTGCAATGGTTGGCAGTAGCTTGCAACTTTGCCTGCGGCCATAATTTATGTTTATAATTTTTATAGCAGTATCAGTTTTTCACAGATTAATTTGTAAAGGAAACTTTTGAAGGGGCTTGGATTTTGCTCTAATTTAAAAGTATATTGAGTATATATACGATTAAAAGTAAGAAACATTTAGTAATTCACCAGGAACTGAACAACACTATCTATCAGGTTGTTGACTGGAAAAACCGGTACTCATACAAAATATCAAGGCTATGTAGTTCCGCATACTTTACCTTGTCTCTTCCGTTGTAACTATCTAATAACTCGCAAATATCTTCGGTTATCGATGTCATTTTATAAGGTACACTAGATCAACTTCTTATAGAAAAAGTAAATTCGGTTTCACTGATAACTTATCAAGTCTTGCTGGCGTGCTAACAGCTTCACGACTCGGGAAAGTAATACAGTTCTTCACGGTCTCGATGGTAGCGTGAGCGTGCGATACTACACATTTGCGGAATTATTCTAATTATTAGTTATTAATTAATTTCACAACCATGGAACTAATTTCGACTTCGTTTTTGTTTCGAACGATAGGCTAGAACTACAGACGCTCCCAGCTGATCACAATACTATTATATTAATTATTATCCTTACGCAGCTGATTGACCTGACAGTGTCAACGACAAACTATAGATCAAAGAGTATGTAACGCTATAGATTGAGATGGTGTCAACGTTATGTACAGTGTTATTACGTATTGTACGAATATCCTCTACTTGGTCTGTGGTACAAATAACTAATTTGCATCTCATTAGTGGCTTAAAGTGCTAATAATTGGGTCACTTACAATACCCTATATCCTCCACAGAGTACTTTATTTTTCTACAATCACATCCAAAGAGTATGTAACGCTACGCTTAGACCCATCTCCATTCTCCAAAGAGCATATAATCACTACGTTTTATTTTCGCCATTCTCTAAAACGTAGTGGTTATATGCTCTTTGGCCATTCTCCTTTACTGGGTCTGTCTGTGTTTACAATTTAAAATGTGTTTGCGTATTTATAAATTGTAATGTGTGTGTATGTATGTATATTTGATCTCCTATCGAATAAAAAGGAGCAGTAATAATTAATAATTTACGTTATTTTACGGAGAAGTATAATGACGGTGTTTTCTTTACGAAATATTCCCGAATTTTCCAAGAAGCAACGTATCGTGGTTGTTGGAGTTATTGGTAAATCGCCCTACAGATATCCCAACAAAACTACTCCGCTTTTACCTGCTGCCCAAAGCGACGAGGTTAGTGATGCACTAGGCTCGGTTTTCTACCTCACATACATAACACCATTGGGGCTTGAATTTTCTAAAACACTTAGTATAGTATGTATATATTGTAGGTATAAGTACTCAATATCTCAAGTAATGCATAAAATACTTTGCTACATACCTTACAAAATTATTCAAAATATGCAATTTGACTCGTCAGAATGGAATAGAATGCCACTGGGATGAGCGCAGAAGTATACTTTACCTTCATGCGGTCACATACCTTGACACCAAGCGCCTAGCTGACTTAGCAGCTAACTTGGATGAGAACTCCAAGAGTACTGAGAAAGATGCAGATGCTGCACACTGGCTGGTGGCCTCAGGAGAGCTGGCAGCGGACTCCTGCAGAGTAATAGCATTGCTGTTCCAGTTGTGCCATGTTGTGGTTCTGTCATCCCCAACATCAACATTTGATTTAGGATATTTGCAGTTGTTTAAAGCTATAGATTCATACAGGTGAGAATAAATACTGAAGCACTAAAAACTTTTAACATTTTATTGCTTCATTACTGTTTTATTTTGAAAAATGTATT
Source organism: Ennomos fuscantarius (assembly GCA_905220475.3). Lineage (NCBI taxonomy): Eukaryota > Metazoa > Arthropoda > Insecta > Lepidoptera > Geometridae > Ennomos > Ennomos fuscantarius. Next base: position 2,463,590 of record HG992032.1, read on the forward strand.
GATTCCAGAACAGAGCTCACAACTCGAATTTCAGCGGCCCTCTCTGAAATCCAAGCTACAGGTACATGGGAGACACATGGCCGGACATGTTGCCCTCGTCTCCTGTTTCACTTCAGACGGGCTCCCACTCCTCTGCGAAGAAACCCTGGTGCCTTGAAACGGCTTGAACATGCTACCGAGGACCAGCTGTACTTTATATTTAGAAAAGCTAGGATTATTACTAATGTTTGGTAAATTACGATTGCACTGTTTTGGCTGAATAAAGACTGTAATATAGATTTTAAAAGTTGAAAAAAAAAATTTATATAGATTGAAATTGTAGATAATATATCTAAGCTGTATTCTATTTATTACTGATTTTAACATACTGTAACTATCAGACTAAGTCCTCTATAGGACAGATAGAAGAAGAATGAAATATGTTAAAATCAGGAGTAATAAGAAAAAAGGCTATAACTGGTCAAATACTGGTGTTTTGCATAACAATAGATTAAAATTAAATTCCATATAAGTTGTGCCATACATCTGATATTCCTTGGATTAACATTAGTGATTTTTTTCAGTGCGAAATCTCTTTTTGCAATACCAAAGAATGAGGAGTTTGTATACATCAGTGCAGATACTGAGTCAGGTAATGCGCGTGATGTCAGTGCCCTCGTGCGAGGCCTGGTACAGATGTGCGCGGGGGCAGAGCCCGAGACGCCGCCTGACCGTCCCAGCTTCAGAACCTTCCTGCAAGGTCATATAGACAAAGCACTTGATGAGGGGTTTGATGATAATGTCGGGAAGTATGCAATGAGCACTTCTTTCTTTCAAGTAAGTTAATTTTTAGTACAAAGTTGCATGGTCAAGGCTGCTAAGGCTTGCTTGCATATAGATAGGAGAATATCACCTGTTATAGCTTGCGCAAAACTTTATGAGCTCTCGAAAGTTAGCACGGACGGCTGCGGATAGGATAGGTGTCAAGAGACGCGGCGGCAGTTCGGGTAGGGAGCCGCTAACGCGAGCGCGCGTCTAGCAGCGCCGCGAGCTTGTGTGAGTGCTACGTTCGTACATGAAACACATGCGCGTTGCCTTTCGAAAGTACAGTCGAGTGTGATAGTCTTCAGTTAATTTTCATTGTATAGTTAATTTTTGTTACTTGTTTCTGTTACGTATTGTTGTTTTTTACGCGTTCTTTAGATATGTACGTTCTTAGTCTAAAACTTTGTAAATGTAGGTAAGAAGTAGCCAACTCATGCCAGACAATAGATGAATACACGCTACCTTACGCTACGATCTATATTCCGTCAAAAATCGTACGTCAGATCCGTCTTCAAACGATGAAACGTCAAACGATAGATCGTAACGACATGCAGTTACTGTATGACCGCTTTTACAATATTCATAATGCATTCAATTGTGCCATGCGCGGTTTGGTACTTGGGCCTAACTTCGGAGAGCTCATAAAGTTTTGCATGAGTCATTTATGTTATCCACCTTTTTGCAATCAATTAATTAACCATATTTAGTCAATTTACTGTATGTTAGGTCTAAAATTCTAAATGTCTGTTGACTATATTCCAGTTACCATCAGCATCATCCTGGAGAGCTGCAGCTCAAGCATTGGTTCCAGTATTCCTAGAGGAGTCCCCCACTCCGGACGAGGATGACGAGAGCGAGCCAAGCGGTGCCCTCTACGATGCACTGGCCACTGATGTCAGGTTCTCAGCAGCTAGGTGTGCTAAGGTAAATGTTGCTGATGACGACTAGACATTTAAACTTGCTATCAATAATTTAATTCGGTAACTAATATTTTAATTACGCTTGGCATAATTAAATTATTTATATGGTGTCAGTGTTATAAGTTGTGTACAGTTATAATCGGACTTTAGGTTTATATAGCTGTGTTAACGTTGATTTTGCACTAATATTGTCTGTTACCGAACCTATTACAATAAAATAAAGTACACTAAAAAGATGGATGTGCTCAAACAGAATTATAAAGAATACACAGCTTTTTTTTTAAACCTTTATATAATAGATCTATAGACACTTTATAATTTTATATTCTTAGAACAATATCATTAATTAAAATACTACGTAATTCATTTTATGATGATTATTTGACTACTAAGCCATAGAGAAAAGAAAATGTAACGATCTGAATTTCTCCTAATATTGCCATTTATCATAATGACATGTTTCAGGTATTGCCTATTGCACAAGCGTCGTACGCGGAAGGTCTACCGTCACACTATTCCAGTCAGCATCATGCTCATAAGGTAATACCTGTTCACAAATATTTTAATAGTAAATGCAGTTAGATAAAATAAACTTTATTGCTCTCAAATAGAGTATAATCTGTTAGTAAAGCCTTTTTCGTATAGTATTTAAATTCAAATAATTTATGTTCTATGTCCTTTTGATACCTGCCTTTTGTATGTCACTTGAATATAAAACTTTACAGCATATACCAGGTTGTTTTATATTTTATCTTTTATTCTCTAATATTTACATATTATATTATTCTCGCCACTTCCACATTCTCTCACGAGAAACGTAACCCTAATAATGGTTATGGGCCCAGAACGGAAGGCGAAAAATATAATATTGTAGTGAGTGTCATTGCTGAAAAATAATTTTCTATATAAAGATTGTGCTGAAGGAAACATTGAGAGCTGAGGTAATTTTATTGAATAGTTAAAATGGCTACAACAAGAATGATTGAAGTTTTAACCAGAGAAAATTACGAGAGCTGGCGAGTACAAGCAGAGGCTTTACTGATCAAGAATGATGCGTTTGGGTATGTGGATGGTAGTAAACAAAAACCAATGGAGGAAAGAGCAGCGCAGGCGTGGATTGTTGGAGATTCCAAGGCAAGAGCTGACTTAATCCTGAGTATGTCTCCTGGTGAGTTACGGCATGTAAGAGGGTGCAAAACGTCTAGAGAGGTATGGTTAAAGCTAGAATCCATATATGCATCAAAAGGACCAGCGAAAAAGGCTAATTTGTTGAAAAGGTTGACGATGATGAAATTCATCGAGCCTGGCGACTTTTATGAAGATATTTCAACATTTTTTGATACAAAGGATAAACTGAGTGCAATGGATGTGGAGATTCATGATGACCTATTTTCGATAATGTTGCTCTATAGTCTTCCTACAGAGTTTGACAATTTCCGATGTGCAATAGAGTCTCGAGACGGAATTCCGAATCCTGAAACTCTAAAGATCAAAATCGTTGAAGAATACTGTTCGAGGCACAACTCTGAAGAAAAAGCAATGATCGCAAAAGAGAATTTGAGAAAAAAGAAGTTTAATAAACAACGGGAAACATTCAAGTTTAAATGTTTCAAATGCCATAAAATTGGACATAAAGCATCAAAATGCACGGAAAACAAAGAAAAAGATTCTGCAAAGTACGTTGTTGATAGTGATACATGTAAAACATCTTTTGATACCAGTTTTGATTCTTTTAATTATGTTACAGATCAATGTAATGGTGTGTACAACGGGAACGGAAACTGGATCTTAGATAGCGAGTGTACATCACATCTATGTAAGGACGTAAACAAGTTTGTGGAGGGTTTGTTACCGTCATGGAGTCAATTAAATTTAGCTTCCAACTTGACCACAAAAGTTGAAGGTGAAGGTATGGTCACGCTGTCTGCATGTAAAGGTGAATCCAAAACAAATGTTCAATTGCCAGACACATTGTACGTTCCCGATCTGCGATGTAACCTAATTTCAGTGGCAAGGATTACAGATAAAGGTTATACTGTAATGTTTACTAAGGATGAGGCCATAGTGAAAAATTGCCATGGGGAAATTGTCGTAGTTGCGGATCGTAAGAGTAATTTATATTACGTTAGGGAACAGAATGAATCTGCATCAGTAGTATCAGAGGATAATGTGTGGTTGTGGCATGAACGAATGGGACACTTGAATGCAAGGGATTTATTGAGAGTTTTGACCAAAGCTGGTATAAAAACTCAGAGGATAAATGAGCGTGAGCTGTATGATTGTGACGTGTGTGCGAGAGCGACGACTTTAAGAAAGAACTATCCAAAGAGTTTGAACTAAAAGACTTTGGACAGGCCGAATATATTCTAGGTATTGACATTGTCAGAGACAAAGGTGTCATTACGTTGTCACAAATGAAATATATTTGGAAATTATTACAAGATTTTGGAATGGAAAAATGTAAAGAATCTGTTGCAATTCCATTGTGTCCGAATGAAAAATTAATATACTCTAAAAGTGAAACTAATGTGCCTGTTGTGAATAATACACATGGATACAGGGAGCTCATAGGAAGCTTGATGTACTTGGCAACAGGAAGTCGACCAAATATAATGAATTGTGTGGTAAAGTTAGCACAATTCAATGAAAATCCGAATGAAATGAGTTGGAATTTCGCAAAGCGTGTGTTGCGATATTTGAAGAGAACACAGAATTACGGTCTTTCGTTTAAAAAGACTGATGAGTCAATGGTAGGATACTCAGATTCGGACTGGGGAAGTTGTGAACTAGATCGACGTTCATATTCCGGATATGCTTTCATTTTAGGTGGTGCGTGCGTTTCGTGGAAATCACAGAAACAAAGGTGTGTTTCTACTTCGTCTTGTGAGTCAGAATATGTAAGCCTATCACAATGTATGAAAGAAGCGGTTTATCTGAATAGTCTGCTTACTGAAATTGGGTTACTCAGGTATGCTAGAATTACTTTATATGCAGACAATCAGGGTGCTATTGCGCTAGCTAAGGATCCAGTTCTCCATTCTCGTTGTAAGCACATAGATATAAGATACCATTTTATTAGAGATGTGTTAAAGAATAATAAGGACATTTCTTTACGATACATTTCTACAAATGATATGACGGCTGATATATTAACGAAAGCCTTGCCTAGATGTAAACATTATAAATGCATGATAGGATTAGGGCTTCAAGATAATATATGTATAACTTAAGGGGGTATGTTGACTAGGCCTTGAGAGCATAAATTAAGGGGGCGTGTTAGTAAAGCCTTTTTCGTATAGTATTTAAATTCAAATAATTTATGTTCTATGTCCTTTTGATACCTGCCTTTTGTATGTCACTTGAATATAAAACTTTACAGCATATACCAGGTTGTTTTATATTTTATCTTTTATTCTCTAATATTTACATATTATATTATTCTCGCCACTTCCACATTCTCTCACGAGAAACGTAACCCTAATATAATCAACCAAGGAAAAAAAAAATTGCCGACCATACTACATAATCTGAATTTGAACGATTTTTTTTTTATTCACCAAGAGACAGCTTAATTACAATATTATGTCTATAATGAAGAAAAAATTGCATAGTTATTCATTTTCTTGTCTATTTAGTTTACTAACAAGTGCATAAGCAACCTGGGCTAGTTTGGTCTATACTTATTAGACATATAGCGTGAGTAGAGATACTATGCGAGAGACCAGAAACATAATTTTAGTCTACAGCGCTGTGCAAGCTGAATTGCACTTTATCGTGTTGTAGCAAGGGTCGCTCTTTATTTAAAGGTGTATTCGCCGACTTAAGTTTGTGTAGGTGCGTGCAGTGGCACGGGTACCTTAACTTAATAAATAAATAGGTATCCTCAAATTAAAAAAAAAACGAGTGTACTTTAGACCACGCGATTGAAGTAAAACTTCTATATGAAGCGTAACTCCCTCTCTTTCTATCTTCACTAACATATATCTCCCTCTCAACTTCCGCTCGCCTCGCCCGCTTCATTTCCGTAACGCTCTCGTTACGCATTCACCAGCTTGCTCTCCAAGTCAAACGTGCATAAAGAAGTTTAACTTCACTAAAGATTTTAAAAAAGCTTAAGGAGCGTGTAACACTTGTAATTTTTTTTCTCACTCCTACTGCACCTTAATGCAATTTATTTATTCATTTCTTGGAAACAAACAGCTTAAAACATCGACTTAAAGTACAAAAGTTGTTATCAAACAAGCTTTAACAGTTTTTTTTGTTTTGTTTTGGCTCTACACTTTTGTGTATTTAGCCAGTGTCAAGTAATTGATAATTTCTCAAGTTAATTAGTATTATATAATGTGTCAAGTCAAGTCACAGGTCAAGTCATAGTCTAGTTTAGTCAAGTCATGCTCCTAGTAAGGTGGTGGCAACTTTACCAGAAGCTTCTATGGAGTTTTGGAAACAACACGAAAAGAAACGTTTCACCATCATTATACCACATTCCCACACTCATGCCTGTAATCCAGCACTTAACGAATAAAATGCCACCAGTTTCATGCACTAACACTGATATAACACAAGTTTTGGAAAATAATACAATGCGGTGACGCGATCGTTTTCCCGCCAAAACATCGTCATAAACAGCATCGAGGCGCGTCATGCAGGTGAGCGTGGCGCTGGGCGTGCTGCAGACGATGGCGCGCGGGCCGCTGTCGCGCGGCGCCGCGGGCCGCCTGCGCGCCGCCTGCGCCGCCGCCTGGCGCGCGCGCACGCTCTGCGAGGCGCTCTCGCTCACGCACCGCGCCTGCATCCACCCCGACCAGTGAGTAGGGCGCCACGTCATGGTTGACCTTGTAACGGGCCGCCGTCGCGCGGCGCCGCGGGCCGCCTGCGCGCCGCCTGCGCCGCCGCCTGGCGCGCGCGCACGCTCTGCGAGGCGCTCTCGCTCACGCACCGCGCCTGCATCCACCCCGACCAGTGAGTAGGGCGCCACGTCATGGTTGACCTTGTAACGGGCCGCCGTCGCGCGGCGCCGCGGGCCGCCTGCGCGCCGCCTGCGCCGCCGCCTGGCGCGCGCGCACGCTCTGCGAGGCGCTCTCGCTCACGCACCGCGCCTGCATCCACCCCGACCAGTGAGTAGGGCGCCACGTCATGGTTGACCTTGTAACGGGCCGCCGTCGCGCGGCGCCGCGGGCCGCCTGCGCGCCGCCTGCGCCGCCGCCTGGCGCGCGCGCACGCTCTGCGAGGCGCTCTCGCTCACGCACCGCGCCTGCATCCACCCCGACCAGTGAGTAGGGCGCCACGTCATGGTTGACCTTGTAACGGGCCGCCGTCGCGCGGCGCCGCGGGCCGCCTGCGCGCCGCCTGCGCCGCCGCCTGGCGCGCGCGCACGCTCTGCGAGGCGCTCTCGCTCACGCACCGCGCCTGCATCCACCCCGACCAGTGAGTAGGGCGCCACGTCATGGTTGACCTTGTAACGGGCCGCCGTCGCGCGGCGCCGCGGGCCGCCTGCGCGCCGCCTGCGCCGCCGCCTGGCGCGCGCGCACGCTCTGCGAGGCGCTCTCGCTCACGCACCGCGCCTGCATCCACCCCGACCAGTGAGTAGGGCGCCACGTCATGGTTGACCTTGTAACGGGCCGCCGTCGCGCGGCGCCGCGGGCCGCCTGCGCGCCGCCTGCGCCGCCGCCTGGCGCGCGCGCACGCTCTGCGAGGCGCTCTCGCTCACGCACCGCGCCTGCATCCACCCCGACCAGTGAGTAGGGCGCCACGTCATGGTTGACCTTGTAACGGGCCGCCGTCGCGCGGCGCCGCGGGCCGCCTGCGCGCCGCCTGCGCCGCCGCCTGGCGCGCGCGCACGCTCTGCGAGGCGCTCTCGCTCACGCACCGCGCCTGCATCCACCCCGACCAGTGAGTAGGGCGCCACGTCATGGTTGACCTTGTAACGGGCCGCCGTCGCGCGGCGCCGCGGGCCGCCTGCGCGCCGCCTGCGCCGCCGCCTGGCGCGCGCGCACGCTCTGCGAGGCGCTCTCGCTCACGCACCGCGCCTGCATCCACCCCGACCAGTGAGTAGGGCGCCACGTCATGGTTGACCTTGTAACGGGCCGCCGTCGCGCGGCGCCGCGGGCCGCCTGCGCGCCGCCTGCGCCGCCGCCTGGCGCGCGCGCACGCTCTGCGAGGCGCTCTCGCTCACGCACCGCGCCTGCATCCACCCCGACCAGTGAGTAGGGCGCCACGTCATGGTTGACCTTGTAACGGGCCGCTGTCGCGCGGCGCCGCGGGCCGCCTGCGCTGATTGACTGACTGACATAGTGATCTATCAACGCACAGCCCAAACTATTGGACGGATCGGGCTGAAATTTTGCATGCAGGTAGATATTATGACGTAGACATCCGTTAAGAAAGAATTTTTTCGAAATTCCACCCTTAAGAAGCGGGCGAAGCTGCGGGCGGGTTTAACATAAAATTTGTAAAACATCTTGGTAACAATAATTATATAACTTATTTGGTACAGAAAAAAAAGAGCTACTCAATATCCTTACACAGAAAAGAGCGTTCAATCTGATTCATTTTCATAAAGTCATTAAGCTTGTAAAAGGCTTTCTTAACAAAAAAGGCTTAATTTAAAAAAAATCACGAATTGAAAAATTTCTCAAAGCTACTGGCAACATAATTAGTTGATTATAAACACCTTGCTTCCTCGCTTTAGTTAGTTTTACTGTGGGAAGGACAAGGTAATATGTTGGTTCCCTGCCCCAGCGACGGCGGGCAGGAGCACTCGTCGGGCGCGCGCTACGTGAGCGCGTGCGAGTGCGGGCGCACGCGCGCGCAGCGCGAGGACCCGTACTCCGTGCGCGCCGCCAACCACGGCTTCTACTGCGCCGCCGCCGACAAGTGCGACGGCTGCCGCGCGCTCGACGCCATCCCCTTCCCCGTGTTCCAGCCCTCCACGCCCACCTTCAGGTACGGACCCCCACCGCACCGCCCAGCCCGTCATCTGAAACTGTGATGCCGAAATAATCCATACATATAAAATTCAAAGTCCTGACTGACTTATATATCAACGCACAGCCTAAACCGCTGGTCCTAGAGACTTGACATTTGGAGGGTGTATTCTTTCTAAAGTGTAGGTATCCATTAAGAAAGGGTTTTTCGAAATTCCACCCCTAAGGAAGTGAAATGGGTGGTTGAATTATTTTCCTATAGCCCACGCGGGCGAAGCTGCGGGCAGAAGCTCGTACAGTATAACAGAAAACGTGGCATATTCTTTTTCTTGAAACATTTTCGATGCAAACCTTTTGTTAAGGTCGCATCGTTGTAGACGCAACCCAACTATAGTTGTAAATAATACTGCAAACCACTGCACTGTTTATATTTGTTGTAAAGTACTGGTGTCCAAGACAGAGATTGACACATTAACACGCGAAGGGTTTAGTGACGAATAATTCAATAATTGGTCTTATTATTTATCTAAGCGTATACAAAACTATATGTACTGTATTGGCACGTAATACTTAAAAAGCAAGAAAAACCCTTCAAATTAGAAAGGTCGCCCACGATGACTTTGTAGCGATTCATTAATGCGCGAATGTATCGCTTTTTTAACCTTTAATCGCATTCTCGTACACCTTTAATTCCTGGCAATACTAATAAAGCAAGAAATCCTCCCAAATTGCAACGCGCGACTGTATTAATTCAGTATCGCTACTAAAAGGCCACAGTTTCGAATGAAAGTAAACCAACCATAGCATCGCGACTGTATCGCATTCTCTTTGCCTAAAAAGTAACCGCGTGCGATTTTCCTTTAACATATCCAACATATGAACTTCAGAGCAGCGTCAGTAAAAGCGGCGTCGAGCCAGGAAGCGGACGAGGCCCCCGCGCGGGGCTCCTCGGGCAACACCCCGGGCTCCGAGCCCGAGCCGGGCTCCGGCTGGTCGGCCCCGGACGCGCTCTCTCCCGGCCCGGCCAAGGAGGACGAGGATGACGATGACGCATCTGAGGAAGCTGGGTACATCGTGCATGTTAGGGGAGACACTGCTAATGGTAAGAAATTAAATTGGCCGTGTGTGGCACCCTTTTTATCTTCCCGCGGGTACCGTAAGTGCCGGCTAAGAGGTTATCCAAAGAATGGGCATTCTCCTCGGTACATTTACATCTTCCGTGATTACCAATACCAAGCCGTCTGTCAAGCGTGGTGGTTATGGCAAACCCTATATACAAATATCATGATATATATAAATATGATGCGCGTCCAAAGTGGCGTTTTATGGGGGAGGCCTGTGTTGATCGGTAGACATCTTCCGGCTAATAACGTGTAATGTGAAATGCTTATATACTTTAGTTAACATCTATACAGACACAGAACAAACACCTATGTGATGAACATAGGTATTTGTTTTGTGTCTGGGTGTTGTATTGTATTGTATGTATGTATTTAAAAACAAATAGTATCTAAGTATTGTATCTGTTATAGTTCTGTTGGTACAAGCTTTGCTTAGTTTGGGGCTAGATGGCGCTGTGTGAAATGTCTAAACATATTATTATTATGCATATAAAATTCAAATTCCTCACTGACGGAATGACCGACTTATATATCAACGCACAGCCTAAACCGCTGGTCCTAGAGACTTGTTTGTAAAATGTGGGTATCCACAAAGAAAGGGTTTTTCGAAATTCCACCCCTAAGGTGAAATGGGTGGTTGAATTATCTATGAAAAATGTTCTTCACTGGATCAAATAACTCGAAAATTTATACACAAAATGTTCCTCAATTAAAATTATGAGATACGTGTATCACAGTTATTCCAAGTAAAACCGTTCGACCATATTGCTTTGTTAGGGAATACTGCATCCACTCTCTGGTTGTCTCCTAATTAGATCCCTTCACACACGCTTTGAGTACTGTTAACACCATACTACTCTCATCCCAGAGTTTCATATTATTGCACTGTTTGGGATATGTCAGTTTGTATAATATAATATCGATAGAGAGAGAGTGCTAGAGCGTTTGTAATGTTTGTTTTGGCAAATCAATACCAACAGCTCCGTCGTAAAAATTTACATGGAAAATTAAAAACTGTTTGTAGTTGTGTATGTTGTAAAATTAACGTGCGCAGTGCAGTGTCACGCGAAGCTCTATACTTTAGAGTTCCGAGTGACACTAGAGCTGATATGGACAGCCGTGTCGTTTAACATCAGGCGAACGGCTAGCTCGTCACGTCATTCCTTAACATATAAAAAAGGGAAATAGGTTTTTATTCTAGCCGAGGATGCGCTTCAAAAATAGGCATGTTCTAGAATAGCAAAGTGCATATTTACATTTTAATTGTGCCCGACAAATTGAATGCCTACTACTACTACTGCTACCACTAGCGATTATCTTAACAAAAAACATTACGAAGCTTAGTAAAATGGGCGGTCTTATCGCTAAACAGCGTCAATAATTGTAACAAATGCATCAAAAACAATACGAAAAAATACGTGTCTGTTATTTTTCAACTAATTCTTAAAAGTTGTAACTTAAAAAGTAAATTTCGCGACTTGTCCCATCGTGACCAATGTATTTTAGTTGAAACGTTGAGGTTAATAAAAATTATGTTTCGATAACTTTTGTGCGTGACTAGACCCGTTTCGTCTTTATAATAAAAACCAGTTGCGCCCCGCAGCTTCACTCGCGGATAAAAAGTATTTTAATTGTTTGCTCATCCCACGGGAAAATTTCACTTTTCCGGGATAAAATGTAGCCTATATGTTAATCCAGTGTATAAGCTATCCCGGTGCCGAATTTCATCCAAATCCATTCAGCCGTTTAAGCGTGAAAGAGTAACAAACATACACCCAAACACACATAGAAACTTTCGTTTTTATAATATAAGTGTGATTAGAAACGTTCACTGCCGTGTCCAGAGAAGGTGATATCCCGGCAGCCGTCGACCACGGAGTACCTGCCCGGCATGCTGCACCTGGGCAGCCCGGCCGGCCTGCTGCCGCGCTTCCCGAGCTGGTCGCTGGTGTGCCTCGGCGCCTCCTCGCTGTACTCGCACGCCCTGGGGCTGCCCGAGCACCTGCAGCCGGGGTTCTTGCCGCACACCAACTTCCTGATGCCCTGGGACTGCGCTCCACGGTAATTTATGTAACACTTTCATTGTTTCAGAGTAACTACATCATGCATTTTGTCCATGAATCGATAAATCATAAAGGTAAACAAGGTAAGTAAAATTAAACTCCTACGTTTGGATTATATCATCAAACATTCGGCAAATACCTTTTTCTATTTTCTTCCTATTTTTCGCAATTGGTAGGATATTTATCACTCAAAACGTATTACTTTTGTCTACTTTTAATAATAATCATCGGACATCACACCATATATCCTGATCTTTGTCTCCACTCATCCAGCTGCTGCCAGCTATTTATTATTATTGTTATTAATGATTCTTCTATTACTGACTGGCCCGATAGCTCAGTTGGTAGTGACCCTGCCTTCTGAACTGCGGGTTGTGGGTTCGATTCCCACCCAGGACAAACATTTGTATGATGAACATCGATGTTTGTTCTGTGTCTGGGTGTTATAATGTATTCTATGTATGTATTTACAAACAAAAAGTATCTAAGTATTGTATCAGTTATCTGGTTCCCATAGTACAAGCTTCGCTTAGTTTGGGGCTAGATGGCGTTGTGTGAGATGTCCACACATATTATTATTATTATTATCTATAAAAGACTTTTACCTGTCTGCACTAAAGTTTCACAGCTCTTAAGTTCGCATTTATTTCTATAGAATGTACCCAAATGCATTGCAGATACGTCATAAGGGCGTCATAAGCGCGAACTCAGAAGCTGTCAAACTTTAATGCAGACGGGCAGTAATATTAAAAATCGGACAGATAGCGTAATTTTCTATCTTCACATTCTATCGTCAGATCTTTTATGAACACACTGGCGAAATCGGTAGGATTATTTTATCACTCAATCAGTCACAGACTGTTTCATTTTGCAGATTTATATTAATTCAATAGTTTGTACTATTTGGTGAATTTGGCCGCATGCTACCCAACTTTAATATTATTAATGTAAAGCTGTATCTATATTTTGATCTGCGGGGTGATCACGAAACTTTGATTGCAATGCAACAGGGGAAATTCCATACTAATCTGCGTATTCAAACTATCAAATCCATACAAATTTTTGTTTCTATCGGTGGCAATCGAATTCGCCCAGCAGCTCTTCATATAAACTAGTAATGAATGCATGTATAAGTCTTATGTTGTCATATTACAGTGTCGAGCAAATATCTCTGTTCCGCGTGGCGATGGGGCGTGGACGCGGCAAGTCGGCCCCGCCGCACCTCACCGTCAAGATATTCATCGGATTCGAGTACGAATGCCCGAGAGGACACAGGTAGGGCCTTTACAATATCTAGCTGGCATCTTGCATTTAACAAAAAAAACAACGTAATATTTATAGCCTCAATTCGCAAGCTTCTAAAACTTATTACGACATTGCTTCACGGAATGTCCTTGGAGATTTCTACAGCTTTAATTGTTATGGGGATAAATAAATGAATATTTGTGTACATTTTACACAGCGCTATCTAACCCTGAACTAAGCAAAGCTTGTACTGTGGGAATCAGATAACTGATACAATTCTTTACTTTTTTTTGTATATACATTCATATAATACAATACAAAATCCAGACAGAACAAAAACCAATGTTCATGGTTTTTTAAAATCAAGTACCATGATTGCCTAGTTTTTCCTAGTAATTTCACTAGCTATTGTGCCTTTTAAACCGGAACGCAGTAGGGCATGCACACAGAAGCAGAATAACTGGCCTTATACTGGTACCTACATAGTCGAACTCTAAGGTCCGTATCACAGAACGATGCTCAGTCATCGATCGATGCTCAAGCAGAGATTTCATTCATAAAATCAATTATTGAATTAACTCTCTGCTTGAGCACTGATCGATGACTGAGCATCGTTCTGTAATACGGACCTAAAAGTCATGCCACTTAGTAAAATTTGCTATGTGCTTTTTAGATTTGATTTTTTTATTGAATGTAAACGTTGTGACGTGCGGTCGTGTGTGGTAGGTTCATGATGTCGTCCCCGGAGAGCGTGACGGCGGGCGCGGCGGGCGCAGGCGCAGGCGCGCGCGCGGCGGCGGCCGACATGCCGCTGTACGCGGCGTGCGCGTGCCGCCCCGCGCCCGCGCCCGCGCCGCCCCTCGCGCAGCTGGCGCGCGTGCACGTCGTCACGCCCAAGGCGCCCGTGCACGTGACGCTCGACCCCAAGGTACGCTAGCCCGGCGGCGGCCGACATGCCGCTGTACGCGGCGTGCGCGTGCCGCCCCGCGCCCGCGCCCGCGCCGCCCCTCGCGCAGCTGGCGCGCGTGCACGTCGTCACGCCCAAGGCGCCCGTGCACGTGACGCTCGACCCCAAGGTACGCTAGCCCGGCGGCGGCCGACATGCCGCTGTACGCGGCGTGCGCGTGCCGCCCCGCGCCCGCGCCCGCGCCGCCCCTCGCGCAGCTGGCGCGCGTGCACGTCGTCACGCCCAAGGCGCCCGTGCACGTGACGCTCGACCCCAAGGTACGCTAGCCCGGCGGCGGCCGACATGCCGCTGTACGCGGCGTGCGCGTGCCGCCCCGCGCCCGCGCCCGCGCCGCCCCTCGCGCAGCTGGCGCGCGTGCACGTCGTCACGCCCAAGGCGCCCGTGCACGTGACGCTCGACCCCAAGGTACGCTAGCCCGGCGGCGGCCGACATGCCGCTGTACGCGGCGTGCGCGTGCCGCCCCGCGCCCGCGCCCGCGCCGCCCCTCGCGCAGCTGGCGCGCGTGCACGTCGTCACGCCCAAGGCGCCCGTGCACGTGACGCTCGACCCCAAGGTACGCTAGCCCGGCGGCGGCCGACATGCCGCTGTACGCGGCGTGCGCGTGCCGCCCCGCGCCCGCGCCCGCGCCGCCCCTCGCGCAGCTGGCGCGCGTGCACGTCGTCACGCCCAAGGCGCCCGTGCACGTGACGCTCGACCCCAAGGTACGCTAGCCCGGCGGCGGCCGACATGCCGCTGTACGCGGCGTGCGCGTGCCGCCCCGCGCCCGCGCCCGCGCCGCCCCTCGCGCAGCTGGCGCGCGTGCACGTCGTCACGCCCAAGGCGCCCGTGCACGTGACGCTCGACCCCAAGGTACGCGGCGAGCACGCACTCTCCGTCTCCATCGTCGCCATCCACAAACTGGAGGACAGTTTTGGCGGGAAAACGAAAAAGACCGCGTCACCGCATTGGATTATTTTCCTAAACTTATGTTATTTTTAGTGTTAGTTCATAAAATTGGTGGCATTTTATTCGTTAAGTGCTGGATTACAGGCATGATGAATAGGCAAACGTTTATTTTCGTATTGTTTCCAAAACTACATAGCAGCTTCTGGTAAAGTTGCCACCACTTTACTAGGAGTATGACTTGACTAGACAAGACTATGACTTGATTTGATGACTTGAACTGTGACTTGACACATATCTACGTGAAATATTATTAGCTTGATAAATTATCAATTACTTGACACTGGCTAAATACACAAAAGTGTAAAGCCAAAACATACAAAAAAAAAAATCTGGGGACGTTTCCTTCCGAAACCGAAGGGTGCCTCTTTTGTAATAATAAAAGGTAATGCACAAAAATGTTCTCTAACTCCAGGTACAACCGGTAGCGGGCGGGCCGATATTCGTGCCGCACCCGTCGGGCTCCGCCCCGGTGAAGCTGTCAGCCTCCGCGTACTGGGTGCTCCGCCTCCCCTATATATACGCAGACGAGCGAGGAGTGCTGCCGCGACCGCGCACGCCTCCGCCCCTTCACAGCGCCGGCAAGCTCCTAGCACCCCTGTTCGGGTTGCAGGACTGACACAGACTGGCAGACTTTGTTATAAGCCTGCCGTATTACAAACAATAATTGTTGTTTTAAGTAATGCCCGTCTATACTGAAGCTACTAAAATACAACTTAGCTAAGTAACACATTCGTATACGTTTTCTAAATTCGTGTCAACTTGGCAGACCAAATAGTGGACGCTTATTGGTTGCATGTTGATCATCGGCTGTCTCAACCAATTTGGTAATACTGCAAGCTTATTAACATACCAATGTTAACTTGACTCAAGTTTGACAAACGTACGACAGACCAGGGGAGATAAGTGCGAACTTAGAAACTGTCGAAACTTTAGAAGATTTCATAATACTCATTCCTAAAAGACATACATTGTGACTCTGATACTGTATTGGAGTGTAGTTTAGCTCACTTCACTGCGAGCTTAAAATTTTTAATGTAATTAAATGTCTATAATTGATTAAACTAGCACAAAACTTACCGATTGAACGCTACATTAGATTAACTTACATAATACTAAAATTAAGATCACAAAGAAGCTGTAAACTATCGTACCCAATGATATTGTGTTACAGGAGCAAAGCAAAATTTCCATAAATAAATTGTCAAAAAAAAATCGTAATGAGTGTGGGACAAGATTATCTGTCGATTACTGCGTAAGACTTATGTAATTAAATAAATGATTTATTTATAATATACTGTTTAAATGTGTTTTATTTTACTACTTCATTGAGAACCTCGCAGAATTATAAATCATATTTTTTTTATTTGTGTTGCTAAGATTTGTTTCTTCGCGTCGTCGTGGATACGGTTTAATTTAAAGAAAAATTCTTTAAATTAATAATTTAATTACGGGTCGTGGTAACTTTATAAACATTGCTTTTTACCTCTCTTGGATATGTCATATACTGAATTTATTAATTTTGAATCATATATAAATTGCTCGTTTGACTCACAACGCATGCGCCATTTTGTATTGCCTCCATTTTGTAAAGTTCTTTCAATTCGGCTTCTTTTTATTCCTAAAACAATTGATGCTATTCTTAATCCTTACTACATTTCATAGTAATAATGAATAACTATAATTCAATGTTGGTTTATTACGTTAATACATTTTAAAAATTTCGCACGGATAAAGCAAGTGGCGCCATCTACTGTTGGTGGATTATCTTTTTTTAGTGGGGAAGTTTTCTTGGTAATTAAAATTTAATTTTCAGTTGCTTTGCGTAAAACTAAGTTAAGTAATTATTGTTTTTTTATTTAATTCGGCAAATGTATCTTTATTAATTTTTATTGCGTTATAATGCTATTTCCGTTGAACTGTCATGAAATTAGTTACAAGTGGGCGTGGCTTACCTCCGGCATCTGTGGTTGGATGATTTGGTAGTGGGGACGAAGCGGCTTCTTGCTTCGCGGCGCGCAATACCGCTTTCAGTCGCTGGTGAGCCGCCAACGCGAGCACAACTCTGCAAGGAACGCTGCTTGTTGAAGCATCGAAACTTTACTTTGAAACTTTCCGAGAAGTTTGCGCGGCATCTATGCCGCTACTACATCAAGTGAGTACAGTTTTCCAATGTATTTTTGCTTTTAAATTTGGCACTTTAAAGGTAAATGTCTTGATTTTAAAATTAGATTTCTCGTGCTTCTATTTAAAAATTACTCTGCTTAAATTTGACTTGTCAGCGTTTCTTCTAATCGTCTTTATGACAGGATAACGGTCGTGGGGGTGGAGGCCCCAACGACAACCCCCCTCGACCCTGCCGGTCCATCGCTGAATTGCTGGGACTGGACAGTATGCTCACGGAGCCCGTTGGAGCCCCTACAGTTTCGAGAAATGTAAGTACTCCCTAAAATTTTCAATAGTCTGGGTACCCGCGTTTTATCGTTCGTTGTGGGTAGATTACTAAATATGTTTACCCGGTTCGTTTTTATAATCGAATACTTAGTTGCCTAGGTTTGTTTTGTACATTCCGTAGTTTGCTTTTAATTATCCCTGCTACGCCTCCCAAAGATAAAGTACGCACTGCCCCGCTTTGGGCGCCAAAATTGTGCTCATATTTGGGTATTTGGATTGCGATCCGGAGCCAACGCGGCACTAAATCAAATTTTAAGCACAATGCTCTAGTACATTTTATTGTCCGTTCATAATGTACCATACGACATCCGGTTTGATGGCAGTTAATGTCGGGCAAGATGTGCCAGCGAACGCGATATAATGGCGCGCCTGTGCCAAGTGGCAGCGGACGCAAGGCTTACTTACTGCACTTGCATTAGTTACTATAGCTGTTGGATTCGGAATCATAGCCTCTATTGCTTATGGAATGTTCTTACTTTCGTAGTCAATTTTGCGGAAAGTAACTAGAAATTTCTGTTCATTTTCTAACTTTCCTACTCCATGGAATTTTTACCTGTCCTTTTTACCCAACGTAGCGTCAATATATCATATATATATACCGCAGTCATTTGATTTAGAGGTAGATGCGTAAATTACTTCTGTACTATTTTACTCGTTCCGCAATTTAGCAAAGTACCCTCATCCGTCAATTTAAGCACTACAGAAACTGCGATTCCTAATTTAATCCCTGTAACTTAATAGCTCAAGTTGTCTAGTCACATGTGGGGTGCAGGGATGCAATCGCGCACTTGGCAGCGTCTGGCGCGTGGTATTGGCATGGCGCTGCGATTTAATATTATTTGTGTAGGCCATGCCAAGGCTACGCGGTTAATCGCCCGACGCGGCCCGGATAACTTCTTGGATACAGACAAGCTTTTTCATGCCACTTGACTTTGGATTGCATTGGTTTTGTTTGCAAATAGGTAGGCTATTATTTTCAGTCCGCCTTGCCCTGCTAATAATTCTATAAGTACCTTCTTTTACATTTGTTCCTAGCTCTTTCATTCCTAGACGAGACATAATCATTTATATTCTGTTCAGAATATATACCGACATAATCGATAAGCTAACATTAATCATCCGATCAGCTGGACTGAAATTAGCAAGTATTTTTCCGATATTCATAGATGAAATATTCTGCCAGTCACGTTAGTTTTATTTCGTCTGATTTTGTAATGTCTTCCGTCGCGTAGGGCTAGGGTTGGCAGTCATTTTTTATCTTCCAATGATAGCTGCTACTGTAGTGTATTGGTTCAACAGGCTTACTCTGATTCTATTGCACCAAGTTAGATTTCGATGGAGCGTGTGGGCAGTTTTGTTAATTTGACTTATCTCGATTGAATCACAATGTCGGTAGTGTTCTTGTATTTTTTATGAAATTTTCAGCAGGCTCTTACGGCTCCGTTTTATTTAGGGAATACCATTTAAGATTACAAGCTAAATCTAAACATTCATTTCAACATTCTAGCTTATGCATATATTAGGCATACCGGTCTTACCCAGTTAAGTAAACATGTTATATTATATGTATTCATTTGTACGTGGTTGTCAGGAATACGGCGAGTGGGCGTGGGAGACCCCCGGTAGCCCGGAGGTGGCACAGACCCCGCGAGCGCTGGTGCCGCCGGGGTGCTTCCCGCCGCGGCATCCGCGGGCTTTCGCCAGCTATAGGTAAGCAAACTTTGACAGCTTCGGACAACAAATTCCTAATGCATCGATTGTTTCAAGTTATGATTAACTAATTCAAGATAATCACGATTTCGCCCAAGTAGACGCAATTCGAACTTCGTGCTGTATACATATATACTACATTATATTCACTTGTATATTTCTTGCAGCGAAAGTGCTCAGCCAGGCGGTGGAGGAAGCTCTAACGGCGGATGTGGCGTCTGGAACGACAATGGGACGGACCACAGCATACAGGACCTTATGTCCTCCTTGGTAAGAGCTTGTTTGCTTTTGTTTTTTTTTTTTTTACGAAACGAAATCAAATTTACTATAAAACTGGCCTGGTATGGTCTAGTGACATGAGCACCAGAAATTTTCCAGTCACACCAAAGTAACAATTATAGTTAGTATTTAATTATATACTAAGTGTTAGGGTGGTCCATAACAGTAGCGTTGTAGGAAACTTATTCAATAAGCGTATGTTTCAGAAGACCCTGACGTTGCCCGAGTCTGGGCCCGGCCTGGCCGCATCTCCGCCGCCCGCGATAGCCTACGACACTTCTGTAAGTACCAAATATTTCAATGTTCTTGCTTATCATTTTTCAAGGTAGAATCCAGTTTTCTACAAAAAAATTTGAAGCTAACCATAGCGTAGTATATGGGAGTTTCAACCATCTAATCTGTAAAAAAATATTTAAAATTTTTCGAGTTATTACGAAGATTTTAAATCATTTTGCCCTTAACGATACCGTTGTTGAATTAAAACTGTTCATTGCGCTTATGTGCAGGTCATAGACACAATCTGTGGTGTCAATTTTTGGGTTTTTAAAATCGCTTTTCGTACTAATTATACGCTTTGCTGCTTTTCATTGTCAGGCCATGATGTTGTAGTCTATGAATCTAGTTTAAAAACCAAACAAATCGATAGGTGGAGCCTCCGTGGCCACCAGAGCAGTGCCAGATCCAGCTCCGCGATGAGAAGTCTCGCGCGGACTTGCTGCCGCGTCGCTCGTCGTTCTGTGAGTATATATATACCTTTGTTATTTATCAGTAGTAGAAAGTCTTTTTCAAATGGTTCAAATTATCCTTTCCGTCCGGGAGGGACCTTATACCTTTGTTATTTATCAGTAGTAGAAAGTCTTTTTCAAATGGTTCAAATTATCCTTTCCGTCCGGGAGGGACCTTTCCTATCTCTTCATTTCACGCAGTCATTTACTATTTTTAATATTAACAGCCTTAATATCGTTGTGCAGTTGTTTTCAGTGCTTTTTGAATTTTGTGCTATTCTTTTCCAACGGCTATTGGTCGATTTTTTGAACCGATAACCGTTACTTGACTGGGTCTAGTAAAGCTGCGAGAACCTGCTGGTGTACTACGTAACGTTTTTGGTGTGCATTACGAGGTTTTGGTCAATGAAACACGGCTGTTAAGGCTATCGGATTTTTAGGCAAAAAATTCTTTTCTAATTGAAGGGATGAGATTAAGAAGGGTTTAACTCATTTTTGTCAAAAAATTAACTTCGTTGGGTTCAGCGTGAAATTATCTACAGTAATACATGTCAGTCTAAAAACGGTTTATCTGACACAGGAATACAGTTCGCTTAGCATAAAAACATTGTTATATTAATGTTATGTTTTTACAGTAATTGTATGAAATAATTATTTTGTATTTTAAAATAAAATTTATACATTTTCAAGCAACTAAAACTAAACTTTTTCTATGACTTAATAAGCACTCTACATTAAAATGAAGCCGTTAACTATCAATTTGATAGTAAAACCCTTTTTGATCTCGCCCCTCGAATTGTGATTGTCGTATGATCTATTGTGGACCATAGGCGGCGTGGTGTCAGCCGGCCGCAACGGCGGCGCGGCGTTACGTTGGAGCGGGCAGCTGCCGGCGCGGTCGGCCGAGCCGCCCGGCGGGTTCAGCGCCAAGCTGTTCCTCGGAGGGCTGCCCTGGGACATCACCGAAGGCGCGCTTACACACGCGCTCAGGCACTTCCAGCCAGTGCGGTAAGACTCTTCATGTCATTTCATTTGCACAGCTGTATGAAGTGTCGTATAGCTACCCAGGGTTCATTTTCAGAGTACCAACGTTCAATTTAAGATAAGTAGTCTTGAATCGGTACCTTTTTGAATTTGTTAGTAAATGTAGTTTAAGTGTCATTCTAAAATATCACGTAAGCTTAAAGAATACTTCTTGATTCTTCAGAAAATCCATGCTTGACTTTGGGAGTAAGCCGGAGGTGATCGGAAGTTAGTTGTATTATGTTGGTATGTGCGGTAAAATGACAATTTACAATTGTCAAGATAGCGACACTAACATTCAAAGGTTAGTTATGCCGGCCGATAGATGGAGCTAAACTAAAGTTAGTCTGAAGCACACGTTTTTTTGTACGAGGTTTATGAAAGTGTTGTCCCCCAGCGTGGAGTGGCCGGGGCGCGAGGCGGGCGGGCTGCCGCGCGGGTTCGCGTACGTGACGCTGGAGAGCGAGCGCCGCGTGCGCGCGCTGCTGGCCGCCTGCCGCCGCGACCGCGCCGCCTGGTACTACCGCCTGCACTCGCGCAAGATGCGCACCAAGGAGGTAGGTGCCGCGGGCGGGGGAGGCCGGGACCGTCCTGGGCCTGGGCTGGAACTATGGACCCTCTACTAACCCTACAGTAGCGCTTCTTTATTACGATTGCTATCATATAAGCATCTGATCGTTTCAGGTTACGCTAGTGATACCAGGATATTTGAGTGTATTCTTATTATTGGTATGTCCAGTAAAATGACAATTTCAAATTGTCAAGATAGCGAAAGTAATATTTAACAAAGCAAAGCAGTTATACCGGCCGATAGATGTAGCTAATGATTTACTTCAGACTTGTGGTCTAAAACACTCCGCCGAACGATCACATAGATTCTGGACCCTAACTAGGATTCCCTGTATCTAGGGACCCAGGAACTACGAGGACCATGGTCCCACAACACCCAGACTCAACAATTTACTGTGCACAAATACTTGTGGATGACTACGGGAATCTTAACGTTTGGCAAGTTAATACTTGCCAAACATCAGGTACACTTCACTGGTCCCTGGGGTGATTTTATTTCTGTACAAGTTTGTATATCTGGCAACTATGACTCTTTTTCAGTAGTGTGAAATCGATGAACACCTTTAAACTGTCCCCCTTCCCCCCGCAGGTGCAAGTGATCCCGTGGGCGGTATGCGACTCCAACTGGGTGGTGGTGCGGTCGGCGCGGCTGGAGGCGGCCCGCACGGTGTTCGTCGGGGCGCTGCACGGGATGCTGTCCGCCGCCGCGTTAGCCATGATCATGAACGATCTCTTCTCGGGCGTCGTTTATGCGGGTATGTTCGTTCATTCGTTCATTTAGAGGATTGCATTTAGACTGCTCGTGACGACGCGATGACACAAATACTTACATTTATTTAATCCGCCGTTACTGATAATCTGCCATCCTCTAGGATGGTAGTAGTATCTACTCTAGTAAATTTTTAAATTATTTTTTACAATACGCAATACCAAAACTTTAAATCTGCCATGACTGACAATCTGCCATCCTAAAGAATACAAAATCTTCCACAACTGACAATCTGCCATCCTACAGTACAAAAAATAAATTTTCTATTTCTTTAGCCTTCACCGATATTCCTAGGATTACCAGACAAGTGATAAACTAGGTCATAACATAATCGTATAGTAACCACAGACCTATAGTTTCGCTACTCGTTATGTCGGACAGGGTTTCAGATTATTATTCAGAAATTTTACTCCAGGATATCCAGTAAATAAAATATATTTTATTTAATGGCGGCCTATAGGTGTGTTCAATATTTAGTAAAAACTATCGTTAATTAGTCATCATAATCGCACACACTTTTTGCGTCTTTACATTCCTAGTCTACAATAGTTAAATCTTTTTCAGTAAAATTGACCTAATCTAAATAAGCTATGCTTTTGTTGGTTGTTTTGTTGAAGGACTTAGGTCCGTATTACAGAATATTTAAGTATTTTGGTGACTAAGGTCCGCATTACGGAACGATTCTGGGTCATTGATCGGTGCTCAATTAGATTTCATTCACTAATTGCAATGAATGAAATCTCTGCTTAAGCACCGATCGATGACCGATCATCGTTCTGTAATACGGACCTTAGTCACCATCAAAATACTTAAATATCTAATCCTACGTTTCTTATTGAAACATTTACTTACCCATTCGACACATTCGGTAAACGTGCGTGTCCATTGTCGCAGGCATAGACACGGACAAGCACAAGTACCCGATCGGGTCGGGCCGCGTGACGTTCAACAACGTGCGCTCCTACGTGCGCGCCATCTCCGCCGCCTACATCGAGATACACACGGACAAGTTCACCAAGAAGGTATTAACGTTTTCTTTACAGTTCTCTTATACTGTAAGGCGAACACGTTGTTTATTGCTTATTTTCCACTCCCACGTTCTTTTACAAAACATACCTCAGCACGTTGACAGCTCAAACATCGATTTTACGTTGAAACTGTCACTCTGTAAACTTCAATAGTCGAATGGTTTTGGTTCCACACTTGTGTACTTAGCCAGATGTTTCATATATATAATATGAAAGTCAAGTCAGTCCCAAGTCGTCAAATGACTTGACGACTTGGCTATGTATGACTATAGTCTGTCATACAAAGTGGTGGCAACTTTACCAGAAACTTCTATTCCACTATTCCAGGTGCAAGTGGACCCTTACCTGGAGGACTCGATGTGTTCGGTGTGCAACTTGCAGCAGGGGCCCTACTTCTGTCGCGAGCCTATGTGCTTCGGGTGAGTTGAGACTTCGAGCCATCGACCATTGTGGGTACTATGAAACGCTAAGTCATAAATAAACTATACTTACTACTACCTAAACGCTGGTTGAATACAGTATTGGTAGTTTGATAATTTGGACCTCTTCGACTAGAATCTACATGTATTTTCAGTCTTCGACCAAACAGGGTGTAATTAATTTAACGTATAACTGGTGTCGTAACTCGCGAAGGAACTGATTATGACTTTCTTTTTTTGTTTGTAAAGCAACTTAAGCGTTTATTTGTGAAAATTTGTCCAGCCGTTTGCATATCTTTCTAGTAAAAGTGAGTATCAGGTTTTTAAATTTTGATTGTTTAAAGGCGTATTGTTTTCTTAGCTATGAATAAAGAAAACCAGTTCTACCGTTTGCATATAATTTCCTTTGCAGTTAAAGGGCTAATGCAGAGGGATTTTGAATTTTGAATGAAATTATTATTCAACCACGAAAAGCACTTTTCAACCATTTCTCTCCAAACGCAGGTATTTCTGCCGGTCGTGTTGGTCGTGGCAGCACTCCACGGAGGAGCACAAGCCTTTGATGCGTAACTCCAAAAGTGCGGGCCCCTCCCTCCCCGCGCTCCCCGCCCTCCCCCCGGGACCCGACGCGGGGCACAACGGCGGCTACAGGCAGCCCAGCGATGGTAAGTCTTGTCCCAGTAGATGTTGCAAGATTCTTTCCGTGGATGTTGTAAAAGCCGGCTAAGGGTATGTCCAGGGAATTGGCAGTATTCTCCGTAGTTTACTACGATCACCAGGACGTCTGTCAAGCGTGGTGATTATGGCAAAATCTCTCCCTCTGTAGATGTTCAGCAATGGCATTCTTCAGACTGTCCTATTGGAACTACAACCGTTCCGTAACGCTTTGTTTGAGCGATCCGGACGATCCTCTCGCAGCCGTATTATGGGCTGGGCTAGGATCATCAGACCACGGGGGGCGAGTTGGCTGGACTGCAGTCGCGACCCCTTCTGCCCCCGGTACGGCGGACAAGGGATCACGGGGAGTTTGTGGGTTCGAGTCCCACATACCACCCCCGTGGTGGCAGGGAGTATGTGCGAGGGCATTTCCCCCCCTAAAAAAAGGATCAGACCAGTTTCATCTTACATAAATAGCACTTTTCCCCACATTTTGAACACTTAGCTCGTGTGCATCAAAGCTTGACAGCTCCAAGTTTGGACTTATCCCTCGTATAACGTAACTATTGCAACGTATTCAGGTACCTGTCCAAAACATGTGTGAACTTCAGAGCTGTCAAAACTTAGTGCAGGTAGCGTTAGTGCGTTTCACTAAGATAAAACAATGGCCACGTGTACACATGTCGGAGGAAGAAGTGCGCTGTATAACTTTAATATAGATGGACATAAATATGTAAATCTTCCTCAGGCACCCCGTCTCCCACAAGCGGCACCAGCGGCAGCGGCACTAGCGACGCGGAGCCGGGCGCCGGCGACGACCGCGCGTGGCCGCTGCACTAGTGTCGCATCCCGTGGAGCCGCTATTAAGTTGGGCGCTTCGCCAGCATCTAGCATAGGTTAAGGTTGATTTTTGACCCGATATTTGATCTGCGTACAAGCTTTGCGCACTACCAAAACAACATACATAACTAATAAATAATACCACATTAATTTTGGAATAAAACTTTTAATACTGCCCGTTGTTTCTTCTAATTTAGTACATCGAAAATATCATTGGCTTGGTAGTGCGTGACAGTATTAATGCTTAATTTTATGGATCAAATATTTGTTTTCATCTGGATAGAAGAAAGCTTGTACGCGTTTTAAAATATCGGCTTTTTCTAATGATCTCGAAGTAGTTTATATTTTTGTTTATGAAATAAGTGATATGTTCAATCAGACTTACGACCATAGATAAAACTGAAATTCACAAACTAAAAATTCAGTCGATACGCTCATTGAGCCTGACTGGTGTGACTTCCAGCGATATCACCAATTATTCCTAAGTAAAATTGTTGATGTTAAATTTTCAATAATGATTGTATACGAATAATCTTGTATTATGATTATTAAATGGTCCTCAGCTTGAGATGTAGGATCTCGTTCAATGCAATTTCGTCTCTACCAACAAGTTTTAAGACATAAATTACTAACCATTAAACTGTCCGAAGCTTAACTAAATTACGCCTGTTGGTTGCGATGGAACTAAATCAATACGCCGTCTGCGTAGTAATGTTCATAGATTTTATATCGTGCCTATTAGATTTTAGTGATTTTTTAAACATTTTAAATGAGCCGTTATTTTAGCCATGTAGGCAATCGTTATAATTTTAAAAACCCATTTTAATAAGCTTTTAAATGTATTTTACAAGGTTCAAAATTCAAAAATATGAAATGTTGATTTTATCAAAGCTTAAGTAATATTTACATAAATGCAAATAAAATTTACAAATGCATTTCTGCTTTTTCTTTGACATCTTAGTTTGTATTTAGATAATACTTAACCTATGATTTAGAGCAGGTGTCGTCCGATCCTAGTAGTACATTTGTGGTGTCCATGGCGGTAGATCACACCGCATACATTATGGACAAGGATTTGACCACTCACTTGATGGAAAGTGACGACGCATCTACGATAATACTTGCCTAGGAGACACCTGTTCACTCTTGACTTGGACTCGGATTGTAATAACAATTATAATAATAATAATAATAACGCCCAACGATCACATACATAGATCCTGGACCCTAACTAGGATTCCCTGTCTAGGGACCCAGGAACTACGAGGACCATGGTCCCACAACACCCAGACTCGGAACAAGTATTTGCGCTTTTTTTTTCTGTGCACAAATACTTGTCCTGCCGCGGGAATCGAACCCGCCGCCTCCGGGTTATGAGCCGACTTGCTCAACCACCACACCACAGAGTGTCATATAATACTCACTGGCTGGCTGTTCTGTGCAGTCTTTTGGATTGCATATGATTGGAGTAAGGCTTAGAGCTGGTTTTTAGCCGAACCATCCCATGGCTACAGTATTCTACACAGGATCATACTTGTGCGACCAAACTACTTAAGAAACAGTATGGAGCAGGACCGACTGTCTCCTTTAGCAATACTCTCAATCGAAGCAGATTTAGCTGCCAAAATAAATTACTAATCCTTACTAGAAACTTCTGTAAAGCAATAATCCAAAAAACATTACTTTTGTAAAACATTTTACAAAATAAAACCTTATTTCAAATCTATATGCTTTTCAATAATCTCCCACCGCGCATTTATAGTTTTTTACTATTCGGTAGGTATGTCGTTACAATGCTTGTTCGGTAAAATTGATTTATTGGGTTATTCTTGGGAACGAAAGGGGCTTCGCTGATGCGACTTTGCCCACGCGTGTGCCCACGCTACGTCACTGTATTTGAAAGGTACGTCCATTAACATAAGGGCAGGTGAAGTAACGGGACGTTAGCAGACTTGCTTATGGTTGATTTGGAACGACCTTGCCCATTTGTCCAGAAAAGGCAAACCGTGTATTTGAAATACACGCTTGATACGCAGATCACACTTGTAAACGCGATGTATGGGCGCCCAGTAGAATCTCATTCGCGGCGAAAATGTCTCTTCTAGACAAGGTCTAAAACCAAATGTTAATTGGGAATAGTTATCATATATGATCACATCCCCTCATAATTTTACTAGCCTTTAAATTATTTTAGCAGTGTAGATAAATAAAGAATAGAACTCATTTTACATAAGTACATTTATTCACAGTATTATGTACCTCTCCAACTGCTGACGATTTATATCGCAATGAAATCGTCAAATTCTATTTACAATTTACATATCAATTAGCACTTGGTAATGCTTGTTGCCCCAACACTTGGTGTAGCTACCGGTGGGCTAAACGTGGCA
This sequence comes from Ennomos fuscantarius, assembly GCA_905220475.3. NCBI lineage: Eukaryota > Metazoa > Arthropoda > Insecta > Lepidoptera > Geometridae > Ennomos > Ennomos fuscantarius. Next base: position 2,491,442 of record HG992032.1, read on the forward strand.
GTGCCCTGGGGCCCTAAGCTCGGGGGGCCCGCTGACTCGAGACTTACAAAATAAATTAAACTAGTGAAAATTTCTCCCACATTCGGAATATAAGTACAATGAAGCACGATTACGTCGAATTCGGAAATAACGATTTATTAAATAGTTTAGATGGGGCCCTAGTTCATTTGCCCCGGAGCCTTTGGTTACCTAGCTACGCCATAGCCCAACACTTTCACACGATTGTTCGTCACATCGATCCTTGTTCCTCTGAACAGTTTGGTTCAGTCGAAACTCATACTCATGTCTGATATGTTGGTGTTATCTGCGGCGCCGGTCGCGGGCGTCGCCGGCGGCGGCAGCGATATGTTGACCGCTGGGAACGGGAACTGGGGTACTTCTTCTTCTGTAAAAGGTAAGGTTTCTTTTATAAGTGGAATATAATATAATATGTGTTGGACATCTCACACAACGCCATCTAGCCCCAAACTAAGCAATGCTCGTATTGTGGGAACCAGATAACTGATACAATATTTAAATACTTTTTTGTTTGTAAATACATACATATAATACAATATAACACCCAGACACAGAACAAACACCTATGTTCATCACACAAATGTTCGTCCTGGGTGGGAATCGAACCCACAACCTACAGTTCAGAAGGCAGGGTTACTACCAACTGAGCTATCGTTCCAGTCAATCAAGTAACCTGCTCATCTTATGGTAAGCGGTTTCAACGCCGTTTGTGGACATGGATCAACTAACTAAATACTACAACAATTACCACTAAATACTACCTACTACAAAAAATAAAAAATTACTAAATACTATTCAATTTTAGTCACGATGGTCGACTAAAATTGAATTTAATTTTTATTAAAATTTAATTATAAAAATATTCAACTTAACTAAAATTCTTTCTCGTCTTTTAATAAGCACATAGCGTTGCAGTGGATAGGTAGGTCGGTAGCATGCTAACCTGACAGCGCGGCGTCTAATCTATCCACAATCGCGTCCAATAGCGCCAAAGAGACCACATCGTCCGGGTCCTTCCCTAACGCCGTGTGCAGCGCGTCTGCCGCCTCCCGCTCCCGGCCCAGCAGCGCGAGGCACAGCCCCATGGCGGCGTAGGTGGCGGCGCGCCCGGGGCGGAGCGCTAGGGCTCGCTCGTGCCATTCCAGGGCCTCCTGCGGCCGGCCCAGGACGCGCGTCGCGTGGCCTAGCGCGTCTAACGTGGCCGCCCAACATGGGGATAGCTGGGGATAGATATATCATTTTAAAATAAGATATTAAATTTCAATCTAGATTAGGGTTTGGGTCCCGGAACGCCTCGTGTCTCGAAGTCCCGGGACTTTTCGTAATTTCGGACCTTCGGGTCGAGATTCGAGACGAGACAAGATTGTCGAAATTGTAATGTAATCATTATTATTTTCAAATAATTGAAGGAGGCTGTTGCTGACGACTAGGCGTTTCCGTAAAAAAGTTAAATAATACTGTGCGAAATATAAAGGAGCGGCAGAGTTGGAGAAGAATATATTAAAAATTAAAAAAAATACATAGAACTAAACCGAAATATTCTCACTGTCACAACCAAACGTTCTTAAAAACTAAATCTAAAAAGCAACCAATAGGAAGCTTTATGCTACAACCTCTGTGTCGCTTACAGAGGCATCTGTTAGTTCAATGAATAATTACTTGCTACGTATCGGTCACTCAGCCAATAATATCCATCTTCCCGAGACACTCATCATTATATTACTTATCTATATACAAGGTGGCATTTAATTCACTCTTTTCCTTAAACGTATGTACTCAGACCATGCTATAGAATGTTCGTACATGGTCCAATTAAAAAAAATGATAATTTTGTTTTCGTTTTTTTTTTGTTTTGGTTTTGGTTCCACACTTTTGTGTGTTTAGCCAGTGTCAAGTAATAATTTTTTCAAGTTTATTTATATTATACATAATGTATGTTGTATGTGTCAAGTCAAGTCATCACGTCAAGTCATAGTCTAGTCTAGTCCAGTCAGTTAGTTGTGGCAACTTTACCAGAAGCTTCTATGGAGTTTTGGAAACAACACGAAAAGAAACGTTTCACCATCATTATACCACTTTCCCGCACTCATGCTGTAATCCAGCACTTAAAGAATAAAATTCCACCAATGTTATGCATTAACACTGAAAATAACACAAGTTTTGAATAATAATACAATACGGTGACACGATCTTTTTCGTTTTCCCGCCAAAATTCTCGTTTTAGTATTTAGTGCCTTTTTTTTTTTTTTTTTTTTTTTTACTTCAAACTTGTCTAGCATTTGACCGCGCTCTCACCTGATGGGAAGTGACGATGCAATCGAAGATGTAGCATGCTAGCCAAGTAAATACCTATTCACTCTTCTCTTGAACACGCCCGGGTCATATTTCGCCGGAAACACAGACGCTGGCAGGGCATTCCATTCCTTAGCCGTTCTAATTAAAAACGTTGAGTCAAATCGCTTGGTACGAATGGGTGGTATTTCGACCACGAAAGGATGGCGCTTAGCCGAGCGTCTAGTAGTCCGGTAGTGGAATGGTGATGGGAGAATGAGATCATGCAGTTCTTGAGCGCATTCACCGTGGTGTAATCTGTAGAAGACCGACAGACTTGCCACCTTACGTCGATGTGCAAGGCTCTGGAGCCTTTCACCAACCAAAGTGTCGTCGTCAATGAGCCTTTTGGCACGCCGTTCAATCGAGTCCAGAGCCTCAAGCTGGTACTTGGCAGACCCGTCCCACAGGTGGCAGCAGTACTCCATACACGATCGGACCTGTGCTTGATACAGATTTAGAAGCTGTCCAGGTGTGAAGTACCGCCTTACCTTGGACAATATGCCGAGTTTTTTTGAAGCTACTTTGGCTTTGGACTCAATGTAGGATCCAAAGTTTAGGTTTGACGTGAGATCAACACCCAAAAGCTCAAGATGGTTTCCTAAACTTACAGATACACCACGGAATGAAGGAGCCAGATGGAGTGGGCTCTTTTTAGCAGTGAATAAACACGCCTGTGTTTTTGCAGCATTGAACCTAACCAAGTTAGCATCGCCCCAATCGGACACGGCTTTCAAAGCCAGGTTCATGCGCTCAACCATAGCCTCTCTCTCAATCCGGACGTCGTCACCACTGGCTCGGGCACTGGATGTGTATCTTTCAACAACAGTACTATCATCTGCATACCCAAAGGTACCGGGCTTTAGCAAATCATTGATGTGGAGTAAGAATAGTGTTGCTGAAAGAACTGACCCCTGAGGTACACCAGCATTAATAGCTAATTGATCGGAAGAGCAGCCATCAAGAACTACTCTAAGCGATCGTTCCCTCAAAAAGTCTGATATCCAAGTGCACAAACCAGCAGGTAGTCCGTAAGATGGAAGCTTATTCAGAAGACCGTCGTGCCAGACCTCTTAAAATAACTGCATGACAGCCGTCATGTCTGCGCTGTAACGGTACACACAGCGCGGGCACTAGTAGTAGTAGTAGTATTTATAGTTTCTATTGGTGGCAACTTTATTGGCATTTAAAAAGTATTGTATATGACGGCGGCAACGTCCGGTTGTAAACTCTATGCGCAGCGGGCAGTGCCGTAATTTACCCTGTGGTAGCATTTAAATTTATTACAGTGGCAACACCGGTAGCAGTCATCACTCCCCCCACCCATCTGGCTATAAAAAGGGAGCGCTCGGTGTACTATGACTTGCTCCGGCGCGGTGCGCATGCTGAAGTCCTATAGTTTTATAGTTTACCCGCCATGCCTAGCCTGGGGCTATATATATATGTATATTTTAAACTGTTTGTGTTTTAATAAAAAAAATTTGAGAGGTGTCATGGGACACCCGGATAGAACGAAGTTCCTTTCGATGAAGGAATTGTAATTTTTAAAGTTATAATATTTTTTTTATTATTAACAAATATAATGTAAATAGAAAGAATATGAATACAATATGAATGCGAAATAGAAAGACGAAACGAAAATATCTGGCTTGCTTTCTATGAGAGAGAGCACACGCCGCACGGCTTCAAAAAGTGTCGTTACAACTTTTGGTCTTAAGTGTCGTTACAACTTTTGGTGTTAAGTGTCGTTACAACTTTTGGTCTTAATTTTTTTCCGTCTAGCCCCCGTTCGCAGCGTGGTTCCAACAAAGAGAATGAGTGTGTGCCCGCCCCGCGGGGTGTCGACTCACGTCCCCGGGCGCGTGCTGCGCGGCGAGGTCGAGCGCGCGGCGCCAGAGCGCGCGCGCGGCGGCGGGCTGGCCGGCGGCGTGCGCGGCGGCGCCCGCCTCGTGCGCCACGTGCGCCGACACCGCCAGCCGCGCCACGCGCGCCCACGCGCCGCCTTCCGGGGACTCGCCCTCCGCGCCCTGCAACCGCCGCGCCCACCAGTGTCGGCATGGATCGTCATCGTCATCATAGCGGCTCATTGCGATTTACTACATTTGAGATCGCAGCGAGATCCTTGGCTTAACCAAAAAAGATTTAGACAAGCCTTAAACAAGTGTTATTATGTATTGTTAAACACGCGTTTGACGTCTGTCTAAGCCTTTTTGTGTATTTGTAATAACACGGACTAAGTTTAAGTTTCTTAATAGTATTTTTGTAGTAAGTATTACACATTTATAGAATTATTGTAAACACAGACCTAATATTTTTTAAATAAATTAGTGATATAAATTTCAATTTATTTATTCAATTAAAACAATTAGATGGCATCAAATAAATCACTCTATAAATAAATAAATTACTTAAACAAACAATAAAATTCTAAAACATAAAAATCAACATATAAATTTCGTAATATATTAAGGAGTACGATCTCAATCACGCATCACCGTCACAAGATCTCAGACACACCAACAATAGCCCCGCCCATTCATCCACGAATACAGTCATAACAAAGTCATGATTTCGGGCATACAAAAACATAAAACACAACACTATAAGGTGGTGGAACTTTCCTGCAAAGTTCGTCTAGGTAGTTTACCAACTCTACCTAGACGAACTTTGCAGAAAAGTCCTCTCCCTTTGCCAGTTATTCTGCCGCGAAGTAGTAGTGCAATTTTTAAAATTCCTATAACTTTGTAGATTTTTGAGATTTTGAATTTTTTTTTCACGATTGTCCATTTTTTGAAGTATATTATTTACTAGTTGCGCCCCGCGGTTTCACCCGCGGATAGAAAGTATTTTAATTATTTGCTCATCCCACGGGAAAATTTCACTATTCCGGGATAAAATGTAGCCTATATGTTAATCCAGTATATAAGCTATCTTGGTACCGAATTTCATCCCAATCCACTAAGGCATTTGAGCGTGAAGGAGTAACAAACATACACACATACCCACATACAAACTTTCGCTTTTGTGATATTAGTGTGATGTGATTTATGCAATGAAAATTGAGCAGTCAAATGGCCCATTATAATAGTGCTAACCACTTGCCTAGATGAGAAGGTAGGATACTTTTGAATGACGTGACGAGCTAGCCGTTCGCCTGATGTTAATCGACACGGCTGCCCATATCAGCTGCAGTGTCACTCGAAACTCTAAAGTATAGAGGTTCGCGTGACACTGCACTGCGCACGTCATCCAGAGACATCAGCACAATCTAGTAATAAGATTACTAAACTGTGAGATCAGATCATAAAGTCTCATTTGCCCAGTAATTTCACTAGCTACAGTGCCCTTCAAACCGAAACACAGCAGTGCTTGCGCACTACTGCTTGGCGGCAGAATAACTGGCAAAGCGGTGGTACCTACCTAGACGAACTTTGCAATAAAGTTCTACCACCTAGTAATTCTAGGTGCATACCTGACCGTGGAGCGCTGAGGCCGCCCGCAGCAGGAACCGTTCGCACATCGGCACGTTGTTGAGCAGCGAACACTCCACCGCCACGTACAGCGGCGGGAGGTGGCAGCCCGCCATGAGCTGGGACGCCTGCCAACACCTCTCCGAATATTGCTACACGGTTGCGACACTTCGTGGAAGATCGTAGGCGTATCGACAATATACGCTACGTACTGTACGTTATTAACACAATAATAGTGTCGATTCTGTGTCGCATTCTCTAAAACTAAAGTAAACTCTGTGGCGGCATGCAACGGACGTGTGCATCGGCTGGCGGCGCGCTGCATTCTGAGGTCACGCATATCCACCGTATATTTATATGGACGCCGACTGCGGCATTCGATGTAAATATTTGTTAATATTATAGACTTAGCTTTAAGATAGTATTTAATAAAGATCTAGATATGTGCGTAGTATTATTTCCCTTAGGATAGTTAGAAATAAGATGATAAATAGATTAGTAATTCATTATTTTGTACATAGGTGCTCTCTAGAAGGTAAGGTTTAGACATAGGATAGTAGGTTAATTATTATTATTACTTTTAGCTTATATTACTATATAAGGCCGATACTTTGTAAATAAAACACGAACGAATGAACCTCAAGTTTTATTTTATCGCCAGCAGTCGAACAGTAGCCAACGGCACCACAACAACTCAAAGTAAGGCGGTACTCTTCTGATAATTGAGAAATGAAAAGGACGTAAATATATTGATTTCGTTTAGCTTTAGAGTATGCGACACAGAATCGACACCAATATAATAATAACGCCCGACGATCACATACATAGATCCTGGACCCTAACTAGGATTCCCTGTGTCTAGGGACACAGGAACTATGGGGACCACGGTCCCACAACACCCAGACTCAGAACAAGTATTTGCGCTTATTTCCGTGCACAAATACTTGTCCTATCGCGGAAATCGAACCCTCCGGGTTATGAGCCGACCTGCTCAACCACCAAACCACTGAGGTACTAGACGTTTTCAACACAATACTCTAGGTACAAGATGTTTGCAACGTAATACGCAGGGTACTAGACGTTTGCAACACAATACTCTACGTACAAGACGTTTGCAACACAGTACGTATGGTACTTACGTTTTCAACATAATATGTACATACAAGACGTTTGCAACATTATATGCAAGGTACCAAACGCCTGCAACATTTTTAGACATGATTTATTAGACGTTTGCAACATAACACGCAACTACTAGACGTTTGGAAGATGATACGTATTGAACAAGATGTTTGCAACATGATACATATTGCACAAAATGTTTGCAACGTGATACGTATTGCACAAAATGTTTGCAACGTGATAAATATTGCACAAAATGTTTGCAACATGATACGTATTGCACCAAGTCTCAAGCGGGAATGTGACGGCAATAGAAAATTTCTCTCTTTTCAGATATATTTTTAAAAGTCCTATTGTTCACTAATAATCTCACTACCGGAATGGGATAAATAAAAGTTTTATTGTTACTTTTCATATATTGTCCTCGCGAACCGAACACATAATTAACAATATAAAATGAGTAAGCCCGGGGTATGTGACGACACGCGTCTCCGAATGTTACTCTCATGCAACTGTCTTTAATTAAATCACGCGCCCCTTATATAGTTCAGCGCTGGCGACGTCAACGTAAACAAACGTGTGTCCCTAGAAATTCTTTATTTAAGTTGTCAGTTTACCTTGAAGTAAGCCGCCATGGCCTGGTCGTGCTCGTTGTCGGCCGCGAAGCTGTGTCCGTACGCGAGCCAGACGCAACCCGCGCTCGGCTCCAAGCTCTTCGCCTTGCTCAGGTAGCGTCGCGCGAACTCGCTCTTGCCTGTTACACGAAGGCTTTACTTTTTAAAGTAATAATAATAATAATAAGTATTTTATTAGGAACCAAAAACAATTTCACTTAAAAGCAAATGAGAATCGATGACACCTGCAGAAGTACGAGACTGTGTCGCGGATGTCAACGCCGTCCTCCGTAAATAGGACAGTAAAGTTCCAAACTAAAAAAACAATGTAGGTATCAAATATAACATTTTAAACAAAGATAACATTTATATATTATAGTAAAACTTCTTGATGATTTGACTGGCCCGATAGCTGAGTTGGTAGTAACCCTGCCTTCTGAACTGTGGGTTGTGGGTTCGATTCCCACCCAAGACAAACATTTGTGAGATGAACATCGATGTTTGTTCTATGTCTGGGTGTTATATTGTATTCTATGTATGTATTTACAAACAAAAAGTATTTAAGTATTGTATCAGTTATCTGGTTCCCATAGTACAAGCTTTGCTTAGTTTGGGGCTAGATGGCGTTGTGTGAGATGTCCACACATATTATTATTATAGAGGACAATAATTATGCGAACAGAGTAAAACTATATAATGTTGGAGTTTTGGCGAGAAAACGGAAAAGATCGCGTGTTATTTTCAGTTTAGTGCATAAAATTGGTGGCATTTTATTCGTTAAGTGCTGGATTACAGGCATGAGTGTGGGAAAGTGGTATAATGATGGTGAAACGTTTCTTTTCGTGTTGTTTCCAAAACTACATAGAAGCTTCTGGTAAAGTAGCCACCACTTTACTAGGAGTATGACTTAACTAGACTAGACTATGACTTAACTTGATGACTTGTACTGTGACTTGACTTGACTCATAATATATATCTATTATTAATTAACTTGAGAAAATATC